>OZ010789.1:94844783-96218183 GCA_963932465.1 Maratus speciosus | reverse complement strand
ACTTAATTAAAATTACTATACAATACAATAGTTATTACATTATACAAAATCAGTCAATTCAGTTTGAAAATGCAATAAAATGGGTAAAAAATAGATTGGGAAATTTATGGGTAAAAATATGTATTTACTTCAGAAAATAAAAGCGTCCCGATTTTCAGACGCTAGACATAAACGAGTTAAGTGTAACGAAAAAGAATAAGTTATAAAAAAAGGAAAAAAAGAAGAAAAAAACATAAGTAATATTAGGATTTTCAGAATCAAACTTTTATGAAAACCTAACACATACCCGAAGAATATTTTACCTATTACGTAACATGTTATTATTGTATAGTTGAAACTTATCATATAACACAACAGATGCGTTTTTTTAAACAGTTTTTTAAAGGTAATCAATCAAATATTTAATCGAATTAATAATAGTAAAACACACTGGAAACTAATACAAAACTGAGGAAAAAGAAAATATCTCTCCATAAATAAAAAAAAACAAAACATTGTCTTCTTTGAAAAGAAAATTTCATTAAAACAATTAGCAATATATTACATTCATCAAAATATCATTATGTACGTTATAGAAAATGTACTGTAGTGGGAAAAAAAAGTAAACACCCCTTAGTAACTCTGCAAAAAATTATCGTAAGAGAAAGTTACTTGTACCACACGATTGGTAATAAAGCGTACTTTTAAATGATGTATATAAAATTTGCTTAGGGTGTCATCTTCATATTAAAACGATCCATAACTTTTTTTTTTTTTTTTCAATAGCAGTACACAATTCTGACAGCATAAATGAACTCTACCAAATTCAATTAGCCTAAAAACAAATTTTTATGCATTTCATACGTTAAGTTACCGATAAATTAATTATTTTAAAAAGAGCGTATTTTACGGGCTGTATAAAAATTAAATTCGGTATCCGAGTGATGACCGAGAAAGCCCCCTTTTTGATTAAGGAATCTTAAGCTCGACTCATGCAATCATTGAAGACTGCAAGATTACAGGATAGCATAAAAAATTTCAAATTATCTAGTCACTTCTATCACAGATGACTCCTTAAACCATCATTTTGCCATTTTTTATGCATAATTTGAAAACAACTTGAAAGAAAAATGTGAACTTTTGGATTTCCGTAAAGCAGGACTTAATAAATCTAAATCTATTTAAAAAATTGTAGGTTGCAATTCATAATTTTTTTCAAGTATTAATTTTATAATTCATAATTCTTATCATAAAATTATAAAAATTTCAAATTCAACGTATTTATGTTTGGGTATTTTAAGCATTATTGCTACAAAAAAAAATGAGCACATTAGAAGTATAATTTCAGGAGATATTAATAAAAATATGGAAATGTAATTTAATATTAGAAGCACTAAATTTTGAATATTTATAATTCAAAAACTTATCATTCAAATGACTTGAAATATGGTGTCTAGCCATAATTTGAACAGAAGATTTGAAATATCTTGTTAAAATTGTGTATTGCTATTGAAAAAAATGAAATTTTGGTTCGTTTTAATATGTAGATGGCCCCCTAAGAAAATTTTATATACACCATTTAAATGTAGACTTTATTTCTAATCGTTTGGTACCAGTACTGTTCTTCTACGATAAATTGTTGAGGAGTAAGTAGGGGGTGTTTACTTTTTTTTTCCACGACTGTACATTTATCATATATTATGCTAAATTTTCTTTGTTGTTTTTAGAAAAATAATGTATGTAGACACTCCTATATTGTGTATAATTTAGGGAGCTTTATAATATTATGTTGTGCACATTTTTGCATTTTCTTTATTTTTGATTCTATGGCACAGTTTTACAAGTATTTTTATCTTGTACTAGTTATTTATTTTTAAAATATGTGCACTTAACTGTTGGCGAAACTGCTTCGTTGTTGATTAATAACTTTTCAGTGCTAGACAATTTATTGGATTTATTATTATTGAACTAAAATAAGATTTTTCTTTTAACCTACATAAAAGTAGATTTTTTAATGCATGTTTCTAGAAAATATGTGAATATTATCCCCTGCTTGGAAAGAATCATAATTTTAGTAAAGTATCCTTTCTTTTCGTCATTTTTTGGGTCCATTGTTTCAATCTAACACAAACAATGTGATATTGTGTAATTCGTTAATTGATATAATTAATCTCATATGTTCTTCAACTTAAATTTAAATACGTGGTAGTTAAATACATGCGTTAGATTTAGTAAAAATGAAGATTTACAGTGAACGTATGTACGATTTTATAACTAACATAATATGCTTCACTCACTTAGCATCTACTTAAAGACAAATGTGATATAATGAATGTTTTAGTTACTTTTTAAGAACCAATTATTTTGCTACTGCAAAACACCTCATTACATATTGGCCAGGTTTTTACTTTTAAAAAAATCTTCTATGTTTTTACAAATTTTCACTTAGCATATACTTAGAGAATAAAATAATTCTTTACTAGAATATAATATTTAATATATACTAGACAAAATAATTCTTTTGTTATAAAAAAAAATAAATAAAAAACTAGCGATATTTTTAAAACTTTTCACTTAGCATATACTTAGAGGAAAATAATTCTCAAGTCGTTACATAAAAATCAATTGCGAAACATCTCATTTCATAGTCATCGTGATTTTGTTTTGGAAATTTTGCTAGACCGTTTAAGGGACTTTAGGACTTTTAAAATGTCAAAATATGAAAAGATTTTGTCAGATTTGTCATTTTATATTTTAAATGCATAGATTACATAACCTAAATTTTAAAAACTAGTAATAGATACATGTTTCTTCTTTATTTTATATACATTTTTTTTTTTTAGATCATAATGAGAAAAACTAATTTTTAAGGAATTTTTTAAGACGTAGAGTAGAGAAAAGAAATCACTGGTTGCGCGCGTCATTACAAATGTTTTTTTGCAAGTAATTTTTTTTTGGTATGAAATTATACTTAAGAGACTTATGATTACAAGGAATCTAAATAAAAATCTTTATTTATAGTATTTTATATTTTTAAAAGAAAATTCTGTCCTGCTTATGTAAAACATTCAGAACTTTAGAAATACGACGTAAAAAATATTCTTTCAAAAAAATAATATGGAAATTTATATTCATTTTATAGAGCATACTATACACTTTCTGTCCAGAAGAGTTCGTGAAAAAACATTTCAAAGATTTTTAACTACCTTTGCTTTAACTACTTTACTAAATGCCGCAAAATTTTTATTTTGAGGAAACTGACCTTGAAGGTCCCACATTTAACAACTATTTACAGTTATGAAATGCTCACATTTTAATAGTATTTAATATTTTCTTTGAAACTTTTAATTTTTTGAAGGTTTAAGTGACTTAAGTCCCTTTAGATTGCCTTCTTGTTACGGAGATTGCAACTTATACGCCATCGGACTTAATTTTCGTATAATCTACATATTATTACCAATTTAATTATATAGATATGCGTTTGGAAGATTTATATGTAACGTATCGACAATTTTACGCATTATTCAATTTCAAAGTTCCATCTGTAATAGAATTTACGAGTATGGTTGTCACTGATTATATCTGGAATATCAGCTAGTGTTTATTCATAATTCTAAAGGATTAAAGTTAATTATGCACACAGTAATTTAGCAATGGTGTCTCTTTAAATTCAAAATGGCTTAATGAAACCCTATGGCATAATAGCTGTACACAAGAGACAGTTAACATATATACATTTGAAATTTCAGCGCTATGAATTCCAGTGAGATAAGTACGACGTTTTTGGAATATGAAAAATAAAACAGTAATATAATATAATATAATATAATATAATATAATATAATATAATATAATATAATATAATGTAATATAATATAATATCAATACTTTAAATTACGGTTTAGCGTTATAATATCCACAGAATAATCAAATTATGTGATTATAAAATGCAATTGCATTGAAGAATTGCATGCGAATATAGGAGTTCCTATTTTCATTAGTTGGATGTTTTTAATTTATGCGATATTTTAAGATTTTTGCGATAAATTAAAGATTAATATAATCATTAACTAAAGTTATCACTGTTTATGAAAACATTCCACACAACTTTCTATATGCGATAACATCGCAAACGTCCTTCTTAAACGCCTAGAAACGGTCATCATGCTAAAGTGTCTTCCTATGAAGACAAAGCGGACTTTATTTTCTTACAGTAACTTCTAGGTTCAAGTTAGGATGGACTATAATATTTTATATATTTTATGCTTCATTATGGTATTATGTACATCAGTTTTGCTTACATTTTGTTTTAAATTGGATATTTAGAATGCAAAGCGTCGATCAGATCGACTATACCAACATTGCCTCCAGACAACCATATCATACAACCAATAGCGTTCATTCCCTTAGAAGTTCTCATAAAGAAATAAAGACAGCTTTACTTGCGGCAAGAACAAATATAAGTCTGATGACAGAACTTAGGCGTTTACGCAAGGAATTTGTATTATCATTGCGAAAAGAAAAGGGTCTTAAAAGTTGTTGTAACATCCAGTGGACTTTTGTTATGATTGTAGTTTTATTAACTGGTTTTAATTATTTTGTCTTTTTATAGCACATGTGCGAATATATGTTACTACATATTAATATTAATATAAATGATGTGATTTTTCTTCGTAAAAATATAGCGATTTTAGTATTTTCCAACATTTTGTTTTTCATTTCTATTTCATCTTGCAGTAGACTCACACTTAATTGTGGAAATTTGTATATTTAAAAAAAAATACTTTAAGAAGCATTATAAATTTTGATTAACATATATTAAATTTCCCCAACAGAAGAAACGATAGCCTTTGAAAAACAGTTTTATTAATTATTTTAAAATATAAAGGTGTTATAAATTAAGATTATGGAAATAACAAATATTATGTAAACGAATAAAAATACGATCATCTGAATATTTTTATATCAATATTAATCAGTGTCATATCGAGAAAATTTAAACTATGCATTTTATTTAACAAATATTTAGTTTTTCCACATTCTTGTAGTTTTTGAGGGATATTTTCATCATTAAATGAAATAATGTTTACGGAAATATTCTCAGCTGAAAAAGCATGTTTTATATTTGATTATAATTTTCGAATTTAGTTGAAAGCCCAAAATATAGCATGCATATTCTATAAGACATTTGTGTCATGTCATTCATATGTCATAAAACAACTGAATTTCTAAGATTCTCAATAATTACTAAGAATTTAATCATTTAAATACAGACTCATTTATTCTATTATGATTTTTTTACCTATCTAATCTATAAAATAGTTTCATACAAATATTTGAACATTATTTCAACGCTTATCTTCAGTTTTTCAGTGAGAAAAGTGTGAAATGAAACACGTTTTTAAATTCTAAATAAAATAAGTTATCGAGAAATGCACATTAAATTTAACTATCACTACAAGTCCCGTGTATTCAGTATAACATATAAAAATGTATTCAGTCAAATAAATATTTTTAGTCTTCGAATTTGAATTGAGAGCCCAAAGCATAGCATGCATATTCTGTAACACATTTGTGTCATGTCATTCATATGTTATAAAACAACTGAATTTCTAAGATTCTCAATAATTACTAAGAATATAATCATTTAACTACAGACCCATTTATTCTATTATGATTTTTTTTTTTTTTACCTATCGAATCTATAAAATAGTTTCATACAACTATTTGAACATTATTTCAACGCTTGCCTTCAGTTTTTCAGTGAGGAAAGTGTGAACTGAAACACGTTTTTAAATTCTAAATAAAATAAGTTATCGAGAAATGCACATTAAATTTAACTATCACTGCAAGTCCCGTGTATTCAGTATAACATATAAAATTGTATTCAGTCAAATAAATATTTTTAAAGTTCGAATTTGAATTGAGAGCCCAAAGCATAGCATGCATATTCTATAAGACATCTGTGTCATGTCATTCATATGTCATAAAACAACTGAATTTCTAAGATTCTCAATAATTACTAAGAATTTAATCATTTAAATACAGACTCGTTTATTCTATTATAATTATTTTACCTATCTAATCCATAAAAATAGTTTCATAGAATACAGTCATTATTTGAACCCTTATCTTCAGCTTTTCAGTGAGAAGAGTGTGAACTGAAACACGTTTTTAAATTCTAAATAAAATAAGGTATCCAGAAATTCACATTAAATTTAACTATCACTACAAGTTCCGTGTATTCAGTATAACATATAAAAATGTATTCAGTCAAATAAATATTTTTATTGTTCGAATTTGAATTGAGAGCCCAAAGCATAGCATGCATATTCTATAAGGCTTTTGTGTCAAGTCATTCATATGTCATAAAACATCTGAATTCCTAAGATTCTCAATAATTACTAAGAATTTAATCATTTAAATACCGACTCATTTGTTCTATTATGATTTTTTTACCTATCTAATCTATAAAATAGTTTCATACAATTATTTGAACATTATTTCAACGACTGCCTTCAGCTTTTCAGTGAGAAGAGTGTGAACTGAAACACGTTTTTAAATTCTAAATAAAATAAAGTATCGAGAAATTCACATTACATTTAATTATCTCGACAAGTCCCGTGTATTCAATGTAACATATAAATTTGTATTCATTTAAATAAATATTTTTAGTTTTCGAATTGGAATTGATAGCCCAAAGTATAGCATGCATATTCTATAAGACATTTATGTCATGTCATTCATATGTCATAAAACAACTGAATTTCTAAGATTCCCAATAATTACTAAGAATATAATCATTTAACTACAGACTTATTTATTCTATTATGATTTTTTTTTACCTATCGAATCTATAAAATAGTTTCATACAACTATTTGAACATTATTTCAACGCTTAACCTTCAGTTTTTCAGTGAGGAAAGTGTGAACTGAAACACGTTTTCAAATTCTAAATAAAATAAGTTATCGAGAAATGCACATTAAATTTAATTATCACTACAAGTCAGGTGTATTCAATGCAACATATAAAATTGTATTGTCAAATAAATATTTTTACGGTTCGAATTTGAGTTGAGAGCCCAACGTATAGCATGCATATTCTACAAGACTTTTGTGTCATGTCATTCATATGTTATAAAACAACTGAATCTCTAAGATTAGCAATAATTGCTAACAATTTAATCATTTAAATACAGACTCATTTATTCTATGTTGATTTTTTTTTTCCTATCTAATTTATAAAACATATTTCAATAGAATAGAGTCATTATTTGAACGTTTATCTTCGGCTTTTCAGTGAAAAAGTGTGGACTGAAAGACGTTTTTATCCCTCCGAGCGTCTTGAGGGCTTTCCTGCATTTTCATAAAAATGCTTATAAAAATAACCTCAATTTAAATTTTCTTTCCCTGTTTGTTTCTAAAATACACTTCATGCCTCTTCATATTACATGTACTTTAAAATACAATTCTGTTTATTATTTATGTATTTTAAAATACAATTCTGTTGATAAAATATTTTTGTCTACAACAGATTTAAGTTGTTTTGGGGAAACGGAAAAATACGTCCAAAACACTCAATGGGTTAAATTCGAAATAAAATAAGTTCTCGATAAATTCACATTAAATTTAATTTTCACTACAAGTCCTATGTATTCAATGAAACATATAAAATTGTATTCAGTCTAATAAATAATTTCTAATAATTTTTAATAGCTAATACAAATATATTTTTCTGTTATATACGATGATGTCAATAATTTATAATGATTTAATAAATTTAGTTTGCATAATATTCTATATTTATTGCATAATTTATCCACACACACAGCTAATTCCAATGCACATTTTGGAATATCCAGTCACTACAACAGTCCTTTTTTAAGATCGTGACTTTTTTATAATTCGTGAGTTTTACTTTAGTGCACAAATATGTGATCTTGTAGATGCATTTTTAAAAATATTTTCAAAAATTCTTTGACCTCTTTTCCGCCTCTATTATCAATCAGCATGCCAATAACTCCGACCTTCAAGATAAATTAACTTTCAATAGTGTATTTTTTAGCAATAAATATAATTATTTTGAAATTATATTAAACTTTTATGTACCATAAGAAGATCGGTAGAAGCCTTTACTTCTATTGAACCTGTTATGGTACATAAAAGTTTAATAAAAATTAAATATAATTCTATTTACTGTTAAAACCTACACTGTGCAAGATAACTGTCTATTGTCTTTGTCTGTTCGATGGAAAATAATTACTAATGATGCTTATTATTTACTTAATAATTAACATAAATTTTGAACTTGCTTCTATGATAAAATAATAATTAACACGTAACTATACTTTTCAAAGTGCTTTCTTTAGACAATAAAATATAGTGCATTTTACATCCACATTAAGAGATTTTAATACATAAAGAAAGTATAATACAATAGTTTATCCAATTTCAAAATAATAGGCAAGACTACTAGATTCTCGGCTTTCTTAAATCAAAATAAATAAATAAATAAATAAAAATAAAAAAACAGTGGCACTCCGGGAGTGTCAATAGAAGTGAAAACTTCAACAATTACGTGTGTGTTTTTTTAATTGTGACGTAAATTGATAATTTTTTAATTGTGACGTGAATTTTACGTGTGTGTTTTTGGGTTTACATTTTTTTCATTGTCATACTTCGTCGAAAAAACCGAGAATTTGGCACAGATGTGATATACGAACCAGGTTTGGCGCGATTTTTGACGTCAATTTGGCGAAAGCCCGTTTTCCAATACCAGTTACAATATATACTTTTAAATTATTTTCTATTGTTTTAAAAAGTAAACAACAATAAATAAACGATAATTTCATTAATAACTATAGAACAAAACAATTGTACAATTTAAAAAAATAAAATAAAAGTAAATGAACAATTTATTAATAAATAAGCAACAGTAGCCGGGTTACCTTGTAAAATAAAGTAACGCCATTTTGGTGTCAATTAAGTACCCAAGTGCGTATCTGACATCTGTGCCCCGTATTTTATCTTCCGTAATCGAAATTCCCGCCAATACTGTTGGTCATTGACCAGACCATCAACGCGATAAAATACAGCGTTATCGGTTTTTAGTTGCACGAAATAGGTAGGTCACGAATACGGTATAATTCATTTTAACTGACGAAAAACAAAATAATAATTTGTTTTACCAAATGTTGTTTTGGTGAATTTAAATATTTCTGCAAGTCAAATAATTCTGCAAGTATGTTAACATTTCTTGATAAATAATTGCGCTTATGCTTTTGCTATATTTAAAACCACTACCATATTATTAGAAATATCGCTATAGTTTGATGCTATGACATACACCATAACGTAAAAATAACACGAATTTTAAAAACAAGAGAGTTTCTCTGCAAAACTTACCCGATATTTGATCGAATAGTTCACTTTTGCCGTCAACTATTGACATAAATAACAACTGTTGAATAAAGATAATTTTATTTTGCTAGAGCAAGATAGTTTTATTTTAGCAAGAGTCACGAGACTTGGCTAATCCATACATGAGATGTTTTTGATGAGATTTCCTTTTTCTATCACTTGTACGTGTATTTCGGGAACCAATAGCGCACAGGCAAGCATGCGGCGCGCTTGCCTGTAAATTGTTGTTATTGGTTAAGCAATTAATAACAATTAATTGCCCGCCCTCCTCATACCGAACTATGCACAATACATGTACATACTTATATACAGAGGTGTCGGTTACAGTAACAGTATCACGAGTTCAATGGTTTTTCCCATCTCAAAAAATGCCAAACGCGCCCAAAGAAGCTTTCACTTCAATAATGAAAGTATCAAGTATTTGTCTTTAACAATAAACACAACAGCGTACTGCAACGAAATTGTAAATTTTGTGTGTGTTCCTGTGTGAACGCCGGGAGAAAAAGTGAGTTTTAGCTTCGTTCTTCTTTTGCGGATTGAGCTGAAGAGGGAAAAGTTCCTGTCATTCACCAGTTGGCGAGCTAGTGTCTATGTGCCAAAATGCTAGCATGTCGGTTACGTAACAGTGTCTCCAAATCAGTGTTTTTTCTCCATCTCAAAAAAAGCTCAACGCGCCTAAAGAAGTTTTCACTTCAAAAATCTGAATAAGGAATTTTAATTTACAAATAATAAAATACGTACTGCATTTCATTAAAAAACGCAGCATAAATTTTATTACATAATTTATTTGGTTCGAAACAAATTTGTATTATAAAAAAAACAGCGCAGAAGTGTTAAATTATGTATCGGTATTTCAGACATTTTAACATCGAGAAAATGCTGTTGGAACAAAATTTTTTATATAGAAAAAAACAAGACATTAATCAAGAGTAATTATTTTTAAAACATACTAAAGCGTTATTTTCTATGCATTATTTATTCATGTTTTACACCTTCTTTTAAATCTTTTTAAACAGTAAGTACAATTTCGAAATTGCGCAGATAATAACTCGATGATTAAATAAAAAAACTGTGTAAGAGAAATACTTTATACAAAATTACACGTATTTTCGTAATTTATACAGTTATAAAATGTTGATTTTTATATTAATAAAATCACTAGAATCATTTGCATTACAAAGAGGTGCAATGTAAATATTTTTCACACTTAAAAAAGAAATCTTAAAATAAACAATTTTCTTGCAATGATTTTTTTTTTTTTTTTTTTTTTTTTTTTTTTGCATTAGTATATGCTGTAATCCTATAATGATTTGAGTTTTTGTTAAAAAAACAGTAAATAACTTTCGACTAACTTGAATGTAATTAATAAATGTTTCTAATAATTGTGAGAAATAATTTCGTGATCAAGCGTATTATATAAAAAGTTTATTTCAGAAAAGAATAATTTTAGCGCTAACAATTAAAAAAAACGTAAGAAGAAATTATAAGTATTTCACTCTTGTTTTATAATTGAAAAGTGTTTTCGTATTCAGGCGGTTTCGTTGTTTGCGTAATTTTTTATTACCAAAATACTTCAGAAAAAACCCAAAAGATTAAATAAATAGAAAATTGTCTGTAGTGCAATACGGGTAGGGTTTAAAGAATAATGTTATAAATACTTAGAAGAATGAAATGTAATTTTTTTAATTCGCAGATTAAAAGGTTTAACAAATATATTTCTGATAAAAGTAATAGTTTAAAACTCGTAAGTTTTTCGAAAACTTATTTTTAAAAAAGGATATATTTTTAAAAAGTATCGCAACCTAGAAATAATAACATGCAATTTTTTTAAAATTAATTTAACATAAAATATTTTATTAAAATTACGGCTCAATATTGAATGTAGTTTCTAAGTTATTTTAAAAAAACTGTCCGCAGTTGCTGCTTTGCAATTTGTTTTTCATGTATTACAAAGGAATTTAACATTTGGCGTTCTTTAAATTTAGTCCTTCATAATTCCTAACCTACTTGACCTAACACGTTTCTATTTGGTAGCCTAAGGTAAAATTTGTCAAAAAGCCAAATATTATGCTAAAATCAGGTACGTATTAAGTATTTCAAAATTTGGGACACATTTATTACGAGTTTCTAAGCTTATTTTTGTTTATCATAAATTGAAAATAAAGTCAATTTCAAGTGGATTGGTTGGTTTTGTATGTCTTTCTTGCAAAAATTTGCAGATTAAAATATATGGGTGTTTTTTTTTGTTTTTTTTGTTTTTTTTTAAATTTTATTTATTTATTTTTTTTGTTTTATGTTTCTTAATTTCAAACAGAACACAACTTGAAAAATGCCTTTTCTATGACAAATAGGATAATTTGTATATTAAATATATAATGAATGTTTTCAGACTAAAACTAAAACGATATATAATCAATCGCTTTTAAAACTATTGTAATCTTCGAGATTCGTAGCTTTTGTCATCAGACGCTAAACAGAAATACTATTACAAATTTTCTGAAAATTTCAAATTTTTTGTTGCAACCTAGCTGGGAGTAGAAAAGAAAATCAGTTATGCTTGACTCCATATATAAATAAACAAAATATAAAAAACTCGAAAACTGTACGTCAAACGTCGCAAATGAGGTTCGTTCGTTCTGCAGCTAGTTTTTATAAATATTCAGATCTTGTTCTCTTATACAGAAATGCATGAATACAAAATTAATTACGATTATATATATTAAATTCAGTAATATGGAAATACACCGCTCAAAACATTTAAAGGATATTGCAGTTTTAGGTGGATTTTGTGTCTGGTAAACTGTTTAGCTGATTGATACATGGTCGACAGACATAGTAGGTTATATGAGAATAAATTACACATGTTTGGCAGAAAAAATGCATTTTATTGCGCATTTGTGTACTAAAGGAAAAAACACAATTTGTGCATATGAGAAAAAAAGAATAAGAAAAGGTGTTTTCTTCAAAGAAAATCATTTTCAGTAGGGGGTATGGTTTCCACGGACGGCCAGCAACGTTGAACACCTTTGAGGCATGGACTCAATGAGGCTATTAATGACGAGTTGGGGTATTCTGCCCCACTCTTCCAGAAGAGCTCTTTCCAGTTCTTGGAGAGTTTGTGGGGGTTGTTGGCGGCCAGAAACTCGTCTTCCTAGAGCGTCCCAAACGTGCTCGATTGGATTCATGTCTGGAGAACACGCTGGCTATTCCATTCCAACGATTCCTTCCTCGAAAAAGAAATCCTCCACCAGGTTTGCACGATGTGGCCTGCAGTTATCGTCCATTAAAATGAAGTTATCTCCGATTGCTGCAGCGTAAGGGACTACAATAGGTCTGAGGATCTCATCCCTATATCGGCGACCAGTCAGAGCTCCATTTCGAATGATGTAGAGGTCAGAGCGCCCGTCAATGGAGATGCCACTGTACACCAACACTCCTCCACCGCCAAATCTGACACTTTCGTGCACGAACGCAGGATTATTCCTACTGCCACGGTCCCTCCAGATGAAAATACGCCTATTATCCGGATGCACAGATAAACGGGACTCGTCAGAAAACAGAATATTGCTCCATTCATTTCTCCTCCAGTTGACATGCTCGGTTGCCCACTCCCTGCGGTCGCGACGATGCCTTGATGTTAATCTAACACATACCATCGGTCGGCGAGCATACAGACCTACAGCATGGAGCCGGTTTCGGACAGTCTGCGTTGAAATCGTGGTGCCTGTAGCCGAGCGAAGGTGTTGTTGCAGAAGAGTAGCGTTCATGGTTCGGTGTCTCCGAGCTGTTAACGCTAAATACCGATCTTCATTGGGCGTTGTTGCCCGTCTACGACCTTGCCCTTGTCTTCGGCCTGCACATCCACTCTCCAAAAAACGGTTCCAGATGCTGGAAATGACACTTTGTGACACTCCAATGGCTTGCGCTAATTCGGCTTGAGTTTGGCCCCCTTCTAACCTACCAACAATTCTCAAAGCTTCTGAATCTGTCAAATGACTTCGCTGAGACATCGTACTCATCGAAACAAAGCAATCACTGAATGCCGATCATCCTTGTCTTCATTCTCTTTTATCCAGTTGAAAGCCAAATTTCATTCGCTGCCGCTGAAGCGACGTTTTTGACGTCGAACTGAAAATTTGCATACTCCACAGTTTGAAAACCAGAAAAATTTGCATTTGTGATTCTCTTCTTCTATTTTCGGCAAAAAAAATTTCGTTTATATCTTTATTTTATATAAAACTTCAAATATCCTTTAATTGTTTTGAGCAGTGTAATATGACTCCATCTTAAATGGAACGCAATCACCATAGCAACATAGAATAGCATTTTGTCTTCTAGAACAAATAAGCGCATGTAATTAAGCTTTTTACCAAACTTTTTTTTATAAATTTATTTCGGAACGGACTTTAGTTATTTATTATACGCAGCATCAAAATTATAAATGGAAACACTGATATGCAGCAACGAGGATTAGATGGTTTTTTTTTCCTTTTTTTTTTTTTTTTTTTTTTTTTTTTTGTTAGAAAATGGAATGCAGATAATACATTATATTTTCCTTTTCTTTAAAAATAGATAAAGCATCATATGAGAATTTTACAAAGTGCTGTATAAAATCTTATCTGAGTTAAGTTTTTGTTTCTATTCAGAAAGAAGAATGAAGTGTTGTACATGTTAGTAAAAGTTACTATGTGAATGCACATACAACTTATCTATCCTTATTATTGTTAAACATTTCACTAATTGTTATTGATCAAGTCCATAGGTATTTGAATTTTTTATACAAAGATGTACATTAATTACATTTTAATAACTATAATGATATAAAATTCAGTATTTTATGTTATGTAATCTGGAAATAGATATTTTTTAGATTTTTACGTATCAAAATTTTATTGAAGAGTTTACTGCTTGTCAAAACTATCGCAAAAAATTAAATATGTGATTTAAAAATCAAAAATTTA
Source organism: Maratus speciosus (assembly GCA_963932465.1). Lineage (NCBI taxonomy): Eukaryota > Metazoa > Arthropoda > Arachnida > Araneae > Salticidae > Maratus > Maratus speciosus. Next base: position 96,203,823 of record OZ010789.1, on the reverse strand, counting down.
ATTTATTAAAATATAACGGGATGTAAACTGTAAAGAAATGCTTATACTAGACAAAACAAATTATCTGCACAGAAATATTTTGTATTAGACTTATAATTCAGAGTTAATGTTCTTTTAAAAATAACTTTAATATATGTTGAAGATTGTGTGTAAAATTTATTACCTGCTCTATATGAGTTATGGAATTTTCTAGGGAGATTTTGTATATAATTTTTTATACGCCCTTTACTAAACATATGTTTGAACGATAACGTGTGTATTTTAGTTACATAAAGTATTCTTAACTTACAGGTTTGATTCATGCCTATGTCAGGCTAAATATTTTCCACTTTCCTTGAAGTTTGAGGTTATTTAAAACATATTATCCAAAATGTTTAGTAACTATGACATACAAATAAAGGAGGAAAGTATTTTGGGTCATTTATGTTTAAAAATGTTGTTGCTTCTAATTTAAAGATACAAAAATCAGGCAGACTGTCATCTAAAACATATATACTTAAGATTGATTCCAAAGTTAAAATATCTTAATATTTAAATAATTCAAAACAAATAATTTTTCGTTTAAATTTCATATATATTTGTACATTAAAAATATAAACACATAATTTTTATCTTTTAAGTAAATATATTTAATGAAATAGATCTTTAAAAAGTACAGGATAGTTCTTTTTTATAAAGATAAAGTAATAAGCAAAAATAAAACTACAGTTTTCCATTATTTACAAATCAAAGCAGAAAATCTATTAATAGAAAACAAGAATGGTTATCTGTACTAATATTATAAAGAGGTAAAGTTGTTTATTTGTAGGAAGTAAGCTCTGGAATTACCGAACCGATTCAAAAAGTAATGGTATCAAAAAGATGGTGTTAGTCCAACTTTATCTTATGTCCGTGCCACTGGCCAAAAGGGGGTGCAAGAGCAAAAATCTCTAAAAATGCGTTTTTGTGTTACTGAAGGGCCTAGAAACATGAAATTTGGAATGGTAGTTACTTATAAGATACTAATAAACTCTAAGGACATTTCTTAAAAAAAATCGAAATTAAAAAGGAAACGCGTTCTAGAAAACTTTCTAAATGGCGATTTTTACACAATTTCAGGAAGTACCAAACCGATTTAAAAAATAATGGTGTCAAAATGATAGTGACAACACTTGATCCAACATAGGCTACATTTGATGTCGGTGCCACTACCCCCAAAGGGGTTGCAAGACAAAAAAAAACGTTCGATGTTGCGATTTTTATGTTACTCAATGGGCCAGATATATGGAATTTGGCATGATAGTTACTTATTAGACATAATCATTAGACACATATCCAAGAACATTTCTTAAAAAATTCAAAATTTAAATGCGCAAAAAGCGTTCTAAAAAACATTTAAATGGCGATTTTTACGCAATGTCAAGAAGTACCAAACCAATTTAAAAAAAGGTGTCAAAATGATGGTGGCAACACTTGCTCCAACATAGGCTAAATTTTATGTCGATGCCATTATCCCCAAAGGGGGTGAAGGAGAAAAAAAACGTTCGAAAATGCGATTTTTGTGTTACTAAAGAGCCTAGAAAAATGAAATTTTGAATGGTAGTTACTTATAAGGTATAAATGATCTCTAAGAACATTTCTTAAAAATTCGAAATTTAAAAGGGGTGAAAATGCACGAAAAGAGGTCTAAAAACGTTCTAAATGTCGATTTCTACGCAATCTCAGAAAGTACCCAACCATTTTGAAAGTAATGGTTGGAAATTGATCATGACAGCCCTTTCTCCAACATAGGCTCTATTTCATGTCCGTGTCACTACCACCTATGGGTTGCAGAAGCAAAAAACGTTCTAAATTTCTATTTTTGTGTTACTGAAGGGTTTAGAATCCTGAAATTAAGCAGGGGAGTTATTTATAAGATACAATTGATCTCTAAGAACATTTCCTAAAAAATCGAAATTTACAAGGGGTGAAAATGAGCGAAAAGCGTTCAAAAAAAACTTTCTAAATTGCGATTTCTACGCAATCTCAGGAAGTACCGAAGCGATAAAAAAAGTCCTTCCGGCCAGTGCCGGGAGGAAGAGGTAGCTTTCATATTTCTTATTTTTAAAAAAGCCAACTTATATTATTCAAACACACGGAGCTCAATTTAGTGGAAACCGAATATAGGAGATTCAATACTAATTTTTATGAATACTAAATCATTATGAATGAGAATTTCGCGAAATTAGTCAGCTTTATCCAAGCTGCTTTTATTTAAGGTAACTTATATTTGGCTGCCAAATTCGGCGATTTCTTAAAGTGCCTGCCATTTTAAGACAACATGGTGGATGAGGCTAACCAGTGAACTTGGTCGAGACCTTAGTAATTGCTGTGCACATGCTCACTCACATCTGAATCGGTTGATATATACGAGTGCTGTCGCAGGCAAAAAATCAGATTTTTCAAAATGTCACCCACATTAGAAATTGAAACTGCTATATCTGAGCCATTTTTTAAGATAAAAACAAACACAAAATGCTCCTGAATCCTTATATCAAGGTCAAATACTTAAGAAAGAAACCTGTTTCAATTTCTAATTTTTTTGCACCTCACTTTAAATGTAATTTTTTTTTAATTTGATGGCCGCCATTTTGAAACAAGATGGCTGATGAAGCTGGCCAGCGAACTTGGTCGAGATATTGATGTATACTATCCACATACCTTCTTACATCGAAATAGGTGAAAACGTGTGTTATCGCGTGACAAATACAAAATCGATTCAAAGTTTTAGCTATGCTAAAAATTCAAAGTGCTATAATTCAACCATTTTTTAAGATATAAACAAAAGAACAAATTTTCAGAAACAAAAACTGCTCCAGAATCTTTGTATCAAGGCCAAGCACATACAAAAAATCTTTTACATTTTCCAATTTTGTAATACCTTAAATTAATTTTTTTTAAATGGCAACCCTTTTGAAACAAGATGGCTAATGAAGCTGGCAAACGACCCCGGTCGAGACATTGGTATGTACTATGTACAGAGACAGACCAAGTTACATCCAAATCGGTTCATAAAAAGTCCTTCCGGCCAGTGCCGGGAAGAAGAGGTAGCTTTCATATTCCTTATTTTTAAAAAGCCAACTTATATCATTCAAACACACGAAGCTCAATTTAGTGGAAACCGAATATAGGAGATTCAATACTAATTTTTATCAATATAATGAATGAGAATTTCTCGAAATTAGTCAGCTTTATCCAAGCTGCTTTTCTTTAAAGTAACTTATATTTGACTGCCAAATTCAGCGATTTCTTAAAGTGTCTGCCATTTTAAGACAACATGGTGGATGAGGCTAACCAGTGAACTTGGTCGAGACCTTAGTAATTGCTGTGCACATGCTCACTCACATCGGAATCGGTTGATATATACGAGTGCTGTCGCATGAAAAAAATCAGCTTTTTCAAAATGTCACCCACAATAGAAATTGAAACTGCTATATCTGAGCCATTTTTAAGGTAAAGATAAACGAAAAAGTGCTCCTGAATGCTTATATCAAGGTCAAATACTTAAGAAAGAAACCTTTTTCAATTTTTAATTTTTATGCACCTCACTTTAAATATATATATATATTTTAATTTAATGGCCGCCATTTTTAAACAAGATGGCTGATGAATCGGGCCAGCGAACTTGGTCGAGGTATTGATGTATACTATCCACATGCCTTCTTACATCGAAATAGGCGAATACGTGTGTTATCGCGTGACAAATACAAGATCGTTTCAAAATGTTAGCCATGCTAGAAATTCAAAGTGCTATAATTCAACCATTTTTTAAGACATAAACAAAAGAACAAATTTTCAGAAAAAAAACTGCTCCCGAATCTTTGTATCAAGGCCAAACACATAAAAAAATCTTTTTCATTTTCCAATTTTTTTAATACCTCATTTTAAATATTAAATTTAATTTTGTTTAAATGGCAACGATTTTGAAACAAGATGGCGAATGAAGCTGGCCAACGAACTCGGTCGAGACATTGGTATGTACTATGTACAGACCAAGTTACATCCAAATCGGGTCATAAATACGCTTGTTATCGAGTGACAAACATCAGGACGTTTTAAAATGTCAGCACGCTAGAAATTCAAAATGCTATCACTCAGCCATTTTTTAAGATATAGACGAAACAAAAACTGCTCCCGAATCCTTTTATCAAGGTCAAACACATAAGAAGATAATATTTTTTCAATTTTCAATTTTTTGCTACCGCATTTAAAATTTAACGTTTTCTTAAAAATTTAAATGGCCGCAATTTTTAAAGAAGATGGCGGATGAAGCTGGCCAACGAACCCGGTCGAGACATTAGTATGTACTATGTATAAACGAAGTTACATCCAAATCGGTTCATAAATACGCCTTTTATCGCGTGACAAATTTCAGGACGTCTCAAAATGTCAGCCACGAAAGAAATTCAAAATGCTGCAACTCAGCCATTTTTTAAGATATAGACGAAACAAAAACTGCTCCGAAATCTTTGTATAAACGTGAAATAGATAAGAAAAAAATATTTTTCCATTTTCAATTTTTTGTTACCACATTTCAAATTTAAATTTTTTAAAAATTTTTAAATGGCCGCCATTTTGAAACAAAATGCCCAACAAAGCTGCCCAACAAACTCGGTCGAGACATTGGTATGTACTATGTACACACCAAATTACATCGAAATCGGTTCATAAATACGCCTTTTATCGCGTGACAAATTTCAGAACGTTTCAAAATGTCAGCCACACTAGAAATTCAAAATGCTATAACTCAGTCATTTTTTAATGTATAGACGAAACAAAAACTGCTCCAGAATCTTCGTATAAACGTCAAATACATAAGAAAAAAAAAATTCCATTTTTAATTTTTTGGTACCCCATTTCAAATTTTAAAATTTTTTAAAAAAAATTTTTAAATGGCCGCCATTTTGAAACAAAACGCCGGATGAAGCTGGCCAACGAACTCGGTCGAGACATTGGTAATTACTATGTACACACCGAATTACATCGCAATCGGTTCATAATTACGAGAGTTACAGCGTGACATAGGTCATATATATATATATATATATATATATATATATCAATTTTGAACGGAGGATGGTTTCGGCGTCTGGGCGTCATGATCGATGAAAATATGCCAAATTTTTTTTTAATCGCTTTCCTCCGAACGGCTGCAATAGGTAGCTTTTTGTAATGAAAGCTACCTAATACGCCTGTTATCGCGTGACAAAAATCAGGTCGTTTTAAAATGTCAGCCACAATAGAAATTCGAAATGCTATAACTCAGCCATTTTTTTTAGATATAGACGAAACAAAACTTGTTCCGGAATCTTTGTATTAAGGTAAAATACATACAAAAAAATCTTTTTCATTTTCTAATTTTTTGGTATCTCATTTTAAATTTAAAATTTTTAAAATTATTTAAATGGCCGCCATTTTGAAACTAGATGTCGGATGAAACTGGCCAACGAACTCGGTCGAAATATTTGTATGTGCTATGTACTCGCCAAGGTACATCCAAATGGTTCATAAATACGCCTTTTATCGCGTGACAAACTTCAGGACGTTTCAAAATGTCAGCCATGCTAGAAATTCAAAATGCTATGACTCAGCCATTTTTTAAGATATAGACGAAACAAAAACTGCTCCGGAGTCTTTGTATAAAGGTCAAATACATAAGAAAAAAATATTTTTCCATTTTCAAAAATTTTGGTACCATATTTCAAATTTAATTTTTTTTTTAAAATTTTTAAATGGCCGCCATTTTGAAACAAAATGGTGGATGAAGATGGCCATCGAACTCGGTCGAGACATTGGTATGTACTATGTACACAACGAATTACATTCAAATCGGTTCATAAATACGAGAGTTACAGTATGACAAAGGTCAGATATATATATATACTGATATATATATATATCAATTTTGAACGGAGGGTGGTTTCGGTGTCTGGGGGTGATGATCGATGAAATTATACCAAAATTTTTTGAAATCGCTTTCCTCCGAACTGCTGCAATATGTAGCTTTTTGTAATGAAAGCTAAATAATAATGGTGTGAAAGCGATGGTGACAGCCCTCGCTATATCATAGGCCGTATTTCATGTCGGTGCCACTAACCCAAATGGGGTGAAGGAGTAAAAAACGATCTAAATTGCGTGTCTTGTATTACTGCAGGGGCCACAACTTGAAACTAGGCATGGTAGTTACTTATAAAATATAAATGATCTCTAAGAACATGTCCTAAATAATTCGAAACTTTAAAAGGGTGAAAATGGACGAAAAACGTTCTAAAAAATTCTCTAAATTGTGATTTCTACGCAGTCTCAGAAAGTATCGAACCGATTTCAAAAGTAATGGTTGGAAATTGATGATGACAGCCCTTGCTCCAATATTGGATCTATTTCATGTCGGCATCACTAGCACCTTGCGGTTGCATTTTAAATAAAGTTCGAATTTGTGATTTTTGTGATACTGAAGGGGCTAGCAACTTGAAATTTGGCATGGTAATTACTTATGAGATGTAAATGCTCTCTGAGAAGAGTTCCTTAAAAATTAGAAATTTAAAAGTGGTGAAAATGGACGAAAAGCATTCTAAAAACGTTCTAAATAGTAATTTCTACGCAATCTCAGGAAATAAGGCCCATTTTCAGAAGCAATGGTTTCAAATTGATGGCGACAGTCCCCGCTCCAACATAGCCTATATTTTACGCTGTTGTCACTACCACCTGGATGTTACAGGAGCAAAAAATGTAAATTGCGTTTTTTGTGTTACTGAGGGGGTCTAACATTTTAAATTTGGGATGGTAATTACTTCAAATGTGCAAATGCTTTCTAAGAATTGTCGAAAGAAAATTCCAAATTTAAAAGGATGCAGTGAGCGAAAAGCATTCTAAAGCGTTCTAAATTACGAGTTTTATGCAATCGTGTGAAATATGAAACCGATTTCAAACATAATGGTTCCAATTGATTGTGACAGAACCTGCCCAAATATATGCTATATTTTATGTCGGTGCCACAACCCCTAAAGTCTTCCAGAAGCAAAAAACTTTCTAAATTGCGATTTTTGCGGTACTGAAGAGGCTAGAAACTTTAAATATAGCACTGTAGTTACTTATAAAATATAAATGTCCTCTAAAAACAGTCAAAAATAAATTCGAAATTAAAAATGGGAGAAGCGAAGGGAAGGAGCGAAAAGCATTCTAAAAGTGTCCTAAATTACAATTCTATGGAATCTCAGGAAATAATAAACCTACTACAGAAGTTATTGGTTGCGAATCAAGAGTAATAGTTCCTGATCCTGAACGGGCTATATTTTATACCGGTGTCACTACCACCCGGTTAGCAGGAACAACAAGAAAATATTTAAAAACATCTAAATTCAGTTTTCTATAGAATATTAGGAAATACCAACCAATTTCGAGATTATTGTTGGCAAATTAATGGTGACAGTCTCTGTTTCAATATTCTTCAAGACATTCTGTTTCAACTCAAATTCGGCATTTTATGTTGGTGCCACTAACACCAGAGTGGTGAAGACAGGGTGAAGACCAGGTTAGACAAGAAGCTTGGAATTTGACATGACGGTTAATTTTAAGATGAAATGTGTTTAGATGGTGTCTAAAAAATTCAAAACTTCAAATGAATACTGAAATAAGCATAAAAGTCTCAAATGCTTTCTAAATTATCATTTATTTCGAATTAGTTTTAGTTCTTCTTATTAATTAAAATCTCATTTCTATCTATTGCAGTTTTATAATGAAGTTTTGTCTAACTGTGGCATAATTTGTAATTTCTGAATTATTCCAAAAAGTGTTCTAATAAAACATTGCCATGCAAATATCACTTATTTCAACTATTACGCGAGCAAAGCCGCGGAGTTTGCTAGTTTATAGATAAACGGTTACAGTGTCAAAATTTCTGCTGCTTTTCATTAATTATTCACAAATCTTTCACTTTTAAAACACGTTTAAAATACCTTTATTTAACAAATAATTCTTTACATATAGAAAAGGAAGAAATAAATAGACTTTTTCTGCATGTAAATTTTCTCAAGTCCAGATAATCACAATGTATTTAAAATATATTCACTTTCAAAACAGTCGATAAATATCATTCGTAGTAATAAAATTATTTCGAGAAAATACATATTTCGTTGTATCTATAGGGTATTCTTTTTAAATGATTAATATTGAAGGTCTCTTCATGTTTTATTTTTACAGCACCACTTCACAACATTGAATCACACATATTAATATGTATAGTTACAATACATCTATTCTGAAGAAACATTTTTCCCCGACCCAGCACAATTCAAGGTTGTTACTTATGAAGAATTCTAGAATCAGTCTGACAGTTTATTCGCGGGCTCTTTTGCAACATGTACCGAGTCACGTGATAGCTCGGTTATTTTTAGATTTTTCACCACGCACTCAGGTGCGAATTCGTAACACTTCCCACCCATGAACATATGGGTGTTCATCACAAATAATTAAAATATATCAAATTAATACAAATACAAATACAAATAGTAAATATGAAATGTTATACATACTTCATGGTATTTAAACACGTTACAATAAAATTCAAAACTAAAATAGAAAAAAAAATAGATTAGTATATGAATTATTAAAGTCAATCAGTTCTCAGTTCCATATGATACAGAAGTTTTAGTGGACGTCTGAGAATAGATTTCTCAGTTTTTACTTTACAGGCCCTCACCTAGCCTTGTTTTCCAGTAAATAATTCAATAATTTTTCCTAGACTCTAGAAATTTCTGTGTAATTTATCATCTTTGATTAGTACAATGTCATTTATTTTAAATTGAGGATAACTGGTTTTGTTCAAGCTTAAATGAGCTGACCTCAAATTTAACAAGTATACCCCTTTTCATCTAGACCTAAACAAGCGCATTATTTTTTCCCGAAAATTATAAGACCTAATTAACTCTTTCCTGGAAGAGATATTCGAGTCAAGATGGAGCTTAACTGGGGGGAGAGAAGTTCTTCTTCTCCCTATCAAGAGGTGAGCAGGCGTTAATGGTAGGGGGTCTGGATCTTCTGGAGAGGCATATGTTAAAGGTCAAGAAATGACCATGCCTTCAATTTCAACTAAAACAGTATTTGGTTCATCAACAGTTAGCTATGGTTTGCCTATGGTTTTTCTTAATTTTTATTGTTTCTTTATTATTTAATTTTTATTATTTAATTTTCTTAGTTTTTATTGTCCTTACCATTCTTTCATAAAATCCCCCCACACACACACACACACATCACTTCTCGTTCGATTATAAATTTCCATTTAATATAATGGGAAGAAAAAAATTCTTGTACATCTGGATGAGTTATAATAGACCGAAGGTTTCTCAAGTCCTTTTCGGCTCGTTTGAATGTTTGAGAATTGTCAGAATATACAATATATGGTATTCCTCGTCGTGAAATGAATCTGCAAAAGCCTAGAAAAAATGTTTGAGTTGTTAAACTATCTACAAGTTCTAGTTGTAAACTTCTTGTTATAGCACACGTAATCAGCAAGATGTATTGTTTGTTACCACTGTTTTTTACGTACAAAGGTCCTGCAAAATCACACCATGTCACACTGAATGGATTGGTCTGTTCTACCCGATCAGTAGGCAAGGGAGCTACCGTTTGGTCTCATGGAGTTGAAGAAAACCTCTTGCAATTTTTATAATGCAATTTTTAAGCACACCTCTCACGGTTTGTCTAGCCTTTAGTAGCCAGAATCATTCTCGAATTTCCACAAGTGTATCGGCAATAGCAGAGTGAAAAACTCTAAATTGAGCATCCCAAATTATTAGATCTGCAAATTTTGATTTTGGCAGAAGAATTATAGTAAGTTTTTCATCCATCAGTAAATAACTCTTACCGATTCGTCCAGAGGCTCGCAAAACACCTTTTGAATCGAGGTAAGGGTTCAATGAAAGTAATTGTGATTCTTTAGGAAGTTGTTTTGAATTTTTCTGGCATAAAATTTTCTTTTGCGAAAATTTCATTTTGACAATTTTTTATACAAAATAATTCTGCTTTCGGATTTCCTCTGACGTAAGATTACAATTTCTCTCGCGTTTTTTCTTTAGCAATTTGATAAAGAGTATAACATAGCCAGTTACACGTAATAGTTTTCTCAGGTTACTAAATTTGTGTATATCAATTAAATTCTCCTTGACAATTATTGCATTAACAATAATTTTACTTCTAGCTTCAATTTCAATTTCAGGATTGACTGATTTTGTTTTTAACTTATCGTCCTTAGGCCAAAAATTTTCAGTTTTACAAAGCCATTCAAGGCCGTACCACCACTGATTAGAGTTCAATAATTCTTTTGCTGATAGCCCCTAGTAAGCATATCTGCAGGTTTATCCCTGCTAATTACATGCCTCCAAGAACTATGGTCGGTCGTCCCCTGATATTCTGTTACCCTATTGGCAACAAACGGCTTCCATTTGGATGCCGCTCCTTGAATCCTATGCAATACTATAGTGGAATCTGTCCACAGTACAATTTTTTCAAGATTAGTGAAAATAAATGTAAGGTGATTAGCTATCCTAGCAGCTATTTGAGAACCTGAAAGTTCAAGTCTTTGTAGTGTTATTTTCTTCAACGGGGCCACTCGGGTCTCAGACATTATAAATCATGTCTTAAAAGCAACTTCAGAAGTTTTAAACCGCTCCATAGGATTTTAACCCCTTAACCTACAATGACGGGCATAGCCCGCGTACGATGATCGAGCCAAATATAAATTTTTCTTACCACTAAAATTTCACAGTAAATATAGTTTAATTTAATCGTCGAAATTCCATGATTAAACAAGGTGAAAATTTCTATTAAATTTTAGTGGTAGCTATGGATTTGCCAAACCGTGGAGCTGTTGAGACTAAATCGTAGGTGAAGGGGTTAAGGAAGCGTCGGAAAATATGTGATGTTGTACATTATCTCGCACTTCACCCGAGTGATAATAATACCTGGGTATTTTTAATTGTTCTAACAATTCTATTTCCTGATACCATGTTCTGTATTTAATTTTAAATTCTTCGTTAAATTCATCGCTCCAGTCTAATCCACTCTGCCATAATTCTTGTAAAAAGATCTTAACTCTAATCAAAAATGGTGACATAAATTAATAGGATCAAATATTTTGGCGACAGTTTGGAGAACATGCCTTTTGATGAATTCCAAGCTATCACCAATTGACACTAAAGATGCCAAATCTATGGCTAGAAAATCCTCTTCAATATTCCAGCTTAGCCCGATATTTTAGATTCTGCACAATTTTCATTAACTTCAATAACCGAGTTACCATTCCACGATTCCTTTAATTCTGATGAATTAGTAATGAACTTTCGCAATTGCATATTAGCATCTTTAAATATAGAAACTGCAGTAGTTGTTAATTTCATAGCTTCTGCAACCGTGGATGCTTCATAAATTAAGTCATATACGTATAAATATTTATTACTAATTTCATAAGCGGTGGGTTCCGTTTCCTTATAATTACCAATATGTTTTTTAATTGCAGAGGCTAAAACTTAGGGGGAGCTGATGACGCCGATACAGTGACGATTAAAATGGTATAGAACGCTGCGTTTATCTATGTCGCAGTCATAGAAATACAAAAAACATAAAAAAATTCTATCATATTCTGATACCTGCATTTGTAGGAAGGCCCTAGCAATATCACCCGTGAAAGCATTTTTAAACTGTCTAAAATTTAATATCACATCTATGAGATTAGGATTTAAATTTTCCCCGAAAAAAAATTGATTTAATTACATAATCGATAGAGCAATTATCATTACATTTTTGAATAATTCCCTCACTTAACTGTTCTTTCATAATTGCATTATATTTCAAAAACAAAGATTTATCACTCTTTAATCTTTTCTCCAAACCCGCAAAACGCCTTTTCGCAACCTCGTAATTATTAAACAAATTTTGTTTATCTGCTTCATTACACCATAACAAGGGTGTCATATATCTATCATTTTTAAAAATTATTTCTTTCTGGAATAGATTAATGACCTCATAAGTGTCTTCGTGCTTTTGATCATTAGAATCGATTAAAAATGACTCGATGTGCCACAAATTTCTAAGATCATTTTCTGGTGGGAAACGAATTAAATTTCAACATGAAGTTGGGTGTGAATTATTACTATTAACTTGACCGACAAGGGTTTTACCAAATATTGTTGGCTGCATAAATAATTGATGATTAATTTTTTCGACACATCCTATTATAGTACAGAATAAATAATCTGCCCCTACCAATATCTGAACAGGTTTCGAATGAATAAATGTGTCAACCAATTGATGTTTATCTAATCGTAGTTTATCTATTAACTGATAATCAACAGATGTCATTATCTTAGTACCGCTAGTAATTTCAGAAACCAGCGCTTTTACAGTTATTTTTTCATAAGGAAGATGACAACTAATAATAGTTAAACTTACCACATTAAACTACTTTTCTATGGCGTCGCGATTCGCAAATGTATAAACCAAATGTGTTTCCTTAGCAACAGGTTTTAATTTCAACGCTGAGGCTAAACTTTTTGTAATGAATGTTCTAGAGGATGCAGTATCATATAAAATTCTTGTGTTTAATTTATTTCCTGCTCCCTAAACTTGTACACAGGCGGCTTGAAACAATGTTACATACTGTTCGGGTGAATTATTAGTTTTAATTACATACGAGAAGTTGGCTTGACTTTCGTCATTTTTAGAAGCTTCGGCTTTCACTGAGCCTTCATCAGGACGCGATTTTGCCGATTTTTTAGTAGGTCAAAATAAATAATTATGCTGATAACTTTTACACAATTCACAAGGAGGTATTTTTACCTTACACAAGGATATTAAGTGCGATTTCAAGAAGCAACGATAACATCTTCCATCCTATTTCAAGTTATACCTTTTCTCTTCATCGGTAATCTCGTTACATTTTAATCTTAAAGGATTCGAGTTACAAAATACGCAAACATTTTTACAACAGTATTAAGCGCGATTGAAGCGGGAAAATTAGGTTTTATTCTAGAACTCTTTTTTCCCATCGTGTTACTTCCTGATTTTTTAAGGAAATCCCTGACATTGCTGCCTCTCGCGACTCTATTTCAAACTTTATGAAATTCATCAATTCATTCACGTCACCAGCTTTTTCCGCATTTTTTTCTTCTGAAATTCTATAACTAAATTATGTGGTAACTGTTTTAAGATTTTTGGTATCAATAAATACCCAAAATTATCCGAAGCCACCCCGATGGCTTGCAAGTTTCGAGCTCACCTCGCATTCGTCATATAAATCCCATAATAATTTTATGTTCGTGGTTGATTTTACCGGTTCTAGCTCTATCAACTTATTTATAAACCCGCTTATCAAAATTTCTGGTTTACTGTATCGATTCTGTAGTAAGTCTAAAGACGGCTGATAAATAGTTTCGTTTATGGCCAGACCAGAAATTGATTTAAGTGCTTGTCGTTCGAATCGATTGTACTTTTAAAACTATTCATAAATTCTAAAAAGGTATTATGATCCCCTTTAAAGACTGGTATAGTTATTTTTGGCAAATTTATTGTTGCCGGTCTAGCACTAACATAAGGAATTGTACTCGCATTAAATACAGAACTAGTACCAGGTTGATCAGAATCAGTTTTAAATTTCTTCAAACTCAGTTTAAGTTTAAATTCGGTTTCATTTATAACGTCATCATATTCAATGGACGTTTGTATATTGTTTTCAAAAACTGTTCCATCATCTATTAATTCTTGAATATGATTATTTACTCATTTTAACTGAGATTGCTTATCATTATTATCAGTTAAATATTCTGTAAGTTGACCGAAGTTACTTTTATTTTCAAAGTCAATACTTTCTATATAAGTTTCAATTTTTGTTATAAGTTTCGTTACTGAGGTCTTCATGACCTTTATTTTGCTTTTTAACTTGTCGAGATCCATTATTTTCATGCATACAACAAAATGGGTACAATACCTTTTTTATCCGCGACGTGAAGACGGATGAGCCGTAGACGATTAATCCAATTTTTTCGCAGATGATGATAATCTATGCACTTGTACTCCATGATATTCCTATAATCCTATGGAGCACTCACTAATTTAATACTGAAAATTTCTGAACTGCTTTGGGTATTCGGCACCATAAAATATATTCACTTTCTATACGGTCGATATATATCATTTGTAGTAATAAAATTATTTCGAGAAAAATACATATTTCGTTGAATCCATAGATGATTCTTTTTAAATAATTAATCTTGCAGGTATTTTCATGATTTATATATTTATAGCACCTCTTCACAACATTAAATCGCACACATTAATATACATTTACAATACATCTATTTCATTGGAAACATTTTCCCCGACTGACCGCAATTCAAGGTTATTACTTATGAAGAATTCTAGCATCAGTCTGACAGTTTATTCGCGGTCTTTTTCGCCACGTGTAACGAGTCACGTGAAAGCTCGGCTATTTTTAGATTTTTCCGCACACATGCAGGTGTGAATTCGTAACAGTATCTTTTAAAAACATCTTGATGCAGTCAAAAATAAACATTTAAAAAGCAGATATATAACCCAACTTAAAGTAATGACAAAAAAAAATTGTATGCGGTTAATATTTCTAAGATCATAGAAATATGTTCTAAAAAATTACGATATATGTTTGATAAAGTATATATTTATTTGAAAATTCTATTACTTTTAGAATACTGACAGATGTAATTGTATTACAAAATTTTGTTTTGTTAAGAACATTTAATTTACAAATGATATGTGACCGTCATAGCGTTTGTAGTAAATATACTATTTATAAAATTTCAAATCAGTTCAAAGTCTATATTTCAATTGTTTTATTTAATTGATGTACTGTAGTAATATCAATAATACAAACTGCTACATGATCTTTCGTTTAACATATTATACCAATTAACCAGAATCTTCAGTTATAATATGCATTTTGAAAGCGTTTTATAAATTATTAGTTTTAGTTATAATTATTAATATAATGCGCATTTGTTAAAACATTCAGCATTAATGTTCTTTGAAAATGACTTGTAAATAGAGTAAAATTTAGCCAAAAAATGTATAAAATTTAATACGTAAGATTTTGTTACAAACAAATTTTTCTTTTTTAAATGATGTAATTTGCCCCTTTGTTAACTCTTAAAAACAGTTTTCAGGTTTAACAGATGTTTTATTATAACACTTTCTGCTTACATACTACAGTACTCTTATCTCCTTATTTTTTTAATACATAGAGAGTACAATTAGAAGACAAATCATGTTAAAAATGAAGTCGTATACAGCGAACCGATTGTAATTATACATGTGGTATCTTAACATCATTACGGCTTTTTAAAAAGTTATTATTGTTTTTAATTCTTGTCCATATTTAAGTTTAAGCTAATTGTAATATTATCAAAGGAAATAGATCTTAATATTAGATATAACAAGCTAAATTTAAATCGATATCAGTGCTACTTTAAAATTTATCTCTTGTATTTTAAAAAAATGTAAATATTTTTGGCAATAGATTTCTGAGGTAGTATCTAGCAGATATCGTTTTACTTGTTTCATTTCCATCGAAGTGATTTTTCGGAAGATGTTTTCAATTCCAGAAAAGGTTCCGAAAATCATAATTCACCCCCCCCCTCATAAAAAATACCGCAAAAAATCGAAAATATAACAAATAAAAATCACGCATGAAGCATATATTCTGAAATACTTCCCAACACATTTAAAATACTTTAACACATTAAGGTGAACATTAAAATGAGAGATAACTTGTAATTAAATAATCTGGAAAACGTAAATTAACATTTTGCAAGTGATCTGAAAAACATTTCCAATTGCACAAAGAACAGCAGCTGTGAGTGGGACGCACTGTAAAGATAAGATATTTTATGCTAGTTTAACTTCTTATGAATCAGATATTTAAAATGTGTATTTATCTCTGAAATATTTTTTATTTACATAAAACTAATAACAATTCTATTAGATTTTACTACTTCTTAAGTATCTGCAGTAGTATATCACTGTTAAAGTATTTTTTAGTGTTGTTTAAAAATATGTATAATTTAAAGTAAATAAAATATTACTTTAAATATAAAGAAGTTTTTGCTTTTAGAAATTTTCTCATATTTACTTCTTTTTACCAGAACAATACATAAAGAATATAAAGAGTATATGAAAACAAAAAATAGTTAGAAGAAAATGTGGATAATTTCCAACAAATTCTAAATAATTTAACAAGTTTCATTGTTTAATAAAGCGACATACTAAACAAACAATTTGGAAAACGCATAACACATTTGAAATCAGAATTTAGGTTATTACTATATATAGTTTGAAAAAAGTTCAAAGTGTTTTGTGCAGCCCTGTATATGATCTATATATTTGAACTGATAACCAGTTAAAAATTTTTGTTCAGCCCTTTCGCCAATAAGAGGAAATGCACTCGAATTCTTGTAGCCAAGCCGGTATAGGACCTGTGGATTTTTTTCAGACGAAGTGATATGCAAAATTTAGTTACATTTAAAAACGCATACATCAACAGCAAACGCATTTACAGCAATTATTGCTTATAGGCAGTATTATAGCCGAATTATTTTGTGTGTCCCTGTAAATGACAGATAAAACTATAACTACCGTGTTCTAAATAGAAAAATGTACGTTGAATCTTCAATAACATATATCAATTGCATTGCAATCCGAGTACATTTATACGAATTAGAGAAAGTACAGACTGATGACCAGACAAACCGATTAAGAAATACTTTTCAACTATGTTGAAAAGCATTATAAGAGATAGATAATCGGTTAAACATCGACTTCAGATATTGTATGCATAAAATATTATTGAAAAATATTGAAATGTAAACGAGATTTGGGGCATTTTCACAATCTTTTGGATTTTAAGTCACTGAATTATAATTCTTATTTTAGTACATCTTCTTGGTTTATTTATTTTTAACTTTTATTCTGGAAAAACATCCCATTGTATGATTGCATAACAATATTAACGCGATAAATAAGTTTTGGATGATATTGGGGATCCAAATATTCCACGAAATTACTATACCGTCCCATGTCCCTGATTCTGATTTTTAAGTTTGGGGCAGTCTATCAAATTGTTTTAATAAAAATAATTCGATGTAAATTTTTTTTTCAAAAACTGGGACTATTGTTTTATATAAATATTCAGCAAAAAAATAACCTGCACATATTTTTACGGTTATTATTATTATTTTAACTCTATCCCTGGGTTTTAGATTCCTTACCGTCCCGCTGGTTAAAATTATACAGAAAATCACTTCAGATGCATCCACAGAATTTTTAAATTTTTCCTCACGCAGAAGTATGCTAGGGAAAGAATGACTAAAATTCTTTGACAGGAAATTTACTGCAGAATTTAAATCAACATTTAAATATCAATTTCAAGCATTGTAGCTTTATTGGTAGTCTTACCGTCCTAAATGTTTATTCCTACACTTTTCGAGGTAAATCAGTGGCGTGGCGTCCGGTCATCGCTGGATGCGGCGATGACCAAGCAATATTTTAAAACTCTTAATAAGCTTTTAAAACTCTACGATCCAGTTTTACCAGAACATTTGGAGTTCATGTATAAGTGAAGGTAAGATTTAAAGTTTCTTTTTTGAACATTCAACCATTGAATTTTAGAGTTAATAATTTTTCACCACAAACTTAAATAATTGCCATGACCACCGAAAATTTTCACGCCACGCCACTGAGGTAAATATATATTTTTTAATTTATTCCAGTGTAAGTAACTGTTTCTAAAAATCAATGAACATTGTGGCTATCACTTAGTCTTAACAGGATTTGCCTAAAAATAGGTGGTAATTTTGCTTATCGTCCTATCCTTACCATCCCTTTTTTCCCTCACACAGTACCTTTTCCCCTATACGTCTCCTTTTTTTTCCTTCCCGTCCCTTCTTTAACACCCATTTAAGACAATATTGTATCAAAATTTTGTACTAAAAATACTACATTATTATTATTTCTTATTTGAATGTCATGTGAGTACTATGCAAATTCATTAGAAGTAAAGATTTAGAAGAAAATAATAAGTTATAGTGGTAAAATGGTAAGGAAAATTAAATTCGCAAGTTTAACGTTAAACCTCAGTTAAATAAATAAATTTCGTTGCTGACCATTTTTTCTTTAATTTGAATCATAAAGACATTCGTCTATAAGATTAAAATATTATTTCAGTAAGTTTAATTTCACCAGATTTTTATTACTGAAAGTTAAAAAATTGTGAAAATTCCTAATATATGAAAAGAACAGTTTTATTGACTTAACACTAGATTGTTCGTGTCATCGTGTGACTAGTGTAGGACATTAAAGAGATTAGAAAAGTTGTATGTATAAAATAATGAATGGTGTTGAAAAACGAAAGTTACAAAATGATTAAAAATTTTGTAAAAAAGATTCTTCAAAATCAACTTGTTAAAAGAATATGAATAATAAATAAATGTATAGCAATATTAATAATAATAGTCTAGATTATATAAAAATTAAATATTGAAATTAATCGATAAAACTATTGTTTAAAAACAAATCTGTAGTAGGGTGGACCGGGGCTAGTTGTCCCAGTCGCGATATTTTTTTAACTTTGGTGTTAAATGACATTGTCAGCCCAGCCATTTATGCGTTGCTTCACTTTCCTCCTCCAACATCAGCATAATTGAAGTTGGAGCGTCCGTTAAATAATTATTGAGAATTTTCAAAATTAAATTTTGCAAAGGTGAGTAAATTTCCTCTCTTTTAAATAATCGTTTTGTATTTGTTCGTAGATTACATTTTAGATTTTGATATATAATAATTCAGAAAAGTAATTGTTCCTAGTTATTGTAGGGCATGTTTTTTTTTTATTGAAATGCTTTCAGAATAATTCCTTACAGTCATGAAAAACAAAAAGGGCGATACGGGGTTAGTTGGTCCGCCGGGCCAACATGTCCCGTAGGAATTTTACTTTGGGGTATTGGAATTTTGATAGTTTTAATGAATTATTTTAATGAACATTTGTTATGATTTTAATTAATTAATTATTAATTAATAGCAAGGAATTACTTTACTAATTGAATTCCTGGTTATTCCAGTCAATATTTTAAAATAATGAAGTTATAATGTTGTTTACCTCCTCCCCAAAGTAAATCAGCTGCTCCTGTGTTACAAAAACAGTTATAAATTTCATAATTATAGAAAACTCCCTGTTGGCTTGGCCTACAGGCGCAGGTAGATTTCGAAGTTAAGTACTAATTTCACCAAGAATTTAACCGATTAAGGGAAATGCGATTTTTTTCTTATACAACCTCACACACACACACACTTTTTGCTTTTAATTTATTTTTGCTTTAAGAGTTCCTCCTAGCAAAAGCTTGTCAATACAAAAGTTGTAGATAATATTAAGAGGATTTATGATAAATTTAAGTGATATCTTGTGGATTGACGAAGTTATGAATTTGTTTCTTCTGAAAACCTTATTTTTTGCATTCCTTGAAGCAATTTTTATATCAAAAATCTGTCATGAATAATTTTTTGGCCCTTTTCCTAGAATATTTGAAAACTTTAAACTGATTGGATATGCTATCGTGTCCCTATAAAAGTAAAAAATAAATATAGATAGATAGATAGATAGATAAAGTTTTGAACTTGGTTTTGTGTTCTAGGGGTCATGACTGGTGTAGATCTGCAAAAGTTTTTCAAAAATTCCAACATATGACAGATTGCAATAGGTAGCATTTCTTACGAAATCTACCTAAAAGTTCGGCCTCCTAGTGCTACATACTACCGCTAAAAGTAACAAATCTAACAATCAAAATCTACCCGACTTTGATATTTCTCAAATATTAATAAAATCCTCTTGTTTCCCCGTCCAAAGAAGAGTTTGTCAAAAATAATGCTTTAATAACATCACATTTTATGAGATAAAAACATCTTACCTGGGTAGTTATTCGTTGAAACTAAATAATCCTTTCTGCCTTCATAATCCATAAAAAGGCAGTTTCAGGACGCAGTTTTTTAATTATCAAAAAATATCTTTTCCTTTAAGAGACATGTTGTTCCTTCCACAGCAGAACGGAACTACACTTCTTGAACCGTTAATAAAGATCAGTAGTTCAAACAAAAAATATATAAAAATGATATCATCCAACATAATTATATCAAGCACATTGCTATATCCTAAATTATTAGATTATCTAAACGTCATTATACCAATAATAAATCATGAATGGGTTATTTTTAATACTTCATTAGGAATTAAAGTTTTAAATAAACTAAAATTATCATTATTTCAAAGAATCTATCACTACCCAAAGCATCATGAAGCAATATTACATTTTACTGACAGAAATTTAAAGGGAATCATGCATTAGAAAAACATAATAAACGAAAGAAAAGAATTATTGCACTTAACAGATGTACAGAGGCCTTGATACAATTTATTTATCATCTGACGTTTATAATAAATTACCTAATTAAGGATGAATGATTTCTTAAATCTTCCTCAAAGATTTACCGTGTTTTAACACCTAGCATGCTTTTGTTAAAATTTATTACTGTTCCTTAATGTATTAAAGACATTTTTTAGGAGAAAATAAAATCAGTTTTTAAAGCAATTTTTGGTCGAAGTTAATAATTTGAATAACTCAGTTTTAATATTTAAAATTTTTATTTTAATTTAGGAGGCTATATTGTGTTTTCGCTCGCAAGAAATAAAAATTAAGATTTGGCAAAATTCTGATCATTTCTTAAACTTCTACACTATAAGAACATTACAAAGTGACGTGGGCCAACTTACCACGCAATCGGGCAGGTTGGCCCAAGCGACATGGCATCAATTTGAGCTTCTAAACTAATACGTATAGTTATTATTTTCAAGTTTTACTATTGTGATTTCTTCCTGAAAGTACACTGATAGTGGTAACATAAAAATAAATTTAAAATGTTGAAATGTAATTTTTGTTTTAATTATTAGAAGAAAAAGCGGGCCAACCAGCCCCGGTCTACACTATATTTGAGTTTATGTTTTTCCGTACACAGTAAAATATTTTAATCCATAACTTACATTCGAAAGTTATTTCTTTTCACTTCTCTAGATTTAGAATTTGATTTCTAATTTATTGTAAACCTATAAATGCATAAATAATGTGAGTAAAAAGTAATCGTTTAGTTTTCCGTATACCTAATATCACGACTCATATTATATTATCAAGTATTTGAAATGTAGTTTTAAAAGTAAAATAAGACGACTTTTCACAACAAGAAAAAAAAGAAAATAATGAACTAAAAAAATATGTCATACTTTTCAGTTTTTGGATTTCTGCATAAATATCTTATCCCCTACTATCATCCATTTTATAAAAAGTTTTTAAAAGGCGGGTTTTTTAGAGACATATATTACCAAAAGTGAATGATCCTGGTGTCTATTTTTTTTTTCGACATCAATTTTGAATAAAATAAAAATAGCTTTCATACGTAGTATATGAAAAGAAAATTTTACGACTAGAAAACGGATAATCAGTTTTACGATATTATATATAAAAATGTGGAAAATCTTATCATGTCAATATGATATTTCCGAAAATATTCATTAATCTTTCATGTTATTTTACGCGTCTTGAAATGATATTTTATTTAAAAACTCAGAGAATTTTACTTATTCCTGAACTTTTGGTATTCATACCTTTTTTGCGCTGTTAAGAATAAATTGCAAGAAGGTGCTTTTAAAATATCCTTTATCATACAAAATTTAAAATGTGTTAAGCTATGAGAAATGCGAATTTCGCTGTGAGAAAGAAACATATAAAATATAAACAAAATGTAAAAAACAAATGGGAAAAAATATACATTTACCGGATATTTTCTACAAAAATATCAGCATATAATTTTTAAACCTATAAAAATTATTATTCGACAACCTTAGAAATGCTAATTTTTCACTTATCAGACGAAGCGAAGTACTAGTAATCGATTAAAAAATTAATTATATAAAATCAAATACAGATGATTTCGTAAATATTATTTTAAATAGTCAACAATTAAGATAATAAGAAAGCTTATTTTAGTAATTCTCAAAGATTTCTTTTGACAAATTTCTTTGATGATCGCTACAATATACCTTTCTAGCATTTAAAATAAAATAATCAAGTCCTTCTGAATTAGTAATTAAGTCTACATGATTTCAATTCCATTTACACATTATTTTCTTGAATAAAAAAAGGAATGAATTTCGTCATCATAAAATAAATGAGAAATAATGTTGGTAAATTATTCACATAAGTATTATTAGAAACGAAAATGTTCAAATTTTATTTCAATGTTTTAGTGCCTGATTATGTAGATATCTCATACATTCGGCGATTCCTGAACCAAATATTCACCAGAGTTTGGTAGAAGTAAAAGAAAAAAAAATCTCATGACAAAATGTTTTTGTAAGATTTTGCATTAAATTTTTCCCAGTTAAAGAAAACAACCAACTATTGTCAAATATTTGTGCATCAACATTTCATAAGCAACATTGATATGGTGCCATTTAACTGAAACAAGGCAAATAATTTAGAAACCTGTTAACATAAAAGGTTCAATAAAAACAGTCCATTTTCGAATGTTTTTTTTTTTTCATTTTCGTTCCAAATCCTCATCGTTATTTCAATATATATAAACATTCATTTACATTACCGGGCAATTTATATTACTGATTATCTTCACAGAAATACAGCAAAACCAGACAGATTAAAAAGATACAAAAAAGATGCAAAATGCACTAAAACAAAAAAGTTACTTTGTTTTGCTGAAAATTCGCCGTACATTCCAAAACAAATGGTGTGTTAGAGACACTACACCGAAGACAACGACACTCTGAAGCTAATATTAAACCGATAACAGCGTTTTTTTACAGTTTCTCGTTTGCATTTCATTATCTATCTATACTCATCATATTATAAAGAGGTAAAAATTGTTTATTTGTAGGAGGTAAGCTCTGGAACTACCGAACCGATTCCAAAAGTAATGGTATCAAAATGATGGTGTTAGTCCAACTTAGAACATAGGCTATATTTTATGTCGGTGCCACTAACCCAAAGGAGGTGCAGGAGCAAAAAACGTTCTAAAAATGCGATTTTTGTGTTACTGAAGGGCCTAGAAATATTAAATTTGGAATATTAGTTACTTATTTAGATATAAAGGATGTCTAAGAACATTTTCTAAAGAATTCGAAATTTTAAAGGGGTGAAAATGCACAAAAAGCGTTCTAAAAAACGTTCTAAATGGTGATTTCTACACATACTAAGAAAATACCAGACCAATTTTAAAAATAATGGTGTCAAAATGATGGTGACAACACTTGCTCCAACATAGGCTACATTTTATGTGGGTGCCACAAACCCTAAAGCGGGTGCAGGAGCAAAAAAAGTTCGAAATTGCGATTTTTGTGTTACTGATGGGCCCAGATACATGGAATTTGGCATGGTAGTTACTTATTAGATATAAATGATTTCTAAGAACATTTCTTAAAAAATTCAAAATTTAAAAGGGGTGAAAATGCGCGAAAATAGTTCTAAAAACGTTCTAATGGCGATTTTTACGCAATCTCAAGAAGTACCAAACCGATTTCAAAAATAATGGTGCCAAAATGATGGTGACAACCCTTGCTCCAACATAGGCTACATTTTATGTCGGTGCTACTACCCCTAAACGGGATGCAGGAGCAAAATAACGTTCGAAATTGCGATTTTTGTGTTACTGAAGGGCCCAGATACATGGAATTTGGCATGGTAGTTACTTATTAGATATAAATGATCTCTAAGAACATTTTTTAAAAATTCGAATTTTAAAAGGGGTGAAAATATGCAAAAAGCGTTCTAAAAAACGTTCTAAATGGCGATTTTTACGCAATCTCAAGAAGAACCAAACTGATATAAAAAATAATGGTGTCAAAATGTTAGTGACAATCTTTGCTCCAACATAGGCTACTTTTTATGTCGGTGCCATTACCCCCAAAAGGATTGCAGTAGCAAAAAAAAAAAAAAAAAAAACGTTCGAAAATGTGATTTTTGTATTACTGAAGGGTCTAGAAACATGAAATTTGGAATGATAGTTACTTATAAGATATAAATGATCTCTAAGAACATTTCTTAAAAAATTCGAAATTTAAAAGGGGTGAAAATGCGCGAAAAGAGTTCTAAAAAATGTTCTAAGTGGCAATTTCTACGCAATCTCGGAAAGTGCCGAACCTATTTCAAAAGTAATGGTTGGAAATTGACGATGACAGCCCTTTCTCCAACATAGGCTCTATTTCATGTCCGTGTCACTACCACCTAGGGGTTGCAGAAGCAAAAAACGTTCTAAGTTGCGATTTTTGTGTTACTGAAGGGGCTAGAATCCTGAAATTAGGCAGGGCAGTTATTTATAATATACAAATGACCCTAAGAACATTTCGTAAAAAATTGAAATTTAAAAGGGGTGAAAATGAGCGAAAAGCGTTCTAAAAAACTTTCTAAATTGCGATTTCCAAACAATCTCAGGAAGTACGGAACCGATATAAAAATTTGGTGACCGCCCTCGCTTGAACATAGGCTGTATTTCATGTCGGTGCCACTACACTAAAGGGGTTGAAGGAGCAAAAATTTATCTAATTTGCGTTTTTTGTAATACTGAAGGGGCTAGAAACTTGAAACTATGGCATGGTAGTTACTTATAAGATATAAATGATCTCTAAGACCATTTCCTAAACAATTCAAAATTTAAAAGGGATGAAAATGGACAAAAAATTCTAAAGAATATTCTAAATTGCGATTTCTACGCAATCTCAGAAAGTACCCAACCTATTTCAAAAGTAATGTTTGGAAATTGATGATGACAGCCCTTGCTCCAATATAGGATCTATTTCATGTCGGTGTCACTACCACCTTGCGGTTGTATATTTTAAAAAAAACGTTCTAAATTGCGATTTTTGTGATACTGAAGGTATTAAACTTAAAATTTGGCATGTTAATTACTTATGAGATGTAAATACTCTCTAAGAAGAGTTCCTTAAAAATTTGAAATTTAAAAGAGGTAAAAATGAACGAAAAGCGTTCTAAAAAGGCTCTAAATATCGATTTCTACGCAATCTTAGGAAATATAAATCGATTTCAGAAGTAATGGTTTCAAACTGATGGTGACAGTCCCCTCTCCAACGTAGCCTATATTTTACATTGTTGTCACTACCACCTGGGGGTAACAGGAGCAAAAAATGTTCTAAATTGCGTGTTTTGTGTTACTGAAGGAATATAACATTTTAAATTTCAAATGTTAATTTCTTCAAAGATGCAAATGCTTCCTAGGAATTGTCGAAAGAAAATTCCAAATTTAAAAGAATGAAGTGAGCGAAAAGCGTTCTAAATTACGATTTTTATGCAATCGTCTAAAGTACGAAACCGATTTCAAACACAATGGTTGCAAATTGATGGTGATATAATCTGCTCAAACATAAGCTATATGTTATGTCGATGCTACAGCCCCTAGAGGGTTGCAGGAGCTAAAAACTTTCTAAATTGCGATTTCTGCGGTACAGAAGAGGCTAGAAACTCTATAGCACGGTAGTTACTTATAAAATATAAATGTCCTCTAAGAACAGTCGAAAATAAATTCAAAATTAAAAAGGGATGAAGCTAAGGGAAGGAGCGAAAAGCATTCTAAAAGACCTGAATTACGATTTCTATGGAATCTCAGGAAATAATAAGTCGATTACGGAAGTTATTGGTTGCGAATCAAGAGTGATAGTCTCTGATCCTATGCGGGCTATATTTTATGCCAGTGTCATTACCACCTGGTTGACAGGAACGACAAGAAAGCCTTTAAAAACATCTAAATCCAGTTTTCTCTAGAATATTAGGAAATACCAACCGATTTCAAAGTTAATGTTGGAAAATTAATGGTGACAATCTCTGCTTCAACATTTTTCGAGACATTCTATTTCAACTCTGTTTCGGCATTTTATGTTAGTGCCACTAACACCAGAGAGGTGATAGACTGTTAGACAAGAAACTTAGAATTTTACATGATGGTTAATTTTAAGATGTAAATGTGTGAAGATGGTTTCTAAAAAATTCAAAGCTTCAAATGAATACTGAAATGAGCGTATGAAAAGAGCATAAAAGTCTCAAAATACTTTCTAAATTATCATTTATTTGGAATTAGTTTTAGTTCTTCTGATTAATTAAAATCTCATTTTCTGTCTATTGCACTTTTATAATGAATTTGAGTTAAACTGTGGCTTAATTTGTAATTTTTGAATTATTTCAAAAAGTGTTCTTTTAATAAAAAATATTCATGCAAATATCACTTGGCATATTTCAACTATTACGCGAGCAAAGCCGCGGGGTTTGCTAGTTTTTAAATAATTGGTTATGTAGGATCTCTGAAGTCAATGTTTAGCCGGTCTTCTTTTTTAATTTTTTGAATTTAGTTGCAATATCTTTGTCTAAAGACAGTTTCTCTATCGAAACTGATTCAGAAATTAGAATTTAAAAAAATTGTATTTCGACGTCAAAAGTGAAGATTATGGTTGAAAGTTTTAAAGTTTATGTCTGCTTTGTAGAGAGGCTGCCCCGTTAGAAAAGGTCATACAGAACTAAGCTTTAATCCCAATCAACTGATACTTTTCTTTGTTTTTTTAATATATTTACTTCTCACCATTCACTGTACATTTTCTTTTCACAATTGACGATTTTCTTTTATGGATATATAGGTATATATATGTACCGGATGTCCTAAAATGGACTGACTGGTTTTAAAATACAGTAACATACAAATGGTGACAGCTATTAAAAAAGACTTGCATGCTGATTATGTAAGATGTCAGGAATTTTTTTGCTGCGATTCTCAAATTTAGTTAAAAATAGCAGCAATAGATGGCGTTGCAAGCACCAGGCGATAAATCAGGGCACGATTTTTGGCTTTTCTCTTCTCTCAGTATTGATGCAAAATAAGGAGATTAAATATATGGTGTAGTTATTAGTCGCCAATGCATTTTTTTTTCTTAGGTGCCCACTCCATACATTTAATATCCTTCTTTCGCATCAATACTAAGAAGAGAAAGAGGTAAAATATCGGCCCCCGATTTAGTGCCTATTTCTGGCAGCGCCATCTATCGCTCCTATTTGAAACTAAAATCGAGAATTGCAGTAAAGAAACTCCTGACATTTTACTTGACTCCCCTGCATTATTATTTTTATTAATATATGTCACCATTTCCAAATTACTGAATTTTAAAATTCGTCACTCCTTTTTAGGACACCCGGTATATTCACTGACATTTAGGATTTTCAATGCTATCCAATAAAAACAGTACATAAATCTTATGAATATAATATTTGTATGTACTTTTTTATTTTCCATGCAAATGATAAAGGTTAACAGAGGAAATGAGCAATCTGGTTAAAATATTCATTACAGCACCAGTTGTTTTAAACTTTTAAATTTAAACAAGAATAAAATATTTCCTTTTTATAACGCTCCTTCTAATTACGTTACAATACACTAGCGGCTTTCGTAAATAATTTGCGAAAATTCATATAAAAAATAAATAGGACAATGTTTTACACTATTTCATTCAAAATATTGGAATTTTTCGTCTGCTACTCTATGCACTTTATAAAATTATTCATTAATCATTCATGGCATTAAAAAATTACATTATCGTTTGCTGTTTAAATAATGAAAACAACAGAATACACGCAGCAGATTTTTTTTTAAATATCCTTTCCTCTTCGTAAATGTTTTTAGTACGCCTACATGTATTATTTGGCAAACGTTCAGAAGAAAGTCTTTTTTACAAGCAGGTGTACAGCTGTCTAAAAAAACATTTTTAATAATACTTGGCGAAAAGATTATTTATTATGTAAACATCACAAAATTGCATATCCGTAGAAAATTTATTTTCAGATATGAGGTGTAATATTTATATGCTATATGAACGCACACATTCGCACTATTATTCACTGTATGTACACTCAAATAATATCTAGATAAAAAAAAATTATGTTCTACATAGATTTTAATATTTTTAGGAAGTTCATATCTTATAATACTAATATAACAAAATTAATTATTACAAATAAACCATTTTAAATTTTTAATTATTCCTTATACAAATATTACTAAATTATTTCTTACTACAAATAATTAAACAAAATATTCCAGAATATCCTGAAGTCTAAGGCGGTTTGTATTTATGGTTTCATTGAAAAGGTATTTACAATTTTAGAGATTATTATAAATCCATTATTATTCCTAAGCAAATTATTATTAAATTAATTAATACAACAAATATTTTCTTTAAAATGTTTTAGTTTATCATCAAGACTAAGGCGTTTTGGATATACGATTTCCGTGACAAGGTAATGAAAATTTTAGATGGTTTTATAAATTCATTATTATTCCATAGCAAAATATTGCTAAATATCATGACTACAATATCACGAAAAATGTCTCAAAATTTCATGGTATCAAGTTATTTACTGTTGTAGTACAAGAGTTTCACTGCTGAGAGCCGATCATTAACCAAGGCATTTTGGATTTATGGTTTCAGTTAGAAGGTATTGACAATTTTAAATATTTTTATAAATTCATTATTATTGTTTAGAAAAAAAAGTAAAAAAAAATATATATATGCGTTACCATGCATCTTTATTACCTCTCAAAAATGCAGCAAAATGCCTAATGTGCACAAGACTGAAATATTATTATAAAACTAAAACGAAATAAAAAAAAATAGAAATTTTTTTTCGAAAATTTTACTTCGTCTTCAGTAACAAATGGTGTGTTTAGAGTCTAGTCGAATTTCGCAGTGACTCACGCATATTAAAACAATGACAGCGTTCTTTAGAAAATTATTGTTTGCATTTCATTATTTAAAAAAAAATTGTTTATTTAAGATAGCTGAGATCAACGTTTAAACAGTTATCTTTTTACTTTTTTAAAATTTGGTTGCAATAATTTTAACTAAAGACACTTTCTGTATCAGAAATGGTTCTAAAAGTGGAATTCGGAAAATTTGTATTTTTGCGTCAAATTAAAAGGTTATTTTCGAAAATATTATTGTTTAGTTTTCTGCAAGATTGTCGATTTTTAAAACGTTATACAAAAGTAAGCTTTATTCCCAAACAATTGATAATTTTCTTTCTTTTCTATAGATTAACATTTCACCATTCTCTGTTCATTTCCTCTTAACTATTCACCATTTTTAATTATGGAAATATATATATATATATATATATAGTGAAATTTAGGAATTCGAATACTATTCAAAATAACAGACATAAAACTTCTGAGTATTATATTTCTATGCCTTTTTCCAAGCAAGTATATTACCAGTATAAATAAGCAATCTGGTTAAAATACTCATAATAAAACTGTTTGTTTGAAACTTTTAAATTTTAACAAGAAAATAATATTATCTTTTATTATTATTCTTCCGACTATAGTTACGATAAAATACTAACAACTTTCGAAAATAATTTTGAGAAACACTTAATACAAAAAATATATAGCATTACATTTTACAAATATTGCATTCAAAATATTGGACAGTTTTGCTTGCAACCATGTGTATTTCATAAAACATCATAAACATTACATTTTTTTCCTTCAGAAAGTAATGAAAGCAATACAATACAGGCAGCAAAAATTTTATTGAATCTCTTTTTTTATTTGGAAAATGTGTTCTTATAACGCCGGCATGCATTACTTGGCACACGTCCATACGTTCAGCAGAAAAGTGATTTTTCATCATGCAGGTAAACAGCTGTATTAAAAAGAATTTTAATAACACTTCGTGAAAGATTATTTATTATGTTAGTATCACAAACATTCATAGTCGTAAAAAAAATCTTTTCAGATATGACGCATAATATTTATATGCAATGTGAACACACAAATTTGCAAAAAAAAAAAAAAACAACAAAAAAAAAAAACAACTTTTTGTTGAATGTTTACTGACATAATATCTTGCTAAGAATGTGTTATGTTCTTATTAGAATTTAAATTTATAACAAGTTTGCATCTTAGATTAATAAATTAATTATTATAACAAAAAAATTCTATAAAATATTCCAAATATCGTAAAGAATGTCTGAAAATTGCATGGTAACAGCTTTTTCTGTTTACCAAAGATCAGTAGCATGAGAACCGTATACATTGTTTTCTTTATAAAAAATACTTGGAATCTGGTATTTTACTTTTAGATACATTTTGTTCATGTGTACTGGAGTCATTCGTGAAAACGAAATTAAAGGTACTATTTTGCTAATTTTCACCCTTATGTTGATATTTGTCTTTCTGTAGCATAGCAAAATGTATGTGACTGAACGGATATATCCATTTGAATTCTTTTACATTATTTCGTGTGAGTGGTCTCGGTGAAATGGAACTGTAATTCGCGGATTTATGATAATTGCCATTCAATGTGATTAAATAAGCACAAAATATGAAGTTTCCTGTGATGAAAGTAGGTTACTGCATCAGATCTCACCATTTAATCCGGTTGTGGCGCTATCAATCATGAAACTAGAAAAAACTTGTCTCATTCTTTCACAGGAAAATATATTGTAAATCTTTAATTTTAATTAACACATATAAAATACCAAATAACTTTCGTAAGAGGAGATATTCAAACACAGTGGTAGCCAAAATTGTGGACATTTTTTTTGAAATTTCCATGTTTTATAAATTTTTATGATTATAGAATGTATATTCACTAAAATGCAAATGTCCATATAAAAAAAAATCAAGGAAATTTAATGTAGAATTTTATTTTTAAAAAAGCACAATTAAAATATCTGCATTAAAAAAGTTGCACTTATTTTAGTCTAAAATACAAACACAATTAGTCATGAATGCTGAAGTTTATTGTAATAAAAGCTTCCTAGCCAATCAGAGTGACTTTTCTGAGAACTAATCAAACGTCCGTAACTAAACTGTAGTATGTTTTGATATGTAAAAGCGGTATTTTGCTGGAATTAATTTTGCAGGAGGGCGGATACTAGTGTAACTAAATAGAATAATGTTTTTTTTTTTTTCCTTAATGCAAATAATTTAAAACAATGGCATCAACAACAAGAACTGATTTACACCTATACAAGGAAGCATAATTGTCATATTGAGAGAAAATGGTCTATCTAATACTGAAATCGCAATACAGGTTCGTGGTTCAGTCACTTTATCTGGCGTATGAAAGTTGTGCTTACGTAACGAAGAAACTAAATCAATGATAAATAACGCAAGATCAGGCCGAAAAAATGCACAAGTGCTTCTGACGATAGAAAGATAAAAAAGGATATGCCTCAAAGTTAAAAGAATTTCATCAAATGCTCTTAGATGTGAAATGAATGCAATGGGTATTTCAGTTAGTTCAAGAACAATAAGTAGAAGATTAGCAGGTTTCGGACTGAAAGGTAGAATTCACAGGAAAGAAATCCATTTTTAAATCTTCTGCAACGCAAGAAACGAGATCAGTGGGCAAAAGAACAAACACATTAATTGTCAGAAAATCAGGGGAATGAAATAATCTGGAGCGATGAGAGTAAAATATCGTTCTTTGGTAGCGACGGGCGAAAATATGTGAGGCGTAGAGTAGGAGAAAAGCTGCATCCTGGTTGCATTGAAGCAACTACAAAGAACCCAACAAATGTCATGATTTGGACCCGTATGTCTGCAGATGGTGTGGGCCGCATTCAAGTGATTGATAGCATTCTGAATGCAAACAAAATACATCGAAAGTGTCCTGGAACCAAAATTGATACCTTCCCTAAGGGATTTCTTTATCAATAAAGCACCATTTATCTTTCAGCAGGATTCAGATCCATACCGTACGGCAAAAATATGCAAAGGATAGTTTAAAAATAAAAGAATACAATTATTACCCTCACTAGGAAACAGTCCTGATCTGAATCCTATAGAAAATTTGTGGGGACGTTTGAAAATCCTTGTACAAACAATGCGTCGATCTAATAAAACGCAACTTATTGAAGGTATAATTTATTATTCGCATTATGTGATTAAAAAGAATGAACTCCAAACACTAGTTCTCTCAATGAAAAGACGCTGTGAAGCTGTAATAAAAAACAAGGGTTATCCTAATAAATATTAAATGTGTAAGTGTAACTTTATGAAATCTGATGTAGACGTTAAGTTTTGCAAGCGTAACGTTTTTTGTAGTGCACATGTTTTAATTATGTTTTTTTTTAATTATTAAATTCTACATCAAATTACCTTTCATTTGATATATTAAAATTTGTATTAAAGTGAAATGTATTATATTCTTCAAATACATAAAATTATAAGACATGAAAATTTCACAAAAAGTCCACAGTTTTGGCCACCAGAGTGGCTTGTATCAGATATATATTTCTGTAGAAGATGATAGCTAGACGGTAACTTTTTCACTACTGGCGTCCTTGGTCAAGGACATACTTTAAAAAAACTTTTCTGTAGTTTAATTGAACTTAAAAGAATTTTACAAATTCCGTGTGCATTTTTAATAATTTCCTTATCAAAAGCACAAGTATTAATAAAACAAACCTACAGATGAGGAATTTTGATTTCGAAATTTCACCGAGAAATGTTTGAATCATGATAGATTATCTCATCGAGGTAAGCTTTTTTAAAAACCTCGAATTTTGACAAAATATCTGAAGCAATTGCTAAATATATTGTTAATTTTCTTAAACTAGAAATCTGGATTTAAACTTATTTTGATAGTTCTAAGTAATTATAATTTTCTTAAAATGCGTGTTCATAACGTTTGATCATTATATAACAACAACAGCAAAACACATCTTCAGAAATGTTTTATTAGATTGTTTTTAGCTTAATGGCAGCATTATGACCATTGCGTGAAAACTACATAATTTTATTTCAGTTTTTTAAATGTTGGTAGTTAAAGGTTTAAAATTAGTTGCCCTATTTAAAAAAAAAATCATTTTATGAACCCTTGTAAGACAATAGAACAAATCTTCAACATGTGTTCTAAAAGTTGCAGTTTTCACTTATCTAGATAATATATTTTAAGACATAAGCTGTCTCATCCATGTGTCTTTATATGGGCGGAGGCGAGAGGGATACGTAAAATACTCTATTAAAATTCATAATTCATGCGAATTAGTGATCGATAAAAATTTATTTATTCACCATCGAATAATAGATTTTCAACCGGTTAAATACAATATTAAAAATGGAAAATAACATTTAGTATGCCGCTTATCATTTTGTGAGAATAAATCTTTAATTTTTCATTGATGATCAAAGTTTTGAAGTAGATACTATTTAACTTGAAGTTCAATCGATTTTATATCGATAAATATATCAGAAACAAGAGGAAAAGTGAAATCAATACTAATATATTTTCTCACAGATTCATTGGAATTTAAACTCGAAAGATATATTTAATCCTTCAAGTTTTAAACCTTTCCAAATATTGTATGCAGGAAAAGTTAATTTAATTTGAAATTGTTTTATAAATCTATATTGTTTTTATTGGAAATATAGAGGAGAACACTTTCGAAGGTCAATGAAATATATGACGAAATATACAAAATACGATAAGTTATCAGGCATGCGTCAGTACTAAACCAAAATTGTTCCTTTTTCTCGTTGAATATTGATTACTTTTTAAACCATCAAAGTTTTTTCCTTAGGATAGTGTTTCGGAAGATCACTGATAACACCGCAACCCAAATATGATCAGGCTCTGATAGCACCCAAATGAAACTCTTACACTCCATATTGGCGAGGATTGCAAATTTGTGTTATTTTTATGCATAAATTCCGAATAATTATTTAACTTTATGTAACCACTGAATGGCGGTCCAAAAATAAATAAAAAACTATTTCCCCCTATTTCTGGTCCAATTTCTTTTTTCTTAAATAAAAAGATCACATTGGCTGCCGTGGATTCAGATTCATTTAGTCCCTGATATAAATTGGTCCTGATTAGTTTTTGGAGTAAATCGCCAAAAAGGTGGTGCTTCTATGCAGATTTTTTAACGATTTCCATAATAGTTCTATCTTAAAAACTAATGCGGGTTTTCATCAAAATACAGATTCAGTTAGAACTTGACATAAGTTGCTGCTGTTTATATTCTGGTGTATATCATCTAACGGGTGGCACTAATATGCTTCATTTTTCAGGAAGTATTCACATATATGAGATAGAAGAAAGTTTTGGAATTGCCACAGACTAGTTTTCCTTACAGTTACACAGATTAAACGGTCTAAAGATTTAGCGAAAACTTCAAACATTTTGCCCCCCAAAAAGACTCTCCGAATTTAAATGCTTATTTATATGCCTTAAGGGGACAGTGGACCTTTATTTGAGCAAAAATTGTCCTCAAAATCGACATTTCCTTTTGTGTATTTTATTATTCTCCATTTTGTATTTTGTCATTCGTTGAAAACTGCAAGCAGATGCGATTATTTTACGTAAAGTTACAAGAGTTTTAATTTTGTTCACAAATAATTTTTTGCCCTTTTAACATACTTTAAATCTGTGTTTCTCAATACTGATGTTTCAGCTTTTTTTAATTTTTGAAATGGTCCTTGCTACTTCATGTTTGATCAAAATTCATGATACTGATAAGGAATAATCCCGATGTTGTTTAAAAAGAAATTATGTATGCATTTTAATCTTCGACTTCATTAAGACAATTAAATTTGATTTTTAACGTATTATAAGGCAGGATTTTGTTGAAAATTGATATGGAACTCAGAAAAATATCTCTAAAAAATTAACTATTTAAGGGATAAAAAAAAATCGATACACAGCTATGTTTGTTATAGAGTTTTAAGTGACTAAAATCCAAATTCCAGGAAATATCTAAAAAATTAAGACGCAAGGAGCATTTTAAAATTTCGTTTTAAAATTTAAAAATGTTTTTAAAGATCTTAAAATTATAATAAGTTTGGAAAGTTCTTTTAAGGTTTCTATATACTTATGGTGAAATGCATATTTGCATAAAATTTCCAATCTCTATTATAAAAATTAAAAGAAATATTTTTAAACGTCTACCGTCCCCTTAATCAGTTTAATTTATAAAGTATCAACTATATTGAAACTTTTATAATTTAAAAATTTACATTTCTGAAAATAAATTATAAAAATTAATTAAACGTTTCTCTTTACGTTTTCATTAAATTTTCGCAACACAAAAGCATGGTCTTTTATTCAACAGGTCACCCAAATTTGGCGAAATCTATATTTAAAAAAATCTAAATATCGAACATGGAGACTTTTTTTAACTTGGCGTCTCGGTTGCTCGTAAACACGACGTGTATATTTTTACTGTATGTGTGTGGCCAACGTTTAATGATTTAATGAAAAGTTATGAGCACATATGTTACATTTAAAAGTATTCATGTACAATATACAGTAAATAAATTTTTATTATTGTATATATTTTTCTATGATTAGTGAAATCGTATTATTATGTTTGTTGGTATTGTATCTAATTTCAATATATTGCATCCTATGAAAAAAAGTCGCTAGTTATAATATTTTAATGTTAAATATATCAATAATTATAATATTAAATATTTCATTATAATATATATTAAATATATATTATAATTAAATATATCTCGAATCAGAGTTTTTTATCTAAACAATTATTTCAATTTTTTAATAAAATCTATATACTAAAAATTTTAAATACACAATTTCATATCTGAAAATATCCCAACAGTCAAGAAAGTTGGAAGATTGTTAGAAAATAAAATAAAATAAACTATTTTGCATTATTATAACAATAATAAAATAAATACACAATAAAAAATTATAAAAATTACTAATATAATAATAAAATTGCATACTTTCAATCGTCTTTAAAATATATTATTGTTGCAGAAGTTTGATATTTAGGAAACTTTTTCGAATATTGACATTTTGCAATTGTAATTTTGCGTATTGCAAACATAGGGTCTGATATCTACTCTGGAAAATAGGATCATAATAAATATTTACTAAATTCGCTATTGTAACAACTATATTATTTTCATACCTTTTAGCCATCAAAAGTATTCATATTTTGTTGACAGCTTTCGTGAATACAACTATTTTTGTGATTCCGTACCCATTATAGTCAAACATGATATTATAATAGCAAAAGTAACTTTTATTGTTTTAGAAGAATGCCAGAAAGCCATCAATCACCCCGGCTATTATAAATAGTATCTCCCTGCGCACTTTTCTATAAAACGGTGATATATATTAATTATGAAAATTCACATATCCTTACTTACAATTTCGGAAAGAAACCTAATAAACTCCAGTGTATGTTTATTGGCATCAGTCCATGCTTTCGAAATAAACTTATTTTTTAAATTGAATTTTATTAGAATTTTATTAGAATATATTTTTAAACTATATTTATAGTATACTAGCAACCCCCGCGGCTTTGCTCGCGTAATATTTGAAATATGCCAAGTGATATTTATATGTCTAATTTTTATTAAAAGGTACTAACTAAATTTTTATTTTATTAAAAAGGTAATATTTTATTTTATTAAAAGTTTTTTTTCATTAAGAGGTACTTATTACTTTTAGGAATAATTCAAAAATTACTATTTAAAACACAGTTTGATTAAACATCATTATTACACTGCATTAGGCAGAAATGAGACTTAAATTAATAAAATAAAATAAAACTAAATAAATGATAATTTAGAAAATATTTTGAAACTTTTATGCTCAATTAATATGCTCATTTTAGTATTCATTTGAAGTTTTGATTTTTTTAGAAACCATCTTCTTACATCTTAAAATTAACCATCATGTCAAATCCCAAGTCCTACCAAGTCTCTCAACATAAAGGGCTATGTTGAAACAGGAACTGCCACCATTAATTTGCCAACATTAATTTTGAAATCGGTTTATTATTTCCTAATATTCCACAGAAACGCAATTTAAAAAGCTTTTAAATCCCTTTTTTAGAAAGTTTGTTGTTTCTGTGAACCCCAGGTGGTAGAATCATCGGCATAAAATATAGCCTGTGCAGGATCAGAGACTGTTACCATTGATTCGCAACTATTACTTTTATAATCGGTTTATATTCCCTGAAATTGAATAGAATCTTAATTTAGAACTTTTTTAGAATGCTTTTCGCACCTCCCCTTCGCTTCACCCCTTTTTAATTCGAATTTATTTTCGACGTTCCTTCGAGGGCATTTATATTTTATAAGTAACTACCATGTCTTATTTAAAGTTTCTAGCCTTTTCAGTATCACATAAATCGCAATTTAGAAAGTTTTTAGCTCCTGCAACCCCCTGGTGGTAGTGGAACAGACATAAAGTATAGCTTATGTTTGAGCAGGTTCTATCACCAAAATTTGTCATCATTATTTTTTTAATCGGTTTGGTAATTTATAAGTTTGCTTAAAAAGTGTAATTTATAACGCTTTTCACTCACTTCATTTTTTAGAATTTGGAATTTTCTTTCGACTGTTCTTAGAAAGCAGTTGCATCTTGTAAGTAAATACCATGCCATACTTCAAAGTGTTAGACCCCTGTGACAGCAACATAAAACATAACCTATGTTATAGCAGGGACTGTCGGCATTGATTTGCAACCATTACTTTTGAAATAGCTTTGGTATTTCCTTAGATTGAGTAGAAATCGCAATTTAAAACGTTTTTAGGACTCTTTTCGCGCATTTTCACCCCTTTTTAAATTTCCAATTTTTTTTTAAACTGTTCTTAAAGATAATGTATATCTAATAAATATGTACCTTGCCTAATTTTAAGTTGCTAACCCCTACCGATCACAAAAATCGAAATTTAGAAGGCTTTTTGCTCCTGCAACGTCTTGGTGATAGTGATACGGACATAAAATAGCGTCTATGTTAGAGCAGAGGCTGTCCGCATCAATTTCCTACCATTACGTTTGAAATCATATTCATTCTTCCTGAGATATTGCCGACAAATCGGCATTTAGAACGTTTTTAGAACGGTTTTCGCGCATTTTGCTCCTGCATCTCCTCTGGGGTAGTGGAAGATATAAAATATAGCCTATCTTGGAGCAAGATCTGTCACCATCATTTTTACACCATTATATTTGAAATCGGTTCAGTACTTCCTAATATTGCATAGAAATCGCAATTTAGAAAGTTTTTCACAACGCTTTTTGCGCATTTTGACCCCCTTTTAAATTTCGATTTTTTTAGGAAATGTCCGTAGAGATCATTGATATCTTATAACTAACTACCATTCCAAATTTCACGATTCTAGGCCCTTCCGTAACGCAAAAGCCGCAATTTAGAACGTTTTTCTCCTGCACCCCTTTTGGGTTAGTGGCACCGACATAAAGCATCGCCTATGTTGGAGCAAGGGTTGTCACCATCATTTTGACGCCATTATTTTTTAGATCTGTTTGGTATTTCCTGAGATTGTGTAGAAACCACCATTGGAATGTTTTTTAGAACGCTTTTCGCACATTTTCACCCCTTTTAAATTTCGAATTGTTTAAGAACTGTTCTTAGAAATCCTTTATATCTAATAAGTAGCTAATATTTTAAATTTCATATTTCTAGGCCCTTCAGTAACGCAAAAATCGCATTTTTAGAACGTTTTTTGCTCCTGCACCCCCTTTCGGGTAGTGGCACCGACATAAAACATAGCCTATGTTGGAGCAAGGGTTGTCACTGTCATTTTGACACCAACATTTTTTAAATCGGTTTGGTATTTCTTGAGATTGTGTAGAAACTACCATTTAGAACGTTTTTTAGAACAATTTTCGTGCATTTTCACCCTTTCAAATTTCGAATTGTTTAAGAACTGTTCTTAGAAATCCTTTATATCTAATAAGTAGCTATTATTTCAAATTTCATATTTCTAGGCCCTTCAGTAACACATAAATTGCATTTTTAGAACGTTTTTTGCTCCTTCAAACCCCTTTGGGGTAGTGACACCGACATAAAACATAGCCTATCTTGGAGCAAGCGTTGTCACCATCATTTTGACACCAATATTTTTTAAATCGGTTTGGTATTTCCTGGGATTGTGCAGAAACTACCATTTAGAACGTTTTTTAGAACGCTTTTTGTGCATTTTCACCCCTTTTAAATTTCGAATTGTTTAAGAACTGTTCTTAGACATCATTTATATCTTATAAGTAACTAATATTCATAATTCCATATTTCTAGGCCCTTCAGTAACGCTAAAATCGCATTTTTAGAACGTTTTTTGCTCCTACACCCCCTTTGGGGTAGTGGCACCGACATAAGATATAGCCTATGTTCTAAGTTGGACTGACACCATCATTTTGATACCATTACTTTTGGAAACGGTTCGGTAGTTCCAGAGCTTACCTCCGACAAATAAACAATTTTTTCCTCTTTATAATAGGAGTATAGATAAATTGAATATTTTTAGATATAAAAAAGTTTTTTTTTGAACGTTGAATCGTTCATAAACAAAAATAAAAATAAATATGTAAATGTTTATTAAAAGCATTTTTTAATTCTCTTCTTTATCTAATAATAGGACAATGACATATTATGTAATTTGAATCATACGACTTCAATATTTTTTTTTCTTTTTAAAAATTAATTTGTTAAAAAGAAAAAAAAATGCATCAGGTATATTGAATCCTCTGACCAGAGTTTTGATATCTTACGTGTAGAATATATTTTCTGTTACTAAGAATATTCTAAAATAATAAAAATTACAATAATAAATAGGCAAACACTTTCGAAATGTAATAATCGGTCAAGTGCGAGTATTACTCGCGCACAGATGGTTCCGTACAATAATATATGAATGAGTTAGTGTATTATTAAAAAAAAAAATACCGTTGCTAAAAGAATACTAAGACTTTGTAAAAACTATACAACGTAGGGGTGGGTATAGCTGTATTGTATACACGGTGCAAAGGAAAGTCCTTTTAACCTGAAAATACTTGCAAACGGAAAGAGCTACAGCTATACCAGTGAGGTAACGGTACAGTAAAGTGACTACGCAAAACTAATGCAAACGACAACAGCACCCCTTGTGGCGAAATTTGGAAGATAACCATTTCAAATCAAAAACGAAAAGAGGTAGAGCAAATTTTTCAGTTAGAAAGTTTTAGAGCATCAATTAATTACTACGAAACGACATTTGGTTCACACGGTTAAGATAAATCGTCACGTGCATACCCAAAACTGTCCGAAATCGATGAGCGACCATTCTACTTTGACTATTCACATTCCGGAAATGTAGCAGTGCACAATTGCAGATTGTGACGCTGTACTGTGCTGTAATTTCTGTAAAGATTTTCAATGCATTTAAAATTTTAGAATAACCCTTTCAGGGCCAGAAGAATTCTGTTCGTAAACTGATGAAATAATTGACTGACACCAGACTATTCAAACGAATTTCTCAGAAAACAAAAACCGGATAATTTGCACTTTCATTACAAAAGAAAATTTTTATTAAAATATTCTTGGTGCCATTAGTCAGTTTTGAAATTAAAATTAGGTGGCTAGACCGTCTAGCCACCGCCCTTGAAAGGGTTAAATCTATGTCGTCGTATGGAAGAGGCTTGCAATATAGGTTCCATGCTGAGAAATGTGCATGCAGAATTACTCTCACGAATACAAACGTGTATCGTGAGCAATGGCGAATTTTTCGAAGATACTCAGCATTCAATAAGCCATATCAAAAGCATTCAATAAAAAAAAAAAAAAAACTTGTCTCATTCTTTCACAGAAAAAAAAATATATTGTAAATATTTAATTTTAAATAGCGCATATAAAATACCAAATAATGTTCATAACAGGAGTAATTTAAATACATATCAGACTCAAACATATATTTCTGTAGAAAAACTTGAAGAATAGATGATAAGATACTTGAAGATGCTTGAAGATAATTGACTTTAATCTTTTCGCTACTGTCGTCCTTGATCAAGGACATACTTAAAAACTTTTCAGACGTTTAATTTAACTTAAAAGAATTTTACAAATTCCGTGTGCATTTGTAATTATTTCCTTAACAAAAGCACAAGTGTTAATGAATCAAACCGACAGATGACGGAATTTTTTGAATTCGAAATTTCACCCAGAAATTTTTGAATCAAGCTTTTTTATAAACCTTATTTTCGACATAATTTAATATCTGAAGCAACTATTAAATATAGTTTAAATTTCCTTAAATAAACTAAAAACCTTGATTTAAACGTATTATGATAGTTGTAAGTAATTATAATTTTCTTAAAATGCGTGTTCGTTGATGTGACGTTTGACCATTCCATAAATACAACAAAATAAAATATTCAGGAGTGTTTTATTAGATGGTTTTTAGCTTATTGGGGGCATTATTTACAATGTGCGAAAACTACATAATTTTATTTAAGTTTTTTTAAATGTTGGCATTTAAACACTTCGGACCCTGGGTTTCGAAACGGGGACCTC
The DNA here is from genome assembly GCA_963932465.1 of Maratus speciosus. Classification (NCBI taxonomy): domain Eukaryota; kingdom Metazoa; phylum Arthropoda; class Arachnida; order Araneae; family Salticidae; genus Maratus; species Maratus speciosus. Next base: position 96,162,346 of record OZ010789.1, on the reverse strand, counting down.
TGTCATTTTCCTTATAAAAACTAAAATGTCATTTTTTTTTGCATTTTCACATTACATCTTAATAGCTGAATGTTTTTGCGTTCAAAGCAAATGAATAAATGACAGCATTTAAGTTGATTTTCACATAAATAAATGTTATTTTCATCTGAGTTTGCAAAATGCCTAAAAATGCCCAAAAGACAGTATGACCAAGAAAGTGAGAAATTTTCATAAGTAGTTAACTTAAAACTTTTTCAATAAAAAAAATTGAGAATTTGTAGATTATTTACTTGTGTAAATCTCTTAAATTTGCGATTGCGTTAATTTAGCTTAATGGTTATTAAATTGATATTTTAAGGGTGTTTGTAGTTTTAGATCCTTATTTTTGAACCTATTACAAAGTGCCTAAAGAATCAATTTCAGAAACGAAATTTTTTCTGTCATTTCCGATATCATTTTGTTTGAAAAAAAAAAACAAACAATGAATAAGCATTTGTATTATTATTTTAGCTTCGGAACTGAAGAGTTTAAAGGGTTAAAATTAGTTGTCCCATGCCTTTTATGAACACCTGTAAGACGCCTGAAAAAGAACAAGTCTTCAACATGCGTTCTAAACGTCGAAGTGTGCCTTATCTAGATGATATATTTTAAGAAGTAAGCATTCTCATGTATGTCTGTTTGTATGGGGGCAGGGGAAAGGGATACGTAAAATGTTCCATTCATTTTCCTTGGTTTCAAGAATTAATTCATAAACTAAAATTATAGTTACTAAAACTCACTTCTAGAGTTCGCATTAATTTGCAGAAATTTTTAAATTAGTTTGACCACGATAATACAGAAAAACGCAGTTGAATTTTAATAGGGTAACTAGAATTCTCTAGCAAAGGGAACTAGAATTTTTAAGGATGACATGGAACTATTTTTTCTAAAGCCATAATTTATTTTCTATATTCCAGTGGCAGGATTTATCTTTTCACTATGACGTTTGACCATTGTATAACAACATTACAATTTTATTTCATTTTATTTGAAGCATTATTAACAATGTATGAAAACTACATAATTTTTATTTTAGTTTTTTAAAAGTCGCTAGTTACAGGGTTAAAATTAATTGCCCTATTTTTAATGCCTTTTATGAACAGTTATAAGACAATAGAACAACTAATCTTTACCATGTTTTATACTGTCGCAGTTTAAACTTTATCTAGATGATATATTTCAGGCGCAAAAACATTCTCATTTATGTGTTTTGTATGCAGGCAGGGGAGAGAGATACATAAAATGTTCTATTCAATTTAATAGGTAATACGATTTTTTTCAATTTCATACTTAATGAGAATTAGTGATAGGTGAAAGTTTAAGAATTCACCATCGAATAATAGATTTTCAACCTGTTAAGTAATATAATAAAAATACAAAATAACATTTAATATGCTGCTTATGATTTTGTGAAAATAAATTTTTAATTTTTCATTGTTATTTCTATTCTGCCATTGTCTATTATTACTGTTATTTCTATGTTATTTATTTTCTATTGATGATTAAAGTTTTAAAGTAGATATTTATTTAACTTGAAGTTCAATAGATTTTATATCGATAAATATATCAGAAACAAGAGGAAGGTTGAAATCAATACTGATATAGTTACTCACAGATTCATTGGAATTTAATCTCGAAAGATATATTTAATCCTTCAAGTTTAAAACTTTTCCAAACATTTTGCGCAGTAAAAGTTATTTTAAATATGAAATAGTTATAGAAATCTATACTGTTTTTATTGGAAATATGGAGCGGAACACTTTCGAAGATGAATGAAATATATGATGAAACATACAGAGCCCGGTATTGTATTAGACATGCGTTTGTATTAAATCAAAGGTGTTCTATTTATCTCGTTGAATATTGATTACTTTGAAAACTATTGAAGTTACTGATATAGTTACTCACAGTTTCATTGGAATTTAAACTGGAAAGATATATTTAATCCTTCAAGATTAAGAATTTTCCAAATATTGTATGCAGGAAAAGTTTCTTTAAATATGAAATATAGAAATCTCTATTGTTTTTATTGGTAATATAGAGCGGAACACTTTCGAAAATGAATGAAATATGTGATGAAACGTACACAGCCTAAAAAAAAATCTGTAGTTCTATGTTACATGCTTAATAAACTTTCATGTGTAACTGTAGAAAAAAAAGCTGCAAATCTACAAAACTAGTTTTTGTAAAGCTACAGAAAATCTGTAACATTATAAATGAATCTGCTAAATTTGCAGTAATCTTACTAAACATTTATCTGTAACCCTGGTTGTAGTTACATGAAAAGTTCTAGACATCCCAGTTCCCTAAAAAATTCTTAGTAACCTTACAGAGTTTTTGATTTTCGGCGCAAAAGTGTGTCTGTTACATGGATTTTTGTTGTTGCCGTTACATAAAATGTTCTAGGAATCCCAATTTCCTAGAAAACTTTATTAACTTTACAGTCTTTTTACGGTGCAGAACACGATAGCATATTAGTAATGCGTTATTATTTAACCATAATTGTTCTTTTTTCTCTTTGAGCATTGATTACTTTGTAAATTATTGAAGTTTTTTTTTTCAGGATAGTGTTTCGCAACATCACTGATAACACCGGAACCCGAATATAACCAGATTCTGAAAGCACCCAAATGAAACTCTTACATTCCATATTGGCGAGGATTGCAAATTTGTGTTATTTTTATTGTTCCGAATACTAATTTTACTTTATGTATTCACAGAATGGCGGGCCAAAAATAAATATAAAAATATTTTCTTCTATTTCTGGTCCAAATTCGTCTTTTAAATACAAAGATCGTATTGACAACCGTGACATTTCTGCATATTATGTGAAAAATTAGTCGTTATTACGTCACTATGTCTGTGATATGTCTGTTTTATAACGAGTTGCTAAGGACTTGTTTTGTAGTCATTTCAAATTTCGTTCACAGTGACATCACAATGATGCTATGAAGAGACGGTCACCTAACATGCATAATAGAACGAATTAAAAATACCACATTTTTGTCACCGTGGTGAGTGTGACGCTGTGACAATTTTTGACGTCACAGAGATATACTGTATGGGCTATTAGGTGCATTCCTTCTATTTAAATAAATGCTGTGAAATTGGGTTATGAGATAAACTACCTTCATGGAACTGAAAATGCTAATTCTGAAGAATAAGTGAGTTGTGAAGCTCGATTACGCATGTTTGGGAGCAGAAATTGCTTGCTGAAAAAGAAAATGCGTGAACGTACGTGGACATATCCCTAAAAACTGATACAGGTTAAATAAAAGTAAATTATTAGCGAAATAAGAATTTCATAAAAGCAAATTCAAATGCCATAACAAAAAGCATCACCCATTTTTTTTTTTTTTTTTTGCTTTTTTGGGGTGGGAGGGGGGGATGTGGTTGGCTATTTTTTTAGAATAGGTCAAATTACTTCTTTAAACACAAGTTCCAAAGTTTTCAATTCCAGCTTTTCTTGTTTTTTGAAGCTCCAAAAAATAATCTGAATAAATATTCTTTCTCGCATTAAAGCAATGCATGAAGAATATTACTTAAATCCTTTAAATAAAAAGGAATTGATAATTAATATTATTTTTTGTGGATTTTTTCTTTTTTTGGATAAAGGCTGGTATTTAATAGTTATTGCATGAAAAGTTTTGAATTACCCTTTCGGTAAATATTAAAATGGAAATATTTAAAAGCATATACTTTCTTTGTTTTTTTAAACAAGAATCTTTTAAAAGCTACGCAGCAGTACTATCCAAATATGCGTATTTTGTTTTAATCTTTTTCTGAAAAAATTCGCACACTGTGCATTTCAACTTACAAAAATGTTTCTTTCAGCAACTTTTTGTTCTACTTAACCAAAAATACGAAACGTTTTTAAATATCTTATTTAGAATCATTAACGTTACTTATACTTGAAAAAAAATAATTTTTTATAATTTCACTTTTGCTTCATTTATAAATTAGAGAGTTAAATAAGATCGTGGCTTGATTTTAGTCAAAAAAATAAGCTAAAATTTGTATAAAAAATTTCAGATGAATGTTTATTAATTTAGTAAAGTGTCTCTGTATAATATTATTTTATACTGGTGTAATAATGTAAGTTTTTTACGAATTCTATTGATGTATTATATTGATGCATATTATAATAATACATGTAAAACATTTTGGAATTATTATCCTTAATTATTCGTAAGCTACTTGTTACTCTCTGATAATTTTCTTTCTCCTCATTAAGAAATAACCTATTGAAAGTATTATATGGATAAAATCTGTAATACGAATGAAACGATAATGGTATTTTTTCTAGTAGTCGTTTTTGAAGCAAGAAAAGTATAAAAAAATGTAGGTAACCAAATATTTTTTTTTTGTTTCAGTAAAATATTTGTATTAGAAAAATTATTTATTAGTATTATCTTTGTAACAGTAAAAATATAAGATATTTAGACTAATTATTAAACTTTGTTGACACGATATTAACATTGACACGAAAAAAACGTGTACCTTAGAATACTTGTTTGTAATTGAAATATATGACTTAGAAATTAAAGAATTGAAATCTATTTTCTCAGCTTTTTATATAGTTAACATTTACCTTTATCAAAATAATAATTACTTTGTTAACTATATTATATCCTATTAGTACTATTCAATTCTTCTGACATGAGTTTTCTTCCAGGGGATGGTGATTCTTATGCAATTTACATAAACAAATGAAGAAATACTTCGTTTTAAAATTTCATTTGAATTAACAAAACTCTGATTTACAAGCGTCGGAAACACATTACATTATCAAAAGTGCCTTCAACTGTATTCTTTTTTAATTTAATAAAATTATATTTAATATTATTCAGGGGAGATGTTGTCTGAATTTTATCTTTTTAACTTTTTATAGAATGCACCTCATGGGATTCCTGCAAAATTCAAATTATCCCATTTACTTTCATGCAAATTATTTTTGTTTTGGCATTTTTTCTAAAATTCACTCTGAATTCGTTGAATAAATACTTGGCGTTAAACATAACAATGTTGATCTCACACTTTTGATTGGATCCCCGCGTGGTTGTAATTAACAACATATAAGAAATGTTAACACATCTCCAGCATTGGCGATACAGCTTCTGTAATGATCCTGGTTTGCGTTTTTTAATAAAGAGATTAATTTAAAGAAGCCTCCGTGCTGTATGATCTCCAACTTTCACGGCCACATATGTTTTGAGATTAATAACCCATAGTAAACATGAAAGTTTTTGATCTGATGCATCTGATTGATAAGAATTTACGAACAAAAATAATTGCCTGCCTCATATAACTTGAATGTGTGAAATGTTGAAGGAAAATATTCTTTTGATAGCATTACTTTCGTAATTAAAAAATTAAATTTGGAAAATGAAGTATTTCGCTAGTTAAAATATATTCGTTATTTTCACCTCCCTTCATGTTTTTTGTCGTTAAATTTCATTAAGAGATTCGAAATCGTACACTACTAAAGTCTGGAAAAGTTCATTTCTGAAAAACCTATTTTCAATTACATTACTTCTAAAATTAAATTGAAACTTACAGTTAAAATAGTTACAGAGGATATTAACTGAATTTATCCTTATATAATAGATGATGGTGCATACAATTGATGCATACTATATTTCTTAATATTGTTGCTTTCGTAATCAGAAATTGAATTTTTGAAAAAAAAAGTCCTTTCTTTGTTCAATAAAATATATTCGATATTTTCTTTTCTATCTCTGTTTCTCTTTTGTAATTATTAACATACAAGTTAATTGTCTTGCGTAAATTTCATTTGATTTTTTATGTGACAAATGTACAGGAAAATTTCTTAAACTTTTTTTTAAATATTAGGCATAACTGCAGCTATACTTAATATATTTTTTTAATTCTGGACTCTGTTTAATTTTAAATTCCTCTAACTATTATTTTAGCTAACAAGGAGAGGGCCAACCTTGATAATCAGAGATTTTAATATTATTTTAATATATGTTGTAGGATAGAGACCATTTAATCTCAGGTTCAACGGATTTAGTACATCGCTCCTTAGGGGTTGCGACTTCTGAGTCGTTACTCATTATATAAATAATGCGAGAAATAGCGTAAAAAACAAATCCAAACCGATAATAATAAGATAAAATGTACCTATCTGTGATAAATGCGATGTGAGGTGCTCCACCGGAATGTTGTAATCCAACATAAGAAGGATGTAACCTTTATTAAGATGTGGCAAGATACGATGTTGCGAAGTACAGCGCCCAATCTGCACTCAAATGTTGAGGGTACCATTCACTTTATTTAATAATTAGTAATTCAGTTTTGAAGTTTTATACCAGATACATGACGTCGGTGGCCTTAATAAAATGTAAGTATTTGTGTATTTACTATATGTAGAAATTGAGAAAAAGTAACAGGAAATGAATAAATTTCTATATTCACTTGGTTACAATCCTGAGCGGATATATGATTGAGTAATTCAATTTAAAGATGAACAATAGCCAGGTATAAAATGCCTGGTTGCATGTGAAGATTTTCCAGCAAAAACAAGGATCTGGTGCAGTTATGTGAACAGAAAATAATCTGAATTACATCTGAGCAGTTCCACTGAAGATCAGTCTGAACTAAGAAGTGTCCTTGGAAAATGTTCTTGATATTCATAAACAGATCACAAGAGCTATTTCAATAAGCAAATGGAAGATAATGTTTTCAAAGCAGCAATTTGAAGCAATATGAGAAAAAGTTTTGAATTATTGCACTGAATGATGATAAGTTATTTGACTAAAGATATGAAATGTATTTTTAACACAAACAGTTATAGCAATAAATAAATTAAATGCTATTTTTCATAAACAGGTAATTAGGTTTTTCACTAAATTGCCAAATGATTTAGGATTGAAATTATGAGATGTTTAGATGACTAATACTTATCTCAACAATTCGAAACATATTAAATAAAGTTGAATTTGAGTTCTTTGACACGGCTTGGTGCATTGTTTTAGTTACTGAATAAATAAAATTTCACATTGATTTTTGTCATGAATGCTCTCAATTCACTAATGTACTCATTAAAATTAACTTAATGTTTTATGAAATAATTTTTTATGAAACACCGTAGTCGAAATTCATAAGAAAAAAGTCAAAATTGAAAATGACTATGTTGAAAATATCAAAATCACTTGAAAAACGTTCATATTAAAAAATATTCCGTACGACATATTCACTGCAAGTCGTAAACAAAATTACAAAACATTGCTTTTGTATCCTTTTATCAACTTCTTTACATACAAAGTACAAAATAAATTGCATAAATCATTAAATTTGTGTTTCTACTCTGTTTCCACTCTTAATGCCACGTCTTGTTAAGAATCAGTAATACGTAAATAAAAGAAAAATCTTGAAAACTTTTTACGCACCATTAAATTTTCTGTTAGACATTTTTGCAATACTAAGCAAACATTGATGTCTTTAAACGGACAAATGAATCGATTTTTAAAGAACAGTCATGCAACAGAAAATAAATATCCTGCGATTACGTATAAACGCGAATTTTGTTTCAGATGCATCTTTCTGTAAAAGACATATTTTGACTTGAATAAATACATAGTTTTAAAATAGATACTTATTCTAGTTTTTAAAGCTTCCCAACACAGTTGAAAAATGTTTATAAATTCAGTTAGCCTGACTGTCGTCTGTCTATCCGTACTCTAACTCTCGTAAATGTACTTAGATTGACATTTAATATGTATATATATGTTCTTAAATTTTACTTGGCATATTTAACATTAAGATTTGAGTATGTAGCGTTTATAGTTAGTTTATAGGTACACTAAAAGTAATTCCGTTACATTATGGCCTATGAGGAAAAAACTATTTGAATAGAAAATCGTATTTTAATGACGTTACACTATTTCACAAGAATTGCAACTAATATAGATCCTTGAGGTGTGAAACATGATGCCTAATAGAAATTATGGTGTGCATATATTTTATCGTTTATTTACAGAGGCACACAAAAAAATTCGCCTTCATGACTGTCTATGAATAACTATTGCTGGAAGTGCTTTTTTGAGCTGTGATATGCGTTTTTTGATTTAAGTATTTTTTTGCACATTATTATTTGTGAATAAACTCTATTGATCATATTTAGCGCTTCAAAAAATATCTCAATTATATTTCAGATTATAAACGGAAATTGCTGAAGGAAGATTTTTAACTGTGCTGTGCTTGTGCTAACTGCTCTAAATTTTAGCATGATATGCAGTATATATATATATAAATATATAGATAATGTACAAGTCTGTACAAAAGAATTCGTGTGTTTGAATATTGACGGTAATTAATGAAATTGGTTTTATAATGTGCTATGCATTTTCCAAATTATTTATGCAGACAGTTCTGTGATTATGTTAGACAATGATTCATAATCTATGCTTTACGCATGATTTTCTTTTATATTTTGAATTGTACCGCATTCTGGTGTATGTATAAAAGCCACTTTGTTATAAAATAAAATAACATTTTTATTTAATTTATTGTATTTCATATATTTACTATTGATATTTGTTTCAGCAAGAATTATTAAAGACGCAGAAAAACTTTCCTTTATTTAAAATTAGCTCAAACTCATATAAACATTTTTAACATGCGACAAATGTTTTGTATTAAGTAATCCGAAAATTTAGAAACTTTAAAAACCATTACGGATTTTTCCTTAAAGTGTATTACGCAGTAGTGAATAAATTACAAGATACAGTAAAGAAGCTCATTCAAAATTTCAAGTCTCTAAAATATTTTTCGAAAATGATTGTCTAAAGAAATAATTTTTCTCTGTTTTGTTTTGTGCTTCTATGGAAGCCGATACATTTTCGGTTGGTGATAACTATTTTTTGACTGAATAGAATAAAACCCTCAGTAACTGACACTTTAAGCATTTATCTTGTTCTAATCACTATTACAGAGTTTAAAATCTATATTATACTTATCTTTGCTTTTCATAGTATAGTAAAAATGCGTTAAAAATTTATTGTTGACAAAATTTTAAAAACTAGGGGCCTCCGCCCCCTACGAGCTACGCTCGGCAGCCCCCTTTCAGACACGGCAGACACTAAAAGCAGGCTAATTTGATCGGATTTTAAAAAAATCGGAAGATTGAATTATAACACTAAAAAGAAGTGTCAATCTCCCTGTTAACGGACTGTTTTCGTCTTTGATTAAATTAGATCAGAGAAGCATTTGAAAATAAGCTAATATAAAATGAATTAAGCAAACAGAGTCTTTGTCTACCGGTATTTTTTAAAAACGTTATAAGAAAGTACTTTTAAATAAGACATTTTAAATCTACTGTTTAAAATCTGACATAATTTACACCAAAATTATTTTTCTACTTTTAATATTCCCGTGAAAATACTTTTGTATTTAGAAAAGAAATATTATTTGCGCTGTCTTAGAATTCGCAACAATAGTCGAAAAGATTATTTCAAAATATGAAATATATGTCTTGCGGAAATATATTTTTTAATTTAAATTTTTTTGCAATATTATTATACGGTCATTTCAGCTACGATGTAATTTCTGCTAATTTCTGACGTAACATTCAATAGTTTCCCACTTTTAATACGTAAATATGTAATTCTAATTCTCATCTGAAAGCTTTTTTTTCTCTTTATAATAGCCACGTGTAAATGAATCTTTAATCTGAAGGAAATGTTATTCTTTGCTCTATTTTCTAAGTTGGCAACAATTTAAAATAATACCCTTTTCTAAAATATGTAAAAAATATCTCTCGAAATGCTGAAAATTTGAATTTAAAATGGAAAAAAATCATCCAAAAATGTGTCAAATTAAAAAAATAAAAAATAAATGAAATCTGCATACCGGGAACTTCTAATTTATAAAATAGTCTACAACTGATTAAATTCCTATGTATAGTTTTTGCGCCCTATAAAACTTTTTTAATGGAACGATTTTAATCAACTTTAATATTAAATATCTCTTAAAATAATTATTCGATGTAAAAACTCTCTGAATCACCGTGGTTATCAAACATTTCTCTACAATAAAACCGATTTTCATATTTTTGTATGCAGTAGTTTTCCTAACATTAACAAAGAAAGACCCCCGGTCACAAACAAATCATAAACAGCGGCGGTGACATTTTTAGTTACTTTTTTCAGAATAGAGAGATTCATACTTCCTATGACTTAAAATTAATTTTCCTCATAACTGTGGTGAATAAACTAACTCCAGTAACTGACACCATCCATATTTTGAAACGCTAATTACTTACGCATAAGTTAGAACAATTTAGAGAAATAAGATACTTCTAGGGGGCATTAATTTGTAGAATTTTACAAGAAAATATTTATTTGATTTAGGTTTTTGCTGAAGTGTCATTTACTGGTTAGGTGTCAATAATCGGAGATTTCACCTATTTGTGAAATTGTTTTATGAGATTTAGGTAAAAATATGCTAAATTATATTCATGAAAAATTATTATTTTTGACAGAAATATTTTAAATGAACGACATGATACTGTTATACCTCTGTTATATTTCCGAACTCACTTCCTCTAATAACATTTTTTAGTGTGATATATATATCATACCCTCAATAATGTTTTTTTCCGGTGACAATTCCTTTATATGAAAATTTAAATGTGAATGAAAAGTACAAGTGAAAAAGTCAACAGCATAAGTACTAACCACTGAGAGGATTATAGCTTAGGAACCTTCTCATCCAACTTTTATTATTATGTATGTGAACCATTCCAACGCAGCGAGTTCGCAGTATCTAATAGCGTTGTATACATTGTCTGCTTAACGGATGAGATGGGCTTCCAAGATTTAAAAAAAGGCATAATGCTGTTATTTTTATAAAATAAATAAATTATTTTATTCAAAATTTTAAGCATAGAAAAGAGCAACATTTAAACAATATTTTACAACACTTTCATTGAAAAAATTGAAAAATTCAGCCTGTAAGACATGTTTTCCGGAGAACACTAAAAAACGTGACCTCGTGGTGGTCAAGATAACTCATGATAGCTTTATCTGAAATTAAAAAAACAAAACAAATTTCTTTTGTTTGTAGATAAGTATAGCTCGTGATTGAACGAAGGATTTAAATAAAAATTGAAACTTGTATTTTGGGCAGACCTGTATGCACAACAGCATATATTTTGGTAAAATTTACAATAATTTTATAGCCTTGTAAAATTAGTTGTAATAAAAAAAAAAAAAAAACTTCATTCAATCACTTGTTAGTCCTATTTTGAAGAAGTGAGCAAAAGTTTAAAAAGATCGGTGCATTAGTTTTTGAAAAATAGTGTCCACCGACTTCAAAAATAGTCTTTAAATAACAAAACGTTAATAAAAGTCTTAAGTAGGAACCAAAAGAACAATTCATTTTGTTTAACTTACATATAATCGTCGATCCCAGTTTCATAAATAAAAGATCCTGCTGTAGCTGCAATGTTCAGGACATCCTTTTACTCCCAGAGAAGAATTCTTACTTCTCGAATCCCATTCTTAGTTGAGTTTTTTCTTAGGTATGAGTATGCGATGTTTATCCTCTTAGCGCGCTTACTCTTGGCTATTTCGGACACGTTTTATATCAATGCCGTTCAAAAAAAATTAACCGTGTTGAGATCCCATCTAACAAAACACAAGCATGTCCGAAATGTCAACTATTTTAATAACACGCCGCTCTAGAAGCACATTATTGCTAATCCCCTCATAAAGAGGCTTCCTCAATAATCGCTGCTTCAGCCTCAATATACCTGAAGTTCCATGCCTGAAAAAAGGCAATATGCTGAAAACGGATTCATATTATAGCATTTTGTTAGATTATATTTAAGTACGTCAGTTTCAAAATCCACCTTATCCTTATATCTAATTTTGAGAAATTGCGAAATATCACTAACTCTGCTTATTGTTTTTCATTGAAAAACGAGATTTGACAATGCCAGAAATACAAGATAAAACTAGTTTTTTGTCATATTGTAATTTTCTTCTCTGTGCAGGTTTACTAGTAGAATAGATTGATTGTGAAAACACATTTTTTGGATAAAGTGAAATTTGAAACCCATGTCCTCATTTGAAAAAAAATATTACATTATTTTTTAAAAATCTAAATTTAGAAAAAAGAACATCAAAAATCAGTGAAAGTTCATCAAGGTAGCATGAGCAAAATATTTCGTTCTTAGTACAAACTTTTGAGATTTGATGTAATAAAATTCTAAATACAGTAACATTCGGGTTAAAAAAACATTAAATAAGGTAAGCTAGTACCTACTAAACACAATATTAACCTACAAAAACACTTATTTTACACTATGTAATATATATATCTCGTAGTCTGAAAATAAAATATGTTATTAAGGGGTCTCAGGACTCTTAAAATAGGAAAAAATGAAAAAAAAAGACCATTTTCAACATTTAATATCTTAAAATGTATTTGATTTTAAGACACAATTTTAATTGGAATAAAATATTCTAATGTTCTTTCATTTCATGTATTTAAAAAATTATAAGATGCAGAATTAGCATTTACAGGGGGCTCCAAACTGCTAGACATTTGATGAGCAAAAAATCGGCATAACAGCTTACGCGCACGATTACGAAATAAGTGTTTCAACTAGAATGAAAATTTTGGTGTCTACTTATACTTCAGATTGTAATAACTACCCTGAACCTAAATAAATTTGTATTTAAAGCTTTTTTATATTTTTAATACAAAGTTGCATTTAGCTAATGCAAAATAAAAAAAAATTCAACAGTAAAACCACCTAACAAAATATTGTTTTGAACAATAAAACGGAAATTTTAGGTTCAGTTTATACAGACTAACATGAAACATATGTTTTGAAAATTTCATGAAAAAATATTCATAAGTTTTTGAGATATCGTGCGCGTTATGCCCAAAAACGTCATTTGGAGAAAAATGGCTTCAAAGTTTCAGAAACGACGCTTCAGCTATTGAACGTGTATAAATGTAAAAGCCATAACTTCAGTTCTAATAGGAATTTGAAGGAAACAATTATATAAAATTGTTCAGAAAAGATAGAAGTTTAACATCTAAAAAAATTAAAATTTCGAAAATTTTAAAGCTTTAAGAGTCCTGAGACCCCTTAAGATTATAAAACATAGATTAGCCAGCGAGATTTAAACAGAGGAATTTGTACATTTGTTTTTGCCTCAAAGTTAAGTAATATCGTTCTCAAATCAGAACTCTTTAACAAAAAATAGCAAACTAGATTAGATTTTTGGAATATATAGTCGGTGTACAAATAATAAGTGAAAATCATGACAAACATTTTCATGTGTAATTAATATTAGAACAACTTTGAAATCAGAACTGTATAAACTTTAAAAAATGTAAATGTTTTATTATTTGAAATATCCTATATAATTATTTTTTTATTATTCTTTAATCAAAGAATGTAAATATTTTACGTTATCTCAACTTTGCTAATTGCTACCTGCTTTGTGAAGGAAATTATCAAATATTCTTTATACGAAATCGTACAAAAATATTGATTTTTCGATATCATCTACATACAGGAAATCTACATTAGTAATTACGTGTATTGATTGTGTAACTTTTTTACCACAAAGATATTTTATGGCGAAAAATGTCTCCCATATCTATCAAATCATCAGTCTCGTTCAAGATTGAAAACATCGATAACACATATAATAGATGTCTATAATTCTAACAAATCGCCTCTTTGTAACAATCTTAGATGTCGATAATTCAAAAGTACTTTAAATTTTGAGTCCAATAAAATCTAATTTTATATTTCTAAATATATATATGAACGTTTCGAAGTACATAAATATTACATCTGCAATTCAGAATGCATAACATATGTTTTCTGCGTGATATAATAAACAAAATAACGTGCAAAAATCCGTATTTAAATGAGTTCTTAATCATTTCTTTAATACTGTTACGTAGAAGATTGCAACTGAAAGCCCTATAAATCACCGTATATAAATGTAAAAGAAAATAATATAAATCGTAATGTTTTACAGAATTAGCTATGCAAGAAATGTTCAGTATTATATAAATGTTGAAGTCTTAAATATATAAGATCAATAGTCGTTCAAAGAACATTAATCTAAAAGAGCATAAGCATTAGTGTATTACATGAAAGTGTGCAGCTTCGATTTAATATATCATCTAGAAAAAAGCATTGCGTGATTTAGAAAGACAATTATTTATGTAAAAAAGCATATTTGAACAGAGAGTACTGCATATACATTTTTATAAAGATATATTTTTATCAATTAAAATAAGTAATGTAGATTCGGTAAATATACAAATCTTTCTTTTATCACGTTATAAAGATAATCTAATTATCAGGCTAACAGTTTTTAAATAAAACATAATCATATTCTGCGCTCTAGTTTAATATTATTCAGGTTGAAAGGAACATAAAAAAAATATATATATAATTTCATGATAATTTCATAATTATTTAATGGAATTTTTTTTTATTATCATGTATTACATTTTACGTATAAATTTACGCAATCTTTCTGTTATTAGCAATTTTCATATTTTAAAACAACTTGAACATTACAAATGACAGCACTTTGAGAGATTTTAACAAAAGTTTAGTGAGTATAAGTTTGTATAAAAAATAAATCTCAAGTTTAATGTAATTCATCTATTTTATCATTAAGGAGACTAAGGCCTTATGAAGAACTTTGAAGAATTTTTTGTTACTGATGTACGTTCCCTTATTATGTACACATATTATTATATTTAGAAAAACTGTTTTCACAAGAAAAAAAATCATTTCGTGGGTAAAATTGAGAATTTATTATCATTTTTTTTAATTAAAATTTTTAAAGTTTGCTGTATTTTGAAATATTACTGCTTTTAAAACACAAAAACTTTGTCAAATTACTCCATTATGATTTTTTTTTTTTTGTATTCTCAATATAGTGTACTTAATATAATTGGGGATCGATTTTACAATTAATGAATTAGTTTATGAGAAATATATATCTATACAAAGGTAGGTAAAAACGCAGTAAAAAAAAAAAAAAAAAAAAAAAAAAAAAAAAAAAAAAAAAAAGATTTCTACATGTATTGCCTTTTTTTTCTTCATTACTTTGTAAAATCCATCCGTGATATTTTTAAGTACTCTATATTGAGAATACAAAAAAAAGAGTGAAATGACAAATATTTGCAGATGTTTTAGTGTTTTAAATACGGTGGCGTATCAAAATAGCATAAAATGATATTTAAAAACAATAAACAATGAATTATTGTCTGACTAATTATGGTGAGGACCGTACAAACTCCCAAAAGAATTTCATTTAATAATTACCATCGGTTAAATTAAGTGCTTTCAGTAATATATTTTCATATTTATCTCTTTACAATTTTTTTCTTTATGAAATTGTATTAGTTGGAACATAAGACATCACACAAAAAATAAAATTGAAAATGAAGATTATAATCAACAGGTGTCTATGCGTGATTGACGATCTCACGGAGGGTTTCGATTAATATGTCTTTCAAAACATTTTATGTTTTTATTAATAAATCCAAATTGTTTATTTCTACTTATTAAATCCTAAACCTTTTTCAATAAGAAAATAGAGGGCAACACCATTATATTAAATTTTTAAATTATTACAATTGGAAGATTTTTTTAAACAAATTAAGAACATTGAAGAATGGCTTTTCAGAAATTTCGTAGCAGCATATGTCTGTATATCTGAAAACTTATTTAATTTCAGCTACAAAAATGGAATTCTTAAAATGGAAAAAAATGCGAAAGCTCATTTAATTAAATTCATCGGGTAATGAGATGCAGTTAATTTATAATTTCGCAATTTCTGAAAAAAATAATAATTTTTGATTAAAAAAAAAAAAAAAAAAAAGTGATAAAATATTTTACAACTTTTATCCTTAAAACGGCCAAAAAAACTGTAAAATGTCTATTAGATAATGAAATCTTTTACAAGGAAACAACAACAAACTCCGACGTTGAGCATCAAACCGAGAACGTTTTCATTAGCAGGCACATGCGGTACCACAAAGCTACTCCACTTGCGAGAAAAAGACTTAAGGAGTC
Organism: Maratus speciosus; assembly: GCA_963932465.1. Classification (NCBI taxonomy): domain Eukaryota; kingdom Metazoa; phylum Arthropoda; class Arachnida; order Araneae; family Salticidae; genus Maratus; species Maratus speciosus. The sequence continues at coordinate 96,146,235 of OZ010789.1, read as the reverse complement.
TCAGGACTAAAATTTTTCGAAAATTTTATTTTTTTTTAGATGTTAAACTCCTAATATTTCTTAACATTTTGATATAATTGTTTCCTTGAAATTCCCATTATAAAAAAAGTTATGGCTTTTAGAATCATACCCACTCAATAGCTGAAGCGCCTTTTCAGAAACTTTGTAGTCATTTTTCTCCAAATGACTTTTTTTGGGAATAACGCTCACGATATCTCAAAAACTTTCGAATATTTTCCCATGAAATTTTAAAAACATATGTTTCATGTCAGTCTATATAAACTAAACTAAAATTTCCTTTTTATTCTTCGAAACAATTTTTTTAGGTGCTTATACTGTTGAAAATTTAAAAATTTTGCATTAGCTAAATACAACTTTGTATTAAAAATATAAAAATTCTTGAAATACAAATTTATTTAGGTTCCGGGAAATTATTATAATCTTAAGTATAAGTAGGCACTAAAATTTTCATTCTAGATGCAAAATTTATTTTGTAATCCTGCGCGTACGCTGTTATGCCAATTCTCTGCTCATCAAATGTCTCACAGTTTGGAGCCCCCTGTAAATGCTAATTCTACATATTGCAATTTATAAAATACATGAAATGAAGGAACAAACTTATATCTTTCATCTATAAAGAAATCGTACACATTTTAATATATTAAATTTTGAAATCGGGCTTTTATTTCAATTTTTCTAATTTTAAGAATCTTGAGACCCCTTAAACTAAGGATCTGTTTAAAAATCAAAACCGTAAAAATGGTCGGATACCATTCAAATAATTAATTAAATTAAATTAAAAAAGACTTTTTTGAAAATTTTATGTATCTTGTGATCGGAGGTATTCAGTTAAATGTATGCGAAATTTCAAGTGTCTAACTTATATAGTTTATGAGAACGAACTGTGTGACGGATAAACAGACAGAGGAATGAGACGAATAGAGTTCCGTTATGTGAACTAAACATTAAAAATGGGAAATAAGTCAACAAGTTACCTTCTTTAGCAGACATAGAGGATAAGCAAATATGTTTTACTAAAAGTTACAATCTATAAACTACTCTGAAATACAATAAAATCGAACTCTGTTAATACTAGAAGCAAGGAAATGATGAATGTCCTCGTATTAATCATTACTCGCAATATCCTTGAAGATAATAAAAATCTTAAGAACACAATTTTTTTAACAATTTAGTTCTATTAATTGTTTTAATAATCTCAATGTTAAAATTAACTTAATATCATAAATGTGCATAAAATATTTAGTCATGCCTTTGTGAATATTATTATCTTCAGACAAAATCACTGTATTATAGTAAAAGCCTCTAAATAACTAGTAATTCCAAAGTATGAGGGGCATTCAACTGAAACCCGGTCAGTGCGTGTAACTTTGCATTAGACGTAAGGGGGCGCCACGTAACTGCACGTATAGCGGCACCATCCATTTGTAGAGAGAGTGACGCATGCGCAACATTTCACGTTGCATAGCGACAGTGTGGTTGCACGCCGAAGAGAAGATAGTCACACCAGGGGGGTACCATTCGTGCGATGCGCCAACTGAAAAGATTTTTTAACTGCTCGCGCATTACGTCACGTGGCGGACAGATTCGCCTCGCTTCGCTCGTTTCAATAGTATTCTGTATACCGTTCTGCGATGGAATTTTTTTTCTGTGAATGATTTTAATTATTTTATTATTTTAACAGACTTTTTGAAAAAAACCTAGTGAATGCACTACATCAACATATTCTAATAACCCTCGGAGAACACGTATACAGATTTAAAAATACAGTACGAAGTCTTAAATCCGGGCGTCGAAATCCGGAATTCTTCAAAATCCGGGCATTTTGTTAACTGATGATTATTATTCTAGAGAATCGCAACGAGAAATTAGAAAAACACTAAAATAGCAGAGGCCAAATTTACTATATTAGGCTGCAATTTTAAAGCTGAATTTCTTTTACGAACGTCAAAAATTTCTGCAAAACGCGAAAATCTCTAAAAATTGCATAAAAGAATCGCGAGAAATTCCGAATAAACTTAAAAGAAAGTGAAAAAAAAAAAAAAAAAAAAAAAAAAAAAAAAAAAAAAAAAAGAGGACAGTCTTTACTATATTGGACTAAAAGATTATATATTTAAAGTAAATATTTAAATATTAGTCAGAACAGACCGCAGTTTATAAACACTGCGCACCAATATGAAGTCCATGACGAGTAGGATTTTCTGAAAATTCCCCACTCTTGATTTTAATGTTTTTTCTCTGGTCATTTATTATAATTTATTATATATTAATGCCTAAAGATATGTCAAATATTACATAGATATACATATAATTTCTTTTTGAGGAAGACGAAATTGCTTTAAAATTTGTAAATAATGTATGAAATATAAATATGCGTGTGTGTGTGTGTGGGGGGGGGGGGGTTAGTGATTCATACACTTAGTTGTTATTACTGCAGAATATTAGAGCTCGGGTAGTTTTTTGTTTGTTTGTTTTTTTCTGTTTTTTTTTTTTTTTTTTTTGCTAGAAACTAAGCTCTGTGTATATATAGAGCGCGTTCAGAGACCGGTACACGTGTAACTCGGAAAATTGGGGAATGACGTCATACTGGTTTCTCGGTGTAAGGTTGGGTAAAAACGACTCTGAACGCTTTCGGGTAAAGATGCGAGATTTTTTTATTTACATTTACAAACATGGCGGCAGCTGCACTTTCGACAGTGCAAATAGATTCAATTATCACTTTTTTTAGATGGGAAACTGTTCCCAAAGTTAATTTTTATGGGGAATACTATCGCAACAAATATGTATCACACACTGTTAAAAATATCGTGAAAAATTACCTCTGTTTTTAAAGGCTATCTATTTTCTGACCAATGAGAGCGTTTTATAGGCGTTTATGTAGCTTTCTCATTGGTCTGAAAATAGATAGCCCTAAAAAACAGAGGTAATCTTTCACGATATTTTTAACAGTGCAGGTTTTGCTAGCCATTTTAGGCTTCCAAGCGTGAACTGATTTGTCATATGCAAAATTTACATTTATCTTCTAACTTATCTAAAAGTTAAACTTAGACCAGATATATTTTTATTATTATTTTTGTAATATGAAAAAACAGTAACAATGTGCGATAAAACTAATCAAAACAGTGCTATTCCGATTAACAGTCACAGTTAAGCTATAAAATGGTAAACAAATCAGATTTCCCAACCACGTGATCACTTTACCCAACAAAATTTTTCAGGTAATGCGAGTTCCTCGAAATCTGGGTAATCTCCGGCTCTGAACGCTACGGGGAACTCGGAAAAAGTCACGTGATGTCGGTCTCTGAACGCTTCGGGCTACCCGGGATAAACCTGGGGAACCCAGGGTGCGGTCCATGAACGCGCTCATATTGTTACAGATATTTGAATCATATTGATGTGCATTTGAAACTAATAAATTAAAAAATTGAATTTTGTTTATTAATGAGGATCAATGATTTTGCTACTTGATAAAATAATAAAAATATAGTGTGTAAAAAGTATTAGTCACATATTGATTTATTGAAAGTATGATAATGCTTCTTACTTTTTTTTCCTTTCTATTTTTTGAAAATATTAATTCATTGTTAAATCTGTATATCTCCATAAATTTTCTATCTATTGTTTCTTACTTGTATGGAGAAATGTTATATTCGATGTGTTTTATAAGATAACATGGAAATTTTAGAACAGAAGTTGTTTTAAATTTTTCAGTTTTTGCTGAAATTTTGTATATATGAAATAACGATATTGCTATTTGTATATCATAATGTAAAAAACACGTATAGTACATAATTTTTTCATAATAGAATTGGTTTAATTATAGATTAACGTTTTTGTATTATTTTGATCCTGAATAAGCATAGTGACATTCGAAATTTTTTTAAAACTTATATCCAGTAATCGAACAATGCATTATTGTTAAAAGTTTTGATGCGTGACATTTGTTTAATTTATTCTGCTTGATAATTTTAGTCATTTTATTACTACTGCTGTGTCATCATATTCATATAATTCATTTTATTTTGCAATAGTTTAAACGTTTTTATTTGTACTTTTACGCATTAAAAATTTAATTTTTTTTCACGAATTTACTCAAGTATTTGAATGTAAACAAACGTATCGCGATATTATTTAACGATTATGTATTTTATATTTAATTAACTCTAATCAGTGTTTGAACAAATAATTTTAAGGAAAGTGATTTTGTTCAATTTACTTTCGAATATCTGCTATTTAAAAATTGATTTACTTCATATTCCGTTCTTTTACGCATCCATTTACTATTGCACGGCTGGTCGAACACCGATCTTGTCCGCCACATGACGTAACAGTCTTGCTCTGCTCTGATTGGCTATCCTTCAAATGGAACAACCTTATGTAAAAGAACCTTGAGTCACACAAGTTATCGTCCACTACTGAACATGCAAGCGATTAAGCAGTAACAACGTGGAGTGATTCGATTTTTAGCGGCGGAGGGAGTTGGAGGCCATGAACTGTATCGACGGATGAAAGTTGTGTACGTTGAGTACAATCTCAGTCGTTCAACTATTGTGGAATGGCGCAAAAGATTCCTTGACGGACGCGAGTTACTGGAAGACGATGCTCGTCCTGGACAGGCTCATCGTGTCATCACTGCGGCAGTGAATGATTTAGTCTTGGCCAACCGCAGAATAACTGTGGACGAGATCCATCGATTACTGGGTATTAGTGTGGCCACCACTCATACCATATTGCATCAACACTTGAACTTTCGAATCGACCGGCTGGTATCGCAATGGGGTAAATGTGCCCAAAGTTTTCGCGACTACTTTTGAGTTTGTGTACTGTGTATAACTACATTTGTGTGCGTTTTTAAAATCGTTACTTTGCAGTAGTGACCGGGTTTCATTTAAATGTCCCTTATATAATAAGGCCGTACAGTATTGCGACTAATGACTACCCCTTTTGCCCACAAAAATTCGGGGAACGTTGCAATAGGCATTGCAATTTTCGAGCTATTGATTCACATCCCCTTTTATAATAAGCAATAAGAGACATGAAAAGGCAGGGTAAAATGACCCAGAATTTAGATTTAATGAATGAACCAAATAAGTGCTTTTTATATGTTCCTTTATTTCCATGGCATATTTGTAAATCTTACAAAGGGACGTATTTCAAATAACCTTATTTTTAACTTGCTTTTTGACCTCAGGGAATTCCTTTGAATTTTCTTTGGTGTGCGTGAGGGGGGGGGGATCTCCTTCAAATCAGACACTCTGGCAGGAAGAAAAAGGTAAATTACTACATATACAGCTAGTTGTTATGTAGAAATATTATCGTTGAAAGAGAACAGTGTACTATAAAAAGGCACTTTATTTAAATCCTGCTTGTTTAGCTTTAAAAAAAGTAAAAATCTTTTAACAGTTTAAATTATGACCCAATTTGAAATTGCTCGGTTTATTCGTGTCCTCGTATAGACCGATCTCATGTTAAACGAGTTCAACTGTACATTGTTGCTATTTCTTTGAAATTAAACTAGTTGGATGTGCCAATCCCAAAACTTTCTTGTATCTCATATATCTTAATATTTCAAAATGGCGTTACACATGTCAATATTTAATTTTTATTAGTTCAATACTATATCAACTTCGAAAGATAATTACACAAAAGTTGCTATTATAGTGCACCCTTTTGGCGGAATATTTCCAAATTCAGGGAGGACTTTCTTGCTATGGCCAAAAACATACGCAAAAATTTGGTTCAATACTATGCATAACTTCATACACTTTTCGATGGTACAATATTCAAAATGCGACAAAAATCGATATTACAGCGCCCCCTTCCGGCGGATTTCTTTAAAATTAATGGAAGACCTGCTTGCCATAGCCACAAACTTAAAAAAATGGCTCAATTATATGCATAACTTCATACAATTTTCGATGGTACAATATTCAAAATGCCACAAAAATCGTACAAAAATCGCTCTTACAGCGCCCCCTACAGGCGGAAATTTTCAAAATTCAGGGAGGACTTTCTTGCTATGGCCAAAAACATACGCAAAAATTTGGTTCAATCCTATGCATAACTTCATACACTTTTCTAGGTTACAATATTCAAAATGCGACAAAAATCGATATTGTTACGGGCTCTTTTTCCCATTTTACTGTGTTTCAATTTATTGTATGATTCACCACAACTTAAATGTCTTAAAATAAAATTTCGTGTTTCCTGTAAAAAATTATTAGTTGGAGTTTTTTGTGCAATTTTAAAACCCGGTATCTAAAACTACAGTATAACTCAATCACAATTTCCCGAGGTTTTATTGCACTCTGTTAGACACTCTAAAGAATCATTCACTTAAAAAAAAATCCTAGTCTTCTGAATAGTGGGAGGGAATTTAATCATCATCTATATCACCATCAGTTGAAGATTCTGTCTTTCTATCCTTTGACATCTTGTCTAATTCCTTTTAGAAAGAATTGAGACACCTGGAAATTCGCAGTTGCTGTTGCCACACCGATTTAGTTTGGCTTTTAAAGGCCATTAAAATTATTTTTATTTGAATATTAAAATAAAGAAAAAACTTTGGGGAATATTACGTCAAAACAATACATTTAAAATGTCCAATTTAAAATAAATTTCTTATAGCGACTTTATAAAATTGTCTACTTAGCCATTTTATACAAGCTAATTTTAAACTTTTAGGTTGATCTTATTTAAACAATCACGAAAATAGCCGTTAGCAGTCTCGATAGAAATTGACTTGGCGTTAAAATTCCTCATCCAAAGGGAAATGAATAAATACCTGATTACGGGAGATCGACACTAGTCGTTTAAGGATGGTTTAATCTTCCGTAATATTTTCAAAGCAGGCCAAAATAGCGTGTTTTTAATTTCTACGATTCTGAATGGAGATTGGCAAGTGTAGCTGGTAGGGGACAGAAATATAGACTACCCTAAAATAGCAATTAAAGCATTTGTGCAGGAATATTAAAATATTTTGCTGCATTTCACGCATTATTTGTGCTTTTTATACGTTGGTTTACTGCTTTTTTAATAGACTACTTTAGTTATCTAAAACAACATTATATATTGCCGATAGTTATATTTAATAAAATTATGTATAACTGTATTTAACATCAAATTTTTAACAATGGTTAAAATTAATAATTATTTATAAGGCCAATAAAGTTTATTTATAGGGCAGAATACATATAGAAACCTTTCAAATAATGTTCACCTCAGATTCCTTTGTGTCATTTTAAACATTTAGGAAATTTATAATTTTAATCAATGAGTTATTTTTAATCAGTTGATTGAAATCACAATTTAATCACAGATTTAAATTATTCGATTAAAATTGTTGACAAGTTAGTTAATTTCCAAGAGTAATTTAAACAATGAAGAAACAACCAGGCATTTGACAGCAGCGGAAAATAACCGACATCTTACACCAAGGGTAAACACCCGGCATCTTACCCCCAAAACGTTTCGTCGACTCACCCCAAAGTATTGGAAAAGACGCCGGTGACCCCCACTGACGTGAAGAAACGGGGACCGGCCTCTATTTATGCTTTGCTAATAGTCAGGTACCAGTACTCTCTAAAAACATCAGATTTATTTCTCTGGTGTATAAACTAAGACTTATATAGGCAAAGAAAGAAGTCACGTAAAAGATTTTGTACACTTACCAGAAGTGTTAAGACAAAATAGCAATACAAATGTGCCACTTAAATTTTTTTTAAAGAATTCTTCAAAAAAAGCATTCTTTTTGAAAAAAGAATGGAAATTAAATTGTCTCTAGGGAACCCTCATCCTAACAACTGAGCAGCGTCTCCCTACATTGCCTTCCGCATATGAAAACTACGTGATACGGCATCTTGTTCAACACGGCATCTCACCTCAAGTTACCCTATATTTTATAACTAGCAACCATGCCATATTTAAAGTTTTTAGTTTCTTCAGTATCACATAAATCGCAATTTAGAATGCTTTCTGCTCCTGCAATCCCCAGGTGGTAGTAACACCGACATGAAATAGAGCGTATGTTAGAGCAAAAGCTGTCACCATCAATTTCCAACCATTACTTTTGAGTTCGGTTCTGTACATCCTGAGATTGTGTAAGAATCGCAATGTAGAACGCTTTTTTGACGCTTTTCGCACATTATCACCCTTTTAATCATCGCTTTTTAAATAAATGTTCTCAGAGATCAGCTATATCTAATAAGTAACTACCATGCAAAATTTCATGTATCTAGGCCCTTCATAACAAATAAATCGCAATTTAGAACGTGTTTTGCTCCTTCTCCCCCATTTTGATAGTGGCACGACATAAAATATAGCCTATCTTGGATCAAAGGGCTGTCACCATCATTTTCACACCATTATCTTTGAAACCGGTTCGGGGCTTTCTGAGATTGCGTAAAAATCGCTATTAAAAATGTTTTTTACAACATTTTCGCGCATTCTCACCACTTTTAAATTTCGATTTTTTTTAAGAAATGTTCTTAGAAATCATTTATATCTAATAAGTAACAACCCTGCCAAATTTCTTGCATCTGTGTCCTTCAGTAACACAAAAATTGCAATTTAGAACGTTTTTTTTGCTCCTGCACCCCCTTTGGCTTTGTGGCACCGACATAAAATATAGCCTATTTTTGAGCAAGAGCTGTCACCATCCTTTTGACACCATTATTTTTTAAATAGGTTTGGTACATCTTGAGATTGCGTAAAATCGCCATTTAGAACGTTTTTTAGAACGCTTTTCGCGCATTTTCACCCCTTTTTAATTTCGATTTTTTTAAGAAATGACCTTAAATAGCATTTATATCTTATAAGTAACTACCATTCCAAATTTCATGTTTCTAATCCCTTCAGTAACACAAAAATTGCATTTTTAGAACTTTTTTTGCTCCTGCAGCCTCTTTGGGGTAGTGCATCGGGTTAAGATATAGCCTATGTTTGAACGTGGACTAACACAGTCTTTTCGATACCATTACTTTTGAAATCGGTTTGGTAGTTCCAGAGATTACCTCCTACAAACAAACACACAAACAATTTTTACTTCTTTATAAGTATAGATAACATAAAAATTGCTATCTATTGAAAGTGCAAAATAACTAAATGTCAAGAAAAGCATACATTTTAGTCACCTTTGTACTTTATCAATCCAAGACCTCAAAATAGATGGCAAAATAAGCAGGAAATTTGTTTTTGTGAGAAATTTAACTATACATCCACAGAAGGGTTTTTGAATGCTCCTGAAGTCTAATTAATGTTTTTACTATTTTTCAAGCAGAATTATTTAGAAAACGTGAATAAAACCAAATTCCATATCTGCGATTGGAGAAAAAAAATAAATAACGAATTAAATCAACTGAATTTAGGTGAGCGAAGAGATCAAATTATTAGGTGGGCTCGCGCCCCACGGGCCCATATCAGTTGGCACCACTGCAACAGCATATCAGTAAGAAATTATTTTTTATTCCTTCTTGGAAATGAGATATCAAGCAGAGCTTAAAAAAGAGACCTATGTCAGTAAAAATTCATTTTCGGAAATACTTTATGATATACAGTAATGTGTACGGGGATGTCTTTCGTGTAGCTCTGTATGCGACTATAAAATTTATACACACATACAATTCACTCACAATTACATCAGTTAAAAAATGCATATTACAGAGGAAAATACACTTCCAGGAATTATCTATCTTAGTCAGTCATTTTAACTAATGAATTGTGTATATCTGCATATGAACGATAAATGTTATACACTCCATAATCTTTAAAGAACGTTCATTTTACTGATTTATTGATGTTTAAAGTATCATAACATCATTAAAATGCACCGCAAATGGTTTTTCTCAATGGATGCTAATGTAATGGAATCATTTTCTACCTACCTGTAAAATAAATATAAATGCTACTTAAGCTAGACTTCTTAGAAAACATATTGTAGTGCACCACAATAATATATAATAATCTGTTATGTTTGAAATATCGTAATTCCATTAAAATCCAACATAAACATTTTTCTCCTCAGGCGGTAATGTAACGGAATCCTTTTGCGTGTACCTATTAACGAACTATAAATGCTACACAACTCATTTGCATTTGCATTCTACATATACCTGAATATCCTACCAAAATATTATTGCAATCTGAAATTATTTACACGATTTGGAGAACCGACATGAAGACTGCCGGCAGACGTACCGAATTCAAAAACCAATTTCCAATTATGTTGGAAATGTTAAAACATGGTTTTTTACCCACTTTCTTAAAGTTATTTATAATGAAATTAAACTTTTAAAGTGATTACATATTTTTCAGTTTGCACACTTAAATTAAAATTAAGTTAAATTAAATTAAACCAAAAAATATTTTCTACAGATATCATACCTTGAGAAAATAAATACCAACTTTTATTAAATAATTTGATAGGAAGTAATATAAAAAATTTGTTTTAATTTACAATTTTTATAGTGAATTCATGTATTATTTAAAATATGTTTTAAAGACATATCCAACAAAAAGTATTAAATCAAGTTAATAATCTAAATTAAATTAAAAAAAAGAAAAGGTAATATAACAAAACAACAACATACATATTCATAAATTTGTCGATTTTATCAGAACTTGAAATTTCAGTTTTAAATCAAACTAAATTAATAATATTCAAAGATTAAAATTTCATAACAGCATTAATAAGATAGATGCCATAAACCATGCTAAAAAAAATTATAACACATTTTAAGAAGGAAAAAATTACAGAATTTTTTTGCTATGATCAGATGCACAAAGAAATAAATTAACATGTAATTTAATCAAACCAAACTTCGTAGTATTTGCGAAAATGTAGAAATGTAAGGGTGCTTATGCAAAGAAATAGGGCGGTAAAAAAATAAAGGAACTAGTAAAAAAACCGAAAGAACTCGTATCATTTCCTAGATAAAAATATTAAACCTTTACAAGAATGTTACTTTTTTATACCTGCCATATCTATAAACTGTCATATTTCCTATTTTGGAAAAGATAAATTTAAATAAAAAAAATAAAAAAAATGATATAAAGCAGGATACTGAAAAGATTGGGTTACTTTTTATATCCTTTTTAGACATGCGTAAAAATAAAAACGGTGTGGATACTCCTGATCTAAATGCAAGTTTTACCACTCCACAAGCTTAGTATCTTTCTCCCGCTCTTCCATTTAAACGCCTTTTTCCTTATCTCGCCAAATGCTTCCCAACGACATGTTCCACGTTACACACTCGGAAATGTTATCGAATTTGCATATTTCGTCGCAACGGACGCGAGTACTATTTCAATACACGAAACCGTTAACAATGCTCTAAACATTTGCAACATTTCTTTGGACTCCACTTAACAGAATTAGCTGAAGTACTTATTATTTTTTTTTTCAGTTCTAACAAGTGAAAAAGACACGAGGCAAAAAAATGCAGTGGAATTTTGAGATATGGAAAGTAAAGAAGTACTTTAAGATGGAAATAAATAAATTAAATGGGACATAATATCGAATTTTAAAGTATGTAATTTATATATATATAATATAGGCGATGTAATGTTTACAACACCATTTTCAAGTAGGAATAAAACATTATAAATTTAAGACATAAATTGTTTAATAGAACATTATAAAGTTTATGTAAATAATATTACATATCAAAATTTATTACATCTATGTATATAAAAGCCGTTCTCTGTGTGTATGCCCTTTATACAAATCTTCAATTTTTGACCGATTTGCACGAAACTTCATGCACATACGTTTTAGAACGTGGAAAAGATCACTGTCTACTTTAAAAAATTATTAGGCTACTATTTATCCCTTTTTTCTACCACTTCCATAATTTAACGTTAAAGAAATATCTCTTTTTAAATCTTTTTTAATTCAAACGTCTCTTTCTTGTTGCCACACCCTAAAAAATGACACAATAATGTGAAAAAATAAGGATAACAAGTGCATTTTGTTTCTATTTTCCAATAAAATTCAGATTTTTTTGCTATATTTTTGCGAGTTTTATATTGACGTCATTCTAAACAGAAAATTTACATTTTTTTGTATATAAAATAAAAACTTTAACAATAAGAGCGGGAAAATAACGTAGCACCTCAATTTGAATGTTTTCTTTTTAATTAAAACATCTATTTTAATACAGACAGTCAAATTTCATGAAAACAATTTAAGAAAAAGAAAAAAAGGCTAGATATGACGTCACATTCATTCAAACCTTTTCAACGCGTAATCAAACTCATTGTAAACAGATGGCTCCTATATTTTGCTTACTACTTCGATTGTATACTACAGCCATATCTTATAGCTATACGTTATCGCTAAGTGTTGTATTGGTTTAGATTCAGTGCTAAAATTTTCTGTGATTTACAGCAAAAAAAGAGCGGTTATTTACATTTTCACAAAAATTCTTGACAGATGTCTTGATTTAAAATTTATGGAAAATGACATCATTTCATCTAATCGTTGTAGATTTAATTCCAATAAAATTTCAAATTTTCCAAATAAAATTTTAGTAAGTACTACCTCATTTGGATGCATTTTTTTTATATTTTCCCCCGTATTGTGGAAGATATTTTATACTTTTGTTACGCGCGCCAAAGAAAACATGTATTTTAATTTTAAAAGTTACAAAAATACTACAATGTGTCAAAAGAACATCCTTTTTCTGAATTTAAATTTCGCGAGTTCCAAAATTAAAACTAAAAATGTGAGTTTTTTCATAAACGTGAAGTTAAGGCTGTTCATAAAGTTAAGGCAGTTCTCAAATCCAAAGGAGCTATTTTCTGACATATTTTTTAATTAATTTTTTTCGGAAACGCATGAAATTGACAGGAGTTCCTATTTAGAAACTATGTAATCGAAAGATAGTTTCCATATGTTGGTAAAGCTATAATCTTTAGTCTAGATCTTTCAGTTGGTGTTTTGAACTGAATTTTGGACGCAACAATGCAATAAAGATAAAAACCGTCCATCACGCAATCACAATTGCTCATAACTCGATAAGTAATTTATTTATGAAAAAAGGAAAAACTCATTTCAATTCCAAATCGCTTTAATAGTCAGGCCTACAAATTTTGAGCCTTTACGTTTAATGAGTCAGAAAATGTGTCAGAAAGTTTCGCGTTGTTGAGCAGAGAACTGGAGAAGCACCTTAAGTATTATTGCAGGTTAGTATTTTGTAATCAAGTTGCATGCCAGATAGTAGCTTAAAACATAAGTCATTCTATATTGTTTTAAACAAAGGTGCATGCCATAATAGGTGTTAGACACACTCATTAAAATAAGAATACCCTAGCGCACAGCCCCATTACTGAAGATAAACCCGTCAATATACTTAGAGATAAAAATAGTTCTGCATTTTTCATTCAGCGAATAAGACTAATCCTTCATAATTGGATTCACATGATTATATAACTTTCCCCTATAATTCTATGACTAACCAACGGAAACGCATTAAATGTTACGAACTAAATGTTACTCACTAAAATCTTCGCTAAAAAACTAATAGTGCAAGTCGCATGGAAATCCGTTCTGAAGAATTCAAGATATATGCACCCGGAACGAAATTCCCATTTGAATTTTATATACTTATCAGGTTATTTTGAGTAGTTTGATTTGATATCTGTTAAATTCGTGTTTTATTTTATTTTATTTTTGGCGTTTTAATTTCATTTGCCAATTTAGTTATTGAATATTACGCGAAAGCAAACAAATTCTGAATTATTTACAACGTTTTTGAACAATTGGGTTAATCTTTTGTATTTGGATTGCAAGCATATTTAAAAAATATGCATACTTAAACATTATTTTAAAACGCATAAAAAATTCGTAAATTGAGATAAACATTAAAAACAAATATTACTGAAAGTACTTTTGCTTTCTATAATACGTTGGAACAATCGAATGTACAATGTTTAGACGTTAAACTGCAGTAAAAGGGAAATTTGATGTGTTAGGTTGTTGCCACCGAAAATATGATACCAGCGTTACACATAGACATGTCTTTTCTTTATACTATTGCATTAAGTGTAAACAGGTTCATCTTTCGTAATCGGGTTGAATTCAACTTTAAAAATATCCATGCTTAAAAATTACTTTAAAATCCATTAAAATCAGAAAACTGAGGTACAATTTTCTAACAAATTTCATTTGAGAGAACTTTTTTCTATTCAACATTGTAAAAAATGAAATTGTGTGAAGTTTAAAAGTTAGAAAAATTGCAGTAAATGCACATTTTATGGGTTACAATTTATGGGGCACAATTTATGGGCACTGACATAGTGTTTTCACTTTATAATGTAGATAATACCATACAAACGAGAATTTCACTAAGTGCTGCGCGATTTGGAGGATTTTTTTTTTTTTTTTTTTCGTATTGTCAGGAAAATCACATTTTTCTCTCTTACATCCGCCAAAGAAAACGTGCCTTCTGTTATTAAAGCTCAGAGATTTTACTATGGTTGCAAGACAATAACGACATGTTCTTTTATTGTCTTTATAACGATTTGTGGATGGGAATGCACAAATTTCAGTTATTGTGATTGCCGTATTATTTCGTTTTAATTTATTTTACCTGAAAGGCTTCTTATAATTGACACGGGCGAAGCCAGGTACTTCTGCTAGTATATAGATATAATCAAAGTCTATATATTTGTTATTAGGAAAACCAACATTATCTTGTTATTAGGAAAACCAACATTATCTTGTTATTAGGAAAACCAACATTTTGAATCTTATAAAAATCACATCTTGTTAAATGATTTTTTAAAAATTATAATTTATTAGTTATAACTTATTTAAGTTTAAAGAAAAAAAGAAATTGAAACTTAATATGGTCTGCGAACACGTTTTTAAGTATGGTATACTGTTTGTTTGGAGTTTCAATAAAACATCAGATTTACAAGCTAAATTATTTCCTTCAGCATTGGAATGTATTTGCATAGATACTGCAACCTTAGAAAATTTTTTTCAAGATCAATATATACATGCAAATATGTGAATTCTATGAAAAATGTCTGGAGAATAGAAGGTGGTTTGTTTTAGAATGTTTAAAAGGGGTTTAAAAAATGCTCATTTCTTTCTTTACAGATTTTTTACCGGTTTTTTAATGTCGAAAATGCCGGCCACACAACGCCACTCCTTAGTTTTTACACCCTTACAGCATTTATGAGTAAGCCATAATTCTAAGTTTTATATCTTATAATAGGGTAAAAATGTAATTTCGTGTATTTTTTTTAAACCATTGTAGTTAAATTTGGTATTGTATTAGGACTTTTTAACACATTCACGCCGGCGTGCATCACCGGTGGGTCACGCTCAACTGTGCCATCAGGCGGCGTGCATCACCGATGGGTCACGGCTGACTGTCGCATCAGGCGGCGTGCATCACCGGTGGGTCACGCCCAACTGTGCCATCAGGCGGCGTGCATCACCGGTGGGTCATGGCTGACTGTCGCATCAGGCGGCGTGCATCACCGGTGGGTCACACTCAACTTTTCCGTTGAAGGCGTGGTTTCTAACTTACAGAAAATACATTTATATCATGTTGACCATATTTCTTTAGATTGTAACACATTTTATATTAAATTCGTACATTGAAAGGTATTTGCCGATGCATAAACTTGGGAAACCAATCTATAACACAAATTTACAAAAGCCTTTACAAACAAGGAGGAGCTTCTACACTTTTGCCGGTGATGCGGCGTGCATCCCCGGTGGGTCACGGCTGTCTGTCGCATCAGGCGGCGTGCATCACCGGTGAGTCACACTCAACTTTTCCGTTGAAGGCGTGGTTTATAACTAACAGAAGATACATTTATATCATGTTGTCCATATATCTTTAGATTGGAAGACATTTTATATTAAATTCGTACATTGAAAGATATTTACCGATGCATAAACTTGGGAAACCAAGCTAGAACACCAATTTACAAAATCCTTTCAGAACAGGGAGGAGCTTCTACACTTTTTAAATTCAGATTTGATAAAAATTGGCCGTAGGCAATGTGTTAATATAATATTTGTTTATTTATTTCAATGGAATTTTTAAAGCATTCCAAACAGAGTGCTGGCTGTCCCTTACAAAGGTTTCAATACGCGTTTACTTTTTAAGTTTTCTTCTAAGTATACTGTCTGCCTTTTCTTTTAGATAAACATTTGTATTATTCTTTGCATCTTTGTATTTTTTCTTGCAGACTCTTTATACGAATGAAAAAAAAGTGAATCCTTTTTTCACGGTATTTGCCATCGAATTGCCATTTTTTAGTGTGTTGAATATTGATCAAAAAATGATAAATAATTTATTCTCTGAATTAAAAAAATATATATATTAATTATGTTTATTAGCCAGTTTTTTATTCTAACTTTGATAATAGACCGCAAGCTAGCAGCACAGACACATGGTTCGTACGGATACCGTTATTTCTCCAGGATAATTACCAGTATTTTTTTTTTTTATAGAGAAAAAAAAATCTGTGTTAAACGCGCAATATTTCGCCTTCTTTTAAGAAGAGGTTTTCTATAAGATAATACTGGGACCGAAAAAATTGTCTGGTCTCCAAAATTCAAGAAGGCGTACAAACCATGAGACAACCACCTAAAATGATGTCTCTAAATAATTTGCTTACTCCTTACCATCTTTCAGACATTCACAATGAATTCTAATTATTATATTCGAGTTCAATTTAATAAATATGAGAGGGGCGTGTCATTACAATGAGAGGGGCGTGTCATTACATACAGTATCTAAATAAGCGAAAGTGCCGTGCCGCCAGATGACGCAAAACGTGAATTCGAACGCCGCCTCACAGAGAAAAACACGAATATCGGCGCGGCGTGAACGTGTTAATTCCCAAACATATATTTTTTTATGTCTGACAACGAGGTACTTTTGTTTACTACAATAATATCTATTAACATAGCCCCAAATTAGCCATTAATTTGTGAATAAGCTTCAATTCAATATATGTTTAAAAACAAGCTTACGAAACAAAATTGTAATTTAACCTCATTTTGATATCACCGGAGGACTCTTTCACGAATTTTAGTTTGAGATACTAGATTGAAAATTAAAAGAGCTTTAGGTATTAAGCAGATTTTAATTTTTGAACGGCTAACATTAAGTTGAATTGTAATAGATTCAAAGAAAACTGGAATATGGTTATTTTTTTAAGCATAACATAAAAATGTGAAATGAGCTTGATTTCTGATTTTGCATATTGATTGTAGGAATCTCTTATGTACCAAAGAAAAATTTTCCGACATTAATTTCACATTTTATTTATTATGAAATAATATTCGATAAAATATGTGTTACCTATAATATATTTTTTTTTTATCAATAATCGTTTACAAAATGCTTCAAATATGAAAATCCAATATTTAAACATATTGCAATAATTTAGACTTTTTAGAGCGATGCTTAAAAGTTCCCTGGGTTGCTGCTCGACATCACTACACTAATTTCATAATATATAAATTTATTCTTCTTAATCAAAATCTGTAAAAATTACTTTATTTTCTTATTAGCAAAATAAAGGGGGTTTACTTTTTAAGAATTTTGATAGTTCCTTTTAATTCTTGAGTAATATATCACAGTGATAATTTTTGATGCGTAAATATATTTGTTTTTAATTTATCATTTAAAATTATTTTGACGAATGAAAACAGTCCTTTTTTTATTGGGGCTTTTTAAAATCTGCTAATTGTTCTATAAATTCAAATTTTAGATTTTATAAATTATAATTCAATTTCTCTCTCTTGAAAATGACGTCGTTTTTCGATGCGACTATAGACTAAGATAAACTACATTAAATATACACATTAAAGATAATATAGATAATTAGTAAGTAAATAGATACAATAATAAGTAGATAGTATAATAAAAGTAATAATAAAGTATATATAAAGTATAGTAAAGTATAGTAAGTAAAGTAAAATATAGTAAAGTATATAAAGTATAGTAAATAGTAATAATAAGTAAATAGATAAGTAAATAGATACATTAAATCGCTAAAACCGCAACATTTGAGCACACTATACAGTAATACCTCTTCTTACGTCAGCAATTCGTTCCACGTCTAGCGACCTAAGTCGAAAATGGGCTAAGTCGAGGTACATTTAGATGGGCAAAAAAGGATATTGAATATTCACCAAAATCTAATGAACATATTCTATTGTATTTAGGGATTATATTACATATACATTTAACATTATCAAAAAATGCATTTGTAATACAAGAATTTGAAATAAATCAATAAATTGTTAACTTACAATTTATTTTTCTTCCAGCTTCCCTGATCGAGTCTAGCAACATGTGAAAAAATCTTGCAATGAAGTTTGAACCGAAAACTTTTTCTTTTTTTTTCGGTCTGTTAGAAGCTATTTGGAACAGAATAATGAATTTTCTGAGCTTTGTCTCGTCGCTGCTACACTTTTGTTGTCTAAATCACTATTTTCAAGAACCGTCATTCCAGCTCAATAAGGTTTAGACTTTCGGTTAAATTTTCAATCGTCACAATCTTTCCTCTTGGCTCAAAATCTTCATCTATTTCTTCAACAGTACTTTGTTTGTTTAAATCGATAAGTTCGTCGATAGTTAATTCCGAATTTTATGAGTTCAACAACATCTTTAACATCCATTTCTTTTTTTTTCTTTTCTTTTTTTGTCTCTTAGAAGCTATTTGTAACAGAATAGTGAATTTTCTAAGCTTCTTCTAGTCGCTGCTACATTTTGGTTGTCTCTAAATCAATATTTTCAAGAATCCTCATTACAGATCAATAAAGTTTAGTCCTTCGGTTAAATTTGCAATCGTCACAATCTTCCCCCTATTCTCAAAATCTTCATTTATTTTTTCGACAGTACTTTGCTTGTTTAAATCGACAAGTTCGTCGATAATTAATTCCGAATCAGGCGAATTTATAAGTTCAACAACATCTTCAACATCCATTTCTAATTTGTGTTCTCTTCGTTTTCGACGTTTTAACTATTAAGAGAGATACAGAATAACAATTTTTAGATGTTTTCTCAGTGTTTGCGAAGGAAAAGGGGCACAGTCTTTTCCAAGCATCTCTCATTGTTTCTTTGCTGAACTTCACCCTATGAATCTCCTATGCTTGTGACTGAATCTGAGACTTTAAATGTATCCAAGAGTCTTCAAAAAGGTTCAAAGTGCGTTTTAATGAAGGAAAAAAAAATACAGTCCGAACGACGTAAATGCGGGGTGACGTAGATCGAGGAGACGTAAGTCTGGGTTCTACTGTATATACAAATAAAGCTTTCTGAAAATGAACAGACGTATATGTTAGGTGAGTACTGTTACTCGCATCATCAGCGTATAAAATAAAATCAACATCCTCCCCCCCCCCCCCCCCAGATACATGAAAGACGAAAACCGAAATGTCAGTAAACAATGCACTGAAAGACCATCATGTCTTTTGGTGATGGAACATGGTGGTCTTTCGGTGCATTGTTTACTGACATTTGGGTTTTCGCCTTTCGTGTATTTGGATGACGCATTTTACACATTGATGGTGTGAGTCTCTGTACTCACGAAGCGTATACGTATGTTCATTTTTCACAGTGCTTGATTTGTATATATTGTGTATTTAAACGTTGGCTTTTTAGTGATTTAGTTTTCTACACAATTCTTTTATTTAATATATTAAAATTAATAGATAGTTTTAAAATTAACAGATTGTTATAAAAAATTTTTGGGGGTTTCACTTTCGTTTTACTGAATGGCAACTAGTAAAAATGTTAATTTTGCATTGAAAAGTTTCAATTAATCTTGAAATCATATGGTTTATGCTCTAAAAAATGTTTTTAAAACAAAGTGTTTAAATTGAATGCAAATTAGCTTACTTTCTAATATTGGTTATAATAATCTGCCTACATACGAAATATTTCAGAAATTAATTCTGTTATTTTGAATATAATGTTCTACAGATATTTAAATATACCTTATAATATTATTAGGAATATGGAATACAACCCGGTCTCTCTGGGTTACTGAGCTGGGTTTACTTTCATTTGAAAATTATCAATGTTGTATTTAAATAAAGTTTTCAAATTCATTAAACGCTATACTTTCGTATGATTTAATAGCCGAAGAAATCGCCAAAGATTTCGTTACTTATATTTTTAAATCTGATCATTTCTGTGGTTTAAGAGGGTGATTCGATTACATGGCTGCTAAAATTTCGTTTTTTTAACCTCATCTTATTATTCAATTTTATTGGCGAATGTTTAATTTTGTTATGGAATATCAGCCGGAAACAAATGCTGAACTTTTTTATACTAACTTAAGTACAATGGATGTATCTTTCATAATCATCTGCACGCAATAGAGATAGAATTTAAGAAAAAAAATGTCGAAAAATACTTTTTAAAACCATGAAAAATGCGTACATTGCTATGCATTTTTCATACAAATAACAATATAGATATGAAACAAACAGCCTTTGTAAGTACATTTTTTTCATTATTTAACGGTGTAGAAATTGAAATTGTGCGATGTTGAGAAGCTTAAAAAAAATGTAATAAAGCGAAATTTAATTGTCTGCTGTTGCCAATGTTGACATGACGTCAGCATTAAGGACAGACACGTTTGTCATTTATAATATAAGTAGAAGAAACAGTTATTGCATTTATATCAGAAAATTCTTCCTAGTATAACTGTTTGAAGAAAGCTTACTTCCAAATCCGCAGTACGCTAGAAAACTCTTTGTCAATTTATGAGGATTCTTTAATTTTTAATTATCCAGTGTTATACAGTTACTTATGATTGTTTAACATAACACTTGTTTTTTTTCCATCAAAATGAAAAGTCAATGTAAATATTGATAGATATTGAAATATAATATGTTGTCTTCATATTCGAACAGTAATTGAAGAAATAGTTTATTTCCTATTACTTGAATCTTTTCTTCAGTACTTGTAAGTTTTTAGATGCTATCATTTACCATTGTATTCTATTTATCACAATATATATGGTATTTATAAGGAACATTTCAAAATATAAATATTTACAAATGTACTCAACAAAGTATTTATTCTTTTTTTTATATTTCATTTTGTAAATAAAATTCAAAGGGTTTGAATTTTTCTCAAATGAAGTATAATTAAAAATTAGAACCTCGACATTGGAAGAGTTTATTGTCAAAAACCAAATGTTATTTTTAATAAACTATTATAATATTTTACTACAAATTCAATTAAAATGCAACACGTCCCACATGAAATTCATATTTTGGTACCATACTGAGAATATTGATTGTCCAAAGAATAATTCACTTTAAATGGTTTTACTGATGAATATTACGCCAATACATTAATTATATTCATTATCTTACAAAATAATTTCGGGAGTATTTCCTAAACATGCAAATTTCAATATTTTATGAGCATGGGGAACTCAATCTTTTAACATATTTACAGTTCCTTTTACTTATAGAATCCTATAAGTTCATTAATAATAATCAAGAGTAGCTTTAGTAATTCTATAAATAATGGTAACTGCGAAGCTATTTAGTTAAGTATATTAAACAGATGTGCGAACTTTCAGCGTTATACTCGAATAAAGAATACTTAAGACAATATAATGAAAACAGGCTGTATTTTACAAAAATGTTTTATAATATATTATGGATAAAAGACTTTCATTAATTCTTCATTACAACGTAAATATTTTATTATAATAAGAATAAATCGTGAATATTTAGATAAGCTAAATGGATATGTTACGGTTCCGTGTCTTTACTTAATGTAGAATACATGGTTGAAAAAATCGAAAAATTTTCTATTTAAATATTTTTATGTAGATTTTTTTTTAATCTTTAAATCTAGATTATTTTGCTGAAATATTCTATATGGTTCACTGGAAGTTGTTCTAATGTTTTAAAGAATACGTGAGATAACACAATGAAAACAAAGTGTATAGGTTTTCAATAGTTCAAAAAATCACAATGTTTATTCACCATGGAATTATAACACTATTATATTTATTTATTGTACTATTCAGTTTCATTAAGATATACATAAAAAACAAAATATAAATAAAATATTAATGTAATTCATATAAATAAAACATGGATATATTAAAAGGCTACATAACGTTACAAAATATTCATATATTGTTTTGTTATATTTCCACTGTTTATACATGACTGAGACATTCATATTTGAACATTGTTCATCAGAAGTTGCTTTAAAGGGACTTGGGAATCTTAAAATATTGAAAAGCGAAAAATATGACCATTTGGGGCATTTTATATCCTAAAAAGAATATAACAAAATGTATATATGAAATATATATTTTCAGAATGCCACATTCATCTTGGATTAAATCAAAATAAGAACAGGTAAACTTTCCTAAAAAGGTACATTTAAAGATGACACAATATGCAAAAGTTGTTATTACATTTAAAACAGTTTAAGGGGGTAGGATACCTTTGAATACGTCGAAAAAGTAAAAAATAGCACTATGTTCCAAGCTTCAAAACTTGTGTAACAAATCAATTATAAAAATCAAACTTCATTTAACTATAAAGCTTATATTTAAATTTATATTTAAAAAAATATATATACTTGCAAATTCATAAATAAATATTGAAATGAGATAATACAGAAATGAATACGTGGTAAAAATAACTTTTGATTGCCATACATAGTTTTTAGTAACATTGCGCGCACTATCAAAATTCATCGTTTTGAATAAACACAACGCAAAGTTTAATTGTCCTATGTAGTCTTAATATGTAGTCGTAATAAAACTGACATAATTAGTAAACTAATGTGATTTTTTTAAATACGGTTTATTGCATATTGTTCAGAAAGGATTACGGAATCAAAATATTATTTAAAAAAGTTTAAAAGTAACTTAAAAAGTTAAAACTTAATACTATACGCCGAGTAATTTTACTCAGAACTTGATCGCTTCAGATAAAGTTATGATTGAAAGTACTCAGCGTATAGTATTGTGTTTTAAGTTTTTTAAACTTCTTTAAATGTAATAATTTTACATATTGTGTCGTCTTTAAATACACCTTTTTAGCAAAGTTTACTTTTTTTTTTAAATAAAAATAATATATTGCAAAACTCAATTATTAAATGCAATAATAGAAAGTTTTTCTTTTTATATCATATTTCATTGCTCATATCATATCATTTTTCATATCGCGAGATTTTTTAGAACTTTATGGGGTAAAAGCAAATTCGCAAGCTATTTTAATTTAATTTAATTGCAAATTGCGCACATGAGTCAAAAATTAATTTTAGCCTTACAATAATTTATTTTTATATGTTTAATTTATAAGCCATAATACTTCCATTGTATATTTTTTATTGACTATTTACACGTGAAGTATTAAATGTTAAATGTTATCACTCAAAAATTGTGTTTTTATATTTACTTCCAAAACTGATTTATAATGTTTGTATTCAAAAATTTTGTTAATAATGTTCGCTTTTAAAATTTGTTTTCATATTGTTCGCACTCAAAAATAGCGTCTATACTTGTACAGATTAAAACCAAATATTAAAATGAATTTATATCACTAATATTTAGTATATTTATGGACTCAAAAATTTCTTACATTAAGTCTGTTGACATTCAAAAGTACTTATAGCAAAAATAAAATACCAGTCTGTTGTTAACTAATTTACTGGCAAATGGTCTGGGTGCAGAAAATCTAAATTCTATTGACACTAAGAATATTAATTGCAAGTTACTGAATTTATATTGTTATCGTTGAACTCAGAATGTAATTGTAAATATTTTTCGATTGGTACCCTAAAAATATTTGCAACTTTACAAAACTACACATGATACTTCCCCTTGTCTACTATTGGCAGCCTAGCTACGGCCACAGTTTGTAAATTAATTTTAACTTGAATAAGATTTTTTTGTGTGTGTATGTGTGTGGATGTTTTGTAAAATTTAGTTGACTTCCCCCTCTGGCTGGCTGGGATTCTGCCTGTGAAACTTGCGTGTCGGGGAGGCCCCCGAGTGGAATGGTGAAAGCTAGTCTCTGATCAGGCGATCTTGCTCCACTCAGGCGGTCAAATCAAACGAAATTCTATCCGATCTTTTTTCTTCTTTCAAATGAAATATATGAATATGAAATAAATTAAACTGTGATTATTCTAATAAGATGATCTCCTGAAATGTATAATAGGATATCACCATAAAAAACATTACATAAATATAACAACAAATAATTAAAATCCCACATCATATGTTAAATAGGACGATTTGAAATAAATTTTCCTTATCTTTGAGGCAGGACTTCTAACCTCTGAACCCCATTTAAAATCATTTATGAACACATAGACATAAAAAATAAATTAAAAATTGTCTTTAACAAAGAGCGGGTAGGGTTGAGCGGGTCTCTGTCCCCGTGACGAAAATTCTTAATTCCTACTCCTTTTAGTGTTAAATTATCTTCAATCTTTTAAGAAGAATTACCGCAACCTCAAAAAACATACTTATTTACTAGGACTTCCCTCAGAGGGATTAGTCTGAGCGATATTACTGAGAACATAGATTTAATAATAACATGTGAAAGCAAAGAAAATGAGATGTTATCTTTAATTGTCCATATACTGCGAAAAATTGAAATGATGAAAATAAAGGAATTGTAGAATTACAAAATCTTATATATAAATTCGTATACACTGTTTAAAAAAATGGGAAATCAAACCATTCAAGACAGCCATGCATGGATATAAAATTGAAAGTACGCAATATATTAAAAGTAAAATAGAAAATGAAACACTAATTTACTTATATCGGAATTTTAACTGTATAAAATGATGTCAAGAGCATAATCAGACTCTCCGCACCAATTTGAGTAACTTTAAATGACAAATATATTATGTTTAAAAAGAATGGACTATACTTTATATGGTGTGTGCTCCCCCGGAATAGTTAATATTGTACAATATCTGTTTTCCACAGATGCAATGAGGTTGTCGATAACATTTAAGGAATTCTCTTCTCAAAATCTAATATAGTATCAAAGTACCGAATACATCAAAAGTGGCATGCAATGCTTTGTTAGAGTGTGTTTTAGATATGCTCGATCGGATTTAAATGATGAGTGTATTTTGGCCACTACATACGCTGTATTGTTTTGTTTTCAAACATATTCTGCACAAGTTGAGCTGTATTTAGCATGTATTAAATAAAAGAAACTGCAATGATTACAACATAAAGTATGACACAAGATCTGAATATATCGTCTGCATAACTTTTGAGCTGTCTAAGTGTCATTTGAAGTAATTTACAAATCCATACATATTTATTCAGCAAATCATGCAAGCTAACATATGCCAATATGAACCCGATTAAAAAATTTCACCAGACTAAGTTAATATATAAAAAATCTACTAATGATAATTGAGAATATGACCTTATGATAAAATGTCTAGAAAAATGAGTCGGATAAAAAATTCATATCACATTTAAAACGGCACTTCCCTCTGTTAGTGGCCTTGGCGAGAGAGAGAAAAGCCTAGAGAAGGAACACTGAAACAAGTACTTTCGGGCAACATACTCACTGTTTCATACAGGTCTTTATTCAATATTTACACAATTTATTTAATGCTGTGTGGGTATCTATCAGTTTTGTTGCATTTAAATCACATGTTTTGCGGAGGAAATGCAGCATTATGAAATATTTAAAGTTGCTGTACCTAATAATTCCAAATTAATGGTAATTGAGATCGCTTTCCGTTAATTTCATCTTTTTAAATTTTAAATTTTTTAGAAACCATTTATAGAGACAATTGTATATTTTAAAACTAACCCGAAGCAAAATTTCAAGATTTTGGGCTCAGCAGTAACAGAGAAATAGATAATTTTTGAAAGTTTTTTGTTTCTGCACAGTTTTATATAGCGACATTTTTAGAAATTGTTCTATTGCGAGAATTTACGTCATGATAAATACAGCCATGTCAATTTTCATGTTCATATTCCTAACAGTTCCATGTTCTTCGTTACTTAGATCATCTTTAGATATTTTTCCGCTTTGTTTAGTCTTTCTATTTTTTTAGAATTCGTTCTACAACGAGCATTTACATCTTATTAATTACTACCATGCCAATGTTCTAGTTTCTAAGCCCAACAGTATCCCAAAAATTTCAGTATTCCAATTAAATCATAGTTTAAAACCTTTCTAAAAATTTTTACATTTATCCGTCAAATTGAACCTTTTAGAGAGCGTTCATTACGAGTATTTACATCTTAAAAGTAACTACCGCACCAAACTTAAAGTTTCAAACCCAATCAATATCACAGAAATCCCAATTTTAGAACTTTTTTGCTCCTGCAGCGATGTAGGTTCTTGCACTGACATAAAATAGTCTTATTCTCGGAGCAGATATGGTCACCATCATTTTTTTAAGTTGGCTATGTAGTTTCAGAGATAACACCTCACAAACGTACAAGCATTAATAATATTGTATACTTTATAATATTATAACGCTTTATAATATTAGCATTAGTTGTACAGATACAAAAGCCATTTATCTGTTACAAACTAAAGTGCCGGAGTTGCCCAGAATTTGAAGGATGTTTGTTCTGAAAAATCAATTTCAAAATTTAACATACAACACAAAACAAACATTAAAAAAGCAGTCGAAATGTTGTATGAATGAATCATATGAAAACGCTATATAAAAATGTATAAATGTATATAACAGACGCAAAAGAATACAGCTATAAATGAACTTATTTCAATTTATAATTGGAGCAATAATGTTAAAATACGCCAATATTTCCCTAATCGGGTTTTTATCATGCTTCAATACATTTTACACACTCATATGACGTTATACTATATCCACCATGCCCTTTATATTTCCAATATGACGTAATATTTTCCTCTTTCACGTGGAAACCTTGAAATAGAAAAGTTATGAAGTTATATTAACTTTCATTTAAATTCGTCAAACCATTTATTTCATTTTCATATTTCACGTGAATATCTTGCAATAGAAAAGTTATGACGTAATATTCACCTTTTTTTTTAAATTCGGCAAACTATTTATTTCATTTTCATTTTTCACGTGGGAATCTTGCAGTAGAAAATTAATTGTTGTAGTAATAATTTTATTATGTTTTTTAATTGTTGGCAACTGCTATAACGAAAAATGTTTAAATTTTATAAGAAATTGCTGTTAAATTGGTGGTTTTTATTAATTAAAAATTAACTATAAGTTATTTCGATTCCGGATTACTTTAGTTGTCTCGGTCATGTTTTAATACACATGTACGTATCTCTTCACAATTTTAGCTTCCAAATTGTGGATATTTTATGGAATTACAAACAGACAGATAGACAAGTTTTCATTTTTATATATCTCTCTATTCTATAAAAAGTAACTAACGCTGTCACCGCCGCCGCCGGTTTTGAATTTTTTGTGACCGGAGGTCTTTCTTCGTTAATATTAAGAAAACTATTGCATACAAATATATGAAAATCGGTGGTATTATAGCGAAATGTTTGATCAACACACTAATGCATACAGTTTTCAAATCGAAGAATTATTTTAAGAGATATTTAATGCTAAAGTTGGACAAAATCGTTCCATTAAAAAAAGTTTATAAGAGCAAAAGCTATACATGAGAATTTAATCATTTTTAGATTATTTTATCCAATAGAAGATCCCGGTCTGCAGATTTCATTAATTTTTTTAATTTGACTCATTTTTTGAGGTTTTCTTTCTATTTTAAATTCAAATATTCAGCATTTTGACAGATATTTTTTACATATTTTAGAAAATGGTATTAATTTAAACTGTTGCCAACTGTATAAACAGCGCAAACAATAATGTTTGCTTCAAATAAAAAAAAATATTTACACGCTACTAATATAAACAGAAAAAAACCTTCAAATTAGAAAAGCAGGCACTTATTGGAAATTAAGCCATAAAAACTATATTTACATGTGAATTTTAAAAGAGAAAGGATATTGTAAAATAAATTCATTAACATGCGTTAGAAATCTGAAATAGAACAAATTACGTCACATTACACTTATTATGAAAAATGAATAAAAAATAGTATTGCAAAACAGTTTAAATTTAAAAATTTCGCGAGTCAAAATATTAGAGGTTAAATATTAGATTTTTTCAAAATTTAATTATTTGTCGTTTGATGTGAGGTGTCCAGCTATAAGTATGCAAATTTTTATGTTTCCAACATAATTAGGGGCTGAGTTGGAAACATTGCTTTAAATACACAAGTTAGATCACAGAGGGTTAAATATTAGACTTTTTCAAAATTTTATTATTTGCTGTTTGATGTGAGGTGTTCAGCTATATGTATGCAAAATTTCATGTCTCCAACTTAATTAGGGGATGAGTTAGAAAAATTGCTTAAAATACACAAGTTAGAGCCCAGAGGGTTAAATAATAGACTTTTTCAAAATTTTATTATTTGTCGTTTGATGTGAGGTGTTCAGCTATAAGTATGCAAAAGGTCATGTCTCCAACTTAATTAGGAGCCGAGTTAGAAAAATTGCTTAAAATACACAAGTTAGAGCCCAGAGGGTTAAATAATAGACTTTTTTAAAATTTTATTATTTGTCGTTTGATGTGAGGTGTTCAGCTACAAGTATGCAAAATTTCATGTCTCCAACTTAATTAGGGGCTGAGTTAGAAAAATTGCTTAAAATACAGAAGTTAGAGACTGGAGGGTTAAATAAGACTTTTTCAAAATTTTATGATTTACCGTGTTATCGCAAGTGTTCAGCTATAAGTATGCAAACTTTCAAGTCTCCAACTTAGTTAGGGGATGAGTTAGAAAAATTGCTTAAAATACATAAGTTAGAGCCCAGAGGGTTAAATATCAGACATTTTTCAAAATTTTTTTATTTGTCGTTTATGTGAGGATTTCAGCTATAAGTATGCGGAATTTCATGTCTCCAACTTAATTAGGGGCTGAGTTAGAAAAAATGTTTAAAAGACACAAGTTAGAGCTTAGAGGGTTAAATATTAGACTTTTTAAAAATTTTATTATTTGTCGTTTGATGTGAGGTGTTCAGCTATAAGTATGCAAAATGTCATGCCTCCAACATAATTAGAGGCTGAGTTAGAAAAATTGCTTAAAATACAGAAGTTAGAGACCGGAGGGTAAAATATGACTTTTTCAAAATTTTATGATTTATCGTGTTATCGCAAGTGTTCAGCTATAAGTATGCAAACTTTCATGTCTCCAACTTAATTAGGGGCTGAGTTAGAAAAATTGCTTTAAATACACAAGTTAGAGCCCAAGGGGTAAATATTAAGCCTGTTTCAAAATTTTGTTATTTGTCGTTTGATGTGAGATGTTCAGCTATAAGTATGCAAACTTTCATGTCTCCAACTTAATTAGGGGCTGAGTTAGAAAAAATGCTTTAAATACACAAGTTAGAGCCCAGAGGGTTAAATATTAGACTTTTTCAAAATTTTATTATTTGCCGTTTGATGTGAGATGTTCAGCTATAAGTATGCAAATTTTCAAGTCTCCGATATATATAGTTTCTGAGAACGGGCTCTGTGACAGACGACAAACAAACAGAGAAAGGAGTGAGGCAGGTAGGGTTTCGTTAGATGAACGAAACTCTAAAAACATGCTGCGGATGACTGTAACAACATCCTAAAACTAGGACTTCCCTCAGAGGGATTAGTCTGAGTGATATTACTGAGAACATAGATTTAATAATAACATGTGGAAGCAAACAAAATGAGATGTTATCTTTAATTGTCCATATACTGCGAAAAATTGAAATGATGAAAATAAACGAATTGTAGAATTACAAAATCTTATATATAAATTCGTATACACTGTTTAAAAAAATGGGAAATCAAACCATTCAAGACAGCCATGCATGGATATAAAATTGAAAGTACGCAATATATTAAAAGTAAAATAGAAAATGATACACTAATTTACTTATATCGGAATTTTAACTGTATAAAATGATGTCAAGAGGATAATCAGACGCTCCGCACCAATTTGATTAACTTTAAATGACAAATATATGATGTTTAAAAAGAATGGACTATACTTTATATGGTGTGTGCTCTCCCGGAATAGTTAATATTGTACAATATCTGTTTTCTACGGATGCAATGAGGTTGTCGATAACATTTAAGGAATTCTCTTCTCAAAATCTAATATAGTATCAAAGTACCGAATACATCAAAAGTGGCATGCAATGCTTCGTTAGAGTGTGTTTTAGATATGCTCGATCGGATTTAAATGATGAGTATATGCTGGCCACTACATACGCTGTATTGTTTTGTTTTCAAACATATTCTGCACAAGTTGAGCTGTATTTAGCATGTATTAAATAAAAGAAATCTGCAATGATTACAACATAAAGTATGACACAAGATCTGAATATATCGTCTGCATAACTTTTGAGCTGTCTAAGTGTCATTTGAAGTAATTTACAAATCCATACATATTTATTCAGCAAATCATGCAAGCTAACATACGCCAATATGAACCCGATTACAAAATTTCACCAGAATAAGTTAATATATAAAAAATATACTAATGATAATTGAGAATATGACCTTATGATAAAATGTCTGGAGAAATGAATCGGATAAAAAATTCATATCACATTTAAAACGGCACTTCCCTCTGTTAGTGGCCTTGGCGAGAGAGAGAAAAGCCTAGAGAAGGAACACTTTAACAAGTACTTTCGGGCAACCTATTCACTGTTTCATACAGGTCTTTATTCAATATTTACACAATTTATTTAATGCTAGGTAGGTATCTATCAGTTTTGTTGCATTTAAATCGCATGTTTTGCGGAAGAAATGCAGCATTATGAAATATTTAAAGTTGCTGTACCTAATAATTCCAAATTAATGGTAATTGAGATCGCTTTCCGTTAATTTCATCTTTTTAAATTTAAAATTTTTTAGAAACCATTCATAGAGACAATTGTATATTTTAAAACTAACCCGAAGCAAAATTTCAAAATTTTGGGCTTAGCAGTAACAGAGAAATAGTTTTTTGTTTCTGCACTGTTTTATATAGCAACATTTTTAGAAATTGTTCTATTGCAAAAATTTACGTCATGATAAATACATCCATGTCAATTTTCATGTATATATTCCTAACAGTTCCATGTTCTTCATTACTTAGATCATCTTTAGATCTTTTTCCGCTTTGTTTAGTCTTTCTATTTTTTAGAATTCGTTCTACAACGAGCATTTACATCTTATTAATTACTACCATGTCAAAATTCTAGTTTCTAACCCCAACAGTATCCCAAAAATTTCAGTATTCCAAATAAATCATAGTTTAGAACCTTTGTAGAAATTTTTACGTTTATCCGTCAAATTGAACCTTTTAGAGAGCGTTCATTACGAGTATTTACATCTTAAAAGTAACTACCGCACCAAATTTAAAGTTTCTAACCCAATCAGTATCGCAGAAATCACAATTTTAGAACTTTTTTGCTCCTGCAGCGATGTAGGTTCTTGCACTGACATAAAATAGTCTTTTTTTCGGAGCAGAGATGGCCACTAACATTTTTTTAAGTTGGCTATGTAGTTTCAGAGATAACACCTCACAAACGTACAAGCATTAATAATATTATATACTTTATAATATTATAACGCTTTATAATATTAGCATTAGATATACAGATACAAAAGCCATTTATCTGTTACAAGCTAAAGTGCCGGCGTTGCCCAGAATTTGAAGGATGTTTGTTCTGAAAAATCAATTTTAAAATTTAAGATACAACACAAAACAAACATTAAAAAAAGCAGTCGAAATGTTGTTGAATGAATCATATGAAAACGCTATATAAAAATGTATAAATGTATATAACAGACGCAAAAGAATACAGCTATAAATGAACTTATTTCAATTTATAATTGGAGCAATAATGTTAAAATACGCCAATATTTCCCTAATCGGGTTTTTATTATGCTTCAATACATTTTTCACACTCATATGACGTTATACTATATCCACTATGTCCTTTATATTTCCAATATGACGTAATATTTTCCTCTTCACGTGGAAACCTTGAAATAGAAAAGTTATGAAGTTATATTAACTTTCATTTAAATTCGTCAAACCATTTATTTCATTTTCATATTTCACGTGAATATCTTGCAACAGAAAAGTTATGACGTAATATTCACCTTTTTTTTTAAATTCGGCAAACTATTTATTTCATTTTCATTTTTCACGTGGAAATCTTGCAGTAGAAAATTAATTGTTGTAGTAATAATTTTATTGTGTTTTTTAATTGTTGGCAACTGCTATAACGAAAAATGTTTAAATTTGATAAGAAATTGCTGTTAAATTGGTGGTTTTTTATTAATTAAAAATTAACTATAAGTTATTTCGATTCCGGATTACTTTAGTTGTCTCGGCCATGTTTTAATACACATGTACGTATCTCTTCACAATTTTGGCTTCCAAATTGTGGATTTTTTATAGAATTACAAACAGACAGATAGACAAGTTTTCATTTTTATATATCTTTCTATTCTATGGAAAGAAACTAACCGCCGAAAGAAACTCACCGCCGCCGCCGCCGGTTTTGAATTTTTTGTGACCAGAGGTCTTTCTTCGTTAATATTAAGAAAACTATTGCATACAAATATATGAAAATCGGTGGTATTATAGCGAAATGTTTGATCAACACACTAATGCATACAGTTTTCAAATCGAAGAATTATTTTAAGAGATATTTAATGCTAAAGTTGGACAAAATTGTTCCATTTAAAAAAAAAAATTATAAGAGCAAAAGCTATACATGGGAATTTAATCATTTTTAGATCATTTTATTCAATAGAAAATCCCGGTCTGCAGATTTCATAATTTTTTTTTTTTTAATTTGACTCATTTTTTGAGGTTTTATTTCTATTTTAAATTCAAATATTCAGCATTTTGACAGATATTTTTGACATATTTTAGAAAATGGTATTAATTTAAACTGTTGCCAACTGTATAAACAGCGCAAACAATAATGTTTGCTTCAAATAAAAAAAAAATTATTTACACGTTACTATTATAATCAGAAAAAAACCTTCAAATTACAATTAAATAATTAGGTATAAAAAGCAGGCACTTATTGGAAATTATGCCATAAAAACTATATTTACATGTGAATTTTAAAAGAGAAAGGATATTGTAAAATAAATTCATTAACATGCGTTAGAAATCTGAAATAGAACAAATTACGTCACATTACACTTATTATGCAAAATGAACAAAAAATAGTATTGCAAAACAGTTTAAATTTAAAAATTGCTCGAGACAAAATATTAGAGGTTAAATATTAGATTTTTTCAAAATTTTATTATTTGTCGTTTGATGTGAGGTGTTCAGCTAATAGTATGTAAATTTTTATGTTTCAACATAAATAGGGGGTGAGTTAGAAAAATTGCTTTAAATACACAAGTTAGAGCCCAGAGGGTTAAATATTAGACTTTTTCAAAATTTTATTATTTGCTGTTTGATGTGAGGTGTTCAGCTATAAGTATGCAAAATTTCATGTCTCCAACTTAATTAGTGGCTGAGTTAGAAAAATTTTTTAAAATACACAAGTTAGAGCCCGGAGGATTAAGTAATAGACTTTTTCAAAATTTTATTATTTGTCGTTAGATGTGAGGTGTTCAGCTATAAGTATGCAAAATGTCATGTCTCCAACTTAATTAGGGGCTGAGTTAAAAAAATTGCTTAAAATACAGAAGTTAGAGACCGGAGGGTTAAATATGACTTTTTCAAAATTTTATGATTTATCGTGTTATCGCAAGTGTTCAGCTGTAAGTATGCAAACTTTCATGTCTCCAACTTAATTAGGGGCTGAGTTAGAAAAATTGCTTAAAATACACAAGTTAGAGCCCATAGGGTTAAATATTAGACCTTTTTCAAAATTTTATTATTTGTCGTTTATGTGAGGTGTTCATCTAAAAGTAAGCAAAATTTCATGTCTCCAACTTAATTAGGGGCTGAGTTAGAAAAATTGCTTAAAATACAGAAGTTAGAGACTGGAGGGTTAAATATGACTTTTTCAAAATTTTATGATTTACCGTGTTATCGCAAGTTTTCAGCTATAAGAATGCAAACTTTCAATTCTCCAACTTAGTTAGGGGATGAGTTAGAAAAATTGCTTAAAATACATAAAGTTAGAGCCCAGAGGGTTAAATATCAGACATTTTTTTCAAAATTTTATTATTTGTCGTTTGATGTGAGGATTTCAGCTATAAGTATGCGAAATTTCATGTCTCCAACTTAATTAGGGGCTGAGTTAGAAAAATTGTTTAAAATACATAAGTTAGAGACCGGAGGGTTAAATATGACTTTTTCAAAATTTTATGATTTATCGTGTTATCGCAAGTGTTCAGCTATAAGTATGCAAACTTTCATGTCTCCAACTTAATTAGGGGCTGAGTTAGAAAAATTGCTTTAAATACACAAGTTAGAGCCCAAAGGGTTAAATATTAAGCCTTTTTCAAAATTTTATTATTTGTCGTTTGATGTGAGATGTTCAGCTATAAGTATGCAAAATTTCATGTCTCCAACTTAATTAAATTAGGGGCTGAGTTAGAAAAATTGCTTAAAATACACAAGTTAGAGCCCAGAGGGTTAAATATTAGACTTTTTCAAAATTTTATTATTTGCCGTTTGATGTGTGGTGTTCAGCTATAAGTATGCAAATTTTCAAGTCTCCGATATACATAGTTTCTGAGAACGGGCTCTGTGACAGACGGGCAAACAAACAGACAAAGGAGTGAGACAGTAGGTTTTCGTTAGATGGACGAAACTCTAAAAACATGCTGCGGATGACTGTAACAACATCCTAAAATTACATTACCATCAGCGATCTACCAATCCCGAATTTAGTTTATATTCGTTTCATATATTCTTATTCTTTTGTGCAGCCCTGTAAAAAAATTATCAATATTATATACAGTAAAACCTCTGAATAGCGGACACCCCGAGAATGCAGAATTTGTCCTCTATTTATAGGTGACCGCTACTGAGAGTAAAACATGTACAGTTATTTAAGTGTTGGTAATCGAAAAAAATGTCCGCTAAATAGAGGTATCCGCTAATTGGGTGTGTCCGCTATGGAGGTTTTACCAGTAAAACTTCTGAATAGCGAACACCTCGGGAGGGCAGTACTTGTCCTCTATTTGGAGGTGTTCGCTACTGAGAGTAAACAATGTACAGTAATTTAAGGGTTGGTAATCGAAAAAAATGCCCGCTAAATAGAGGTGTCCACTAATCGGGCGTGTCCGTTATGGAGGTTTTACTGAATAATAATATCATCCTTTACCAGAAAATTGCATGCTGTATGATAGACAGACAGACATCCAGAGAAAGATAACCTCCGGATCAATAAACACTCATGTCTTTTGTTTTAATCATCCACAGTTGTATGTCATACAACATGCCAGATTTTAAACAACAGGCTAAAAACGGTCACCGTGGTACGGAATACTGCATTATTATTTGTTTGCCCACCAAAACTGGTTGCCACGGGTTGTTGCAAGGTTTGTGATCACGTGGTTGAAACTGATCTATTCAATATTACTGCGTGCGTATTTTTTTTTTATTTGCTCCATATGTTCAAACCAGTTGTCTACGAAAACATCAACCGGTGAAAGTGACGCACACCAAATTTCTGTGACGTATGCAGATAAATTGTGCTTTTTTAGGAGTTTTTTCTATATAATTTTTAAACGGTTTGGAACTTATTTTTCATAGTAGGTGCATTCAGTAGGCGACCCTCATAGGTACCTTCTGGTCCAATCAGAAACGAAATCCGACAAATATTTTTTGAGTTATGCTTGACGAAAGGTTTTTATTAGGCTTTTTTTTTTTTAGTAGGACATGGCGTTAATATCCATCGTAGTAGTAAAGTGTCCGGACAGTAATATTTCGCTGAGTATTAGCCTTCGCTTCGCTCAGACAATTACATTACCATCAGCGATCTACCAATCCCGAATTTAGTTTATATTCGTTTCATATATTCTTATTCTTTTGTGCGGC
Source organism: Maratus speciosus (assembly GCA_963932465.1). Taxonomy (NCBI): domain Eukaryota; kingdom Metazoa; phylum Arthropoda; class Arachnida; order Araneae; family Salticidae; genus Maratus; species Maratus speciosus. Next base: position 96,110,178 of record OZ010789.1, on the reverse strand, counting down.
CCTGTAAAATAATTATCAATATTACATACAGTAAAACCTCTGAATAGCGGACACCCCGAGAATGCAGAATTTGTCCTCTATTTAGAGGTGACCGCTACTGAGAGTAAAACATGTACAGTTATTTAAGAGTTGGTAATCGAAAAAATATCCGCTAAATAGAGGTATCCGCTAATCGGGTGTGTCCGCTATGGAGGTTTTACCAGTAAAACTTCTGAATAGCGAATACCTCGGGAGGGTAGAATTTGTCCTCTATTTGGAGGTATCCGCTACTGAGAGTAAAAAATGTACTTATTTAAAGGATGGTAATCGAAAAAATGCCCGCTAAATGGAGGTGTCCACTAATCGGGTGTGTCCGTTATGGAGGATTTACTGCATAATAACATCATCCTTTACAAGAAAATTGCATGCTGTATGATAGACAGATAGACATCCAGAGAAAGCTAACCTCCCGGATCAATAAACACTCATATCTTTTGTTTTAATCATCCACAATTGTATGTCATACAACATGCCAGATTTTATACAACAGGCTAAAAACGGTCACTGTGGTACGGAATACTGTATTATTATTTGTTTGCCCACCAAAACTGGTTGCCACGGGTTGTTGCAAGGTTGGTGATCACGTGGTTGAAACTGATCTATTCAATATTACTGCGTGCGTATTTTTTTTTTTATTTGCTCCATGTGTTCAAACCAGTTGTCTACGAAAACATCAACCGATGAAAGTGACGCACACAAAATTTCTGTGGCGTATGCAGATAAATTGTGCTTTTTAAAGAGTTTTTTTTTTTATATAATTTTTAAACGGTTTGGAATTTATTTTTCATAGTAGGTGCATTCAGTAGGCGACCCTCATAGGTACCTTCTGGTGCAATCAGAAACGAAATCCGACAAATATTTTTTGAGTTATGCTTGACGAAAGGTTTTTATTAGGCTTTTTTTTTTTAGTAGGACATGGCGTTAATATCCATCGTAGTAGTAAAGTGTCCGGACAGTAATATTTCGCTGAGTATTAGCCTTTGCTTTGCTCAGACAGCTATGAAAAAAAATGATATAGCCTTGAATCACCACTTCAGATTTTGGCCATGGTTTTTCGGCCACTTCGGAAAAGGGCTGGTGAAGGCCTTAAATACAATGTTCATGGTTCTTTTGCAAGGGTTATAGCCAATTCTCCAACCCGCTGTAATCCAACTGGCCAAACTTTGGGTTTGGAAGTAACATATACATGACTCTCAAATGCTTGTAATTGTGGAAATGCCTTTTTATCTTTTCATTTTTACAGTGATGCTTTTACATTTTTGCATACATATTTTACCATATATAATACGCAATTGTGTTTGTATGAACAGTTATGCAAAGAGAATTAGAGATTGCGCTTTATATGGTTATTTTCTTTAATGTTGAACCTACGCTTCTTTTTTTTTCTTTCTTAAAGTTAGATTATCACTTTTCACCTTAATTTTTACGGCATTTTCTTTAAAAAAAATAAAATGAATAACCTACACTTGTTTTTTTTTTTTCATCTTTAAAGTAACGTTCTCACGTTGCGGCTTTAAAAAAATGATGGATAGAAAAAAAGGTTTATGGCATGAAATTTATTTACTTTAATTAAAAAAAAAATACTTAATCTAGGAAAATTTAATATAACTACAAACAAAAATATTAAATGATCTTTTTCGAGTTCAACAATTCATAAAAGCTTTTTTTATCTTAAAAAACCTAATAAATTAACATATTTTCGAGATTTTAAGAAACACTTACGAAAACACAATTGCTGCCTGTGATATTCGGAAACGGTTCCGAATAGTTTTTAAAGTATATTAACTAGTTTTCTCAAACTGAAAACGAGATTTTCCGGGTGCTACCATTTTTCGATTAAACATTTACGTTCAAAAATCATGTTTCACTGGTAGGCATAATAGAGTTACAGCTTTGGCATAAATACTAAAATTAATATTATTTTATAATTCTTTCATGTATAAATTCAGTTACGTCGCTCAAAAGTATAACTGAGAATTGACAGCATCATTGAAACCTATATTTTGGTTTCAGAAAAATGATTGATTAACTATTAAAATATTCGGAAACGTTTCCGAAAATCGGTGACAACAAACGAAACTTTGCTTCTGTAAATTATTCTTTAAATCTTCAAAGTATATTTGTTTCGGAGATATTTAATGGTAATGAATACGTTTCGCATTCGTGGGTAACTCGAGAGTGTTTCTTTTTTTTTCCGCACGTGTTATATTATGTTTTAGAAGATTAAGAAATAGTTGTTGATTTTTAAAGCGTTTTTCACTAATTGTTTGTATATTGTCATGTTAAAAACTTGATATTTTAATAGATTTAAACTTATTCTAAGTTTAGTATGCATAACGTTCAGAGTAAATATGTGTAAATATGTCTGCTCTCTTATGCTCTTCTAAATACAGAAAACAATATTATACAATTTTATATAAAATACGCTCTACAATACAATACACTTTAAGGGGACAAGGGACCATCAAAATAATTTTTTTTAATTTTTTTGTAAATTGAACCTTAAACACTATTCAAGGACACAGTACATGAATAATGGGATATATTTATCACAAAAAAAAAAAAAAAAAAAAAAAAAAGATTATTTTACTGAGAAAAATAACGAATTTTCCTGTATACTTTAAGCGTTATCAAAAATTTCCAAAATGCCTCAACCCTGAGGCATAACAATTAAAATCCTCGATATTGTTTGTGGCAGTCAGGTTTACATATATAAATAAAACTGCACGTAGTTTTTTAAACCAAATATAATTGGAAAAGTTAAAGGTAGTTAAGTGCGGAAATAGGATTAATAAAGGCTGAAAATTTCATAAAATTTAGAAAATATTTTTTCTTACCTCTATTGCTGGGAGGATCTACGCTCATTTGGGAACCTAACTTAACCCTTTAATGTCGCAACCAGCAATACAGAGTGGGAAAGGGGGACAAATGTGGGAGAGAGAGTGGTGGTAAATAATTATTGGGGAAAGAAGACCCACTCTGAAATGAGAAAATTAATTAAAGCTCTAAAATTAATCCTTCGAATGCCTGGTGTTCATAGTAATACGTAAAAAATGAGATTCAGTTATAAATTACGTGATTGCCAATGACCCTGGTCGGTCTTAGGAGATAATTCCCAACCAATTATCTGAATTAAGGTGGAAATTCAATTTTCTACACCCCAGTTGCGTTGTGTGATTTTTTTCGTAGAAAGACCAACGTTTGGGTCTCTCAACGACGTGTTCAATACTAACGAACATTCACCGCTCAAAGACCCTAAGTAAAAATTTTAAAATCATTAAAATTCTCAATAGTTGAAATTATATTTACTCTGAAAGAAAAGCATTGAAATTAACTAAGAGAAAATAATCATGACGAAAAGGAAAACTAAAATGAAAATTACTAAATATTTATTCACATTACCTATTTACAATTTTAAATTACAAATTACTGCCAATCTCGCACACCTGCGAGGGATAGTTAAATTAACTTTACTAAATTTAATCATAATTAGTTTTACCATAATCAGTTGACAATTTGCTAGTTATCTTAAAATTAGGCATACAAACCCTACGTACTTCAGTATATTTACAATTTAAAAGAATATGGAACATTAATAGTAAATGAAAATACCTGTGAATCATCACTCACAAAAACAAGAAAGTCATCATACCGGATGGTCTGGGAACTGTGATCACAAAGTCTCTGGTAAATCCATTCTGCGCACGCGCAGAATTTCTTTAACATATCGTTCCACTTGAAAATTATAATGAATCAGCACCGAAGTCCATTTATGTAGCATACTAATAAATTAAGGCAAAGGATCAAAAGCTGCATGTCAAGCCCGATCTATTAGCCTCTTGCTCCGGACCATAAACAGAGTCCGAGCCGGATGCAATCGCAATCATCCTCTCAACTTCGGGACATCAAGGATAACACTACCTTCCGTAATTACACGCACGGCTTCTTCGCTAACTACTTCTAGGCTCTCCTGATACTGAATCTCTATATTATTTTCGTAAAGAGAATGGGGGATCGACCCTCGAACCCTATGTAATTTTACAACTACTGTGCGTCTAACATTGCCTTCTCATTGTCGTAACGCTCTGTGATTCGAGAATCGACCGTCATCTCGATACATCCATGACTCCACCTGCGACGTGGGGCTGCATTTAGCCCTGCACCTCTCCTGCTTGCCATACTGTCACCACCTGCTTACCATAAATCTGGTTATAAATTTAGTTTGACGCAAAGTGTCCATCAACTTGTATTAAGTGCGCCGCCCAGACTGGAACTGGAAACATAAAGATTCGTAAGCACCGATAAGAGTAACCCACTCTGTGACAGAGTTCTATCACATATCCTTATTTCGTCAAAATTAATTTAATTCATTTATTTTGGGCTTTTGAAGCATGTCGTTTTTTCCCTTCGTTATGTAAAATTTATTATTTAACTCGACGCTTAAAATCCATTTCGAATCTTATCTGTTCGTTTTTTTTTTCTTTCTTTCATTTATCTCGAATGTAATGCAGTAATTTTAACTTCAGAATTTTTTATCCTTTCTCAATAACATTTGCGGCCGTTAAGATAAAATAAAATAAAAACAGAAGAGTTAAAACCACCTGCTTTTGATTTCAAGGCATGTTATTTTGGTTTTCTTTTGCGTCGCCAGCGACAGATATAATTAGGTCTCATTCTTTACTTAGTAAAAGTGACCGTTAAAATAATATATCTAAAATGTAAAATGAAAGTTTATTGAGGCTATCTTTTAAATTTTACATCATGTTTCAATATTAAAATACTCTATCATTTTTTTAAATTTTAACCATGTTATTCTTTTTGTCTTTGCATAATGTCATAACATATCAATGACAACATCACTTTGTCTATGTATAAAGATTTTAAGGTTTCTAGGAGTTATCCGTCACATGACATATTAAGATACACATACATTTCGAATTTGTTTACTTTTCACATTTAATTTTTTTTTACACTTTCATTGGATACTTCTTACTTGAAGGTGGCAGATCGGGTAAGATATCTTATACACTGTATAAAATTGTATGCAATTTCTTATTAAATTTTTAATACATTTGCCAGGAGTTAAATTTTATTCGATACACAGAAAGTCAGGATGGCAGTGTGAAAATTCATAATAAAAATATACTTTGATTTTTCTGAAAGCGGGAACATAGTTAAATTGCAGGAATCTAAAAAAAAAACTAACCCTTGTTATTTAATACAGAAGCCATAAGCTGATGACACTATAGTTCACAATATTTCAATATTTAGGGCTACACTTGTTTGAGCGCGTGCAGCTTGCACATTTTTTTTGTCTCTGGTAGTCCTGTACGTTATGCACAAATTTTTGTTTGTTTCTTATGCCAGTAATGAAGCAACCTAAGATAATACAAATAAGCTTCAATTTTATGAAAGGATTCACCTTTCCTTAATGTTACAAAATTTTTACTGGCGTATTTGTCTTCTGTTTTTTTATTTGCTTGCATTTTTAATATTATGATCTCATGTAAGATCAAATTTTGAGAAGTGGTAAATACAGTTAATGTAAATGCTTCTCTATATGAATATATACATAACTAAAAATGCTGGTACAAGCGCCACAAACACAATGCCACAAAAAAATTAAATATAGGATCCTATGTCATCAACAAATGTGGCACTTTTATTTTGTGGAAGATATAATTTGAAAAAAAGTTTATTTTGAATATTATGAGCGCTCAGTCATGAAATGATACAATTCCTTGTGAATTTTCTTTAAAGCAAGCAAATATTTTTTTTCTACTGACATGTAGTTTTATAAAATATTTACAGGAACTAAGATGTACTAGCTTCAGAGACTCGTTAAAGATAGTTTTCTCTTTGTGTGCCAACTTAAATAGTATTTTTTTATTTGGTAATGGTACATAATCTGTAAGTGCGAAGGTGGACAAAGGGTGTATGTAGGTTGAAAGCTGCAACGTACACGTTGCATCTTTCTTCGGGTGTCCCGATGAGATATGTGGCAGAGTTCTATCACATATCCTTATTTCTTCAAAATTAATTTAATTCATTTTTTGGGGGGCTTTTGAAGCATGTCGTTTTTTCTCTTCGTTATGAAAAAATGATTATTTAACTCGACGCTTAAAATCCATCTCGAATCTTATCTGTTCGTTTTTTTCTTTCTTTCTTTTATCTCGAATGTAATGCAGTAATTTTAACTTCAGAATTTATTATCCTTTCTCAGTAACATTTGCGGCCGTTAAGATAAAATAAAATAAAATCAGAAGAGTTAAAACCACCTGCTTTTGATTTCAATGCATGTTATTTTGGTTTTCTTTTGCGTCGCCAGTGATAGATATAATTAGGTCTCATTCTTTACTTAGTAAAAGTGACCGTTGAAATAATATATCTAAAATGTAAAATGAAAGTTTATTGAGGCTGTCTTTTAAATCACTTTTTATGTACGTTAATTTATTTGTCAGTTGTGTTAAAACATATCTTTCTCAGTATTTTGCAATTTTAAGTAGCAATCATCGAACATAATCATTTGTTTTGATAATTTATTGCCGGCTTTATGGCGTCAGGGATAAATACATATGTAGAACCGTTTTACTGGCAACCTTTCTGCATCACGTGATTTTATTGTTTTTGTTGGGATGCTGGTTTCTGGGCTAATCATTTTGGCGTGTAAATACGACCCTTTGTCTCCTTTTCGTACACTTCTCTAATGCTGAAATCTGGCGATGTTGTTGCGCCAAGTCTTATATGTTTCTTATGAAATCACACTTGAACTTCTGCTCTCATCATGTAAGCACGTAAAAGACCTTGTGGTTTGAGGGTACGCTCAGGCGTACCCCTTACTTGTGGATTTCCTCTCTCTCCCGTTTAATATTTAGAAGTAAATTATCTTTTATTATTGTGTTAAAAATGTTAATAAATTTTCATTAGTAACTGTATTGCTTGGTTGGAGTTTTTTTACATTTACCTGAACCCGAACACTGAACTACGTCATACCCTCCTGACCACCATGCTTTTCGACTTGATTACTAAAACAACAATCTTCTTTCTAACTTATATTAAAATATGTATACTTATTAAATACACATTTTATATCAACCATAATAATAATAACAATAATAATTATAATAATGGCAATAATAATAATAATATTAGTAGTAGTATTAAAACAATATTTAATGTATAAAACAATCAATAGAAGTAACGATAACCCTACAGCATCTATATTTAAATATATAAAACTCGATGCACAGTTTTATTTGCATATCAAAAATCAAACTGGAAAAAAAATATTGGCGATTTTAATTGATATGGAATGAGGTTGGGACATTTTGAAAGTTTTTGATACCGCTTAAAATATTCAGGAAAATTCCTTATTTTAATACAAAAAAAGTTTTTTTTTTTTAATTTCTTGTGTGATAAATATATGCCATAATTCTTATAGTATAGTATATCTACTAAAAAACAACTTTTCAAAAGTAAAAAAAAGCCAAGCAAAAAAAAAAAAAAAGGTGAAAGTTGTGGCTAAAAAATAGTGTGATATCAAATTTCCAAGCTTATATTACGGTACTTATTTAACATTTTTTGATAAAAATTTACCATATGTAAGTCGAGTACCTAAGTATGCGTTGATAGAAAGCCTTTTCTCCTTTACTAAATACATCATAACGTGTTTCTGAAAATTAATTTTTTTTAAATTATGCATGATGGGCTTGACGGCCATCTTTCCATATTTTACACAAATTTCTAAGCACACAAGTTCATTGTTAAGATTGGAAGTTCGAAATTGTTACTAAAGCAAACATTTTATTCTTTTAATTTATGGAAATGAGTGCCTAAAAATTTGTGTCTAAAAATAAAGCTGAAGTAACTTCAGGTTTTATCTTATGATTCTCTTTTTTGGGAGGGGGGTTAATTAATTAGTTAAAGCAGTAAAAATCAATTTGTTTTTTCAAAATAAAAAACTTTCTTAATTTATCTGTCTGTAGCTAAAACTAGAAGTTCGAAATTCTTAATAATGCAAATATGTTACGAGCTTGAGTGCTTAGAAATTTGTGTAAAATATGGAAAGATGGCCGCCAAGCCGATCATGCATAATTAAAAAAAAATAATTTTCAGAAACACGTTATGATGTATTTAACTAAAGGAGAAAAGGCTTTCTATCAACGCATACTTAGGTACTCGACTTACATATGGTAAATTTTTATCAAAAAATGTTAAATACGTACCGTAATATAAGCTTGGAAATTTGATATCACATTATTTTTTAGCCACAGCTTTCACCTTTTTTTTTTTTTTTTTTTTTTTTTTTTTTTTTTACTTTTGAAAAGTTGTTTTTTAGTAGATAGCAGTTCTTTTTTTAAAACAAATGATATATAATTGAAATAATTCTACTAGCTCAAATTAAAATTAGTCCTTGTATAACCTTTATAAGCAGGGAGCAAACACAATAATATACATTTTGTTTACCTATCATTCATTTTTTATAGTGATTAATAATTTAAAAGTAAGGAAAGTCAATTTCTTCTTTCAGAGTATCAGTCTTTCTCAATTTATATCTCCTTAAAATTTTCTACGAAAGATGAAAATTTAGTAAAAAACAGGGTCGAAATAAAATATATATTTACAGTTAGTCTGTCAGTTAATTGTTTTTTCTAACTTTTTTTTGCTGACGGTTTTGCAAAATAAATTTACCCTTACAAATACCTACGGTTAATCCGAGAATGAAACCCCCCAGGCATCTAAAGAATCGAAGATCTGTAAATCTAGCAAATCTAGACATAATAAAGGAACATTTTTGAAAAAAAAAAATCTAAAACTTTAAAGATATAAACTATACATATAACTTCAACTTCATTTAGATCGTGTTATAGAGAAGAAAAAATAAATATCTAATTTTACTCAAGTCTGTTTATCCATACCTATTTGCATAAATGTGAGGATATTAATTTACTATAAAATTTCCCCTAAATTGATTATCTTTAATAGTGTATTATTAAAGCCGCATATGCATTATAATTAAATATTTTTCGGTTAAAAATTGCCTGAAATCTATAGTCTTATCGTTCGTAAAATTTGTTTTTTTTTTAATGCCCAGACTCTTTTTCTGAACTCTGACAAAAGATCACAGACATATTGAAGCTATCCAAATTCTTATATCTTTCTATCGTATTTCCTTTTTTGAGGGGGGGGGGTGTCAGGAAGAGCCCTTAAGAACTTCGTTTTATTCTCAGAATTCTGAATTATTCATTCAAATGATCTACCTACATAAGTCTTGTTGCATGAAGTTATACATCATGTGAATCTATTAAATTAATTTTGTGAAATACTAGATGGGAGCCATTGATATTTCCAGACCATTTGCCTACATTTTAAACTCGGGTCATTTACTACTATTCATTAATTTTCAATACGAATTAAAGAAGTCGTTGTTTCCATGCCAACTGTACCTTTCACTATTGCTTGTTTGTTTGTTTGTTTGATTGATTGAACACATGCATCATATCACATGCGGATCACGGCGGGATTCGAATCGGCTTCCACCTACGCTCTCAAGTGATTAGTGGCATGGTGTCTTATCCACTCAGCCACGGTGGGCCACTTTTGCTTTCTCTAATGCCCAGATACTCAAATTTAACAAACTGCACTTAGAATCATGGTCATAACAGAGAACATTTATATGTTAGAGCAGTGTTGCCAGTGGGCTACTTTTTTTTAATTCAGATTTCTTGATTGCCAGCACCTATTATAAACGTAAAATTCCCTTTGTTTTCGCCTGAATTAATATGTCATTAAATAAGGCGCATTTTACAATTTCAAAAAAGTGGTGCCAATCAAGTATCTGAATTAAAAAAAGTAGCCCATCTGGCAACACTGTGTTAGAGTGGTGACATATGTACAATTCGTGTACTCATTTTCAATTTTTTGTCCACAGTACGGTAACTTAGTTTTCAGTAATAGACGAGGAAGATTTCAATTAAACTAACCAGAAAAGTTAACAAACATTGGCTTCCTGATTTGATTTTATTCAAAATTGTTTTAACCAACCAAAGTTAATGTCCGGGTTCCAGATAAATTTTTCTCTGTTAGTAAAATTACATTGACCAATCAGTAGCCTCCATCCTTGCAGGCTTTTTGGAGTTTACTACAAACATCAAAAAGTTCGGGAAAATGCAGACGCCTGATTGATCAATCTCATCCCGCTAATAGCGAAAAATCTATTTTGATCCCGGCCTATTCAACGCCCTTTAAATATTGGAGAAAGCCTTGACACGTGTCAGGAAAACGTCACACAAAGCAGGCAAAACAAAGAAGAAAAATAATTCATTGGCTCGTTCATATTCACGAGCCAATGAATGATTTTATTTCTTTGCTTTGCCTGCTTTGTGTAATGTTTTCGTGACGCGAGTCAAGACTTTCTGAAATATTTAGGAGGCTTTGGCTTATTTCACTACCATGAAGTTATGAAAGAAAAGCAACAGACATGTCAATCTTCCCGTGCGAAAAACTAGTTACCAAAAAAAAAAAAAACGAGTTCTTTCCCTCTATTCTGCCCTTTTCTCTCTTGATTTTGACCGATAGCAGCCCATTTAGCAGTCTCCAGTACAAGATGCCCCTATATACGGTGGACGCAGGAGGGAGGATGTTAGCTCGACCGATGATATAATAGGCCAGTTCATGATGCTTAAAAGTCACACGGAGTTGGATCGAGGCTAACGAAAAAGACAGGCTACCGCGGTGGGTCCGATTCTTCTTTTTTTACAAACCGCTGGAGTCACGTGATGCTCATTTCACGCACCTTCTTTGGTGCATTCGAGCATCACGTGACTCCAGCGGTCTGTAAAAAAAGAAGAATCGGACCCACCGTGGTAGCCTGTCTTTTTCGTTAGCCTCAGAGTTGGATCATCTTTACACGATGATTAGTACAAAGCTGCGCGCAGTTTTTTTTGTTTTTTGCTTTTTTTTGTCCTCCATTGCCGTGTACAGATAATCAACTCTGTGTGACGTTATGAACTGGCCTTATATGTTGTTGACCACAGTTTATGAACAGCTACAAATGACTTCATCTATATCTAATCCGAGGTAAACGAAAAAGACAGGCTACCGCGGTGCTACAGCGCCTAGAATATATAGTGTGGAAATCGGCTATCCTAGTAATACTTTAAAAAGTGCTAAAATATTTGATTTCTTAAATTTCAAATGATGCTGAAATCCAATGAGTCGATCACAGCGATATCTGTAGGATATTTCCTAAAATTTCATGGCGATTTGGTAGCAGCGTCTAGAATACCTAGGGTGGAAATATTTTATTAAACAACGCTAAAAATTTGTATCCCATAAATGATCGACGATACTGCTAAAATCCCAAGTGTCGATCGCAGCGAAATCTGCGGGATTTTCGTATTACATTGTATAGACTAGCAATATCTTGCAGTTATAGAAAATATCCTGCAGATGTCGCTGCGATCTGTATATTTTAGCAGCATCGTTGCACATTTAAGGATACATTATTTTAGCACTTTTTTAAGTATTACAGGGATAGCCAATTTCCACACTATATATTCTAGGCGCTATAATTTGGTCTAGACGCTGTAGAATTATTTTTTTTTTTTTTTACATTTTATTAACATACATCTGACCTGTGTGCTTGGCGTCAAGCCCGCTGTAATAATACGATGTTTACTTTGAAAGTATATCACAGATGTCGCTGCGATCAGCTCTCTGGATTTCAGCGTCAGTGCACATTTAAGGGATTCAACTTTTTAGCGCTGCTTGGATAGCAAATTTTCACATTATGTAATCTAGACGCTATAGCGGTGCATTAGACGTGTCTCTTTCTTCTTTAAAAAATATCCTTCAGATGTCGCTGCAAATGACTGTTTGGAATTCAACATCGTTGTACATTTAAGGGATTGACTATTTCCGCGCTTTTTTAAGCATTGCTGGGATAGTCGATTTCTACAACATATAATCTAGGCCTATAACGGAGCTATAGTATCTAGAAGATATAGTTTAAAAATCAGCTTATTAAAAAGATGCTAAAAAATTGTATCCCATTAATGTTGAACGAGGCTGAACGATGAATGTCGATCACAGCGACATATGGTAATTCCAACGTAACTATTTCAAAAGACATCAAATGAGAAAACGTTTCGCTCAGAGAAGATCTAGAAAATGTTGCTGCTATCGACATTTGTCATTCAGTATTTTTCAATATTTATGGGATTCAATTTTTAGCAATTTTTAAAGTATTACTGGAATAGCCGGTTTCCACACCATGACCATGATCTAGGTAGATTTTCCCTTTGTTATCGCAACGAGATTCAGCAATCAGAAGCCAGAATTATTGCTAACTTTTCACTGTTTGCAAAAATGTACCTGGATCTCGACCTATATCTCTAGACGTTATAACTGAGCTCAGGAATATTACAGAAAGCAAACTTCGTATTTTGATACATTAAGGCCGGGATCCAATTAGGAACAAGTGTGTCGCTATAACGAAGTAGCGACATATGGCCAATAAAGGTTTATTGGTAGGAGTGATAAAAACAAATCGTTAAAGGTCTTTGCGAGCGTGTCATTATCGTCAGGCTAAAGCATATTGAATTATTTCCCTAGTCTAATAAAGCTCGTCCATGCGCGTATCGTCTAATGGAGGATATTCCAAATATGGGTTCAAGGCTGAAAAAGTCACGTGGTACCGGCAATTTACCTAAAGAACTTCTAACTGATGAGAAGGGAAACAGGAAACTACTACTGCTTTCTTTCGTGAACTGTTTCATTGGCTAGCTGGGATTTACATTACGTCAACGGAGCCTTCCCTTCTTTTCGTTAGACATTTTTGCCTTGACCACGTGATCATAACGTAGATAGAATAGCCTCTATTCAAGAAAGTGGATTGCCGTACTATAGCACCTAGAATACATAGTGTGGAAATCTGCTATCCCTGTAATACTTAAAAAAGTGCTAAAATATTGTATCCCTTAACTGCGCAACGATGCTGCTGAAATATACAGATCACAGCGACATCTGCAGGATATTTTCTCAAACTTCAAGATATTGCTAGTCTATACAATGTAATACTAAATCCCGCAGATGTCGCTGTGATCGATACTTGGGATTTTAGCAGTATCCTCGCACATTTAAGGGATACAAATTTTTAGCGTTGTTTGGATAGCATATTTCCACACAAGGTATTCTAGACGCTGCAGCCATACTTTCGGCAAAAACTTGAAATGAGCATGCTTCCTGTGCATGTATCACCATTCTTATGTATAAAGGCTCTCTGTTATGGTGTTGATTCTGAGCGCTCTTTGTTAAATTTCTATATTTGTGTTTTAGAGAAAGCAATACAGAAAATTACTGTTACTATGGAAACAACAACTTCTTTAATATCGAAATGTATAGCAAAGGAGTTCAGAATCAGTGCCTTAAATAGTTCGAATATGTATTGTTGTTATGACAATCAATACCGTTCCTGGATGTGGAAATGCAAAATTGTGTTCAACATAATGGAGGATATTCCATCTACATTTTGATCACGTGGTCAACGTAAAAACTTCTATCGTAAAGAAGGGAAGGTTCCGTAGACGTGTAATGTAAATCCCCGCTAGCCAATGAAATGGTTCATGAGGCAAAGTAGTAGTTTCTTCCCTTTTTATCAGTTAGAAGTTCCTTGGATAAATTACCGGTATCACGTGACTTTTTTCAGCCTCGAACCCATATTTGGAATATCCTCCATTGGGCGCAATCTAGATAGATTTTTGACTGTTAGAGAAACGAGATTCATCGATCAGAAGACTGCATTTTTGTGAACTTTTCGCTGTTTGCAGAAATGCAGGCTATTGATTGGTGATTCTCGTTCGCTAACAGCGAAAAATCTATCTGGATCCTAGCCTACATTTCTACAAATATTGCACTTCATCCACGGCACTAAAAAACTGACTCAAAACTTTCATGACATAGGCCGGGATCCACAAACAGCAAATATTCTCAAACATGCAGGCTTCTGATTGGTCAAACTCATTTCGCTAACAGCGAAAACTCTATCTGAATCTCAGCCATAGTTATCTTCGATGAAATCAATGCAAAAGGATAATATAAAGGAAAAGTATAAGATTTCTAAAATATTTTGGCGGGTTTATCGCTATTTGGCATAATTTGTAAACTTTAGAACTAATTAACAGTTTTTCGCTAATTATTAATATAAAATTAATGTTTTTAAAGCTGAATTTTATAAAAGCACGTAGATTGAGTAAATATCTATCCAAAAATTCAATCCTTACTTTTTTCTGTCCATTATTTAAGTCTCTAGCTGGATTGAAACATAAGTTGTGACGAAGAAAATAAATCTGTCATTTTCAGTATCTCGACGTTATTTTAAAAAATCTATATCTCTGTTTATAATTAATTTATGAGGATGCATTTGATCTCAAATTGAAGATCTTCTTTATTAGGTCCTTTTGGTGTTGGTTTTATTTTTCTGCGATGATTGCTTCTTTTGATATGGGAAATTTTACGCTGGCATATTTCGTCCATTTAACATGGTGAAGTTGTCTTCAGTATAATAAGCAGTTACGGTGTCTTGTCGTTATTCTTGGCGTTTGTTTGTTTGGCGGGGTTAGCATTTTTTTTCAGCTTGGCTTGGCAGAACGACCGTCCTGCTTGATAGTATCTTGTATAGTATTTAAGGTGCAATTTTAAAAAAATAAAAAAAATGAGTTTGAAGGTCCCTTGTCCCCTTAAAAAAATAATTTACAGATCTTTTAATTTAGGATCCAACAATCCCGGTAAGTTCTTCTGAACGATGCGTATAAATTTAGTCTAATACTTGCTTTTTGTTGTTGTTGTTGTTGTTTATGATCGTAAAATATTGCATCTTCCTCTATCTCTTTTCTATTAAATGTAGCTCTTCATGTGTTTTAAAAAATGGGCGGTCTAAAATGAAACTGAATTATTTTGTATGTCTCTATAATGACAGATTTCAATAGAATGCTTTATTTATTTATTTTTTGAATAATTATAAATATTATTTTTGGTTGCAGGAAAATGGATTGAATGATGATTCGTAATTAACATGTTCTAATTCATGTATCTCTATTTTATTTTAGTTCTAGTAGAAATATTGTTGACCTGACAGAGAAATAAGTTCTTAAAGTTAAACAAGCTTCAACAAACGCGACAAAATCGCATTTTAACTCTTTTTTAATAATGAATATTAGCTTAATTATCTTCAGATTACATTTCTGTTACTCGACAACCATATATAATAAAATAAATAACGAATTTGTTTGCGTACCATAAGTACAGTGTCATTTACACTTTTCGCATCCGAAACATAAAATCTGGATGATAATCCGTTGATCATTTATCAAAAATGACAACGAAAGAACATCTTATGTGTTTTTCTCAGTCATATAACACTCAATTTCAAAGACAGAGATAAATGTTTCTGTTCGGATAACCATGAGTTGTTTTATCGTGGATTTACTACCATGGTTAAAATATATATTTTTAAAACAAGGAAGGTACGATACGAAGAATGCTTGTTTTCGATTAAACTTGAATCTTTGGAATATTATTTATCATGCATAAAATTTTATGATCTTTAATGTATGAAAAAATGGTGGTAGTTTATTTATACATATATTTGTCTTATATGCTAACGTTAGGTAAAATTTGTTGAAATATTAAATAGAATTTTTTTTTTAATTTCATAAATCTTTAAAAAGTAGAGTTTTATTTTAATAACGTTTTATTAAATTAACAAAAATATAATTTTAGAGTAAACATATTTTCGGAAATTATTTTTCAATATTGTAGGAATATGTTTTTTGAATACCTTTCGACAGATTTCTTGCTTCTCCTACATAAGTAATTAAATTTTTAGATTTCCCGTTATAGATCTAAATCGGAAGAAAATGACGTCACCTCCTTCTAAAGAAATGATATTTACTTAATACCATCAACGCTCTTTAGTATCTACATCCATGTAGTATAAAAAACAATAGAAAAATACGAGGTCAAATTAAATATGCAGTTACTTTCTGGAATTTATATGAAATTTATTTAAAAATTTTATCTCATTAGTTATATAATTTAGTGTACAATCCTTATGAGTATCACAACACAAGATATTTAAATTCATTTTTCGTCGCATTCGTATAAATAATTGCCGAAACGTCAGTGAAGGCTTACTGTGGAGACACGAAAAGTTTTGGTTTCCGTTAGTCTGTCTGTCTGTTAGTCTGTCTGTCTGTTCCGCGATAACTGCCGCAAAAAGCATCCGATCGGCTTGAAATTCCCTGGGCATGTTAATGAGCTCCCCGGATTTAGCTGTATAGTTTTGGGTTAAATTTGGTTCATTCGTTCGGAATATACAGAACATTTTATTTTGTGATATAATGCTTTTCTATGGGAAGTCAGACGATTTTCAAATTTTCATTTGTTGAAAGAAATCGCTCATATGAATAATAGATTTAAATGGTAAATTTTGGATGCTGAAATTTTTAAATAAGAGTATTAAATTATTCTTATTAGTTTGCAATTTTGTCAAAACATTTGTCAGAGCTTTTAAATTAGGTGTATAACTTATGATAGAATTTTATACATGTGTTCGAATAATATAAATCATTTTATTTTATGAATTTACTTATATTTCATTTTTTCTTTTAACCGTTGCGTAGCACCAGCATCTCATCTAAAAATATCATAAATGTGAAAGTATGTATGGTTTTTTGAAGTCAAATCAAAGCAAAAGGAATGAATTAATGAATGCCTTTGTATAGAATTTGCATATAGATTTATTTAAACGCAGAAATGAAAATAGTATTTATATACTATATAGAATAATATTTTCATTTATTTATTCAACTATTTGATTATAAATGAAAAAGTTCGTTATTTTCATACAGAATAAACTGACATTATTCTGTTAAATTTTATAAACTTTATTGTTGCCAAAAAAAAAATGAATAACAATTTCTCCCAAAGAGTTAATTTTAATTTGTAAGATTTTCACGTGCAAAAGAAAAATGGAATAAGCAAATAAAAAATAAAAAAAAGGATATATAGGACAGGAATGAATACATATACACATTTCACACCAAATACCACCAAAAATAGTTTTTGTAGCAGTATTTTCCCAGCACTACGAAGAAAGATTCCTCGATTTACACGATTTTACTTGGCCTTCCTTTTCTCATTCTTTGCGATTTCATTTTCGCAATTGCGTGCATTAATTGGCACAAAATTTTACATTTTTATGACTGAGATATATGTAAAGCCATACAAATAAGAAATTCCGTATTGTCTCCTGTAAAATGTGATAAAGTGTTGGTTAATCATATATGTTTTTATTAAGAGGAGCAGAGCTGCCAAGCCTCCGGCGTTCTGGATACCAGTATTTTAATACAGAAAATGTTACTTTATTTAATTGAAACATTTGCGCGATTTAAAAGAACATTTTCTCTAAGATAATAGTGATGTGCAAAAAGCTTGAGACTTGGTATGTCTGGTGGGGAGTGAAATGTTTTACTTAATGCATTTATCTCTATTTTAATGCTACGTGAACAACGTCCGTGTAACAGCTTGTAGAGTGTAAAATAAATTAAATTATTAAAATAATCCTTATTACGAAAAATGAAACAGAAAGTCCGGCTAAGGGAAATGAAATGTTAGTTAACCTTAAAATTTGACCTGAACATAGGTTTGCGTCAAATTTCAACGGTATTTGTAACATCACGATTTTAAATTAAATGTAGATACTATTAAAAGAAAATCACAAAAAATACTTAAAGGCGCCAAATCATGTTTATCTATTTAACGATGATGAATTATTAACTGTTAGGTTTAGAAGCCCTCCTACTTTAGGGTGATTTTAGTAAGTTAATGCTATCGAGTACATTTTTTGATATTTAGATTAGATCTTAGATATAAATATTGCAGAATGGTAATCAAAATTATTTTTTTATAAACAAAATTTATAAAGGTATTAGATTTCTAAATTAGATGTTTCAGTTTACATTTCCAAAAGTTCTTTATCCATTAGATACAGGTATTTGTGGTTAGCAGGCAAGTAAATACTGCTGTATGGATATTAGGATAACGTAAAATGCTTGACCGAATTATTGCTTATCCTTATAAATCGCTGTGTAAAAAGAAATCTAAGATATAGGGTAATCATTAACTCAATCAGTAGAAAATTACAAATGCAAAATAAATTACACAACGGGGGGTTAAGGGGGGCAGAGCCCCCCTGAAGAAATTTGCTTTATTATATAAAAATTACTAGAATAAGTAGCTCGTGAGAATTTCAGAATATCCTTACATAACAACGTGTTTAATTTAACGCTTTTAATGTCTGAAACCATCGAAATATTTTTTTCCTTTTATAAATGTTTGTGTAATTTAAATAGTTTAAATTTTGTTTTTGTAGAAAGATTAATATTACGCAAAGTTTGATAAAAACAATGAGTTGCAGAGATGACGTTGAGGCTCTTGATCTGCAGATTTACTAGTACAATTATTTTTATTTACCTGTGTAATCATTTTTTCCTTTCATTTATTAAATTCGGTTTGTTTAAATAACATTGTTTCGGTTCTTATTTTATGATTAGGTCACATATTTTTGTATAATATGTATACAAAACATATTTGATTTAAAACAAGACGACAACATATACATCTATGTATATTCACTTTTAAAATTCAAAACCCAACATTCAGCATTAATTTAATGGCATTTTTAAGAAAACATTATCTTTAGTCATAACGTCATGTCATCTTCAGTGTCAACACTCAGATCGTGTTACCCTCAAATCATTCATCGATAATGTTATTCATACCGTTATAAATTGAATTTTTAGCTTTCCATGTAAGAGAAGTGCAATGTAAGTTATTTGGAATAGTTCTCTGTTTCTATTCCATTTTTCTACAAGAATTCGCAACTTCTGTTGCATCATTATATTTACCATTAATAATTTTTATTTGAAATTGCAAAGCTTTTATTTCTAAACTGACTATTAGTGCGTATTTTATATTAGTCAATAGCTCATTCATCCTACTCTCTCGGTCCTGAGTCAATTTTCTTCAAGTACCAACAATGCTTTATGAGAGGAATTATGCAAAATTCCTCTTCAACATGCAACATTTTCTATCACTTATACGAATCTAAGGTATTTTTTTTCTCTAGACTTCTTTTTCGTTTCCCTGAATTTTTATCTGATTTAATGTTTTTGCTTAAGGTGACCAGGAAAGCCCTATCTCCGCCATGATAATTTTACCAAGTTTATGTATCTTTTTCTCAGAAACGGTGAATGATAGACCTCAAGGTTTTTTATGTTAGTTAGAATAACATATTTTAGATACTTTAACTCAGGGTTTTAATGATTTGCTGATAATTATTAATTTTAGGTAGTGAAAATACTAATTTAAAAATTGATTTTCAATAAAAAATTAATAATAATTTTTCAGCTTCACTTAGAAAGAAAATTGTCTGTTAAAGTATGTAAAACATGTTATTCTAACTACCATAAAAAAATCTAGACCTCTATAGTTCTCCATTTTTGAGAAAAAGGTACATAAAGTTGGTGAATTTAACATACGGAGATACTGGTTCTGTTAATCACGTATTAATCACTGTTATTCGTATATTTAAAATATCTCCTCAAGAAATTAATGTTTTCTTTTTCTTTTTACTCTCCTTAAAATATGTCTCTTTTTTCCTTAGTTTTCAAAATATTTCTAAAATCTATGTTTAATTTAATATTTTATGTGTTAAAAGCTGACGAATTCCAAATAAGAGTTCTACACTTCATATTAAATTAAGTATATATTTTACAGATATTTTGAGAATTAAGAAAAAAAGACACGCTTTAAGAAGAGTACATAGAAAAAACAAGTTAAACATATCAATATTTTTTTCTAGCGTTTAAAGTGAGTTATTTTTTTCATTGATTCGCAAAATAACTCACAACAGTATTCGTAAATGCATCCAGAGAGCATTCTCAATATCTTTTATTTTTTAAAGGTTTTATTTTCAAAAATATTTGATTTTTTCTAGCGTTTAATTCGAGCGTATAATGTGAATTATTTTTTTCATTGATTCATACAATAACTGACAACAGTATGCATACTTGCATTCAGAAAGCATTCCCAATATCTTTTTTTTAATGCTTTAATTTCTTAAATATCTGATTTTTCCTTGCGTATAATTTGAGCATATAATGCGAGTTATTTTTTTCATTGATTCATAAAATAACTCACAACAATAACTCATACTTTCATCCAGAGAGCATTCCAAATATCTTTTATTTTTTTAAGATTTTATTTTCTTAAATTTTATTTTTTTCCAGTGTATAATTTATTTTATTATTTTTTTTTCATTGATTCAAAAATTAACTCACAGCAGTATGCATAGTTGCATGTTTCATGGGATATAAATGTGAAGAGTTTTCGTTAATGAACTATTGGAAAAAAATCAACAGCAGTATAATTTTTTTTCTGTTCCCACCATGCAATCCTGTTACAAAAGACAAAAAAAAATGCTCGTAATTCGAAAACTATAATTGAATACGAATTTCTAAAAAATAAAATGTCAGCTTATATTTGTAAATACTTCCTTAACGACTATATGTCTTTTCAATAAATTTTATTTAATTTTTCTATTTTTCAACTGTATAATTTATTTCATTAATTTTTTCATTGATTCAAAAAATAACTCACAGCACTATGAATAGTTGCATGTTTCATGAGATATAAATGTGAAGAATTTATATTAATGAATTATTGGAAAAAATCAACAGCAGTATAATTCTTTCTGCTCCCACATGCAATCCTGCTACAAAAGACAAAAAGAAATACTCGTCATTAGAAAATTATAATTGAATACGAATTTTTAAAAATGAAATGTCAGCTTATATTTGTTGGTATTTTTTTAACGGTATATTTCTTTTCAGTAAATTTTATATAATTTTCCCTGTATTTTCCTAAAAACTATTGAATTTAGTAAATACACTGAATAATAATGCATGTATAAAGTGAAATTTGTATAGTAGAATTGACTTCCTTTTAAATAACTGTTTTTGATCTTTTAAGACTCATGTGAATGAAATAGTCATTGCATTTGAAAAACTCACAGAAGTGTTTTTAAAAGTATAATAAATTTCTATTCACACATAATTCTAGAAAGTAACTGTAAATAAAAAAAAAATGAAATTTCATATAAATTTTAAAGATGAAAGTGAATAAATCTATATATATAATTTTGTGAAATTTTTCATAGAAAATTTCACATGCCTTGAATTTAGTAATTCCATATTTTATTTATTGCTGAAAAGGCGAAGGGAAAAAAACAAATTATAAATTTTAGATTTAAAATCCGCTGCTTTATATATTTCTATTAAAATATTAAGTTAAATTTACATAGAATACAGCTTTTATTTCTTTAAATTAATATGAATGCATTTCTATACAATTTAAATTATTGAAAATTTAAACTTTAATAGGTATAACTTTCATGCAAATGAAAACGTTTGTGTGTCACAAAATTATTTTTTAACTATAAACTATAAATAGGAGCATAAAAAAGAGAATACATTTTAATATTTTGCAAATTAATTTACCCTCTTTAACTCAATCTAATTACATGTATCAAAAATTCTTCTTTCAAGACTTTTTTTTTTCATCCTAGATATTGAAATTCTCAGTTTTACAAACATACATGATAAGATTTATTTTTGGAAAACATGAATAGATAGAACGCATTACAAATATTCATATCTGAGATTTAATTTGCTTTCGAAATCATGGATATCATTAAAAAAGTAACATTTTTTTTATTTTTTTTAAACAAAAATATTTATTTTATAGTGCCTTATTTATGTGAACATATGACATGAAGCAGAAGTTTGTTTATTAATATATTAACTGACTGACCCGACTTTTGCCCGGGCCCACACTGTAAAACAAAACGGAAATACTACTGGCAATCTAGACGCCAGTACTACTTCCGTTTTTTTAAGGGAATTTTTATCCATAAATTACAGAAAATTTTCCGTTTTTAATCAGAAAAACGGAAAATTTTCTGTAATTTATGGGTAAAAATTCCCGTAAAAAACGGAAATAGTACTGGCGTCTGGATTGTCAGTAGTATTTTCGTTTTTTAGTCCGTTTTTTTTTTTTTTTTTTTTTTTTTTTTTTTTCAGTGCATGATAATACTCTTAATTAAACCTTAAATTTGTACGGTTTTATATTTGCTGCGCAGGCGCTGCGAAATCTGTCAGTTCCACTTCCCACCGCCAAGGGGTGCAGTCTGTTCTAAGCAATACACCTCCCGAACAAATCTCGAGCAAGTGCCCCGCTGCATCCGCATCGTATAGCAGGCTTGCTGCGTATGCTCTGAAAAATCCTTTAGTTCCACCTTCCACTGCCAGAGGACCCAAAATGATCTATTCAAATATCGGACAGTGATCCCCGCCACCTGCGACACCGTGTAGCTTTGTGGTGCACACGTTCTGCAAAATCTGTTAGCTCCAATTTCCACCGTCAGGTGGCGAACTCGGTTCTAAACAAAATTATATCAGAACGAAACTCCGTTATTGAACATTTCCGAAGATGTATAACTTGAGGGGATTGCGGAATCAAATAAGAATTTAGGAAATTGGCTGAAAATCTATTTGTTCCTATTACACCGCTAACACGCGCAATATGTTCCATACGAACATCCATCATAAGTCACCGCCGCATGAGGCTTCGTAATTTAGGCGTGCTGCGGAACCATGTTGAATTTATTAGTTTAAATTTCCAGTGCCAGGTGACGCACTCTGTTTTAAAGAAACCTATATCCGAACGAAACTCCGTTATTCAACCTTTCCGTAGGTAAATTACTCGCGGGAGGGCAGAATCGAATAAAAAATTAAGAATTTTGCAGAAATTAGATGATAGCAGGCGAAGCACGCTAACATCTATCATAATAATATCGGTCATGTGGACTAATTGGGATATTTAATCAAAAGTAGCCTCCCTCCACTCTCCCCACCCACACAAATACTATAGCAAATACAAAAGTATTTTTTTTTCTTTACAGAACCGTTGTCAAAACACATATTTTACCTTTTAAAAATCGATTTTTCAATAAAATAATATCTTATTTAACCGTTTTTATGAAAATTAAGATTTGTGGATTCAGCGTTACATTTTGTGCATAGATGTGTTAACTTCAAATCGTAAATGCAATATTAAAATAATTCTATAGATCTGCAAAATTGCTTAGTCTGCTTAGTCACATGTTGTTTTGAAATAATTTTTAATCCTGATGGAAGAACGCATCCCATTGGCTGCGAAAATGATACGCAGCTGATCTCCTTTGAGTGAGTATTCTTGACTGAAATGATTTATCAAACAACTTCCAGATAAAAGAAAACACTCGAGAAATTAAAATTGTTAATTAACACATTGTATGCGGGCAATTTTTACAAAATGAGTATTAAATTTATTATCACAAATGCCACTGTAAATTAAAACCTGTTCACAAGAAATAAGGAACCAGCGTGCTTGGATTACACCTTCTTTTTTCGTCCATACAAAATATCCGGTACCAGAAATAATTTTTGTACTCAACCCACAAAAACGTATTTTTACGTGTCGCGCATACAATCTGTTAATGTACATTCGTTAATTACTGTCGCATAAAAAATAAATATTTGGATTCGTCGTTAAAAAATACGCATCGGTGGGTTAATTTGAAATCGATAAAAGCAATATAAAAAAATATGTAACTTCTCTTAAAAATTCCTAGTGTACTTTGAAATGTAGCAATCTAAGAACTACAAATTATGGTAACCCCTCCCCCTTTTTTCAAAGAGCTTGAGAAAGAATTTTCTTTGAACTGCAAGACTCGATTTCAAGGGGTGTGGGGGGGGGGTTAATTGGACAGTTGTGCGCGAGCTTCACACCAGGGACAAATTCTAGTCAGCTTGTGGTTTTGAAGAAAGAATTTTTTTTAATTTTACATGAATTTTTAATTAATACCCCAGGTATTTATGATAAAGTTAAAATTCTGATGTAAGTATAAATAAGAGTAATAAGTCTTAATTGCGTCCACCAATACCCATACTTTCACTGAATTATTAGAAAATTAAACATTCCGAAAATTAAACGTATTGCTATAAATAATGGGTATCAGGTAAAGGTAATCAACAAATTAATTCAGTACTCCTTTGATAAAATATACACGAATTCTTCAAAAAATAAAACTGTTAATGAAGTTAGTATGAAAAGGGTTGTGGCAATTTATTTCCCTTGTTTCTTTGAGTACATAAAAAATCCTTTAAGAAATTTTGATTTATGTTTGGCTGCGAAGCCTCCACCGAAGTTAAAGGTGCTTTAAAATACCAAAATTGATCCTATTAATAGGAGTTTATCTGATTCCATTTATTAGGGAGGGGGGAAATCAGAAATCGTTATATAAGTATGACACAACGAAGATTCAATATCAGATGTAAAGGCATATGGGGGATGTAAAATATAACAGGGGTAATACTGCTTTATCCTGGCTGAATCAAACAGAGAGCATTAACATACTTTTTAACGAGAGTATATTAATCTACAGGTCTAATTTTTATTTACAATTTTTTTTAAATAGACCATTGAGATTTATTTAAGAGGTTTAGGGATTTGTAACGATACGTTATCTTTTCGCATTCCGAATATATGGATTCAGTGGTTGTACAACTTGCGGAATCGCGACATAGAAGGAACACGTGCGATATCTAAAATGTAGGGGCGTTATATGTTTACGTGTTTGTATTCTATGATATTTTTTTTTAGTTTTCCTATGCATTGAATTTGTAATTTCTATTATATATTCTAATGACGACACAGTGAAGGAGTTGCAATATGTCAATAAAGGTTTTTAATATTATTTTAATGTGTTTTTAGTAACGTCTTTTAAGCAAATAAATATTTCAATATATGTTTTGACTTTTCCGTTTGGGATATATATTATGATATTAAAATTGTGAGTCTCAATTGCATTATGAGAAGCCTTGTACTATCTTCACAAAATTTTTCAGCCTCGTACGTGTCGTAGATTTCACCAGCCATCACAGACATACACACGCACACACACATAGACAAAACAAAACTTACTTTTATTAGTATAGATGTGCTTCGCCAAACATGAATTTCGGCTGCACTTTATTATTGAATTTGCAATTTTACTATGCATGAGAGGCTAGATACTTTTCGTTCAATAACTTTTTAAAAAATTATTCTTGTATTATTTGCATATGCATTCGTACATAACAAGTGGACTTTCTTACCTACATAACATTTATAATGATTTATTTTAACACTAAAAGACACGGCTTGTGTTCGCCTAGTTCACCACGGGAATTTTGCGAATAAAATAAACATAAATGTAATATCCTAAAAATATGGAGAACGCAATAAAGAAGCTTTGTGCATTCACGCTCATAAATCCTTAAAAGGACAAACAGAAAAAAATGACGTTATTTAATCGGAATCTCAGCTACCTAAGTTTTACTTTATGTTCTCTTTGTTTCGTGTAACTGACGAATATCCGATTTCTTGGAAGTTAACAAAAACAAAAAAATGGATCATATGTATCTAAATGTGGGAAAATGTTACTGAAATTTTATTTCCTATGAATTGAAAAAAGCATTTTCTTAATAAATAACGGAGGTTAAATTCAGAGGAGCAAGAGCCTTCTACTGATGATGAAACATCCTTTTTAATTAGAAACTTAAATTTTGATTAGATTATATAAGAAATAAATGACTTATTATCACTGATTTATAAATTTATTTTAGGAAAAAAAATACTGGTTATAACAATATACATTTTTCTTGAGATGCTCATCTTCTCACGGTCAGCTGCAATGCACATTTTTCTGAAAGATACTCATTTCTCCTTCAGTAAAAGTTTCGTGATGTCACAGTGTAGGAAATCCTGAAAAAACAAATACACGTTTTAACCGTTCTATTCTTCGCATTAATGTCCACAAGGTCTCTTTTCGCAAAAATCGATGATACTCTACAACTTTGTATATCATTTTTTTCACCTAACACTTTCCGTTTTCGAGATAGAAATACTAATTCCGCAGCTTTCCACCAGGTGGCGCCGTAGTTGGTTTCATTCAGCACCGCATGGCTACTCTACTATACCTAGACACTACTTTTATGAATATAGCAGCAGCCGTACGAAGTTAAAAGGATGGCAAGGGACTTTAGTGGGCATACTGCATACAGGAAGTTTTAAGAATTTGGAGTGAATAGTTCTAATAGATTTTTGAATGAAATTTTTAAATCTGTTTTTTTAAACATGATTTCAATGTACAATCTGTTATGAAATTGTTTCATTTCCAAAATTTACGATTATAATTATGTACAATTGATGACCTCAGAAACTATTGATTTAAACATCTGGGACTTTTTTGAAAATTAACTATTTTAAAAATTTTATTTAGGAATAGTTCTTGAAATACTATTAAAGTTATGATTGAGTAGGCTTTTTTTGTTCAAGTGTTACTTTAGGACGTATATTATAGTTCATTACATTAGTAACACAATTTGTTTATTTATTTAACTATATATATATATATATTTTTTTTTTTTTTTTTTTTTAAACTGTAATCTTATTTTTGTTAATATTAAATATTTCATGTTTTCTTAAAATTCTAAGAATTTAAACGAAGTCGTATAAAAATAATTTATTTAACGAATAAAATGATTTTCTTATATATTAATTAACTTGTATTAATTAACTAATTGTAATACCTTACAAACTGTATTAAATGAAAATTAAATACATTTTGAGGAAATCTAACACTTGGAATCTGCATTGGTTTGTATTAATGATATTTTCCACAAATTATCATTAGTGGAAAGATAGAGAAAGTGCTAACAAGTGGCAATGAATTCCACTTCGATAAAAATGTACTTCACGTAAATAAGTACAAATGGAACACAATATGACCGATTTTTACATTTAACTTAAAGGAGAAGTCTGGCAAAATATTCAGAACGCAATTTAGCTGAAGAAAATTTCTATTTGTCAAAAAAAGTAGATAAACATGACGACTTCTACTTTAGAGTTGTTTTTCCGTCTACAAATAAAAATAAATAGTGAAAATAAAATAATACATCTGACATAATTTCACGTGCGAATGCTTCACAAAAGAGAAAATACTTTATATTTTGAGAAAGTTACATCTTAAAAGAACTTCACCGATAAACATTTTTGAGTGCGAAAATCGGATGGAATTAAAAGAAATTACATTGATAAAGAAATAGACTTCCTATTTCTTAGAAAAAAGATTTGTTATAAAAAAATAGAAATATAAATATTATTATTAAGGCTTAGATGTCGTATATCCACTTGGCCGCCATCTTGGATGTTTTGAGAATTCTTGGCTATTTTATGTAGGCGATCTTTATCGATATGGAACCCGTGTGACGTGTGTGTTCTGGCGTGACGTGTTCTGGCAACCCCGTTTTTCAGCGAGATTGTGCTTGAGAAGGATTTCGTTTGGGATTTTGTGCATGTGCATGTCCTGTTGTATCGTTCTGTCTTTTTATTTTTATGTTAAAGCTATTGTATGTATTTGATTGACTATGAGTTCTATAGTACGTTTAAACGCTCTTGCGGATGTAATTAAGAAATATGAAAAAAATTTTAAATGATAAAGGAGGTTTGATTACAATGCATTGTCACAAGCCTATTTTGGGAAATAAAGATGATGCTAGGAGGTATTTCGTGCTTGAGCTTTCAAGAAATGTCTGTTAAGGTATGTTGATAATTTTATGTAAATTTTGTTGTTTTATTTTATAGTAATGTTTTCTATTAGTCGTTTATTCTTTCTCATGCATTTCGGAGATTGGAGCACAGCAACATACTTGCACTTACTAACTACGGCTTTAACGAGTTTTGCTAGTTTTGGTGATTGCTGCAGAAGGTAGCTGAATCCAGTGATGTTTTTTTTTTCGGTTAATGAGCGCGTAGCGCTCATCAGACGGTTACTGATTGCAACTTTAACGAGTTTCGTGCATTTTTGTGATCCCGGCAGAAGGAGTTAGCTAGATCCAGTGATTTTGTTTTCGGTTAATGATCCCATAGTGCTCATACGGCGTTTAGTGATTGCCACTTTAACGAGTTTCGTTTATTATTTACATTTTATTTTCGCTAAGCCTAACTTGCGTATAAATCGGTGCTTGATTGTGCGATTTACTACTTGGCGGAAAAGGGGTTTTCACTCCAAGAAAAATTCCAAGATGGCGGCCATGGCAATTTATGATATATGTTCCATTATTAATTCTATTTAATATTACACTTCCTTAAGTGAAGATAGAAACTTGCCTTTAAGTTCGTTAACTCCAAACTTAAATACATATTTACAAAGTGATTAAATATGAAAAACAATTAATTATTGTGTATATTTCTTTTTTAATTTAAAATTAAACGTTATTTAAAACTCTAAATTTATTTGAAAATTTAAAAATATGCATAGTTAAGATTACTATTATTTCTAAAATTGTATTTTTAATAAAGGTATTGAATTGCACAATTAGTAAATTCATTAGATCGATTTTTTTTATATTTGCCACGCTATATACAGGGTGTCTCAGAAGTATTGGGACAAACTTTAAGGGGAGCTAGGGGACATCACAAGGATTCAGATTTTCATAGCAACCCTGGAAGTCTGGAATGCTTTCCTCTCGCTGTAGTGACGACACAAAACACAAGAAAGAAAGGACACGAACAGGGAGAGAAAACATGTTTATTATTCTTAGTACTGCAAAAATGCTGGGACAATGCTGGAAAGTGTTGAGAAAATTGTTGCACGCATCGTGGCAGCTGCTGGGGAAGTCCGGGCCACTCCCAGTATTTTCGAGAACATTAGATCTTCCATACGCCGGAGATGCGCTTCCATGCATCACGGCCCGGGGTCGTAATTTCGAACAGCTACTTTGATGACGATCGTTGTCTCTTTAATGTCCTTCCTTCTTAGTTTTTTGATGTACTAAGGATAATAAACATGTTTCCTCCTCTTATTCGCATCCTGTCTTTCTTGTGTTTTATGAGGTCACTACCGCGCCAGAAAACGTTTCCGACCATGGGTTGTCATGCAAATCTGAATCCTTGTGATGTCCTCTACCTTCCCTTAAAGTTTGTCCCAATACTTCTGGGTCACCCTGTATATATATATATATATATATATATATGTGTGTGAGTGTGTGTGTGGGTGTGTGTGTGTGTGTGTGTGTGTTGATAAATGGAAAATAACTTAGCAAAATCTTATTTTAAATGTTTCATCTTTAATTCTGGAAACCTCTGTTAAAAGTTATTATTTATCGTTATTCTTTCTAATGCAACTATCAAATCTTCTTAGCAATCATCACTTTAAAGGAATACGAAGTCTGACCAAGATTTTAGTCCTGAATACAGGGTAAACTGTTTAGAGAATTACAGACTTTAATATGCGTAAGAAGATGATCTGGGACAGATAAAAGTTGCGCCCAAATACTGCACAATAAACTCACTTAAGCAGTTCTAGGCATCATATGCTTTAAAATTTGCGAATAGTAATTTAATAAAAAAAACTCATAAATATAAGCTGAAAAAAACGAAACTAAATGAACTTTTGAGATGTATATACAGTCGTGGGGAAAAAATGTAAACACCAACACCCCCTACTAATTCTGAAACAAATAATGCTTGAAGAAAGTTACTCGTACCAAATGATTCGAAATTAAGTCTATTTTTAAATGATTTATATAAATTTTGCTTAGGGGGCCATCAGCGAATCAAAACTAGCCCAAATTTTCTTTATTCAATGGCATCACCCAATTTTAAAAAGATATTTTAAGCCTTCGGTTCAAACTATGCCTAGAAACGAAATTTTATGTCCGTTAGATAATAAGTTTTTAAAATATAAATATTCAAAATTTAGAGCTCCTAATGTTAATTTAGATTTTCATATTGTTATTAATACCTCCTAATATTAAAATCCTAATGTGGAATTTTTTTTGTGTGATTATAGTAGTGTAAAACCCAAACATAAATACATTGAATTTTTAATTAAAAAATGCCCTATGAATTATGAAATTAATATTAAAAAATATGAATTGCAGCGTACATTTTGTGATGGATTTATATTTATTATTTCCCGCCTAATGCAAATTCGAAATTTCAAATTTTTCTTTTAAGTAGTTTTCAAGTTATGCTTAAAAAACTTTAAAATGCTGGTTTAAGGGACCGTCTAAGATGTTCAAAAAAGCCCAATTTGAAAATATATAAATATACATTTAACTCATGTTATTGAAGCGATTGTGCTGGGATTACGGTGCCACGCTTAAGATCAACTTAGAGCATACGATGTAAACAGTGCGATGTAGTCTTACGATGTAAACAAAGCGTAAAACTTATTTCAGTACCTCTCGATCTTAATCTGAATCCTTTATATGTTTATGTGCAATGCACATTATCAAAAGAAATTCTGATATTGCTAACAGTCTCATTGAATCAATGAGATGGGGATTACAAGAAATTCTTGATAAAAATTGTTTCTATACATCATATTAACAGATCCTCCCTTTTAAATTTATGCACAACATGTGGCTTATTGGGGAGAGGGGATGTATTTTCTGTGTACTAATCTAACCATAATTTTCTGCTACACTTTTGTTAAAGTTCTAGCATGTGAAATAATTCTTCTAATTGGGCCCAATCATAATTTGTTTATTTAGATAAATTTCAGTATTTTAAAATTTTGGTATCAAGTTGCTGCAACTGCTATTTTTTAAATTTCATTATGGGAACCAGTTTGTTTTTTTATACATGTTTGCGTTTGGTTGATGTTTAATTTTAATTAAAGAAACTGTGATGATCACATTTACGTGAAATTTCAGAGAGCAACGCTTAATTGGTAGTGTAACTACGAAATTATTCAATTCCATGCTTTCCACAAAATGAAAGAACCCGTGAAATATATTTTTAAAGACATGCCGATGTATTTAAGACAAATGGCTAATCTAATTCTAGTATTTCATATCTGCAAAATTTTGATCAAAAAGATTTTGCATCATTTAAATCATCCTTATATTTGTAACGTAGTCATTGAGATATTTATACTTATTAATTTAATTTACTCAAATCATGTTAAATTGTCTCCGGTATTACACTGAATATCTGTTAGATAAAATATTTCCACGGAAGTATATTATTGTTATTTAAAACTGGTAATTTAGTCTTTTACTAAGTTTTGTATATCAATCAAAAATTGTAATCCTTACAAATAAGTACCGATGTAAAGATTTTAACCCATTAATAAAGAGCTTTAAACCTTTTCTTCCATAGCTTGAAATTTAGATCTATTCGAGTACACGGGCTAGTTAAAAAACATTTTAAAAGATTTTTTTATGACTTTCAGATAGGCATGTTTTCTTGAAAATCGCAAATAAGTGCAAAAAAATCTAAAATATGAAGGAAAAGAAACTCCGAATGTTAATTTTTTTGCCAACCGGCATTAATGACTTAACTGCAGAATTTCAAATGAAATAGCGGAGTAAGTTTAATCGTAGAATTATCAAGCCTTTTTCAAATAAGAATACCAGATTTAAAGATATTCTGATGTCTCTTTAAAGTAGATTTAATTTTAGTTCTTCAAATAAATCTGAATATAAACCATGCGAACATATTTGAAAAGGTGTAACAAGAATCAATCCCTCCCACCCACTCTTCATCAGTTGTTTTGTTTTCAAAATATTTCATTATTAATCGCCTTGGGATTTATTTTCAGACAAAAGAGAAACTTGACTTGTTTTTCAACAGTAATTCTTTATACTGCTGTATACAGTTTTTATTCTGTCAATAAATTTAAAAAAAAACTGAGTTACATAACTTCAAAATGTGAGAAAAAGAAATATAAAAACTTAAACTTACACTATGTACAAAACTACTTAAAAGATAAGACAATATTTAAAAAGATGTTAAATTACTTTAATACCTTAGTACTTTCAACTATAAAAAACATAGTCTTCGTCAAAGAAATATAAGAAATACAATTGTTATTAACGTCTAATTTTCAAAATTAACGTAGATGGTGACGAAAGGAGATATATATAGTTTATTATATATGTATTATATAATGTATGTTTATTATATATTATATTGTATATATATAGTGTAATTTTATAGTTGAAATTACTAAGGTAGTAAAGTAATTTAACATCTTTTTAAATATTGTCTCATCTTTTAAGTAGTTTTGCACATAGTGTAAGTTTAAGTTTAACTTTTTAAAGATGAAATACGCATTTCTATTTATTTGTTTACTAGTATAAAAACACTTATAAAATTCCAATCTAAGATAACTTATATCTTTTTAGTGAGTGAAAGGGTCATATTGGCACAAGCAATATATTAATAGAAGAAACTTAATGAGTCTGTAGCTTTTAAACAACATTAGATTACCAGGCTGTATCTGTAATTCTGATACTGCACCTAAAAAGAACACATTTTAAAATAATTAAATCCTCGTAAACTAATCGTAACAATATCATGCAAATTTATATTTAGGCTAATTGAAGGGTATGCAATTTATATATGGTGTCAAAATTGGGTGTTGCTATTGAAAAAAATGTTTTTTGTTTTTTTATATGCAGATGGCTCTCTAAGAAGATTTTATATACATCATTTAAAAGTAGATTTTATTTCCAATCGTTTGGTAGCAGTAGCTTTATTATATGATAATTTGTTGTAGAGTTAGTAGAGGGTGTTTATTTTTTTTCCACTACTCTACATTCGAAATATATCTCAAAATAATTCTTTTTCACATTGTGACCAAAGGCGTTGCTATTGGGGGGGAGCCTCCCCCTTAATGTATTTGAAATTGGGAAATTTCAGCTCAGAGTTGGGAAACTCTAGATTTTTGAGAATTTCCTTTTTAAAAAATTGTAATAAAAAATTACGAAATTCTTATTGTTTTGGTGATTACTTTTATGTGTGCTGTAATTGTAAGCAATTTACATTATCAATAGGGGGGAAATGAGCCACACTCAAACTATCATTGTATTTCTTAATTCTGGAAAAATATTATGCATCTAATAGACCCGAATTTCTCTACTCCTATCCATCAACAGCTCACTCTAATCCGCCGCCTTTATTTCCTCTAAAACTTTGTCCCTTTCTCAAAAACGTCACCCTAACTCCACTTACACTCTTAAAAGAGAATCCAGTGATTTTACTCCAAACGGATTGTAGCTTCTGTTGAAAATTGAGGTCACTTGTAGCACAACATAAAGGAACGTAGTCACTTGCTTTGATAAACAGCTGGGCAAGAGGAATTGACGAGTTTTCATCAATTGCACTAATTTTTTATACTAATTTTGCGACCTTCGGACAATCTTTATGAGATAATTTTCGATTTCTCTCCTAAAAAATATCTGTAAAAAATACATCTAGCTACGTCCCTGTTTGTGACAGAATGTTTTACATATGCGATTTCGTTTACGTAAAAAGTTTGATTATATAGAAAAATAATAAAATTGGAGAAAGTAAATTTATAGGTTTCACATAAGCCCTATAGGTACCCGTGAATATTTTGTAATGGAGAAAGAAACTTTATTTAACAGCAGCACGTTAAAAATAGTTGATAAGAGACATTTGAATACAAAATCTTCAGAGTTATATATTTGGTAGAGAAGGAGTAAGAACATTCGGTCTGAGTTTAATACCTAAAACGGTGAAAAAGTTGCATCGCAAGTACTTTTTAATAAAATAAAATAATAAAATAAAACACTACTTTAAAGAATTATTTACTAGTTTTGTGTTTGGTAGCAACATTTGTTTTATCCACATTACATCCCTGTATGGTTTAGATTATATACGATCTGAACTAAAAAATTCTATTTTAATAGAATTTGACACGCGAATAGAATCCGACCCAAACATTGGTTCGACCGCGTTCTAGTAATATCAAGGTATACAGCCAATATTGTAGAAAATATCGCCTGTTTTGAAGCGCATACTGTTAATATATATATATATATAACCATTAATTAAACATAACCTACCACCGTCAAATATTATGAATTTAAAAAACATTAAATAAATCGTTGCAACGATAGGAATGAAAAAATTAATGGAATCCTAAAATAGGTATCAGATAACTACATGGTAGAAATCATATTGATAATACACATAGATAGTGCGCTAATTGCAGCAGTGATCTAAGCGTATAATATTTAAAAGATTGCTAAATAATTTAGCGACCTGGGAATATATATAAATATATATAAGATACCATAAGGAAAAAATACATCAAAATGAATTGTTGACATTCAAAATGAAAAGATATTTAAAAATATCGTAAAAAGCATACATTCATAATTACTTGCGCAAATGCATCATAGTAATTTGAATGCTAATGTATAACCATTAATTAAACATAACCTACCACCGTCAAATAATATGAATTTAAAAAACATTAAATAAATCGTTGCAATGATAGGAATGAAAAAATTAATGGAATCCTAAAATAGGTATCAGATAACTACATGGTAGAAATCATATTGATAATACACATAGATAGTGCGCTAATTGCAGCAATGATCTAAGCGTATAATATTTAAAAGATTGCTAAATAATTTAGCGACCTGGGAATATATATAAATATATATAAGATACCATAAGGAAAAAATACATCAAAATGAATTGTTGACATTCAAAATGAAAAGATATTTAAAAATATCGTAAAAAGCATACATTCATAATTACTTGCGCAAATGCATCATAGTAATTTGAATGCTAATATATAACCATTAATTAAACATAACCTACCACCGTCAAACATTATGAATTTAAAAAACATTAAATAAATCGTTGCAATGATAGGAATGAAAAAATTAATGGAATCCTAAAATAGGTATCAGATAACTACATGGTAGAAATATATATATATATATGTAATCTTATTCCATAAATTGGTGGGAGGTTTGCTGCCTCCATTTTATTGAGTAATTTAACCGATATAACTGGTGTTACGTTACACTAACGTGTAATATTACACGCATATTTCAGTTAGAATTACACCATTATGTAATTTAAATTACTCCATAAAATTGAATGCAGAATGTTGCCACCAATTTTATGCAGTAAGATGAATACATTTTTTAGAGTGTAGTAAATAATATTTTAAAATTTTGAACGTCTCTCGATAAAACACTTTACATGTTTCGACAACAATTTTTAAATTGTATACTACTTAGCCCCCTAAAAATGTACGGGTAATTCTTGACGATTGGGCATTTGTTTCTAATATTAAGGCGTACAAAGTGAAAAAGAAGAAGAATATAGCATATTTAGATACAAACTAAAATAAAACAGATACTAGTAGCAAAACGAGACATTTTCAGCCAAAAAACGTATGAAAATCAGAGAATTTGTTTAAAAACTATAGAAAAATTAGTCGGATGTGCCAATCATAAAACTTACTTCTATCTGATACATGTTAATACTTCAAAATTCGCTATCACTGTGCCAATATGAAATGACAATATATTCCCATCATGAGGATTCAAAATATACTAAATTACCTTGCATCAGTTCTTGAGGTATGACCATGGTTGTAATCGTGTAAATCCTTAAAAATGCAACATAGCCGCGCCACCTGTTGGGTGATTTACACCAAAACCTAGTCAGCAAAAGCTTATGTCAACGTCTAACTGAATCAGAAATTTGATGAGAATCCATGCATTAATTTTTGAGATAGAGCTATTGCGGAAATCGTGAAAACGTCTGCATTGCAACGGCACTTGTTGAGCAATTTACACCAAAAAACTAATCAGCAGCAACTTATGTTAGGGGCTAACTGAATCTGAAGTTTGATGAAAATTCGTGCAGAAGTTCTTAAGTTAGAGCTATTGCGGATATCG
Organism: Maratus speciosus; assembly: GCA_963932465.1. Classification (NCBI taxonomy): domain Eukaryota; kingdom Metazoa; phylum Arthropoda; class Arachnida; order Araneae; family Salticidae; genus Maratus; species Maratus speciosus. Next base: position 96,074,191 of record OZ010789.1, on the reverse strand, counting down.
TGAAAAACGCAGCATAGCAGCGCCAGTTTGTTTTCCGATTAACACCAAAAACTAAATAGGCGATGTATATGAAGGTATAACTGAATCTGAAGTTTGATGAAAATCTGTGCATTAGTTCTTGCGGAAAACATGAATAATGCAGCATAGCATCGCCACCTGTTGGGTGATTTACACCAAAACTTAATCAGCACCAATTTATATCAGGGACTAACTGAATCTAAATTTTTATTAAATTCCATGCATTAAGTCTCGAGATAGAACTTGTGTAACATACTCACCGACTCACAGACAGACATTTTGTAAAAATAGTCAATTCGTTTCCAGGACCTTCAAAAACGCGTAAATCATCGATAACGGAAGACAATTTTTTTGACGAATCCAATACTTTTTCCTTTTAAAGATAGAAAAAAGTAAAAATACATACAAATTGTATAATTTCCGTCGTTGTCAGTTAGTAAAAGAAACATACTGATAATAAATGCGATTGCTAACATTCAATGAAAATTAAACATTTACTTGACGCAAATCATTTATTACTATCATTTACTATCATTTTATTACTATCATTATGTACGCTAAATTATGTAAATTATATTCCAAAGAAATATATTATTTAATTAGATAACGAAAAAAAAATCCCGATGAGAAAATATTTTACATTTAGAAATACACATAAAAATACTATTTTATGAATTTAAAATTTGAAATTAAAAGCGCTTTTTGAAATAAATTATTGCGTTAAAAATACAATTTAGTGTAATACATTTCACTTGTCGTAGCAAATTGATAAAAGTGAAACCTTCCATTGCTAAATTTAGTTTACGTCAACGAATCAAACGAGATAGCATAAATAAAAGTATAGCTTTGAGTTAATTTTACACGTGAATGACTTGAAAACAGAAAATACCTTATTTCATTTTGAAAGTAACATCTAAGCGAGATTTGCGACATAGAGAAGTTTTTAGATTGAAAATTCAGTGAAATGAATTTTCGTTTTATAAGAAAACGTGTTTTTAAATTTTCGTAAGAAATAAAGTTATTTAAGCATAATAAAATAAAGAATGGATTTTTATGCTTTTATGCAGAGTTTTGAAATACCGAAATAAATTTAGAAATTACAAAAAAAAAAAAAAAAAAAAAAAAAATCTATTTCGGCAGCAGTTACGAAATCACATATAAAACAATTGACTTTATGTACAAATTACGTCAGTACCGCTGAAGCAATTTCAACACTTTTAAAGCGTTCTTGATCATTCGACAAAGCAAAAAAGGAAAAATGCAATAGTTAGGTTAGTGTAAAAAACATCAAGAAATCCTAGATTTTTTTTTTTTTTTTTTAGAAATTGCGTAACTGTTTTTCTGTGTTTATTATATTTATTTCTTGATTAATTTTCGATTTATAGTTTGGATGTTATTGACAAAACAGTTAAAAAAATCATTTTTACTGGTACAGTAGTCCTGTATAGAAACGGTGATTTTTATTTTGTTTAGGAAATCATTTAACATCGTTTTTTTTCTTGCTCAACAATCAATTTATAATCTTGGTGCTGTCAAGGCTATTTTTCGAAATATGTAGTGATCGCTGCCTTAGTTCACAAGAAAAGGTTTGCCAATTTTAGCTATTTAATATGTGATTTCACTATTGTCGGTCTTTTACAAAATTCACAATTTGTGTTTCAATTTTAATTTACAGAACACCAACAGAACGATACCACGCCTAAATAATAGTTAGGTTATCGAAATTTTACGTGCCAGACTTTTTACGATCTTTCCAAACTTCGGATAATGAATATGGATTCTTCCAACGAATGTGTTATTGAATATGCTTGAAAATAACATTTCTATCCTATTGTGGCTGCCACTTTACAATTATAAAGAGTTTTATTGCCGTAGTTTGTGTCACTTTTTCCTGGTTCCACTAACATTTCCATTATTAAAAAATATTATATATTATTTTTTAACGTCGAAATTGAGTTGTAAGCAATTAACATATAACAATGAAGCAAACTGTATGGTTTTGAAGATGCAATTTTTTATTTTTTTTTAACTATTTTTAAAGTTTTGGAACAAAGTAGTCCCTGTCGGAGTCTTCTTTGGTCAATTCACTTATTTTCATATAAAATGAATAAATTTCATATGTTGGAGTATTGAAACCCCCTTGCAATAGGATCTGCTAATGAATCAACACTGCAAACTTGATAATTTTTTTTTTTTTTTTTTACATTTAAGCACAATAAACCACTTGTTAATATTAAAGACACGAGAAACTGTTTTCATCATGTTAAACAAAAATAATTAATATAACATTTTGCTGCAGTAACATTTGAAAAAAAAGTTACTTAATACATTAAGAGATTTTGTTGTATAAAAGGCATTCCTAAGTAACTGGGGCTACTTCCCGACCAAAAAAAGGCCTGGCACAAAGTAGCCCAAAAAAACTAGTTTTCATGTTAGTTTTTTGAAAACGTAAACATTTTCTGTTAAAATAAAATGTTAAAAGAAAAACTATCATCACATATGTGTTACAGGTTACTAAAGGTAATATTTTGACACTTACCTTATTTGTATCTCTTATCCAGAATGTCTCACTATGGAAAGTTTGGGAAGTTAAAATCTACACTCAAAAACAGTTGTTTACAAAAACCTACAGTGTTGCCATTAACAAAAATTTAAATTACCCCAAACTGTTCAAATGCACTACAGTAGGGCAAAGACTTAAGAGCAAAAACTTTGAACTATCTTATCTGTTTCTTCAATACAAAGATAAAAACTTTTTTATGAGGTGGTCCAAAGTACTCAAGGATCAAAGTTGACGCATGGTTGACGGTACACTTTTACACATTCTCAATAACTGTTAAATTTGTTTATTAGTGCGACTTTTAGAGAACTCTAAAAATGTAATTAAACCTTCTTATTTTTCAAGCCATTACCATGGCATGAGGCACGGTGCCAATTAGAACCTTTAATGACGCTTAAAAGATCAAAGTTATGGCTAGACTTGAAAATGAGATTTTCAGTATTGAAGAAACTGGAGACGCATTTTTGATGCGTTTTTTTAAAACTGAAGATAGCCTTGCATTTTTTTAGTGGAAGAAGAGAAGAAATGATGTAGAAGAATAAGTTGAAAAGTATGTCCCGATGACAATATTTTTTCAAGAGCTCAGAAGCGTTCAAAAAGGATGTTATTTTAACAACCCAGCGTTCAAAATATAACGCGGACACCAATTATCAATTTAAAATGTACAAAAAGAAATCAATTACCCTCTTAAACACAAATAATGTATTTTACCGTTAAAGCTTTTTACCTTTTTCCATAAAAATATTCAAAACATTAAAGTACAATTTCTAATTCACGTTGCATCATATATAAAAAAGGTATCACAAGAGCAAATGATGATAATAAAAAATAACTAAACATGGACAATAGATTTAACATCCTCCTATCTTTTGATTATATATTATAATCAAAACTTCACATTAAATAAATACAACATTTACATAAACATCATCAATCGAGTCTTACTGGAATCTTTATCATTCTACCAGATCTCATCTTTAATTTGTGATTTGTCAAAATGCACAGCTCTGTAGATGGCACATGTAAAGAAGATAACCCAACTAGTTTGTTTATTTTTAAGAAACAGAGCAGCGTCAAAGGAACTGGAAAGAAAAGTAATATTCCACAAAGAGAAGGAATGCGGAAATATTATATTAAAAAGTTTTTAAATTATTCAAAAGGGTTTATGGCTTTAGCTACAAAGCGGCTGCTAAACACATCTGAAAGAGATATTTTTTTACTTTGGTTCTAAAGAATTAGTTGTCGAAATCGGATAAAAAGATGATAAAGAGATTATGAAATTTCATGAGTTCCCTTCTGATTTCTTTATTTGTTCTCCAGGAAAGCGCCATCTTTTTGCTATGTTGTAAAAGGTATTTTTAAATAAGGGGTATCATTCCGCAAAAAATATAGAAAGGGTTCAAATGATAGACAAAACGCTTCATTTTTAAAAATGCGGGTAAAATTTTAATATCTACCAAACACGCTTTTCCCCTCCACCTATTGCACTGTTAATATTCTGCAGCAAACTGCCAAATCATTTGACCATTTTTAAAGATACCGCTTACTTCACCATATTATGAAAGGTATCTGTCTTTATTATTGATCAAATTATGGTACGATCAGAGTTAAATTTTGATTATGAAAACGTTTTCGATAAAAATGTAAGAATGATTGGATGTTTTTGTGGAAAATAACTGTGGATATATCAGTATTTTTAAAATTAAGGCAGTACAAATATTGCTGTTTCAAACTGTCGTATAAGCATTCTAAATTACTAAGTCTTGCTTTTTAATTGACATTTACAATACGAGCTGAAATCGAAAGCAAATTATTACCTATAATACATAGGGGTCACATGTGCGTGTTTTACCGGTATTTGAATTTGAGTAAAAACATTACAGATTGTTGCAACAACTGTTTAAAAACGACACATTTATAATACTTTGTATCCTCTTTACAATTTTAGGCCCCACCAGTGACCGAGAAGTTCTGTTCTCTAAGCTGGTAGACGGAAGGTGCTGTGTTCGAACCCAATAGCGCCCATCGCCCTATCCGTTCGGAGTTTTCCGTGGTTCCGTTCGGAGGTTTCCCTTGGATTTCCTTGCGTAAATGCGGGTTAAGTTCCCTTAGAAAGACCCACACGGAGGGCGTATCCCCCATTAGAGCCTTCGTTCACAGTGCTAATGTTTGAAATTGGCGATGAATTGTAATGCCAAATGATATAAACTGCTTGTGAAATCGGACATTTCATTCCTGACTGCGCTGATATAAACATGTAACAGCTGCCTCTTGTGGCGCACTGTATATGAGAGGGTATCTCTGTCTCAACGTAGGCACTTAGAAATAATGCGTCACTTTGGTAATCTTTTTTAAAGATTTTTTTTAAATAAAAATATTGGTTCCTGTATTTAGAGTTGGAGTTTATCCTGCATGTACTTTACCCGAGCCACTGACCACCTGCACAGATGGCACCACAGCCCTCTTTTGACGAACATTTTGACAAAATTTATATCATCAAGCAAGTGAAGAAAGTAATTTCATCAATTTGACGAAATACTCGCTCAGAGAATTTCCCAGAAAAAGGTTTCGTCAAAAACAAAGAAAATTTCATGAAATCTGAGTATTCATTTATGAGTGTGTGCACGCTTTCATTGTATTATGTAAAATACACAATAAAATAAATGTTGAATGCCTATGAAGTTCAACAAATGTTGAAGTAGACCGGAGTGAAAAACAAAAAGTTTTGCAAATCGAATCGTAATAGCGCGGAAAAGTTGCTACTCGTCAATACAAGCACAGTGAAAAAAAAATTCGGAGAATATCTTCCGTTCGCGCATGGCGTTCAAAGTTTTCAAATTTCAACAAAAATTGTACAAATATACGAAAAATCGTAAAAAAGTGTAAACTTTTTCCGATCGAACACATTTTTTTGTACATACCATGATCTTGAGATGTAGAATGGAGGAAAAAATACCACACACTCCTCCTTTATCCCCTTCCAACCCCCTCAAGGGGGTGAAAATGGCCAATTTTCGTGGAAAAAACCGAATTTACAGGAGATGTAAATATTGACGAATCGGTCTGGTTTTTTTTGGATAAGGCAACCTTGAGGTTAAAAGTCGAAAACAATCCCCCCCCCCCCCTTCAAGAGATCGAAATAGTGCAGCTCTTGGACCGTCCTTCTAAGGACGACTCAGGACTCACCACGGGAAGGTGGCTGCTCTGCGAGTCCCACTCACACCCTACCCAACCAACCAACCAAAATGTGGGTGTGGAGATTTATGCAGATGCAGATTCAAGTACTGCGAATTCTGATTTAGTGTCAAATTTTATCATGGTAGCACGAGAAGCGAGGGTGGCTCTTATAAAACCATAACGTCGCTCATGCCCCACATCCATCACGTCGCTCAACACTTTTGAGGAGGCCTGTGTTACCAGATTGACACTGCGCTCTACAGCTTGCGTATGACATGGTATGTCTGCCAGATTCAGAGGAAAAGTTAGCTTTTCCCCCTTGGAAATCAAGTCTGCAATGTCAGCTGAAGAAATGTTTACCAATAGAGGAGGACAGGTAATCTTGGTTTCAGACCAATTTATAATGTCATAATAATCCTCGGGGTCAAAATTTATGGCCGGAACTTGAAAATTTCTGACGCATTTTCCCTTTGTGTGAGTGTCTTTGGATTTCAGTACCCGCCGAAGTCCCAGCTCTCGAACGTGTTGCCTATCATCCACTACCATTGAAAGAAGAATGTTTTCTGGATGGGCAAAGAATGCATTTGTTTGGACGAACTTTGTTACCACTTCTTGGAGTTTTGCAGGTAAGCTTCTACATTCCTCGATGCATTCAAAAATATCTTTAGGTCCCTCAACTACTGAAGATCTTGTCTTAATTTCGAACCACAGTGGTACGTATACTGTCATAATGTACGTGACAATGTTGATGAGATTTTCGGATGGAATTTCCAATGAAATATACAGTCTCAGGAACCTATTTGCTGTCGTTAACCACCGAGAATGAGATATTGGTCCCGGATCTCGATTTGCAAGGTCTGAGGAACAAGACCCAGCAGCAATGGAAACGGCAATGTCGTGCAGGTATCTCTGATCTTTACTCAGGATTTCTGGGTCAATGTGTGAGATGTGGCATTTAATTCTCTTAAAAGCAACTACGGGGAAAGACTATCAACCAGCCAGCTGTTTGCCAAGAGAGCCACAAAAAGACTGAGGCCCTGTGGTTTTACCTTCAAATGTTTCTACAAGATGCCTCAAAGGTAGCTCCTTAAAATGCAGGAGACAGATAATCCACTGTGTTGGTCTCTTTAAACGCATTTCTATATGCTTGATTGCTCCACTTTTCCAGCCAGTGTTTGTTGCTGTACCATCACATCAGACGACTAGAATTTTTGAAGTATCTATTCCGTTGTCTTCGAAATAGTCTACAATGGAGTTAGCAATGTCCTTTCCACTTTTTGAGATTGGTACTAGATGGCAAAGGTACTTAGTACCCGGTTCCTCAACAACTGTAATATGGTCTTCTTTTTGTTCAGACTGATATAGCTTACCTCCTTTGTCAACCAACACTAGAGTGTCATCGGCCCTGCCATCAAAGTACACACACATAAGGTCGTTCATTTGATGTTCCTGATGCTCCAGATTGGTAAGAATTGCCCTTCACTTTTCTTTTTCTCGTCTAATTTTGCTTCTATCAGCGATCAGAGATGTATTACTATCAGTAATAAGACCTACGTCTTTTAGCACGCTAGAGGTAATAGCAGCTGTTATTCTGTCTGACAGACAAAAGCGATTACTTGTCAAAGCAGTAGCTGGAAGCGACATGCGCATTTGTGAAGAGCCTGGGCTCCTTGACAGAGCAGACAAAGAGCGTGTGGGCTGAAAATCTAAATCATCCTCATTCTCATTGACATCAACATTTGTCTCCTCTCTCTCTCAGGATCAGTGCTGCAACTAGGCAAGCTTTGCATTTGTGTGCTGAACACATTAAGATGACGAGCCTTTCTTTGCAACCTTGATGTAAGTTTTTGTGTTTCCTTTTTATGCACCGTCGGCCCTATTTTACCTATTCTAAGGTGTCTTTGTGCGTAAAGAAACTTCAGTTCCAATGTAGGTATTTTCTTGTCCTTAGGGTAATCGCAAATGACAGCTATAGGATTAGGACAAATACACTTGTCAAAGTTTTTCCCGCAAGTGCATTCTAGTGTCATCTCGCATTTGCAAGCTGATATGTCAAATAATATGTTATACGATTGATGAATGAAGTCATTGTACTTCTTCTGTTTCCCAGCCGTGTGTTTGTCTCTTGGATATGATTTACGAAGAGCATAATAGCGATCGTGTAGTTGTTTCATCTTTTGAACGACTCTTGTGTGACAAACTGTAGGAATCGAAGCTTTCAAATACAGTGACTCAATCTGTTGAGCTACAGTGTTTGCCACTTAAAAAAAGCTCAGCTTCCTTCCAGGTTTAAAGTCACCAGACTGCAATAACATGGCGTATTGCACTTCCTTCCAACATTTGACAACGTCAGCATTGGAGGGAAATATTGAAGATGGCAGTAGTTTTGGTGCACCAAAAAATGAGCAGGGAGTATGAACACTTCGAGTGTGCGCCATAATGAAGATAAAGGAAGCTAAATTGTGATCGATGAGATCGTTATGCAATTCAAGCTACGGGATTCTAAACGAAGCCGACAAGAAAATTTTTCAGCAAGAGCAGGTCTTCTTTTATAGGCGAGATATGTTCTTTTACAAGCGAGACAAGCGGAAACACGCAGCGACGTGAGGCAAAACTGACTGACGCACAGCGATCGTTACCAGGTACGTGTACTGTGCTAGCTCCTCCCCCACTCCGTTTTTCGGAATTCCAGCGGCGCGCACGCGCAGCGAGCATTACAGTGCACCAAGAAGAAAGGCTCAGAGGAGATGGAGTGGTCGAGTGAGCGGGCAGCAAACAAACCAAAACATAATGTTTGCCGCAAAAAGTCGCCCCCTCGACAGGGTTCAAAGGGGATAGAGGACCTCTTGAGGGAGGGGCGATAATTTTCGACTTTTAGCCTCAAGGTTGCCTTATGTAAAAAAAAAAAATCAGGTCGATTCGTCAATATTTACATCTCCTGTAATTTCGGTTTATTCCACGAAAATTGGCCATTTTCACCCACTTGAGGGGGTTGGAAGGGGAAAAAGGAGTAGTGTGTGGTATTTTTTCCTCCATTCTACATTTCAATGTCATAGTATGTACAAAAAATGTGTTCGATCGGAAGAAGTTTACACCTTTTTACGATTTTTCGTATATTTGTACAATTTTTGTTCAAACTTTGAAAACTTTGAACTTTTTGAAAACTTTGAACGCGATGCGCGAACGGAAGATATTTTCCGATTTCAAAAAATTTTTTTTCACTATGCTTGTATTGATGAGTAGCAACTTTTCCGCACTATTACGATTCGTTTTGATAAACTTTTTGTTTTTCACTCCGGTCTAGTATACAACCGTGCTAAACAGATTCATTTAGAATATCTCTGAAAAGAGAGGTATTGGTCATCATCTTAAAAAAATCTTGCTCTCCAAAATGACTAATAGAAATATAAACGTGCATTTTCAATATTTCGAAAAGTAAAAACCAAGTATCAACTTTGTAAAGATTATAATTACTTATCAAAGTTAACTACTCCAGAAATCCTTATAAAAATATACGAAGAATTTAAAAGAAATTTGACTTTCCTTAAAATTTGTACAATGAACAAAAAATGGGCTTCTTCCCTGATATAGAAGTTACGCAGAAACTTGCGTGGAAAATAATATCCAAGATATTCTTCTGCTTATAGTAACACGGATTTTTTTAACTCATTGCTCTTGCTTCCCTTTTAAATGTCATATGTTGGATGTGCTCGTCCAATGAATGCATTTGGCTTAATTTTTAGAAATTTCGAGTTAAGGAAAAAAGCATGTGCCCATTCTTACATACAATTGTGTCTTTGGTGAATTACAACAAGCTTTAGCGTTATTTTTATAATGCTATTTATTTCGTTTAATAAATATAGGGCGGTCATAAAAAAACTTCCCCGATACATATACCCCTAGCGACCGAACCGCTCAACGAATCAAAAGGAAATTTCAGATTTAGTTATTTGAAGGTATGCGCTCGAGATCGTGATGATTTAAAAAGTAGATATCTCACGGTTACGATTACAGTGAAAAAATGTCGAAATTTTCGAATGGCAACAACATTTTTTTTCCTTCGCAAATTTATCAGCGCATTGAAAATGATGTTGGAACGATACACGAATGACTAAAATTGCCGGTGTAATATCGTGGCACTCAATCCTAATCAGTTCCTATGTAAGGTAATATTCAACACTCTAAAACAAAGGATTACAGTCTGACTGTCGCTATGTGTACACAAACACAACTCAAAAACACATTTTGAAACAAATCTTACAACATTACTCAGTTCACAAGTGAAAAAATAATCGGCTACTGAAAGCATGTCTTGTAGCCACTTCCTCGTTCCTCGCAATGGTCTTTTTTGCAAGTGTTTTATGCCGGCAATTTTCATCGTACGTGTATCATTTATGGTTTTTCAATGCGCCGATGAACTGGCGCATGAAAAAAAGGGATATTGCCATTCGAAAGTTTTAAATTTTTCCATTGTAACCGTAACCGTTAGAGCTCTATTGTTTAAAATTAACTGATATAATAATAATTAACTGATTCATTTAAATTAGCTTAACATAAATAAATTATTTTCGCCGCCCAGATTTAGTATAACTATATAAAAAATTATTTAAAAATACTTAGTTATCTGGATAAAAACGAGACTTTCTATCACTTCTTCAAGTGAATTTAATCATTTTCTAAGCGTGTTAATATAAAAATGACTGTAAAATACATTATAAAAGCTCTTTTCGCAACTGAAATGATTAATTTATTAAATAATCAGTTTAAATGCATACATTGACAAATGACGAATAGAGGTATTCTACCGTGTGCAATGTTTGGATGTTAATTTAGAGTAAATTGAAACTGTGCTCTGCTGCTTCCGTAACTTGTTTGTACGGAAGTATCATGCGTTAACTAAAATAACTACTGCTTTATCGTTTTAATAGAAGCTTATTCCTAGCTTTATATTTAATAAAGCTTAAATCTATTACTAATTTTCTCATAAACAATCCATGTTTGCAAAATATAAGATATAAGGCGATAAATAATTAAAATATGCGATAAATAATAAAATATGTGATAAATACATATATATACGTACGTAATAGAACATACATTACTTTTGGAGTTGTCCTTAAAAAGCTACACATATTGAAGTTTGTTTTTGCAACTATTACAATAGGGGGGGTGTTGATATGGTGGGGGAAAATAAAAATTCGTAAATTTTGTGAATGTGGGGGCCCAAAAAATTGTCTTTTCACGTACAACATCCTAATTTAAAAGATTTTTCCTTTTTCATAAATATTTTACCTTGGTAAATTTGCGCTTGATTATAATCTGTATTGAAATTTCCGAAAAAATGTGATAACTTAATATACATTCCAGCAAAATTTGCTCAAAAAGTAGTTTCATCATCATTCTTCTGCTTGCTTCCTGGCCTCTAATGAATCCTTTTCGTTTCTCATGAGTATAACTTTCCCAGAAACCTCTGTTACTTGTTTCACACATGTTTCTATGGACTTTCTATGACACGGCCGCTTACAAACTTGGATTCGGTATTCAACAAACTTTCTTGTTTGTGATATTTTGAGTTTACAAATAAGTGGAGGTTCATATATTTTCTAACCAATCTATCAGTTCCAAAGGGGAAGTTGCATTTGGATTTACAACAGGTGTTTTGCTAGGCCGAACAGATAGGTCTCCTGGTGTATCACCATCTTCATTGCTTAATTCAATTATCTTCTGAATATTTTCTTTCTTCTTGGTCTTCCGAGCATAAAAGTGGCTGAAGCACCATTTCACTATATGCCACCCACGACGAACGTTGGAGTGTTGGCAAAACAATATCTGATACTGCCTTCTTCTGATATTTTAGGAGCTTCAATTGATAAAAAATGTGGCGAGGTCCTTCCACACAAGAGAATTTCGATTTGATTGTAAACCAGCAGGGATAGTAAATGCCAACAATGTATTCCACAAGCAGTTGTAACTTGTTTAAGTTATTGCCTTAAAGACTATGTTTTGAAACCCATTTGCGACAAATTCATTTTGCAGCTGTTAACCACCGAGAGTGACTTACAGGACCAATTTCTAATAATGCCATATTGGTTAGAAGTACACCTGTCCTTATGGCCTGAATTATCCTATAACCATAAGCCTGATTTGTAGAGAGATCTTTCACAACAGTGTCACTCAATGGAACTAAATGCTCTGCAAAAAATATTTTGACAAATGAGGGGATGATTTCAAATAATGTTGCAGCATTAAGTATGTTGCCAATCTTACCACTCCACTTGTTGTTACACAAAGTTTTTCCATCCAACTCTATGATCAAGTGCCGCAAACGTAGCTCATTAGTATGAAGAACACAAACCAACTAGATGAGCTTGCGATTAAGTTTTGCCTCAATCCAATGAATGACTCCTCCTTCCCGACAAGCATTAACATTCGTTGAGTCACCACCAATAGCCTGCCAACTTTTATCAATGCTGTTTTATTAAAAAATATCGACAAGATTGTTAGCAATGACTTGAGCAGGTTTCCTTTTTGTTAAGTCTTTCTCTGGAGTAAAATGGCAAACATATCTTCCACCTGGCTCACTGCAAATAGTTTAATGCTCTTCTTTCACAGTACTTGGAAACTGATGACTTGAGTTATCGGCTTGTAACATAACTTTAGTGGAATCTTGTCGTCCAGAAAGAAGATACATTCAATATTGCTTGCCGGCAGCAATTTTCGACCAGTTGCAATTAAATTACTCATTTGAGTGGATGTTGCCAATCTTGTCTTCCTTTTATTAGCCATGGTTCCGAATTTTCATATTTTGCAAGTGGAAGAAATTATTCGTTCCTGAATGAAGAAAATGTCACTATTTGTATAATATTAATAAAAAATAATAAAAATACACTCAGCTGCAAATGAGCATTGCTAGTTAAAAAAATTTTACGAGTGTCATAAATTTTTTTTACAGATGTTATAGTGTAATATAAGTATATTCTTAACCTTAGAGCAGAAGTAGAAACAGAAGTAACGATAACAAAGATCTTAAGAAAAGGCAGTTTGCTGCAATTTTTACTTGAAACAGGAAAATATAACGAAGTTGAAGTAGTTATTTACCAAGCAAAACAATGTAATTACCAGTTCATGTAAATATATTTGTGAATATCTAACCAAAACACAACTTTTTGAACCCCCCTCATTTTTTTAAAACGGAAAAATTCGATACGCCCTACTATTACAATGAATTTAACCTTATACGGTTTACATTATCAGGCATCCTAAATTACATCAAACAATTTTTATTTTTGACATCTGAAGGGAAAATTTATCGAAAAATTCGAATAAAATATGTAAATTTGTTGTTCGCATTGAAATTCTCAATGTTTGTTCCAATTTCAAGATGGAGAAGTAATCTTTTATTTTTTTAAACGTAAATTGAAAGAAGACAAATTTACCAATCGAATGGATATTTTTGTTTTTCTTGACAATCTGGCGACTGAAATGTATGGCGTTATCTCTCATTCTTTCTGGCAGACAGTAAACTAGTCCAGAATGTGAATCTTGAGATTATCTGTCGAATAAATGCATGGGAGTTTCTATTTTCTTTAGGTAGACTGTAAATTAGATCAGAATGTAAATCTTCAGACAATCTGGTGACTTGCCATGCTGATGAATGCATAGATGTTTTCTGTTTTTAGGCAGGTTCTAAACTAGGACAGAATGTGAATTTCCATATGGAATATCTTCAGAACTAACTTTAAAAATCCCTTTAAAATTTACGTTCAGCTTAATGTGATGGCCTTAATAAGCGGTTATCGAACTGTGGTCCTCTACCACAAATAATTCGCAGCGTATCTTTAAATGTTCCCTGAAAGTCTCTTGTTGAAAATAAAAATTTTCACTATCCAGAATTCGAGGAAAAATACTGTGTGAGAAAGAATGTGTAAAACTAAAAATGTTAATAAATAAAGACATAATCTTGCTTAATGGTACACAAAACACGAACTTTAATAAGCTAAAAGTTAACTCCTACGTTTTGAGCTGTTTCCACAGCATTCTTCAGGAAAATATGATGATAAAAAGGCTCTAAGTTCAGAGACAAAAGCTTTATGTGCAAGAGATCATAGCTCAAAACGTAGAAGTTAAATTTTAGCTTATTAAAGTTCGTGTTTTGTGTACCATTAAGACAGATTGTGCCTTTACTTACTATATTTTATGGTGCAATTGTCCAGTATGTGTTATTGTTACTAAACATGTTGTTTTAGAATACACTATTATTAAGAATTTTCAAATTTTTTGTATGTTTAAAGTTGATTTGTTATAAAAAGGTAGGTTGTCAGTGAACAACTGTAATTTATTTGACAAAGGTATCCAAAATCCGATACATAGATTACAACCCATATAAGACAAATCAAAAAATAAATATGATAAAAACCGCAAAATTAAAATATCAATGTTCACACATCTATTTCAAACTAATATCGGTTGTATTGAAACTCAGATTTCCCTAGGGATGCAAGTGTTGCTTATAAATTTTTCCTTGACGATGACATCAAATGATTCTATGCACATTATTTTTTTAAATATATTATCATAAACTAAATGTTGAAAATTATATGAATTTTATGTATAAATTCAAAATGAAAAGTATCAGAGAAAAATTTTCTCAATAGAATAAAGATCTTATTTCGAAAGACCATTTTGATGCTAAAAGTAATCATATTAATTTAGTAATAAGGTTAAAAAGAACTTAAAGTTTTGAAGAATTGTGGACACCTTTTACCGTTTAGTTAACAATGAATTAAAAAGCAGAGAAATACTTTGGTTTCTTTTTTTTTTTTGCATAATTGTCAAATTACTAAGAGTTTAAACCTATTTAAATATATGTCGGATGCACCAAACGATCTTTAAGCTTATTTAAACAAATATAAATTAATATTTTTTGGTTAAAATTTTTAAAACGTTAACCTTGATTCCACCGGTATATTTTACATCTACATACTTAAGCTAAGCTCTCTGCTAGTGCACAATATTATACTTAAATAATCGTTTTTAAATTCAAATTCACAATATCGTAAATGCCTATCTTAAAGGTCGCACTAACACAATAACGATATTCCAAAAATAAATGTATTTAATGATAACAGTTAAATCTATTTTTTCATTTTGTAATATTCGCAAAGTTTTTTCAAAAGATTACACTACTCTCGATAAATGCTGATTTACGAGTATCTATGCGAAGAATAAATGTTACTTCGAGTTTTCTACTTGCTTTTAAATTTCTGCACTTTCAAATTTTACTTTCATTTTGCATGGCTATTCATACATACAAATCAGGTTTAATTTGATTTTCTAAATGATATTCCGCTTATCCAATTCATTTTATCTCGAATGTGATGAAATGAGATTTGTATTATTTATTAGTTTCTGATTCATCATCACTTTCCTATTTCGATAAGTCTATAAATTGGAATCTATGAATCTATCATCATATTTTCAGTTAATGTATTCAAATTTAGCACTATTTGAATAACGAACACCTAAAAAGAGTCAAAACATTTTATAAAATATATATTAGAAAATGATATGCAGGATACATTATTTACTCTTTATCTTTTTTTTATATTTACTACTTCTAGAAATATCGTTTATTCGCTTTTAAATTATAATAACAAATGTAAAAGTCGAAAAAGTTTTAAGAAATTATATGATATCACATAAAAATGTTTTACTTTTATAACCCATTTATGCCTAGCGTCCCATTTTTGGGACGTTTCAAATTTTAATGCATTTGTATAATTTTCTTCTTTTTTATAACATGAAAATTGCATGAAATCGTTATTTATAAATGTCTTTATCTATAACCGAGAGATGACAGCACAAGGTGGATATTTATTTGCTTAAATTAAGGCTTTTTCGGTGTTTATAAATTTTTAATTTTTCAAGAGGGCGAAATGTAAAAAGTAAGTTTATTTGTATTTTTTCTATCATGGACCCAAAATCGCAAGTTATAATCTTAGCTTGTGGACTTTTTTTGAAATACGTATTTTCATAAATTGCGAAATTAAATGTTCAAGCCTATTTTTTATGCATTTTTGTAATGTACAAAATATAGGGTTCTAGGCACAAATGGACACATATTTTTGTTAGAAATTTAGGAGACAGTTATTTATGCAATCTCCTTTCGAAGATATTTATGAAATAAATTGTTATTAAGTCTGCAATACGATTATTCTTATTTTATTATTAATAATAGTTATAACGTTATTAGTCTCTGTAAAGAAATAAATATATATTTTTTGTAGTTCATTAAAATACTAATTATGGTACATAATATACAATTTAAAAACATTTTAAATATAAATATAGGCAAAATATATAATTATGCATATTATTCTACTAGAAATAATCATATTTAGTTCTTTTACATTTTATCAATTAAATAAAGAAAAAATTAAGCTTAATTTTTCTTAGTATTTTTCCAGTTCATTTTGCAACATTTTAAAGTGATTTTACCAAAAAATTTGAGAAAACAAAAATTCAGGCACAAATGGGATAAACTTCTTTGGTTATTTTTCAATTTTGCTTATAAATGACATCAAGTGAAAGAATTAAAACAATACCATGCTTCCTTAATAATGTAATAAGTGTTCAAACATATCCTTAATTTAAAAACTGTTATTGCGATATTTTTTACCTGTACCAGGGCTGCCACAGGGACTATTTTTTAATTCCCACTGGCAACACTTTCTCAAAACAGCATTCCTTAACACATGCTTTGTCAACATTTGCAAGAGAAATATACTTCGGAATTTATATTAGAAAAATATTCGTGCGAACAGAATATAAAAATGGTCGCCTGTGGCATCCCTGCTTTACCCACGTTTCCTGTTGTAGAATGTTTAGTCAATATACAGTTATATTCTTTGAGATATATATAAAAAAAAAAAATGTAGAGATTTTTATTTGCCATGCGAGATAAAAAAAAAAAAAATGATTTAAAAAATGGTATAAAAAACAATTTCCGACACGATGCGCGCCAAGATATCCGAATCTTCCACAGATTGTATTAACAACTCTGAGAAATGAGCTCCATTGCGAAAATACATAGTGAGATACATACCAGAAATTCAAGGCTTTTGTCCATTGCACATTTAACAGTGTACTCTTACGGTTTATTGTAATTGTAAACTCTTGTAGTAATATCCACAAAGTTTAATACGGTTTACTCTTTTACAAATAAGAAAGCAAATTAGAACTTATTGGATTTTTATTTTGCTTGATGGAATGAAAATGAATATTTTGGAACGATGCATGCCAGATCTCCCAATCTTTTTGCAGTTCCGAAAGGAGCTTCTATGCTAATACAACAAAGACTTATATAAGGCGTATAATGAGTTTGACTGCATGTAATAGACGACAATTTTTTGGACAATTTGATAACAGCTTGAATGCATGCATGGCGAATATCCCAACCCGCCAAAGTTTGACGTATGTCATTTTTCTCCAAAAGGGAGATGGACTACTGTACCCATAAGTATTAGTCGAAGGTTCTTAACTGCATAGTTCCAGATAATAAGCCTATTGCCAAATTTACATACTGATTTCTATGGTTAGTCCAGGCAATGGGGAATTTTACCTAGCAAAATTAATGGTAGTACTGGAAATCGGCTTTATACAGTGGTGGTCAGAATTATAAGAACAATTGAAAACTGCACAGAAAAAATTTATTTCCGAACTACATAAAGTGAAATTTATACATAAAATACTTTTTTATTCTAGAAATCATTGCAGAATGCAAAACATTGGAAAATGCAAAATATGAATGTTTTGCCATAATTAACAAAATATATCATTGTAAAAATTGGACAAAATTATAAGGACAATGAATGTTTTTTCCTCAAACACATTAATAATTAATAATCTTCCCCTTCTGCTCAATGACATTTATCAGTCTTGACGTCATGGAGTTTGACAATTCCTTAAGAAATTTTTGAACAGGCTTTTTCAATGGAGGACATAAGCTCTTCCTTGTTTTCATATTGTATAAAATTTTTGTATACTTCGTGTGCCAGAATACCCCACAGATTTTCCATTAGATTCAGATCAGATCTTCTGGCCCGCCAATGAAGTAGTTTCACGAAATTAGCAGCAAACCACGATTTTCAAATTTGAGAAACATGTACTGAGGCATTGTTCTGCTGGAAAAAATAGTATCCACTCGTTATTAACTGTGCTTCTGGTAAAATATTATCGCCCAATACATCAAAATAACTCTTGGAATTCATTCTACCCTGCACAAAATCTATTAGAGTAGTTACACGAGTTGCGAAACCTCACCAGACCATTACTGAGCCACCTTCAAATGCACGCTTTGAAAAAAATTCTTTTTATCAATGGAGATCATACCAAAAGTAGCGAAAACCATCTGGTCCATCCAAATTAAACTTTTTCTCATCGGAAAAGACAACATCATCCCACTTTTTTTCACATAGTAATGCATTTTTTGGCAAACTCCATCCTCAGTCTCTTATGAACTTTTGTAAGAGGCGGTCGTGACATATGTTTACCATAGTGAACCTTTTTTTTCTTTTTGTAAAACACGTCGAACAGTTCGAGCACTACATTCTAAGTTTAATTCACGTTTTATTTCTGTTCACATTTGTTTTTTGCAGCAATCTCGCTTTATTATCATTCTTTTCTGCCGTACAGAAGCAGAAAATGGCCTACTTGTATGCCTTTTCCGTCCATATTTACCGGGATTTTTAAGATAATCGTAAATACCCGTTCTTGATCTATTGAACTTTGTCGCAATTTGGCGTACAGAAAGTCCTGAACTTTTAAATGCATCCACTTTCCCTTTCTCAAACTCCGAAATCTTTGTACCAAGCGGCATGACTGAAAAACAGAATATGGCGATCCCAAACGCTTACTACGCATTTATATCGTCCGGGAGTTCCATGTGCTGAACAAAAACATGCAACTTTTGCTTTTTAGAACTCACAAATACAATTGTTCTTATAATTTTGTCCATATCACATGGTTGTATAAATCCATAAAACATTTTATGAATATGAATTTTCTTCATATTTACACAAAAACTTATAAAAATATTCTTCATTTTTCATTGGTTTCCCGCCATTAAATTTGCATAAGTTTCCGGCCAAATGTAGCCAAGATTTGGCGATTTTTGGCTTGTCCTTATAATTTTGACCACCACTGTAGAAGGTTTTTGGGTCGCTGAATCCGAATTTGTAACTTCCCACCAAAATTTCCCCCGGCAACCTCCCCAAATTTTGGTAAAAAGCCCCCCCAAAAAGGTTTTTATTAAAAAAATCAATTTTTTTATTGCTTTAGAGAAAAAGTATCTAGAAATTCAGAAAGTAGACAAAATTTCCAACAAATGAGATACATGACATTATGACTTAGGATGAAGGGGAAGGGGGGATCTGCCTCGGAACATGCGCGCGGTGCTGCGTAAACTAAGTTGCGCAATTCCAATTAACCACTCACATGTTTACATTCGCCCTCCCATCTCCCCTCCGAACTTTCTCTATAAGGTGTACTTTAAGACTTTTGGGTCACTGAATCCGAATTTTCAACTTTCCCCAAAACATTTCCCCCACGAAACCCGCCCCCCCCCCCCAAATAGTTTTTTTAGCCTAAATTTCTTATTGTTTTAGGGGAAAAGCATTACAAAATTCAGAAACTAGACAAAATTTGCAACACATAGAATATATGGCATTATGAATTAGGATGAACGGGGAGGGTGAGGGCTGCCTCTAAACATGCACTGCGGCTCTACGTGCACTAAATTATGTAGTTCAGGCAATTGGGGATTTTATCTGGCAAAATTAATGCTAGTTCTGGATTTCGACTCACTTTATGTTTTTTAAGTCGTTGAATCCGAATTTGTAACTTCCCACCAAAATTTCACCAGGCCCCAAAAAAACGATTTTTTGAAAAAATTTGGTTTTTGAGAAAAGCGCGCGGGGAATGTTCCGAGGCAGCCCCCTCTCTCCCCGTTTATTCTACGTCATAACGTCATGTATCCCATTTGTTGCAAATTTTGTCTAGTTTCTGAATTTCGTAATGCTTTTCCCCTAAAACAATAAGAAATTTAAGTTAAAAACAACTATTTGGGGGGGGGGTTCGGGGGGGGGAAATTTTGGGAGTAAGTTAAAAATTCGGATTCAGCGACCCAAAAAACTTAAATTAAACCTTATAAAGAAAGTTCGGATGGAAGATGGGAGAGCTAATGTAAACGTGTGAGTGGTTAAGTGGAATTGCGCAATTTAGTTTATGCAGCACCGCGCGCATGTTCAGAGGCAGATCCCCCCTTCCCCTTCATCCTAAGTCATAATGTCATACATCTAATTTGTTGGAAATTTGGTCTAGTTTCTGAATTTCTAGATACTTTTCCTCTAAAACAATAAAAAAATTGATTTTTTTAATAAAAACCTTTTTTGGGGGGCTTTTTACCAAAATCTGGGGGTGTTGCCGGGGGAAATTTTGGTGGGAAGTTACAAATTTGGATTCAGCGACCCAAAAAACATTTAGAAAGCCGATTTCGAGTACTACCATTAATTTTGCTAGGTAGAGTCCCTATACGGTCTCTATTGCCTGGACTAGATAGATTTTCTTGCTGGCGTAATTTACTGTACATTTGATAGTTCACCGAATAATGCCTGTGATGTTGAATATAACATATCATAACATATCATCACTTATCTTCTTTTTCAAAATTAAATTCCCAATTTTAAAATTTAATTTCTCCTTTCATAATTATAAATTCAATCAAAACTTCCTTTCCTTTCTAAAAAGAATATATCTATTTCTTCTTCTCTTGCGCTTTATTTTTCAGTTACTTAACTTTCCCAAGTTCAGCCAAAGCCGTTAATAAATTAAATCAAAAACAAATCTTTTTCTCATCCTAAAATCATTAACTGTTCGAGCATATTTTCCTTCGGTTAACAAATATATAAAAAAAAAGACATTCTTTGAACATATGTCCCTGTTGCAGCAGTAATCTAGCATTGTTCATTCTCATTCGGATAGCCAAAACAGAGGCATTTTCGCCGCAAACATGTACTCTGTTTATATTAATATCGGCGCCCTGCATCGCCGTTGCTGCTTCTAAATGCATATTTCCCATCATTTTGCTTTGGCATTCATATTTGTACGTTGAAATATTAAAACGACAATCAACCGTCCTTTTGGCTATTTTTTAATTCAAAGTTGCATTAAGTGATATATCTTTGGGGTTATAATGGTCCAGGGCACCAAGATTTTGGCTCGACACCTTGGCAACAATTTCTGACAAATTAATCATTCCTTCTCTGTACATCCTACTGACAACAACTAACTGAAAGGGTCCCTCTATGGCAATTGCATATTTCATGTCCATATCCAATAAACTCATCCTGTCTTCAAATTTGCAGAGTACTTATTCTGTGCCTGTCTTTAATTATTCAAGGACCTACGAACCTGGAGTTACAGAAAAATGATTATCTTAAAAATGCAATAATTTTATAAAATGTTTTCGCTACAGATCATGGTCTACAGTATAATGCCCATTACAATTGAGAAGATTTCTAATGTATACATTGAGCAGATAGAAATTTGCACTCATCGAGTCATGAGTCTTAAAAATGGTGTATTAGGTATAGACTAGAGGAGACCGGGGCTAGTTGGCTACAGGGGTAAGTAGGCGCAGTCCTCATAAATCGCCTGTTTGTGGATTGATTGCGCAACCAGTCACAGAGTACCTTTCTTCTTGCTTTTTGCAATCTTCATTGTAGTTTTGCACCGTTACCTATGTGCAGTGGAGATTTTTCTGTTTTTGCACTCATAAGTAATTTTTTGTTGCTTCATTCTTTTTCTAATTTCTAATACTTATCTTAATAATTGCGATTTAACTTGTGCAATTTTTCTTAGTGTATAATTAACTGTACCTACACCATATGTGATTTACTTGGATTATTTATGCTTAGAGGGTTGCGTGTCCCTTTTGTGAAGAAATTTATTATGGGGTAGTAGGCGCATTGAACACGGGGCAAGTTGGCTCGGTGTCTGATGAGTGCTGGTAGCTTGAAATACTGCAAACAAAGAGTAAATTGGTTGCAATGCAAGATTTTGGGCACATGAAGCTTTCCCAAAAGGATACACTCGATTTTTTATTTGTTGCACTGTAACTCTGAAGATGATATTTAGTAGGATAGAAGTTACTCAATGTTAATGTTTTATTCATTATTTTTTATGTCTGTATAATTTAGAATTTACATTGTACGGCGATAACTCCTTTGCTTAAACGTACTGGTAATAATGAAATTTATTTCTCTTAACTGCGTGTCTTATTTGAGTTTTATTTAAATTTTTATAAAGCGTGTGCCAACTTACCCCATAGGTATAGGCAACTAGCCCCGTGACGGTGTAGGTTGGCGCCCAATTTTCCTTTTACTTTAGAATTCCGCTAAACATAAACTACAAAAGCTACAAACTCAAAACTCCGGGTATTTAAAGCCAAATGTCTGTTCTTTAAAAGTGCAGTTAAAGATTGTTAAAAAACTTTAAAAAAAATCAAAATCAAAAACTATAAACTGCGCCTACTAGCCCAATCTGCCCTATATACGATTAATAATAAGTAACCATTTGATTGTGCTAACCCGCTTGATGGAGATTCATGCATTTTTGAAATACTTTTGTTGGACTTACACAACCCTATCTCAGCAAACATACTAGATGGAAAAAACATATACCTATTGAATTATTCTTTTGTGAAGAGTTTAAATTCCTGATTTGACAACAAATGGCACTCTTGTAAAAATGTTTGATTTCATGTAACCACACAATAAACAAAGTTTCCTCTACAATGCATGTTCATGGACCTAAAAAATCATATACTATGAATAATTATACTTTCGAGTTTCATACCTTGCACATGCATTTGTTTAGTATTTAGGAAATAAATCTCAAATGCATTGCAACCAACCGATGTTTATTCAAGTCAAGTCATCATTCTGAATAAGAAATTGCATTTAATAAATCAAATAATATTGAAATCAAGTCGCATCATCATATATACAAGACTTATTTAATTAAATAAATTTTCTTGTTCAAAGTACGTTGATTGGATTTATTAAAACCGAAATGCAAATTCCAAAATTGAATGATGTTGCTTTCCATTTTCAAATTGAGTGAAAAGAATTGAGAGAGCGAATTGAGTGAGCTTGTTAAATTGAAATATAAAACTTTCATTTAGAATATAATAGTTTCCATTATAAATAATAGCTTTCTTTGAAATTTTAAATAAGTAAATTTTCTTAATTATCTGATTTCATTTAGGCAAACATTTTTTATACCCGTATATTTTTTATGATATATATCATACCTATTTTTTACAGCAAATCATGTAATTGACTGTAGGTTCGAAGTAAAATATTTCGATGAAGCATTAAATAAAATTGAGAACACAAATTTCAGTTTCAGCTATTTTATGTATATTCCATGATTTTACTTATAAAAATATCATTATGTTGTTTCCACTAAAAAATAAATCAATCATCCATTATGTTAACGTACGTGACGGTAATTATTAGTAAAAATATTATGCAATATGAAAATGTAAATAGTAAATAATTCTTTAATGTCATTATTATTATTATTATCATTTAAGAAGACAAGGATTCGCAAGGAATTTTATGGTTTGAAGAAAAAAAAAGAAATTTAGATCTGTGAAAGCATTATGACATTACTATTTCAAAATGAGTCTATCAGATATTATTACTTCGCATATTCAGTGTGAAATATAAATATTTATATAAGTGATGGAAAATTATGCATCCAGGTTCAGTGCATAATTTAATTGCAGACTTCTGTGTTTTCGAATGTTAACATTATCAAAGTATATTAAGCTTATTATCAGCTTTAGGTTTACGGAACAAATCTTTACACTACGGGAATTCAAATGTCCCAAATTGTAAATTATTCCCAAACTCAGACGTACTCGATTATAAACGGATTTTTAGTACTTTGATTTATATTTTCCCGTGCTTACATATGTATATGCAGGATGTTTTATAAAAGATGGGCAAAACTTTAAGAGGTGATAGTACGCATCCAAACATCAAGTAATGCATGGTCGGAAACAAAGCACAAACGTGCTAGTGCATTTCAAATGTTGGCCCATGCAAACATACATGAATACAATATATATATATATATATATATATATATATATATATATATATATATACTTACATTTATAAACATAATATTTGTGGGTATATTTACATTATTTACACATAAACAACATATATATGTTGTTTATACATGTATATGATACATCACTCTAAAAATTCACTTAACATTCAGACTTCAGAATCAAAAAATGGACTTTTTTTTAAATTAGCTTCCTTTATTTTACATTTCAGCTTTAGGGATAAAGAGAAGTTTGGTTTAGAAATATTTATAGTAGACAGTCCA
This sequence comes from Maratus speciosus, assembly GCA_963932465.1. Lineage (NCBI taxonomy): Eukaryota > Metazoa > Arthropoda > Arachnida > Araneae > Salticidae > Maratus > Maratus speciosus. Next base: position 96,049,971 of record OZ010789.1, on the reverse strand, counting down.
GTAGCTATAAACTTAAGTTGTATTTTACATAGCAATCTGGCCCGAAGAAGGGAACATTTACGAATAGGGGCCCTCTCTGCAGTCAAAGCAATATTGTACAGCCCTTGTCTATTCAAGGAAAAAAGCAAAACAGAGTAGGTGATGAGCCTCAATATGGCTTTTTATACTCAGCCGCAGGGTGAATGTTTGTGCATTATTTGTCTAAAGAGTGCTGAGACATACATCGCATGTTTACACTTAAGAAACTGGTATCGGACATATAGAAAGTCGGTTACATTTGTCGTTAAAGGTCGTTATTAATGCGACTTAAGGGGGTCCGGGACACATTATTTGATAATTTTTATTTATTGAGTTAAAATTTTGAATTTTTTTGTGATGGTTAATCATATCATTTGTAAAAGAAATCACATGATAAAACATATTTAAAAAAAATAAATAAATAAATGTGGGGTCATTTAAAATCGTTATAATTCGAAATATTATTTGTAAAATTACAATTTGTTTTTATTTAAATAAACAGAAATATATAAGTTTTAATTTCGATTCAGAATCTTTAAAAATATTAATTAAAAAAAAATAAAAATATTTAAAGTAAAAATTTAAAAAAAAAGGTGTAACTTTAAAAAAAAAATGATGTAACTTAAAAACAAATCATATTTTCAAAAATAAATATTTCTTTCAAATTTGCTGAATTGAAACTGAAATAAAACTATTGAAAAAGACGTGTTCCAAGTTTGAATAATTTATCTTTAACGGTTCTTGACTTATAACAATTTAAATACGAGAAATGGTCAAAAAACCCATCATGAAGAAATACGCATTTCCACAAGAAGTAATTTCCATGACAACCATTGCTTGAAAACTATATTTTTAAAACAAACCAAAAACAAAAATGAAAAACATTTCCTGTTTTAAAGATAGAATCTTGATTTAAACGTCATTTAAAGCAGACAAAAACAAAGAAATTTTTAATGCAATAATTTTGTTAATAGGAAATTTGAAAACTTGTGTCGCGGACCCCCTTAAATCTCTTATGGGTTTCAAACTACTTGAAGTGGGAACTTGGATCAGATATAGAAGATGATTTAACGACTAAGGTGAAAACATATTAATTAAATAATTTCAGGAAAAGACAGAATAAAAACTTTTTTTAAGAAAAAAGAAATTTAAATGCGATTCTCTGTGCATGTAGTATAACACCTTAAAATTTTTATAACATATGTATACAGTATGCATACATACCCCATATATATATATATATATATATATATATATATATATATATATATTCCTTATAAAATATTTTGTTGTAAATCATTAAAGTTTTTGTTTCTTTTAAATTAGGTATATTCATATTTTAATCAAACCATGTTGCAGATTAAAGGAGTAACTGAGTCCAGTCTCTTAGCCTTTTGATCTCACTTTGAAGATTGCCGCTACATAGATAAAAATTCTATAATTAAATTATATTACATCTTACAAGTTCTTTCTATGCGTCAAAGAAGTGCATTAACTTCTGTTATTTCGAGGGTTTTTAAACTACTTCTTTACAGGATGTAAGAAAGTTTCGCATACATCAAAATAATTATTAAATTAAAACATTTGAATTAATGTTAAAGTACTCTCAAATTATTTTCAAAATGTTTTCTGAAATAATTATTTGCAGAGTAAAAGTTAACTGCTTTTTAACTATCTACTTTTAAGTAATTATTAGTGAAAGTAACTTTAATTAAAGGAAATAATTTTTCGGGATACGATTGCGTTAAGCATTCAAACAAATTTAATTTTGCGTTGCATGACTTATGAATCCGTCAAAACAACATTAATAATATACTTTTTAATAAAACAAGTCAGGAAGTTTTTTACCAATCGCCACTTATCTAAGATTTTTAATACTTTCTATGAAAGTTGCTCATATGGAGTTCTTATAAATGAGATAAATTTATTCCTACTTTTATTTATTTATGGAAATATCAATAAGCAAAGATAACTTAATATTTTTTTCGAATTTAAAGGATTATTGCTTACATTCGCCTATTTCCTATATCGGATTATGTCTTAGATTTTTGTTATCATCCTTTATTTTTTGCACAACCACAAAAAAACAGCCTGAAGTCCAAAACGCGAAATCTGACCTGCTCACGATGCTCTTCAAGTCAAGTCCAAAAGGAAAAATAAAACTAGAAAACAGGAATTCTGCTTTTCAGAATTTAGTGTCTCCCCCGATGAAAAAAAAAATATGTATATATATACATAAATAGTATAAAATATATTTCAGTTTTAAGACTTACAACACACGTTTTTATTTTAGATAAAATGACGCCATCCGCATCCACTGAAGAATTCCTCAATTGCGATTTAGGAAGTAAACAACATCGATAGTAAATTACGGTCACTATCGCTGAATAATACACAAATCCAAAAAAAGAGATATCGCCATTCAAGAAACTCGACAGAAGAAAAATCGGCTATCTAATGATTCATATGTCTTCATTTGTTTGTAAAATTAATATAGATACTTAAAATTAAATTTAGCTTATAATAGCTCCATGTTTTATCAGAAATCATTCATTTATATTTTTTCAAAATAGCACGTATTTTAAGTACATGTTTTTCAGTTTTTATTGAAAAATGGCACCAAAAAGGTATAATTGCTATTTTCCAACCATTTTTCTTTACTTCCTACAGAAATGGGGTACTTGAGTTACCAAAATTAAATAAATGACGATAAAAACTACAAAAAATTATTATCTCAAAAATAAATGGAGATGCAGTTTTCAAACAAGTTGCATTTAAAAGTACTTTTTTCCCCCAATACGACGGTGTAAAAAGTGAAACTGTGCGATGTTTAGAAGTTTAAAAAACTTGCACTGGAGTATTTAACAGTACAATGATACAATTGCTTTGTTTTACGGCTAGCTTATACAAAGGACCGTTATTTTTTGGAGGCGACAGTTTATTTGCTGGGAAAAAGAAATAACCTACCGGGAGCTAACAAGTAATTTTTAACAAAAGTAAAACCGGATTCTAGTGATTGTTTCTTATTTTCTTGTTTTCTGAAAGAATTGTATTGTTAGCCAAATTAATGTATAGTAAATATCAGGGTATACCGATCCGAACACAAATTGAAATCGAAACGAAAAGGACCGAACTCGAAGCACTTTAACCATATATTTTAATGCATTAATCTATGTTTTAACTCAGCTATACTCAGTAATTATATTTCACGTAACAATTTTTATGTTGAAAAATAAACATATAATCCCATTTATATTCAAATATATAGTTTTTCCTCATAAGCAATAGTGTGGACATTCTATTGAAAACAAACAAATTACAAAACCCGGCCACCAAATGTCAAAATCCCACTTGGATCCTAAAAAAATTAAAATCAATACCACTAGCAACGACAAAAATTATCCATAATCCAACTTGATTTAACGGTGGATTAAGTTGGGAACTTTTGAAATTTTTTTATCTTAGAAAATGCAGCTACTGTAGAACATTTATTTTAAATTTCTGTTATCAGAATTAGTTATTTTAATGCGCAGTACACGATAAATTAATATTTTTGAGGTGTTGTTGTTACAAACATTAAAGCGATGCCTCTACTATTTAAAAAACATAAATTCGAAAATTTGCATTGTGTACCATAAAATCATATTATAATTTCGTGACATCTGCTCATGTTTTACGACTGTGGAAACACCATAAATGAAAACAACAGACACATAGACAAGCATATCATTTTTTGGATCCTAATGATATTACAAAAAGACCGTCTGCAGTCCGAGGCCTTTTTATTAAAAACTAGTCGGATGTCCCAATCCCAATCTTTCTTCTTTCTCATACATGCTAATACTTCAAAACTATGCTACACATGTTAATCCTTCAGTGTTATTACTTCAATATTACACCAACTTTAATTTTCCCCTTAGTTTTCTGCTTCATTTTGCTAATCGGAGTAAAAACGAATTAATATCAATCATATTTAATAAAATCAATACCATTCGTTATTCTGTTGTACATCAGCTGTTTGAAAATTACCGGGTTATGTCGATGCCAATTGACCGTCGCTGCATAAACAGCCGATGTACAGCAGAACTATTTAAAATCAAGAAAAATCGCTATTACAACGCCCCCTGTTCCGAAATTCACGTGGGACTTGCTGTTCACAGTAAAAAAACATTATCATAAAATTTCGCTCAATTCTATGCATAACATCATACATTTTTCGAATGAAAATGACTAAAACACCGCTATTACAGCCCACGATTCCTGCGAATATTTCAAATTCAAGGAGGACCCCTGCTGGTCATAGCCAAAAACATACGCGAAAAGTTTATTCAATTCTATCCATAACGTCTACACTTTTACACGATACAAAGGAGACATTCACGCACAACGACACATGGGCATAAGGACGAACAGACAGATATTTTGTATAAACGTGTTTTTCGGGATTTAACTGTATCCTTTGCACCGCCTCTGAAACCTTCAGGACAACACAATATGTGTCAAATAACCTTGAACGGTTCTGTATAGCTGATGAATGTTTACAATATCTAGAAATACTTGCAAAATAACACGTTTCTCAAATGCCATAATGCATTTCATATTAATAGATTAAGTGAGGAAAATCAGTAAATAAGCATACCGGTAATAATATTTCTTTTTCAAAAACTATCTTTTATAAGCATGCAAGATTTTCTTTAAAAACAAACAACTAACTTCATGATTGCCATTTATGCTACTCAAACAGTTTGTCATAATACGATAATTTGACGTGTAACCCGATTATATAAAATTCATATTTCCTACTTACTCTTGAAAACGAACGCGAAAAAGTGATTAAAAAAAAAAAAAAAACACATAACTTTTGCTATGTTTCTTTTTTTATGATATAGCAAACGGTACAAATGCATTATTTAAGTTAGTTATTCAAGGTTCCTAAATTGTTACAGTAAAAAATTAATTAATATTATACTATGGATTGATTAAAGTGTATTTTTCTTAATTATTACCCTTTTATTTTTGATTTATATTTTCTACTTTTTAAAGTTAAAAATGTTTTGTTGTTGCAGTTTTGGAGCAAATAGGCATATTTTAGCGACCGTGATTGGCTCAAGATTAACGCCATTGCTTTTGTAACTCGTATACCGCTGTAAGCATAAAAAATATTTGGTGATTTATCACCTGCGTTCGTGGGCTCGATTTCTGATTCAAATTCAATTTAACACCTTTATAGAATTATTAACCCCAATAATATGATTAACTAAATTTATATGAATGATGATTGCAATATATAAATAGAAGAAATCTTTTATATTGAAATATTTGTAAATAGAAATAAAATCAGTTTTAAAAAAGGAAAATTACTTTATGCTACATACTTTAATTATTATATATATTTTTTTTTGAAAATATGATGCTTAAACAAACCTGTTTAGACTCAATCTCAAATCAGAGGAGAAAAAATTTGTTTTAAACAGGATTTTGTCTGAGCAGGTATAATTACACAGCGGGAAAAATGATATTTTAACATTTAACGCAGTATTCCGTTAGAGGCAGGTTCCGTTTTCATAGGGTTTCATTTATTATTATGTGGCGTTTGGAAATAAAAACTAAGTGGTTTCATAAACATACCACAGACCTTGAAAGGGTTACGACTGCTGGTTTCATACTTTATAGTCCTTTCTAGTCTTTTTCTTTGTTTCTATTTACCTATTGTAGGGGAGACTGGAGATGAAAGCAGGGCCCGACTTATGCAGGGCATGGGGGGCAGCTGCCCCGGGGCCCCCATTTCAGCCCCCTCCCCATGAGAGCAATCATGATTTTCATTAAAAGGTGCCAAATGATTAAAATTAGCCCAAAGTGACCAAAATAGATATATTTTCAAACATTTAGGAAGGGAGTGCGGCCCCCCTTCCCTTCTCAGCTTCCAGTACCTCCTCCACCCTTGCAAAAAGCAAACTTATCATTTAAAACTAATGATTAAAATTTTATTGTGACAACTTTGTATTCTATTGTTTTCAAAAGAAAATTTTTATTAACGTTTTCCACGTAACATGGCAAGTTAAAACCATTTAATGATGACCAATTTATGGCATTTTCTTTTAGACATCTTATAACGTACGTAGATAAGGGAAGTAAAAGTTTCTAAAGAAATACTCGTGTTCATCAATCTATCATTTTTTATGCTATATTATACTACTAGCATTTTTTCTTTAAGTTGTGACCATTTTTTGGGAAACTCTGTATACAGATGTGAGCAGTACCGGGTACAAAATTTAGGCATACTTACAATCTGTATGAAGTTTAGTACTAGCCACTTCCACGATATTCACAAAAAAATTCTATAGATAGATAGAAGACCCCCCCCCCCCAGAATGATTCTTGCCCCATGGCCCCCCATAGCCTAAGTCGGGCCCTGGATGAAAGGGACACTCAAAATTTGAGGACGAAAATAAAATGCAGAAATTTTCAACTTTGTCTCAATCGTTGGCGATACTTGTTCTGCCTTAATAATCCTTAAAATTGACGTCAGTAATTGTAGCGTTGTAGGTGGTGAAATCAAAACTTGTTTTTGATATAAAAAAGTAAATTTTGATCTTGCTTTTCTTTTTTTCTCTAAAAAATTAATATTGTGTTTAGCATTATAATATTTATGTTATTTAAAGTACGCACTTTATTTGAATATCGGTATATATTGTTAGTTAAAATACTGTCATGCATGAGAACATTTTTAACTTAGCTAGGTGGGTATAGGTTTGAAAGGGACAGTAACTGAAGATTTGAAAGGAACTAGTCCCTTTCAACCCCTCCAGTTTTATTATTATTTAAACAAAATATTATTTACGTTTCGAAATATTTAAGTTATGGTTTTTAGTTTTGAATGTAGAAAGAATGAATGCATTATTATGTAGAACGAAAATATGCAAATATTACAGGGTGGCTACTAAATACTGTTACAAATATTCAGTCATTTTATTTTACAAATATAAAATAGAAAAGGATAACTACACTAACATGATGAACATCAGAGATGAAAGTTTAACCGGAAATAATTTTAATCAAATTGACCGCCATCTTTATCGATTACCAAAGATAATTTCTTATGCCATTGTCCGACTGCGGCACGAATTATTTTAAGAGGTAGTCGGTACTATTCACGCAATGTGGAAGCTTTGAGAGAGTCCAAACTTCTGTGTTTGTTGCTATTTACTTTAGCCTCTAAAATCCCCAGACGCAACAATCTAAAGGATTTAGATCCGGTGAAGAAGGTGGCCAATCTTCTTGCATGATAAAGTTCGGACAGGTGACAGGGAGCCAAGGCTGTGTTGATTTATCTCGGTGCAAAAATGTAAAATCTTGCAGAAATATCCAATTCTTTTTGGGATACAACCTGTCAGCATGTGGTAATAAATGTGTAGCCAATATGTCCTGTTTGTAATATTTGCATGGATTTTTATCCCTTTATCGATGAACTTCAAAGGCAATTTTCCATTGTTTGACACTGCAGCACAAACCATAACAGAATTCTTATTCTGAAAGCGTTTAACAATTCGAAAAGTTTCAGGTATATCCTCGAGGGTTGCTAAATATACGATATCATTTTTAGCATTATAACACTGTTAAGTGCAAAATAGCTTCCCATCAGAAAATATTATTCCGTCAACACTTTTCCTACCATGCCGCTTCATCAATTTCTTCCTTCTTTGTAATTTTTTTATACTTTGTGCAGCAGTCAATCCTTGAATTTTTCTTTTGCGATAAGGGCAATAACCCAGATCTTCATTTATAATAACTTGCATAGTTCTGCAATTCACGTTCTCTTCTGCAGCCATTTTATTTGCAGAACGTTGTGGATTTCTTCACGCCTTTTCGCGAATTCTTTTGATGCGCTCTATTGTGAGAACTGAGCGTGGACGAAAAGACCTAGATCGATGTTTGCATAGCTATTAGTATCCAATAATTGATTTATAGTTTTGTATATAAATGTTCCATAAAAACCAGGACATTTTAATTGCTTAAATGTTTTACTTGAGGAAAACCTGCGATCAAAGAGCTGTTTAATCATCATTCTTTTGGATTCCGTCTTTAAAATAATTATAAATATTCGCTTTATAACCAAATTCGTCCGCACTAATAGAAGCTTTTCAAACCCTAAAATAGAGAAATAAATTGTTTTCCCAAACGATTAAAATTAATTCGTATTTTTTGGAGTGTAACAGTATTTAGTAGCCACACAATAACATATACCTACATATTTAGATATTTTTTCCTTTTCCAAAAATCACCACAAGTCAATATGCTTCGAAAATATAAAAGGAAAATTGATAAAAATCGAATAACTGAAGAAGAAATGATGGGTGCTGTATCTGAAGTAGCGGAAAAAGGATTGTCTGTAAGACCAACAGCTAAATCCTACGGTATTGAAAAGTCCTGTTTAGAAAGAATTGTTCTAAAATTTAAGATTTCAGAAGCAGATGAATTTCAATTCACCCATTTTGTAATAAAAAAGTTTTTAGTGAAGGTCCATAAAAAGATTTAGCTTCGAATTTCCTCTAAGCATATAATATGATCTACGGTTTAACAATTGTGCACATGAGTATTCAATTTCTTTGAATTCTCGAAATATCTCTTTGTCTTGGGACACAAACAAGCAATCTGGAGACGATTGGTCCCAAGATTTTCATCAACAAAATTCATTACTTTCTCTTACGAAAATCTATAGCCTATCTAATAAATCTATATCTATTTAAAAAGAAGTACAAGTTTGAACAAAGCTAATGTTGTTATTTTTTAAACACCTTTAATCAGTTATGAAGCGCTAAAAATTCACACGGAATATGATATACAACTGTGATGAAACAGGTTCAATGGCAGAGCACAAGCCTCCAAATATAGCAGTAAAACGTGGTGAAAGCAATTTTCTGATGTAACATCAGCTGAACGTCGTAAAATTGTCACACTTTTGTTTCTGCATAAGGTAACTCTGTTCAACAGTATTCGTTTTCCCAAGGAAGAATTACAAAGAGTTCATGCTCGGAGCTGCCCCATCCCAAAGGTTTGGACTTGCTCATCAAAGTTGGTGGATGACCGCAGAATTTTTTAAAGCAATTGTGCATTAGCCTAATATTCTAATTGTTCCAAATCCGATCCTACTCCTCTCTTATTTGATAATCATGAAATCAATACAAATATTAAGGCAATACAATTTTCGAAAGGTAATGAAATAATTATGGTAACATTGCTGTCGCAGTTTATCCACAAACTCCTGAAAAGCACTCGGAATAAATTTGAAGTACATTTTTCGAAAAAAAAAAGGATTAAAACTATTTTGTATTTGCTGATACTATTGAAAAGAATGACGCGAATATCAATGATATTGTGATGAAGTTACCTAAATCCGTAACTGGTGGTGAGCTAAATCTTTCTTAAAATTTTTGATTTAAAGTTTTTTTTTTTTCAAGTAGATCTAAACAAGTTATTTTTCTTGTTTTTGTTTTATAATATGTTGCAATATGTTTTATTTTTGAATAATGTAATCGCAAATAAAAAAGAAAAAAAATGTTCATAAAGTTGTTTTATTTATGTGTGTTCCTTTCAACCCCGCACAGTGACCCTTTCATCCCCCCACAATGGGGTTAAAAGGGACATTTCTCCCAATTTATAAAAAAATGACTACACATTTTAAATTACTGTATTTGAGAATAAGAGGTTTTACTAGTATTAAAGCAAAGGTTTTAGTCGAGAATAAGGTGCAATCATGATAATAATATCTATTAATGTCATTATTTTATAAGCTTATAAAACAAAATGTCTCTTTCATCCCCACTGTCCCCTAAGTACTAATATTTAAATGGAAAAAGTTCATAACAACTTTCTCATTTATATTTTATTAACGTTTTTCTTGCAGTGGATTCTGTAGCAATATTTCATATCTTTCTTTAATCAGTTTTAAGCGTTTTCGTTTCCATCACCCCATTTTACAACAGCTTTACAGAATAAATTTGCATTATTCTCAGTGACTAAAATATTAGCGCCATAAAATAACAAACAATTCTTTGTAGTTTATTTTATATTCTTAAAATTACTTAATACTTTTATTTAATTTCAATTCCTTTTTTACAGATACAATGTTACTCAATATAATATATTCAATGAAATCAAAAAGAAAAAGTATGATATCATATCAATGCAAGAATTGTTACCTATAGTAAGTTTTGCATGTCAAAATTCAAGAATTACCATACAGTGTGGATTATTACTTATTGTATTGTTAACTGTTAATAATTCGTCTGTTTGTGCATTATTTTACATATTGCTTGTCGCAACATATTTCTACGCGTACACTGCAAATAAAATACAATTAACCAGCCAAATATTGGCATAATAAATACTGCCATATATCTAGGGACTAAGGAGCTGACTATTAGACAGAAGGTTCCGGGATCGAATTCTAACACAGGCCTGTATGTCCCCCTTTAAATGAAGGCACCGGTCTGTTTAGCGCTCGTGAGCAAATGATAACCGTAGCGCACGTAAACAATCAAGCATCCGACAATATTAGTTTAGAAAATTATATTAAAGACAATAAATATTTGAGTCACTTATAGGAAAGTTTATTTTGCAAAGAAAACTGGGTAACAATGACTTTTTAATAGTTAAAATTATTTTTTCAAATAATACAATTTCCATAGTCCATCACTCTAATTTGTATTACACAGTCACCAAAATTACATGATTTTCATAAAGTGATGTAGTAGATGGCAAATTAGTTGCAGGACCATATTAAAAATTAACATAAAATAAAATAAAATAAATTCATAAATTAGTTCGATTCATTTTTTCAATAATATTTAAGAAGAATTTAAAAATGGAAAATATAAACTTCCTTTTACGATATGACGTCATTTAACCCTTTATGTACTGCATTATGAATTCATGAAAATTTTATCTTCTAAAGCATTTTTCGTGTATTTTTGAAAATACATTAGAAGATTAACATAATCTATATATATAAACTAAGAGATGTCTGTCTTCCTTGAGCTCATGAAATACTTAATATGGTGTGCATATTTTGTGATATATTAGGAGTTTTATAAGAATCGCATGTGAATGGACTCTTAATTGCTCAAGAACGGAAATTATTTACTTCATAAAAATTTCAAGAAACACGTTCCATGCTTGGGCGACTATGCATATGTAAATTGCCATTAACACGAAGAACGAATACAATTGAAATTAACTTACGTGAATGATAACACTATAAAATTTTAAAGAAGGTGGGAGAGTTGAATTTCGAGTTTGGAAGGCGGGTGATGATAATTGTCCTTACAACTGTAGCGTTTTCTTCGATGAGTATCATTTATATGTTGTTTTCTGACAGAGGTCGTTTTAAAGCTTTTGGCCTGTACATTACTAAGCACTCACCCCTCTCCTCTTAACTAATTTTTTCATCAGTAGAGGGTGATTTAAAATTTTAATTTGTTCATGACTATGGCATACAATTTTATAAAAATTTATGAGTAAAATTTGCATAACATCTCAACAATTTGCAACTGCTTCTTCCCCATTTTCACACTGTGAGTGGGTACGTATTTCAGACAGTTGCATATAAAATCTTATAAATTAAAGGTTTGTTTATAAATATTACCACGGACCCGGGCAACACCAGGCGGGACAGCTAGTCATTTAATAAATTTTAGAAGTATTTTAGATGGATTGAAGGATTTAGAAGGATTAATTAAATTGGAATTTATGGATTTTGTGCAATATTTATAACCCACTCAAATGTTTTACTTTAAATATTTTTCTTAGTATTTGTAGGATAAGGAAATGTACAAATATAATGTTTTTACAGTAGAAACATTTCCGAATTGAACCCCCCCCCCCCCTACAACGCTAAGAAATCTTAAAAGATGCAAAGGCAAAAAAAAATCATCCTTTTAAATATATTTTTGTTTTGTGTATTCATTAATGCTTTTGGAACAAGATAAAGTAATCCATCTACTCATTCAAAACTGCATTACTACTAATCGATGTATTAAATGAATTTTATAACAAGTTATTTTAATGGTGCTCATAAATACCGTCAGTAGATAAAGGGCGGGAGTTTGTTTTCAAATATTACTTTAACAGATTATGAACTTTCAAAACTTCGTATAAACTTTTAAAGGAGAATGATATTCAAGTATTAAAAACTGTCATTTTATTTTATTCCAATAGTTCTTTTGAAATTTATTCACGAAAATCTCAAAGTAAAACATTCAGAGAAGTAAACATCGTCATTTATTTTCCTCAGTTTTAGTCACATTCTTTGCTGAAATGTTGAGAGGTATACGTCAGAAAAAAAGATATTTATGCACAGTAAATTTTTGTGAACATTTTTGAAGAAAAGTAAATAAAAAAATATATTCGACAAGTAACTGTCTTTCTTGTGATTTAAAAAGGCTATTGTGGACAAGTACCATATTTAAAAAGAAAAATCTTGACGTTATTTATTTTTTAATTAAGGCATTTTGCAACAGATCATTAAATATTAGATGCAAATCATTGACGAGATATAAAGTAAACTTGCCCTTCATTTCGTTTATTATAGCATTTTCCAAAATTGTTAAAATGTGTTTATGAATTCCGTTTGTTTATCTGTCTGTTCGTGCTCGAAATTACTTACGAAATTAGACTCTCATTGAGAAGTAGTTTTACATGTTAATAAGTTTCACTATAATATTTTTGCTATTTAAAATGTAATGTATTGCATTTAAAGTTCGGTTACAGAGTTACACAAAAGAACTCCATAGTTTTTGGAGAATAACCATTTGTTTTGTCTTTTATTTAAGTTGCTTATTTAAATATCTCCTTTTCTTATATGAAAAAATATAATTTCTTAATTATATTCTACTGTGTTTGAAAGTATTTAATGATCTATCCCTTATGCGTAAGTTTTCATTTTTTGTGCCGTTGTTTAAATATAACAAAAGACTGTACAGTACAGGTTCAATAAAGATGTTACGACTCTGTTTAAAATTTGTGAAATATAATATTTTTGCCGGTTCCGTTATTCCGGGCATATCTTTTAAAAAATAAAAATGAAATATTTTTTTTAAATTCTTCTTCTGCTCTTTTTTATACATTAAAAATAATTGTAAATTCTAAAATGATTTATTATGATACTCATCTGACTGGAATTGCTGCAAATAGTATCGAGCGAGCTAAGCAGGATGGGATTGCCTCACCAAATAAAAATGGTTGTGTTTCAAAGTTTTTTTTTTTTTTTTTTTTTTTTTTCATTTAAAATACTTCTAAATTTCATAATGTTAAATTTTTTTATGCCAATTGGTAGCACCAACTAAATGCATTTTTATATGTGCTTTCAACTAACTGTTCCATAGTTTTTATGCACTTACAATATTTGTGAATTTTACATGGTAAACAATTTATGATAGCGATGGTAAACGATTTAGGATTATTCTGTCAAGAGTTACTTCGAAGAGTACTGAGCAAGAGAAGCGGGCCGGGACCGCGTAGCTCTACTTATAGTTGTTGGTACCAACTAAAAATGTTTGTGTTTCAAAGATATTTCTTTTTAGTTTATTATTTTTCATTTCAAAAATTTGTAAATATCACAATGTTAAAATTATTTATGTCCATTAAAAGTACCTACTAAATGCCTTTTTATATGTGCTTTCAACTAACTTTTCCATAGTTTTTTATACATTTAAAAGATTTGTGAATTTTATATGGTAAACGGTGATAGGGATGGTAAACGATTTACGATAATTCTGTCAAGAGTTACTGCGAAAAGTATTGAAAAAGCGGAGCGGGCTGGGACCTCATAACTCTACTTACAGTTGTTGGTACAAACTAAAAATGTTTGTGTTTCAAAGATATTTCTGTTTAGTATATTATTTTAGTTTCTTATTTTGCAGTTCAAAAATTTGTAAATTTCATAATGTTAAAATTATTTTTGCCCATTTCTAGCACTAACTGAATGTATTTGTATATGTGTTTTCAACTAACTTTCCCGTTAGTTTTTTATACATTTAAAGGATTTGTAAAATTCCTATGTTAAACGATTTATGAAACAAATCATTCTGGCTCGATTTACTCTGAAGAGTATTGAGCATGCGAAACGGGTTGGCACCACGTAGTTGTTAGTAACAACTAAAAATATTTGTGTTTGAAAGATATTTTTTTCATTTTATTATTATTTTGCGTTTAGAACTTTGGTAAATTTAATAATCTTAAAATAAATTAATCCCATTGGTAGTACCAGTATAAATCATTTTTATTTGTGTTTCCAAGGAAGTTCTCTATTACTTTTTTGTACTTAAAAAAAAAAAAAAATTGTAAATTTTATATGTTATAAGGAATTATGATACTACTCATTATGGATAGAGTTCAAATAGTGGCGAGCGAGCGAAGCGGTCTGGGATCGCATAGTGGTCCCAATGTAAATTGCTTCGCAATTCACGGGGATTGGCGAGATTCAGCGAACACGAGCGGAGCCCACTAGTTTAAAAAAATTCAAAAAGTGTTCCATGGAGTTACTGTATACTGTGTAGCAGTAAATTCACAAAAAGCGCATAAATACACACACATGCATTTTTTTATTTATATTTTTACATATATATGTGTGTGTGTTCTTTAAAATTTTATTTTATATTTAGTACAGGGTGTCCAACGAATAAGACACTGATTTCAGAATTAACAAAGATCAATAGAATTATGCGGTAAATGGTTTGTTTATTAGCTAATCTGTAAAAATGTTATACAGAAGTTTCAAAATTTAGTTACAAAAACCGTTAACAAATGGCGCTGTAATCGCAATGCCTATAAATTGTGCTTCAAAGTCCAGAGAAGTAGCGTCTCATTCCTAGGTCATTCTCTATGGAAGGACGAAAAGTCGGAAACTCCACTTTTTCGTTGAGGTGATGTGCATAAGTGGAGACATCTGGTCACAAAATCATTCCACAAGCTTTAATTTTAGAGAATTTCAATTAATAGACTTTTAAATAAAAAGTTTAGAAATCATTATATAAGAACTTATTAAAATATTTTATTCAATTCAATTTATAATGCATATAATTATTAAATCAAAATCCATATATTTAGAAAAAATATTTTGTACTTTTTATTTATTTATTTATGTTTTTTTTTTTAAATAACGGCATAATATTTTGGTAATATTGTTTATACCTGAATTATTATAAATAAAAAAATAATTTTCATTTGTGTTTTTAAATCACGACATAGTATTTTGGTTTTAGCATAACACATATATTTATTTTCTTTCTAAACAAATTTTTAGAAACAGAAACTGTGCATTAAATTATTTCATTTTTAAAGGAATTGATGATAAGTCAATCATCAACATCGAAGCAAAAGTATTTTGGAGGCTGCGCTCTTTTCCAAAACTTCGGGTCATATTGCTAGAATCTGCACCATACTTCTGTCATCAATGATATAAAAAAAATGAAAATGAGTTTTTAAAATTAAAATGATTTTTTAACTTAATTAAGTTTTTAAAAATAGAAACTTTGTATTATTTTTTCATTCAAACTATTTTCTACATTTAAAAAGTATGATTTATGGATCATTATTATAAATGCTCAATGATTTAAAAAAGGGCTGATTTAATTCTTTTAGCTTAATTAAATTTTAAAACTAGAAACTTTAGATTTTATTTATTCAAATTTTTTTTCACAATTTAATAAATATTAAAAAGTAAAGATTTCCAATTTTTTTCAAATCCTCCTTCGCTTGGATTCGATGCCACGATGGAGAGAAAAGACATACCACAGAGATACTGGTATCCAGGCCGAAATAGATTATAACAAAATTTGAAACAAATCTCAATTCTGTCTACACATTGCTCCGCTTCTGCACATCACCCCAACTAAGAAGTGGGCTTCCCGCTTTTCATCCTTTCGTAGGGAAGAATCTAGGAATGAGACGCTAGTGCTCTGGACTTCGAAGCACAATTTATAAGCATTGCGATTACAGTGCCATCTGTTGACGGTTTTTGTAACTAAATTTTGAAACTTCTGTATAACAGTTTTACAGCTTAGCTAATAAGTAAACCGTTTATTGGTATAATTGAGAATTGCACTTGTTAGTTTGCAAGAATTTTGAATAGTATTTCTTGTACTGTTCCTAAAAACAAATTGAAGTACGCTGTGCTTGAAAAAAACTATCATATATGTTTATAAAAACTATTTTAATGCAGTGAATCAAGTTTTCTACAATAAAATATCACAAGTCTTGCATATGCCCCTGCAGACACCAATAGCATGTATGGAAGTTTTGTGGTATATATTTAACTGTACAGATTCGCACATTCCTTTGGCAAGCAATTTTATTAAACTAAATTAATGTTGCCTTTAGCAAATTCTTAATACATTGATGAATATGATTTAAAAATGTAAATTCAGTTTATATGTAATAAACTAATCTTTGATGTGTTAGTGTGAAATATTTTTAAATAATGTTAATTAAACGTTTTGCACCATGCTAACCGAAATTATATATATTTATATCTATATAATTAAATTTTAATATTTTAGTGCCAAGGGACACAATTACGTTTAATTCCTAACATATGTAACACGATATATGATTATATTGCGATAAATATTACAATACATAAATTAACATTAGGAATTGGACCAAAATATTTCAGGATGAAAATTTTGAAGATAGTCTCACGTAAGATAACTATATATATTACCTATGCACAAGCATAATATTATAAATATATTTCAATATGATTATATATTGAAATGTACGTCAAAGATTTGTTTATACACAGATTATAAACTTAAATTGGTTCGATTATTTTCATTATATTTGTTTCAGTTTTTAATTATAAACCGTCTAACATTTACGAATAAAAATTAATGTGTGTATAGTTAATGAAGTTCTCATCTTATTCTAAAGATTTTGATTATTGGCACAACGTTTATTATTGCAATATAAATGTTTTTGGAAATTAATAAAGATTTTACTACGAGTCTAAATAATGTTTTATCGCTGAGGAATTAAGTTTTGCCTCGTCCATTTTGTTTTTCGCATAATGTTTATATTTTAATATGATCCATGTATTTAATTATTCCATATTAAGTTTAACAATAACATGTTTGGAAATGATAATCAAATTTTCAAATTAATATTTGCAATTGTACTATTTTAATAAGTTATTAATTAAGATAAAAGCTTTCGGGATAAAGTATAAGACCGAAATTTACATAATTAGAAATTTAGTTAACTTAATTAGAATATTCAAATATCGAATTTACTCTCTTTATTAGAGTCTGTTCCGTATTTGAATATTGATAGTTAGTCAAAATTTTGTCTTTAGAGAGATTGTTCATCCCCATTCAAATTTAAAGTTATTTATTAATTATAAATGTCTAAAGGTCATACAATAAAGTCAAAACTTCTAAAAATTAAGACATGTTTAGGGGGAATAATAATACATGTCTAAAAGCTTATTTTACAATAATTTCTAAAATACAATACAATATTTTGTTTCAAATTACATCTGCGCAATTTTAAAAGTTTTAAATACGTATTTTAATGACTATTAAATGAAATGACAACATATAAATAATTATTTTACCTGAAAAGTTCATTTAAAAAAATAGTTTATGTATACTTATAATTGTATTTTTGTATAAGTTATAAAAATAATTAAACAATACAGCAACAGAATTAAGTTTGTAATGATGAACAATTGCTGTTAGTCATCGCAATAATCTTTAAGTGGGAAAAAAAAAGAGCCCATTATTATAAATTGGTTAAGTTTGATGCTATTTCTACAATAAATATTTCTAGATTGATTGTAGTTTTCTGACTATAATAACTTTTCAAAATTTCATTCATGAGACTAAATCTAGTAAAAAAAAAATTTGTTTCAGGTTTTTTTAATAAACAAATTTCTTGTATGATTCAATAATCATAATTCATATCTCATTCTATTTAAAGCATATTTTATAATAATAACAAATATTTTCCATTGCATAATTTTGTTAAAGGTTATGTACAAAATAATTACAGCATTAGAAGAATGAGAAAAAAAGGTAGTTTTTCTTAATTGTATATTACTTAGACTGTTAGGTTTATATTTGGAAGATATTCAATAAATGTTTGTAATCTTATAAATTTTATCAAAGGAACCTACAGTGGCGGTCAAAAGTTTCCGGCCAGTTAATTTTTTTGATTTGTTTGACAGAACGTTTTAGCGAAGAAGAAGTTCAATTGCTCCAAAAGTTAGGAATAAGCAAATTACCTCTGACCACGTGATTATTTTGATTGGTTAATTGAGATACTTGATGCAAAGGGGAGGAATTCAAAATTCGCCTATGCAAAAGTTTCCGGTCATTCGTAATTCATTAGTTTTTGCTATCGCTAAATTGTTTTTTTGGCCATGTTTGTTAATTAATCAAGGTGAATAATGTATTTGAAATTCAAAAAGGAAAAGTTTAACAATTTATTGCTCCTAAATGAGCGATTTGTTTGTCGCTAAAGGGACAATCCGCTCGTGAGATTGCGGCAAAGTTGTCGATCGGAAAATTTGCTGTAAAAGATATTTTAAAAAAATATAAAGATGGTCATGGCCTTCGGAACTTTCCACGGTCCGGGGATCCCGGAAAAAGACTTTTCTTGTGGACAGAATTATAAGAAAAGCAGTTGATGACCCGCGTAAAAATGCCGCTGCAATTCCACGCCATTTATGGTGTTAGAAGCAACTTATGGTGCTATGGTTATTGCTGAAATAAGCCTATCTACAGTGTCAAGACGCTAATGTGACGTAGAACTTTATGGAACAGTCGGTGTTAAAAAACCTTCCATAAGTAAAAAAATTCAGAGGGCCCGACTGGCGTTTGCCAAGGAATACAAAGACTGGCCAAGTGAAAACTGGAAAAAAGTACTATTTTCAGATGAATCGACGTTCAATCTTTTTGTGAGTGATAAAAAACATTACAACCGACGACCTAAAAACAAATGATAAGGTGCGAGATATATTATTCCTACAGTGAAGCACGGCGGAGGACACGTTATGCTGCGGGGAGCATTTTCTGGAAAATGCGCCTGTCCGTTATTTGAAATCCGCGGCAAGATGAATAGTGCAATGCATAAGGATATCTTTCAAGATCATTTGCTGAATTATTGGAGGAAAAATTGTGGTCTCAACTATTTGTTTCATCATGATAGCGACCAAAAGCATACATCCAGGCTCGTCAAGCAGTGGCTTTCGCACAAAATCTTTAGAAATGGACAGCCCAATCATCCGACCTGAATATAATAGAAAATCTTTGAAACTAACTTTAAAACGTGTGTGGAATTATAAATATTCCAATTTAGCAGCATTTTCACAAAAATTGCAAGAACCGTGGACAAAACTTAACATTGATGATCTACAACTGTTCATTGAATCGATGCCGCGTGGCTGCGCCACAGTACTTATTGTTAAATGTATGACTACAAAATACTAATTGTAAATGTTGTTGATCACTGTTATTTTCTTTTATAACACCATTTTTTTCCAAAACTTGCCAAGGTGGCCGGAAACTTTTGAGAACATGCGTTTTCTTTTGCAATTAATTTTGTCAATTAAATTTATTAATATTTAATTTTTATTCCATAAATATGTTCTTAACTGTTATGTCAATAAAGTGTATAAGTATCACTTTGAGATTCCTCTTCATATGGGTATACTTACAAATTAACCAAAAAAATTATGCTGGCCGGAAACTTTTGACCGCCACTGTATATATATGAAAATGGAATGCATCGTTCCGTGAAGTTTCATCAGAAGAAATTGAAACAACTCATAATATCAGTTAAGCACTTTATTAGAATATCTTGCAAAAAGTGCTGTTTCCACCAAGATAATTAGCCATCGCTCCGTAGTAGTAATTAGGTTTAAACAAAGTTCCAGATAATCGAATAACATGACGGTGACCAGGGGATGGATGAAAACTGGAAATACGACTCAAATCTGCTGAAACACAGCGAGTATCAACATTTTGTTCCTCACGTGTAAGGATACAAATATGACGTAGGTCGCGCTCTCAACCAATGAATAATTAAGAATGTCACGTCAAATAAAGAGTGCGAACAGAACTAGCGGATGAATTTGGAGGGAAAAAGGATAACTTCAGAAATGCGCGGGAAAGTAAAAATGGAAGTTAAAAGAATAATCTCGAAAGAAAAAAGCGCGGGAATGGAACATTTAATTTAAGAATGCTAAAAGCGTAATATTAAAGCGATTAAGACAAGTGCGACATTAAATTAAAGATTTTTTTAACAGAGTTAACGATAGAGATTATTTAAGTATAAGGATTTAGTGAATATAAAGTAGTAATTTAGAATAAGATAAGGAAATCGCGGAATTAGATCTAATAATGTAACATATATATATATATATATATATATATATATATATATATATATATATATATATATAATATACAACCATTAATTAAACATTACTGACCACCATGAATAATTGTGATAGTATGAATGAATTTACAACAATACAGTGTCCCAAACACACTGAATGGATTCCAAAAACATAATAAACAAGCTGTTATGTATAAAATAAAGTCCCTTGTACTATATAACAAGAATTAATAATGAAGAAAAAAAGGAGAATATGGATTTCGATAAAAAATAATTGAAAAGCTTATATATTGAATTATGTTATCAAGAGTACAGAATTCAATTATATAAGCAAAATCAGTCGTTTTCTGTGAGAAAAAAGCTAAAAGCTGATTTTTTTTTTCTCCTGTACTCTAACGACCAATATAACCAACATAATAGTTTCAAGATGAAATCAGAATAAAATTAAATACTATGAAATGCAAAAAGCAATACAACCTTTTAAATAATTAATTTATAGCAAGGAAAAATAGTAATATTACACAAAATACCTAATAAAATCCCAGTTATTTTATCCAAATACACATCAGCACATTGTATCCAAAAGTTAGATAAGTTTATGGTTATTTTTACACAGATTTTAAAACCTAATGTATACAGTTAATCTATTTTGAAATACTGTGATAAATGCAATTAAAATAATATAAATAGCAAATAATTACATAATAATTAAATTACCTCTTAACACTTTTAAATTGTTTTTTAAATTTCTTAACTAAAGTAAAAAATTACAAAACTATAAGTTTACAAAATCGCAAATAGCCAACATTAAGCTCCATCATGTGTTAAAAATTTATATTATTACTTTATTCGAAGCATGAGACAGAATCCAATTTAAATTTTAGTGCTGCCATCTATGATATTAACTTGAAACTAATATGAACAAATTGTCATAATAATATGCTATTATAAGTTAATTCATTCATAATATACCAACTACTATATCCCAACAAATCCTAATATAAAAATACAATATTATATATCATTATTCATATAAATATTAAATAAATACAAATGTTAATAGAATGATTACAATATATTCTACTACCATACCCAGTTAATCTATACGGAAAATTTAAATAATTTCAAAACAATAATAATATAATATAGCAATATGCTATAAAACTAAATAATTCATATATAAAAAATTATATATAATAAAAATATAAACTATAAGAAATACTTTTAAATATAAAAAAATAATTAATAAAAGGAACAGGGAGAAGAAAAAGTATGTTGATATAATTATGTCAGAATCTTCATTTCCCAATTGCCTAATGATAACAAATAAATTGTGTGGTTTATTTCCATATTAACCTTAAAAAACTAAAGAATATGGATATGGGATTAACGTTCACATAAAACCGTTAATTAATCATTTAATACTAAGTTTCAAAGTTAAACATTATGAAAAAGTATAGAGGAATAATAAAAATACTAATAACCCAATTTTAATACATACTGTAATATCATTAGTTATATCAAATATACTTATTATGCATATTATTCACCATAAAGATCCTATACTATTAGAAATTAATATGATATTGTCCCGAGAAGACTAAATATTAAAAACGAGTTAATTATTAACTTGATTAAATATTAATTAAGCTAAATAAATTCAATGTGAATTTAAATAAAAATTTAACGTCACCATATATATATAAAATATCGAATCAACCTCCATACAAAAAGTGTATTAGCAATGTAGTTATAATTCAAATGCCCCATCAATTTTTTTTATAAATAAATTAACCATTGCGTATTATCCAGACTATATATATATATATATGTCGTAGGCTAATTGAGAAATCTGGCTCTTTGCAAACAGCCTAGGTAGTCCAGTCATTTGGTAGAAAATAGGGGAAAGTTTTGGTGTAGTTTTGATATTTGGTGCCTTTATGTTTTTTGGGTCGCTGGACACGAATCTGAAGTTTGCCAACAAAATTTATCACGGACAACACGTTTTTTTGGCAAAAAACTGGATTTTCATTGTTTTTTCAAAATAACTTCAAAATTATGCATTTTACGCAAAAGTCCTCAGTACATAAATTAAAGAGGATAAAATTTCCTACATTTTACGTATTAAAAGTTTTTTTCTCTGATCAATGGTTTAGCCGTGACAGCGCCGCAAAAATGGGTGTGAAAATCACAAAATTCTGAAAAAACGGGAATTACGGCAGTGCACGGTGTGTGATTTACCGATTCTAGCTGGCCAAAATTATTTTTGGCGTCAATATAGTCGCATCGCCATGAAATTGAAAAATGTTATTGATATTCACTATTGAATGTTAGGTATTGTAAAATGTTGCGTGTAGCAGTCATAATTTCATTACAGGGACATTCAAAAGTATTTCATTATATTACGGCCTATGGGGAAAAATCGTTTATGGTGGTTTTTAATAATGTTTCATAATTTCAAACACTTTGAAATTTATATACATATATATGAAGTGCACTACAAGATGATTTCTTATAGAATATGGTATGGGTAGTATTAATCGATCATTTACAGGGACACTAAAAAGAATTATGTTACATTACGGTCTATGGAGAAAAATTGTTTGTGGTGTATTTTGTTCATGTTACACCTTTTCAAAAGTATTTAAATTGATATATATCTCCGAGGTGCTCTATAAGATGATGATGTGCCATTGATCTTTCATATACAGGGACAAACAAAATAAATCAGTTATATTTTTCTCTGTATGAACAATAATTGATGGAAGTGCGTTTTCAGTTGTGGAACTCTTTTTAAAAATTTAAAAATTGCATACTATTTAGCGTGTATAAATTCTATAAATCATATATAGGGCTGAACAAGACATCTATATACCCGCTTATTGCCGGAAATTGCTAACGAGGAATTTTCAACTGTGCTATGCGTTCACTAACAGTTCTAAATTTTAGCATATTGTGAATTATATGATAAATCTATAGTTCATATACAGGAATGTACAAAATTTTCAGCTATGTTTTCGATTTTGGTTGAAATTGTGTTTTCAAACGTGTTATATGTTTTACAAATTATTGCTTAGACAACGTTTTTCACGTTATTAAACTATGAAGTTTTATTATAGTAGTCCAAATGCGTTCAAAAATGTTCCATAATCTGATTGGCACATGATTTTACATTCTTCTTGATAATTTTAATGATACTTTCTTAACAGCATTGAAGCTAAAATGAAAAAACTATTTTTGTATTATTATAACAAATTCTAAAATTTCTTTTTCTAAAATTTAAGGTACGGGACAAACATTCGATAGCATTAATGAAAATTGCTGTGTTGCATGTTCTGTTGTATATTCATATTTATTTCTGCACAAACCTTACAGGAAACCTAACAGGAACCTTATGTAAAGATAGGGAATCCTAAGATATCATGATTAATATATCATGAGAAAATGCCTACATTATGTTTTGCATTGTATCAAATCTGAATTTGGAGAATTTGTCTGGATCAATTTTGTAAACACTCAGAATTTGCAACCAAGTAATATATTTTAAATGATTTTGTCCCGATATATCTACATACAACTGGCAATTTTTGTCCAAATTTGGTCATAAATTTAAACATTTCGCTTTTGCAAAACTTCATGTGCTCTTCATTGTAATTTTCCTCTGTAAACAAAATATTTTCAACCAAATTCACATTTTCGTTACATTTTAAATCTTGATGCCGTTGCTTAATGGTGCAAAAGTTTATTTATGTGACTAACTCAAATTCTGCTGTCTTTGATTAAAAACAAAATGGTACTTGAACTATAATGTCAAGAAAAAGTCATGCCAGAAGGTATCAAATATTTTTTATTAAAAAAAAACATTTATTTTATACTGCTGGTAGTAATAAAAACACCCACTAATTCCATGCGTCTATTTTCTATGCTGTAGATGTCGGTGAAAAGCAGGGACCCTCAAGTAAAAGAAAGCGGAAATAATATATTTTCTTTTGTTTTCTAAATAAATGTAGTTACTAATGTACATGTTTATTTATAATTAAATAATGATTCATAATGTGTCGTCTTATTTATTATCAGCAACTTCATTGTAAAATGTAGTCATTTATATAATCTTTCGTATACTTTATAGTCAATGCTTGTGTAAAATGGTCAGTTTTCATGTTAAATCTACGTACAGCGGCGTAATTCCCGTTTTCTCTGAATTGTTTGGTTTTCACTCCCATTTTGTTGTGTTGTCACGGCTAAACCATTGATCAGAGAAAAAAACTTTTAATTTTTCCATTTTTTTGCCAAAAAAAAGTGTTTCCCGGGATAAATTTTGTTGGCAAACTTCAGATTCGTGTTCAGCGATCCACAAAACATGAAGGCACCAAATATCAAAACTACACCAAAACTTTCCCCTATTTGTCCTTTTTGAGCACCTAATGCCTGGACTAAGGCTCTTTGCAAAGAGCCGGGCTAATTGGAGAATCCATCTCCCTTTTTCCAATTAGCCTGATATTTTTCAGGCTTATTGCAAAGAGCCTATAAAGCGTTAGGCTAATTGAAAAATGACCATTTATTATCCGAACAGGGTGATATTTTTAGCTCACAGGCTATCAAAGCCTGAGAGCTTATGTGCCCGCCGATTCTGTATGTACGCGTGTACGTACGTACGTATGTACGTAACACGATAACTCTTGATAGAAATATACGATTTGCTTCAAAAATTTTTTTCTAGGTTCATTCTGATAAGGTGCTTCCCTGATTAGTTTTTGGGGTTCATTGGTTAAGGATAAAGAGGGAAAAGGGGGGCTAGTTCCCCCCCCCCTAATTTATATAAATGGATTTTTCATGCAGAAATATTCGATTTGCTCCAAATTTGGCATACCGGTTTATTGTGTTAAGGAGCTTCCCTGATTAGATTTGGAAGCTCATTATTTAAGTATAAAGGGGGGCTACCCCCCTTAATTTAGATAAATCGTTTTTTCATGATGAATTATTCGATTTGCTCCAAATTTCGTATACCGGTTTATTAAGTTAAGGAGCTGCCTTGATTAGATTTGGAGGTTCATTAGTTACATATACAGGGAGGAAAGGGGGGGGGCAACACCCCGTAATTTAGATAAATGGGTTTTTCATACAGAATTATTCGATTTGCTTCAAATTTGATATACCAGTTTATTACGATATGGCTTCCTTCATTTGATTTGGAGGTTCATTGGTTAAGTATAAAAGGGGGGAAAGGGGGGAAATTGCCCTTCCCCTTAATTTAGATAAATGCGTTTTCATGCAGAATTATCTGATTTAGTTTAATTTTTTTTCAACCGGATCCGAACTTGAAGGTTCCATTTGAAGTTCCCGAAATCCATTCCCGAAAACCGACCACGACCAGGTTTCGAATTGAGTTCAATTAGAACTTTCAGGTTCGGATCGGGTTGCCGGTGGACGGAGATTATTTTGTCTGGCTTGCATCGGGTTATAGTTCTTTGGAATATTTTTGTCGGTTAAGATTTGGTTCGGGACGGGTTTCAGGTTAACTTCGAATGGAATTTTTAGGTTCTGGTAGCGTTGCGTGTCCACGGAAACTAATTTGTCTTGTTCGGATCCGGTTATGGATCTTTGGAATATTTTTGTCGGTTATCAGATTTGTTTCGGGATTTCGGGTTTTTTCAAATGGAACTCTCAGGTTCGGGTCGGGTTGCATGTAGACTGAAATTATTTTGTCTTGCTCGGATCGGTTTACGGTCTGTTGTAATTTATTTTTCGGGTTTGGGTAGGGTTATGCGTTAATAAACCTAATAAAAAGAAAATTGCCCAGTTAAACTGATGGCATTGAGCTAACAGGCTATTCACACTAATTGTATATTATACTCTTATTTCAAAGAATAATGCCCCTCGAAAAATAAATGAAGGTATTAGTCCCCGTTGCCCCCCTTTCTACTTAAACAAAGAACCTCAAAATCTAATCAGGGAAGCTACTTAACATAATAAACTGGTATAGCAAATTTGAAGCAAATCAGATAATTCTGCATGAAAAAACCATTTCACTAAATTAAGGGGGGGGGGGGTATTAGCTCCCCCATTTCTCCCTTTATGCTGAACCAATGAACTTTCAAATCTAATCAGAAAAGCTCCTTATTAGAATGAACCTAGAAAAAAGAAATTAACTAAATTAGATAATTCTGCATGAAAACACATTTATCTAAATTAAGGGGAAGGGCAATTGCCCCCTTTCCCCCCTTTTATACTTAACCAATGAACCTCCAAATCAAATGAAGGAAGCCATATCGTAATAAACTGGTATATCAAATTTGAAGCAAATCGAATAATTCTGTATGAAAAACCCATTTATCTAAATTAAGGTGACGCTAGCCCCTGTCCCTCCTTTATACTTAAACAATAAATCTCCATATCTAACCAAGGCAGCTTCTTAACATAATAAACCGGTATACGAAATTTGGAGCAGATCGAATAACTCTGCATGAAAAACCCATTTATCTAAATTAAGGAGGGAGTGTGTCTAGACCCCCTTTCCTCCCTTTATACTTAACTAATGAACCTCCAAATCTAATCAAGGAAGTTCCTGAACATAATAAACCGCTATACCAAATTTGGAGCAAATCGAATAATTTTGCATTAAAAACCCATTTACCTAAATTAAGGGGGGGGGGGGCTAGCCCCCCTTTCCTCCCTTTATACTTAACTAATGAACCTCCAAATCTAATCAAGCCTTCTCCTTAACATAATAAACCAGTATACATAATTTGAGCTAATTGAATAATTCTACATGAAAAACGCATTTATCTAAATTAAGGGGAGAGGCAATTGCCCCCCTTTCCCCCCTTTATACATAATAATGATTTTCCAAATGTAATCAGGGAAGCTGCTTAACATAATTAACCGGTATACCAAATTTATAGCAAATCGCATATTTCTGCAAGAAATAAACATTTATCTAAATTACGGGGGGGGGGGGAATAGCCCCCCTTTCCTCCCTTTATATGTAACTAATGAACCTCCAAATCTAATCAAGGCAGCTCCTTAACTTAATAAACCGGATACCAAATTTGGAGCAAATCGAATAATTCATCATGAAAAACCGATTTATCTAAATTAAGGGGGGTAGCCCCCCTTTCCCCTCTTTATACTTAAATAATAAGCTTCCAAATCTAATCAGGGAAGCTCCTTAACACAGTATACCGGCATACCAAATTTGGAGCAAATCGAATATTTCTGCATAAAAAACCCATTTATATAAATTAAGGGGGGGGGGGGAATAGCCCCTTTTCCCCCTTTATCCTTAACCAATGAACCACCAAACAATAATCAGGGAAGCACCTTATCAGAATGAACCCAGAAAAAAAAATTGAAGCAAATCGGATATTTCTATCAAGGGTTATCGCGTTACGTACATACCTACGTACACACGTACATACAGAATCGGCGGGCACATAAGCCCTCAGGCTTTGATAGCCTGTGAGCTAAAAATATCACCCTGATCGGATAATAAGTGGTCATTTTTCAATTAGCCTAACGTTTTATAGGCTCTTTGCAATAAGCCTGAAAATATCAGGCTAATTGGAAAAAGGGAGATGGATTCTCCAATTAGCCCGGCTGTTTGCAAAGAGCCTAGGCTGTTTGCAAAGAGCCGGATTTCTCAATTAGCCTACGACATATATATAACCATTAAATAAACATTACCGACCAACAACAAAAGCTGTGTAAGTATGAATAAAATGATATATATATTGATATATTCATTGTGATATTTACAATAATTTGCAAAAAATAACATTTACACATGCACTAAGATTACTTTCTTGTAAAAAAAAAAAAAATCCATTTTAGATTATTTTATAAAATGTTTCGCACCATATGTGCCTATATAAAATATAATTTGTTGTATAGAAATTACCATTAAGTGTAATTACTATTATTTTATATATTCCATTATAATTATTTGAAATGCAGCACTTTTAAATTTCATAACTATAGCCTTTTATAAATACCTTTTGAGTTCGATGTCAAATTCAAACTGTACATGATTTCTTTATTTTCTTCTTTAAAAAATTTTACGAAATTTATGTCTTAAATATATTTTGCTGTATACAAAGGGTAAATGGCGCAGATAATTTACTTGCTATTAATTTATTGTAAAATTATTTTTTCCTGTTTTCTTTTTTTTTTTTTTTCAAATATCTTATTTCTCTTATCAAACCAACAGTTTAACAATTATGTTTAGTTCGTAATTTATATGATTTAATACTTACTTACTCATAGATTATTCATTTTATAAATGTATTTTTAATTAATGCTCCTTGAATATTTCCAAATGTATTGATAAGAAAAATTTATTCGTTTTATTTGATACTAATATTTGTTGAGTAGGAAAAAAATAATATAAATGTCTTCCTAAAAGAATATTTTACTAAATATCTCTGACGATATAAATTTTAATAAATATATAATAAATATATAATAAATAATTAAACATTACCGACCACATCAAAATCGCGATAGTATGAATGAAATGACGATGATACAGTTTCCCCATCACACTTAATATGGATACCAAAAACATATAATATACAAACTGCTATGTATAAAATAAAGTGTCTTGTACTATTTTACAAGAATTAATATAGAAGAAAAAAAAAGGGAAGAGTATGGATACCTATAAAGAAAATTGAAAAGCTTATATATTGAATTACTTTATCAAGAGTACGCAATTCAATGATATGAGCAAATCAGTAGTTTCCTGTGTGAAAAAAAGCTAAAAGCTGAATTTTTTTTTTTTTTCTCCTGTACTCAAACGACCAATATTACCAAGAGAATAGTTTCAATATGAAAACAGAATAATTAAATGCCATGAAATGGAAAAAACAATAAAACCTTTAAATATTTAATTCACAGCATGGAAAAATAATAATATTACACAACATACCGATATATATATATATATATATATATATATATATAATTTGGACACAATCTAGCCATACACAACAAAAAATAAAAAATGAAACATGTGAATTAACAACTTATTCAATTAATATAAAGCGATAAACTATCTTAAATTTCAGAATAGTACAAAATCATCCATCCTAACAGACACAACAAATACACTTACACGTGTTATAAGAATCAGTTACATTTAATAATGAATTCTGACAGTTCAAAATCAGCAAATGGAGGGAAATAATTATATTAATAATATAAATATAATAATTATTATGCATATTATCGTAATAAAACTAAACATAATAAATTATTCTATATGCTAGTTAAAGGATCTTGGAGGAAATTTATTAAAAAATAGAATTAAACAAATTCAGTTATTAAATGGAGATGAAGGAATTAACAAAATTTTTAGAATTTGGCAACCCCAGATATTTTTTAAATAAAAATGAAATGAACGTGAACAAATTATAGTGCTGCCATCTATTGATTTTTCTACATATTATATACTATTTTAAATTAATAGGGAGGAAGTAAAATACTTATAGCGCTGCCATCTATTGTAGAAAATTTAAATTAAATACGGAGAATGATATTTAAATCATTTTTAAATTTTACAAGTTTTTGCAAATCAAAAATAAAGTTTTATTCAATATATATATATATATATGTGTGTGTGTGTGTGTGTAAGATTTAAACTGTTAGGTCCCATCCTGCATCTCAGTTTCCACTTATGACGAGCCTGATAAGCAAATAAACTGTCGCTCTGGTATTTATTTATTGTCAATAATTTGAACCCATGAGAAATAAAAGCGCAATTTACGGGTCATGAGAACAATGATTTTCAACATTGAAAATTCATAGATTCATTGAAGTTCATAGCTGCCAACTCTTCCGCTTTTTCAGACCACAAAAATTTAATAGAAATTTTTGCCTTATTTAATCGGCAAGATAACGGCGATTCAAAAAGATAAAATTAACTATAAAATTTTTGTGGTCTGAAAAAGCGTAAGATGTTGGCAGCTATGGAAGTTTCTTTTTTTATTACTCATAAAGCATTGCCTCGGAAGAGGTCAGTAAAACAATTGGCTGTACTAGACCTAATTGGAATGTTCTACCAGTATCATATGAGTCACGGTTTTTATGTGTTAATCCAGGAGGATTTGAAAAAGCCAGTTATAGCTCGTTGCAAAATTAAGTCATTTGAGGGATTCAATTCAGGTCTGCATTCCTTCAGAACTCTTTAATTATTTAAATATATCAGTATCAATAAATTAACATTTCACACATGTAGGAGAGACTGGGGATGAAAGGGACACTCAGAATTTCAGGAAGAAAATGAAATGTAGAAAATTTCAACTTTGGCTCAATCGATGGCGAAACTTGTTCTGTCTTAATAATTCTTATAACTAACGTCAGCAATTGTAGCGTTGTAGGTGGTGAAAGCGAAACCTGTTTTTGATATAGATATGTAAATTTTGATCTTACTTTTCTTTTTACCTCTAAAAAAATTAATATTGTGTTCAGCATTATAATATTTATTTTATTTAGCACTGTAAAGTATGCAGTTTATGTGAATACCAGTATATTTTGTAATCTTAAATATTGCCATGCATGAATACATTTTTAATTTCGCTATGTGGGTATGGGGTTGAAAGGGACAGTAACTGAGGTGTTGAAAGGGACATGTTCCTTTCTATGCCTCGTTGTTTATAATTATTTCAACAAAATATTATTTACGTTTCGAAATATTTAAGTTATGGTTTTTAGTTTTGCATGTAGAAAGAATGAATGCATTATTATGTAGAACGAAAATATGCAAATATTACAATAACATATACCTACATATTTATATATTTTTTGCTTTTCCAAAAATCACCAAAAGTCAATATGCTTCGAAAATATAAAAGGAAATTTGATAAAAATCGAATAACTGAAGAAGAAATGATGGGTGCTGTATCTGAAGTAGCGGAAAAAGGATTGTCTGTAAGACCAACAGCTAAATCCTACGGTATTGAAAAGTCCTGTTTAGAAAGAATTGTTCTAAAATTTAAGATTTCAGAAGCACATGAATTTCAATTCACCCATTTTGTAATAAAAAAGTTTTTAGTGAAGGTCCATAAAACGATTTAGCTTCGAATTTGCTCTAAGCATATAATATGATCTACGGTTTAACAATTGTGCACATGAGTATTCAATTTCTTTGAATTCTCGAAATATCTCTTTGTCTTGGGAAACAAACAAGCAAGCTGGAAATAATTGGTTCCAAGATTTTAACCAACAGAATTCATTACTTTCTCTTAATTAAACCTTTAGCCATTAGTTTAACAAGAAGTATAAGTTTCAACAAAGCTAATGTTGATATTTTTTAAACACCTTTAGTCAGTTATAAATTGTTAAAAATTCACATGGAATATAATATATAACTGTGATGAAACAGGTTTAATGACAGAGCCCAAGCCACCAAATATAGTAGCAAAACATGGTGAAAACAATTTTCTGACGTAACATCAGCTGAACGTAGTAAACTTGTCACACTTTTGTTTCTGCATCATGTAACTCTGTCCAACAATTTGTTTCAATATTTTGTTTTCCTAAGGAAGAATTGCAAATAGTTCATACTCGGAGCTGTCCCATCCGAAAGGCTTGGACTTGCTCATCAATGTTGGTGGATGAGCGCAGAATTTTTTTAAAGCAAGAGTGGATTAGCTTAATATTCTAGTTGTTCCAAAACTGATCCTACTCTTCTCTTATTTGATAATAATGAAAGCAATACAAATATTAAGGCAATAAAATTTTCGAAAGGTAATGGAATAATTACGGTAATATTCCTGTCGCACTTTATTCACATACTCATGAAAAGCATTCGGAATGAATTCGAAGTACATTTTTTCAGAATAAAAGGATTAAAACCACTTTGTATTTACTGATACTATTGACATGAATGACGCGAATATCAATGATATTGTGATGAAGTTACCTAAATGTGTAACTGCTGATGAGACAGGTAGAGCTAAACTTTTTATTAAATTTTTGATTTAAATTTGTTTTTAGTCAAGTAGACCTAAACAAATTATTTTTCTTGTTTTTGTTTTATCATACGTTGCAATTTATTTTATTTTTATTTGTGTATTATTATCTTTTTTTTTTTTGAATAATGTAATCGCAAATAAAAAGAAAAAATGTTCTTAAAATAGTTTTATTTATGTGCATACCTTTCAATCCCACACAGTGTCCCTTTCATCCCTACAATGGGGTAAAAAGGGACATTTGTCCCGATTTATAAATATGCGTACAAATTTTAAATTAATGTATTTTGGGATAAGAGGTTTTACTAGTATTAGAGGTTTTAGACGAGAATTAGGCGCAGTCATGATAATGATGTCTTTTAATGTCATTATTTTATAAGCTTATAAAGACAAAATGTTCCTTTCATCCCCACTCTCCCCTAAATAACTATATATATACTGGGTGTTTCAAAAGTGCGGTGCGAAAGTAAAACGCGATATAAAAAAAAATTTCTATGCGTCTAAGAAACATGCAGTTTGCAGATAAACATTCAGCGTGGTACGGGATTTTGTCTAGCACCAAAATAAAAAACTAGCTTAAAATCTCGACTATAGAATGTGCTACTGTGGAAAATTCCATGGGATAATTCTATATTGATCATACAATGAATGCTCACACAAGATTTGGATAGAAAAATATATACATGCAGTATTCTCTAATGTCTTTGTACCCAAACCATGAGTTATGTGAGCAATATGGCATTATGCCATGGAATTATCTACAGTAGCGCCCTCTATTGTGGAGAGTTTGAACTAATTTTTTATGTTGGTGTCATAGAAAATCCCGTGTCACGCTGAATATTTATCTGCAAATCGCATTTCTCTCCGGCTAGATCTTTTTTTTTTTATCGTGTTTTGCTTTCGCTCCGAACTTTTGAAACACCCGGTATATACATGTATAATATTTCATTCCTTTATTTTACTATTAACGTTTGTAAAATTATGTATTTTTAATATTTTAATATTTATTACATTTCTATCTTCACTGAAAAATCCATGAAATGATATTTATTTAAAAACATCGTATTTAATTGCGTAATAAATCTCATAAACTTAACATTTAAAGATAATTTCGTATGCTTTTATAATCTAACCTCATTTTGATGCATGAAGGGGAAATGAAAGTTTCGATAACCTTTTCAACCGTTAAACATATCCAATATTGAGAAAATATGCATGCTATGTATCGATATTTGATTCCACATTTTTGGTTTATGATACGAAAATGTGATCTGTACCTACTCTCGATCGTTGTCTCGTCTACTATTCATCCGTTTAATTTATTTCTTGTGTAGTGTACATGCATGGATGTTTGCTCGTTAATATCATATGAAATCTGAAACTCATTTTCCAAAATGCCAAATTTTCCAATAAATTTGCTTTGAAACTTTGTAAAATGTGGTCTAACCAACTTTTTCTCAATAATTTGATTACAGTATCTAAAGGAGTTAAAAATTACATGGAAATGTGCCAATCATTGATTTTTGCCAATTTTTGAAATGTGCCCAACATTTGATCATTTACAATAAAAAATTGTAACTTATAAAATATACTTTAAATACTGTGAATAGTTTTGTCTGTCTTTTTACTGTACAAAATTTCGGTTGTATATGAATATATTCATAACAAAGATATTATTATATTTTTGATATATTAATATAATATAGTTTTTCATGAAATAATAAGAACTGTAACAAGTTTTACGGAATACATTTTCAGATCTATACTATATTATTGCAAAAACAAATATATGCGTATAACAGCAAGTACGAAATAACAATATTTTTAAAAACTGTGATATTAAATATTTTACGTAAAGTTACATTGAAAGGCTCCGTATATATAAGTGTATTACTTTAAAGCTGTTTTGAAATTTAAACTCACTTTCAATATTAGAAATGCCATCAACAAAATAATATGTAAAAAAAAATTACACCAGTTATACAGATTTTGAAAACTTGGTGTCCTTCATCTTATTATGCATCTCTTTCCGGTAACATCAATTTTAAATTTTAAATATGCTATCTCCGAGTTAAAATTATTCAGGAAAAATACGCCCTTTCCATTTTTTTGACGTTTTATGTTCATTTTCAATTCTGTTCTATTTTAAGATTACAATAGATTTAAAATTCAAACAGCCGTAAAGCATTCATTTTGAATTTCATACCAAAAAAGAAAGATTCTATCTACATTCGGTTCCTCCTAATGGATGTTTAACTATTATGTGAATGATAATGTGCTTTGAATTATCGCCTTAGTTTTACTTTGAACCGTTTAAGTAACTGAATTATCATTTTCGTTTTCACATTTCGCTTTACAAAGGTAAATTTTTTAAAAATATTTTTTTAGCTGAAAGTGGATTTATAGATGTAAAAAATGTTATTATATGCAGTAGAATTCCTTGGTGAATCCCAATGGCAAATTAACATTAATTTCTAGCATTATTATTTTTTGAAGCATTTGCCACATTATATTGCATTATTATGTTAAATTATTATTTTTTATGCGCATATGTGAAACATTTCACATTTATTCAGACTTCAAACAATTAACCACATATTTTAGATGACAAACATGTAAAAAAAAATACGTCTATTTAGTTACCACATGCTTTAATTTTTAAATATGTAGTTAACACAATTTTTGCCAGTTAGAGGGAAGTGGGAAATCTAAACTGAAAAAGTATTCAAAATAATGTTGAAAATAGAATTTTTAAATGTAATTGTCCACCTCGTAATTATCAAAAAGCTACACATTTTTTTTTCTTTTACGTTTATTGACACTAGAAAGATAGGTCAATCAGATTAATTTTCGTTTTACTACAACAGGCACATTACATAACACTGCACATCAATATTTTTTTTTTTTTTTTTTATTGAAAGAGTTATGCTTTATAAAAAAAAATCCCATCGTAGATGGGGACGATATATCAAAAAAGAAATGTTAATATGTGAGATAATGAAGTAAAATGAAAACATGGACTATAGAACATATGTACTTGATCTAAAACAGAAAATAATCGATGCTTGCAATAATATTATTTTTAAACATTTACAAAATATTTATAGAAACATTATAAGAAAAGCTCAGTAATGTGCTTGAGAGGTTAGAAAGAGATTTTAAAATTCCTTGTAAATTTATATATTTTTTAAACTAAGCTACTAGAATCTTTTTATGATGTCTTTATAGATGCATTCGTGACAAAAATTCCTTCATTAATCTGCAAGTTGGACCTATTTTCATTGGTGTAATAAACTTTTTAAAAGGATCGGAAAAATGGAAAAATGCGTTGTTTTCCCCTTATTCACAATTCTTTTCATAGAAGCAGATATACAGTTTGCTTGCACTGACAGTTAAGGTAATGATTGCTTTATAGTAATTGTAACCCAAATGTAAATATTTTGTAATTGATTATTACTTTTTTAGAAGTTAGTGTAAAAAAAAATAAAAATTGTTACTTTCTAAAAATTAATGGAATAAGTATTTCGTTAAGATAATCTGATTTCCTTCATTTTTCTTTAAAACTTTTGCAATTGACATTGCTTGCATATCTCCGACCGGTAAACCATTAAAGATCATTTTAAACTTTTTGGTATACTCTATATGTCTCTCCAATCTCTCTATGTAAGAATTAAAAAAAAGTTATTTGGAGAAACACTGAAAATTATTTTACCTTGAAGATAATATATTTTAATTGTTACAAAACGTACAGAACAACTGCTCGATAATTCCTTGCGATTTTTAGGTGCGTTCGTAATTATATAAATACGTAGCACCTATAGTCGTCGTTCGGTCCGTCTGTCGCAAAAACTACCCAACTGAATGGTCAGAAATTTTAAATATATAATTGTTGTAAAATTTTGTCGCGTCCGTCATTTCAAATATTATGAAAATAGGATGTATAGTCTAATTACAGGGGCAGTCAAATGTTTTCAGTTCCATTACAGAAAATAGGAAAAAATTATTCGAAGTGCATTTTAATGATGTTACAGGCTCTTCGAACCGAATGAAATTGATATGCACTTATGAAATTCACTAAAATATACGTTCAGTACAATATGCGGTTAAAAAAAATATTTATAAAACTAATTATAGTAGTTATTTGCCACGTTTGACGTGCAATTTCTAAATTGTTTTTCCTTTTTTCATGTCAAATACCCTTTTTACTTCAAGGTTAATATTTTCGGGTGTATAAGTCAACTATTTTTAGGTGCGTTCGTAATTATATAAATACGAAGCACCTTTAGTTGTTGTTCAGTCCGTCTGTCTGTCCGTCCGTCCGTCCATCTGTCCGCAGATAACAGAGCAAAAACTATCCAACCGAATTGTCTGAACTTTTAAATATATAATTGTTGCAATATTTTGTCGAGTCATTTCAAATTTTATGAAAATCGGATGTATAGTTTAATGACAGGGACAGTCAAAAGTTTACCGTTACATGACGGCCAATGGGAAAAAAAATATTGCAAGTGCATTTTAATTATGTTACAGCCTTTCGAACCGAATGAAATGGATATGCACTTATGAAGTGCTCTAAAATATACATTCAGTACAATATGCGGTGCAAAAAATATTCATAGAACTAGTTATAGTACGAATTCATTTGCCAGGTTTGACGAGCAATTTCCAACTTGTTTAAAACTGAAAATGCACTTTGTTGCATTCAGTGTTTAGCACAATGAAAAAATTCACACACAAAGAAATACTATTCTTTTCTGAGGTATAAAAGTGTTATAAAAAAGGGTGAGTGTAAATAGTTATCAAAAAGAAAAAGGCAAATACCGCAATAGTTTTTCTGGAAGAGAGTCAAAATTTCATCGATATAAATTTTGTTGCAAGTCAAATGTAATTTTCTGGATAAAATTTAACTGGTGTTTTTATATTAAAAATTATAAAATATAGGAATAATAATTTTCAATTATTATGAAAAGCATATTAAGTAAAAAATACATAAACTTGTGCATAAATCGCTCCCTTGTTTCTTATAGGTCGAATTATACATAGAAAAATAAGGGATGTAAAAAAAAATCATTTTATGCCATCTTTTGATTGTTTTTTTTCTTTATCAAAAGACATTGTCTTTTCCACAAAAATTTTCTACTAATGTTCAATTCATTCTTATGTGTATATAAGAAAGTTATTATTTAAATTATCTCAGACAATGTATCTGGGTTAACTAAAGTTTCAAACCAATTTAATATTTGTGGGATTTCAATTTTATTCAACAATAACTTAGTGATGTAACTCCATCGCTGTCTAAGTTAAATTAATTAAATTGTTTTCTTTTCGAAATGTGGCCGGTAGAATACATTGAAAGATTTTCAAAAGGAATTTAAGCACTTTTTATGAAGATAAAAGTAACGGAAGCTGCTACATGTAATTAAGATTACTAGTACTGTATACACTGTAAAACATAACCCTGTTTTCGGCAAAATATTGCCGTTTTCTTTCTATGACTGCCATTTATTATATGGGCCACAACGTCACGAATAATGCAGATTTTTTACACTATAAAAAAAAAATCTGTATTTTTCTGTATTTTGCGGAAGTTTTCACAATATAAAGATAATAATCAAGCATTCTTTACCAAAAGTTACAATTTAACTAGCTTTTCGACGTGCATTCAACGTAACTGACAAGGGTATTCTCAAATTGGTTTTCGTTATTGACATATTCCCCTAATCGCCTTCATGTAAAAGTATGGTTTTTATACACTTCTTTTAATACTTGACACAAATAGATGCAATATAAAATCTAAGCTTAACTATTTTAATTATACTTATTAACAAGTTCTTTCTAGCATTTATATAAGTATACACTGAAAAAAACTCTGACACTGGCATCTAGAAAATGAATTGTGGCTCTAGAAAAAATATTCCCATGCCACCCTCATAAATTCTAGTTCCTTTGCTAGAGTATTCTAGTTGTCCCTATTAAAATTCAAGGGCGTTTTCCTAAATTATCGTGTTCAAAATTATTTAAAAGTCTCTTCAAATAAATGCGAACACAAGAAGTGAGTTTTAGCAACTATAATTCCAGTTTATGAATTTACTCTAGAAATCAAGTGATAATTTCACCGCAATTCAAACGATTCTTAATCTAATGTATGGTTTTACCACATTGAAATCTATAAACTAGAAATTCTCGATCATTTCGTCTATTCAGCTTATTTGTTTACCTTATTCGCATAACTCGGTAATCTATATTTCAAGTTTAGGGATTTAAAAAATGACTGTGTATGCATTCTAGATGAAGGCGGTATACATATTTTTCAGTCTACTACTACTATTAAAAAAATATTATTTTTTGTGATTTTAATTTTTGCATCTTTGTTTAAAATCTCTAAATAATGTGTACGTTGTAATGTGCAAAGTTGCAACTTACTGTTTTATTTTCAGAATAAGAATGCTATTTTAATCACTAAGGTATATAACTTAACAGTTTCCCTTAAATATATTCTTCGATTGTTTTAATGGGTTAAACTGGGTTAAACATTTAACTTTTATGGAAAATTATGTCCAACTAGTTTATATGTATCTTGCAAATTTTACACGTTTTAAAAATACGTTCAAATAATGTATTCTGTCATTTTAAAAATTACCGCTGAAAGTTTCTTGTGCGAAGTTACACGTCTTGAAGCGATTAACGCGGTTTGATTAAAACGATTGTTAAGAAAGGCAGTAGAAATTGTTCTACTTAGAAACAAAGAAAAAAATATCATCTCAATAGATTCACTGAAAAAAGAACTCAATATTAAATTTTGTTGACATTTTACAGAAACGCACTTTATAATTGTTTAACCAATGAAATTTCCATATTTTATTATAAAGAAAGAACGTGTTCGTAATTAATATTGTCGTCATGTCTATGGTGAAATAATCTGAGCAATTGTTTCGCCTTTTATGCAAGTTTATAACTTCTAAACATCGCAGAATTTCGATTTTTACCAACAAGGAAAAAAATTCTTTTAAATTCCATTTATTTAATATCTGTAAATTCATTTACTGATTGGATAGGATTTTTTAAATAATTTTCAAGCATGATCTTTTTAATAAGTGGGAAACATGATTATTGAACATTAACACTAATGTACATAAAAAATGACCAGAAACTGTTTCTTTCGTTGTAATGTTCTATAACTGAATTACCAAACGAAATTAAAACTTCAGAAATAAACAAATAAAATAAATAAAGGAATAATACAAGGAATTAACTTTTAAAAAAATTATTCCGCGCTTAAACACTGAAATAATCAAGTTTAAAAAGGCTTCTTCCTGAAAAGTTCTAAGATTATCTGTTGGAATGTACAAGAAATTACAAAATTACTTTTTAAGATAGAGATTTGGCAAGGTATAAAAATATAATAACAGTAAAAAATCTGCCGTTTTCTATTTAAAAATTTTCATGAGCGTTTTGTACAACTCTGCATCTTTAAATCAATGATACCGAATCTTTTCGAGCGAATCTTAAATCGAATTTTATCGAGCGAATCTTAAATCGAATCTTATCGAGTAGCTTTAGACCTGGTAGCAAGATTGGATTGTCTGTTATATTAATAAAGTAAAAGACAAATTGCACTATCTGACATTATTATTAAATTTCTATTAACAGTTTATTTAAATGTATGCTGTTTAATAGAAGACAAAACAAAAGAAAATTTTGATACTTTGTATAAATATTACATGATTATTCAAAGTAATTGATTTTCTTATTCCTATGTGTTGATATATAGTTTTGTTGTTTCATAAAATCTGCTTATATTACAGAGATTGTCACGTAGAAAGATAAACGTAGATTGTCATTGTTGCCTACCAAAGAATTCTAGTACTGTACTCCGTTGGTTTTTGTATCTACTCAGGGTAAAGGTTTGCGAAAAACACATTTACATCAATATGTTTTACTCCTTGTAGCTCTTAAACCACAAATTTCATACCACCACACCGGGAATGGTCCAGACGATCTCATGAAACAAACTTTAATTCATCAGTTCGCGATAAAAATATTTCCTGTTATATATTTTCGGAGAATTTCAGATGAGATTTTATCAAACTACATGCACACCGACTGTTGGCAATTCATCCTGCCTTCAGGTAGCAATATATAGCTATGGATCGGCCTAGCTAAGACCAATGAATCCCCAATATTTTAATGACAAATCTTTTATTAATGCTTGAATTAAAAATTATTTAAAATATTTTCGTTGATTTTCATCATGGAGGAAAGAGATATATGGAGATTCAGTACGCCGTAAAAAAGGTTTGAAATATGAAACCATTTATCGCTCAAATTTAAACGTCCACAGAAGGTCTAAACAAAACAAGCACCTGGAACAGGGACCGGATTCTTTGACATTACCGTGCCTTTTTTTCTTTAAATGAAAGTGATCTGCTCATATTTAAGCATTCTAAAGCAACATTCCGTTGTATTATGAATTAAAAACTATATTATTAAAATTTTTATTTTTTTCGTGAAAGAACGTGCTTGTGTTTGGGCCTACTGTAGCGGATTTTAGGGTTATTTTTTTTGGCGTTACCCCCAGCCACCTTACTGCATCTCCATCTATCTTTTTCCTCCATGGGTTTTCACAATAACCATAACTGAAAAGTTTTATTTATGCCGAAATGTATAAGAAAAGCTTATGCAAACCAGTATCAAAAAGATTTAAAATACAAGCTAAAACGATGTAATAAATGTGTATAATTTGCATTATTTTAATATATCTTTACAAGTAAATAAGAAATCTAAAAACATATTGTATTTGGTAATACAAACAAACGATTCATAGTATTTACAACAAATTTAAAATTTAATTATATTGAAGTTTGACAGTATTCGATAATATACGTTTAAAATACGTTTAAACGAAATTCAAAATCATAAAGATTTAAAACCAGTTAGTTCAATAAAGTCAAGCAGAAAAAGGAAAATGATCATTCAAATACTGAATCGATTGAAAAAAAATAATTATAGGGGCATTTCAAAGCACACCATACTTCCTATAATAGTAAAAAAAACATTAGATGAATGCAGATGTTGATAAAATATTTCAATTTTACGGCTGAATTAAAAAAGGGCATTTCGGTTTTGTTATAAATTTGCACTCATTTTGTTCTAGAAATTTAGCACGGTAAAACGGATAAGGAATAATAATGAGAGAGTGTAAAATGTTATATTATTGTGTAAATAATGTTAAATTTTATAACACTGGTACTAAAGAT
Organism: Maratus speciosus; assembly: GCA_963932465.1. Taxonomy (NCBI): domain Eukaryota; kingdom Metazoa; phylum Arthropoda; class Arachnida; order Araneae; family Salticidae; genus Maratus; species Maratus speciosus. Next base: position 96,008,330 of record OZ010789.1, on the reverse strand, counting down.
TTCGTTTATTTAAATAAATACGTACTGAAATTGAAATGGCTGAATTTTAAAAGATAGTGAAAAGTTTTATCAGTGGACTGTTTAAGTGCCATCAAGAGCAGTGGATCTGACTGGCGCACCGTTTAAATATACACTGCCCTCCAAGAACAAGCAGATAAAGACACTTCTTCACTGTATTTTTAGCACATTGTTCGAGGTTCTGTAATGATTTGTATTCCGATTAACGTAGGATTAAATCTTCTTTATTGACCCTTCTATTACGGCTTAAGACATATGCATTCAATTGGAATTTTTTTTTTATTCTACACTGTAAAAAAAAAAAAAAAAAAAAAAAAAAAAAAAAAAAAAAATGTGTGAAGTTACTAAAATTTTTCTAGGAAATAGGTATTCCTAGAACATTTTATGTAATGGCAACAGCAAAAATTCATGTAATATATGCATTTTTGCACCTTAAATCATGAAATCTGTAAGGTTATAAGAATTTTTTAGAAATCGGGGATGCCTAGAACTTTTCTAACTAACTGGAGCCCGGGTTGCAGATACAAATAGTATATTCTTGTGTAAAGCTACAGATTTCTGTAGCTTTACAAAAACTGGTTTTCTAGATTTACGTATTTTTTTGTACAGAGTACAGATAAAATTTTAGCAAGCATACAGATTTCATTAACATAACATCTGTAGAATTACAGATTTTTTTACAGTGTATTCACATTACTTTTCGAAATATAATCTCTATTTTACACTTAAACTAGCATATAAAATATTTGTGAAATCTGGTATGACTGAATATAACAATAGTCGCCAGGTCCAGCACGTAATCAAAAAGTTAATCAATCAATTTAAAATTTATTACACATATTTACATGCATTTGACAAATCGTAAGCAAAATAGAATTGATTGATTAATCTTTATAACAATTTACTGCAAGTATGTACCAGGGAATATTAGTTTATTTAACAAGCTCCTTTGAATATATATATAAATAGAAACAGTAAAAATAGCATCATTTGACTGCAAAAAGTAATGTAAACGTGTATCGATATCTATCTGTTCTTATGAAATATGGAATATTACTGAAAATATTTGAAAAATCAAACAAAATATTTATTATTTATCTTTGAAATAATAACTTTTATTCTAGCACTTATTGTTTGATTATTTAAATAATATAAACATGGTTACTATTTTGTTTTAAAGCTAATGAAGTTAAAATATGATCACACTAAAATTCATGCGGGGTGAAATGTTATTATTTGACATGTGCAAAAAATATTACTGCTAATATTCAAAAGTATGAGTATATTTATTTCGTAACTAAAGTTTGGTACACAGTCAACTGATTTATGAAATGTAAATGAAATAAGAAATATTTTTACACAATTTAAAATTCCTTATTTATTAAGCAACAGAAAAATTTTAATTTAAAAAAGAATTCATTTTTTTTTTTTGAAAAATCTATACACCTATAAATTGCAACACATCATCTTCAAAATTATACATACAATATAGGATTACTCAATGTGTCTATACAATTTTAAGAAATTGATTCTAAATCTTATTTATTTATTTATTGCGAATGAACTCGAGGACGTGCGTTTCAAAACTCGCTATATCCAGAAAATCACATTTTGGAAAATCGTGATAAAACTCGGCAATGACAGAAATACAGGATAATACAACTTTTTGTGGATTGTTGTGTTTTTTTTCGGCGCAGGTTTACCAATAGAAAAGATTAATAGAGTAATAGTTGAGTAGAGAGAGAGGGTTTTTTTTTTTTTTTTTTTTTTTTTTTTTTTTTTTTTTTTTTTTTTTTTTTTGGATAAGGTGAGTTTTGAAAGTCATGTCTTCACCTAAAGAATTCATCCCACAGAAGTATTGTTAAGCTTTCTCTGTGCTCGTATACATTGATTACCGAAAGGGAAAGTGCAAGAGAACGTTACCTACATTAACATTTGATTGTCCACCGCTTCGAGCAAATGGGAATAGATAGCTTACCTAATTTTCAGCTTCAAGCTAATGCAAAGTTTGCATGTGGTAAGCTTATTTCTTTAACAGATGACGAAAAATTTTCCAAACAGTAGAATTCGGAATAGTGAGATTCTGTATGATTTTCTTTGAGCGGATGATTTAAGATTACTGATAACCACTTCTTGTAAGTTTCGCACATCACCTGATATTTACGGATATCTGCAAAGAAAAATTTCTTGTTTAAAGCTACTTGTTTGCTTAATTTCGTTTATTAAACTTTTAATAGCCACTCTGTTACGGGCTGATTTTTTTTAAACTTTTTTATTGGCAACCTCTTACCCCTATTCATGCGATAATCCACATAGATGAATAATAATGACAAATAATAGCTATTATTTCTTCTGTTGAATGTAACTATCAGATTGCACCTTTAAGAAAATAGGATTTAGAAGCTTTTCCAGAAAAAAGATAGAGATTTCCACGTACTTTGTACGTAAGTTTGTTTTTATATTGTATTTCACTGTTTTTTTAAAACGAATGTTGTTAGACGTATAAAAAAATAGAGTTCCAAAAAGTTTCAATGATTGTTACAAAATAGAAATCAAAGAAAGTAAACTTTTAAATTAAGAACTTCCGTAAAAAACCGTAAATTCCGTTAAGAACTTCCGTATTTCAGAAGTTGCGACCCTTTTTACTTTGAAATTATAAATTAAATATTGATTAATTACTAATTCATCATAGCACTTTAAACTAACGAACTTCAAACTATTTACATTTTATTAATGTTTTAAAACACAACTTTCGTTGATATTGAAAGAAAGTTTTCATTAGTATTTATTGTTTATGTTATACTATGGCGAAACCCTTTCTACATTGATGGAGGAAAAAACTAATTTAAATTACATGTTTATTTTCCTTCATTATATTTATTGAAAACGTTTTAAATGTAACATTATATATACAATGGAAATTTAGAAAAGAATCACAAATTATAAAATTGGTATGCTTTGTTCAACGATACCAAGGAAGTTTCAAATTAGCTCATTTGTATTTTAAGCTAATTTTCCATAATCTAGCTCAACGAATGTCTACAATGGCAAAATCGATGTCGGGATCAGTGTTGTTGCATACATAACTACAGTGTATAATTAAAAAAATCACTTAAAAGGGAAAACAAAATTACACTGAAATGAAAGGTGGAATGATTGACATGCAAATTTCCAAAATGAACCAAATTACTGTTTTACAACTAAAATGGAAGATAAAATTCAGCAGTTTGACGTGTTCCTCATACATAGGGCATTCTGAGTTTGGCTCAATATCTAATTTAAAAATCGCTTTTCTCTATGTTAAGCAGTTTCGTGATAAACTGTCGAAAATATGTCCTATGTATTTGCTATACTTAAGCCCAATTTTATGTACACATAAGCCTTTTATTTTTATTGAGTTTCTTCTTTAAAAAAACAGAGAGAATATTTTATTATAGATTTTCAAACCCCCTATCCATTATTAATATGCAGTAATTTAAAGCTATTATGCAGAATTTTACTGATTTTAATTTAAACAAAAATATTTGCACTATTTTCATTATATAAAATGCATTAAAATTATTAATTTTATTAATTTATATGGCAATATATATTTGAATTTTAAGCTGTAATAGAAGTTCTGTTTTCATCGATGAATTGTTTACGTTTATCCCGATGTTGCAACAAATATCCATATATATTTCATAAACATCTGCAACTCTGTGCTACATAATATTCAAAATATCGATAGAAAATGAGGTGAAGCTCAAAACATAGTATTTGCAAACAAATGTATAGGGAATTTGGAATTTGAGAATCTGGCTTTAGAACTAAACTCGATAGGAATTGGGATGAAGCTCAAAATATAGTATTTCTAAACAAATAATTCTCGAAATTTGAAAATTGAGAATATGACTTCAGAACTAAAATGACATAAACAAACCCAATACTCATGCTTTTAAAATAGAAAATATGTTTAATGTTTGCATTATTGAACAAACAACTGTCAAAATTATGTATGTTTATATCATATTTCACTCTGATAAGCCAAAGCGTTGCCATTGAAAGCATATGTAAATAAAATTTTCAAATTTAATGGTAGGTTTGATCATAGGGAATTTTAATAATAATTCCAATCCTAACTTGAACAATAAATAATGTAAAATTTTAATTCATAAACGTTTAGGTATCTGAAGTTTTTTTAAGTGCATTAAATTTAAATAATTGTGATGAAATAAAAATAGAAAGCGGTCGCAATGACTTTCTGATACATTCAAAAATATATCAGTAGTAAGGATATATTATACATAAATCCTTTTTAAAGAAAGAGATAAAGTATTTATATGTCAACGAGACAAAAAATTGTTGTTATAAATGTTTGAAAAAAACATCGAAATACGAAATATTTGTCATAAAAGTTTTTGTATTATATTTTTTATAAAATATATATATATATATATATATTTTTTTTCTCTTTTGAAAAATTTATTAAATATATATGAAAAGAAAATTAAAATCGCAAGGAAGCGAGCGTAAGAAACACTCGAAAAAGATCTCTTCAAGCTAAATTTTGGAAACAAAAATGGTGAAAAAAATAACTCTTGATTGATTGAACTCTAGGATTGAACTCTGTGGTAAACTATCGCTCAAAAATAACTGCAAAACTGTGTTAAAATAAGGTGGGATTGAGCCCTGCATTAGAATGATAGTATTACTATACAATTGCGCAGTTCATAAGGCTATTTATATAATTATTCTTTCAAATTAATTGTAATTCAACTCAGGTAAGAAAGAGAAAAAAATTCTTCTTACCTGTATGAAACGTGATTGCTGGTTCTTCAGAAATACACCGATTTTCGCTGCAGTGCTGTAGAATGCTGAAAGGATATTTTATTTAAGAAAATTGGTGTTTGTGTTTTCTTCAATGACGGAGACTCATACGTTTGACGACACAATCTAAGCTTTTGTGTAAATAGAAATTATTAGAAAAATACACACGTTCTAGACTGTATAATTAAATATACACAATAAAATCGTTTGAAAAATAATTATGAGTATTTCATAGGAGCGAGTATTGCTTCCTAAAATGAATATAAAGGGAGAACAATTTAATGCGTCCTCATGGTTCAGAGACCAACCCCCAAACTAAAGGGTTTTAAAAGTTAGTACACGGTCTCTTAGTTCGCAGTTTAATTATACAAAGAAAAATTGATGATCTCGCGGAAAGTCTTTATTCATGTTTCAGTTCAAATTAAGATATTCGGTCCGTGGAGTCTGTAAAGTTCATGGTGCTGCCATCTATATGAAAGAATTCAACAGTCTGTTTATCAAGGTAATGTCTTAGTCTTTTGAAGTTATTTAAAACATTGGCCAGCTAGTGGTGACACCTATTATGCATATTTCACAAACAAGCGACGACAAAATATGTTTAGCACTATTTCTTACATTCCCCCTTTTCGTCTGAGCCTTGTGGTGGTAGTAGTTGAAGTTGACTTCTCAGATTCTCAAAGTGATGTTTGGGGATCGGCTTTGATAAGATGTCGGCGATCATTCTTTTGGAAGGGTAGTATACTAATGTTATGACACCGCTTTCCTTTAGATGTCTCACGTCATGGTATTTTATGTCCACGTGTATTACGCGAGATTGGTGTTTGTCGTTTTAACTCAGTTTTATGCAGGCGGTATTGTCTTCATATATTACAATCGGCAAATTTCGGTGTAACTCTAAGTCCTTCAGCAAATTCAGTACCCATTGGATTTCTTGAATTGCATTAGAAACAGAGATGTACTCTGTCTCCGCAGTAGATAAGGCGACGCAGTTTTGCTTCTTCGAAGTCCAGGACAGGAGATTGCTTCCTAGTTTTAGTACGTTTCCGGTAGTGGACTTCCTATCTTCTCAGTCGCCTGTCCAATCTGAGTCACTATATACAGTTAGTACGGGTGGTTTTTCTTTAGTTATGGTTAATTTTGAGTATTTTGTAGTACGCAGATATCTAATCACCTTCTCTACTGCTTCCCAGTCTGCCATTATAGGAGATTCGTTTCTTCTTCCCAGAATGTTGACTATAGCGGCTATGTCCGGCCTGTTCAACGTCGCGATGAATAAGAGTGCTCCCACAGCCTGCCTATACTGTATGTTGTCGTTCAGTGGTTCATTGTGTGGGTCTATGTTAAAGTAATCTGTGTACATGGGTGTATATGTGGGTTTGGAGTTAGATAATTAAAAATTTTCTGTTATTTCGTAAATTTTATTCTCTTGGTCTAGCTCAAGGTTTCCGTTGTCTAACCTTTTGATGTTTATCCCAAGAAATTGTGATACCTTCCCAAGATTCTTAATTTCGTACTCCTTAGACAACTCCACGTATATATTGCCTGCATATTGATATAACTAGTGTAATATTACTCATTAGTGTAACGTAACATCTGTTATATCGGTTAAATTACTCACGAAAAATGGAGGCAGCAAGACGTTCGAAATTTGTATGGAGTAACGTTATATAACGTTTTTACAGTGTATTATTTAATTTCAACAGCTAAAGCATTTTATACCCCACAGTTTAGCGTAACATGAGATTAGATAAAGATAGTGTAACATCATTAGAACATGAGAGTTCTAATCATTTTTTAACACCCTTTATACACAAATATCTGTTATAATTGTCTGCATGTGTACAAGATTTGAAAAGAATCTAATTTCAGGATCTCAAGATATTTAAAAAGTAATTATTCTTCATTGTTTTAATTTAGTACATCATTTTAAAACATATAATTTTTATCATCATTATTATTATGTTACATAATGTTTACTGGCAGTATTAAAACTAGAAAGATGGCAATAAAAGTGCGCTAAGTAGAGGGGTGATAGAATATAATTGTAGAGGGGTGATAGAATAACTTTCATATGCAAATCTCTAATTAACATTGATCAAAGCAAAAAGGTGATGTGTTTTGAAGCATTTAAATATTAGGTGGCTTTCATTACAAAATCTACCTATTGCAGCCGTTCGGAGGAAAGGGATTTAAAAAAAAATTGGTATATTTTCATCGATCATGACCACCAGACCCCGAAACCACCCTCCGTTCAAAATTTGATATTTATATAAGGTCAGTCTGCCAAAATGTGGTAACCCCTAAATGCGACAATGTTCTTTTACATAAAATCTTAATGCAAGAATCGTAAATAAATGTTATATATTGAAGCATACGAACTTCAGAAACAAAACCCGAAATATTTTTTGCATGTAAAACGGTTTCTTTAAAAGAAATTTCCAATCAAATACACATCGTTCATTTTACATCGCCCCCATGTTTCGGAAATGCGACAAAAATTCCCGAAAGTGGCTCACGGTTTTTTTTTTTTACTTTAAAGATCAAATAACCCTATAAACGTCAAGAGCTACGTTGTCCGTTTCAGTTACCGGACCAGTTAAACTAAAGAAAAGGCGATCAGTTTCCGGTTTAGAATTTGAAGGGAACTACGCATTTAGGAGAGCTTGTTTTCAGCCTGTGCCTAATACTGACATAGATATTGCTGCAAATGCGGCGAAACATTTAGCAGATTAACGAAGAAATTCATATGGGATTTTTCATATATTGTGTTAAAATGACATTTAAATCAAATATTATATTTAACCCTTTAAGAACCGAAACATTTTCACATGTAAATATTACATTCTTCTGGTTATTAACTCTATACTGACCCTAATGACACTTAAATAATTAAAAAAAATTCGTCACCCCCTGGAGCTTGGAGAGTACCCGCACGAACGTACGGGTTGGGCCTTTTTCTAAGAAAGCCACAGCCGCACGATCGTAGGGATTGGGCTTTTCCTGTGAAATAATTACTTATAAGATGATTTGGGATGTATTGGCTGAAATACTGCAATGGAATCCTTACTGGCTCTAAAGCCTAAAAAAGAAGAAAAAAAATTAATATTGGAGGTGTACTTATCGACTTCAAAAAATTAATATTTTAATTAATTTAAAAATGGTTGCCTTATTAAAAATAAAATTATGATATCGATTTTATTTTTTCTATAAGTCTATAACTTTTTTTAATTAAAATTTAAGAAGTGAAAGACATACCTGCAATTGCATGAAATCTAAAGGAGCAGAATGAGGTCCAGAAATGAACTTCTTAACATCCCACATGTATCTTTGTTTGTTGTTGTTTGTTTTGTTTTTCATTCTCTTAGCCTCTGTCGAAACTGGCTTGGAGGTAGAACTTTGAGGAATGAGTTCAGGGGACTTTGATGAGGGAGAATGATCCAAAATTGCCATTTCTTTAGAAATATTTGTATTTTTTTCTTCATCGAGCCCATCTGAACTTGACTATCCTTCTAATAAATCTGCTTCATATATTTTGTCCGCAACCTCTAAATTCAGAGTCTGATTTATTCATCAATTGCAATATTTCTTCTTGTGTGAGAATTCTTTTCCGTTCAGGCATCTGAAAAAGTATTTTATTTTGCTTTGTTGAAATTTAACAAAGTATTTAAAAAAATCTTAGAAAATTTTATTAATTGGAAAGAAAAAAAAAGTAAAAATTAATTGAAAAAAAAATTCATCCATGACAACACCCAAGAAAATATGGCATTAATTATATAACAACATACTTCGTTTTTATTTTGGCTGTCACCAAAATTATTGAAACAGAAAACAAGATGAACATTGAGAAAACTCTTACCTTTACAGTAGCACTGACTAACGTAACGCCCAAGTCGCACGATCGTGCGGGTAACGAAATCTGAAGTCCTATGAGCAGCATAAATAGTGTATAATTAATGTTTTTTATTATATTACACTTATTTTTAGACATTAAAGCAAAAAATATTTATCTAAGCAATTAGAAATATACTGATAATTACCTTTTTAAGATAGATGAAATGATGAGCTGTTTCCGTTGGACTTGTAAACAAAGCTACTCATGCAGGCTAAAAGTAAAACATGTACTACAACCGTCATCCGTTGATAAAAAATGATACTTTACTCCTTTGCAAACCAGAACAATCGTTCGATTCGGTTTTTTATTACATACGACTGTTTCGGAAGCAAAAATTTACATGTATGTCTAACCTGCACGATCGTGCGGGTTGGGTCTTAAAGGGTTAATTAAGCGGTGTTGAGTCAGCTTAATTCTCCATTAATGTTTTTCTGTAAACAGGTGTTTAAATATGTATTTAAGACGATCAAAAAAGAAAAATACGCTTCTTTAAAAGTTTTAATAAAACAAAAGGTGTAAGAAACGCAGTGTCTATTCCAGTAACATAATATAGACATATGATTAAGGAATTTGCAATACTTTTACGTAATGAAAATTCTGGAAAATCTTGTGTAGATTGAAAACAATTTATGTTTATTTTAATGCGGTTAAGTAAGTTAATTTTACCAACATTATACCATTCGATAGCTTAAATGCTGTCTCCGATTAAAACGTATTGCAATTGAGTTAGACCCTGGTTTAGGAGTAATAATTTTTGTTAGCACTTTTATAAAATCTAATATTTTAATTATGTTTTCAATTTTTATTCGTTATAATCGACATTTTCTACTTTTAAATTAGTAAAAGATAAAAAATAAATAAAGCTATGTTTATCTAAACGAATATTTGTTTCCATATACGTATTTTTAAGTACAGAAAATGTTAATTTTTTGTGAAAATGTAAGAAAAATGAAGAGAGGGGTAGGGGTGCAACAGAATATTAGGCACAGAGCTTCTCTTTGGCTTGATCAGAATTATTAGAAATATTATACGATTTTATCTATTTCTAATTCTGATATATTTATCATGCGACATTTTTATATAAAGTTATATGTAATAAATAGTTTAGTTAACAATATTATAAATATCTTTTAAATACTTTTTTAACCCGTAAGCTCCACACTGTGAATTCGCACCGACCGAAATGTCGGCGTCTTTAATTAATTCGCATTTTTTATTCACAAAATAAGAATTTTGATAAAATCAAATATCTCATTTGGATTCCTTATTAAATTTCGTATATGGATCATGTAGTTAAATTTCATTATCACCAGATTGTCTGCAAAATTATGCGGTTACGGAAACCCAAATCGCACTGGTGTATAAATTATGGGTTAATATTGACGAGCGAATTTCGCGAATTTTAAACGATGTTTTCTGCGACAATCATTTAATTATAGTTATGGCCTCCTTTGCAAAGAGGGATGAGAATTTTTTATATTAGGAACGCATTTATTTATTTGAGGGTTATTTATATCAGGCATTATACACAGCATTCAAATAACTTTTGCACATTAGCAGTGTAAAATTGACAAACAGCACGGTGCTGCGCCGTGATAAACAATTTAAGAATAATATTGAAAGGTTTAATTATAATAGTCCTGCACTTAAATTTTAGTACAGAAACAGTACCCTGTGAGTTAATAGAGACTTTCATTCATCTTTTAATCAAGGGGTCTCGGAGACTGCTCACAGCAGTTAAAGGTTAATTAATTCAAAAAATAATTACATTTCGCCCCTAGCTGCCGTTACACCTGCTTTTTTTCAATTTTCACAGTTTAACTTGTAATTTCCAGTTTAACTATCGATACAGCGAAATGTTGCTTCATTTGGAGCCTAGTACTATTGTTTGAAAGGTTTGAAAACTAAAAATTTTATTAGAAATACTACTGTACAAACAATTTAGTGCAAAAACAGTATTTTATGAGTTAATTGTACATTTTATTCATGTTTCAATCGAATGGTTTCGCAGACGGCTCACAGTTGTAATATGGCAAATTCCTGTCACAGCAGTTAATCGTTACATGAACTTTTTCAGATGAATTGTCATGTATAAAATGCATTATCACATTTAGGACTATGAACGTCTGATTTAGGTTTTAGCAGCCATAAATGCGACAAAAATGACCTAAATGCGACAATCCTATATTGTGGTTGTATACTACAAATAATTATTAAATTTCTACAAAACAAGTTAGTTTTCAACTAAAGGTACAGTATTCAGTAATTTGTTGCTTAATAAAATATAAATTTATATAATAAAATCCCAAATATACCCTAAATGCTACAAAACTACGAGGAATCGCGTCTCATTTAGGCGGACTGACCTTCTATATACAGGGTGTCCCTAAACTCATGGTACATACGCTAGGGGGTGATAGAACACATCAAGACAAACAATATTAAATAGGAAACTAAGGGTCCCAAACGTCTTCCGAAGCAGATAGGCGCCTTTAAAGTTTAGGGTGCAAAATTTCAAATGATTATAAAAAACGGAAAAATTGGTCGCTTCAGTTGCAGTTTTCACTAAAACTATTCTTTGTCATTTTTTTCTTGAAAATAAATTTTAAAGATAAAGTTTTAAAAATACCGATAGAGGGCGCTTTAGACTTTGGAGTAACGAACAACTATTTTTTATTGTTATTTTTTGTATCTCATTACATGCTTTCAAAAGCTTAGACTTAAATTTTGAGCTCAAAATCTGAATCGGTGGGAGTGGTTAAGTAGCGCAAAATGAACTGTGTTCATGAGTTGAAATTTGAACCCCCCTCTTGAACACAGTTCAGTTTGCGCTACTTAACTACTCCCAACGATTCAGATTTTGAGCTCAAAATTTAAGTTTTAAGTCTAAGCTTTTGACCGCATGTAATGAGATACAAAAAAAAAAAAAAAAAAAAAAAAAAAAAAAAAAAAAAACGGTAAAAAATAGTTTTTTGTTACTCCAAAGTCTAAAGCGCCCTCTATCGGTATATATTTTTTTACTTTATCTTTAAAATTTACTTTCAAGACAATACTGACATAAAGAATAGTTTTAGTGAAAATTGCAAAAGAATCGACCAATTTTTCCGTTTTTAATAATCATTTGAAATTTTAACTTCTGAACACAGTTCAGTTTGAGCTACTCAACCACCCCCAACGATTCAGATTTTGAGCTCAAAATTTAAGTTGAAGTCTATGCTTTTGAAATCATGTAATGAGATACAAAAATAACGGTAAAAAATATTTGTTGGTTACTCCAAAGTCTAAAGCGCCCTCTATCGGTGTTTTTTTAACTGTATCTTTAAAATTTATTTTCAAGAAAATACTGACATAAAGAATAGTTTTAGTGAAAACCGCAAACGAATAGACCAATTTTTCTGTTTTTTATAATCATTTGAAATTTTGGTCCCTAAGCTTTAAAGGCGCCTATCTCCTTCGGAAGACGTTTGGGACCCTTAGTCTCCTATTTAATATTGTTTGTCTTGATGTGTTCTATCCCCCCTAGCATATATACCATGAGTTTAGGGACACCCTGTATATATACACTCATTGCTATAAAAATTTGCGCACCAGGAAATAATTGTGGGATCGTAACGAAACTTGGCATGAAGGTACATATCAGGTAGATATGCAAATGATTAGAAATGCAGCGTGATTGCGCATTGCGTAAAGCCACTAGAGGGCGTCAACTTCGTGCTCCTTGGAGTATAAAACTAGTAAGCAGAATTTGTCTGAGTGAACCTTTTCTTTTGCAAAGGAAATGCTGAGGTAGACATGCAATTACGCAACCATCGAAGACAATATGAGCAGCTGTCAGTGTTCGAGAGGGGAAGAATCATCGGGATGATGGAAGCTGGGTAGTCAGCTCGGCGAGTAGCTCGTCAAGTAGGCCGTTCTGATTTTACTGTGAGGAGGTGTTGGGACCAGTGGACAAAAGAGAAGTCATTTACACGGCGACCAGGTTCGGGACGTCCTCGACAGACCAGTCGTCGAGAAGACCGTTACATCATACGAAACTCACGCCTAGAGCCAACTACCTCATTGGCCGCTATCCAGAAGCAGGCAGCACCTTCACTACGGACCCCTGTGTCTTCCCGAACCATTGCAAAGCGCCTGGCTGAAGGACATCTGGTATCGCGGCGCCCATTACGTGTGCTGTCAATGACACCCACCCATCAACGACTCCGTTTGGAGTGGTGTCGCGCACGACGGGATTGGACTGCAAAGGAATGGAACCAGGTCGTCTTCAGGGACAAATCTAGATTCAGTTTGAGCAGCGATGACAATCGTGTTCGTGTTTGGAAGCCCCGTGATGAATGCCTCAATCCTACCTTTGATTTACAGCGACACACCGCTCCCGCAGCTGGTGTGATGGTATGGGGTGCCATTACTTACGATACACGGTCACCCCTAATATTGATAAGTGGCACAATGACAGCCAGTGGTACGTTCAGGACATCCTACAGCCGCATGTGTTGCCACTCGTGGCAGGCCTCCCAGGAGCCATTTTTCAGCACGAAAATGCTCGGCCACACACAGCAAGGATGTCACAAGACTGCCTCTGTCACATTAACACCCTTCCCTGGCCTGCTCGATCCCCAGATTTGTCACCAATCGAGCATATCTGGGATCATTTGGGACGGCAAGTTGGACACCCTACGAGTTAGGTTGAACTCGAGGCGCGTTTACTGCAACTGTGCAACGATATGTCTCAGGACATCATACGGAACTTGTATGCCTCAATGCCCGCTGGCATCGCATCGTGCATTCGCGCTAGAGGAGGACCAACAGAGTACTAAAATTTCCGCTCATTTGTACTTTTTCTGCAATAAATGATCCTTTTTCTTTGGTTTTCTTCTCACATACTTATATCACGGTAGTACTTACGCGTGTAAAATTTCGTTTAATTTGGACGTCTTTTTCTTGGTGCGCAAATTTTTATGGCAATGAGTGTATATATATGTAATAGGGGGCTCTGCCCCCTGCAAGCTACGCTTCCCAACCACCGTTCAGACACTGTCTGAAGAATCTAAAAGCACGCTAATCTGATCGGTTTTAAAAAGATTAGAGAAGATTGAATTATACTGAAAAAACCTGTAGCGATCTCCTTGTAAACTGGTTTCCATTCAATTCCCCTTGATTGCAAAAATTTAAGGTAGAATCAGTTGCTGTTAAGACATCCAATGGTTGTTTTCGTGTTTCGTTAAACAAGATCAGTTAAACATTTGAAAAGAAGCTAAAATAAAATGAATTAAGTAAACAGAGACTTTGTCTCTCGGTATTTTTTTAACAGCGTTATAAAACGATTGACATAATACAATTACTAAAATTTGCTGCTTTAACTCCTTCAAGGGCGGTGGTTCATTTTTGGATCACTTAATTTTAATTCTTAAATTCCACATTAGCATCAGAATATTGGGATGAAAATTTCCCTTTTATTAAGTAAGTGAATAAAAGCATTTTTGTATTTCAAAATTTGTTTGTAAATTCTGGTGCCATTCACTGATTTCAAGATTTTACGAATAGAAGTGCCGTACCCGTGAAAGGTTTAAACGATATTAATGTATTTATTATTTTAAAGTTTCCTTTCCCTTTTAATATTGACGTGTAAATACAATTTTCAGGACATAATTTTCAATATTTTCCTGCCTTTAACACGTACTCATTTAATAGTAATTTTAAAGTATTTTTTTTCTGTTTTTAATAGTCACGTGAAAATAAATTTTTAATCGTTAGGAATTATTATTCTTTGCGCTGTTTTTAAAATTGAAAACAATCTCTATAATAATAGCCTAAGTCATTTGACTATCATCAACAGCTCCAGGCGGATCCCTTCGCTTTTTATATTCCAGGCGGCCATTTTGGTACTTTATTGTTAGCCAGCCACAGGTGTGATAAGTCACCTAATATTTTTCTATACCCATTATTTCGTTTATATTATAATAGTCCAAGTCATGTAACTGCCATAAACAACGGGATGATTCCTTCGCTTTTCATAAGAAAGGTTTACATTTTGATTAAAGAATGAAAATTATTTTTTCGAATAAAACTACATAAAAGTTGCCATGATCACAAAGAATTCCTGGTACTTTTATGTTAGCCGGGTGAAAATCTCGCCAATAGCTTTTTTTTTTTTTAACTCGCCAGTTAGCATTTTTTTATTTTTCGAGTGGTAAATTAAAACGGTGCTACTTGGTTATCCCATCGACCAAAAATCTATCGCCAAACTATAAGATTCAATGCCAATAATGGTTGATCGTAAATTTCACGTTCACTTGGCTTTAAGGAAGCTTACACATGTTCACGCCATGAAGTGATTTTTATTTCGACGTTTTATTTGTATTTGTATTAATGTTATACTAATTTATTTGTTCTTTTGTTATTTAAAATAAAAAAATATGTCAATTTGTATAATTTGTCTATTTATATAATTTGGCGAAATTGGTCGACGGGAGAAGTAATAACATTAAAACGTTGCTTTGAAGGGGAAATTAAATCTCATGATTTGTTGCATTGTCACATTAGCGTAATGACACATGTAAGGGACTTATTTTTATAAGAAAATCAAGTCAAGTATGCTCAATGTGCATACCATCGGTACCAATAAGTTTTAGTTTAGAAAACTGGGTCAAAGCACTTCATAATAAAGTTAAGTTGAAACAGAAAGATCAAAGTTTCACATATCTTGTCCTCTTGCCTAAATTTCATAAACATTCAGTTAAATTTAGAAGCGTAACTTGTAGGTACGGTTCATACTTGAAGTTGCTAATAAGAAATTGTTGGAGGTTTTAAATGACGTGTTTGATAAAGCGATGTGTAGGGGGCCAATATTTATTATAAAAAATAGTTATGTATTATCGGATATTTTGTAAAAAAAACAAAATACAGGTCCGTTTGCACCTGATTTTGAAGACCTTTATAACACAATTGACTTACTGGATGTAAAATAAAAAAAATGAGGATTTTTATAACAAAAATAGTGATAAAGATATTAAAAAATATTGGATCATGAACTTGTCTCTGTTTGTGATTAAAGAGAATTATCTCTATGACGGGAAAATAATGTTTAAACAGATCTGTGGAATCCCAGTGAGAAGTAGTTATAGTTCAATTTTAGATGACATACATATACATATAAAAGAAACAATAATTTACATAGTGAAATACTAAGCTGTAGCTATATAAATGATGTTTTAATAGTTAAATTAAATAATGACATTACACATCTTGATTTTGCATATAATCCTAATTCTTCCCAATTCCCCAAGTTAGAACACTACTCCACGGATTGTAAACACATTACTTTTCTGGATGTAAATATGAAAATAGAGAATAAAAATTTGGTTACAAGGTTACTTGACAAAAGAAACGATTTTAAATTTAAAACTTTAAAGTTACTGTATTTTGACTCAAATGTTCATATTTCAATAAAAAGAGATGTCTTTGAAAATGGTTTAATTCGTTTTGAAAAAGTAATTTCACCGGTTAAAGATATGTTTGTCGATTATAAATTCATGTAGTTAGGTTTTGATTCAAGTTTACCCAAGAAATTTTGTGAAAATAATAACGTGTTATTTTATAAGGGGTAGCAGTTATGAAACTGAGTTCAAATGTGGATGCAAGTGGTGGTTTGGATAATTTTATTAAAGTAATGAGATAGTGTAATATTTTATCGTGTTTCGCTTGTATATTTGGTTTGTTTTTCATTTTTTTTTATAAATTTTGGTTTTGGTGTGTGAAGGGAGATGTTGCATGCATAAAACCTTGTTTTAACCCTGCTGTGCATATCGTGAGCCCCGCCTCTCGTCTCGTGGTTTGTTACTGACCTCTTTTATTCTTACTATTAATTACTTAAGAGTTTTTGTTAATGGTGGTTTAATTTAAAGTTTATTTGTATTATTGTTGTTTGCAGTTGTAAGTAGTTGTTGATGATTAATTTAAAGTATTTGATGTATTAATGATTTTATACAAATAAAATTTGTTAAATTGATAACTTACGTTTTATTATAATTTTTCCTGCTTCAGCTGTTGCAAAAATGTTTTTCGACTTTACATTATGTTTTAAAAATCTTTTTTCTATATCATTTTTATTAAAATTAACCAAGTTCTTGTAATAAATCAAGACGATTTTAGCAAAATTATAAACTATTGTGTATACAGTGTGTCCATTCCCAATGGTATCCAACAGCTAATTCCTAAGCCATTAAGCATAAACATAGAGTACCAAATGCAGAAATATTTTAAATGAGGTAAAGAAATATTTAAAAAGCGATTTGGGTCAATTAAAAATTTCTTAGGAAAAAAATACGAAATTTAAATTTTTGTACGGTGCCCCAGTCCCACAAGTTATATTTAGAAAGAATATCCCATTACACTAAGAAGTAAAACAAAAAAATATATATATATCATTCTTGTACGATGAAAACCACCCAAATAATAGCTGTTTAATGTTCAAGCATCTTTTTTGCTGCCAAATAAGGGTCATTCCCAAATGTATTAGAATTATAAATAATCGATAAAAAATAATAAAAAAAGGTTGAGAGTAAAATTAAAAGTACAATATAAATTTGAAAAGTATTTTCATTCTGACATATTAAAGAAAAATATACAACATGTATTAACAATTTAAATTAAAATTTAACACAATTTTTATATATTACAATTTTTAAACGATGAATTACGCCCGAGAAATAGTAAATCTGAATCTTTAATTCATATTGCTAACAAGGCGTAGAACCAACAGAATCAAAACTAATGACCCAGGTTCGAACCCTGGCCTAGATAATTTTTCACTCTGTTGGTTCTACGCATAATTAGCAATGTGGATTAAAAATTCAGATTTAACAGTATTTTTGTTAAATGAAATGATGAAAACCAACAGTCGCATTTCTTTACAAAATGAAACCTATTTAAAAATGTTATTAGATTAGCTATTAAAAAATTAAAGTTATATTAAAACTTGCTGGAAGTGACTCCCTTCGGCTGCAGTGCAGAAATGTACATGCTAAATAAATCCTTCTAATACTTTAAGAACTTTGTGCACAATTCCTCGAAGAATTTCTCAACTCATGTGTGTTCAGATGCAGAAGTTTGGTATAAGTCAGGTATTTCAAAATTTCATAACTCGGTCAATTTTAGTGTTAGTAAATTAGTCTTTTTTTGTGTCTTCTTAGTGTAATAGGAAATTTTTACTAAATATCGCTTATAGGAACGAAGACCAAATAATTTTTTTTAAGTTCTTAACTTTTTAGGGATATTTATTTATCAAAACGACTTTTAAATTTAAAATATTTTTTTACCTCATTTAAAACATTTTTGTAATTGGAACTGTTTTTCTATGACTAACAGGTTAGAAATTATCCATTGGATACTCACCGTTGAAAGTGGACACCTTTTATATATAAATTGTTTTTGTTATCTATTTATTAAATTATTTCCTCGTAATCCCGCAACAGCATGTTTTTTATGAAAATAGTTTATTTAGTTATTTTCATCCTTAACTAAATGTATTTCTTAATATGTATTTTATCATTTCTACAAATATTAAGCTTAAAAGAAAATTTAGTTAATTTCAGATAAAACTTTAATACAGAAAGTTAGAAATGAACGCTCAATTCTGGGAGTGTCTATAATCATTTTAACATTCTCCATATTTTTACTTGTAAATAAGCTGCCATTCATGACGGATTTTTATAACAAATTATTTTTTTAATATGTTTACAAACAACTATGAAAGAAATTGAATTTTTCTCATAAAATAACAAACGATTATCTATCTTAAAATGGGATGATTGAACTTTGTTTTGATACATTAAGAAATAAATGGACAATGTCAAATAGCACAAATTATATAAAAGTGTGCAGACAGCTATTTAGGAGTTTCTAAAGAAATCTGCTTCGGAGCTTATTCGCGAGGAGACCAATTTCACTGAAATAAATGGTCTTTCAAAATTAAGTTAAAAGTACTCAGTTATAAATACGTCACATACTCAAAATAGCTCCGATCAAAATGTACTCAAATTTGAGAAACACTTGTACTACAGCGCCTAGAATACCTAGTGTGGAAATATACTATCCAAACAGTGCTAAAAATTTGTATCCCTTAAATGTGCGAAGATACTGCTAAAATTTCAAGTGTCGATCGCAGCGACATCTGCGGGGTTTTCGTATTACTAGTATTACATTGTATAGACTAGCAATTTCTTGCAGTTGTAGAAAATATCCTGCAGATGTCGCTGCGATATCCATATTTCAGCAATATCATTGCACATTTAAAGGATACAATATTTTAGCGCTATTTTAAGTATTACAAGGATAGCCGATTTCCACACTATATATTCTAGGCGCTTGTACTCATTTTCGATTCCATGGATGTGTTCAATTATGAACCGTTATGTACTCATTTTAAATCTTATAGATGTATTCACACATGAAGTATTTATGTACTCATTTTTTATCCCTTATGTATGTATTCAAATATGAAATTTGAAAGTAAGTGCTCTCTGTTAATTTTTGTTTCTTATTTTATGTAATCATTTGTACCTTCTGTAAATTTTAAATTAATGCAAATCTTAAATTATGCACAGTGTTTTAAATAAATTTAAAGTGCTTGAAAACAATGCTCTTGTCATAAAAATATGAAGAAAAACAAGACGCACTGTTAAAAATATCGTAAAAAATTACCTCTGTTTTTAAAGGCTATCTATTTTCTGACCAATGAGAACTTTTCATTGGTATTAATTTAGCGTTCTCATTGGTCAGAAAATAGAGAGCCTTTAAAAACAGAGGTAATTTTTCACGATATTTTTAAAAGTGCGGTGTCCAAGATGACCGATTAGTAACACGTGCGAAATCAAATTAAGGTAAAAGCTCTAAAATAAGTTAAATGAGGGTAAAATCATGTCAAAGGGGTTTCGTCCACCCACATTTTAATACAGATTAAAGTAGAAATGTGCTATTTATTTATTTTCTGTTCAAAATTATTAATGAGACACATTTAATTGATCATTTATTAAGGTAAAATAGTAAAATTATTATCATGGTACACTAATCAAATGTATGATAATAAATTAAAATAAAACAAGTTAAATAGAGAAAACATGCTTCTCTAAAGGGCTTCATCCCGTCAAACTTTAATAGAGATTGAAGTAAAAACGTTCTATTTATTTATTCTCCGCTAAAGATTATTAACATAAAACATTTAATTGATTATTTATTAAGGTAAAATAGCAAAATTATTAGCAAGATACGCTAGCCAAATATTTGTATATCAAAAACATTATTTTCAAGCACTTGTAAATTATTTTGAAATACCATGCATAACTTAATATTTATTTCTATTGATTTAATATTTACAGAAAGTACAGCTTATTACACTGAACAATAAAAAATATGTTGAATATTTAACAAATAACACTTACTTTCACTACTATTGCTTATTACTGCTGAAATCTTGAAAATCCCATTCCTCTTCATGGAAAAATCCATCTCTCTTAGCACACAGACCGGACCGACCGTGAAGCGCTCATAACAACAATCTAGTGAATCCTTACGCATTTTAAAGGTGAAGCAAGATATAGTTCATTCCGAGAAATAAAAATGTAATATTATTTCTCAGATTTCCAGGATATATTCAATTGTTTTTCTATAATTGATCATTTTTATGCCGCCATGAGTAAAATAAAGCATTATAAAGTACAAAATTAACGTTTCGTTTTGGTTTGATAACATGGGATGTTTCAAAATTGAAAAGATAAGGTTCATTTTTGATCCAGATATACTCAGTTCAATACGCGTACATAGAGTACATGAGTACTTCTTTTTTTTTCAGTGTGTTTTCTTTACGTTCGCGGGAACGACTGACGCTGCTATTGTGTTTCAACACACACGGCCATTTCGCCGTTGGTGGCGAGCTGTGAGCTGCGTTTCTCTCGCTCGCATATTTCTATGTTTTGAACATTAATTTTTAACCTTTCCAATGATGATGGAGCTTTCGAAGCTTCGATAAGATTTATATGCTCATACTTGTGCTATTTAACGTTGTCCCTTTATTTCTTGTTTATTTCTAGATCTACAAATTTCGTTTTTGATACACGTCTTAAATATTTTTATTGTGATATTTCAAGATCCCATCCACTTTTCATTCTATTTTCAGCGTCACCTAATATTATCTTCCTCAATAATTATAAATCGTTTTTTCATTTGATATTTAACAAGCTTTCTTGAGATTTCTCCAAGAGATTATTATTCAGTATTTCATGTATCGTCTTCTCGCAGGAAATAAAACGTACCTTTAAATTCTGTTCGATATTCTGTGTATAGTTTCTCATAAAAGGCTAAAGTAATTGCGCTAAAGTCTTGACTTTGAGTAGCTTTGTACTGAAAAATGCTTTGTTCAAATTGCTTCAACTTAAAAAGAATAGATGAATAAAATCTTTATGCCTCATTTAACATTTTGTGCCATACATAATAAGAAACATTGAGAAAATTGTAAAGAAATATATTATGTCGATGATGTTTTGGTTCGTGGTATTGTAGAGATTTCATATAAAGTGATCCCAAAATTGGGTATATGCTAATATTTCTGTTGAATTTTTATTAAATCTACAAGTTAAGAAATCTATTAGTTAAAGAACGAATCGGGGACTGGATGCTATTTTAGTTAGTGCAATGTTTTATGTTGCAGTTTCAAACCTTCAAAATATCAGTGTACATCGAATGTAATGAGTAAACAATAAAAACAGATATGATTTAGCATTGTGCTATATAATGTGTATATAACAACGGCTTTGCAATAGCATATTTTGCATATCCTTTTGCATTTAGGATGCTTTACATATAATGTGGCACTGCGTTCAGAAATCTTGTGTTGTTTCGCTGACAATTTAAAAAAATTATTATTATTATTGCTAAACTATTTCTAAATTGCCCCTTTCTTAACACGAAAAGCAGCATTTCATCTTGATTCAAACATAAGATATAGAATATGAAATTTAAAAGATCACTAAAGGCGACTAACATGCAACTAAATTAATAGAAGATATGTTACAAATTAAAAATATGCATTTTATTTAAAACTGCTTAATACTTTCGGGCGTTTCCACTCTCTTCATCAGAGAATAACTTAATAACTTATTGCCATTTATTCATACGAATACGTCACTTCGTTTTGAAATGATAGAGCCAATAATTACTACCGTTGAAAGTTTAAGTAGCAGTCCCTTGGATTGAATTTAAGTGGAGAAAATATATATTAACTGCAGTTTCATTTATTATTTTTTTATTACATCACTTATTCTCATACGTCACTTTCATTTTAAATGCATGTCTGGACAATCGAAGTAGCAGTGTTTCAGATTAAATGTTCGTAGAAGAATATTTAACTGCCGTACCAAAATATTAATACGTCACTTTGCTATAATCATTATTGGTTCCCTCATTTCAAAACCAAGTGACACATTTTATAAATAAAAGGCATTTAGTTATTAGAATATTTTCTGATGAAGGGCTTGGGAAAGCCCGAAAGTACTAAGACGTTTTAAATAAAAAGGTATGGGAACGTCCACGGAAGAAAAAACAAATTTGCTGAAAAATATTTTTAAACGGAAATATAAGTGTGATACACCAATTTAAAGCTAAAGAGTTGAATTATATGAATTTGTAAGTTTTAATTTCAAAAGAGCAAGTAATTACTGAAAATGAGCTGGATACTAACAGCATAAAACTACATTTACATTTGAGCTTAAAATACAACTTATTGAAATGTATGATTTTTATACTTTTTAGAATTCAATAAAATTACTATGCGTTCAAATCAACAAACTATTATCATATCTTCAAGATCTACATAGATTAAATCTTTTAGATAATGTCTTTAATATATTTTTGGCTGTATTTAAACGTTAATACTTAAATGTCACATGAGTAACGGAAAACGTACAAAAGTTTTAATTAAAAAAAAAAAAAAAAAAAAAAAAAAAAAAAAAAAAAAAAAACTAGATTTTAAAATTTTTACACAAAACTTCTAATTTTCTGATTTCGAGATATAGGACATATTTCACATTAAATATTTTGTTTATGCTATGCATGGAACAGACTGTGGGGAGTTGTCACAAGAGTAACACATAATACTTTTGTCGATAGTTTGATATAACACAGCGTTACAACCAAAACAAACAGAATGCTTAAAGTTTTGTTGTTTTTTCTCTGTTATTAGATCAGTTCTTGAAACAGTTTTAGCTATAACTAAGGTTATTTTGTAAATTTTAAGGAAGATAAATTATCTTCATTAGTGTTTTTTTTAATGGGTGGCTTTATTTTTATTCTTTTTTGGTATTACTTAAGATTATAAAATAATCATGACAAGTAATTAAAGATATAATAAAACAACTCAACTCGTGTCATTTTTGAGTGCTTTCTTTTGATTTGAAGCACATGGTCTTTGATTGGATATTTTATAGGCTTTGTAAAGCTTCGTTTACTAAATTCTGCTGTATAGCCTACAGAAGTTCTTATAGTAACTATTATGGAAAGGATTCTGATAGTATATTTTAGAGGAAAGATTTTAATATTGCTTCTTATACACGACATTGTTTTAAAGTGCAGGAAACATTCTGCTAAGCGCAAAAAATTGTAGAGAAAAATAAGAATGAAATTGTATATGTTGTTGTGAGAAAGAAACATAACAAAATATATTACGATAAGGTGAAGAAAAGTTTTAGAACCAGCAAAAGCTTCAGCAAGAAAATGGAAATATTAAGAAAAAGAAAAAGTAGAGAACTAGCTAACCTCAGATACTGTAACGAAAAAAAATCTCCACTGATTTGGAGAATTTTATGTCGATGAAGATTTAAGAAGAGGTCATTCTTCAGCTAAATCTACGTTAGTTAAGCGTGAGAAAGGTCACATAATTTCACCAATTCTAGGGGACATTTAATAAGAGAACACGTTTTTTGTTTAAAGAAGCTTTCCTAAATTGAAAAATTGGAGATTCCTTTTCAGCTTTAAAGCCTAGTTTCATAAAACAATAGAAAATAACTCATCAGAATATATCCATTTGTTGCTGTCACGAAAACATCCAATCA
Source organism: Maratus speciosus (assembly GCA_963932465.1). Lineage (NCBI taxonomy): Eukaryota > Metazoa > Arthropoda > Arachnida > Araneae > Salticidae > Maratus > Maratus speciosus. The sequence continues at coordinate 95,984,510 of OZ010789.1, read as the reverse complement.
ATTCACAATGCAGTAACTGGTGTATTTCCTGCATTACACATTCCTGTGATGGATTTAATGACTTTGTCTGCTGAGATACATGATAATTAGAATTTAGGAAATCAGAATGTCTAATTTGCGGAGATAACATCGAAGAATTTTTTGAAACGGAAGTCCATAATACAGAACGTCTTATAAGTTATTGTAAATAGCAAAACGTTGATAGACGTTTTGCTATTGACAAAACTTTTATCAACATCTTCATCAATACTGTTATTTTTTCAGAACGTTGATAAAGGTTTTGAAAAAGTAACAGTTAAAGAAACCATTTCTGATTGATTAAAAATTTCCGAAAGCAACTAAATCCATTTCTGTGGCACACATTCATTGAAACTTGTACAAGGGATTATTTTCGTAATGCCAAAAAAAATAACCATTTCTCAAAGAATAGTTATGCAAATGGATTTTCTGAAACTGTTTTATTTTCATGCCAAGACGAAATTTTGGTATGAAATACTACATTACTGGTTAAACCCACAAGCGACTGTATTTTCAGCATTTTATTTAGTATGATCCCAATAAAGTTAAATCTTATGCTATTATTTTAGACAATGTAACTCATAACCAATTTTTTGTAAATGCTTTCGTATGCAAAATTTCAACATTGCATCTTTAAGGGAATTTGAATTTTCCAAAAATTTACATGTTTTACTTTTTTATATGATGGCTGTGCTTTCCCATTTAAACAAAAATATAACTATGCAAATATGCCTGCAACGAATCAGATTCCTTTTTCAATTAACTTAATTTGGCATTTTTTTTCAAATACTACTGGTATAGATGCTGTAGATTTATTTTGTGTTGTTGTATAATGTTATATATGGAATGAAGTGCGAAAAAAACAATTATAAGATAAACTGCTTATTTTGTCAAAAGAAATAAAACAATAAAGTTTCATTACTTTGCGAGAAAATATCAACGGTGAAAGGCGTTCAACAAATACAATTTGTTAAAACCATGAAAAATGACACTATCTGTTACAAACCTTACACTAACATGATTCGTACAAAAAATTTGTGTTTCATTAAGTAAATCATGATACAAGAGAAGTTTCAAATGATATTATTGATAATGAAGACAATGACTTATTCTGTTAAGTAGCAGAAACTGAGAGGTTACTATGTGGTTATAGTGTTTGTTAATTTTAGAATTTTTTTAGAATATTTTATGTTATTTTAAAATTAAACCATCCTTAACAGTTGCTCTCTATGGAAAATAATTTTTTTAAACTTATTTTAATTATTTTATTTAGCATTTAAACTGAATTTTTGCTAAAATTACATTATGGACAAAATGTCACAAGAGTAACACTTAGAATTTTGCAAAATCAAATGTAACTAATTTATGCGTTATCAGATGAGTTCAATGATTAATGCTTTTTAAAAAGATATAATTACTCTGCTATATTCTGTAAATTTTATTTCTATAGTCTCATATAATTCACAGAATTTCTGCGTCAAACACAATTTTTAAAAATTGCACTTTTTTTTCTGGTCACAAAAGTAACAAAATTTTGATTTATTATCTAGGCAAGTAAAATGCTTTTTGTTACAAGTTGTATATGGTTTATGAAAGTAGAGTACATGTATTTTTAAGTAGTTGCATCAAATTTATCCTAAATATATTTTGTAATAAAAGAATTGGAAATATATATGGAAATTTCTCTGATTGTCACAAGAGTAACATTGGACATTCCCATATATTTTTAACTCGTAACATCTCTTCTATTATTCTAACCACTTTTAAGAAAACGAATGGGCTTTTAAAGTTCATATTGTATATCTTTTGTCCGCTTTTCTTTCAATACAATTTTTTTTTCAAATCGTTCTTGCAACTGAGACTGCAAGTACGCATATTTTTGCCATTTTAAGCCTACACTAGCAACGCAACCGCAATCACAAGCTAATGTTAAATAAATGTATGCGTTCACTGAAAATTTCTCGTTTGTATTTCAATATTTTCAAATTATATTTTTTGCACATGTTGTTTTATCTACATATATCACGTTGTATATTTCTACTGTTTTGATTACGAATGCAGTTTCATTTTTTTAAATCAACCGTTTCATTTTATATTAAAAAGAATCAGAGTTACACCCCAACCTGAGGTATATTATGCAAAACTAATCCTATATTAAAATGAAAACGAAGGATAGCATAAAATCCTCAAATGGTTAAATAGTAGATTTCAAATTTTTACTCTGACTAGTGTAGACTCTAAAGGCAATACTCACTTTTGCATTTTACAATTTCTTTCAATATGCTATTTTTAAATCGTTCTTGCAACTGAGACCACAATCACACTGAGATTTGAAGGTTGTAAAATACCCGATTACGTTCACAAGCTAATGTTAAAAAACATGGGTGAGCTCAAAGCAAATTTCGTGTGTATATTTTTATATGTTTTTTTTTCTTTACATAGGTTATCGAAGCTATATGCCTAAACTGGTAGATTTCTACTGTTTTGATTATGAATGCAGTTTCATTCAGACGACGATTCTTTCGTTTTTGAAATGAACCAACTTATTACATTTTGAAGAAAAGGAGAAAATACAAAGTTAATATATATATATTTTTTATTTCTCTTTTATTATATTTTTCAATGTCAGAGGGATTTGGCTAAATATTGATCATTATTGAAAAAAAAAATGTCTGTTCTAACTGTCCCCATTACACAACTTTTGCGTACATGCCAAAATCAATTTCGAAAAAAAAAATATTACCTTATTTCGACCGACCCTACTGGCTAGTGTAGACTGTAAAAGCAATACGCACTTTTGCATTTTACAATTGCTTTCAATATGGTATTCTCAAATTGTTCTTGCAACTGAGACCACAATCATACTGAGATTTGAAGGTTGTAAGTCACGCAATGACTTTCACAAAACATGGGTGAGCTCACAGCAAATCTCACATTTATATTTTTAAATTATATTTTTTTCATGGGTTATCTAAGCTAATATGCCTAAACTGGTAGATTTCTACTGTTTTGATTACGAATGCAATTTCATTCAGACGATACTTTCATTTTTGAAATGATACTCACCAATTTCATTTTGAAAAAAATGTAAAAATACAAAGTTTGAATCCAATCTCAGATATGCAAAAAAGAATAATATAAACGTATTACAATGCAAACGGAATATTATAAAAAACGCCTCAATTGGTTAAATACTAGTAAATCTTCAGATCAGAGGACCTAACGTCAACTTTGTAAGACCTTTTAATACTCATCTTGCTTCCAACAGTATCTAATATCCTGAAAAGTTAAATAAAATTAGATTACCGTATATACTCGCGTATAAGTCGAGGAATTTATGACGATTTTTTGCAAGCAAATTTGGAGGGAGGGGGGGTCGACTTATACGCGATTCAATTAAAAAATAAAAAAATAATTTCGAATACTGCAAAATTCTGACTTTTTACGTGTATAAATATTAAAATATTACAGAAAATATACAAATAAGAAAAAATTATCATTAAAAAAATGTTCAATGATTTATTTTTATTTACTTACTGCTTTTTCGCATAGGCAAGTGAAATATTTGGTTGATTTTGCGCAAAATTGAAGTAAAAAATTAGGGAGTCGACTTATACGCGGGTTTTTGATTTTTTGCAGAATTTGCATTCTAAAGTTAGAGTGCCGACTTATACGCGAGTCGACCTATACGCGAGTCGACCTATATGCAAGTATATACGGTATTTGTGTATTTCTAAGAACATAGGGTTTCGCAAATATCCAGAAAATCTGATATTTAAGATGTCAAATTATCCTAATTAGATTGAATATTCTCTGATTTCACGATGATTTAATATGATTCTATGATTCGATGATTTAATATATGCTGTGAACATTGGGTGTTGGCGTAACATTGGGTATCAAAGAAAGATATTTGTTACTGAATAATATTTAATGCAGATAGCGTGAAACCTTAAAATGTCGTTTTTAGAAAATTCAATATCCCCCACCCCCTAGATTTTCTTTACACCGGGGAACTTTAATTCTGGCTAAACGTATGGCTGCAACCGTCTTCTGCCGTTTTTAGGTGTGTTCGTAATTTTATAAATATGTAGCACTTATATCCGCCCTCTGGTCCGTCCGCATATAACAACAGAAAAACTACCCAATCGATTGGTTTGAAATTTAAAGTATGCAATTCTTGCATAATTTTGTCGAGTCATTTAAAATTTTATGAAAATAGGATATATACTTCAATTACAGTGGCAGTCAAAATTAGTGCGTTACATTACGGTCAATAGGAAAAAAATAGTTTCAAGTGCATTTTAATGATGTTACACACTTTCGAACATAATAAAATTGGTATGCATTTATGAAGTGCACTAAAATATAAATTTTGTAGAATATGCGGTAAAAAAAATATTATTCAGATTATTAAGGTTATTCATTTACAGGGTCACACAAAAGTATTCCGGTACATAATGGTATAGAGGGAAGCATTTGTCTGGGGCTTTCTTAGTTATGTTAAACTATTTCACATACAATGGAATTGATAAACGTTGCTGAGGTTTACTACAAGTTACATCCTGCATAATAAAAAGTTAATAGTATTTAAAGGGATACACAAAAGATTTCGGATAACATACTGTATCCGAAATACTGTATATTAGCGATGATTACTGGAAGTACATTTTTTGTTGTCATATGAGTTTTAAGTTAAACTAAATTTTTGCATTTTACGTTGTGTGTATAAATGCTGTAGATCATATACAGGGCTACACAAACAAATTCGTAAGGGCTCGTAAGGTATTAAACTTCGTTATAGTACGAACGCACTTCATTTGCGACGTTTGACGTGCAATTTCCGACTTGTATAATATATTCAACTTTTGCAACTTAACTCTTAACTTGGTACTTGGTGTGTATAAATTATGTAGATCCTATAAAGAGCTGCAGAAATGAATTCGGGTATATTTCCTCTCGTTGACCTAAATTGCTGAAAGTGAATTTTCGAATGTTTTACACATTTCTTAAAAATTGTAAAAGTTTGAATAGTACGTTCTAGATACACAAACCTATCGATCAAAAACGGGACTTTGCAATAGAATTCAGATATTTTTCTCACTAATGTTGGAGTTACGTTTTTAAATGTGTCATGCGTTTTCCAAAATTTTTACTTTAACATCAAGTTTCACCTTTTTAAAACGCTCAAATTGTGCTACAGCATTATTAATGCGTTGGAAAGTGTTTCAAAATCTATGCTCGATGCATGATTATTCCCTCTTTTTTCTTTGTAATATAGATTATTTATTATTAGAAATATGATAATTACTTACTTACTCTTCGAAAAGTTGACAAAGCATTATTGACATATTAACTTAAAAGCACAAAAATACATAATCAATTATTTCTTATTTGGATAATCACGCGATTCAGCCAACAGTCTTGATTTTTTATCTAATTTATACGTGAACTTAAACTGTCATCCTTTTTAAATGCCTTTAAAAGAAATGAGAAATTTGTTTTCCTTCAAAATTTATTCCTGTCAGGAATACAAAGCACGGTAAGTGCTTGCATTTTTATACGAATCTCATTTTCCCTCAAAGAAGAAAGATCTGATTTACGCTCACTATTATTGCCACCATTTTGTTTAAAATGTAATGGGATTTGGCTTCATTTTAATGATTCATGTGGTACTTCAAGAAATGCGCGATTAAAGTAAATTTTCCCAAAATGCACATTGTCTTTCTGTTGTACAATTGCATATAAATTATTCGAGGAAAATAAATTCTTTTAAGAGAAGCTCTTTTTATAGTATTATTTATTTTTATCTTTGTAAATAGGCTTAAAATGTGCTGGTTTATTTCAATACAGTTAACTATTTAACTCTCTTTTGGTTGTTTGTATTGAATTGTTTAAATTATATTGGTTTGTTGTACTATATTTTGTTTGTTTGTATTGAATTAAGATTAAAATGTCAAGAATTGAAACAAATTGACCTTTTTTCATTTTATATCTAAAAAATATATAGGGAGGACGAGTAAAGTAGCCAGTGAGGGCAAATTGCTAGTTTGAGTTTTTTTCCACTGTATTGTGTCCCGCCACGAAGGAACTGGGTGAAGCAGTTGTTACATGTTTGGTAGTGTTTTCGGCACCTTTGAAGTGGAAGGCTATGTTTTCCCAGTTTCGAACTCATTTCATTGTTTTTTTTTTTTTTTTTTTTTTGCATTTTTGATTTTAGGTAAGTGGTAAATTGTTTTCATTATAACTAAATAATATGTACACAGAAAAAAATCTATAAAGTTACTAGAAAATTTCTAGGAAGCTGGAGATCAACGAAATAAATGATGTAACAGATACCCGTTTGAGTTGTGAACCGAAAAATCTGTAACCTTACTAAGTTTTTTTTTTTTTTTAAACTTGGATGCCTAGAATTTTTTATGTAACTGCAACAACAAAATTCATGTAATTATTCGGGCGTAGCAGATACGAGTATAAATTTAGTAAGCATACAGATTTCTGTTGCTTTATTAAAATAAGTTTTGTAGATTTACATCTTTTTTTTACAGTGTATGGATAAAATTTTAGTAAGCACACTGTAAAAAACATCTGTAAAGTTACTAAAGTTTTTCTAGAAAACTGGGATTCCTAGAACTTTTTATGTAACGGCAACAAGAAAAAATCCTGTAACAGACGCTGTTACAGGAATTATTGTTGTTGCCGTTACATAAAAAGTTCTAGGAATCCCAGTTTCCTAGAAAAACTTTAGTAACTTTACAGATTTTTTTTAACAGTGTATACAGTTTTCTGTATCTTTAAATCTGCAGAATTGAATTTTTTTCGTACAGTGTAGTGTTATAATTACTTGTTCTTATGTTCACTCAACGGTATGGAATAAACTTTTAAATGATTTGTGTTTGAAAACGCTAAGTCATGTAGACTAGATGCTAGGCTACAGTTTTGTAACGGCGTCATTTCGGGCAAAGTGGCCACAAAGAAATCGGGTTAAATGAACAGATGGCTACTTTGCCGGTAAACGATTTTTTATTCATTGTCCATAACACAATACTTCTCAAAAGCATTTTTTAAAAGGCAGAAAACAGGTCGTGGCAATAACTTCTGCAGAGATAGGCTTAATCTCAAAATTTGCAGTCTGCATGTCTACTGGGAACACCCCTGTATTCCTCCATTTGCGATACTGGTACTCATTACAGTTTACTTTATCTTGTAAAGATTTAATACTTAAAATATTATAAAACATAATACTTATGTGTAATGTGTGTTACTTTATTTTTTTTTCATTAAATATACGTCCTAAATCAATGTGATTTCTTCATGTACAGTCGTGAAAAAAAAGTAACCATTTCATGCTAACTATGCAACAAAATATTGTAGGATAAAGTTAGTGATACCAAACTATTAGAAATAAAGCCTATAGTAAAAAGATGCATATAAAATTTGCTTAGAAGGCCATCTACATATCAAAACGAACCCAAATTGTGTTTTTTTCAATAGCAATACCCAAGTTTGACACCATAAATCAATTCAACACTTTTCAATTACCCTAAATCTAAATTTTCATGAAATTCCAACGATTTGTTTCAGAGAAATGAATTATTATAAAACGAGCATATTTTAAAGGTTGTATCCAAATTGAAGTTCGGCACTCGATTTTTGAAATGCTACCAAATGACTATGATACTTCTATTAATGTACCTTATCCGTGGCCCCAATTTTTCGCGCATTAGTTTATGGATGATTTTTTAACAATAAAAGTAAAAAAAAATTCATAATATCTTGTGTAAATAATTTGTATGAAAAAGAATACATTTCACCATTCCATAGTGATATTTAACAAAATATAATAAATGATACAAACTTTGTGGCCAATGATATCGATTTCATCCCAAGTTTTTTATGTCCCTAATGTTTTGCGCATGTTCAAATGAGACGAAATTAGTAAGTCTTACTACTTCGTTGATTCCCCTTTGCAGCGTAAACATCTCCCATGCTTGTCGGCACAGTTGAAACAAATGTTGCCACTCAGAATTTTTTTTGCCATTTTTGAAGAAGAATTATTTTTAACTGCTGATTGTCACTGTAGCTCTTTTGTGGTGTCCTTTTTTGGACTTCCTTCTTTAACATGTTCACGCCGGCGCGGTGGGTCACACTCGACTGTCTCAGAGTTGACAAGTCTCCGGCTTTTTGGATACCAGTATTTTAATACAGAATATGTTGTTTTATTTAATTAGAACATTTGGGCGACTTAAAGGAACAACATTTTCTGTAAAATAACAGTGGTATGCAAAAAGCCGGTGATTTGACAACTCTGAGACAGTGGAGTGTGACCCACCGCGCCGGCGTGAACGTGTTAAGTATCTCCACAAATCCTCGATAGAATTAATCTCCGGGTAATTCGGAACCTTTGTCCTAACTGAATACGGTTTGTCTAAGACTTGTTGAAAAATATAACCCGATTGAAAGCCAAGTTTTTTAATTAAAAGCAACAACTGAATTCGCAAAATGTCCCGATAATGTTGTGGATTGATAGTCCCGTTATATGGCACCATTTGGTTGACGCTACAATAACCAAAACCTTCCCAAATTTTAACAAATGACGGAAACTTGCACCCTTGTTTGACGCATTTTGGGTTTAAAGCTTTATTTCTTTTCCGTGCGATCCGACAACCGATATTTCCATACAAAATTGGAAAAAGGGATTGATCCGAACTTATAACACTTTGTCATTGCTGATATGTCCATTTTAATTGGTACACAGCCCACAGAAAACATTTCCTTTTTCGAGCTGGAGTTAACATCGGCTTACGTTTGCTTTTGCAAAATTTGAAGCCCATTTTATGCAATCTTTTTGCAGACCTTTTTCAAGTCACTGGTCGCCCTATGCTGTCTTGACACAAGGATGCGGTTTCCGTCATCGTTCCTGGTGTGCTGTTCATTACCACTCGACGCAGAATTCAATCTTCTCGAGCCGTTATTGTTGATGGGCGGCAGGTACTGTTTCTTGGCTGTATACTTCCAGTGGCAACGAACGTTTTCAAAACATATCGCACTGTTCATTCAGGAATCGTCAGAACCGTGCTTATTTGTCTCATTAGACATTCACTATTTCATTTTTCGTTTATCTTTTTACGCAAGTCTACCGATAATCTTTTACCACCCAATTTTTTCTTATTAATTGATTTGGAACCGCTCTTCTTTTAAACCTCCGACTGTCTTGGAAAAGGGCAAAATTGTAATGTTGTTTTCTCTGCATTTTGTTTTAAATGCCAAAAAAAAATTATTCTTTGAACACTTTATAAAAAAACTTAATAACGAATATGAATGCAATCCTTGATAGTATTAATCATTGTTCAATGTATTAAAAATAGTACTTTAAATATTATTCATAAATAGTACTTTAAATATTACTTTAAATATTGCTTGTATTGCAGTGAAATCTGGAGCTTAGTGAACGTATTAACACGGGCTTGTCAGTGAGGGGGTTAAAGGACACATGCCACCAGTTCCGGATGCGATAATTTGCATAGTTGAAAAAAAAACAGCTAATCGCAATTCTCGAAAACCTTCTTTAAATGGACATGCGCAAAAACAATAGGCCTTTCTATATTTAACAGGGAAAGCGTTTTAGATACTCAAATCTAAGTGTGCGACTTTTTCGGTTTTTTATTCAATGTAATTCATTTTAGACGACTGACATTTGAAGAATTTGATTGTTTATTTAGACAAAATTAAGCTTGCGTTTTCTTTCTTTGAAAAACTTCACATTTAAACTGGTGGGCAAAGAATTAGGGCCACGGGTAAGGTATTATTTCTTGCCAATATGACCATTTTACTCGTTTAATGTGTTTTGGCTATTGCCAGCCCAAATATTTCAATAAATTGAGTAAAATATATTTTTTCAAATTATGCTATCTGCTAATCATAGACAGCCTGTTAAATCATGATTTTGGCGATTAAAAAAATAATTCGAAAAGTACTTCAAAGATAATTTTAAAATTTAGAATTCGAATAAAGTAGTACATAATAAATATAAATTTATCAAAATAAATATAAATTTATCAAAAAAATTGTAGGTTGCAATTCATATTTTTTTTTGGAATATTAATTTCATAATTCATAATATATATATATATATTTTAATCACATATTCAATGCATTTATTTTTAGGTTTTGATTATTATTTTTTTTTTCAGGTATTGTAAAAAAAAAAAAAACTAATTATACAACTGGGATAATAATTTCAGGCGATATTAATAAAAATATGAAAATGTAATTTAACATTAGAAGTGAATGTTTATAGTTCAAAAATTAATCATCCACAGAACTTGAGATTTCATTTCTGGGCATAGTTTGAAACGAAGATTTAAAATATATCGTTAAAATTGGGTGTTACCATTGAAAAAACAACGTTTGGTCTGGTTTTGATTTGTAGATGTCCCCCTAAGCAAATTTTATATACATAATTTAATATTAGACTTTATTTCCAATCGTTTGGTACCATCAACTTTCTTCTATTATAGTTAATGGCAGAGTTAATAGGGGGTGTTTACTTTTTTTCCCACGACTGTAGCTGTGTTTCTGGCATAAATAAATAATTCTTATGCCGATAAAATACGCAAAGAATAATATTGCCGATGATATAAAATGTGGTGAGAATAAATTACTTTAGTTGCCGTAAAAATAAATGAAAAATGATCTTACTTAATAAGAAACAGATGACTCAGAGGCTTGTTAAAGGAAAACAAGTAGTTACGATAAATTCAACTTTATTAATCACATGGAGAGCTGGGAAGGTATATTAGAGAAATGCAAGTGGTCACCGTACATAGTAGTAAACGTTGCACGTAGAATTATTAAAAACTTAAAGTAATTCCATGACGCTAATGAATGCTGGCTGATGCTTAAAATTATTTCTTGCAGAATGCCTTGATAACAAAATGTCCGAATCGAAATGCATAAAATAAAAAGCCGGAGATCAAAAATAAACTTTCCATGGATCGCTAATTCGCTGTTGAAGAAACATCGTAGTCTCTGAATGGCTCTTTGAATTAGGTTCACGGCCCGAAATCCAAAAGAGTAATCACATTGACAAAAAATACAATATCAAATTTTCGTAAAATGTGTTTAAAAAAAAAAAAAAAAAAAACTAGATGCACATGGTATATATACCACGCAAACAGGATTTACGTGTATCCAAAATAAGTGTAAAACAATTAGTTAAATTAAAATTACGTATGAATTTTAGAACAAATAATATTATAGAGAAATCGAAATTACATTTAATAGGCTAGCGAAGATACACCTCTAATATGACGTGTCGCTACGATACGCGCTGGTTCTAAAAATAGATCAGAGGTGAAGGGAAAAGCTATCAGTTACTTTCGGTAAAAAAGGAAAGAAGAAAAAGGCGATCTGAAAGATGTTGAGTCGAAAAGAAAACATTTAAAACGCCAGATAAAAATGCTGCAATATAATTAAACGACAAATGTGATTACTACATCCCAATGTTGGCCACTTTATCCATCCTTCGAGGGGAAAGTGGTGGTTTTGTACTTTTTCTTTTCAAATAACGTGCACTAGTAAAAAAATATAATTTGAAAAACAAGTAAATTATCAGTTTAAACTTAAATTATTATAGTTACTATTTTTATTTGTTTCTGGAACTTTACTGAATAAATAGGTATCATAAAAATTCATCAAAACTTTGAGTGGTCTCTTTACTCTTCGTCCTCCTGCATTACAAAGACACAAGTTTTAAAGATTTTAATAAATACATTTTTCTATTTTCATTTTTTCAAATCGTAATGGGGAAAATAATTAAGATGTCAATGGAAATACAAATGTAACAAATTTTAGAAAATTAACAGCTACATTAGAATAGTACCCTGTAAAAAAACTTTAAAGCTACTAAATTTTCCTAGGAAACTGAGATTCCTAGAACATTTTCTGTAACGGCAATATCAAAAAAAGTCCTTCCGGCCAGTGCCGGGAGGAAGAAGTAGCTTTCATATTCCTTATTTTTTAAAAGCCAGCTTATATTATTCAAACACACGGAGCTCAAATTAGTGGAACTCAATTATAGAAGATTAAATACTAATTATTGTCAATATTGAATATGAATGAGAATTTCGCCAAATTGGTCAGCGTTATCAAAGCTTGTTTTATTAAAGTGATTTATATTTTCTCGCCAAATTCGGTGATATCCCGAATTATATTAATAATTATATTAACCCGAATTATCGGTGATAGTCCGCCATTTTAGAACAACATAATGGGTGCAACAAAGCTCACCAATGAACTTGGTCGAGATCGGTTGATATATACGAGCGCTGATGCACACAAAAAACCAGATTTTTCAAAATGTCACACACATTCGAAATTCAAACTGCTATATCTCGGCCTTTTTTTTAGATAAAGGTAAAACAAAAAATGATCCGGAATCTTTGTAACAAGCTGAAACACATAAGAAAAAAATCTTTTTCAATTTCTAAATTTTTTGTATCTCATTTTAAATTATTTTTCTTTTAAATTTTTAAATGGCCGCCATTTTGAAACAAGATGGCGGATGAAGTTAGCAAACGAACTTGGCCGGGAGATTGCTATGTACTATGCACATGTCATGTAACATCCTAATCGGTTCAGAAATACGCGTGTTATCGCGTGACAAAAATCAGATCGTTTCAAAATGTCAGCCATGCTAGAAATTCAAAGTGCTATAACTAAGCCATTTTTTAAGAAATAGACGAAACGAAAGATGCTCCAGAATCTTTGTATCAAGGTCAAATACATAAGAAAAAAATCTTTTTAAATTTCTAATTTTTTTGTACCTCATTTTAAATTAAAATAGAAAAAAAATAATGGCCGCCATTTTGAAACAAGATGGCGGATGATGTTGGCCAACGTACTCGGTCGAGACATTGGTATATACTATGTACACACCAAGTTATATCAAAATCCGTTCATAAATACGCGTGTTCTCGCGTGACAAAAATCAGAACGTTTCAAAATGCCAGTCACAATAGAATTTCAAAGTTCTATAACTCAACCGTTTTTTAAGATATAGACGAAACAAAAAATGCTCCGGAATCTTCGTATCAAGCTCAAACACATAAGAAAAAAATATTTTTCGATTTGTAATTTTTTTTGTACTTCATTTTAAATTATTTTTTTTTTAATTTTAAATGGCCGACATTTTGAAACAAGATGGCGTATGAAGCTGGCCAACGAGCTCTGTCGAGACATTGCTATGTACTATGCACATGCCTTGTCACGTACAAATCGGTTCTTAAAAACGCATATTATCGCGTGACAAAAATCAGATCGTTTCAAAATGTCAGCCATGCTAGAAATTGTTAGTGCTATAACTCAGCCATTTTTTAAGAGATAGACGAAACAAAAAAATGCTCCAGAATCTTTGTACCAAGCTGAAGCACATAAGGAAAAAATCTTTTTCAATTCCTAATTATTTTGTATCTCACTATTAAATTTTAAATTTTTTTTAAATTTTTAAATGGCTGCCATTTAGAAACAAGATGGCGGATGAGGCTGGCCAACGAACTCGGTCGAGACATTGATATGTACTGTGCATATTTGTCACATCAACATCGGTTCAAAAATACGTGTATTATCGCGTGACAAAAATCAGATCGTTTCAAAATGTCAGCCATGCTAGAAATTCAAAGTGCTATAACTCAGCCATTTTTTTGAGATATAGACGAAACGAAAAATGCTCCAGAATCTTTGTATCAAGCCCAAACACATAAGAAAAAAATATTTTTCAATGTCTAATTTTTTTGTGCCTCATTTTAAATTTAAATATTTTTAAATGGCCGCCATTTTTTAAACAAGATGGCGGATGAGGCTGGCCAACGAACTCGGTCGAGACATTGCTATGTACTATGCACATTCCTTGTCACATCCAAATCGGTTCATAAATACGTGTATTATCGCGTGACAAAAATCATATCGTTTCAAAATATCAGCCATGCTAGAAATTCAAAGTGCTATAACTTAGTCATTTTTTAAGATATAGACGAAACGAAAAATGCTCCAGAATCTTTGTATCAAGTCCAAACACATAAGAAAAAAATATTTTTCAATGTCTAATTTTTTTGTGCCTCATTTTAAATTTAATTTTTTTAAAATCTTTTAAATGGCCGCCTTTTTGAAACAAGATGGCGGATGAGGCTGGCCAACAAACTCGGTCGAGACATTGCTATGTACTATGCACATTCCTTATCACATTCAAATCGGTTCATAAATACTTGTATTATCGCGTGACAAATCTCAGATCGTTTCAAAATGTCAGCCATGCTAGAAATTCAAAGTGCTATAACTCAGCCATTTTTTAAAATATAGACGAAGCGAAAAATGCTCCAGAATCTTTGTATCAAGCTCAAACGCATAAGAAAAAAAATCTTTTCAATGTCTAATTTTTTGTGCCTCATTTTAATTTTTAAATTTTTAAATTTTTTTATTGGCCGCCATTTTGAAACAAGATGGCGGATGAAGCTGGCCAACGAACTCGGTCGAGACATTGGTATGTACTATGTACACATGAAATTGTATCCAAATCGGTTCATAAATACGAGAGTTACAGTATGACAAAGTTCAGATATATATATATATATATATATTGATATATATATATATCAATTTTGAACGGAGGGTGGTTTCGGGGTCTAGAGGTCATGATCGGTGAAAATATACTAAAATTTTTTAGGAATCGTTTTCCTCCGAACGGCTGCAATAGGTAGCTTTTTGTTATGAAAGCTACTTAAAAGTTTAACTCCGAATAAAAAAAGGTCCTTCCGGCCAGTGCCGGGAGGAAGAGGTAGCTTTCATATTCCTTATTTTTAAAAAGCCAACTTATATTATTCAAACACACGAAGCTCAATTTAGTGGAAACCGAATATAGGAGATTCAATACTAATTTTTATCAATACTAAATCATTATGAATGAGAATTTCGCGAAATTACTCAGCTTTATCCAAGCTGCTTTTTATTTAAGGTAACTTATATTTGGCTGCCAAATTCGGCGATTTCTTAAAGTACCTGCCATTTTTAGACAACATGGTGGATGAGGCTAACCAGTGAACTTCGTCGAGACCTTAGTAATAACTGTGCACATGCTCACTCACATCTGAATCGGTTGATATATACGAGTGCTGTCGCAGGCAAAAAATCAGATTTTTCAAAATGTCACCCACATTAGAAATTGAAACTGCTATATCTGAGCCATTTTTTAAGATAAAGACAAACAAAAAATGCTCCTGAATCCTTATATCAAAGTCAAATACTTAAGAAAGAAACCTTTTTCAATTTCTAATATTTTTGCACCTCACTTTAAATATAATTTTTTTCTAATTTGATGGCCGCCATTTTGAAACAAGATGGCTGATGAAGCTGGCCAGCGAACTTGGTCGAGATATTGATGTATACTATCCACATGCCTTCTTACATCGAAATAGGCGAATACGTGTGATCACGTGACAAATACACGATCGTTTCAAAGTGTTAGCCATGCTAGAAATTCAAAGTGCTATAATTCAACCATTTTTTAAGATATAAACAAAAGCACAAATTTTCAGAAACAAAAACTGCTCCAGAATCATTGTATTAAGGCCGAACACATAAAAAAAATCTTTTTCATTTTCCAATTTTTTAATACCTTAAATTAATTTTTTTTAAATGGCAACCCTTTTGAAACAAGATGGCTAATGAAGCTGGCCAACGAACTCAGTCGAGACATTGGTATGTACTATGTACAGAGACAGACCATGTTACATCCAAATCGGTTCATAAATACGCCTGTTATTGCGTGACAAAAATCAGGTCGTTTTAAAATGTCAGCCACAATAGAAATTCAAAATGCTATAACTCAGCCATTTTTTTAGATATAGACGAAACAAAACCTATTCCGGAATCTTTGTATTAAGGTAAAAGACATACAAAAAAATCTTTTTCATTTTCTAATTTTTTGGTATCTCATTTTAAATTTATATTTTTTAAAAATTTTTAAATGGCCGCCAGTTTGAAACTAGATTGCGGATGAAGCTGGTCAACGAACTCGGTCGAAATATTTGTATGCACTATGTACACGCCAAGGTACATCCAAATCGGTTCATAAATACGCTTGTTATCACGTGACAAAAATCAGGACGTTTCAAAATGTCAGCCACGCTAGAAATTCAAAATGCTATAACTCAGCCATTTTTTAAGGTATAGACGAAACAAAAACTGCTCCCGAATCTTTTTATCAAGGTCAAACACATGAGAAAAAAATATTTTTTCCATTTTCAGTTTTTTGGTACCACATTTCAAATTCAATTTTTTCTTAAAAATTTAAATGGCCGCCATTTTTAAACAAGATGGCGGATGAAGCTGGCCAACGAACTCGGTCGAGACATTGATTTGTACTACGTATAAACGAAGTTACATCCAAATCGGTTCATAAATACGCCTTTTATCTCCTGACAAAATTCAGGACGTTTCAAAATGTCAGCCATGCTAGAAATTCAAAAGTCCTTCCGGCCAGTGCCGGGAGGAAGAGGTAGCTTTCATAATCCTTATTTAAAAAAAGCCAACTTATATCATGCAAACACACGAAGCTCAATTTAGTGGAAACCGAATATAGGAGATTCAATACTAATTTTTATCAATATAATGAATGAGAATTTCGCGAAATTAGTCAGCTTTATGCAAGCTGATTTTCTTTAAAGTAACTTATATTTGGCTGCCAAATTCGGCAATTTCTTAAAATGCCTGTCATTTTAAGACAACATGGTGGATGAGGCTAAGCAGTGAACTTGGTCGAGACCTTAGTAATTGCTGTGCACATGCTCACTCACATCGGAATCGGTTAATATATAGGAGTGCTGTCGCATGCAAAAAATCAGATTTTTCAAAATGTCACCCACAATAGAAATTGAAACTGCTATATCTGAGCCATTTTTTAAGGTAAAGACAAACAAAAAATGCTCCTGAATCCTTATATCAAGATCAAATACTTAAGAAAGAAACCTTTTTCAATTTCTAATTTTTTTTGCACCTCACTTTAAATATATATATATTTTTTAATTTAATGGCCGCCATTTTGAAACAAGATGGCTGATGAATCTGGCCAGCGAACTTGGTCGAGGTGTTGATGTATACTATCCACATGCCTTCTTACATCGAAATAGGCGAATACGTGTGTTATCGCGTGACAAATACAAGATCGTTTTAAAATGTTAGCCATGCTAGAAATTCAAAGTGCTATAAATCAACCATTTTTTAAGATATCAACAAAAGAACAAATTTTCAGAAACAAAAACTGCTCCGAAATCTTTGTATCAAGGCCAAACACATAAAAAAAATCTTTTTCATTTTCCAATTTTTAATACCTCATTTTGAATTTTAAATAATTTTTTTAAAATGGCAACCCTTTTGAAACAAGATGGCGAATGAAGTTGGCCAACGAACTCGGTCGAGACATTGGTGTGTACTATGTACAGACCAAGTTACATCCAAATAGGTTCATAAATACGCCTGTTATCGCGTGACAAAAAGCAGGTCGCTTTAAAATGTCAGCCACAAGAGAAATTCAAAATGCTATTACTCAGCCATTTTTTTTTAGATATAGACGAAAAAAAAACTGTTCCGGAATCTTTGTATTAAGGTCAAACACATACAAAAAAAAATCTTTTTCATTTTCCAATTTTTTGGTATCTCATTTAAATTTTTTTATTTTTTAATTTTTTTAAATGGCCGCCATTTTGAAACAAGATGGCGGATGAAGCTGGCCAACGAACTCGGTCGAGATATTTGTATGTACTATGTACACACCAAGGTACATCCAAGTCGGTTCATAAATACGCCTGTTATTACGTGAGAAATGTCAGGACGTTTCAAAATGTCAGCCACGCTAGAAATTCAAAATGCTATAACTCAGCCATTTTTTAAGATATAGACGAAACAAAAACTGCTCCGAAATCTTTGTATAAAGGTCAAATACATAAGAAAAAAATATTTTTCCATTTTAATTCTTTGGTACCACATTTCAAATTTTAAATTTTTAAAAAAAATTTAAATGGCCGCCATTTTGAAACAAAATGGCGGATGAAGCTGGCCAACGAACTCGGTCGAGACATTGGTATGTACTATGTACACATGAAATTGTATCCAAATCGGTTCATAAATACGAGAGTTACAGTATGACAAAGATCAGATATATATATATATATATATATATATTGATATATATATATAAATAAATATATATATCAATTTTGAACGGAGGGTGGTTTCGGGGTCTAGAGGTCATGATCGGTGAAAATATACTAAAATTTTTTAGGAATCGTTTTCCTCCGAACGGCTGCAATAGGTAGCTTTTTGTAATGAAAGCTACTTAAAAGTTTAACTCCGAATAAAAAAAGGTCCTTCCGGCCAGTGCCGGGAGGAAGAGGTAGCTTTCATATTCCTTATTTTTAAAAAGCCAACTTATATTATTCAAACACACGAAGCTCAATTTAGTGGAAACCGAATATAGGAGATTCAATACTAATTTTTATCAATACTAAATCATTATGAATGAGAATTTCGCGAAATTACTCAGCTTTATCCAAGCTGCTTTTTATTTAAGGTAACTTATATTTGGCTGCCAAATTCGGCGATTTCTTAAAGTACCTGCCATTTTTAGACAACATGGTGGATGAGGCTAACCAGTGAACTTCGTCGAGACCTTAGTAATAACTGTGCACATGCTCACTCACATCTGAATCGGTTGATATATACGAGTGCTGTCGCAGGCAAAAAATCAGATTTTTCAAAATGTCACCCACATTAGAAATTGAAACTGCTATATCTGAGCCATTTTTTAAGATAAAGACAAACAAAAAATGCTCCTGAATCCTTATATCAAAGTCAAATACTTAAGAAAGAAACCTTTTTCAATTTCTAATATTTTTGCACCTCACTTTAAATATAATTTTTTTCTAATTTGATGGCCGCCATTTTGAAACAAGATGGCTGATGAAGCTGGCCAGCGAACTTGGTCGAGATATTGATGTATACTATCCACATGCCTTCTTACATCGAAATAGGCGAATACGTGTGATCACGTGACAAATACACGATCGTTTCAAAGTGTTAGCCATGCTAGAAATTCAAAGTGCTATAATTCAACCATTTTTTAAAATATAAACAAAAGAACAAATTTTCAGAAACAAAAACTGCTCCAGAATCATTGTATCAAGGCCGAACACATAAAAAAAATCTTTTTCATTTTCCAATTTTTTAATACCTTAAATTAATTTTTTTTAAATGGCAACCCTTTTGAAACAAGATGGCTAATGAAGCTGGCCAACGAACTCAGTCGAGACATTGGTATGTACTATGTACAGAGACAGACCATGTTACATCCAAATCGGTTCATAAATACGCCTGTTATCGCGTGACAAAAATCAGGTCGTTTTAAAATGTCAGCCACAATAGAAATTCAAAATGCTATAACTCAGCCATTTTTTTAGATATAGACGAAACAAAACCTATTCCGGAATCTTTGTATTAAGGTAAAAGACATACAAAAAAATCTTTTTCATTTTCTAATTTTTTGGTATCTCATTTTAAATTTATATTTTTTAAAATTTTTTAAATGGCCGCCAGTTTGAAACTAGATTGCGGATGAAGCTGGTCAACGAACTCGGTCGAAATATTTGTATGCACTATGTACACGCCAAGGTACATCCAAATCGGTTCATAAATACGCTTGTTATCACGTGACAAAAATCAGGACGTTTCAAAATGTCAGCCACGCTAGAAATTCAAAATGCTATAACTCAGCCATTTTTTAAGGTATAGACGAAACAAAAACTGCTCCCGAATCTTTTTATCAAGGTCAAACACATGAGAAAAAAATATTTTTTCCATTTTCAGTTTTTTGGTACCACATTTCAAATTCAATTTTTTCTTAAAAATTTAAATGGCCGCCATTTTTAAACAAGATGGCGGATGAAGCTGGCCAACGAACTCGGTCGAGACATTGATTTGTACTACGTATAAACGAAGTTACATCCAAATCGGTTCATAAATACGCCTTTTATCTCCTGACAAAATTCAGGACGTTTCAAAATGTCAGCCATGCTAGAAATTCAAAAGTCCTTCCGGCCAGTGCCGGGAGGAAGAGGTAGCTTTCATAATCCTTATTTAAAAAAAGCCAACTTATATCATGCAAACACACGAAGCTCAATTTAGTGGAAACCGAATATAGGAGATTCAATACTAATTTTTATCAATATAATGAATGAGAATTTCGCGAAATTAGTCAGCTTTATGCAAGCTGATTTTCTTTAAAGTAACTTATATTTGGCTGCCAAATTCGGCAATTTCTTAAAATGCCTGTCATTTTAAGACAACATGGTGAATGAGGCTAAGCAGTGAACTTGGTCGAGACCTTAGTAATTGCTGTGCACATGCTCACTCACATCGGAATCGGTTAATATATAGGAGTGCTGTCGCATGCAAAAAATCAGATTTTTCAAAATGTCACCCACAATAGAAATTGAAACTGCTATATCTGAGCCATTTTTTAAGGTAAAGACAAACAAAAAATGCTCCTGAATCCTTATATCAAGATCAAATACTTAAGAAAGAAACCCTTAACAATTTCTAATTTTTTTGCACCTCACTTTAAATATATATATATTTTTTTAATTTAATGGCCGCCATTTTGAAACAAGATGGCTGATGAATCTGGCCAGCGAACTTGGTCGAGGTGTTGATGTATACTATCCACATGCCTTCTTACATCGAAATAGGTGAATACGTGTGTTATCGCGTGACAAATACAAGATCGTTTTAAAATGTTAGCCATGCTAGAAATTCAAAGTGCTATAAATCAACCATTTTTTAAGATATCAACAAAAGAACAAATTTTCAGAAACAAAAACTGCTCCGGAATCTTTGTATCAAGGCCAAACACATAAAAAAAAATCTTTTTCATTTTCCAATTTTTAATACCTCATTTTGAATTTTAAATAATTTTTTTTAAAATGGCAACCCTTTTGAAACAAGATGGCGAATGAAGTTGGCCAACGAACTCGGTCGAGACATTGGTATGTACTATGTACAGACCAAGTTACATCCAAATAGGTTCATAAATACGCCTGTTATCGCGTGACAAAAATCAGGTCGCTTTAAAATGTCAGCCACAAGAGAAATTCAAAATGCTATTACTCAGCCATTTTTTTTTAGATATAGACGAAAGAAAAACTGTTCCGGAATCTTTGTATTAAGGTCAAACACATACAACAAAAAATCTTTTTCATTTTCCAATTTTTTGGTATCTCATTTAATTTTTTTTATTTTTTAATTTTTTTAAATGGCCGCCATTTTGAAACAAGATGGCGGATGATGCTGGCCAACGAACTCGGTCGAGATATTTGTATGTACTATGTACACACCAAGGTACATCCAAGTCGGTTCATAAATACGCCTGTTATTACGTGAGAAATGTCAGGACGTTTCAAAATGTCAGCCACGCTAGAAATTCAAAATGCTATAACTCAGCCATTTTTTAAGATATAGACGAAACAAAAACTGCTCCGAAATCTTTGTATAAAGGTCAAATATATAAGAAAAAAATATTTTTCCATTTTCAATTTTTTGGTACCACATTTCAAATTTTAAATTTAAAAAAAAAATTTAAATGGCCGCCATTTTGAAACAAAATGGCGGATGAAGCTGGCCAACGAACTCGGTCGAGAGATTGGTATGTACTATATACACACCGAATTACATCCAAATCGATTCATAAATACGCCTTTTATCGCGTGACAAAATTCAGGACGTTTCAAAATGTCAGCCACGCTAGAAATTCAAAATGCTATAACTCAGCCATTTTTTAAGATATAGACGAAAAAAAAAACTGCTCCGGAATCTTTGTATAAAGGTCAAATACATAAGAAAAAAATATTTTTCCATTTTTAATTTTTTGGTACCACATTTCAAGTTTTAAATTTTTTTAAAAATTTTAAATGGCCGCCATTTTGAAACAAAACGGCGGATGAAGCTGGCCAACGAACTCGGTCGAGACCTTGGTATGTACTATATACACACCGAATTACATCGAAATCGGTTCATAATTACGGGAGTTACAGTGTGACATAGGTCAGATATATATATATATATATCAATTTTGAACGGAGGGTGGTTTCGGGGTCTGGGGGTCATGATCGATGAAAATATACCAAAATTTTTTGAAATTGCTTTCCTCCGAACGGCTGCAATAGGTAGCTTTTTTGTAAAGAAAGCTACCTAAAATGCTATAACTCAGCCATTTTTAAAGATATAGACGAAACAAAAACTGCTCCGGAGTCTTTGTATAAAGGTCAAATACATAAGAAAAAAATATTTTTCCATTTTCAAAATTTTGGTACCACATTTCAAATTTTAAATTTTTAAAAAAACTTTAAATGGCCGCCATTTTGAAACAAAATGGCGGATGAAGCTGGCCAACGAACTCGGTCGAGACATTGGTATGTACTATGTACACACCGAATTACATCCAAATCGGTTCATAAATATGAGAGTTACAGTATGACAAATGTCAGATATATATATATATATATATATATGTATATTGATATTTTGTTTGTGGTTATATATATATATATATATATATATATATATATATATATCAATTTTGAACGAAGGGTGGTTTCGGGGTCTGGGGTTTATGATCGATGAAAATATACCAAAATATTTTGAAATCGCTTTCCTCCGAACGGCTGCAATAGGTAGCTCTTTGTAATGAAAGCTACCTAATACATGTAAGAGATACACTTTTGCGTCGTAAATCCAAAAATCCGCAAGGTTACTAATATTTATTTACGAAATTGGGATGCGTAGAACTTTTTATGTAGCGGCAACCCGGGTTACAGATAAAATTTAATAAGATTCCTGTTATTTTGGTAGATTCTTTTGTATAGCTACAGATTTCTGTATCTTTACAAGAAGTGATTTTGTAGACTTAAATCATTTTTGTACAGTGTACAGATAAAATTATTAAGTATACCGATTTCTGTAACTTTAAATCTGTATAATTACAGATTTTTTTCCAATGTAGGAAGTTTTAATACAACTTCTGAAGAGTGTGAGTAGGACTACAAGGATGTATAAAATATGCCCTTGAATTGTTTAAGTATGAAAAACGTTCTTGTACTAATATTTTAAGTAATACGCAGCATATAATATTTTCCACCATTGAAATTATTCTTGAAGATTAAATGATATGAAATTAACACCGTACATATAACTAACATTGAAACCTTACATTTATACATTAGCTATGTAACTCCTTTGGCCTCCTCACATGAACTTAACTCATTTTATCTACTATTTATATAATAAATACAGAGTCAAATTAAGCATCCGTTATGGCTACGTGGCAGTTGATGTAATGTTTAGTAATTTTGTAAAAGCATTTTGCCTGTATATTTAGATAACTTATTTCGAAATCCAAAGGTTGTTTCACAAACTAATTAATTCTTCTAATAATAAGAGATTAAATAACCCTTGTTACAATTCATAATTCTTATAAATGATAATCTTTTAAAAGTGTCATACAATCTACATTAATTCATAAATTATGCTATTGTACTATGCAATAAATTGATCTAATTTATTTAATCGAATTAATTTATAAAAGTTTCAGTATTTCAAAACTCAATACGTACCATTTGCATAAGAGAACTAATTTCTCGAAATCTTTTTCATTTTACAAGATTGACAGACAAAAGAAAGTAAAAGGCTACATAATAATAAATACTTAACAAATATTTAAACAAATTTGTAAATAAAATTCTCGTGGTATATGATAGCACATTCAATTTGTATGACAACTATTTAATCATTGTTTTAGTCTTTTTAGAATCAGTATATGTGTTCGAATTATTTAAATTTAATTTAGAAGACTTTTGAATGTTATTTTCTTCTTCCATTTAATTTAATTAAAATGCGTACTTTGCTGTCTTAATGAAAACCATTTTACTTCATAAAATGTTAGATATTTTTTAATGGGAATCAATGTTATATTTTATTTATAAAAAATAAATTTCTTTTCAATTATTAAATGTTAAGATAAAGTATTTCTGTATAATTTGAAGGACAAATTTCGTTTGGCCACGTTTTTTAAACGTTTAAAAATTTATTAAATTTTAATTCTTGAATATAAATCTTATTATAATTAAATTTCTCACCCACTTTTTTGCTACTAAAGAAAGTTATTGGGGAACCAACATATATCCTTTGAAGCGCAATGGTAAAAAAAGTTATAATATTAGTTTTTCTCTAAATGTATGTTTTTTTTTTTTTTTTTTTTTTTTTTTTTGGCGGTGTTGCGAAATCAAGCAACTCCTCTTACCACTTACCCTTTGAAACAAGAACAAAAAACGCGCCTGGAGTGTGTTACGTCAGACCTACTGCGCAAGAGCGGACAGAACTTGTTTTCCTTTTTTTCTGTGAGAATTGACTCAGATTTAGATTAGAACAGAAACTAGATATGAACGTAGAGAAAAGAAAATAACTTTTAAAAAAGAAAACTTTAATACTCGAATTGTAATATAATGTAAATAATTTTTGTTTTGTGAGTGTCTAAGCAAGTTTTGTACGTTTTCAATAATGTTTAATGTAATACAGTTTTATTTACTTCGAAGATTCAAGACTTATTATTTGGATGTCGTCTTATTTAATGCATAGAATCCCCGGCTATTTCTCCTTAAGCGAAGGAAAGAACAGGTAGGACATTTAACTTTTATTTTATGATTGTATAAGTTGAAAGCTTTTTATTAGATAATAAGATTAATAAGAAAATTAGAAACAGAGAATAAGATCAGTAGTAATAATTTGGCATCCCTTCCGGCGATATAACCTAGTTATGAGATAAATAGAATAAGATATTAAGATATTAGAATAATTAGAAATTATTTATCAAGCTATTTAATTTGAAGAACTGAAAAAATATTGAGAACTGTTGAACATATAGAGAATTGTACTTTTTAATAGAATTTAGTTGTTGTTGTTATTAGTTCGCAATGGCTGAAAGTTTAGTTATCTCCAAAAAAGAAAGAGCTGTGCTACGTGAAAACATAAATAAGTTTATAAATAAAATAAAAGCTATTTTGAAAGAGGGAGAACCAGACATTTTTGATTTGGAAGAGGTAGTGGAACAATTAAGTGTGACAGAAATGGAACTGACACGAGCAGACGGGGAAATTAAAAAATTGGTGCAAGAAGCACAATTAGATACAGAATTACAGGGCGCTCGCGAATTTAAAGAGAAAATTACGTCATGGCGCTTTAGAGAAAACAAAAAAATAAAAGAGTTAGATAAAAAGAAAACACAGGATGATTCGTTTTCTAAACGAGAAAATCCCTTAAAGGAAAACGTAAGCATTAAATTACCGAAACTAAATATCGCAAAATTTTCTGGTGATTTTGTTGAATGGCTTTCGTTTTGGCCAGCTTTTGAAACAACCATTCACAACAATGACACATTAGATCCAGTAGATAAATTTAACTATTTAAAAAGTTTTCTAGCCCCCATTCCATTAAAAAGTATAGATGGATTTTGTGTCACTGCAGAGAATTATTTAAAGGCCGTCGATATTTTGAAAGAAAGGTACAGGAATAAGGATATGTTAATTTCGGTACATACAAATAAACTTCTTAATTTAACTCCACTCAGACACTCGAATGACACCAAATCATTTCGAAAACTTTTTGATGAGATACAAACGAACATTAGAAGTCTAGAGTCACTTAACATTTCATTAGACTCTTATGGAAGTTTATTATCCCCCATTTTATTTAAATTATTACCGAGAGACCTAGTTCTGGAATTTAATAAAACACATGAAGACTCAATTAATGTCCAAGATTTAATATTGTTCTTACATAAGCAATTAATATCCAGAGAGAAAATGTATGCGTCATCACTGAATGAAATAAATGAAAAATCAACACAAAATAATTATGTTGCGCAGTCATTTAGGAAAAATCCTTCCTTTCCGCCCCGAGTCAAAAAATGTAATACGCAGAGTAATAAATTTGATTCTCCGAATAGAAAATTACCGTCAGCGAGTGATTTATTGGTTCAGAGCGAAAATGAGACTACTTGTGGATTTTGCTTTGGCAGGCACCAGACAAATAAATGTTTTAGCACTTGCAATTTACCGTTTGAAAAAAGACTTGATTTACTGAGAAAGAGAGGCCTTTGTTATATTTGTTTATCCCGCGGACATATTGGGAAATACTGTGTATCGAAGGATTTATGCGGTATTTGTAATTCGAGACACGCCCAGATAATGTGTAATAAAGAAATAAATTCAAAAGGGAAATCTACTAATTCAGAGAGTAGCGGTGTTACGAAACCAATGCTGTCAAATCAGGATATAATTTCTAATGTCTATTTACAAACTTTGATAGTGGAGATCCGTAATGATAATCAATCTTCCGAATTTGTTCGTATCATTATAGATACTGGGAGTCACAATAGCTATATAACTAGATATGCTGCAAATAAATTGAAATTAAGGAAAATTCGATCAGAAACAATTAGACACGGACTATTCGGAGGGGTAGAAAAAACGAGTAAACATAATCGCCATGAATTTACTATCAGTAATTTAGATCATAGTTTCCGATTTAAAATACAAGCTTTAGATGAAGGAAAAATTTGTTCAGGAGTAAATTTATGCCGCGATAGCGAAATGATAAAAATCTTAGAAAAAAAGGGAGTTCATCTGATCGATGTTCGTAAAAATAATCGACTATGTTTATATGAGAATAATCCGGAAGAAGTACACATTTTAATCGGCGCTGACATGGCGGCGAAATTATTCACAGATAATATAAAATATTTTCCTGATTTGGGTATAACAGCTTTTGAAACAAAGTTAGGCTGGACAATTATGGGGAAAACAGAGTGTAATAGAAATGATTCAGAAAGTTCGTTGTCAGTTCTATCGCTGTCATTATTTACTTCAAATGCCAGTTTATCACAACTGTGGAACTTAGATACTTTGGGTATCACTAATGAAGATTATAAAAATAAAGACGATTTAGCAAGAGAGACTTATAACCATTTTCTTGAAACAGTCAAACGTGATGAAAGTGGCCGCTACGAAGTGACACTACCCTGGGTTGTTGATAATTCAATTTTAGCGAGCAATCGCGTATTAGCCGAGAAACATTTGCGCAAGACAGAACAAAAACTTATCAAAACAAATAAGAAAATACAATATGAAGAAATTTTTAATTTGTGGAAGGATAATAATATTATAGAAGAAATTTCAGACAATAAGGAGAATAAAGTACATTTCTTACCCCACAGACCAGTAATTAAAGAAAATAGTGAAACGACGAAAATGCGACCAGTTTTTAATGCCTCCGCACATAATGCAAACTCTCCTTCTTTGAACGACTGTCTCACAAAGGGACCTAATTTGATTGAAATAATTCCGAGTATTTTGAATCGTTTTCGTAAATACAAAATAGGTATTTCTTCAGATATTGAAAAGGCATTTCTCCAGATAAAAATCACAGAAAAAGATCGCGATTTTTTACGCTTTCTCTGGTTCGACTCCAAACATAATTTGAAAATTTATAGACATTGTCGCGTAGTCTTCGGACTCACTCCAAGCCCGTTTTTATTAATGGGTACACTAAACCATCTTTTAAGTCAAGTACCCGAACAGTGGGAAAATACAGCACGAATTTTGAAAGATTCATTTTGCATTGACAATTCCATTACCAGTTTAAAATCGATCGCAGATACTGGAAAATTTATAACAGAATCACAGTGTATTTTATCATCAGCTGATTTTAATTTAAGATGTTGGCGATAAAATGTGCCTCAGGCCATGATCGATGTTTCTGAAGAAAATACAAAGTTAGCACCAGTTTTGGGATTGGTCTGGGACTTGGAGCAAGATAGATTAATGTGTAAAATAGAAGTAAAAATTGAAACGAAAGAACCACTCACAAAGAGAAAAATTTTATCGGTTATCCAAAAGATTTTTGACCCCATAGGATTCTCCGCCCCGAGCACTCTTATTCCAAAATTAATTCTTCAGGAAACCTGGAAACAGAAATTAAAATGGGATGAAGAACTTCCTGAAAATTTAAGAAAACAGTTCGACTTCTGGTTAAAACAAATTAAGTTTTTACAAGAAATTCAAGTTCCACGTTGGTTGAATGTATCGCCCGAAAATGAAAATAACATTTCCTTGCATACCTTTTCCGATGCGAGTAGACACGCCTATGCCACTTGCGTGTATCTTAGATGTCAAACACAAGAAGGAGTTAAAGTTCAGTTAGTCAGTGCTAGAAGTAGAGTAGCGCCCATTAAAGAACTCACAATTCCTCGACTGGAGCTACTCTCGTGCCTCATTGGAGCTAGACTCGCTAAAACTATCATGAGTGATCTTCAGTTGAAACCAGAGAAGACAATCTTTTGGAGCGATTCCTCAGCAGTTTTAGGGTGGATAAGAAGAGAACAATCTTGGGGTACATTTGTCCACAATAGAGTTTTAGAAATCAGATGCCTTACCCAAGTTAAAGATTGGCGACATATACCAGGAAATTTAAATCCGGCAGACCTCCCATCCAGAGGATGTTCCTTTGAGCAATTGGAGAAATCACGATGGTGGGAGGGACCAGCTTGGCTGTATTTACCGGAAGATCAGTGGCCACAATCGGAAGAACATCCTGACGAGGATATAATAAATAAAGAAAGGAAAAGGACAATCCTAACACTTTTAGACAGTGAAGACACTGATTTACACCGTTTTTATCGATATTTTTCCTCTTATAGAAAAAACATAAGAATGATTGCATTTATATATCGTTTTTATAACAACACAAGAAAGAAAGAAAGAATTTCATCACCTAACATCTCCGTTGATGAATTTGAAAAAACAGAAAAAATACTACTCAGATTAGTACAAAAGGAATCCTTTTCAGGAAACACAGATCCCAAATTAAGAGCCTTAAGACCATTAGAAGATAAAAACGGACTTTTGAGAGCAAAAACAAATATAATCTGTAGACAAGACAAAGAAGATTTTCGTTATCCAATAATTTTGCCCTCAAAACATCCTGTGGTACAGAAGTTAATTTTTGAAAAACATTTAGAAAATCATCACGCTGGAGTTAGCATACTAATGGCTCAACTTCGAGAAAATTTTTGGATTTTGAAATCAAGAAAGTATATCAGAAACGTCATTAGACAATGTGTTAAGTGTCAAAGATTCCAAACACCCAGAACAGAGGTCGAACCAGGAATCCCACCTGAAGACAGAATCAGAGATGCAGCTATATTTGAAGTGGTGGGAGTCGATTTAGCCGGTCCTCTATACCTTGCCGATGGTTCAAAGGTGTGGATAGCTTTATTCACCTGTACTGTCTATCGAGCAGTACATTTGGAGTTGATAACATCTTTATCAGCTGAATGCTTTATGCAGTCCCTAAGAAGATTTATAGCACGGCGAGGCAGGCCATATATAATTTACTCAGATAACGGAAAGAATTTTGTGGGCACTAGCAGAGCACTTTCCAGTGTAGATTGGGAAGCCATAAAAGCCTTATCCTCTATACAGAAAATAAGATGGAAATTAAACCCCCCTGCAGCCCCATGATGGGGAGGATGGTGGGAGCGCCTTGTTCGGATGGTAAAGGAAATTTTAAGAAAAGTTTTGGGTCGCGCCTCATTAAATTACGAAGAACTGAGCACATAACTCTGTGACTGTGAACAAATAATCAATTCGAGACCGATAACATACATCACCGAAGATAATCGCGATCCCGAACCTTTAACACCATTGATGTTTCTTCAAGAACTGCCTACATCCGACGTTCCAGATATTGATACATTAGACTCACAAGATCTTAACAGACGAGCAAGATATCGTCAAAGAATAAGAAATGATCTGCGAAACCGATTTAGAACGGAGTACTTAGGACAGCTGCGGAAACAGTCTATGAAGAAGAATTCCAAACCTTTACAAATAGGAGACATCGTTCTTCTGGAAGATACCAACAAAAGACGTCTTCACTGGCCTTTAGCCAAAATATTGATATATTTCCAGGAAAAGACAAAATAGCAAGATTGGCCAAAATCCAAACAGAAAATGGCATTTTCCTCCGTCCTTTCCAACGCCTGTTTCCTTTGGAAATTGATGCAGCTAGCGATTCCCCATCAGATAACAGAATCCATCAGAAAATGAACTTTAATCTCCCTAATGAACAACGAAAGGTAACTCCAGAAATCGATCAGACTAGAATCAGTGTAGAAAAGAGCCAACCCTGTGACAGAAATATCTCTCCTGTGGTTACCAGAAGTGGACGACTAGTGAAACCGCCTCTGAGACTCCAATCTGGACTTCTAAATTGTTGAGTTCCTCCCATGGATCACAACTCAAGGTGGGAGGATGTTGCGAAATCAAGCAACTCCTCTTACCACTTACCCTTTGAAACAAGAACAAAAAACGCGCCTGCAGTGTGTTACGTCAGACCTACTGCGCAAGAGCGGACAGAACTTGTTTTCCTTTTTTTCTGTGAGAATTGACTCAGATTTAGATTAGAACAGAAACTAGATATGAACGTAGAGAAAAGAAAATAACTTTTAAAAAAGAAAACTTTAATACTTGAATTGTAATATAATGTAAATAATTTTTGTTTTGTGAGTTTCTAAGCAAGTTGTGTACGTTTTCAATAATGTTTAATGTAATACAGTTTTATTTACTTCGAAGATTCAAGACTTATTATTTGGATGTCGTCTTATTTAATGCATAGAATCCCCGGCTATTTCTCCTTAAGCGAAGGAAAGAACAGGTAGGACATTTAACTTTTATTTTATGATTGTATAAGTTGAAAGCTTTTTATTAGATAATAAGATTAATAAGAAAATTAGAAACAGAGAATAAGATCAGTAGTAACAGGCGGCCTAAGAAGCGTTTAAGTTCCAGACTTTCTATTCAAGTAGGTAACACGATAAAGATCTAAGAATTTCATTAAGTACCCTTTATAAAGTTGATATTTTTTCACTTAAAATTAAAATGAGTTTCACGAACAAATAAACGTATTTGAATAGAATTTTTTATATTACAATTTATGTTGCTTAAGAAAATATTTTAAGCTAAATTTAGTCAACTTATTGCATATTATATATTAACAAAGATTTATTTATAGTTGTAATATTTTTATAATAAAAATTTTAATTTATAATTGTCTAGCGCATCTCAAAGTGACACGTGATGGCAACTAATATCCCCTCTATAAATATGACAGTGGCGATATACGAGAAATAAAATTTTATCGGCAGAGATGATTTTAAACAAAAATTCGATGAGCCTACTGTTGACTCTAAGCTACTGTTTGTTGTCTAATATCATTCGTCTAATTGAAATTAAATAAGCGAGAATTGTCATGTTCTAGAATGCGAGTTGACATAGCTAGGCACATATTTTCATTCTGAGTATGCGTTCTTTGTGTATGCCATCACTGGCTTATTTATAATGTCCAATCTAGTATTTAAATTGGCTACTTTAGTATTTATGATGGACACTCTAGTACTATAACGATTACTCTAGTATTTAAAATGGACCTCTATTTGTAACAAGAACGTAAAAGAAAACAATAAATGACTGCCACTAAAAATGAATTCCGTTAAACCATTTTCATTAAGATAGACAAACAGTGCGCAGTAAGTAATTCAAAAACTATTATTTTATATTAATAACATGTATGTTTTTCTACAATTGGAAAAACTTTATGGGTAAAGAAATATACGTTTCAAGTAGCTATCAATTTGTGTTTAAAAATTGCATTTGGCCTTCCTTGTTTCACAAAATATTTATAGGTGTTTCTCAAAGACGACAATTGTACCATATCTTCTTTTATATGCTTCTAATTTATCCCATAAAATCGAAAATTAATATTTTTTTCTTTTACCTTATGATTAAATTCTCCGATGCTAAAGGTATGTGACAAAATTAAAAAAAAATGACTTAATCATATGGCGGGAGAATAAACAGTCTTGTGTCATCTAGACTCTACCATATAGACTCTACCATTTAGATTCTACCATCATCCATCTACCATCTACCATCAGCCTCTACCGCTCTAGAATGTACGGTCCTTTACCATATGTTTAAAAAAAACCTAATAATCACAGAGATTTTAGTGATAAATGAGGTATTTGACAATAAACGCAAATACAGATTTGGAACTTTACATCTCATTTTATAAAAAAGGTGTTGTGCTGCTCACCACTTTTATCATCTGAGCTTTTCAGTTCTTTAATAACAGCGAAGCTGCCAGAATATTAAACAATATTTATTTTTCGCGATGCCTGCTTTGAAGTTTTCATCATTGTGTTACATGATTTTGTATGATTTTAGAGATGAACTTTAAAATATTTTATGGTTACAGAAAGTGTATACATGAATCGGTGACAAGAAAATGATTATTAAACGAATCATATGTCCCCAGTCATATATGAATCAATGCAAAAAATATTCCGCATTAAAAATAACATGTCAGGATAATAACAATCCGCGTAATATCGTTTAAGTTTTTTTTTTCTATACACAGACACAGGTTAAGTAATATAAATGAAATCAGTTGTTAAAAAAATTGTATATCCTTAAATAAATTTATTTATCTATTTTTCAGCATCATTTTGTTATTTTTATATATTTCAATGAAATTTATATTTTACCAAGATGGTAGTTGAATACATAGAATAATAATAATTACACCAGTCTGTTTAAAATTAGCAGATTTATTTGTTTCAAACAAACAATTTGTTTTGTATGTTTCTCTAGAACATGTACGAAAGATTAAACTCGATTAATTAATGATATTAATCATGTTTTGGAATATGAGAAAGTGTTCTTCGCATATAATAATTTCATTTCAGGAATCATTGTTATTTAAACATTGATATCGATAAACATTTAACATATTAATTACTGTCCAATACTATTAAACAAGACGGTGATCATAATATTTATTCAGTAATATTTCATTTACAAATTTGTATAGTTTGAAAACATAGAATTTTAATTTATAAGCATCTAATCCGTCAGAAAATTTCCGCATTTATTTTTAACATTTCCAGAGATTGTATTCATTTAAGATAGTTCTTTAACTGTATATTAATACTATAGAAACTTAGTTGAACACTATTAAACTGTTGTTTGAAGTACCTTAAAAGTAATTTTGAATAAACATAACTATTGATTGCTTAAGCATTGAATTATATTCATATGAAAATATAATAAAGTGTTTCATTAGAATTTTCCTATAAACACATACCTGTTGTCGAATCACATATATTTATTACAAGTTGCATTTTCAACTTTTATAACATACATTTTTTTTTTAACTTTTGCCGTGTTTGATGTCGTTGTTTATTGATTTTAAACAACCATTGTTGTATAAAGCGTTTTGTAGTAAACTTTTAATACCAATTGTATAACTTAAAAATAATTTTATTCAAGATAACGTCGAGTGTACAGCATTAACATAATTATTATTATTTTCTTCGTACAACTGTTATTTCCCTTTTATTTTTTTTTTACTGAAATATTCTTCTCCCTGATTATTAAAACTTTTTAAGTAGGGTAACTATAGGTTAGATGGCCATAGTTATTAAAGATTGAAATAAAAATTCTTAGAATGCAAATACAAGAAATATTTATGCATATTTAAAATTCTTATACATAACTCATAATATTTTATGCAAAAAATAATTAAATATTGAAAACAAAAAAAAAATGTTAAACAACATTGAAATTAAAATGGCAGATGGCCATCTCTCCTTAAATCCGAGGAGAGATAGCCATCCAATACAAGAAAGAAAAATGGAAGTTTAATAACAAAAAAATAACACATTTCATATAGTTAATCATGAAAAGTATATAGCAATTTTTAAAGATGCAGTTATATGATGGGAAATGGGTGAATCAAACTCGAATGAACAAACTTTCAAGTATAATTTCAAAACTACACTTTTCGTAAAATCTTACCATATGTTTGGCAAAATTCTTGATAATTTGTACAGGTTTCGTGGAACCACTTTAGGTACCTTATGCATTGTATCCAGGCATACTTTTTGGATGTGATATTATATTGTTTTGCACAACCAACACAGTGATCCTAATCCAATTCTTTTTACTCGGAATCTGTAGAATCCGATTATTTAAATGTATTTTGTTTCATTCGCTACTGGAAATATCGTATTTTTTTCTCGCTTTATTTTAGGCTTATTACGTTAATTTAGTTTATTTATCAACTTTACCAGTTTCTGTTATGAAAGTTTCCGACGTTTTTCAGTATTTTCTGAAACAAATAAATCGTTAGGTCTTATATTATTATTATTATTATTATTATTAAAATATTTATATTAGTTAAAATTTAAATAATTATATCAGTTAATATATTTATAAACATAAAAGTTATATATTTATTTTAAATTTAATTATATTCAGTTAAAATCATCACCCCGTAAAATTTTGAAATATTTATTAAAGGTGGCCATCTCTCCTCGATTTCATGTGGCCATCTCCCCTGAAATTGAAGGACTGATGGTCGCCCAATTTAAAGCATCAATAGCCATTGTACCTGTTTGTTTTAGGCTTAGAAGTAAAGATTAGATTATATACGTGCCTTAAAAGTCCATATAGTGAAAAATATATGTAACGTACGAACTGCAAATCATTCAGAGACAGAAAAAAAATCAACCACTAAATAAAATAAGCATTAAAATTACACTTACTTTTTATAATAGAAAAACACAACTACACGTCGCAATAAATAAACTCGTTGAACTATTTCATACGAAAAAAGTTTATGTTGCAAACTGTGATCAAGTTTTGGAAATATATAGACTGGTCATCTCTCCTCTATAGCCATCTATCCTGGATTTACCCTATCATTTAATTGGAGTGTAGATATATTTCTAAATTCTTCGCTTTTAGAACACGTTTTAATTTTTGCAAAAAAATAAAATAAAAATAAAAAATAAAAATAAAAAACCGAAAATTTTCATTTAAAGCCATTTTTGAATAATTGGCACCTTAATCAATTGATATCTTAATTGATATCTTTACACGTCTCATATGTTGTAAGACGTGAAAATGACGAATACCGATATTAGGAGTATTCCTCTGAAGCATCAACATAACACTTACTAAATGTATATACTGATAGAAATAACACATTTTTTTAGGTGCATTTTCATTTTAAATACATAAGTATTGTTATTTTAATTTGACAAAAATTACACTGACTTTTCTATCTATTGGTATTTGGATTGAAATTTCTATCTATTGAATAAATGAGGTGTTTAAGGGTTGGTATGTTATTTTCTGTATTATTTAGAAGTTTACGAGGAATTGAAACATTGGACATGTAATATTATCACACATAGCTTGAACATTTAATATTATTACGCATAAAGCAAAATTGGGAAAACTAGTTCATTTAAAAGATTAGTATCCTGATTTAATTTTATCAATGGAAATACAGGCTTTTTATAAAATATAATATTCAAAATAAAAATAGTAAAAAAGAAGTTTCTCTTGCCTTAATTCCTAACTACAAATACTCTATCTGAAATGGGCATATTAGGTTAGAAATCTGTAAAGTGGATATCCTCCATATTTTTTTTCATGTGAAATTTGAATATTCGATGTATGCAACTTAAAGCTTGTATAGTTTTAAATTAACCCGTTAACTGCTTTAACTCTAAGATCCGATCTTCAACTGTTTTATGTTTGCCACCATAAATATTAAAATATTATCTTTGCTTTATTTAATGTTCAAAATTTCTGCAGTTAATCAAGGCAATTTTTAAAATTAAGAAATAGTGGTATTTTGACAGTTAATTTAAATTTATTTTTAACGGGGCGAAAACGCATCATTAGCAGGTAATGGGTTAAGAAAATTAATGTATCATTCACGTTTTGATAATATTTTGTGCGCAAAAAGTTATTGGTAGCTTTTTATAAATTTAACACTGTAAAAATATTGTACTACGTTGGTCTAAACATAAGTAGTAAACTTTGAAAAGCGTATACTTATAAACATTCCAGCAATATGCTGTATTATGAGACGGTCATCCTCCCATATACACTGTAAAAAAAACGGACTATAATACGGAAATATTACTGGCAATCTAGACGCCAGTACTAGTTCGATATTTTAACGGAACTTTTTGCCGGTAAATTACAGAAAATTTTCCGGCTTTTTTTTTTTTTTTAATTTAGCGGAATTTTTTCTGTAATTTACCGGGAAAAAGTTCCGTTAAAATGCGGAAATAGTACTGGCGTCTACACTGCCAGTAGTATTTCCGTATTTTAGTACTTTTTTTATAGTGTACTAATCCCAACCAATCCAGCTTATGTCCTCGGTGATCGGGAATAAACCCGTATTTTGAACATAATGAGGCCACTGGTAAAATATTGTACTGCAAAAGAAATTACATAATATAATATGTAAAAGAAAATTACAGTTTGAATTTTTTTTTATTATTATGTTTCGCTACATTTCAGTTTCCATAATGTTTGCACGTAGTTAAGTCCTATGAAAAGAAACTGTATAACGGATGACGTTGTTTTGTCAATTTGACTTAAAAAGGGAAAGGCATATCGACGGGGATAATTATGAACAAGATGCACATAAATACTATTTACAAACATAATCATTTTATATTACATTTATTAATTCGAAAACATAAGGAGAAGTTTTTAAATACTAAAAATATTTAATCCCTACACTAGTCAGACTAAGACTATTCTAAGCTAATTAATGTTAAACTGGTGGCTTCGTCCTTTTTCGATTTCTGGCTTACATTTGATGTTTAAATAGAATGTCAGAGTTAGTAGAGTATGTATTTTCTTTTTCGATTTCAGTTGATGATTTTTTATAAGGTCACATTCCGTTTATTCTGTTATCACATACGTCATATATTAGGAGGTGCTATAGTAAGTTCAAAGATTATAAAAATTTTTTAAATATGAAAAAAAAACCCAAAAGGTTGATTTTTTTTATTGACAAAATTGCTGATTTTGTTTGTTTGTTAGAATCTCATTTGAATGAAATCACATGTACCGACATTATTCTGTACATCCCTAAGCATTTATTGAACAGGTTAGAATAGAATTTTTAAAAATTCATATTTAAAGATCATACATTTAATATTGCATTAAAAAACGCATCGCATGTTTCACATAATGTAAGCGTTTGTCTTTCTACAGATGTACGATCTTTGAATGAAAATTAGACAAAAGTTCTGAATCTAACAATAAAAAGTTTAACATATAATAACAACATGTTAATTATTTCTATAATTTTTTTTTTATTTTAGACAATTCCATTACTTTCTTCCTTTGAACATGAAACACAAACAGAAAAAAACTTGTTATATTTAATACATATTTTTCTGGAACTTATATTTTAATATTTAGGGGAGACTAGGGAGGGTTGACCGCACTTTTTACAAAATGATTTTTTACTTTTTTAAATATTGAACGTAAAATAAAGTTTTATACCTCATTTTATTCGCTATACTATCAGTTATCAAAATAAAATTCCAACATAAGTGTAACATATAATAAATTTGAAAAATGATTGATTTTAATCACGAAAAAATAATGGGTCAAGGCTCCCCCCATATGGGAGGGTTGACCCACTATATGGGAGGCTTGACCCACTTTGTTTTATATTGCACTATTTGTGAAGAGAAATAAAATCAGTTTAAAAAAAGCAAAATAACATTATTCCACATGCTTTAATTATCATAAAAAATATTTTTTTTTAAATATCAGGCTTAAACAAACCTGTTAAGACGCACTCGCAAGTCAGAGGAGAAAATTTTTGTTTTAAGCAGGATTTTCTCTGAGCAGGTATAATTGTACAGCAGGGAAAAAAGGATATTTTAACATTTAAGGCAGTATTCTGTTAGAAACAGGTTCCGTTTTCATAGTGTTTCACGTTATTATGTCCGGATTAAGAAGCCACTGTCCCAATTTTTGTATCCCCTTGTTCTATTTTTTGTGATACTCGATCTGACAACTCTAATAGTCACATAGTTTGCCTTCATCTCACTGTATTCACCCTGGTGAAATTTTTCTACATACTTTCCTAATGCTTTTCGATCGATGCTATGTTCTTTTGCAACCGCATGAGCACTTAACTTATCATTAACATGATTTTAACATTTAAGGAGCAAAGCACTTTCAGTAGAAAAATGTTGAAATAAAAGACTGACACCGGAATTTATGAACAAATTTATTTGGAAATTAGAAAAGGCTATATTTCGCATACATATTAAATGAAAAGATTTTAGCAAAAATCTGATGTCATTGTGATGTTTTGGAATTAAAATTAAGTGGTTTTATATAAACATACCACGACCCCTCAAAGGGTTAAGACTGCTGCTTTCATCATTTCTAGTCCTCTTTAGTCTTTCCCACTGTTTCTATTTACCTATTGTAAGCAATATTTAAATGGAAAAAAGTTCCTATCAAATTTCCCATTTTCTAGCAATTTTTCACATTTTTCGATAGTCAGTTTTAAACATTTTCTTTTCCATCACACCATTTTAATGAAACTTTACAGAATAAATTTACATTATTTTATGTATATACCATTAACTTTTCTCTATGCACAGTGTATAATAAAAAGATTTCCAAAACCACTAAATTAAGGGAGCCTTGAGCAGGGAGGGTCAACCCTCCCTCACATTGACTGGGTCGAGCCTCCCTACATAGAACTTTTCTAACGAATTCCACATTGTTATGTTAAGCCTAACTTACTGTGCAGTCCTTATGCATGGAATGAAAGCTGGATATTTCTGTATTACTTTAAACCTACTTACTTAAATTTCTATGATATAATTTATTTGAAAAAAGTTTACAAAATATTTCTAAAAAACACAACTTTTAGGTTGAACACACCTCACAATTGATTTTTGCAACATCTATTTCGATTATCTCTATGAAACGAAGACTGTTGTTTGAGTATTCCAGTAACTTTGGTTGACACCTATTGATAAAACTCTGAAATTCTTTTAAATGTGAAAATTGATGGGTGGGTCAAGCCTCCCGTATGGTCAACCGTCCCTAGTTTCCCTTTAGCTATTCTCAATTTTACTTTTTTTTAAGGTGTTAAGTTGGATGGCTGAAAATCATACTTCAGGTACTACAAAAAAATATTTTAAAACATTAAAACTAAAATATTTGTAAAACATAAAAGTAATATATGATTTGTTTTAATTTTCGAATCTAACATATATATATTTATACACGTGCTGTGAAAAAAATATATATATTTCTTAATCTGCAGAAATATAGTATGACTTCTTTTGAGTTACCTGCGATTTCGAAAAAAGTAGAAAAGCATTTGAAAAGAATATGTTTTTCAATGTCACTGATATTCAACAAGTCCGAAATTGTACGTCAAACGTGGAAAATGAGGTGTGTTTGTGCTATGACTAGTTTTATAAATTTTCAAATCTTGGTGCAATAGCTATTGCACTCTTATACAAAAATGCACGAATACATAATTTATTACTATTCTATATATTAATTTCAGTAATACGGAAATAACAGGACCCCATCTTAAACAGGACGTAATGACCATGGCAACCTAGAAATATTATCTATCATGAGATATCATTGAATTAATTATGTATGATAGGATTAATAGAATTAAGAACAACGATTTTATGTATTAATATTTCAAACTATCCTGTTCGGTAGTTCTGCGCTGCTATATGCCAACAGACGGGCAAACTGGACGAATACTATAGGTGCTACGTATTTTATAATTATAGACACTCATAAAAACGTGTCCTAATAAGTTTTAAACTGAATTGATCAGTTTTCTCACACCAAATTATCAGTTTCAGGGTGCTATCAATTCTAAATTAAACATTGTTAGTTGCGTAATAGAACTTTTGCATACAACATTAATAAAATAATATTAATTTTAATGATAATATTAATAGTGTTAATTTATCATGTTTGTTTGAAAAGGAGGTTTGTTAAGAATTAAAAGGGTGACAGCCTCTAAATAACACCATTATCCAGTTTCGGAAAACAGTTGATTAACTATAAAAGCTTCTCGAAAACGTTTCCTAATATCTACTCAAGCAAACGAAACATTGAGTTTATAAATACTTCTTTAAATATCGATAATTCATTGGGCTATTTGTTTTCTAAATATAAAGGAAGCTTTTCTAATCGTAGGTATCTCGGTAGAGGTTATTGTATATATTCTTTCATCGATTTATAATATTTTCCTAGAATGAAAAAAAAACATATATATTTTCTGAAAGTAACAATATTTGTTGAAATAAAATAGTATTCTTTCTTTGTATTGGTTCATTCATCATCTATAAAACTTATATAAGAAATTTAATAATGCAGAAGTCTTTCTCCTACATTACATACAGAACATTTTTCTCTTGCGTCGTGAAATGAAAAATGACATCGTTTTCTTTGATGAATGAAGAAGGGATTATGAAATATGAAGATATCTGTGATACCAGGATATGTTTTGAAGAGTTCCAAATAGGGAAATACATTTAATATAAGAATGAATAAGATACTATTAATTTGTATTGCATATCTTTTTGAATCTGGAAAATACCGTCTCAAATTAGGTATCCTTCTTATTGAAATTATTTTACAGAGAGCATCTTAAATAAATTCAAATTTTCCGAATACAAGGAAAAATAATACTTATGTTAGATAAATAAATTTTTGCATATATTTATCTATTTAGAAACATGATTGTAAATAATAATAATATTTTAAGCAAATTTATTTTGCATGTAAGTTTTTCATCTGTTCTCGAAATCTCGAATTTCTGCACTTTATATTCAAAGAAACACATTTATCATAAATAACTTCATTGTGTTTATGATAAAATGATATTAAATATATCAGATATAATCTTAACCTTAACAATCCTATTACCCCCCTGTAATATACTATAATCTGCAAACCAGAATGATTATTATTCAATTACGGTTAATTGCAATAAGAGCGGCGTGAATTTGCAGGTATCCAATCGTTGAATAAGATGAGAATATAGAACCTCATCTTTGATTATTTAATGCATCTTTTTATCCTTATATGATGTTAGCCATATTTTATGCAGCAACGTACTGAACTAAAATCCCTTACTGGCAAACTGTAACATAGTTTAATGTGCCTCAGGACTTCTAAAGCTTTAAAGTTTTCTAAATTTTAATTTTTTTAGACGTAAACTCCAATCCTTTCTGAAAATTTTAATATAATTGTTCTTGAAATTTCCATTAGAACAAAAGTTATGCCTTTTAGAATTATAGCCGCTCAGTAGTTGAGGCTGCATTTCCGAATTTTTGATGTCATTTTTCTCCAAATGACATTTTTGGGCATAACGCGCACGATATCTCAAAAACTTCTGAATTTTTTTTCATGAAATTCTCAAACCATATTTTTCATGTTAGTTTGTGTAAACTGAATCTAAAAGTACCTTTTTATTTTTCACAAAAATATTGTTTTAGGTGATTATAGTGTTGAAAATTTCTAAATTTTTCATTAGGTAAGGCAACTTTGTATTAAAAATGTAAAAATGCTTTAAATACAAATTTATTTAGGTTCAAAGTAATTATTACGATCTGAAGTATAAGTAGGCACCAAAAGTTTCATTCTAGTTGCAAAATTTATTTTGTAATCCTGCGCGTAATCTGGAATGCCAATTTTCTGCTCGCCAAATATCTGACAGTTTGGAACACCCTGTAAATGCTGATTCTGCATCTTGTAATTTTTTAAATGCATGAAATGAAAGAACATTCTTATGTCTTTCAATCAAATTAAATTTGTGTCTTAAAACGAAATACATTTTAAGATATTAAATGTTGAAAATGGTGTTTTTCTATTTTTTTTTCCAATTTTAAGAGTCTTGGGACTAATATGAAAGTCTTGGGACCCCTTAAACTGGAAGAAGAAAGTCGATACACACCACTGCACGCAAAAACTTGAATATTCATATCAAGATTGTTTTACTTATTCTTCAATTATATTTAAACAGTTTGTAATAAAATAATACTTTTTAAAATTAAGATTAATTAACATATTGATATTTCTAACGCAATATTGATATTTATTGACAGACGCTATAACTATTTTTTTAAAGTAAACATTCAATTAATAAGCATTCGCGGAAATAAAATAATCCCTGCCGTACTAGCTGCAAAATAAAGTGACCAGTACCACCCCATTTGTAATGATGTCGAATAATTAATGCTATTCCTAAATTAACTACTTTTGGTGTAAAAAATACACGGAATTTATCATTTAAAATTCACCCGTAAAAGATATTACGACAATTTCTCTTCTATAAACGTCTATCTCAGTACCGAGTAATAAAGCTGATTTTGAGTGTAATTTGTGACTTGGGGGTTTCAGGACTCTTAAAGCTTCAAAATTTCCGAAATTTTAATGTCGCAATTTTTTAGATTTTAAACTCCTATCTCTTCTGAACATTTTGATATAATTGTTTCCTTGAAGTCCTCATTAGGACAGAAGTTATGGTTTTTGAATTAGACCTGTTCAATAGCTGAAACAACGTTTCTGAAACTTTGAAGTTGTTTTTTTTCCAAATGACTTGTTTGATATAACGCGCAGGATATCTCAAAAACTTCGGAATATTTTTTCCTGAAATTTTCAAAACGTATGTTTTATGCTAGTCTCTATAAACTGAACATAAAATTTTCTTTTTATTGTTCAAAAAAATATTTTTTTAGGTACGTATATTGTTGAAATTTTCAAAATTTTCAATTAGCTAAATACAACTTCGTATTAACAAAATATAAAACTGCTTTAAATACAAATTTATTTAGGTTCAGGGTAATTATTACAATATGAAATATAATTAGGCATTAAAATTTTCATTCTAGTTGCAAAATGTATTTTGTAATCCTGTGCATAAGCTGTTAAGCCAATTTTAGGTACGCCAGATGTCTGACAGTTTGGAGCTCCGTGTAAATGCTATTTCTGCATCTTGCAATTTTTTAAATACATGACTTTAAAGAACATACTTATTTCTTTCTTCCCAATATAAATTGTGTTTTAAAATTAAATATATTTTATGATATTAAATGTAGAAGTGGTCTTTTTTTTTTTTTTTTTTTTTTTCTAATTTTAAGAGTCCTGAAACCCTCAATGTGTTGACAGCGACAGTTTTTTAGTCATTACTTTTGGTTGCTCTGCGATTTTTCACAGTGGAAAAATTAGTTGAACAAAGGCTTTACTTATTTTATGTTTCAAATGAAATTTCGTCAGCAGTATATTTTAAAAATCACTGAAATTTCATGTGGATTTTGCCCCATGATAGTGCACCATCGGACACACTTATCATTGTGCAAGTGATTTTTGCGAAAAACCCAACGAATATCACCGACCAAGCATCGAACTCACCCGAAATGGCCCCATGTGACTTTTCTGTACCCAAATTTAACTTTACCACTTCGAGGAAGGTGGTTTGAGAGATTTGAGGGCATACAAGAAAATTCGCTGAATATCTGGAGGTCATACATCAATTAGCCTACTAAAAATGTATAGAGGATTGTATCAAACGCGGTATATTTGTGTTGGACTCTATAGGGCATATTTTGAAGGCTATACAATAAACTTTGCAAATAAATTAATTTATCTGTGTTTTATTTAACAATTTAGTGTACATTTTACACATAATGAATATTGATATTGATATTTTAAGAAACTTTAATTATTACATTCTTAATTTATAATTTTGTCATCATATT
Source organism: Maratus speciosus (assembly GCA_963932465.1). NCBI lineage: Eukaryota > Metazoa > Arthropoda > Arachnida > Araneae > Salticidae > Maratus > Maratus speciosus. Next base: position 95,940,631 of record OZ010789.1, on the reverse strand, counting down.
TTTACATTTTGGAAAATTATATGTCTGAGTACCATATTGGAAATATTATGATCAGTTATTTTAGGAATTATGAAGGTTTAAAGTTTCGAAATTCTTATGTTAAATTCATTTTTAATTTTTATAAAACTGATTGAAGTTCGGTTTGCTTTTAAATAATAACTCTAACACTACTTATCAGGATGAACGGTAACTTGGCATTCGCATAATTGAAGCTTTTTAAAATCGAATTCTGTTAAAAGTGTTATTGAATACAATGTATTTTATCAAACATCAGCAGCAATATTTATATATTATGAAATTAATTTTTTAAATAATATGTATTGTAACAAATAAAAGAATTAACAGATATATAATCCTAGAATCTTAAAATATGTGAGAATTTAAAATAACAGCTCTTTCTTCAAAGTAGTATATGAGTTATACTTAAAAACTATCCGCTTTGCAATCTGTTTTGCAATGACGGAAAATAAACGTAATGTAAGATCTTTCAAAATTTAAATCTTGATAAATCCAAAACTATTTTCCTGAAAGGATATCCCGTTTAATATCCTTTGGCAAAATTTGACACTAAAGAAAAACGTCAAAATTCAGCATTAGTTTAGAAAATTTAAATTTTTGTTACAATTTAAATATGCAGACAATTTCCGAAGCGTACCTTAAGTAAAACATTAATTAGTAGATGCTATTAGCAATCAGTTCGTAAAAATCATATTTTATACGATGACTTATAGTACAGTTAATAATGATGCATTTTTGTTTTCATGATTGTACATCATTACAATTTAGTAGTTTAATACGTAGTTTCTATAAATTTAGTAATATAGAACTAATAGTAATTCTTTCTATTAATTATACGATTAATCCTTATATGTGTATATATATATATATAAGAATAAAATTTTATACTTAAAAAAGGACTATTCCAGACTATGCTATATTGCAATATTTAATTGATATATTACATTACCTTTTTAGTTATATTACGAATATAATAGTACGTATTAAACTATGGTATTTTTTATATAAAAAAGTATTAGTTTTGTAAAATAAAAAAATATACGGGAATTCTTATTTATCAAACACTTTATTATTTTAAATATTCTTCGGATTCATTTTAACTGTTTTTTTTTACATTTGAAGCTGTTTTCTAGTAATTATATGAATAATCCTTATATGCAAAAAAATAAGAATAAAATGTTATGCTTAAAAAAGGATTATTCCAGAATATCTAAAAAAATGAATCAATTAAAATTATGATCTTAAAAAACTTTTAAAGATTTATAATAATTTCCAACCAAGCTTAAAATACTTATTTTATTTAGTAGTAAATAAAATCTATTTTTTTCTTTCTAAGTTTAAAAGTATTTATACATGTTATTTTTAAATAAACATGTTAAATTTCTGATATTTAGGATGATTGGAAAAATATTGAAAAGGTTTAGTTACGAATTTACTTCAACCGTTTAAAAAAAAAAAAAAGAAAGAAAGAAATTATGTTTCTCTCATTCTGTTTAAAATTTCAATTATTTTAAACGTGACATAAAAAAAAAACCTTTACATGTATTTGATTTGGAAAATCGATCCGTTTAACTATTATGTTGCACTTTAGAAAGTATAAGTTATTTGAAAATATTTTATCAGGTGTTTTTCAAATATTTCAGATACCAATAATAAAAACAAAATTCATATTCGGAAGGAATTTAAAAGAAACCTAAATAACCTTAAGATAATTATTTAAGTTTTTCTTTCCTTCTCTTTCAAAATATATTATATTTTAGATAAAAAAGTAAGCTCATTTTTTTTTCTTTTTATAAATTAGATTTTAAACTGTGTTTACAGAAAATATTTCTAAATATTTAAACGAATGAATATGTTAAATTAATGATTATTATCATTCAATGTTCGGCTAAATTTTTCAAAAGTCTGTATTAGGTATTCATTTGAAACCCCACACAGAAAAATAACTATTCAATGCCGATTATATTCCTATTAGACTATACAGAATTTCAATTATTTTAAATTATACGTTAAATAATGACTCTTTACCTATATTCTTTTTTTTGGAAATTGATCTCCTCATCTAGTATGCTTCAGTACTTATCAAATACATTTAAGATATTTTATCATTTCTTTTTGAAATATTTAGGAAAGTAATAACAAAATATTTAAAAATAATATTTTAACCAATTTTTACAGAAATATAATAATCCCCATATAAACAATTATGTTAATGCTTTTCAACTTGAAAATACAGGGTTATTACAAATGAATCATTGGGTTTTGACACGTTAGTTACGTGCGGACTAGGAAACGTATATGTTTCTGAGAACTCAAACGAGAGGGCGTTAAGTACAGTTCGGGCTGCGTATGTGTCATGAGTGTGTGGTTGCCATGGTTGCTGCGCGAACGTCATATTCAAAATAGCGACTGGACAGCAGACATTTTCGACCTAGTTTGCTGTGGAATGGAATGTTCGGGGACAGCGCGATTTGTTGATTTCTTGGGACTACGGATGAAAGTCTCTCTAACTCGGCTCACCGTTTCTTCAGAAACGCTTGGTCGGCCAGAACTTTTGCCTTTACATAAACAACCGACTTCTTTGAACTGTCGATACCAGCGCTGAATGCTTTGTTGGGTCGGTGGTTTCCATTTGTATGCCTTTTGAAATGCTCTCTGAACGGTTATAAGCGATTCACACTTTGAAAATTCTAGTACACAAAACGCTTTCTGTTCTCCAGTCGCCATTTTGAATATGACGTTCGCGCAGAAACCATGGCAACCACACGCGCATGACACTTACGCAGTGTGAAACTGTAGTTAACGCCCTCTCGTTTGAGTGATCATGGAAACATATACTTTTCCTGGTTTTCACGTAGTAACGTGCTGTAAAGTCTTGGCTTAATTAAAAAAATTGATTAACAGAACTTTGCCAGTACTAAGACTTCACAACCTGACTAGGTTCCCACGGGTAAAAACCAAAGCCGCCTCAAGACTACAAGCCAGACACGCCCTTCATCCCCCCACGTGTGACGTCACAGCCTGGGGCTGGCTAACTGCCAACGCGCCAGCCCCGAACATTTGAATTTGTATCTTTCTATTTTACGTGCACGTGTGTTTTACTCAGCCTGATAGCACGTTCTTTCCAAGGTAAGTTTTATTTTCAAATTATATTTATATGCTATCAGCACAATTTTTATTTCTTGTGTTCAAAATCTTTTATTTTTAATTTCTTTGAAATAAATTAACTAGCAAATCCTAGTACGATTCTATCAGTAATACCATTTCTCAAAACGAAACTATATTATTGTAGTCCTGTTTCGTTCCACATAGACCAATAATTTAAAATGGCAAACATACCTAAATCGTGTCAAGACTTATATCATTTAATTTGTATTTTGTCACACCATCCTCTCTTTCTAATTTGTTCAGAAATTTTCATAAAAGTCGCTGTGAATACATAGCATTTTTATGTTGTTTACTTCTTTTAAAGCAAACCCCGATCGATATACATGTATCAATTTATTGTTGTTTTTTAATCTTAAACGTTTGCTATCTTAATAAAAATTCTTTTTATAATTTTTTGTTAAATTATAAATGCTTATGTACTGCGTAAATAGAGCTATGGGGATAATGTTTTTGAATCTCCCTATTTTTGCCACAAATGTAAACAATTTATTTACAAGACTAGAGGAAGGGTTGTTAGTACCCTTATGCAAAACAGTAGTTGCCCCCCCCCCTTCTTCGCAAAAATCCTATGTGTTTTCATATACATTTTAATGTTTAATTAAAAGTAACAATAAATAAAATTATTATTCTATAATTATAAATTTACTTTTAGATCTAGTCAGGAAATACTTTTCATCTCATAAAAATTGATTATTTTAAGCTTAAAAGATATGAACAAACATTTAAGAACCCACACAACATTATTTTGGAAATGAAATATTTATATTTGTGGAAGGTTTTTGTGTTTTTCGATGTTTTTTTTTTTATCAGCTATTACCTAAACATTCGAGGAAAATGAACATAAATTAGGAATATTTTAATTCCAATTGATGAAAGTCTGTTCTTTCTTTCTTTTATTTTTTTCTTCATATGTCAATACACTTTTTAAAAATCTATTGCTTATACCTTACATAATATATCAAACTAATACAAAACTAAATAATAATTTTCTGTTTCATGAACTTGTGTTGTTTTAGTATTATGACAGTTTTGTGGTTTTTAATTTAATGGATTTTATGTGAAAATTACCCATTTCTGATAAGCAAAGTTTACAGTACGAAAATTTATTTATAAGAATACTTAATTTCATGTATACTTTAATTTTACTATTTATTATATGCAGGTTTCAAATCACTTAATATTTAATAGGATATTTACTGTATAATTTCAAGCCCGATTAAAATAAAAATATAACACAACTTGAATTTGTTTTCATTTAACATTCACTTTTCTTCCACTTTAATTTAATTTTTAAATGTGGGTTTTGATTGACACACTTATTGTTATTTATTTATTTTGAAATAACTGAAAGCAAAATAATTCGATTTATGTGTTTAAACTACAAATTTATATTTACATATATATATATGTATGTAATAATGTATAATGTCTTGTTTTTGAATATATACCAAATAGATAATTGATATTGCTTCTAAATTTCAAAGTAGAATAAATAATAGAAACTGTCTACTAAAATAAATTTAATACTTGGGATTTTCTTTTCATTAACGAACGAATTTTCTTTTATGTAACTTTAATTCTGATGCACATTTTCATTGACACAGTGGTATTATTTCATAAATATTGTTTTTGTGTTATCGTTATTATTATTGTGATCGAAATTGATTAAAAAGCACTTAATTAGCGTCTTTAAACTATAAGTTTTTATTTTTTTTCCTATATGCTGTGATAATAAGTTGAAATAAAGAGGAAAGAATTAATATGTTTTAATAACGCATGTGCTCTCCACGGCTGATCTAAGCCCCGCGTCGTGACGTCACGAAACCTTGTGTTTGGCTTGTAGTCTTGAGGCGGCTTTGGTAAAAACCCATTCATCTTGAAGGTACAAAAGAGAATATTTCGAGGTGACTGTGGTCCAATGTTTCCTGACGTTAAAATTTATTCACGGTTCATCACTTATAGATCGTTTTCTCATTCAAGTGTCCTCATCGGGGAGAGAGTTTCAGCCTATCGGAGACGCGAGGTGGCAACGGCGCCAAGGGAGAAACAAAAAGACTCCTAATAGAACGCTGGGACTGAGCGGACTGGAGGAGAAATATGCAGTGCGGTTTGAGGGCGGATAGAAGATGGGGATGAGGGAGGCGAATTTGGAGAGTGGAGAGGAGTCGTAGTTTGGATAGCATACAGGGAGGCCGGGAATAATTCTCAGCCGGAGGACTTAGGTTGTGGACTTGGTGGAAGAGAATCGCAGATAGCCCAGGCTAGCGAGTATCCTTCGAGAGACATCAGTCTCTGTGGAACTTAGTGAATCAATAGAAACTGTCATCCAGATACATCAGTCTCATAGGTCAAAAGACTTTTATTCGCAAAAAGACTTTGAGGAAAAAAGCCCTTTCTTATTATAATTTGAACACGAACCCGAAAACTATTTTGTACATATTATTAATTATCCAAGAATAAATATCCAAAAGTTAAACAAAAATGATTTCCTGTCTCTTCCGCTACCATATAAATCAGAAGACAGTGAAAACTTTACAGTATCAAAACCCAATGATTCATTTGTAATAACCCTGTATATCATTTTCTAGATGAAAGTAATACCGATTTCTGTTCTCGTTGTAGATTTTTAAAAGTACCTAAAGAAAATATTTGAAAATATTTTATCTAAATTACTTTATGATAAATATAGAAGATAAAAATAAACAATTTCAAAAGATGCCTGTAATAATAAACAGTTATAATGACTCAACTGCGTGTTCAATAATTTTCCCTATGCGCTAAGTGGATTAATACTATCTCCAAATATGGGTAACTATAATCAAATAAATATTTATCCTATTAAAAACAAATATTCGTACTGCATTGGAAAGTAAATTTATGGGCAACCGACACCACGTGACACCGAGAGCAATAAACACTCTTGAAGACGCTTCGGTTGTCCATTATTAAATACCACATTCTTCAAATTCCGCATTTTGATATTTTTTACTTGCGGCTGTTCTCACATCCGAAAGAGCTACATTCTGACACATTTCTGAACCGGAAACGCATGAAATTGGCAGGTGTTCTTATTCATAAACGTGTAATCGAATGGCGTATTTCATTTTTTGGTACAATAAGCAGATCTTTTTGAAAATACCGTCAAAGTGATTATTTTGAACAGAATTCTTAATGCGAAAATGGGAAAACCTTGTCGTCACGTGACAAGAGTCGCTTATAACTCTTAATTTATTTATCAAAAGTGGAAAACGCTATTCTATATCGAATCGCTTCAATAACCATACCAGCCAATTTTACGTTTAAAAATTAATCAGAAAATTTCTAGTTGTTGAGCAAGGAATTAAAGAACCGCTCTAAAGAATACTTAATTTAATTATTCAGTTAGTTCTACCATCGTTGGTGTATATTTCCTGCAGTCCTCCGTATACAGGGTATGCTGACAAGGGTCACCATAGTCGGTCTATTCCTTCTGCTTAAAACAGACATGCTAAACATATGCTAAACTAAAACATTTACGACTCTTGATTCAGCGGACTCTTGCAATATTAAAATAACCCGAAACTTAAATATTTGTTACATAAATTATCCTGTTTAGAAAAAAATAATACTTCATACTTTAAGTAGGACAAATACGCATTAATCCTGTATACATCAGTGTCATTATTTTGAAACGAGCAGATTTTTGTCTTAATTTCTAAACTGAAATTGAAATTTTAATACAATTCCGTTGAATATGTATAAACCTGTAATAAAGATGAAATTGTAGCTATTAAATAAAAAAAAAAACCATTATATCATATTTAAATTTTGTGCCGTATTAAACAGAGCACAAATTTATATTTCAATTATATTAAAATATTTTTATAATACACTCAATTAAGTTACAAAATTTAAAAGATTATAACAGATACTTATATCATATTTTAAAATTAATCATCAATTAATACTTTTATTCGGCAATAAAAAAATTCGCGTATTAATTGCGTTATTAATTACTTTAATGATAATTTTAGTTCTTCAGTAATAATGAGATTATTTATATACAAAATTAGTCATTCACATTATAAATAGTTTAAAAATATACCAATCATAGTACATGTAAAATATTTTTTGTATTAAACAGAAAACCATAATGTATGAATGATAAAGTATAGCAGTTATTTTGCAAGAAAAAGTTTCAACATGACAAATATTTGAAAGAAACAAGTTGAAAATTGCATATCAAACGTGGCAAATGAGGTGCGTTTATACTATAACTAGTTTTATAAATATTTCTTGCACCGCATATTGTAATGAACGTATATTTTAGTGCACTTCATAAGAGCATATCGATTTCATTCTGTTCGAAAGGCTGTAACATCACAAAAATGCACTTGAAATAATTTTTTTCCCATTGGCCGTAATGTAACGGAAAAGCTTTTGACCGTCATTGTTATTAAACTATACATTCAAATTTCTTAATATTTGAAATGACTCGACAAAATTTTGCGACAATTACATATTTAAAATTTCAAAGCATTCGGTTGGGTAGTTTTTGCGCTGCTATATGCGGGCGGACAGACAGAGAGACAAACAGACGAACGATAACAATAGGTGTTACGTATTTATATAATTACAAACGCACCTAAAAATGAGTGATACGTTTCCATTAAACATAATTTACTTTAAAATACGAATCAGAAAATACGGGGAAATAATAATAAATCCTAAGCTTACAATATAATGGAATTACTCTAGTTATATATAACGTTCAAAGACGAAGTAATGCGTTTCTGAATGAAAATAAACAGTTTTCAACTTTGTTTCTTTAAAAGAATTTTAAGTTGCAGTAGGATCAAATTTTAAAATGTTTTCTATTGTGCGAACTGAGATTAATAGTTCAAACTGGCAAACATTTCCGAAGATATAAGAGCTAACAAAATGCCTTCCTAAATTTATTTGGCTAATGAAAATGCTACTTTGAGATTTTATTTTCTTAACAAAGCAGTAAATGCACTCATTCATTTCCCTTTCACTGTAAGTCATAAGCTAGTTCTAACGGAATCCTTTGTAATAGCTGAATATGGTTTTTTTTTAGGAAAGATATTTTCTTTCCTCAAGTCGTAAATTGTAAGTCAAACATGGCAAATGAGGTTCGTACCATAACTAGTTTTATGAATACTGAGATTTTGGTGCATTATCTGTTGCACTCTTATGCAAAAATGCATGAATACAAAATTCATTACGATTATATATATTAAATTCAGTAATATGGAAATAATATGACACCATCTTAAATAGGACGCAATAACCATAGCAACCTAGAATCATTACGTATCATGGGATATCTTTAAATTAATTACGTATAATAGGATTTAATAGAGTGAAGAAAACTTTTATTACTATCTTTTTAAGTTTTGATTTGATTTTCATAAAATTTGAAATGACAAAAGTCTGCAATGAATATATAGATTAACTTTCAAACCATTCGCTTGGGTAGTTTTTTTGCTGTTATATGCGGACAAACGAACAGATAGACGGACAACTATAAATGTTACATATTTATATAATTAAGAACGCTCCTAAAATTGAAACAATTATTTATGTTCATGATGTTTATATTTACGATCTCACCTTTTCACCGATAATGTTAAAAATATGGGCAGGGGTTGGACTAATATTTTTTAAATTTTTTCCGTGAAAATTAATAATTTTGACACATTTTTCAGTGTACTCTTCTTGGATGATGTATCTTGCTTTTGTTTTTTACAACATATTTATGAAATATATGCTTCATTTAACATTTTATGTTTTAAAAAAGGATGAGTAGTATTTTTAAGTGTCAAATAGAACTAAATATACATTTTAGAAATAATTTCACAACCAAATATCCAAAATATCATTTAAGAAGTGTATGCAGAAATATATAATTAAAAATTTTAATTTCGAAATGAGATATTTTAAACCTTATAAAAAAAAAAAATCGGATAAAAATGAGATTGCCTATATCAATGGTTTCCAACGTTCCCGGTTTTCGGCGCCCATAATATAAAACATTTTTGCTGTAGAGCTCACTAAATCTATCATGTCCTAATATTCCATCACACTCTACTAGCAATTTTTTTTGAGCGGAGGGAGAATAGATTGATAATCATATAGTATAAAGTTAAAAATAACTATACAATTATGCAAAAACCTTTGAAGCAATAGGGTTGATAAACGAACTTGCATGCGTTTAATGAGAGACATGCGGTTGCAGGTTTTGCAGAGTCAGAATCACTTATATCAAATTATGCTTATGATAGTTTCAACGTTTCTTGTATTTTTGCAGCTAGTGGCAACATACGGATGAACCATCGCGTCGTCTGAAAGAGCAAAAGGAAAATTCATTTTATCAAATTTCCGTTCAGAATATAATTCATTGTTTCCTTAATTTGATTCTACATATTTTTTCAATTTTAATTCTGTTATATTTGTATTTACTTTTCTAAAGCAGCTATAAAGACCTTAGGAATTGCACGTACACTGTTAAAAATTTTGCAGCATTCTGGCAGGTCATTCGACTGTTTTTTGAAAAAACGGTTTCATAACCATAATTTAACTATATTCTGACCATAAAATGGCCAATAATATGGTCAGAATAGTGTTAACTTACAGTTGTTTTAACCGTTTTCGGAAAAAACGGTCAAATGACCTGCCAGAATGCTGCAATTTTTTAACAATGTAGAGAGTGGGTTGTTAACTTCGGTCCTAGATCATAGATATTATATTAATTTTCTTATGTGAGTATATCCGAGTATATTTAGGCACACTGCTGTAGTCTTGTTTAATATTTGTGATTACTTCTTTTATGTTTTTACTTTCAGTATTCTCATGCTACGCTGTTCTGTTTCTAATGACGAACCTCGAATCAAACAAAATGTATAATAGAATTTGATTTCGCGTTTTAAAGCAATATATTAATTCACCTCGAATGTCATGTCGCATTTCTAGAAATTATATGAACGCCACTGTGCTATTGTATTTTGAAATATTTCAGTCAAAATTTAGGGTGTTAAGTAGAAACACTTTTGATTAATGACAATAGAATTTTGTAAAGAGCAATAGAAGGATATTCAGTATATTAAAACTATCTCTCAAAAATTATGAAACTAAAAATGCACGTTGAGTAGAACTTTTTAAAAAGGCTAATTTTTTATAATCAAGTTCACCTGATAATAGAACTTTCCCTCGTATATCTATAACTGAGCAGCCTAGAACGATATTTTAAAAAGTATATAACTAACAGTGCAAATTTTAAATAAGTCCATTGAACAGAATCATTTAAAAAGGATACTCTTTCATAATAGAACTGTTCTGATTATAGAAATTTCCCCCCGAAAATTTTAAGCAGCGCAGAACGATATGTTTTATACTAACACGTTTCCTAATAAAATATATCTTATTAACGGGGCAAGTTCATCAAAATCCATTCCGATGGCGCCTTAATTTATATAATGCTCTTTATAAACAATTGTCAACTAAAATCGTAAGATTCTAAAAACTAATCATAATTTAATGTTTGGAATTATTGAAAAAGATTATTGGCATTCATAAGTAAAATAAAGATACAAACGTCTGATCCATCTTGAGAAATTGAAGTTTTGCTTACTTTAAATTTTGATTTCATTTTAATCAATTACTCATATGTTGGATTATGAAAAAAAATGTACAAATCTTACTTTTTCAATCTTCTAAAAAAAGACATAACTAACGACTATGACTAACGGTTTAGGAATTAGCCATTGGACACCGTTGAGACCGGACACCCTGTATATTCTGTAAATCTATAAAGAACTGTTTCATATACTGCGTAATATTCAGTATCCTGTATTATATATCACACAATGTATAATGTACATACGGATATATAATAAAGATTATGCAAATAATACCTTATTTACATTTATACTGAATCCTATTTATATTATTCATTTATATTTATATTTATAATTATATTTATACTAATATCATTTACAATTATAAATCTTATCTTATTATATTATATAATTATAACTATATTAAATTTTATTTTAATAGTGACAGCAGAATATGTATGCTTTAAGGACTTATATAAGGACAAGAATATGTACATATCTGCGAATGTGTGTTATTTAATCTCAAAACGAAACTAAATTATTCTACTAAATTGTTATCTGTGTGATATCAGATAGATAGGCAATTTATCTTTCTGCATTCTTTAAATTCAACGCAACACATATAAGGGAAGTCATCAGAGGCATAATTTAGGGCAGCTCCTGGAAAATATGTTTACCAATGTGTGCTTTATCCATTAATCATATATTTTGAAGTTAGAAGGCAGTTTTATAGGACATTTCCTTTTATCACTTGACTGTGAATCCCATGCGTTCTTTCAATATAGAAATTACATAACTAAAATATACGATTAATTTTTAATATACAGAATGCTAGAGGAATTTGAAATTTAAGCAGAATTTAAAATCTTTAATTTTAGTGGAAGAAATTTCTCGACCATTAACAGAAACAATGTGATTTCGTGAATATATTTAAAGAAAATTAAAGCTACGCATTGATTATGAGTTTTAATGACATACACTTTGATTTAACTAAAAATTAATTATATCATTATTTGACACTAATTCGAAAATTTCCTAACAAAGTTTAAAGCATATTAAAGATTATAGAAACGGTTCAAAATAAAATAACCATTCGTTGTTTAGAACGAAAAAAAATTGTAAAAAATGCATCATCTGATTTTTGCTTTTTTTGAGAAAGTATGGAATAGGTAAATCTATTACAAAAAATTGGCAGTTTAAGTAAAAACTGATAATTAAGGCTGTAGAAAATATCTAAAACTCATGAACGGCATATAGTTGTGAAAATATTCGAAATTTCATTAGTAGTAGTGTCACTATGTCTTTTCATTAAATATTAAAATCTCAGCTTTTTGTGAGAGATTACCTTACAGTCAAACGAAAGACATATTGGTTAGAAATGTTTGAATCTGTGAAGACTTTTGAGTCATTGTTCACATCTTCTATGAAGCAAAGGGAAATCACTTTAAAACTTTGTGAAACATTCCAAAACTTGGTTGTAATTTAGTGCTACTCTCAATTTCAGCTTTAGTGGTTTCTTTTAGTAGCGAACTTTTAAGCCAGGATCAGAAAATAATTAAGTATGAAATTAATCCTTCAACGGATATAGTAATTTAGATACATATTTTGAATTGGATTGACGATTAATAAAAGGAAAATTAAAAATCTGCTAAGCCTTAATACCTATTATTGTAAAGCTAATAGGGTTGAAATAACTTAGCATCAGAGTCTTTCAGAATTTCAAGATCTTTTAAATCACTCGACGCAATTAAGGAGGCCCTGCTATTCACGTCACAGTTTATTTATACGAACACTTACACATCACAACAACACAAATTACAGCACAGCACAATATTACATAATAGGAATCTTATTATTAACTCGGCGTTTTGCAGGATCATATTTAATCATAACGCCAGTCTCGGCTGGGATCCAAATACGTTCTGTTGTTTTTTTCTTTCGGGACGGGACGATTGCAGCCCGAAATCCTTAATAGAGATTATTCCTTTTTCCCAAATGAGTTGCAACAAGGGTTCAATTTTTAGATTTTTTTAAAACTATTTAAGGTATTGTAATTATTATATTAACTTGGATAGTATTCTAGTATATTCTAATAAACAATACGATGTGGTTAGGAAATAAGTAGACAAAAGAAATCACGAAACACATACGTATCAGACAATGCTACCTAAGTATAGAAGGATATTTAAATAATCACAGGGATATAAATAAGAATAATAAGAATGAGACGTAGGTGGCACGCCTGAACAGCTGACAAAAGCACAAAGAGCACGGTTAATCGTTCGCAGCGTTGTTTAGTTGTTTGTCCAGAACTATTTCCTGTCTATGTCATAAACGTTGAGACAGAGCTATTGCACAAATTATGGAGACACGTTGATCCTATTGCTACTGATGAAATTTAAACGATTTGAAAGAATTGCCGTCAATATTGCTCTTGTCTGTGATATTGCTCACCTGAACATAAAACTGGCAACTCAAATTGTTCTTCAAAGTTTCTGAGATGTACTCACCTACCGGCCTATGGACACAAACATTAGCAATTTGATTTCCCAGAGTTCATTGACTGTAAATTGTAGAAAGCTTGGATAACAACACTTTTCTGTACCGACAAATTATTTTGTCATATCAAATCTGACCAACTAGAAACTTAATTCTTTACCCCATGAATGCGTAAAATCTTTATAGCTCTTGTTTTCTTTATTCGCTCTGTAAAAAATCTAGAAAAATTTAAAGTAACAGATTTGAGTTATGTACATGGGTGTATGGAAAGAGTTAATAGTTATTTTTAGAGAACACAGCGTAAAATATTAAAGATATGTGTATATGTTCTACTGTTATAAAAATTTTATTCATAATCAAGACATTCAACATCATATTAATCACAATTGCAGAGACACTCGGTAAAACAAACAAAATTACTGAAATCGCTTTTATTTTGTAAATAAAGTGTACCAGGTTGCGCAGGATCAAGTACTACAGTATATTTTACAAATAACAAAGAAAATTGTTTTTATTTCAGGTTATATCTTAAATAAAAGCAAGATTTTACCGTCATGGTGTTAGGGATGAAATTTATACAGACAAATATCTCGAGGAACACAATTTGCAAAATAACTATTATTTATGAATAGTTACATAGGTAAATCTAATGAATGTGTAAAATGAGAATAATCTTGAATATCCTTCACATAATGGTAGAATTCGGATTCTTAATCATCTGAAGGCCTTCCTTCAGTCAAGCTCTTCTTGTAAAGAAATACAGTCAGAAATCACGAATTATTAACAAATTAAACCCTATTTTCAGGCTAATTAGCAAAAGTTAAGGGGGGGGGTATTTGGCTGTAGACCATTTTAATGTAAAAAAAAAACTTTATTTTGAAGAAAAAAATTTAATGCTATTACACTTTCTTGTCAAAATTTGCATTTATTATTTGTGTATTACCTGCCGATTTAGGAAGGAGAGTATCATAAACTCGTACACTCGATATTCCAGTTTGCATTTTGTAATACGAATACTGTTGAATAAAGTGTATTAATTAAGTAATCGATACCACATAAATACAAATATATATATATATGTATACAGTGCCACAAAAAATATATATATATATATATTTATATATATATATATATATATATTTGCACTCAAGCCACAATCTCAATGGTCAGATGTTTTACTTTAAGTTTTCCTGTTTTAAATAGTATTGACGGGTGAGAGCTTCTACCACGCGTTGGTCACGTGTAGTGGCGGCCCTTGTAGCTTAAGATGAATTAGCGTTCTCCCTTTATTTTTTTAGTTCTTGTAGTGATTTTAAGAGAGAGCTTTTTTAAATTCTTTTCGCTTCAAAATGAAACACTTCTGGTGCACATAATGCAATGTAAAAAGATTACAATTGTTGAACAACTCGTGTTTTGACTTTTTTTAAGCAAAATGTTCCTGTAAGTCGTATAATCTTAGATTTACAAGCTTTAGGGCAAATTATCTGTGGCCTAAAAAAAGAAATGCCAATTTACCATGTTGCAGGACACCAAAATGAAAAATCGGTTCAAGAAGACCAAGAAAGACTTCAGCCAGGTCTAATAGTTTATTAAACCGTGATTTACTGTTAAAACCATTTATAAAACCTGCATAAATAATAAAAGAAACATTCAGACTTGCTAATTATTGTATCAGTAAGGACCCTCTGTCAAAAACTTCAGTACTACTTCGAGTTACCAGTGCGAATGGCAGCGAAAAAACCTGCTTACTAATGTCACAAAAAAAAAAAAAAAAAAAAAAAAAAATTCTAAGAAATATTCAGATTGGACAGCAGAAGACAGGGAAAAAAGTAATGTTTCCTGATAAAAGTGCTTTCTGGCTAATCAGAGGAGGTCAGGTGTCGGAGAGACGACCTAAATGTTCCTCACGATACGACACATATTTTACAGAGAAAACTGTAAAGCACCCAGATAGTGTCGTGATATAATGGGCTTTTAGTGGTTAAAAAGGTAGAGATTGACTTTATTTCCTTCCTAGAAATATGACTATGAATACTAGTACATATTCAGAAATTTTACAAGATTAGAGAACGTAAATGTAGTACGGTACCAACGAGCACAGAAAATACATAGCATAAGGTAGCCAAGCCTAACTAACACTACACTAAGAACTAAAAACAAAGGAGGGGGGGTTACATAGCTCACTAACTTTGATAGCCAAGCCTAATGCGCATCACAAGTCGCGGGTCTCCCGGCTTTCGCACAAACGGTTCAGCCTTTAAAAAGACTTTGTGGTACTAGACATCGAGATCTCCACTATTGCGATTAACATTTCGGCATTAACTATGATCGAAAGTGGGGACAAGTTAAAATTTAATGCTAAAAACTTCAAAAATCAACTGTAACAATTGGTGTTTGAATTTAGAGACCGGGATGCATTTGCGTATGCACCGGCGGTCGGTGTATGAATTAGCCAAAACTGGGAGAAAAGGTCTTAAATAGCTGGGGAGCAGTGAGTCGCAAGTTTACCATTGTGTATTTCTGCTCCCAGTCCTACATGTTTTCATACCCTTTGGTGCAGGAAAACACAATGGTAAACTTACAAGTCAGCCGCTAAAATCGGGTTTTCCGTTGTTTTCTACCAAGATATGACTTGGCAGACCAATTGCGTTTTAATATGCGAATCAAGATTTAACTAATCCTAGAATTTCACCCGTGAAACTGATGAGGTGATTGTCTGTGCTGCCGGGTCCCGGTCTATATGTTATCTTAAAGAAAAAATCCTAAAAACAAGAAAATTCAATTCTATAAATCCTTTTTCAGTTCAAGTTTTCAATTAACATTAGATTTGTTAGACAAAAATTAGATTGAAAAATAATCATTTTTTGTTGAAACTCTTTACTTGCAAAATAGTATTTTTACCACATCAGGTACATATATACTCTTTTCGGTGTAATAGATAAATAGGGGTTTGATAATTAAAAATACTTTGAAAATGTCTTTTGCATTTTTTAAACCACTATATATGTGTAAGGCATGTTATCGGGATGAAATATTTGTCTGGCAGATGAATAAAAGTCTAAAAAGTGAGAATTTGTATTTGATTCCCATCCTGGCAAGTTTTCAGATAAATTTTCTTTGCTTTAACTGTTAAGAGTAAAGGTTAAATTGTTCTGCTAGACATGATTTTAAGTTTCCCAGATACTTAAATTAGGAAAAGTAAGTGTCATAAACATTTGCATTGAGATATTCAATATTTCTTTAAATATATATATATATATATATATATATATATATATATATATATATAATTAAATGCTCTACAAGATGATAATATATAGGATGTATATAGAATATATATATATATATATATACATATATGCCGAATATATAGAGAGATGATATATATATATTAATATACTTATAAAAAAGTTCTACACGATGAGATATTGGCCATAATTTTATCTATAATATTGCATTATGCGTAATGCATATTTCACATTCTTATTTTTACATACAATATACTGAAATATGCTTAAACATTCAACGTAAGGAGAGTATTACATTTTGAAATATTTCGCCTTTAAGACTGTACAATTAGCCATTAAAAATAGCCTTTTTACCCGACTGCCAAGGAGGGTTATGTATTTCACACGTATCTGGGTATGTAGATTTCTCTTATACCCTCGAAACATCCCAACGGCTGGAAAGATTTCAATGAATGAGATCGATTCCTCCTAACCGTCAGATGGTTATAGGCTAGATTTTGTTTTTATAAATTCAAAATGACGGACGTAAATTACAAAATGGCGGTAGATGCGAAAAAAAAATTACGCATATTGAGTGGCATATCATTGGATAAGTCTTTCAAAATGAACACAATGTTTCATTAACTATTTTACGGTCAGAAGCTCCGTTTAAATACTACACAACCAGGAAGTTGCGTAGGTACCTTCATAGAAATCTATAGGCCTCATCAAAACAGTGTTTATAGATAAGATTTAACAATTAAACACAGCTTAAAAGTCATCAATAAAAGGAAATAAGAAAGATAGGTAAGTAATATAAAACATAGTTTCACATTGATGATAAATATTTAAATAGTTCGTTTTTTTACGCAGCCGGGTTTTTTGATTTTTTAAATTTAATTGTTATTTCTTTGTACTATCATTGGAACTGTAGCAATATGTTTCTGTATCAGCTAAAAAATCTTAGTATGAATCAAGCAACGGGAAGTTTTTGTTTATAAACACTGCAAATAGAGGCGTCTTAAATTCAAACAGATATGTGACTGAAAAAGCAATTAAGACACTTAAACGTCTGAAAATAAAATTTCAGACGTGATAGATGTCTAAATTTAAGACACATAAACGTCTTATTATGATCATGGCATAAATGAACTGAAAAAAATGTTAGAATTATGATTATATGTCTGAATTTAAGACACTTGCAATTTTAGACATTTCAGGAATTCAGTCATTTGAACCACTCACCAAGTAAAATGAACTGAAGTGAGTAGGTTTGTTTGTTGTTGCAAGCATGAACGGTGCGCGAGAAGAACGCGACCGGATTTGATTATTGCTGATTTGGCGGGCAACGCTTTTACTCAACGGATTGGGGAATTTGAATTAAAGTATCTCAGTACAGTTAATTTGTCTGAAGTGTTAAAATTGCTTTTAAATTTATCAACATTTGATAAATTATTTTAAAGTGTGACGATATATTTTTCCTCAATCCGAAATCTCTATAATGACGTTTGTTATTCACATAATAAATGGAATCGTCAGTCGTCGTTATAACCTTATAACGCATTTAAAGTTCCTGCTTTATTTCCAAAACATTACACAGATTGAAGATTTGAACTTTGAATTCTCTTACTTGTAAATCGAACATGAGTCAGAAAGTGAGTGTATCATCATTAATGAAGAGAAAGTAGTGACGCAGCATTTACTTTCTTTTGTGAAATAGTATGCACATCTACACATACATCCGTTGGTGTGTTAGTCGTTAGAGAAAATTTTTTTTTAGCATAGTGATCCGATGTCTGTATTTTATATCTTTGTGTCTTCATTTTATACATACTAGACGAAAATTTATATTCGGTTTATTGGAATGGTTTGTCAGTACGTGCTTATAAATGGAGATCGAAAAAAAAAATCAATTGGGAATTATATTTTTCATGGAAATATAAAATTTTCAAAATTTCTACGATAATTTTTATTCAAGACTCACCAAATATTCAAAAGAATAGCATGATATTTATAAAAATACAGTGGTAAAATAATATGAATACGCATATATTTTTAAAATGGCGTTCAATATCGTAAAATAATATGTCCTTCAAACTGGATTAGCTGTTACAGTTTTGGATATTTACGACAAGGTAAGGTATTCCACAGGTTTGGAATGATAATTCACAGAACGTTCTTACATATATATTATTATTTATTTACTATTTAAATTATTCTTATTAGACTAATTTGCATTTTTAATATTTTTGTCTTTTTTTTTATCAAATAAATATATTTTGTGTGAAAAGATTTGTTTGCTTATTTCTGATGGTTTTCAATGAGTGCATATGATTTTCAGTATTAATAAATATATTTAATTCTCATCTAGATCTTTACTTTATAAATTAAAGTTTCATGTAGTAAATAATCTATTTATTGTTTGAATAATAACGTGAAAAATACAACAGTTTCAATTAGATTTGGTAAGATGTAAAGAAGTTTTGAAATTATGGAATTAATGTTTCCTGCATGCTATTAAAAAAGAATATTTATAATTTTGTTAATGATTGTTAAATAGCTCATATCATCTGAACAACATATTAAAAAATTGTTCAGTATAAGTTTAAAAAGAAGCTAATTTTTATATAACTTTGCACAAGTAAGTTCTTTCCTTGCGAATTCCTTTATTTTATATTAGTGATATAATTTTACATACAAATTTTCATTTTTAGTGACAAGAGTGCCATTTATTTATCTTACAGAGTATATTATTGAAGTGATTTTTTTTATATTAACAAATTTAAATTTATCTTTGAGAAACCATGAACTTTTTATTTTTTGTTTTATATGGTGGATATAGAGTATGAAAAGAAATCTCGAAAGTATAAGGGTTTGTGTTATCGTGTATTTCGGAGTATTTGTAAACTTGCAGTTTTTCCTATTGGAAATAAATCACTCTTATTGTATTCAACTGTACGCCGATACTATATATATATATTTAATAATCCTTATGAAAATTTATTTCAAGATGGAATATACCTAGTATGTATTTCCTGCGTTACATCTCAACACCATACTTAAATTTTAAAACATGAAGCGATCTTGAAAGTAATTATAAACAAATTATAAAAATCGGCGTAATTAATTAAATATGTGCGGAAAATATTAAAAAAATCAATTTAAATAACATCATGCAAAAAAATTCAATATGAAAAAAAAAAAAAAAAAAAAAAAAAAAAAAAAAAAAAAAAAAAAAAGAAGAAAAAGATGGGTATAAGAATTCTCGCACATGACAGTAGGAGATATTTTTCATTTTTGTAATAAAATTTAAGACCTAAATAAACATGTTGTGAAAACGCACTTCTAATGCAAGATTTCAAACAAGTATTGCCAATAATTCTGACTGATTGATAAAGTGTAACTATGCTGATATTTAATATATTTTGAAAAAGTAACATGGTTTGAAGATTAATTATTCTTATAATTATTTTTGCTCCGAGTATGTATATATTTTCATATTATTATAACATTTTTTAATACAAATTATTTTTATTGTGATGTTTATGGGAAGAAAAATGTTTTTAGAAGTGTTTTTCAACCCTCAAAGAATTTTTTTTAAGCATATCTGGGTGCTAAAAAGAATCCATGAAAATAATAATAAAACAGAAACTCATTAAAAAAAAAAAAAAAAAAAAAAGAAAGAAAAGAAAAGAAAAAAAAATCTGGATTTTAAGTTTTATTTATTTATTTATTTATTTATTTATTTTTGTGTGTGTGTGTGTGTGTGCCTGTGTTCGTTAATGACAACGTTAATATCAACACACGTTATCTTTTAAATTTAGTTTGTAGAATATTATTGAATAGTATCAACTGGACCTAGAATTTATTTGGAACATATTTCTTATACTGTCACAAAAAAGGTAAATACTTTTTACCCTTTAGAATGTGCATATAAATGAATATACAGCAAAACCTCTGAATAGCGGACACCTCGAGAGCACGGAATTAGTCCGCTATTTGGTGGTGTCTACTTTAAAGAGGTGAAGACGTACAGATTTAAAGGTGTTGGGGATAAGAAAAAAAAAAAAAAAAAAAAAAAAAAAAGAGGTGTCCGCTATTCAGCAATTTCCGTTATGGAGGTTTTACTTTAAATACACACAGTAAAACCTGCGTAACGGACATTCCTGAATAGGGGATACGTCTGTTTAGCGAATCATAGGGCTTCTGCTTAAAAGATGGGCTAAGGGTACCTGCTCCTTTTTGTTTTTTATTGGGGGGGGGGGGGGGCGTTGATACAATTTTCGTAAATCTGCAATTTTGAATACCTTTCGAAATTACGCTGATTATAATGAATATTTTGAACGGTTAGAGTAATATAGTATGATTTATGAAGGTTTTCGCTACACAGAGATTTCTGGTATTCGGGAATGTTCATTAGCGGACACTTCCGAGTTCCGAATTATGATCACTTCTATTTAACGAACCATAACGTTGGGTTGGATTTTTTGCAGACGCAGGATTTTATTAAAGCATTAGCAAATTGGGCGATGCCCCCTTCCCTTTGTATTTTGGTGGCCCCAAATTTGGTATTCTATTTTTGTAAAACTGATATTTTGAATGTCTTTCAACATTATGCTGATTAATGTGCTGTTGTCAAATGTTTCAATATTTCTTGCTAATGATAAATAATATAATAACAACAACAAAAAAGTAAGAGTTTCATACTTTTTTTTTTTTTTTAAATGTTGGGATCTCATATACTGAAAATTTTGTGTAATCTAGTGTTAGATTTTATTTAACACACAAATAAAAATGTCACTGGGAATATCTAATTTAAATGGAAAAAAAATTGAACAATAAAGCAGGGATAAGATTCTTTCTGAAGGAGTGAACATTTTTTTTTATAAATGGGAATAATTGGTTACCATAAAGCAGAGCTGATTGCAGCATGGACAAACTGGGCTGTTTCTTTGTGCCTTTAGCTTTACGTGCTCCTATATTTGGTATGAAATTTCGATAAAGCTGATATTTTTAATTTGTTTTGATCTTATACTTATTTTAATAAATATTTTGTACTTTTAGAAAATGATTAGGTTAAGAAAAAGAAATATTTATCCAAATATGTATTTGTAT
Source organism: Maratus speciosus (assembly GCA_963932465.1). Taxonomy (NCBI): domain Eukaryota; kingdom Metazoa; phylum Arthropoda; class Arachnida; order Araneae; family Salticidae; genus Maratus; species Maratus speciosus. Next base: position 95,918,988 of record OZ010789.1, on the reverse strand, counting down.
TTAATGACATTGAATAGGCTTAATTTTTTTTTTGTAACAGTATATGAAAGGCGCGGGCGGGGGAGGGGGGAGACGAATGAATACTAGATCTTTGGACTAGAATTAATTTAAAGTTGTCACTGAAAGTAATAAACGTTTTTTATGCGCGCATATATGATATCACATAAATACATTTTTAGGTGATTGTATATATATATATATATATAATATCCTGTTCCAAAACTACAAAATACTGATTACAATCGTCATAAGTTCAAAAGTGATTTAAAATACCAGCTTTATGAAAATTTTGTACCCAATTTGGGGTACCCTAAAATAAGGGGGCAGATGCTTCAAAGTTTTCCTGCGCTGCGATCAGCTCTGCTTTATGGTAACAAATTATTCCCATTTATAAAAAATGTTTCAATGTGGTCAAATATGGCTGCGTATGTGGCTTAGAAAGAAAAGTGGTCAAAGATGGCTTCATATTGGTGGTGGTGGGGGGGGAGGAAACCGGCTCAAAGATGGCCGCAATTAAGACATTTGAAATGTCTGAAATTCAGATGCAAGAAGTGTCTAAAAATTTTCAGACGTTTTAAAATGTCTGAAAAACGAACACTCTTGTTTCAGACACTTAAGTGTCTGAAATTCAGACACAAGAAGTGCCTGATAATTTTCAGACATTTTAAAACGTCTGAAAATTGAACACTGCGTTTCAGACACTTAAGTGTCTGAATTTCAGACATTTCAGTTTAGAGTGAAGCATCAAGAAAAAATTTCACGCCTAATATTAAGTTTAAAAGTAGGGTTTTTAAAGGTCGTTACTGCCTATCAATGTACTCAGACTGTCTACGAGTTTTGTTCAAGAAATAACAAGTTATAAGTTTTCGATAGCTACTTTCGATGTTGTTAGTGAGTTTTGTTTAGAATAATGGAGAAATCAAAATGAATCTGGAATGCATTTCTGAAAGTAAATAGTTAAATTTCGTTAAGGATGGTATTATATGAGTGTTGTGAAAGCCTTGCAATTTTTTTTTTTTATTGAAGACATTTCAACTTTATAAATTTGCTTCTAGAAATTTCTTCTCATTTTCCATGTATGAATACCGCTGAAGTAGGGACTTTTTGCGTACATTTATGCAAATATTAGTCCATTGATAATCTCTTTTTCACTATAAAGATATGCTACCTGAAAGTAAGGTGTTTCTTGTAGAACATTCTGTCCACTGATGCCAATTTTTAAACTAGTACAAGTGTACTTTTCCGAGTGGTAAGATAGTTTTAGTATAAACGTTTGAATAAAGATTCTTTTCATGAGATTTTCGTTTATTCGACTAAATAATTTTATTTAGTTTTTGGATTAGTTTCAGTTGAAGAGTAACTTTCGTCACGTTACCGTTTGTTATCTAAGCCTCTTTTGCTAGGTAAATTAAAATTGATCAAGCTTTTTGAAACTTAACGCTAAAGTTGATATCGATAATTGTGTCAAGACGTTTCAAAAAATTTTTGTTAGTGAACTTTAAAGTTCAGCTACATTTAAAATTTATAATAAAATTGATTTTACTCAAACTTCCCAGTCTTTCAGTTAAAAAGTGTTATTTTTTCCCTTTTACCAAGAATCCCCTACCTTAATTGACAAATAAAGTGTATGTGTATTTTTACACTATAACCAATCAGTTTATTTCAAGCTGTCTGTTCATGCTAATGTCGCAGAGATATCTATCTTTACAAGCGTACAACAGATAAATATGGACAGTTTTAAGAACTGGATACTAATATTTCGAATACATTTAAACAACAAAAATACAAATATTTTCTGTCAAGCATAATTTGTATGTCAGGTCAGTTTCGAAAAAATTCTATATCTAACATTTATGATTATATTTATAGAAAAGTATTCGCCTGCAAATTAGGTGATGTTATGAATCTAATAAACTATTTTTTAAATAAAATCTTGTGCGGAAATCTAAATCACCAAAAACCAACGTTTAAACACGTAATAAATATTGTGTTTACTGACATGTGGGTTTTCGCCTTGCATGCAGTTGGGGGATATTGTTTTCATATATAGGTTTTATACACTGATGATGTGAGAACTGGAATGCACGAAACGTATACGTCTGGTTTTATTGTCTTTACACAATGTATTTATTGTATGTTTAAACGTTGGTTTTTGGTGATTTAAAAAAATATATATTTGTTTAAATATCCTTGGATGTCCTGAAATTTTAGAGATATATTTTTATAAAACAACTTGCAGAACATAAATAAAAAACAACATAATGATGACTGCAATGACCATATCAATGGGCGTTCTCATTTTATGTTTAGCTTGTAGTTCATTAGAGTCTCGGTACATCAAATTCTATGGCTATCTAAAAAGAAAATATTAAGCTATCATTATTTTTTGTCGTGAGGATAATGCTGCATTTTTCCTGGTAGTTTTCTTTAAATTTTAGAGTTAAAAATAAATTTGATTAATGTAATTTAATTAAGAAATGAAATTGACTTTTTATATACTAACTAGGGGGTTCTGCCTCCTGCAAGCTACGCTCGCCAACCCCTTTCAGACACTGCAGAATCTAAAAGCACGCTAATCCGTTCGGTTTTAAAAATATTAGAGAATATTGAATTATACTGAAAAAACCTGTAGCGATCTCCCTGTAAACGGGTTTCCATTCAATTCCATTTGATTGTAAAAATTTAAGGTAGAATCGGTTGCTGTTAAGACAGCCAATGGTTGTTTTCGTGTTAGGTTAAAGAAGATCAGTTAAACATTTGAAAAGAAGCTAAAATAAAATGAATTAAGTAAAAAGAGTCTTTGTCTCTCGGTAGTTTTTAACAGCGTTTTAAAACGATTGACATAATATACAATTACTAAAATTTGCTGCTTTAACCGCTTCAAGGGCGGTGGTTCATTTTTGGATCCCTTAATTTTAATTCTTAAATGCCACATTAGCACCAGAATATTGGGATGAAAATTTCCCTTTTATTAAGTAAGTGAACAAAAGCATTTTTGTATTTCGAAATTTGTTTGTAAATTCTGGTGACATTCACTGATTTCAAGATTTTACAAATAGAATTGTCTTGTCCGTGAAAGGGTTAAACGCATATTAATGTATTTATTATTTTAAAGTTTCCTTTCCCTTTCAATATTCACGTGTAAATACAATTTTCAAGACATAATTTTCAATATTTTCCTGCTTTTAACACGTACTCATTTAATAGTAATTTTAAAGGTTTTTTCTGCTTTTAATAGTCACGTGAAAATAAATTTTTAATCGTTAGGAAATCTTATTCTTTGCGTTGTTTTTAGAATTGAAAACAATCTCTATAATAATAGCCTGAGCCATGTGACTATCATCAACAGCTCCAGGCGGATCCCTTCGCTTTTTATATTCCAGTCGGCCATTTTGGTACTTTAATGTTAGCCAGCCACAGGTGTGATAAGACGCCGGATATTATTCTATCGCCATTATTTCGTTTATATTATAATAGTCCAAGTCATGTAACTGCCATAAACAACGGGCTGATTCCTTCGCTTTTCATAAGAAAGGTTTCCATTTTGATGAAAGAATTAAAATTATTTTTTCGAATTAAACTGCATAAAAGTTGCCATAATCGCAAAGAATTCCTGGTACTCTTATATTAGCCGGGTGAAAATCTCGCCAATAGCTTTTTTTTTTTTTTTTTTAACTCGCCAGTTAGCATTTTTTTATATTTTTAGTGGTAAATTAAAACGCTGCTACTTGGTTATCCCATCGACCAAAAATCTGTCGCCAAACTATAAGATTAAATGCCAATAATGGTTGATCGTAAATGTCACATTCACTTGACTTTAGGGAAGTTACACATGTTCACGCTATCAAGTGATTTTTATTTCGACGTTTTATTTGTATTTTAATTAATGTTATACTAATTTATTTGTTCTTTTGTTATTTAAAAATATATATATATGTCAATTTTTATAATTTGGCGATTTATATAATTTGGCGAAATTGGTCGACGGGAGAAGTAATAACATTAGAACGTTGCTTTGAAGTGGAAATTAAATCTCCCGATTTGTTGAATTGTCACATACTTCGGGTTTTGGCGTGATTTTTTTTTTTTTTTTTTTTTTTTTTTTTATGACAATTTGGGGAAAACCTGGTTTTCAAATACCTGTTACATATGTATTTTTAAATAATTTTCTATAATTTTTAAAATGAAGTAACAATAAATAAAAAAATAATTAATAACTATAGAACAAAACAATTTATAAAATTATGTGTAAATAAAAATAATCATAATAAATTCAAATAATCATTTTTTTAATAAATAAGCAACAATTGCCGGGTTAGCATGTCAGACAAAAAAAAAAAAGCCATTTTGGTGCCAATTAGGTACCGCGTTGCGTATATAAGGATTGAAGTAAAAGCCATTTATTTTAAAGTTTTCAATTTTAAATGAAAGTTTTGTATTAAATAAAATGATAATGAAATACAAATTGAATTATGGATAAAAGTAACATGATGCATTTCTTAGCATACATTTAAGGGAGGCCAAACTCGTTTCCAAATTAATTTAACTTAACCTTTTCTAAAATATGAAAAAATTATCTGTTTGATTAAAATTTGAGTTGCCATCATTAGAAAAATGTATATAAAATTAGAAAAAAATTAATATTTCGAAAACTAATTCGAATTTTAAAATTCTAATACCAGTTTTGAAATCTGCGGATCAATATTGATTTTTGGTGTTAATTTCATTGCACAGTATTCCATATTTTAGGAGAAATCGCCGTGAAACATAATCAGTTGTTTAATCAGTCGATTCATAATTCCGTTTCATACTTCCGTTTCATAAATTCGTTTCATTAGGATTTTATATATATAGGGTAGATTTATGGGAAAAGGATTATCAAGTGTGATAATCAATCAGCTTTAATGAATTTGCTTCCGTCTCTTACATAGTAACACTGTATTTATAATAAGATATTTTTTGCATTCATAGTACTGAAATAATATTGGACCTATAGTCCTTTGGCTACATTTGACTATATTTTTCTACCTACCTTAACATTAGGACAGATGAATTTTGCAGTATTCGTGAATTGTTGACAAGAATTAATTCACCATTATTTGCTAATATTTTCCATGAAATTCTAATATTTCATCTTCCACCGAGCCCATTAGTGCAAATTTAGCTACAAACGTAATTTTTACTACACTAGTTATAGCACAAATAAAACTGAAGAACAATTCGCTTATTTCTATTGATGTGTTTAATTACTCTTCTAACACGACTTTTATTATAATTTTGAATAATATTGCATTTGTAATTGCATAACGCGTTTCGGAAAAAATATCCCGCGTCAACTAATGCAAAAGAGATAAAGCGCGCCTACTGAAGTGTTAAACGTATTCCTATTTTATTGGAAGCATTTCCAATTAATGCAACGTTAGCACAATTTTATGCCCCTAAAATAATTTATATAAGCAATATTGGTCTTCTATCGGAAATGGTTATAACGAGTGTATAGTGCATTTCTGCATTTGAGATCTAATTTCGTACATTATTACATACAGTAAAATAGTGATGAATAGTGAATTGCAGTATTTGATTTAGAATTGTGCATGTATTCCATATAATTATTTAGCATGTGTCTCACATCCTTTATTGTGCAGCATTATGTCTTACTATATTTAATATAATTATTTTATTACATTTAACCTAATTTTTTAGAATTTCCATATCAATTTTGTAATTATTATTACTATCATTTTATGACATTTTGTTAAGCGCACTCATAACTAATGTCTGTTTGCAATATATTATTTATCAGATTTTTTTAAGGGTTGTTTAAACATAAAAATTATAAAAGAAACTGGAATAAATAATAGATTGATGGCCATAGAAAACTAGGATGGCCGTGGGTAAATGTGGCATCTGGGAGTATCTTGTTTTGTAATTATCTAAATGTTTTAATTTTCTGAAACGGTATTGCTCCTTATAAATTCCAGAATGACCTTTTAGTTTTTGTCATGTATTTAAATTTTTCTCTCATTTAAATTTTGATATTTTGCTACGGAGTATTGATAACTGAGTTTACCACATATTCATCATCATCCTTTCCATACCTTACTTTTATTGGTAAATATATTTGTTTGAAATTTTTCTTTACACTGTGCAATACAGTACACTCAGTAATAATACATAATAATCACTAATCAGTATTCAAACATCTTTTATTTATTAACAGTGAACATGATTTAAGTAGTGCGTATACCATATTTAAATGATTTGTATATGAAATACACCTAAAAACATGAAATATATAAACAGTGGTGATTCGTGGTTGGACTTTTACGGCGGAACATTCATGGATCCATCTATTACTACTAATCGTTAATAGCGGTTTAAAGGCTGTTTTCTCATCTTATCTAACTATAGAAACTCTGCAATTAAATAAGGCGAATATTTCTAGTCAAGATTGTGGAAACAAAAAATCGTAAAAGCTGTAACCATGCATCAAAACCCCGAAAATTCAGTCGCAAGCCACTATTGCATAAGAGAAAAAATGAAAATTTAAAACCCTCTTCAGGGTTCGTACGGGTACCTTTATTTTCAAGGCCCAATATCAGAATTTTTTTATAGAAAAATAAATCTAGTTTAAACAGACGAAATTTCGCCTTATATCAGGAGAGATTTTCCATAAGAAATTACTGGTACCGAAGAATTTCTTATTCATGAAATTCAAGCGCCCGTACGAACCCTGCTCTTTGATATAATTTTAGATGCATACAATTTACGTTATAGATTTAATTAGGAATTTTAACCCTTTAACCGGCAGTCCTTGATTTTGCCGTTCCTAGAAATCATGCTAAAATGGCTGTAGATCAAAATATTTTAAACATAATTCTATTTTGAACCTTATTTATAAAGTAGTGATATTAAAGATATTATAGCACCGAACTGTGATTAAATATATATATATATCCTGGGATTTACAAACATTTTTATAAAAATACTGCAAAATCATCGGACGGTGAAAGGGTTAATAAATAATTATTTTTAAGAATTAATTTTTTAAAAATTAATATTGGACAATATCAAACTTACTGAAACCTAACTTTAATGGAATGAAACTCATTATCATTATAATACAATATTTAAGAAAAATATTATTGAAGGAATATATTTAAAAATTGAATTTATAAAAACAAGGGAATTCATTGCGGGCTTACCTTCTATATAACATACGTGAAAACCCTTTTTTATTGAAAATTCTAATTTTATTGAAAATTCTTTTTTTTTAAGATCGCTCACCAATATATTATATGTGAATATGTGAAATATATGAATATTCTTTTCAAATAAGATTTTGAAAATTATTAAAAGAGATATTTTCATATTAGCGGCATAGCAAGAGATAATAGCTGCAGGGACTTTTAAAGATCGCTACTTACAGCAAGCAGTCTTTTTACCCGACTGCCAAGAAGGCTTATGTGTTTCACGCGTATCTGGTATATGGATTTCTTTATACCATCGAAACATACCAACGACTGGATGATTTTAATGAATGAGGTCTCTACAAATTCGTCTTAACCGTCCGATGCTTATAGGGTAGATTTTGTTTTTATAAATTCTAAATGGCAGACGTAAAATACAAGATGGTGGTAGAGACGAAAAAAAAACATTTACGAACCCTATTGAGTGACGTATCGTTGGATAGGTCTTTCAAAATGAAGACGATGATTCATTGACTATTTTACAGTCAGGAGCTCCGTGTAAATATTACACAGCCTTGAAGTTGTGTAGGTAGGATTTCTAACTTTACTGCAACTCTAATTTTCGTAGGCATCTATAGGCCTCAACAAAACAGTGTTTATAGATAGGAACTAACAATGAAACACAACTTAAAAGTCATCAATACAAGCAAATAAAAAAATAGATAAGTAATATGAAAAATAGTTTCCCATTGATGAAAAATAATTAATTAGTTCGCTTTTTACGCAGTGGGGTTTTTTGATTTTTTAAATTTAATTTTTACTTTTTGATTCTTATAATTTCAATGGTTTAGACGCGTATGTTAAATTTGTGTTTTATTAATATTATTATATTTATTTATTGATGAAGTTTTTGTTTTATTACAGAATATCAACCAGAAACAAATATTGAACTATTTATACTATTTTAAGTTTAAAAGGGTTATTATTCTTCCGTAATCGCATCTGCACGAAACAGATATGTATTTTTTTTTTTAATCATGCTTCTAAAATTACTTTAAAAACCATACAGAATCAGTAAATTAATATATAGTTTTGAAACAAATTGCATTTTTAAGTACTTTTTTCAGTTTTCAAAAAATTTAATCTATGCAATGTTTATATGTTTAAACATATACGGATTGAAAACGAAGTTCATTCGTGATTCTTGCCATCGTGATTTGACGTGAGCGTTACTCACGGACATGATTTTGCTTTATAATATAGATGTATGGGAATTTCTGTAAATATATTTCTTAAAGAGCTTTTACACATTTCCACTTGTTGAAATTATATGTTTTCTTATAGAAAAGTCAAACAAATTCAACTTTAACCGTAACTTAAATAATATATATATATATATATAAATTAAATTTAGAAAGAAGAAACCTACTTTTCTTATTAAAACTGTGAAAACATTCACACTAGCACATGAAATAAAAGGTTCTTATTTTATTTTTTTTCTTAAAAAAAAATCTTAAAATATTTATTGTTACATTTTTTTCTTTGTTCTGTATGCAAAGCCTGTCAGAATTATAAATAACTTGGCATTTCCCTAAACGTAATTTTGACTAGGAGAAGAAAACGCTGATTTACGCACACGATTATTGCAACCATTTTCTTTTAATTATAATGAGATTCAGCTTCATTTCGATGATTAATGACGTAATTCAAGAAATGTGCCCATAAAATGGATTCTAGAATGTATTCATAGACAATCTATTATATATGAACCATCATTACTTATTCAGATAAAGAAAGAAGGAGGAATTATTTTCAAAACTTTATTTTTATAAAATACTAGAAAACATGAATTCTGCTTTTTCAGAATTTAGTGTCGGCCCCGATGACAAAAAAATATAGGTATATAAATATAGATACAGTAGAGTCCCGATTATCCGAGTTAATTGAACTTATACCTTTGGAATGGATCATTTTCTTCTGATTATTATGAAACAGTCATTATAAATGAAATGATAGGTCAAGATGAAAGAGCAGTCGTAAAAAGTTAGGACTCTTTTTGAAAAAAAAATTATGGCCATTTTGTCCCTCATTCTGACCAGAAAATCAGAGTTCTAACTTTTTACGACTGCTCTTTCTTCTTCATTTAGCACTTCATTTATAATGACTGTTTCATAATAATGAAAGCCACCAGTCCATCAGAAGAAAATAACTCGGTGAAAGCGGAAACTCCGATAATCGGAACTCTACTGTAGTTCAGTTTTAAGACTTTTGTCAGCACGCGATTTTATTTTACATAAAGTGCGTCATCCACATCCGCTGAAGAATTCATCATTTGCGATCCAGTGTTAAACAACATCTACAGTAAAGTACGCTTAGGATGTCACTATCGCGCTGAATAATACACACACACACACACAAAAAAAAAAGAGATTTCGTCATTCAAAAAGCTCGACAAAAAAATTGGCTATCTAAAGATTCACATGCCTTCATTTGTTTGTATTATTAATATAGACATTTAAAATTAAATTTAGTTTCTATTAGCTCCATGTTTTATCAGAAATCCTTCATTTATATTTTTTCAAAATAGCACGTATTTTAATTAATTTTTTTTTCAGTTTTTATGGGAAAATGGCAACAAAAAGATATAATTGCTATTTTCCGTTCCCTTTCTACAGAAATGGAGTACTTCCATTGCCAATATTAAGCAAATGGCTCAAAAAACTACAAAAAAATTAATATTTCAAAAATAAAGGGAGATACAGTTTTCAAACAAAATGCATTTAAAATAACTTTTTTTTCCAATACGACGGTATAAAAATCGAAAATGTGCGACGCTTAGAAGTTTAAAAAATTGCTATAGAGTATTGAATCGTACTGCTTTGTTTTACGGCTGGCTTCTGTAAGGTAACGTTAATTTTGGAATACATAAAATAAGCTGCGAGAAAGAAATTGCATACCGTACCGGGGGCTAAAAAAACAGCGATCTCCCTGTTAACGGGTTGTTTTCGTCATTGATTAAACCAGATCAGTGAAACATGTGAAAATAAGCTCATATAAAATGATTTAAGTAAACAGAGTCTTTGTCTCCCGGTATTTTTTAACAACACTATAACAAAGTTTTTTTAAATAAGACATTTTAAAATTATCGTTTTAAATCTGACGTCATTTTCACCAAAGTTTTCTTTCTCTTTTTAATATTCACGTGAAAATACTTTTGTTGTTAGAAAGGAAATATTATTTGCGCTGTCTTAGAATTCTCAACACAAGAGCAATGCGACTCTTGTAGGCACTTCAATAACATCTGCATTTGTTCATTGGTTCAAAATATCTCAATTTGTTGATTTTCTGTAAGCAAGTAAACCCTATTGGTTTACAATGGAAGTCTATCGGAATTTGGCGAACTATTAGATACATCGCCAAGTTGGCGGAATTTAGCGAAAGAGCAGGGGTTCCCAATATGGTAACACCCCCCCCCCCCTTATAGGTATGGAGATGCATTAAATGCTATTCAATAATTAATGAGATACGTTTCATTCTCGCGTTGCCATTAAGCAACTGAGAAATAATCGCGATTTCTGTGCCACGTACGATAGCGTAATATATATGGGGCATTCTCACAATCTTTTAACTTTCATGTCCCTGAATAATAATTTTTATTTTAATGCACTTTGTGTTTTTTTTTTTTATTTCATATACTGGGGAATATCCCATTGCATGATTGCACAACAATATTAACGAGATCAATAAGTTTTGGGCGATGTTGGGGGTCCAAACACCTGGAAAACTCCTATACCGTCCCGTGCCCCTGATGCTAATTTTTAATTTTGGAGCTGTCTGGATAAAATTGTTTCTATAAACATAATTCAATGTCATTTTTGTTCTGAAACTGGAACTACTGTTTTATATAAATACTAGCAAACCCCGCGGCTTTGCTCGCGTAATATTTTAAATATGCCAAGTGATATTTATATGTCTAATTTTTATTAAAAGGTACTAACTAAATTTTTAATTTATTAAAAGGCAATATTTTATTTTATTAAAAGGTTTTCTTATTAAAAGGCACTTATTACTTTTAGGAATAATTCAAAAATTACTACTTAAAACATAGTTTGATTAAACATCATTAATACACTGCATTAGGCAGAAATGAGAATTAAATTAATAAAATGAAATAAAACTAAATAAATGATAATTTAGAAAATATTTTGAAACTTTTATGCTCAATTAATATGCTCAATTCAGTATTCATTTGAAGTTTTGAATTTTTTAGAAACCATCTTCTTACATCTTAAAATTAACCATCATGTCAAATTCCAAGTCCTACCACCTCTATCAACATAAAGGGCTATGTTGAAACAGGAACTGTCACCATCAATTTGCCAACGTTAATTTTGAAATCGGTTTGTTATTAAAGCCCTTTTTTAGAACGTTTGTTTTTCCTGTGGACACCAGGTGGTAGAATAATCGGCATAAAATATAGCCTGTGTAGGATAAGAGACTGTTACCATTGATTCGCAACTATTACTTTTATAATCGGTTTATATTCCCTGAAATTGCATAAAATCGTAATTTAGAACTTTTTTAGAATGCCTTTCGCACCTCCCCTTCGCTTCACCCCTTTTTAATTCGAATTTATTTTCGACGTTCCTTCGAGGGCATTTATATTTTATAAGTAACTACCATGTCATATTTAAAGTTTCTAGCCTTTTCAGTATCACAGAAAACGCAATTTAGAAAGTTTTTAGCTCATGCAACCCTCTGGTGGTAGTGGAACAGACATAAAATATAGCTTATGTTTGAGCAGGTTCTATCACCAAAATTTGTCATCATTATTTTTTTAATCGATTTGGTATTTGATAATATTGCATAAAAATTGTAATTTATAACGCTTTTCGCTCACTTCATCTTTAAATTTGGAATTTTCTTTCGACTGTTCTTAGAAAGCAGTTGCATCTTGTAAGTAAATACCATGCCATACTTCACAGTGTTAGACCAATCAGTTGTGCAAAAAACGCAAATTAGAACATGTTTTGCTTTTGTAACACTCAGATGGTAGTGACAGCAACATAAAATATAACCTATGTTATAGCAGGGAGTGTCACCATTGATTTGCAACCTTTACTTTTGAAATAGCTTTGGTATTTCCTTAGATTGAGTAGAAATCGCAATTTAGAACGTTTTAAGGACGCTTTTCGCACATTTTCACCCCTTTTTAAATTTCCAATTTTTTCGAAACTGTTCTTAAAGATCATTTATATCTAATAAATATGTACCTTGCCTAATTTTAAGTTGCTAGCCCCTACCGATCACAAAAATCGAAATTTAGAACGCTTTTTTGTCCTGCAATGTCTTGGTGATAGTTATATCGACATAAAAAAGCGTCTATGTTAGAGCAGGGGCTGTCAGCATCAATTTCCTACCATTACGTTTGAAATCAGATTCATTCTTCCTGAGATATTGCTGACAAATCAGCATTTAGAACGTTTTTAGAACGCTTTTCGCGCATTTTGCTCCTACATCTCCTCTGGGGTAGTGGAAACGGATATAAAATATAGCCTATCTTGGAGCAAGATCTGTCACCATCATTTTTACACCATTATATTTGAAATCGGTTCAGTACTTCCTGGGATTGCATAGAAATCGCAATTTAGAAAGTTTTTTACAACGCTTTTTACGCATTTTGACCCCTTTTAAATTTCGATTTTTTTAGGAAATGTCCTTAGAGCATTGATATCTTATAACTAACTACCATTCCAAATTTCACGATTCTAGGCCCTTCCGTAACGCAAAAGCCGCAATTTAAAACGTTTTTCTTCTGCACCCGCTTTGGGGTAGTGGTACCGATATAAAACATCGCCTATGTTGGAGCAAGGGTTGTAATCATCATTTTAACGCCATTTTTTTTTAGATCTGTTTGGTATTTCCTGATATTGTGTAGAAACCACCATTAGAACGTTTTATAGAACGCTTTTCGCCCATTTTCACCCCTTTCAAATTTCGAATTGTTTAAGAACTCTTCTTAGATATCCTTTATATCTAATAAGTAGCTAATATTTCAAATTTCATATTTCTAGGCCCTTCAGTAACACATAAATAGCATTTTTAGAACGTTTTTTGCTCCTGCACCCCCTTTGGGATAGTGAACCAACATAAAACATAGCCTATCTTGGAGCAAGCGTTGTCACCGTCATTTTGACACCAATATTTTTTAAATCGGTTTGGTATTTCCTGAGATTGTGTAGAAACTACCATTTAGAACGATTTTTAGAACACTTTTTGTGCATTTTCACTCCTTTTAAATTTCGAATTGTTTAAGAACTGTTCTTAGACATCATTTATATCTTATAAGTAACTAATATTCAAAATTTCATGTTTCTAGGCCCTTCAGTAACTCTAAAATCGCATTTTTAGAAAGTTTTTTGCTCCTACACCCCCTTTGGTTTAGTGGCACCGACATAAAACATAGCCTATCTTGCAGCAAGCGTTGTCACTATCATTTTGACACCAATTTTTTTTTTTTCGGTTTGGTATTTCCTGAGATTGTGTAGAAACTACCATTTAGAACGCTTTTTAGAACGCTTTTTGTGCATTTTCACCTCTTTTACATTTCGAATTGTTTAAGAACTGTTCTTAGACATCATTTATATCTTATAAGTAACGAATATTCAAAATTTCATATTTCTAGGCCCTTCAGTAACGCTAAAATCACATTTTTAGAACGTTTTTTGCTCCTACACCTCGTTTGGGGTAGAGACACCGACATAAAACATAGCCTATCTTGGAGCAAGCCTTGTCACCATCATTTTGACACCAATAATTTTTAAATCGGTTTTGTATTTCCTGAGATTGTGTAGAAACTACCATTTAGAACGTTTTTTAGAACGCTTTTCGCGCATTTTCACCCCTTTTAAATTTCGAATTGTTTAAGAACTGTTCTTAGACATCATTTATATCTTATAAGTAACTAATATACAAAATGTCATATTTCTAGGCCCTTCAGTAACTCTAAAATCGCATTTTTAGAACGTTTTTTGCTCCTACACCCCCTTTGGGGTAGTGGCACCGACATAAAACATAGCCTATCTTGGAGCAAGCGTTGTCACCATGATTTTGACACCAATATTTTTTAAATCGGTTTGGTATTTCCTGAGATTGTGTAGAAACTACCATTTAGAACGTTTTTTAGAACGCTTTTTGTACATTTTCACCCCTTTTAAATTTCGAATTGTTTAAGAACTGTTCTTAGACATCATTTATATCTTATAAGTAACTAATATTCAAAATTTCATATTTCTAGGCCCTTCAGTAATGCTAAAATCGCATTTTTAGAACGTTTTTTGCGCCTACACCCCCTTTGGGGTAGTGGCACCGACATAAGATATAGCCTATGTTCTAAGTTGGACTAACACCATCATTTTGATACCATTACTTTTGGAATCGGTTCGGTAGTTCCAGAGCTTACCTCCTACAAATAAACAATTTTTTCCTCTTTATAATAGGAAGTATAGATTTAATATGGTTTTACTTGGTAAATATCGTCAAAAAATTAAGAATATTTATTTTCTTTTGCCACGTCTTTTTAAGTTATTCTGATCATTGTATGAGTATGCAGGGTTAAGGGCTATCGACTATCTAAAATTTAGTTTTTACAGGATTGTTTTTTTTTTTTAAATCATTGTGAAATCTTTATAAAATTCCATTTACATTAAGTTATTATGCATAATAATGTTCGAAAATAGTTTTTTTTAGATAATATTGTTAAAAATAACTGCTAGACAGTAAATGCGTGAAGAGAAAAAGAGCGTCAAGCGGTGAGTACGGTAACTCATCGATTACTTGACGGAAAAAGTGTTTTGTCCAAAAAGCTAGTTAAATACGTAACTGTTTAATATATAGATATCTGACATTTAATTTTGTTAAATCTCGTATTTTTAAAAATCTTTCTAAAAGGTGTCTATTGGATTTTGTGTATTAAGTTTATATTATTTTTTTTTATGTTAGGATACAGGATAAATTAAAGAAAGAGGGGGTGGAGCAAAAAGAGGTCTGTGTTGCTAGGAGGGTAAATTTTGATAAGAATGTTAAAAATGTTTTAATAAGAATGTTAAAAATAAACATTAGAATCATAATTCAGGAAAGTGTCTTCTCATTTTAAATATGATCACGCTTCTGACAAATACTGGCTGTCTTATCAGTCCGTTCACTACTTAAAAATTCACTGAAAATAAACAAATGTATCGAAGTTAGGTTTGTATTATAAGACTTGTTACAATATTGATTGTTCTTGGCAGAAAATAGTTAATTTTTTAACTATTCAAATATTAATCTATTTAATCTATTTAATCTATTAAAATGCATAAATATAATTTTTTGAACTATTGTTTGCTGCAATACATAGTTGCTGCAATAGTTCTACTTCCTACAAGTTTCGCCCTGTTTAAAAAACATTAAAAAAAAAATGCTGCAAGATATTGCTCGCTTTATTCCTCCCAAAATATAAAGGAAAAAATAAAGAAATATCTTCTGAAAAGGAATTAGGAAAATAAAGATTTGTGGAAATTACTCCACTTTGTGTAACCGTAATAATTTAAGTTTTCTGAATAAAACAATTATTTTCATTTTTAAATAAATACATTTTCTACAATAGAAACTTTAAGTTTTATCATATATAATCATAAATGTACTTGATCTATTGGATATGGCGCGACTTTCACATATAAAAGCATATACAGGGTGTCCACTCTCAGCGGTGTCCAATGGATAATTCCTAAAGTGTTAGTTATAGTCATATAGTTCCAGTTAGAAAAAAATTTCAAATAAGGTAAAAAGTAAAAAACGATTTGGGTCAACAAGTGTTTTTTTTTTTTTTTTTTTTTTTTTTTTTTTTTTTTTTTTTTTTTTTTTTAATATGATATTTAAATTTTTATACGGTCCCCCTATCCTATAAGTTATATTTAGTAAATATATCCTACTACACCGAGAAATAAAACTAAAAATGTCCCATTATTCTGCAATTAAAACTGACCAAGTAGTAGCTCTTTAAAGTTGAAGTATCCCTTTGGCTGCGAAAGAGGGTCATTCACAAATTTACTAGAAGTATAAATAATTGATATAAAAAAAATAATAACCGAAAGTAAAATCATAATTACAATATAATTTCAAATTTACTTTTTTTCTGAAATATTAAAGAGAAATATCCAACTTGAACGAAAAATATATGTTAACAAATAAAATATTTTTTGTTAAATGAAATGATGTAAAGCAACAGTCGAAATTGTTTAAAAATGATACATATTTTAAAATTCAATAGATTATATAATCAAAAATTTAATTGATAAAAATTAGAGTTATCTTAAAACTTGCTCGAAGTTACTCCCTTCTGCTGCAGTGCAGTAAATAATGTACACGTTAAATAAATCCTTCTAATTCTTTAAGCACTTTGTGTACGATTCCTCGAAGCATGGCCCAACTCGTCTATGTTCATATTCAGAAAATTAGTGTAAGATATGCAGTTCAAAGTTTTATAACTCCGAAAATTTTAGTGTTATATGAATGATACTTTTTGTGTCTTACTTGTTAGTGTAATAGGAAATTTTTACAAAATATCACTTTTAAAAGTGGGTGATCGTATCAAAATTTCAATTTTATAACTTTTTAAGAAATGGTTTTATAAAGCAAAACTAATTTTAATATCATCTTTTACCACATTAAAAATATTTTTGTAATTGGAACTATATGTCTATGAGCATAAATCAAACATTTTGTGTGAATTTTAGAACGTAAGCTAAAATCCTTAACCTGTTCGCGACGGCGCGCGCATTCTGAAGTGCGCATCTGAGGACGGAGCGGGAAAATTTGATTTCTTCTTCTGGGCCGAAGGATTTTGCGAAGCTAAGCTTAACTCTTGCAAAGTGTTCTTTGAAAAATTATAAAAGATTCATTTTTCCATATAACCTTATGAGATACACATGCACGGAATAAGTTGTTATTACATATATTCACGCAAAAAAATTGAGCTATTTTCTCAACTATTTCAGTACAAAAATGAGTTTTTAAGCATATATAATGCATATTTTAAGCGCTTTTTTAGGTTAAAAATTAATATAATATGGTCACAAAATACTGACGTGCCTTTCATTTAGTAACATATGAAACATGTGTCTCAAATAAAAAATAATTTTGTTAAAAAAAAATAATAGTTTTATTTTTATTTCTAACACATTCCTTAAGAAAAATAAGTGTTTTAATAGAGCTGATTTATTCACAAATAAAATAGTTAAATAAAACTTGTAAGCAACTTGTGCATGCTACATTTTAATACTTAATATACAGACATACATTAAAAAAAAAGTTTGAAAATGCTTAATTTAATTTAAAATATTTTTGAAAACTAAAAATTTACATGTAAATATATAATCAATCGTAATATATCTATCAAATAAAAAGTATTGAATAATAATAAGTAATAATAAATACACTAGAGCTACACTTTAAAATATGCATTTCTAAACAGCCGTTAAATGTTAAAAATATTTTTAAAATAAAAGAAAAAAATATATAGTCACGTATAATAAAACGAAATATCAAATAAAGAGTATTTGATAATAATGAGTAAACTTGAATGATAACTTAAAATACATTCATCAATGAATTTGTTGATGTTAATATATATTTATTTATATCTTATGTATTAGAAATATTTAAAAATATAAATAAATTTATGAAATTAAAAGTATTGAATAATAATTAAAAACAATGAAACAAACTGAGTAATAATTTAAAATATACTTATCAAAAATATCAGTAATGTTAAAAGTATTTTTAAAATTGGATATATACATATATATATATGGGGTTGTGCATATATAACGTTATCATTTCAGGGGGGGGGGGGGGGTCTGGCACATGATATCGCTATAGGGAGGGGCGATTTGTCTTTTGATATCGTTATCATTTTTGATCCAACCAAACTTTTCTTCTTTTTATTTGCAACTTGGTATGTAAATTTTCTCTTTCTATTTATAATTTCTTCTTTACATCAAAATAGTATGTTATCTTTCTTAGTATGTTATCTATTTTTATGAGAATACAAAGTTATTATTAAAATCATTAAATGATTATAAAATTATTTAATTCCAAAATGTGGAATACCCCAACGTTTGGCATTCCTATTCTTCTGTCATATGTGTATGCATATATAATCCGCTGTTCAATATACCATATGCGACATATGTTTGAAATGATACTTGTGTTTGCAAGTAAATGAAAGAGAAATAATGTTGCCCACCTGTTTGGTTGATACGAAATTATGTTTACACCCCCTCCCCCCGTCCCTTAAGGACACAAGTGTAAGAAGACATTGTTACTGTTGTTACATTATGTAACAAACAGTTATTATTAAATTCTTTTAAATACTATTTCTTTTAAGTGTTATTTGATATAAAGTTATTTCATGTATAAACTTCTCTCCATTTTGAATCAATGAAGTATGCGAAAAATAAATCTAACCATATTTGTATATCCCTCCAAACAAAACGAAAAAAGAGGAAATTAAAAATTACCAAAAAAGATGATAAAGTTATATCAGTACAGCGCCTATATATATATAATTAAATATAACGAATAAATGTATTAAATTATATTGGTTAAAACTGACCATTAATTCGAAATATGCACGCTAATGTATGCGCTTAATTATCAAAAGTCAGAGTTCAACGATTGTGTCACAATCACTAACTCTCAAAAATTTTACTTTCTGAAGACTGCGTTTTTTGACATTTTAATGAGTTTGTCAAACACGATATTTAAATATAGTTAATTTAATTTAAAATGAATTAATTTGAAGCGATATATAAAATTATTGAAGGTAACATTAAAAAATTTAACCAAAGTAACCCAAATCAGTAACTTTATTTTCTTTCTTTCTCTCTCTCTCTCCCTCTTTTTTTTTTTTTTTTTTTTTTTTTTTTTTACTGCTCTCAACTGAATTTGCCGCAACAAGAGAAAGTATAAAATGGAGTCACCCTTTTATACTCAAGGAACAAATCCCAGAGCTCAGTAATCACAACTAGACAAATAAGCAATTTCCAATCGAGATAACAGAAAAAAAGCTAATAGAAAATGCGCAATCGTAGTAGATCTACAAATAAGCCATTTCTAATCCAGATAAAAGTAAAGAAAAAAAAAGAGTAATAGCATTCATATTGCGACTCTTAGTCAGACGCGCAAATGAAGTATACTCATACGTCATATGTTTTCAGTTTATCAGCTGACCCACACATTATCCCTTCCAAGAGCTGCAGAAAATTTTTTGCGATAAATAAAAAATAAAGCTTTATTAGACACGTAAAAGATTTATGATCGAAATGAGATCATGTTTCAGAAACATAAACATAAACATAAATTGATGATGAAATAAACACTTTTTTTTTCATTGAAATATTTTTTTGAAAAACCAAGATACACATGGATAAAAAAATATTAATTGTATTCCATTTGATTTCCTTGTTAGAAAGAAATGTGATCTTCCCTAATATAAATTCAAATATGATCAACAAAATTTTTTGTACGTTATATTTTTTGAAATACGAGTAACGAAAAACGTTACAAACTCACGGCACGAATACCAGTCGCTCGGGATGTAAGTGCCAACAGCGCCGGCACGAATACCGGTCGCGCGGGATGTAAGTGCCAACAACGCCGGCACGAATACCGGTCGCTCGTCCCCAAGGGGTTAACAATGATTTGACATACAAATACGTACATACACTGGTGTCCAAAATTAAAGACCAATCACAAAATGCTAATTTTCAAGTACGTGAATACTCAAAAGGAAATAATATAATTCGAATAATTACTATCTCTACCGCACAGATATTCCACATAACATCTCATTCATGTTACACATGGTCACAAGTGTCATAGTCACTACGGTGAAGAAAAAAATAGGAAATTCCATACATCTCATTATGAGTCTCAAATGATCACTATATGTGACTCCACTGAGACGTCACTGTGACTGCCGCTTTGTGACGAGTCAGCATGTGACTTTATAATGTAGTTACATTGTGACTCTCATGTGACTGTCATCTGTAGACTCAAATTCAAAGTCATTGTGAAGCTGCATTGTGATAAGTTACCAAATAATGTCACATTAAAGTCACATGATGACTTTCAGGTGACAGAGAGACTACTGTGAAGTCACCATTGTGCTCTTTTGTGAAAAGTCACCATGTGACTATAATGTAATATTATTTGATGACTTATCATAATGCATTGTTCACGATGACTTTAAAATTGAGTCTAAAAATGGCAGTCACATGAAAGTCACAATGTAACTACATTGTAAAGTCACATGGTGACTTGTCACAAAGCAACAGTCACACTGAAGTCTCAGTGGAGTCACATATAGTAATCATTTGAGACTCATAATGAGACGTGTGGAATTTCCTATTTTTTGTTTCACCGTAGTGACTGTGACACTTGTGACCATGTGTGACATGAATAAAATGCTATATGCACTAGCTGTGCAGTAGGGATAGTAATTATTTGAATTATATTATTTCCTTTTGAGTATTCGCTTACTTAAAAATTAGCATTTTGTGACTGGTCCTTAATTTTGGACACCAGTGTACATGACACGAAAAATCACATACGATCGTTTCGAGTATACCCGGATCCCCTTCCTCGTCGATTGTATCAGCAGCCTGTTCAGAACTTCTCGTGATGTTATAATATTTCACACAAACCATGGGACATATCGTTGCATTTTCATTGCAATGTTTATATCTTTCTCAAAATTGCTACCGTCGACCCAAGTTCAATTAGGATGAAACACTCTGTGTTTTAGACTAAATAAATAGTTTGCGAAGCCGTGTCCTCTAACAATTTCTCGTCCTCTTGGTTCGTACTATCACCTCTCGGACTTTTCCGGTCGAATTCGTCAGCACTTTGAATATAGCTTTTTTTGTAGCTCCCAAAAAAATGCGCTATAGTTCTATTGCATTTTTACATTCCTTACATATACAGTGTAAGTATTATTTTTATGATAAAAAAATAGATTATGAAAATATTGGTGTACTACCCACCCTTGGCGACCCTTTTGGTCTCCCTTAAAATTTGTGTTTGGGAAAGCATACTAAGCATTGTATCTTGTTACTTTTATTCATAATTTAATTTACTTGTACTCCCTTAAATATAACTAATATAATCCCTTAAGATAATATTAGATTTTGTTGCATTAAAATATCTCAATTTGTTGATTTTCAGTAAGCAAGTAAAACCTATTGGATTACAATTAAAGTCATGGGGAAATTGGCGAAATATTAGAGATATCGTCAAGTTGGAGTCATTTTTATCAACTAATTTTGTCTCCAAATTGGCGACCAACTTGGCGACATTTAGCGACTAAAAGGATCCCCCCTTTTGTAAATCTCCTTATAGATATGGAGATGCATTAAATGCTGTTTAATAACCAATGAGGCGCGTTTCATTCGGGCGTTGCCATTAAACAATTAAGAAATAATCACAATTTCTGTGCCACGTACGATAGCGTAATACAGATATAGATTTTTAAATTTTGACGTGGCCCGAATCGCTTTTAGCTATCTTTACGATAATTATATATGTATATGTAGATGCATGCATGTATATTAAAAATTCCTTATGTTTTCATGTCCTCACAGCTGACGATGGTAAAATTAGGATCTAAGTTATTTATTGTTATATTAATATTTATTTGAACCCATTGTAATCGATGCAGCAATCGATTGTAGCAATGTAAATTGAGCTACAGTTTTTTAACAAAATTCATCTGAAAATACATTTCCTTTCATATTCGATGACGTAAAAATTTAAATTATTTGAGATATAAAGTCATGTAAGATCAATACAAGCGCAAATGACGTTGAATCTATCATTATGACATCGGGATATTTTAGCTTGTTTTGAGATAAACTTCTAATATTAGAGAAACAGTAGATTTCAAGAGAAGTCGGAAAGGTCCACTGTAACAAAAATAAGAATTTGTTGCTGATAAATTAATAAGTTTTAATTTATTACAGTTAGCATGATTTTATAAATTCATTTTTAATTTAATTGTCATTTTCACTTTTAGTTTAAAATTTTACTGTAATTTTATTGAAATAATTGTATGATATATTGTATTATACAAATATGGCACATATATTTATAATTATCAAACTTATTTGTCAAAAAAATCACCCCATTTAACCCACTCTTTTTACGCAGTGCGGACGAGAAAAAAAAAACGACCCTCATACATTACCTCATAGAACAACCTCATACATTTTAATATCTAAAATAACACAGACTTATGAAAATATTCATTATTCTGGATAGTATGCTATTTTTCAATTGATATTTTTAAAAATAAACTTTGGAGGTCGTCTTTATACAGGTATTGTAAATAATTCTGAAATTTTCAGTACGAACATATTAATCTGACATCATACTTATCTGTTTGGTAAATTTAACCTTGTGATTCGAAATTAGGAGTAATTCCGAAAAGTAGCTCAGAAATCATGGAGATTTCAAAATTCATAATTCCTAGAGTTGCACTTATATTCAATTGTAGGAAAACACATTTCATTGCCTATAGTTTTTAAAACATAACTGAAAACTACTTGGTAGAATGAGCTGTCCTTTTTGGTATCAATATTTTAGATTTCAAGAAACTAATCTCTGTCATAACACTTATAAGTTAAATTCCACATTTGTATCGCCAACTAATTTTCAAAAATATGTTTTTGAAGAAAATTTTAATTGTAACCTATGATTCTTTAAATAGAAATCCATTTTAAGAAGCTTCATATTTGTGAATCCATGTTACAGTTCATTCCTCCAAATAGTTCTTGAACTGTGCTTAAAGAATTACCTGCATTGCAATCTGTATTGAAACTATTAATAATGAATTTAATGTTAGAACTTTCAAAAATTAAACTATCATAATTCCTATATTTCACTAATTAATTTTCCGTTTAGTAATGTAAGGCAAAATTTACCTAAAACGTCAAATATGATGGTACAAGATTGTGATTCAAATGAAAAACTCTAATTATTGTACAATTTTGGGATGAAGGTGACCCCCTAAGCTATTTTTTTTTACATAAATTGAAAGAAAATATAATTTCAAATTAAATAGCTATTTCCGTTTTGTAGAACGTTTTGCTAAATAAAATGTTTGAGTGCTGTCCTTTTTTTGGACGGCATTATATTCTATTAAAAAGTATAATATGTTATGCACAGATTCTAAATCGATTCTGAAATAATATCCCTCTTATAAACATTTATTTTTGTATATATGTATTTCTCGAAGTACTGTTTTAATTTCATTGTAGAGAACATAATTATTTAAATTTTCTCATCCATATTTAAACAAATTGAAGTCACCTTCACATTTTTAAATTATTCACATTAGAAAGAATTATTATATTTACACATGATCTCAATCTATTTTATTTTCACGGTTGGGAAAATTTTAAATAAGTAATTTTAGAAGTTAATCATAAATTTAAACAGAAGAAATTGTGTTTTCATATTTGTTTTATGTAATAATCTAAAATATTGTATGTAATAAATAAATTATAATACATAAAACAAACGAATATTTTTTAAAATACCAATTTTGGGAATACATTACAATTGTCTGAAAAATAACAGAATTTTAATTTTAAATAAACATAATTATAGTAATTTGTGGATTATGGCTGTATATAAATGAAGCTATTATTTGACATTTAATTACTTAATATTTAATTATGAACAGTTTCATTTCGTTTACTTAGTTAATGTTTCAGATTTCTCGGGAAATATTTCAGATCAATAATATTTGCCCTTAGAGGCAAAGACAGTCCATTGTTATCTAATAATTAGCTTATGAATATGTTCTGTGAAACAAAATACTCTTCGAGACGTATAAAATAAATTTTAAGTTTCTTTTTAATATTTGTTAGCATATATTTTCCGTAAAGACAAAGAGTTTTTACTTATTTAAATTTTTTAGATAACACAATACATTTCAAAATTATGCATAATGAGCACATTATCAAACTGATACACTTATTTAAATTTTTTAGATAACACAATACATTTCAAAATTATGCATAATGAGTAATTATCAAACTGATACGTGTACAATCATCAGACATCTATGCACATACATAAAATATAAGTAAAATAATATTTTTATCATTTTATTTCTCCTATATATTTATCTATCTATGTATATGTTTTATAAATATTTTTACTCGCGATATTCTATTAAATTACTCTATTTTTCCGACATATTCCCTGTTTCACTATTTCTTAATACCATATATTATTTATTCCCTTTTAATTTAAAATAAATTATATCTATCATTATCTTATTCAAAATCTTAGTCTCAAGCTTTTGGTCCCTTCATAAATTTCATCAGCTACCCGACCTATCATATTCTGAGAGAAGCTAGTTTCTGTTTTTTAATGTTTTAAAAAGCCATTTTGTTATTTTTATTTCCAGTCTTTTTTCCCCGAATCTAGTTTGCCGCGCATCTCGACGCTAGACTTTTTACTTTAAAAACATTATTCTACTAGTTAAGGGATAATTTCACCTCAGGCCACTCCCCTCTCGCGTCATTTCTCATCTCCGGAAGCACGATTTTCACTGATTCGTTTGTTTGGGTGTTACGTAGGTATTTGTTTTCTTCCGCCAGTTTAACAAAAAACCGATTCACTGAACTCGGAACTTTAGATTCTAGTTGTTTTTCAAGTGGTAAAGAAGATGTTATCCGGTGTCTCTTAAATCTAGTAGTATTCTAAATTGTTCTTTAAGATCTTACAGCATGGCATAGAGCCTCATGCCAAAGTTTGAAGGTTTCACGGAATTTTCATTACAGTGTGGGCGTTGCTTCAGGTTTTACGTTTGATGAATAAACGTATTCGAACAACAAGCTGACTTCGTTTTTCTTTTAAGGAGAAATCACGGGAT
This sequence comes from Maratus speciosus, assembly GCA_963932465.1. NCBI lineage: Eukaryota > Metazoa > Arthropoda > Arachnida > Araneae > Salticidae > Maratus > Maratus speciosus. The sequence goes on along the minus strand of OZ010789.1, from coordinate 95,893,812 downwards.
TCCTGAATACGTACATTGTTTACACTTATGCATAACCGTATGCCTTGATAATACGATTACAAAAGACCATATGAATTAATAATACGACTGCACACCACCACCATGTCTTCTCACTTAGAGCTATACCTTAAGACATCGACGTATTTCTCGATATATATATATATATATATATATATATAAGAAGAATGTGTTGTAATCTAGAAAATTTACGATTTCTGTTTTAATGGGCTTATATGTTTTCTGGAATAATTACGATTTGGTTATTTTTCAAAACTATTGGTTTCTTTATCTTTAAGTCTGTTAGTCTGTGTGAGATAAACATTTTGTGGCAGCTATAGCTCAAGAACTAATGCACGCAATTTAATCAAATCCAGATTCAGTTAGACGTTGGCATAAACTGGTGTTGATTTTGTTTAGGTGTACAGCTTTTCACTGGTGGCGCTGATAAGCTGCAGTTGTGAAGGTTGCCTATACTCCGTGGTCGAAGGACTCTTTAAAAAACTCGGAATGGCAACAGCCAGAGAGAGAGAGAGAGAGACGAGATAATCTTGGATGTGTTCGAACAGGTGCGGGTGAAATATGTAATCCTTTAGCGTATTGTTAACTTATATTATATGTGTTTGTGTGTTGTCAACGTGTTCGTCAACTGTACATAGAATAAACATAGTTAATCATATCACTTCTTTAGTCAGATCTTCTATTCTTTCCTCATCAATATCATGGAACCCGAACCGGTCATGATAATGACAAAGCCGGCAGGATGATGGTCATCAGTTTTTAAAAATCATCTTCAGTTTTACTACCACATTAAATGGCATCGTATAATATTGTGGTTAACAGCAAGAAGGTTGCGTCCTAATCTAAGTGAAGAAAGTTGTGCACATAGTATTTAATTGACATCAAATAAAATTCGATAACTAGCCTGGCTGTCATAAAGGTATTTTTTTTTATTCCATCGAGAGCTTAGTTTAAATATATATTATTAAAATGGTTGTTTAATGTGTATGTGTTTTATATAATGTTTCGAAACAATGTGTTAATATTTATTGAATTAATAGAATAAATATGGTATTTTATTCAGTAATTACGTTTGAAAAGTAAATAATTATTGATGTTGCGCTCTTTGTAAGGCTTAAGAATTACATTTTTAGTGTACATGTAACTTGCGTAGTATTATGAATGGAGAGTTATTCATTATGATTGCTAAATTGATAGAATGTTCAGATAGAACTGTGTTTATAAATAATTGTATTTAGCGTGAAAGTTTAAATTTTGTTATTTAATAAATATACTCCAGTTATTATTGTTAAAAAAAAGTAACATAAAATATGAGTTTCAGTTGTATTCAAATTTCATAATAGATTGGTGAAGCAGTTTATTTTTTAAGAATAAAAGGGGGAAAATATGTCAGCTAAGTGAAAAAAAAAGAAAGAAAGAAACAGATTTATTTGCAAATGTAATTATTTATTCTTTTATCTTTGTGATTACATAAAAAAGGTGCTATTTCAAAGTATGTAGAGGAAGTAATAGTTTCTTTTTTGGTTACTTATTATTCTGGAATTCTTCAAAATGTTTATATTATGACTTATTCAGTTTAAATTATGAAATAAAAGTTGAGTAATCTCTGTTCAGTGAAACTGAGAATGTATAAATATATTCTTTAGTTGATTATTACAGATTAGGTCGTTTATTTTTTTTTATTGTGACTGCATTTTGTTATTATTTGTTTGCTTGTTATTAAGCATTTGTTTGTTTTTTGTTGTTGTTTATTTTCGATTTACAAATTGAAAGGGAGTATAGAGATTTGATTTGCGCTTCAAATCAAGAGAAAATAAAGATTTTCATATCTTGTATACAATTTAATTTAACTAAAAGGTGTTCATTTAAGATTGTGTTTTATATATATTTTATTTCGTTTGAAATATAATTCAATAAGAAATTAAAGTGTTAAAAGCAAAACAAGAAAATGTATATTATGTATTTTCGAAGGATGTATTTAAAAATTAATACGCAAAGCATTGACAAATTCTTATTTTGTTAAAACAGAAATGTTTTATTTATTTTTTTTTTTACTTGATATATTGGTAAAAGTATATTTTAATTATTGCAAAAATTGTCTTCTGGATACATTTTTATTGTGTGCAAATGTTTTTTAATATAAATTTCATTCATTTTGAGGGATTATGAACAAAAGAACGTTCAGGTTTAAATTAAATTTGGTTTAAAGCGTACTTAGGTAAAGTTCCAATTGGGGTAGATACTGTTTGAGTATCGTTGAATGTTTTTTTCGATTTTTGAAATTTTGTTTTATCAAGTATGGCTTATTTAAGTATGGGTAGTAGAAAAGAAGATTTACAGCAAGTGGCGATTGAACTAGGAATTCAGGATGTCAATTTAAAAATAACAGAGCTGAAAAATGCTATATTAGAAGTGGATGGATATGAAGGAGAATTTGTTAAGGGATTTTTGAGTTGTGTATTGAGGATAGGAAAAAGAAAGAAGAGAGGGAAGAACAAATACGTCAGGAAGTGAGAGAAGAAAAAATACGTCAAGAAGAAAGGGAAGAGAGAATGGCCAGGGAAGCGAAAGAGCATGAACTGGAAATGAAAAAACTGGAACAATTACAGAAATTTACGGAACAAAGAAATGCATCAAAATTTGAGATAGCTCCAAAAATTCAATTAGCACAGATTGTCCCGAAGTTGGAGGGAAAATGTGATGAGATGGGATTATTTCTGATAAATTTTGAAAGAAGAGCGGAAATGGCCCAAGTACCAATGAAAGACTGGGTAGATTACATATTGGCAGTTATACCAGTATAAATTGCAAATATGCTAGCTAGAGAACCCCCGGAAGATGCAATTAATTACGATTTTGTGAAAACTCTTATCTTAAAGCGATATAAGTTAAACAGTGAATAATTGAAACAATGTTTTTACATACATCACAAATCACATGAAAAATCATGGAGTAAATACACAAGAGCTTTTAAGTTATTTTACTGAATGAATCACATAATTAAATATTAACATTTTCCAGCAATTAAAAGACTTAATAGTAACCGAACATTTAAAATTTCGCGTGCCTGTAGAAATAAAAGAACATTTCTTGGAAAATTGGCTCACATTTAGCACGCCTTTAGAATTAGCAGAAAAACTTGATGATTACGAGTGCATTACCGACAGTTTTAAAAGAAAAGAATTTCTAAAGAAAAACTCTCGAAATCAAAGTTGGAATAATTATAGTTCTGAAATGAAAAAACGATATGAGAGAAGGTAAACCGAAATATGAACCCAAGACTGAAGCATCTCTCGGAGTGCAACGAGATAAAAGAAAATATCGCACAAAATATGCCTTTTTCGCATGTGGCAAGGAGGTGCATGTGAAGAAGTATTATCCTAAATTGAATACAGTAAGACAAGATGGAGGAAAAACTTCGAAAAGCGATCTTGAGAAAAAGAGTCTAAATGCAATTTGTTTGAAGTGAATATTCCGGTTAAAGAATCAGATGGGAGACTCTTTAAAGTAGACCTAGGAATCGGTAACCAGAAGTTTCAGGAGTCATCGATAGTGGCGCTGAGATTACAGTGCTGCGGAAGTCGGTGCTGCCGGAAGAGTATTTACAGTCATGTGGAAAAGTATTCTTGAGACACGCAATAGGGAGTCCTGCAGAAGCAAAGCTTGTTTCCGTTCCGCTCACTCTTCGAACAGAAGATGAGGTTATTCCGTACGTACGAGTAGAGGTTGCGGTAGTGGAAGGATTACAAGAAGAAGCTTTGACCACTGCCAAGGTTTTCGCTCTGTTAAAAGAACAGCAGAAGTTGTATTTAGGGGATGAGGTAGATATCACCCCGGTTGAAGAAAACGAAGAAAAATCTGTATTCAGTGTGGAGGGAAGGTGTCCAGAAGGAAAACTGGAAACAAATCTAAAAAATAAAGATGAAGACAAAGAAGATTCAGATTTTAAACTGATTCCTACTCCAGTCGAGGCAACTGTTTTGCCCGAAAAAGTTGGTAACGAGGACCAGAAGGAAAGTTGTTCAGTTCTTCGTCCTGTGGCCTAGAACAACTTTGTTTGCAGCAGAGTAGCATTGCCCGTTCCGTCTCGACGAATTGTTAACAGGACATATCAGTCATCAGTTTCTGTAGTAGCACATGACCGACCTTACCCTTGTCGGTGTCTACCATTCCATGCGTCTTGGAATCAATTCCCCTGCCTTGCATTGACACTTCTTGCGATCCAACAGTGTCCGCTATATTTCGTTGTGTTTCCCCAGATTCGACTGTCCAGATAACACGCAAAGCCATGGATTCCGGTAAACCACATTGTTGTGACATTTTCAAGTCACCTTTTCTCAAAACACAAGCTGAATTATTGAATTTTACAAATGAGACCGTAAAACAGACGTTTCTGAAAAATCTCGATTTCTGCACATATCACCTTTTTCTTGTGTTTGACGTCATAAACTTTCATTTGCATGTGAAATTTTCTTTATCTCTTTTCTAGTACACTTTAAATTATGGTTGTTTTAATTTACGTTACTTATCGGTGTAAATATTTGAGTAATTTTGTTAAAACCATGTGCTCCCCTAATTGTTTTGAGCAGTGTAGATTATACTACTAAGATAAAAACTTCGGAGGTTATGTTGATATCTTTATCTCGGAGTAAAGGAGATAGAGACTATTTTGTGGAACGATTTAAAACTTGAGAGGTGTGAGAAAGAAATGCTGGTTTTTTTTTTTTTTTTCAGTCAACGCGTGCCAACGAACAGTAGTCATTCGCGATCATCTAAAGCAGAAATGGGATTTGAAAATGAGCATGCGAATCAATAAATTTTTGTAAGCATCCCGAAATTAAATCTCTACCCACGTTTCAACGTTTCACCATTACACATGTTTCAAGAAGTTACGGTTAGAGATCAACGGGCTCCGAGAACATGCTTTCAAACAATTCCATTTCAAGAATACATCAAAAGTTCAAATGAAAGAGAGACTAAGGCCGCAATGAAGGCATCTCTTCCAAAGATCCAACAAAATCTCCTGAGAATGGTTTAACCTTCCGTCTACCAGACGGGTCCATTGGACCCGACATGTACATTCAAAATATTTATTCAAACCAGAAATTTCTTCAAAACAAACTAAATGTATAAATCAGACAATAATATGTTAAATAAACAAATTAAATAGTTTTAAGTAAAAATTCTGGTGTAGAATGTTTTTATAAAACTTGAGTAAAATTTCCGGTAGTTCTAGGGTTAAACAAGAAATCAGTTGTTACGTTGGCACTTGAGCAAGCAGAAGTATGTATTTGAGGAAAGAGAGATGTTTGAAGATAATTCTGTGCAGCACATTATATCAACAAAGCATATCCCTTTGTAAAGACAGTTCCGTCACGGCAGTTGAGAAATACTCATCAAAACTAAAAGAAACTTTTTTAGATATTAAAAGCTACGATACATCTCTTAAAAAGTAAACTGCCAAAATGCCATCCCATTAACTTTCTGTTTATTGGAAGAGCACTGTAGAGCAGTTTATGTTTGTTTATAAGGATTTGTTGCAATCTAAAGCTTCATAATTATGATGAAGACAAAATAGTTAAACTAAAAAAGCTATCTGGCTGACTGTAGCATTTATATTGACAAGAGCAATTAAATTTAAACATTTACTGCGAACTCCCTTTGAAGGTTTTCAGGTATTGTTTAGAGGTTTATACACATTTCTGGTCATCAATAACTTTTCTATGCAGACAGAGTTATTTGCCGCAGCATGCCTCTAAAGTAATTTTGCGCCATAAAACCCCATATAACAAACTAAACGGAGTTATATCATTACTCTAATATTTTTATCGATCTCTCCAAAAAAATGGTGTTATTCCAAATGTTAGCGTTATATCAATTATTGTCCATTGCTATTTATAACCGGAAAAATAATCCTTACACATATTTTAAGTATATGCCGCAAGGAACACATGTTATGGTAATCTATTATTAAATAATTTGTTTTATTTAAACTTTTGGGAAATAAATTTAATTTACAATTTTTATTCAACGTTGCATGTTTTGAGACACATTTTCTATCTTTAAAAATTGTTTTTAAGTAATACACCTTGCATTACAATATTTAGTATTCCTAAATTAATTGTCTTACAATATCTAATAAAAATTATGAATAAATTTAACATGCAACATTTGAAGCTGCTTTCGAGTTATTATTCTTCTTCTTATTTTACTTTGTGACAACGAAGTTCATATTTTCAAAATGAAATTTAAATCATTTCGAAATAAAATAATTACAAAATATTTTAATTAAAGATTATATTTTTATAAATATTATATCTGAAGAATGCTATTATTTTATTAATTCAACCACAAATATTAATAATTCAGTATTTAACAATTTTGTCTGATATTAAAAATGAAGCAAAATATTTAATACTCGAAACAGAATTTTAATAATTTTAAATTAAATGCTTATGAAATTATGCTTTAATACAATATCCTAACATTGTAAATGACACAATTTTAATTAAAAAATTAGGCGAAAATTTCAATAACATTTTTAATTGAATCATGAAAACGCGTATTAAAGTTATATAAGGGAGACTGTAAAACTTCCGTTTAATTTAGAAAACGGATGTGAAATTAAAACATCTTTATTAATATTTTGTTGAGAATCATTTGTCTATCAAGGATTGAAATATTTAAATAATCGAAATTTTATAATTATAGATTATTTTTAAACTTATTTATCACAAGTCTTGGGGAAAAAGAGAGAGAGAGAGATTTTTCAAATATATTTTCAATTATTTTATCGTAAAACAATAGTCTCTCCATACAAAAAAACTTGTTATTGTCTCTTTCTGAAGACATATTTTTTAAAGAGAAAGCCAAGTAAAATATATTTCTATTCATTTTAAAAATTAAAATATATGTACAGCAACATTTTATTATGTTTAACTCACTTTCACTGATTGGTTAAAATATTATACCATCTGATTTTTCCCAACTGAGTGAAACAAATACCCATACTAGGCAAGCGGCGAACGTACCTATGTTGGGTAAGTATTTGTTTAATTTTCTATACTCAAATTTTGGCGTTTCGTTCCTTTTTTATTAATTACTAGCTGCCCCGCTCGGCATTGCCCGGACCCATAATAATATTCTTAACCCGACAGTAGCCTCGTCTTTTTTCAGAACGTTATTAGTCTCGCTCGATCTTTTTGCCGCGGTCCCCCGGCATACAGAAAATGCAAAATAAGAAAAGTTTTTTGATTAATATTCAAATACTACATTTCAATGAATTTATATATTTATATAAATTATACACAGTTTACTTAAATTATATACTTTATTCGTGAGATTTGAATTAATTGAAAATGAAAAATATTTTGTCATTATGGATCGTTATGTAGACATTTCGACAAATTTCAACTTTGCTTGTAAAAATGTATTTAAAAAAAACAGAGGTGTCTCGATACTTCACTGTGTTGCTGCTGAAACATTTAAAGTCAGCTACATGGCAGAGTTCTCTATTCTATATGTAAGGTGAAATGTGTATGGGGAAGATAATTCACATGGGCTGCAAACAGACCGACACGCAATTACTGTCGGGTTAAATGAACCTGAAATTCACAGGTATAGCGCAGGTCCGTAAGAATGTTGGGGGATTCAGACGGTGAAAATTATCAGGGCCCGACTCATTTGGAAAGTTGTGTAAAGTTACAGGTTAAGGTTTTGAATTTTTATCTATCTCACACTTTAAACTCTTTTATTCAAAGTTAATTGTTGAAATCAATTAAAATTGAATTAAGTTTTCAATATTTGAAATTTTTATTTACAATCTTTAGATGAAAAAGTAATTACAAATACAACATAAACTGTAGTACTGAAAAAGAAATAATAAAATTGCAAGCAAATACTGCTATATGTGTTTTTAAAAGGATATTATCCAGAAAATTTGTTTTCTAATAGAGTAAAGCCTGTTTATAACAGAATCGTTCAATAAACTGACAAAAAAAATATTTCAGGCCCCTTCCCACCCCATAAAAAAATGAAATTATGCTTTATTCAATTTAAAGAGCCTGCAGAAAACGGACTTTATCACTGGTCGTTGCGTTTACGTCTAAACAATTTTTATTGTATCTTACATCAGGTGGGTCCCTATATTGGAAGTATTAACAGAACGGCAGACCCTCTGTACGGACAAGTTCTATCATTTTATACCTTTAGACAGTTTTTTTAGCGCGATCTAGCGATTGTTTTAGGTAGACTTCGTATGAAATAATACCTATTACATTCTTCTTTATGTTGGAATATCTGAAATTTTTTTTGCAGATATACACCGATCATGACACCTAGAACACAAAATCACTCTCAATAAAAAATTTATATGTATAGTAAAGCGAGGAGAGTTCGCGCGGTAGGAGAGATTGCACACAAAGAGATTCGACGTGAAAGAGTAGAGTGAGCGCCCAGCGATTCCAGGTAGTTGTACAGCAGCATTAGTGCAGTGTCTACATGAATGTGCATATTGATTGTTGCAAGCGTCTTGGATAAAGCAGTGCTATTTTGTTTTTTTTCCAAAGTAAGTGCTTGAATTTTCATAAGTGTTTGTCAGAATTTTTGTAGAGCGTCAATAATACAAAATATTTTGAACTTAAACAATTTCTTATAAACTGGACTAAGTATGCGAACACCAGAAATTAATTTTAGAAGTGGCGAAGTTGAGAAGAATAAAATCCATAGCTCCGTCAATTCACAAGATAAAAAACCCCATGAATTTATCATATATCTTCTTAATATTGTCTACAATATTTATATAAACAAGTTTTTGATAGGACCCATTCTTACAGCAAAAACAAATTAAAAATGCATAGCGGTTGAAGAAAAAAAACATTTTATTAATGGTGTATTCAAATCCAAACTGCTTATTTTCTGACTCATTTTTAAGTTCATTTTTGATCTCAAACACATCCAACTGGTAGATTCTCTTATTCAGAAACTATCTAGACACACGGCAGTGTGTCAGCCAAGTTCGCCTGACATAGCCGTGTGTTATTTACACGAACCATTTCGAGCTGTTTTCGTCAAATTTCAATGCTCTACTACTGAAAATCTATGAGACCTACGTACTTGTTATACGAAATGTGTAGTAAGGCCACCCTAATTACCTAAAATCCAAAATTTTATAAATAACGCATAATTAGTTTCCGAGATAATGACATTTGAAAATGTCTGATAATCGATAATTTTACCACTGACTGACTGATTGACTGACTGACTGACTCACTCATCAAAAAGATCTCGTATATCTACTGCAGCTACAGACTTCAAATTTGGTGCGAAGTTTGTTTACACTATAAAACTAAGGAAAAAAAAAAAATTGTGAAAATCGATGAATTACCCACCTGGGGGTGCCCATTTTTACTTTAACATTACGTCTATTAGGCGAAATTTTAATTTGCCGTAGGACGGGACCCTGTTCTGTCGCCAAATACCGCCAAGTTTCTAGCCAACATGGCGATATATCGCCAAATTTGGCGACCAAAATTAGTCGCCAAAAGTGACGCCACCTTGGCGATATCGCTAATATTTCGCCAAATTCCCATAGACATCTATTGTAAACCCATCTACTTACTGGGGGTTTATCTGGGTTTACTTGCTTACAGAAAATCAACAAATTGAGATATTCTGTCCGTCACAGAGCCCGTTCTCAGAAACTATACATGTTGGATACTTGAAATTTTGCATACTTATAGCTGAACACCACACATCATACGACAAATCATAAAATTTTGATAAAGTCGTACATTTAACCCTTTGGCTCCCACATGTGTATTTTAAACAATTCTTTCTAAGTGAGCCCCTAATTAGGTTGGAGGAGTGAAATTTTACAGATTTATAGCTGAACATTTCACATCAAACGACAAATCAAAAAATTTTGAAAAAGTCGTACATTTAACCCTTTGAACTCCCACATGTGTATTTAAAAAATACTTTATAAGTGAGCCCTAATTAGGTTGGAGGCATGAAATTTTGAATACTTATAGCTCAACACCTCACATCAAATGACAAATTATAACAGTTTGAAAAAGTCGTACATTTAACCCTTTGGGCTCCCACATATGTATTTTAAACAATTCTTTCTATGTGAGCCTCTAACAAGGTTGGAGGCGTGAAATTTTGCATACTTATAGCTGAACACCTCACATCAAATGACAAATCATAAAATTTTGAAAAAGTTGTAAATTTAACCCTTTGGGGTCTCACATGTGTATTTTAAACAATTCTTTCTAAGTGAGCCCCTAATTGGGTTGGAGGCGTAAAATTGTACATACTTATAGCTGAACACCGCACATCAAACGAAAATCTATAAAATTTTGAAAAAGTCGTACATTCATCCCTTTGGGCTCCCACATGCGTATTTTAAACAATTCTTTCTAAGTGAGCCCCTAATTAGGTTGGAGGCGTGAAATTTTGCATACTTATAGCTGAGCACCTCACATCAAACAAGAAATCATAAAATTTTGAAAAAGTCGTGCATTTAACACTTTGGGCTCTCACATGTGTATTTTAAATAATATTTTCTAAGTGAGCCCTAATTATGTTGGAGGCGTGAAAATTTGCATACTTATAGCTGAACACACATCAAATGACAAATCATAAAATTTTGAAAAAGTCGTACATTTAACCCTTTGGGCTTCCACATGCGTATTTTAAGCAATTCTTTCTAACTGAGCCCGTTATTAAATTGCAGATTTGAAATTTTGCATACTTATAGCAGAACACCTGAGGCCAGGTTACAAATCATAAAATCTTGAAAATCTTACGCTTAACCCTCTGGGCTTCCACATATGTATTTTAAGCAATTCTTTCTAAGGAAGCCCCTAATTAAGTTGGAGACATGACTTTTTGCATACGTATAGCTGAGTACCTCAGACCACACGACAAATCATAAAATTTTCAAAAAGTCATATATTATTTACTCCTCCGGGCTCAAACTTGTGTATTTTAAGCAATTTTTCTAACCTCCGCCCTTTTCACCCGGGGAGCACTTTTCCAACTTTTGCCGACACCCCTTTGACCATTCTTTCATATTATGCACCATAGCCTTACATATTTTAGTTTCACTTTTTACCGCCAGGGGCGCCGACTTATCTCGGGTGCTATGGGCTCAATCCCCTCGTCTAATATATCTACGGATAGTATGAAAAATGGAGTTTCGTTCGGATAAAGGTTTGTTTAGAATAGAGTGCGCCCCTGGTTGCGAAATGTGGAACTAACAGATTTTTCAAAAGGATAAAGTGTTTTGAAAGGAAAATTAAACGAAACCCTCTGTGCGATATGTGATCACACTTACCCACTTGTTATTTTCAAAATCATCAGAGAAAAGGATATTTAATTAATTAAATTTGAAAATCCAGGGAGAGGCAACGTCCTTCCTGTGCACTGCCGGCACCCATAGATGAATGATACATAGTGTGGCATAAGCACATAACTTTATTTTTCACTTTCAGTACAAAACAGCAGGCCCAGCTATAGGATATTTAATTGGAAAATTTAATATAGGAAATTAATAGGAATTGTTGTTTCAGAAACAATAAAAATTTCGAATCAATATATTTTGTTTCAAAACATGCATTCAATGTAGCAGTATTAAAATATAGATTTCAGCCGCAAATTGAGAGTCAAATAGTTCGTTGTAGGAAATTTAAATTAAAATTGAATGTTGCTTGGTGGATAAAATAGTCACATGTAAACACATTTAAAGCATTAAGTAAAGTGTCTAGATATATTGTAACTTTACAAAAAGTAATGATATCTAACAAAAACATAGCTGTGAAAAAATGCAGCCAAGTTCTGTAAAGACAATGGCAAGAAAAGAAGTGATATCTAAGTGGGTGCCAAGTTCAAATAAAATTCACTCAAACTTACCTACAGAAGTATTAGAGCATTTTTTAAATTGTTTAGAAATAAAAATTATTGATAGCATATTAATAATAAATCTAGAACTTGGCAAGTTTTTGATAAATGTTATGCCTATCAATTTCATGTCTTAATAAAATGATGATGTTAATATTAACAACAATGTCATTATAAAAAAAAATTAATATATAGTTACTATTATAAACAAATGACTCATGTTAAAGATTTGATAAACCAATAAATACACAGATACACTGCCGCTCGTCTTTGGTTATCACTCTAGCACCCACCCTCCAGAAACCTCAATGCAAACAGACTAAAAGGCCTGAAAAAGAGACAGACACCATTACGCTTGTTTTTGGTCATCCCTCTAGAGACTGCACCCCTTTAACCCTTCAGGGGCAAAGAGCTTTTATTCGTGACGTGCTGAAATGATTGAATCACACCAGAATTTAAAAACAAATTTATTTCAAGATGGGTAAAAGCTTCTTTTCACGTATTTAATAAAATTAAACTTTTTAGTCCGGATATATTTTATTCCACCACCTTTCAAGGGAAAGGAGCTCACTCAAATGAAGGCTTACAAACATGAAATAACAAGTTTTTATATAATAATGTCATTAATAAAAATAAAGGACTCGTAGGTAAAAACTTGCCAAGTTCTAGATTTATTATTAATATGCTATCAATAATTTTTATGTCTAAACAATTTAAAAAATGCTCTAATACTTCTGTAGGTAAGTTTGAGTGAATTTTATTTGAACTTGGCACCCACTTAGATATCACTTCTTTTCTTGCCATTGTCTTTACAGAACTTGGCTGCCTTTTTTCACAGCTATGTTTTTGTTAGATATAATATACCGTAATGATCGATATTTTGGTAGAGGCAGAATATGTTTCAAAAAATTATGTCAAACTGGGCATTTTGAACAGAATTTCCCGAAGCGATTGTGTTAGAAACAAAAAATATTGTCCTACTGAGAAAATAATTGTTTATAAATCAAGTTTTAATTAATTAAACGAAAAGAAAATCACAGTTCACTTTTAAATCGCTTCAAAAATCACGTCTGCAAGTTTCATATTTTTTCTATTAAAAATGAGCCTGAAAATGTGCCAGAAAATTTCGCGTTGTTGAGCATGGAAAAGTATTTTTTTTTTATTACTGCCTTAACATGATTCTGATAAAACCAGATATTATATACAAATTAAATAAAAACCCTTCAAAAGCCAGCGGCCAGATAAAATTATTAATGTGGGTTTATCTCTAATCATAAATTAGGATTTGTTGGTTAAATTAGTAAACTTAACTTCGAAATCTGGCTTCGTCTGTAGGCCGGGCCGACAGGGATTTTAATTAGTGAAAGATTGTTTTTATTGGAACAGAAATTGAAAAAAATATCCTTAAAATTGAAAAAAAATATATATATATATGTATTGTAATTAAACGGATTAGACAAAAAATATGTAATTTCTATTATTATTATTATTATTTGATTATTATTATTTGATACATTTATGTGTAATTTTTTCGTGAGTAATTCAAATGATCTAAAATTAAAAATAATTAGAAACCATGAAAATTGTAAAACAATACAAAATTTCTTTTAATTAAATACGTTGGACAGTGAGATTTCTAGAATGCAGTAATTTGTATTTTATAATTTCATTCATTTAAGTGTAATTTTTTTCCCCTTTCTTTAATTCAATTATTTTTAATTTAACAATATTTACTGAACGTATTTATTTACTTATTGCCATATTGATTTACAAATGCGGAACCTTTTTTCACTTTAGATAGTCTTAAAAGAAAAATCAAATACTTAAAACAGCAAAAATGAGGAAATTCAAATTAGTCCTACCGAGTTTCGAACCACAGACAATTCGTATAAGAGTAAAGGACTAAATTACTATTGTTAAGTACTAATGTCCATGATGTATTTGTAATTACTTTTTCATCTAAAGATTTTAAGTAAAAATTTAAAATATTGAAAACTTAATTCAATCGTAATTGAATTCATCAATTAATTTTAATAAAAGAGTTTAAAGTGAGAGACTAGTAAAAACTCAAAACTAAGAAGTTAAACGACTACACTACAATTAATGCGATGGATTCGGTAAATTAAGGTTCCCTATAGAACCGTAAATGGTTTCGTCTATTGTTTTGGTGTCGGTTTCATTAGCATAACAAAATAGATGGTTATTGGCTGTCTGAATTCTCTGAAATTTTAATGGATAATAAATGTAACTAAAACCAAGCCTTTTTAAATTTTCATAAAAAAATATGCATATTTAAGTGGGAAAACGTTTAACGTATAACCGAAATCTACCGGTTTCTAATTTTGGTTTGTTGAAGTTTTCACACATTTTATTCTGTAAAAAAATGTTTCTACCTTCCCGTATGTTTCGAAATTTTTATAGGTGATGTAAATCTGATTTATTGAGATGCTCTAAAAATATGGTGTTAAAATACGAATGTTCAGTTACTTTCAGCGTAGAAAAAATATTCTCTACAGGAGGCGTAAAGTAACACACGTTTGACGATGTATTTGAAAGGGTTAAAATTCATATTTATAAAAACCAATTGCACCATCTATTTGAAGAACGATTAAGCTTTATAAGGATATTTTGAGTTTATCAGTACCTTTAAAATCTCATCCTTAGGATGTGTTGCAGTAATGGAGAGAAACGTTTTGCGGAAAAACGGCAATTTTTGATTTTTTTTTTCAAGGGGTTAATTGTGATATATGTTTTAATTGATTGTGGTGTTTGAGACATAAGAGCACGATCTTTCTGAACATGTCTTCCGTTTTTAAATTTACTAAGCGGTTTCGACGATGTTAGTTAATAAATAAGGACAAAATAATAGCGAAATATATTCTTTTTTGTCCTTCACTTGCGTATATAAGCCTTCAGCGCATGCGTGACAGATTTTACCGCCTCCCAACGTGGATGGATTTTTAATGAGGATGAGTTACGGTTGTTAATTAATAACTCAAATAATTATAAGAATTTTAAAATTCTGAGGCTCAGGTACATTAGGAGAGGCCTTGACTATCTTCACAAAAATTTGAGCCTCCTACGTCCCGTAGATTTTACTACCCTTCGCAGAGACACACACAGAGACAGACAGAAGAGCGATTTGTTCTTTTATTAGTATGGATGTTACTTGATTTACACGTAAAAATATTAAAACCATGTTTTCACACTTTTTCTAAATAATCCAATTAGAGTATATATATGTTCGTAAAGCGCAAACATTTAATCTTCAATCGATTTTCTTATTCACCAGCCACATTTTAAAGCAAGGAATATTTTTAATGATGTAGACGTTCCTATTCACAGTTGATATCAAACGAGTTTTTTTTTTCATTTAAATTTGGAATTAACATATATAAGATACACAAAATGTAAATATATTGCTTACAGGTGTCAAGTATGATAAAATCCTTTAAAAAACATTAAAGTCATTTAAAATTCATAACGTTTTCGACCGACACTTACTCGGTCATCCTCAGTGAAAAACTTCGCCGAGGATGACCGAGTAAGTGTCGGTCGAAAACGTTATGAATTTTAAATGACTTTAATGTTTTTTTAAAGGATTTTATCATACTTGACACCTGTAAGCAATATATTTACATTTTGTGTATCTTATATATGTTAATTATAAATCAAGGTGAATTGTGCACTAAAATTTTAACTTTCTATTAAATTTGGAATATAAAGAAATCCAAAATCGTTACAAAAATGCGTCTAGTAAATTTGTTGTATAAATTCTCTATAATCCGTATGTATAAATTTGTTGTTTCAATATGTCACTTAAAAAACAAGTTGGAAATTGCACGTCAAACGCGCCAAACGAAGTGCATTCGTACTATAACTAGTTTATAAATATTTTTTGTACCACATATTGTACTGAATGCATATCTTAGTGCACTTCAATTAATGCATATCCATTTCATTCTGTTCGAAAGGCTGTAACATCATTAAAATGCACTTGAAATATTTTTTTTCCTATTGGCCGTAATGTAACGAAAAACATTTGACTGTCCCTGTAATTAAACTATGCATCCAATTTTCATAAAATTTGAAATGACTTAACAAAATTTTACATCAATTATATATGTAAAATTTCAGACCATTCGGTAGGGTAGTTTTTGCTCTGTTATATGCTGACGGAGAGACTGTTAGACGGACTGAACGACCACTATAGGTGCTACGTAATTATATAATTACGAACTCACCTAAAAAGTCTGAAATGTGTATTGAAAGAAAGCTATATTATGATTTTTTTTTTTTTAAATTAAAATAAATATTTAAGACGCAAAATATTAATAAGAAATGAAATTTACCTAACGATATCTAAAAATTGAATATATTGTAAATATACATTATTAAAAATTATCGTTCTTTTGCACTTCAGTTTAGGAAAACAAATAATTTTGACAATGGCGGCAGCTGCTAAGAAGATAATTTTAATTTAAAATATTAGTATATAATAGAAATAGACGTCTTCTTTTTAAATTTTAATAATTTTTCTTTGTGATCGAGTTACAGAATACTAGGAATGTAGAAATTATTTTATTTATATTTATTTTATAATAATTTTTTTAATAATTTTATTTTTATAACGTTATTGTATTTATTTATTTATTGATGCATTTACTTATTTTTGAATAACATATTGCTGCGAAAATATTATTACTAAACTGCAAATAATCATTTTTTGTTTCAAATTAAAATCAAATTTCAAAGTAATTGCTTAAAAGGCGCAAAGGCCAACATAGTGAAAAAGATTCCAAGCCGAGACTCGAACCCGGGCCATCAGTATAGCGCACTGACGTTCTACCGACTAAACCACTTGGAACGATACCTAGCTCGGAAATTTTCTCACTATTATATGTTGGCAAGGCTACAAACGCAGCACAAGATGGGATATTTATCGTGAGTCACCGACCTGGGACAAACACGAAACATAATTAAATCCAGCATCGATAGAAATTTAATTATGGAAAATCTGGATTTAATTATGTTTCGTGTTTGTCCCAGGTCGGTGACTCACGATAAATATCCCATCTTGTGCTGCGTTTGTAGCCTTGCCAACATATAATAGTGAGAAATTTTCCGAGCTAGGTATCGTTCCAAGTGGTTTAGTCGGTAGAACGTCAGTGAGCTATACCGATGGCCCGGGTTCGAGTCTCGGCTTGGAATCTTTTTCACTATGTTGGCCTCTGCGCCTTTTAAGCAATTACTTTGAAATTTGATTTTCATTTGAAATATTGTATGCAAGGCGAATGTTTCTCTATGGAATAATTTCCATGTATTAATATAATCATTTTTTGCTAAAAAATATTTTATTGAAATCATAATTTTAAAATTTTATGAATGAAAACAATTTGTCGTCTGCAACCATGAAAAAGAATGTTGCATATTTTAGTTCACCTGTGTAGTATTTTCATGATTTCGAAAAATATTTTGCATGCAAACTGTTTCGTATTGGGATATTTAAGGGTATTATAAACTTACGATAACTGAAGTTATTTCTATTTTGCGACATTAGTGTAAGGCTCCTGCCACGCTCAGCGAAGGTACTGGCATGTTAATTATAAACCTATGGGAAGATTATTTTGATCATTTGAATTTCGATATTTTTAAATAATATTTTTGCATTGGATAAATGAGCTCGATCCCTATATCTATACTTTTTCACTTTTTTTATTAAAGTGATTTTTTTAAAGCAGATTTTATTTTTATAAACTTACCGTCACTTTATGAAGCGGTTCCGAAAAAGAAAATGTTATCTTTAAAAAAAAATCGAAAAAATAAAAGGAAGTCAGATGTAAGGATCACTGAGAAAAATAATATACCGCCTTCAACTAGCATGAATAAGTAGTCATTTTCTGTATCCCTAAACTAGAAATATAGATTTCCGAGCTATTCGAATTGAGTAAACAACTAAGCAGAATAGACGAAATGATCTTGAATTTCTATTCTCTAGTTTTCTAGGTGACGAAACGATAATGAATCGTTTCAGTAGCGAGAAATTATCGCTTTATTTTTGGAATGATTTCATAAACAAGAATTTTAGTTACTAAAACAAACCTATTGTGTTCGCATCTATTTGCAGGGATTTTTAAATAAGTTTGAACACGGGAATATAGGAAAACGCTCTTGAATTCTAGTAGGAAACTTAAACTTTAGAACTCTATAGCAAAGGGAATTAGAATTTATAAGGATGACATGGAACTATTTTTTCTAGATCCACAATTTAGATTCTAGATGCCAGATCTATATTTTTGTCTCAGTGATCTAGCTCAGCTGCTCAATGCAAAAAATAATAATAATAATAATAATAATAATAATAATAAAAATATATAAATAAATAAATAAAATAAAAATATCGAAATACAACTGAGATGTTGGAAAATATCTTTCCCATAGCATTAGCTCATGAGTTTCTTCGCCGGGCTGGGCAGGAGCCTTAATATACCAATATTGCTTGAAATTTATCAGTTGCAAGTTATAAAATAAATAACTCCAAATATGAGAGAGGAAATTACTTCAATAAAAAATGAATATTTAAATTTCCTCAAATTTTAGAGAATGCATAATTTCAAAATTGCTCAGCGTCACTGTTCAATTATTTGCTGAATACAAAATTTCTAAATGGGCACAGAGTTATACAAGTGGAAATAAAAGTTTACTGCATTTTTTGGTTCCATGCATGAACAGTATAAAAGATTAATTGTCTTTAATTTGTGAAATAATAGTTAAGGGTGTGTGATTATGGATAAATTAATAAATCATGTTGAAAGAAATAATTAAAAGTGTTATTCTTCTGTGAGTAATGAAATATTGAAATTTGTGACAGTGGATATATTCTTAGTTTTACATTTTAATTCTAAAATACGAAACTAAAATATAAATGATTTATATTGCATAAATTATTTATATTATTCAAATATATGAATATATTATTGAAAATATGAATTATATTATTCAGATATTTGAATATTGAAAAGGCATCAGTGGCTTGTATAAAATATTAATTCATTTTTTTTTTATTATATTAAAACATATTTGCTCTAAATAATATTATGTTGAATGTAAATTTATAGTATGCATTTTTTTCTATAAACACAATAGAAGTCAGTCTGTTTATACATGTACAATGCTAAGTTAAAAAAAAAATCCTGAATAACAGCCCTGGATTAGACCTTATGCATGCCGAATATTCAATCTTAAAGTTCCTCTCAGATGTATTTAATTAGTATTCTTCAACATATTGTGCTGAATCAATTGTAAATCTTGAAAGAACATGGGATATTTTGAAATCTGTGAAGAATCTGAAATATATGTTGTAATCATTTTTAGTTACTAAAATTCTATAACACAGCAGCTCCTGTTTCGTATTTAGCAATATGTGTTCAGAGATACATTTAGTGTATGGACATTTACATGGAAAATATTTTTAGAGAGCGATAAGAACAGAAGATATGTGTATGTGCATACGAAAGTGGAGATATGTGTTATTGAAAAAATTTGGTTGTTTTCCATACGTTATCCATACAATTAAAATTTTGATTGCCATTTTAAGAATAAAAATTTTAAAGTAACATTATTCGCATTATTGTTACCTATAAAATATGTTCAGTGTTCTAAAGTGCCTGCTGTAAATTCTTCTTAAAAGTCCAAGCAATTGTATTTTATTAATTACAGTCATTTGTGTATCGTTGTTATTTCTTGAATTTATTACATGGAAAAGGTTAGTTCCGATGAGCATTCCTGGAATAATCCCAGATTCTAACGCTTTCTATGTGCAGTTGCAGTTTTATTTTTTTATCTGTGTCTCTTTTGAATCTTTTTATGAATATATTTTATTAAAAATATTGTATAGCTTTGCAAGCGAAGGTGTATGCGTCCACCCCAATGGTTTCTTTGTGGATCTACGCTTCCTGAAATTTCAGGCCGATAGTCATAAAATTCAACAGTAGGGTGGTTGCCTTGGCCCGCTTGGTTCACGCAAAAAGAAAAATGACGCAATTCGTGTTCAAGGAGCAGCATAATAGTAAATGATGAGTGTATTATGTGTAATGTTAAAATTGAAACTCGCGCATGCGATTATTTACATCAATGTTTCTCATCCTGAGTGCCGCGAAAAATTGCCAAATGTACAAAAAGAGTTTATGATAAGTACTTAAAATTACACGACGTCCTATGAATGGTAAGACATTTCCTATTTATCATATACTGTCTTTCTTTTTTCACTCCTTTCCCCGTATTAGCGTTTCGAAACCCTTACTGTAAAATATAAAAAATTCTTGAATGAGAATCTTTTCTGCAAATACTTGATCAGCACGACGGAAGGAAAAGTCATTTTTCCGCTTCTAAAAGAAAACATTTCAAGCTTTGGTTTGCTGATGAAAAACTGCGTTGGTGGTAGTACGGATTTAAATCAATGAAAAAATTTATCAAACTTGTGCGCCAAGAAAATCCAAATATTATAAGCATCGACTGCGTGATTCCCAGAGAATATATCGTTTCAAAATTTTTAACTGCAGATATGTTTATTGTTACGAACCAAGTCGTCCAAATTGTCAATTTCAGCAAGAGTCGACCTCTTAAATACCAAATTTTCGCGACGCTGTGCGATGCAATGGACACCGACTACAAAACCCTTTTCTATCACACCGAAGTGTGTTGGCTTTTGGAAGGAAAGCTTTTGAAACGATTCATACACCTCAAAGCAGGGATGATTTTGTTCTTGCAGGTCGAAAAAAAAACTTTTGAATTTTCACTTCATGGCCAGATTTGGTGACTTTAAATAAAATTTCACTCGGACATGTTTGAAAAGCTGAACTCTGTGAATTTAAGTCATCGAGGTCAATCCGAGAATATTGTCACATCAAATTTAAAACAGTAGTCATTTGAAGAAAAATTAACAATGTGAAAATCTGAAATATAAAAGGAAATTTCGACAGCTTTCCGGGTGTCAATGAATAATAATAATAAAAAAAAAAAATGCAGTCGAAATAATAAACAAAATTGGCGAACATCAAACCTCATTTTAAATTTTTTTTTCTCTTTCAGTTAGCAAATGTGAACGGGTAATGAACATATTTTTATTTTGCAAGAAATCAAATTTGACAGCAACAGAAAAAGAACAGCTCATTGATTTGAGAAACCATAAGTTTTACCATTCAACTTTGTTCGAGAAAAATGTGTATGTGTTTTGGCTTTCTGTCAAAAATTTGTATCTTGAAATTACCTTTAAACTAATCAAATTTCTCTGCCTTTTGCATCTTCATCGTTCTGTCAATTTGGATTTTCAGCATTGACATAAATCAAGTCCAAAAATTGAGAAAGACTTTTAAAAGTTGACGATGAAATGCGAAATTGGAATTTCGATTTGATTTAACTTTTTCACGAAAACAGGCTCAGCCCTGTCATAGAATATATTTTGTAAATAAATATTTTGTCTCATTTTGTATCATAAAATGTTTACTTTTTTTTATATTTTGGTGTGCCGCAAATAATTCCAGATATTTTTAGTGTGCCGTCCACCAAAAAAGATTGTGAAACACTGGTTTACATAATTTAGAACTTGTGAGATTTCGACTAGAGGATTCTACTACCTATGCCTACTTGCGACATCAATATAATGCTTTCAAATTAACACGCTCAGCGTTACTCCCCATAGTCTATTACTTTGTTAGAAATGCGAAGGTTTTATTTTTGAAACTCTGTTCGAAACCCGTACAGTGTTCTTGTAAACACTGTAAACTGTAAATTGTAAATGCATTTTGTGAAACCATATTCCTGTTCGTAGTACTCTTATGTTTTGCTTAATAAAGTGCCTCACAAAGTGAATGAAAATGTTTTTAGATTCATAAATCATCTACCTGTTATAAGTGACGTTTCAAATTATGCCTTCCTTTATTAAATATTTACCGTTGTTCTATGCCACTTTTTTTTTCAAATTTAAAATTGCATGCAGAAATAAAACGCATTGGACAAATGTTCAAACAGCCTTATTTGCTCTACATGCAAGTGCTTTTTAATTTTATAGTTTTTGTGTATTTTTTATAAAAAAAATGTATTTCAAGTGGACCAAAACTGAGCATTTTCGACATCATTTGCGTTTTGTATTTTGTTTGCAGATTTTGCCAAATTTTCCTGTGTTTAGTTTGCTTATGAATGGTTTGAGTGCTGTATCATTAAATGGCAAAGAACTGAGGCGCGGTTTGACGAATTTTTTTAATCAAAACACCGGAAAGTTTTATCACCGAGGCAACAGAAAACTTGAATTATGGTAGGAAGTCGTAAAGAACAACTTAAATTATACTATTGAGTAAATTGTTGTAATGCTTTTGCTTAAAACAAATTGCTTAAAAGTCTTGAATATTTTTCCTCCCAATAAAAAGAAAAAAAAAAAAAAAAAAACTAAACGAAGAAAAGAAAATCAATGTTGAAGTTAAAATATAATATTAATAATTAGAAAACTAACATTTCCGAATCGCATTACTCTCAATAACATTACTATTCCTTGGACTAATGACACCAAGTATCTGGGGGTTACCCTTGATAGGAGACTTACCTGGAAAAAGCATTTTATTAATATCCGAGGCAAAGTTGCTGGTATCTCCCAGGCCCTCTCTCCTCTTCTCAAAAGCAATACTCTTTCTATTCATAATAAACTAATCTTGTATAATGCATGTATTAGATCAATCTTAACTTATGCTTGTCCGATCTGGGGATTCGCTTGCAAAACCAGTATGGAGTATCTTTACGGTGCTCATAACAAAAACTTACGCTATATCCGTAATGGTCACCATTTTCTTCGTAACACCACTATCCGCAGGGATTTGAAAACCACTTCCTTAAAACAGCGCATTAATAAACTTGCTAAAAATTTTTATAAATCTGTATACAACCTCCCTAACCAAATTATAGCGGAACTACCCGACTACGAGGTATCCGACCCCACTAACAGAAAACGCCCTAAATACTAGCTTTTGCTTAACGATGAATACTGAGTTTCCCTCACCTTCTGCTATACATAACCTTTCTGTTTGTTCTGTCCTGTCTATAGTATATAAAAAAAATTGTTTTTCTGCTAGTTTTTTAGCATTATATATTTTTAAACTAATGTATGGTCTCTGAAAAGAGTCTTTTTTTTATGGGGCACTCCCCGGTAGTTTTTTCGTCTTTTCCTTCTTTTTTTGGAACTAATGGAATTTTCTTTCTTTTTGTAATTACTTTTTTTCCTTTCTTTGTTTTTTTTTTTCTTTTTCACATATGTTATACTAGTACTTATGTACTTTGATATTTTTTGTTAGTCTTTTCTTTTTCTTAAAAGTAAATTTAACTTTTGTGGCTACCAGCCACGTCTAAACATTATTTTTTTAAGGCTCCCTAATGCCCTTGCAACACAATCACCTATCCACTGGATGTAAAGTTGCAACGCAACTAGGTAATCCATTCAGCTGCTCACATTGTTCCATTGTTCCGAATTCATCGGCATAGAGAATTAGTGTTTAATTTCTCTGTTCACCATTTTTATCCGTATAGGAATTGAATTCCACACTAAAGAAAGCATAATATTAAAATTACTTAATAGATGTATTAAAGTATGCACACTTAATTTGATACAAAATAACAAAAATTTTGCAATCTCATGCATACAAAGCGCATCAACATTTACAAAACTATGTATTTGAAAAAAATTCATATTTTTTGAGCCATTTACATATAAACAGGTTACATTTATTAATATTTCATATACAGGCGGAAAATTTTGACGAAAGTATGTTTCTTGTCGCGCAGAATCTACCACACGTAATGCCTGTTTTATATCATTGTAATTATGTCCGTCTGATACACATTTCAAGGGGAAATTATAACAATTAATAATTATGTGCAAACGTTTTAACAGCTTCTACAATAATTAATAATTTTAAGTTAATATTTAAATAGCATTCTGTAATAATTATTAATTATGGGTTAAAATTTGACAGTCTTTTTGAAAATAGAAGTAAATAGATATAATTTGGTATCGCTGCAAAGAGCATGTAGCAAGGAGCCTGTAGGTAAAACTTATTTTACAGTAATGTAAATATTTTTAATTATTAATAATTTGTAAATATGTGTAAATACCTATGTTTACTTTTTCACGTCACGCAGGCAGAAAAGGGCAATAAAATAGTCGGAGACGCCACTTGAACTTTACAGAAAAATGGAAGTCAAGTAAAAATTTGCGAGGCCTTAAAAAAAATGTTAGCACGTCGAGGAAAAATTTATGGAACATCACATGAAGATGAAATGTCAGAGAGGACTTCAGAGATGCCCAAACCGTGGTCACGTGACGCAACCTCCTAAAAGGGTAAAAAGCTATAAAAATTAGAAATGCACCGGAGAAGTGCAGCTAGCCTCTCGGAGGAAAAGTGACCAATCAGCTTTTTCTAAAACCTACACACTAATGAGGATGAAAAGCGAAGCAAGAATAATGAAGCATATTAATTAGTCCTTCTTGCGTTCCGTTTTTGAAGAGAGAAAAAATAGAGAGTTTTGAATTATTATTCTCTCAGCTCTCACTGGTATCAGTCAGCAAAAAAAGAAATAACCTGACTTTGTATAGAGAATGTCAGAAAGGGCCGAGTATCGCGAAACCAAAACGCTCAACCCAGAGATCTGATCCGATATCCGAAGCGTAGATGCATGATGGACTTAGCATCATCATGATATCAAACATGCCTTATTTTGCTAAACTTTGATAGCCATTGGTAAGTACCTCTGATTTAACAAAAATTCAAAACCTGAGAAACCCCAGATTAATAATGGACTATCATTGATGTAAAGAGCTATCTTCATGCAATGGATGATCGTAAGCAAAGGACTAACAAGGACGACAAACAACTATTGTTATGAATCTGAGCCCTATCTGCTAAGGACTAACAGTGATGCCGAAAAGATTTCTTCGCCCACGACAAAACTATCGTTAAGCGGGCTAGTTTTAAGAAATCGCAAATTTTAGTGCAGTACCAGATCCTGCTTTTCTTTTACGAAAGTTCACTATTAAAACAAGACTTTATGCGCGTATTGAACAATTTGTGATAAACATCGAAATGTGTGGCTTGTTTCTTCATCACTAGTGATAAAGA
This sequence comes from Maratus speciosus, assembly GCA_963932465.1. NCBI lineage: Eukaryota > Metazoa > Arthropoda > Arachnida > Araneae > Salticidae > Maratus > Maratus speciosus. The sequence continues at coordinate 95,868,730 of OZ010789.1, read as the reverse complement.
AATAAACACAGAACATTCCTCGACAAACCTTATGAAAGAATGCCCTTAGAATGCCGACGGGATAGTGAGGAACCTTTAGTTATTCTGATATTTTTATTTAAAGTGGCTATTTTATTCAAAATTTATTAATGTAATTATCTATTTTATACAAAATTTATTAATATGCTTATCATATTTTATTAAAAATTATTAATGAGTACAAAATATAATTTGGCTTATTAGCCCTTTGAGTTAATTTTGATGTGGGTTTCTGTATATTGGTATTTTATTTTTACAATCAATGATATACATTTTGAATATGAGAATTAACAAGGTATGAAATGAATATAAAGGAAATTAATAATGATAATAATAATAATGTTGATAAGGAATTATGCATAAAACAAAATATTTTTCAATGAGTAATAAGAGAAAAAAGAATTGATAAAATCTGAATATAAAAATTAAATATATTGAACGAAAATAAAAAAGTTATTTGCACTATATTGTGAAAAAAAGGAAAATAAATGAGTCATTATTGTGAATAAATTAAGTGCCATCTTTCTTCTCTTATCCTTTTCTATCTCTCTCCTTTCAGAAAAATCAAGAAAATAAACTATCTAATAACTAGTAATAATAGAAAAATCATCTAATCAAAATTCTAGGCAATGGCATATATGTTAAACAATTATTAGAACTTGGTGTTCTTGCATAAAATTTACCTCTACTTAATTAATTTTAGTATTATCCGATTAGGCTGTTCCACAACGCACAGCTGTATAATTAATTTTACTGTATTACCACTGCATATTTGGGGTCTTGTGTATTTGGGGGTCCTTTTCGTCCCAACATTTTTCTTTGCAGATAAATCCACAATATATTTACTTTCATTGCTTTATAAGAATTGAGGAATTGAAATAATAAATATTATATGTTACCTATTTTAAGTATTTTTGAAAATATAATCAAAATAATATATTTAATTTTAAAAATCAGAAAACACGACTTCGTAAAAAGAGAATTAATTAATTATCTGTCATCAATGCGAAACTATTTTTTATATTACTTATCTATTTTTTTTATTTACTTGTATTGATGACTTTTAAGTTATGTTTAATTGTTAGTTCCTATCTATAAACACTGTTTTGATGAGGTCTATATAGATGTCTATGATGGTTAGAGTTGCTGTAAAGCTAGAGATCCTTCCTACATAACTTCCATATGGTGTAATATTTAAACGGAGCATCTGACTGTGAAATAGTCAATGGAATATCGTCTTCGTTTTGAAAGACCTATCCAATAATATGCCACTCAATACACTGTAAAAAAAAAAAATCTGTAGTTCTACAGATGTAAAGTTACATGCTTACTAACCTTTCATCTGTAACTCTACAAAAAAAGCTGCAAATCTACAAAACTAGTTTTTGTAAAGCTACAGAAAGCTGTAACTTTACAAATGAATCTGCTAAAATTACAGTAATCTTACAAAAATTTTATCTGTAACCCTGGTTGCATTTACATGAAAAGTTCTAGGCATCCCAGTTTCCTAAAATATTCTTAGTAAACTTACAGATTTCTTGATTTTCGACGCAAAAGTGTGTCTGTTACATGAATTTTTGCTGTTGCCGTTACATAAAAAGTTCTCGGAATCCCAGTTTCCTAGAAAAACTTTAGTAACTTTACAGATTTTTTTTTACAGTGTAGGGTGCGTAAAAAATTTGTTTCGTCTCTACCACCATTTTGTATTTAACGGCCGCCATTTTGAATTTGTAAAATTATAACCTAGCCTATAACCATCGGACGGTTAGGACAAATCGATAGAGACCTCACTCATTAAAATCCATCCAGCCGTCGGGATGTTTTGAGGGTATAAAGAAAGCCACATACCCAGATACGCGTGAAACACATAACCCTTCTTGGCAGCCGGATAAAAAGACAATATTTAACACTTTAATATGTTAGTCGTAATGCACGCACCATTTGTAAATTTTATATTAATAGTATAAACTTTTTTTTTGGTACTGTCTGATATACTGGGAAATTTTGTGATATTTTTATTTCTATATTCATCATTTAACAAGCCTAGAGCCAGGTTTTTATATTGGATAAGCGTTTTTAATTTTGAATAAGTTCACCAGGCATTTAATTGCATTAAATAGATCCCCTTCAGACAAGATATCTGCGCGATTTTATTTACCAAGGTTTTTTTTTTTTTTTTTTTTTTTTTTTTTTTTTTTTTTTTTTTTTTTTCCTGGGTCGAAACAGTAAAAAATTCGAAAAAAAAAAATGTGTTCAAAGAAGATACTATTGTTACTAGAAGGGATAAAACATCACTTTTAAGATTATACAAAAATAATTTTTAAATAATTATAATTTTAAAAGTGATTAAAACATTTAACTTTTATTTATTTTAAATCAATACTAAATTTATATTTATTATTGAATTATTATTATTTTAGACAATTCATTAAGTATAATTTATGTGAATTTTTGTATTTCGCGAGTTACATTATATTTAACTACATAGAATTGAAAATATGAATCTCTTTTTAGGTGCGTTCGTAATTATATAAATACGTAGCACCTATAGTCGTCATTCAGTCCGTCTGTCTGTCCGTCCGTCTGTCTGTCCGTCCGTCCGCATATAATAGAGCAAAAACTACCCAACCGAATGGTCTGAAATTTTAAATATATGATTGTTGTAAAATTTTGTCGAGACATTTCAAATTTTATGAAAATCGGATGTATAGTTAAATTACAGGGACAGTCAAAAGTTTTTCTTTACATTACGGCCAATGGGAAAAATTATTGCACGTGCATTTTAATGATGTTAAAGCTTTCCGAATGGTCTCAAATTTTAAACATATAATTATTGCGACATTTTGTCGAGCCATTTCAAATTTTATGAAAATCGGATGTATAGTTTAATTACAGGGACAGTCAAATTTTTTCTTTACATTAAAGGCAATGGGAAAAATTATTGCAAGTGCATCTTAATGATGTTACAGCTTTCCGAATGGGCTGAAATTTTAAACATATAATTGCTGCAAAATTTTGTCGAGCCATTTCAAATTTCATGAAAATCGGATGTATAGCTTAATTACAGGGACAGTCAAAAGTTTTCCGTTACATTAAGGGGAATGGGAAAAAAAATTATTGCAAGTGCATTTTAATGATGTTACAGACTATACACTTATGAATTGCAAATAAATACACATTCAGTACAATATGGGGTGCAAAAAATAATTATAAAACTAGTTATAGTACGAACGCAACTCATTTGCCACGTTTGACGAGCAATTTCCAACTTGTTTTAGGTGCGTTCGTAATTATATAAATACGTAGCACCTGTAGTCGTCGTTCAGTCCGTCCGTCTGTCCGTCCGTCCGCATATAACAGAGCAAAAACTACCCAACCGAATGGTCTGAAATTTTAAATATATGATTGTTGCAAAATTTTGTCGAGCCATTTCAAATTTTATGAAAATCGGATGTATAGTTTAATTACAGGGACAATCAAAATTTTTTTCTTTACATTACGGCCAATGGGAAAAATTATTGCAAGTGCATTTTAATGATGTTACAGCCTTCCGAATGGTCTGAAATTTTAAATATATAATTGTTGCAAAACTTTTGTCGGGCCATTTCAAATGTTATGAAAATCGGATGTAGAGTTTAATTACAGGGACAGTCAAAAGTGTTCCGTTACATTACGGGGAATGGGAAAATTTTTTTGCAAGTGCATTTAAATGATGTTACAGACTATGCATTATGACATGCAAAAAAATATACATTAAGTACAATATGGGGTAAAAAAAAATAATTATAAAACTAGTTATACTACGAACGCACCTCATTTGCCACGTTTGACGAGCAATTTCCAAATTGTTTTTTTTATCAGAAAAAGGATTACACGTATATGGTATTTGTAGGAAAAATATGCAAAATTTATTAACAACGTGCATGCGTTTTGTCACATATGCGTCTTTATAATTTATGAATGTTTGAAGATAAATGAAGGTAAAATAGTATGCGGGCGTTTATTTCCTTAAAAATTAGTTGTTTGTAAGTCACATAAATTAAAGTAGCTGCGAAATAAGAAATCAAATTTAATAGTTTCCCAGATTTGTAACACGTCCTTCCGTTAAATTAAGTAGCTTTCATTAATATAGAACTTTATTAATTGATTTCCGCGCAAGGCACTGTTTATTGCTCATAAAGCTTTAAGTGATTTATCGCAACTGCTTTTCACAGACGTTTCAGATAACAGCGCAATATTAGAATATTTTAACAATAAATTCATTACTGTTATAAACTTTAAAACAAATGAATAATAGGCTTGAAGTGGTCAATTAATTTTAATAAATATTTTTCATAAAAATTTTCTATATAATAGGGAAAAGAAAGACATCCGGTTAGAAACAAATAAAAAAAAGGGGGAAAGGAAAAGAAATGCTCTTATATTTCTTATTATTCATTTTGTCAAACTATGCTGATAGCATGTATGAGTATTTTCTAATGTTTAAAAGAAATAAATCATCAAGCCAAATTAAAGAAAAAAAACAGTTAGAACAGTAGTAAAACATAAGATAATAAAACAAATTTAAAAGGAAAATTAGTAGTTGCCAATAAAGATAAATTTTAAATCGAAATTTTACACATCTGCTACTTTGTTTCGGAAAATTTATTATTCTGAAAAATTATTATTATTTTTTTTTTAAATATTTTTTATTTTCCTTAAAATGCATAATCACTATGATTGTTTTTGATTTCCATATTTAGATTTTCAGATATTGGTACAATTATCCACAAATATAAAATATAACTCATTCTAATACCTTGCCTAAAATTTTATTGTTTTTTCTGTCATTTAAATTATCGAAAACTCAAAAGCAATTTAGGCTATGAAAGTACAATGAAATATCGAAATATCTACAATTATCCTTATTTTTTATTACAAAATATTTCTATGGTCTATGTATGGGGTATTGGGATATTGTCAAATATTAAAAAAGAGAAACAACGTATAAAGACACAAATAAAATATGTTTAAAAAGCATACAGCTGTTTCAAAACTTCTAAGGTTTCCTCATCAGTGCTTAAAATAAAAAGTAAAATTAAAATACTGTGTAAAAAGGGGGGGGGGGCAGAGAGTCAGAAAGGCGTACCTTTCAGCTCTTTTGCCAACGGTGAAATGCCGTGAACGGTGAAATGGGCATTTCACCGTTGGCAAAAGAGCTGAAAGGTACGCCTTTCTGACTCTCTGTCACCCCTCCCCCCCTTTTACACAGTGTTTTAATTTATTATTTTTTTATTTTAAGCACTGTTGAGAAAACCTTAGAGTTTTGAAACAGCTGTATGCCTTTTAAACATATTTTATTTGTGTCTTTATACGTTGTTTCTCTTTCTTAATATATCGGCATACAGTACAATCCTTCCCCACTTTTCATATATTGTTAAATATATTACAGTTTCGAGTTTTATTCGATTGCTATGGTTGGACAAATTTATAAAATGATTATATTTTTCGTTATTATGTATAACGTTTGCAATACTTTTTAATATAAATTACATTTACATCGTTTCCTCAACATTCCCTCAATATATAACATATTTTATTCCCCTCAATATATAAAAATTATATGTGGAAGAACTTTATTTTTTAAATTGTGAATAAGTAGTTATTTAAATCATATTCAGTATTAGAATGTGCTTTTAAAAGGTAATTTTGATGCATTTTAAATAGGATTTATAATTACCTTTGAAATATAAAAATTATTAAATGAACTGCTACTAAATTTCATACGCATAAAGTTTTGAATCTGGAGCTTTGCTTTCTGAAAAAATTAAATAGCTTGTTTCTCAGCACACACCTAGAAAAAGAACTAGGGTGTGATACATTTTTATTTTGCCAAAAATGCTTATGAACTCTTTCAGTGATCAGTTACAAAGGGTGTTAATAAATTGCTCGACGAAATAACTGTGATAGTACGTCAAAATGAACAATTTATGTATAAGAAACTAGAATCCTAAACCATCCAGTCAACTACTATATATTTTACTGAAACACAATGTCTATTTTCACCGATTCCTTTACTGGTAATGAAGTTATATTAACAATTTTGGTACTTTTATGTGTTATTAGGGTGAAAATTTCGCCAATAGCATTTTTTCTCAACAATAACGTCTTTCTTTTTTTGCGTATGTAACTTAGAAACAATACTTTGATGTTCAAATAAAATGGATTGTTTTATCGTAATATTTCTTATTATTTTCGGTTTATTCAAATGAGTGGCAGGTATGAATTTGATATATATTTTAAATGTTTGTACTTTAATTATATGTATTTGAAAGAATGATGGGTATTTTAAATGAAATGAGCGAAATGTGAATGTTCAATAAAATGAATGCAATTGGATGATGATGAAGGGAACGAACAAATGGAAATGAAGGATGGCGATGGGAACTATATTTTGCGATTAATCACATGCGCCCTGCTAACATACACTATGACGCAAAAGTTTAGACAATGACGTCATTCAGCTTTAAAATGTAGAATTATGACGTCAGAATTACAAAAACCTGTAAATATATTCAAAAACTGATTTAAAATGCTATGTACAAAAGACAGTCGTTTTATTTGCTATAATACTAATTTTTTTCATAAAAATTCAAATGTGCTTGTCGCAAAAGTTTAGACACTATTCTAAATTTCTTTGAATATTCGCCGGCATATGCAAATTTAGAATCGATGATGTCACAAATTTGGAGTACTTAAGTTCTGCAAACGATTGCGCTTCATAGTCGACATGCCTAGAGCTAAAGAAATTCAAGTGAATGAGGTTTCAAGGATTTGGCAGTTGAAATGTGAAGGGAAGAGCGTTTCTGAAATTTCTGCTATTATTAATAGGTCAAAAAAATCTATTTATCGAGTTTTATCGAGTGGTTCCGAATATAAAGCAAAATGTCGTCTGGGAGGCCACGTGTGACAAATGTACGAGAGGATCGCCTGATACAAAGACTAGCGAGTACTCAACAAATGAGCGTAAGTGGAGTTCAAAGCTCATCGGGACTCTCTGTATCAAAGGATACGATTCGTAGACGAATTTTGGAAAAAGGAACAATCGTTTATAGCAAAATGCAGAAGAAACCAGCTCTGAAACCACATCATAAGTTACAAAGACTTATGTGGGCTCGAAAGCATATGTCATATGGAGAGAAATGGCAGTCAGTCATATTTAGCGATGAAAAAAAGTGGAATCTGGATGGTCCAGATGGTTGTTTATCGTATTGGCATGACTTGCGGAAGGAACCTCGACGTTTTTTTAGTCGCAGACAAGGAGGGGGCTCGGTGATGGTTTGGGCAGCCTTTTGCTATAATGGACAAGTATCTCTGACCTTCACCAGTGGTCGTCAAACTTCACAGCATTATACACAGACATTAGAAGAAAACCTACTGCCATTTGCTGAGCTTCTAGGGGGTCCTCAGTGGGAATTTCAGCAAGACAATGCTTCAATTCACACTGCAAAACATTCAAAATCTTGGTTTAATTTCCATAATATAAGTGTTCTCGACTGGCCAGCATGTAGCCCAGATCTTAACCCTATAGAAAACCTTTGGAGCATCATGTGTCGCAAAGTTTATAGCAACGCTAGACAATACTCTTCTGAAAAGGAACTTAAGACATCTATTGAGAATGCATGGTACGATATCGATCCACAAACTATGCAAGATTTAGTTTCTTCCATGCAATCTCGTGTATATGACGTAATACATAAAGCATGGATGCGCAACCAGGTTTTAAAAATTGTTTATTTCGATTTTATTTAATTTGTGTCTAAACTTTTGAGACAGCAGTTTATTTTTGTTACCAGTTAATTTATTGCAATATGCACAATTCCACTTTTCTTTGTTAAAAATATTGTTTATATGTACAGCACATTAATTTCAAGCAGTGATTTGAAAATTGAATAAATATTTTTCAAAGTATGTAAGAATTTCTTCATTGTCTAAACTTTTGCGTTATAGTGTAAATGCACCCGATGTTTTTAATATACTTAGCCTTGTGGAATGTGACGTATGAACTAGTAATGAACATGACCGCCATTTATTTTAAGATCTTTCATCCATAGACTGAGCGTGAAGTTGGCTGAAATAAGGAAATACAGTCGTGGAAAAAAAAGGAAACACCCCTTACTAACTCTGCAATAATTTATCGTAGACAAAATTTACTGGTACCATACGATTGGAAATAATGTCTACTTTGAAATGATGTATATGTTGTAGGCTAATTGAGAAATCCGGCTTAGGGGGCTATCTATATATTAAAACGAACCATAACTTTGTTTTTTTCAATAGCAGTACACAATTCTGACAGCATAAATGAACTCTACACCGTTCAATTAGCCGAAAAACAAAATTTTTATGCAATTTGTACGATAAGATTCCGAGAAATTAATTATTTTAAAACGAGCATATTTTAGGTGCTGTATCCAAATTGAAGTTCGGTTTACGTTGTTGACCGAAAGAGCCCACTTCTTGATCAAGTTATCTTAAGCGCCACTCAAGCAGTCATTAAAGACTGCTAGAGTACAGGATAGCATAAAAAAATTCAAAATATCTAGTCACTTCTATCATAGACGGCCCCTTAAACCATCATTTTGTCGTTTTTTTAAGCATAATTTGAAAACTACTTGGAAGAAAAGTGAAATTTTGGATTTCCATAAAGAAGGACTTAATAAAAAGTCCATCAAAAAATTGTAGGTTGCAATTCATATATTTCTCGAATATTAATTTCATAATTCATATCATAAAATTAAAAAAATTGCAAATTCAACGTATTTATGTTTGGATATTTTAGTATTATTGCTACACAAAAAATTAGCGCATTAGGAGAATAATTTCAGGAGATATTCTTAAAAATATGAAAATGTAATTTAATATTAGAAGCACTCATCTTGAATGTTTATAATTCAAAAACTTATCAATCAAATGACTTGAAATTCGGTGTCTGGGCATAGTTTAAACGAAGTTTTGAAATATCTTGTTAAAATTGGGTGTTGCTATTGAAAAAAAAATGAAGTTTGGGTTCGTTTTAATATGTAGATGGCACCCTAAGGAAATTTTATATGCATCATTTAAAAGTAGGCTTTATTTCCAATAGTTCGGTACCAGTAGCTTTCTTCTACGATAGTTTGTTGAAGAGTTATTAGGAAGTGTTTACTTTGTTTTTGATCAAGATATCTTAAGCGCCACTTAAGCAGTCATTGAAAACTGCTAGATTACTTGATAGCATAAGAAATTTCAAAATATCTAGTCAAATCAAATTCGGTGTCTAGGCATAGTTTGAACCGATGTTTTGAAATATCTTGTTAAAATTGGGTACTGCTATTGAAAAAAAATGAAGTTTGGGTTCGTGTTAATATGTAGATGGCCCCCTAAGGAAGTTTTATATACATCATTTAAAAGTAGGCTTTATTTCCAATAGTTCGGTACCAGTAGCTTTCTTCTACGATAATTTCGATAATTTGTTGAAGAGTTAGTAGGGAGTTATTACTTTTTATCCCACCGAGACTGTACCTCTATGCTGCTCTACTGTTCAGCACTATTCAATGGAAATCTACTACAGGGAAAACCCTCTGAAAATTGTAGTGCTATTGAATATAATTAGAAAAAAGTATTTAAAATTAGAAAAAAAATTAATATTTCGAAAATTAATTCGAATTTAAAAATTCTAATACCAGTTTTGAGATCTGCGGATCATTACGAATTTTTGGTTTTAATTTCATCGCAAAATATTCCATATTTTAGGAGAAATTGCTGTGAAACATAATCAGTTGTTTAAGCAGTCGTTTCAAAGAATCGTTTCATAAATTCGCTATATGTCAATCGTTTCATATATCCGTTTCATAATTGTTTTCATTAGGATTTTATATATATTGGGTAGATATTAAATTATATATATATACATATATATAGTAAATTTTATAATACTACTTAATGATTTTGTAAAAGTAAAATGTAGGTAATAATTTCAGATGCACAATAAATCAAATACAATAAACCTGTAGTGATGTATAATTATAGTTAGTTGCCGTAATGTTTTTCGAAAGGAAACTATTTGCCCATTATTCTAAATTGTGAAAGTTTGAAAACAATTGTTAATTACATAATTAAAGTGAAAAATACGTTTTGGCTATAATATATATCCTGCATTTCATCAGCTAGTGAAATCTGGGGGATTTCGGTACTTTGTCATATTTTTCCCAGAAATTAGTTTGAGTATATTTCGAAGTAGGTTTTAAAATTTCAATTTATTAAGCTTCTGGAAGATTTAAAACAAAATCAGAAAATTTCTAGTATATTTGTTTCTGCGTAAAATGAAGTTCACAAGAATTACTGTAATAAATAAATAAATAAATAATAGGCATTTAACACTAGAATTGCCATAGCGGTCATTTTGACTGGGAAAAAAAAATGAAAATATTTCCATTCGAACCAGAATTTTCCCCCTAAAATATGTTAAATACGTACCACGGAGAATTAAGGTAAATAAAAAAGTTAAATAGTTTTAAATAAAATTTATTGTGTGAATTAGTTTTATAACACTTGAGTAAAATTTCCGGCAGTTATAGTGTTACATATACAAAAATAAAAATTAGGATTTATATAATTACAAAGTCGCAAAAAATACATAAAATACATTTTTAAAAAGTATAAACCGTCGATGATGTTAAAAAATCGACACACAAGTGCTTTTGACTGATTAAAACAGTCAACATCAGGTAAAAAAAATGTTTAAGGTGTGATTCTTCATGAATTACCGTTGATTAAATAGCTGGAATATATTTTATAAGGAGGAGAGGGTCGGTCGATGGTTACGTTCAAAGCTTTTTTTTTATTTATTGAATATCAAGGTTAACATGACGTTTCGAAAATTATAGTTCAACTAGATTTTGAAATAACTGCAATAAAGGTACCAAGAAAATTATTCATGTACGGCATCACTGTGTCTAATTTTGAAAATAAATATTCTTAATACATTTTAGAACTAGCTTTCTAAGCATATCGCAATAATGATTCTGGTTACAATTATTTTTGATTACGCAAATCTTAAAATTTTCCCTGGTGTATTATTAATTAACACTGAAGATTTTTTTTAATAACACATACTCTATACAATTACAAATCCTTCTTTGATAAATACATTACGAAAATTTTTATATCATTATAAGCAAACATCCGTTGATTAGTGCCAATGTAGCATACATAATATTGCACGTACTTCTATATTTGGATACAAGTCCTCATTTTTTCGCTTCCTTTTGGGAACAACGGATTTCGAGCTTATTCTATCGACGATAATTTTCAGAATTTTCAAGCTATGTTTTTGAGGCTTTCACAAAAGCTGCTTTACACACTTCGCTAATACACTATGCACATTATATTTTGATGGCATTCGCGCATGCGCAGTGAAACATTATTTAGTAATTTTTATTATTTTTTAATTCTGATTGCAGGGTATTGTGTACAATATTGTTTGTCATAGTTTTTGAAAAAAAAAACATTTTTTCATATTATGAACTCTGCAAATTATAAGCAAAACACCTGGCTAAATTTAGGACTGTTTTTATAAAAAATATCTTAATTTCTCTACTAGTATACATGCTATCTACATGCTATCCTCAAAAAAATGAACACAGTTTAACTCATTAAGCCTCTTAATCATGCTCTACAGTTTGAATGCTTTTGCTACATTATTTTTTACAGGGTTATCAAAAATATATTCGTTCTTTTTGAATTTGTTGATGGTCTCCTGTGTGGTTTCGTGAAAAAAAAATCTTCGCGGAAATATATGACACATATGCAAGCGAAGTTCAGTCCACTGTTCTGAAGAGGGATGAAAAGATCAACTCATATTTTCAGGAGCTGTTGAAAAATATTAAACAGAATATTAAACCAAATAGTTACAAACCGTAACACTCCTACGTAAACTCTACATGGATTCACGGATTATTAAAGATTAATGGTTAGATGTTGAAATGATTATTTTAACTTTTTCGAAGTTTATCTGAATATTTTCTTTTTCATGCAATCTAGATAAGGCTGTACTTGGTTTGTTAAACTTGATATCAGGTAAGTGCTCTTTTAGTCTTTCTTTAAATTTTCGAGATGTCATACCAATATAGAATAATTTTTTTTTATGTTGTGTGCTGAATGGGATTATGTAAACTCCTGCTTTTTCATAATCTGTAATTAGATTATCATATCATGGTATCACTATCGTTGTAAACATTATCATTTTATACAGAAATATCTTTCACCTCAGTAATGTTATTCTCAATGTTTATTCTTAATGTGTCAACGTTTTCTCTGCAATTGTTATTAATTTCGAACTAAAATTTGTATAATGTAAGAAAAATGGAGTGAATTCGCTGGACTTTCTTGTATACGTGTTAAGCAAGTAAAGCAAAAAAAGAATTTTTATACAATTTTTAACAAAATGGAATCGGCTTGATTCAAAAGCTGCACCTTCCGCTTAAAATCTGAGGACGTTACGTCTGAGTTACTAATGATTGATTATATAACTGAAATATTTATCAGTTGACACATTTTCTTTGGTGATTTTCCGTATAGAATAGGTCACAAAATGTTTGAAAGTGGCTTTAAAATGCATTAAGTATTGAATGCATCGACCGATTTGAAAGAAAATCTGTACGATTCTTGCAATAGTATTCTATAGAATATTCACCAAATAGGAACTCAACCGAAAGTACCGTGTTTATATACACAGATAGATAAAAATTATGACTAAAATACAGGGTGTTTCTAAATGAATATCAGGGTTTTAACGTTTGGTACTATTTATTACATAAAGATTAAAATTATAATTAATACATGAAATGAAAGAGCAACTCAAACCGTTTTACCTACAAGCTTACAAGTGCTCAATGTGAGCACATTTCTTCATACGGCACACCTCAAGTCCATAGCTCAGCTCTTCCCAAACGTTGATTAGTGTTTGTCGGGTAATTGTTGAAAAGACAGCCGGTATTTTCAAACTTATGATACCATTTACGGATGTTATTATCGCTTCGGGGATCACATCTGAACTTAATCCGGAACGCACGTTGCGCAGTAACTACAGATCCGGTCTTTGCAAACAGCAGAACACAAAATCCTTCCTGTTCATTAGTTGCCATTTTTAATACTAGCACTTTGTAACGGATGACGGAACAAACATTGCGTGCGCATGTTCGTGGTGGTACCAACAAACTGTTTGAGTTGCTTTTTCATTTTATGTATTAAATATAATTTTAAGTTTTATATAATAGACATTACAAAACGTTAAAACCCCGATATTCATTTAGAAACACACTGTACTTTTTTACGCTATGTGTATAGAAAGTAAACATTAATAGTCAACACTTTCAAAAGAATATATGATATTTGAATTTTAATTGTCTGTATGAAAAAAACACCAGTTTAGTTTTATAGTATTGTGACAATTCTTGGAAATAAACAAAATAAATACTAAATCTTTGGAAAACCTTCAACGAATTTGCAATAAATTTTATAGTGTAAATGTTTCCTTTTCTGTACGTGACATTCGGGAACAATTGCATATTTTCAGAACTGAATATGGCAAAATTATTTTATATTCTATGTTTCCTACAATGTTACACGTTAAAAATATCATGTGCTGGTATACATTCTGAAAGGGAAGAAATCGCAGACAAAGAAATGATAAATGCAATGTTAAGATCTAGATTGAATTCTAAAATATTTTGTTTTTAAAAGGTATCTTTTATGTAACCCCAGAGGAGTGTTGAAAAAGTTCCAAAAATCAAAGCACAAAACAAAAAAAGCATTAGTTTTAAAATAAGCAATAGATGTAAAATATAAAGTCATGCAAAACAAAATACTGAATTTGTATTTTAATATGTATTCTGCTTCAATACATAATTAATCGATAATTACCACAAACTATTAGTAGTGAGGTAGCACCAAAATACATATTTAACATTTAATTAACACTTAACCCTAGAACTACCGGAAATTTTACTCAAGTTTTATAAAAACATTCTACACCAGAATTTTTACTTAAAACTATTTAATTTGTTTATTTAACTTATTATTGTCTGATTTATACATTTAGTTTGTTTTGAAGAAATTTCTGATTTGAATAAATATTTTGAATGTACATGTCGGGTCCAATGGACCCGTCTGGTAGACGGAAGGTTAACAAAACAAACGCATGTTACACGAACACAATACACAGTCTAGAACGAACATTCTATATAGTCTGATACTTATCTATCATGAATTCTGGAGAGAAATTGCTTAGTGCAGCAAGTACATTTTAAGTGGAAACATAAATGCGACAGCTCTCCCCCTCTTAATATTTAAAGCATTTAGGAGCTCTTCTGTTCATACTGGGTCTTCTAAGTACCTATGGAGAAGACGAAGAATTGGTTTTTAAAGATTTAGTAGCCTCAGCAATGGAACTATTGAGAACAGAAGATTTTGAAAGTATGGAATCAGATTCAGTTGATTCAGGACATGGGGAATTATGTTCATGAAAGTCAGTTGGTGTAGGACTTGGAGTATTTGGGTCATGAGAATTAACTGGTTGCAGATCTGTGATACTAGGCTGTATTGGAGGGGAAGCACCTTGTTTTACTATTGCATTTTCACTTCTGTAATTCCCTGTGTCACTTTCTTCAGAATTTGGATCATTAATTAAAGAAAACTCTGAACCTACACTGGTCATTTGATCAACATGCCTTTTCCAACTATTCGAATTTATTTGAACTCTATAATGTAATTTTCCTTCTCTTACTGTAATTCAAAAAATTTTCCACTTGGATTCTAGAGTAAAATTTATTACAACTACGTTCTGTTTAATATGAAATTCTTTTATTTTAACTTTGGATTTTATCGCATTTTTTTTTATGATGAACAAAGTTTGTAACACTTAGCACTATCAAACCTGTCCTATATGACATTTAGAAATAAAGATGCAGGACTCTCCCCCATTGTAACATGACGCATCTTTCAATATTGCAAAAAGAATTTATTCAATTTCATTTTCAAAATTCCAGATTCTGAAGCTAAGGCTTTTCATCCACATTTGAGATTTATCGCATATCTCTCAGCATGTCCATTTGTAGCTGTATCATATGGAACACTGGACTTACGTTTTACACCATGATTTTTCAAAAATGTCTCAAATTCTGCAGATGTAAATTGTTTAGCATTATCATATACTAATGATACAGGTGAGCCATGTCGTGCAAAAAGTGAAGACAGACAAATAATTTTATTTTCTCTAGTTATACTAGGAACAATAAAAACTTCTGGCCATTTGCTATGGGCATCAAGCACTAAGAGAAGCATTTTTCCCATAACAGGACCAAAATAATCAATATTAATTCTTTGCCATTGAGCTGTAGGTCATTAACTATGATGTGTATTGGTGTGTATTCCCAATGATATGTATGTGATGGATTATTTTTAAAATTTACACAAATAGTGCAATTTCTTGCAAGGTCTTCAACATCTTGGTCTATTCCTGGCCACCATAGAAAACTACGGGCTAAAGACTTTATTTTTACTATACCAAAATGACCAAAGTGTAATTCTTTTAAAATTGTCTTTATGTGAATTTCTGTGATAAATACACTACATCCTTTTAACAATGTGGGGAGTAAATTCTTCTTGTTTACCACCAGAAAGTAAGTCTTTAGGAATTTTAGAACCAGTAATGAGGTGATGAAAAATTTGACGTAAAAGGAAATCAGACTTTCTACTGAAGCAATAGATTTAGAATTTAAACGCAAAATAGATAGTTGATTAATTTGAAGAAATTCAGATTCATCAATTACGTCATTTGGATTAAACTGTGGAGGTAAACTTTCACTACGTAATGGAAGACGTGACAGAGCATCAACATTTCCGTGTTCAGTAGATTTCTTATAACGGATATCATATTCTAAAATTTGTAAATATGTTACCTATCGAAGCATTCTATAAACTGATAAAACAGGAATACATTTAGTGGGTGAAGAAATAGAAACAAAAGTTTTACTGTCATCAAATACAGTACAAAGTCTAAAGTCCGGAATCCTCGGGACTTTACCAAGTCCGAACTTCAGATTTTTCCGAACTTTGGGTCATCAAAAATATTGCTTTTCCAATAAAAAGGAAAAGAAAATTCACTACATTAAAGGGCAAAATATGAAGTTTATACATTAAAAATTGCATATAACAACTATTAATACTAAATAACCAATCATTTTCATTAAATAAATCATAACAAAATAAAAAGTAAAACAAAACATTTATTTAAGGCTGTTCCCAAATCCAAAAGGGCAATTTTATACATAAGTTTTAATTTATTTTTGTTCGGAGATGCATGAAACTAGCAGGTGATGTTGTTACATAGTTCAGAAACTATGTAATCGAACCGTGTTTTCCGTTTTTTTTGCAAACGCAACAGATCTTTCCGAAAATAGTGTCGAAGTGGGCGTTTTGAACCGTATTCCCACTGAAAGGCCAATAACCGCACAATTTTCATTATAAAATTCGGGTGCCAATGTGGCAATTAGGAATTAAAATTAAGTGATGCCATAAAGGCATCACCGCCTCTCAAGGGGTCAAGGAATGTAGTTTGATACCACTCAATATGTTTTTTTTAATTTCATTACGTAATTTTAATAAGGTATTCTATCATTTTCTTTATTGTGAGCAAAAAAAAATGGAGAAATATACTTCCCGTAGGAAGAGAAACACAAAAAAAAATATTTATAACTATTGGGGTAACTGGATCCAGCATGGTACAGTTACCCCATTCTTAAAAAATTATGGGGTAACTGGGACACCCGGCTTACATTTGAAACATGAAGTAAATATGTATAGATACCTAATAATATTAATGTAGTTATTTGTCTAATCTTAGAAAAAAATGATTGTTTAATAAAAGTATTTACAGTATTTTAATAATAAGCCGAGGAAGTTCAACCATATTGACGTTGTTTCTAAAAAAAGAAACGTAAATTTTTGACAACCTATCACAGCAAAGTAAGAGTTATGATTGAGTTGATACACGTTGTTTTAGGAAGTAGAGATTAAGGGGCATTGCTCATAAAAGCTAAAACTTAAAAAAACTCCAGCAGTTTTTTATAAAATAGCCTATGGCCCAGTTACCTCGTGGTTCCAGTTACCCCAACAACCTTACATAGCATTTTGTGTGATTTTATTGGATGGAAAATAGTATAAAACAAGTAAAAAAAAATCCCAGATCCACATATATTTCAAATTATTATGTTTTAATATCTTTTTAATCTGTAGAAAATTTATTACAGAATTTAAATTGATAATTAATATACTATTTAAAAGAGCTGTCAATATCTCAAAGTATCTATTCTGAAATAAAAAAATTAAAATTTCTTCGGTGATTCTATTCACAAAATTTCATAATATGTAATATTCTATTAGTTGAATTGTATTAATCCTTCATTAAAATTCATTGTATTAATCATCAAACCAAATTGCTTGTCTGTATTTCACATACAAATCAAGAATAACATCACTGGAGTCCACAGGTCACCTATGACCCACCCTGGTTGTTCTAGCTATACAAGAATCACAGTAATTCTAGTGTTAAATTTAGAATTCTCCTTAAGAAAATTATTTAAAGAATGTGCAATTGTAGATAAGTTTGGTGCAAACTTAGCCTAATATGTAACTAAGCCTAGAAAAGCTCTAACCTGAGATACTTTTACTGGTCTTAGAGCATTTAATTTTATTTAATAATTAAGCCTCAATTTTATCTTGTGTTTTATGGATGCCACTTTTATCATGGAAGACGATAGTATTCCGACTGACGCATCCTTAAGACTAACATCGTATAGTAGAATTCGTGGATGGCGGAACTCACATATACGACTAACTCGACATCAAAGAAAAGAGTGAAAAGCCGCCATTTAATAACTCAGCAGATATAGTTCCTATTGTTCTGATTTTTTTAGAACAGTTTTATATCTGCAGTCTAATCCTATTCAGAAATTTTTACATTTCTGCGTACAGTATATTTTGAGATCTAAATACCCATTTTTAAAGCAAAAGCGATGGTATAAATTCATAATGTCGATTTCTGGTCCGGACGATTTTCTTGAAATTGATATGTAATATGAACCTTTTTAAGATGAAGTAAATAATTCTTTCCTTTTTTCTTGGAAAACTCGTTTTAAATTCTGTCATTTTCGTTTCTCGTTAATGCGTAAAATGAAACCAGTTAACCATTAATCTCTCTGGTACTTTTATCGTACGAAACAGTAAACCATTAATCATTCTGGTACTTTTCTCGTATGTGATTAGTGAGTAGGTCTGACGTCACATCGTAAGTGGGAGGAGTCGTGATCCATCTGACCAATGAATGTGTAGTGCTGTGACTTTCAATAGGTAGATAATCCATGTTTGTTTGTGTACTTCTTAGCAGAAATTCGCTATAATGATGGATTTTGTGTTTAAATTCGTCGTTTCCTTATCGATTTGTAATTAATTATTGTTAAGAAAGAAAATAAAATATATGCGTCGTCTTTTCATATATCTTTTTCAGATTTTGAAAATACTATAGTATCACGGATGAAAGAAATTAGTTCGCATGCTGATGTTGTTTTGAATTAACAATTAGCTAGTAGATATAGTAAACCTTAAAATATATGGATAATCTCTAATACATTAAAAAAAATTATTAATTGTTGATGAATTTAATCAAAGAAGAAAATAAGGGAAAAATCTTTTTGGGACTTTTAATGGATCGTAGATGCTTTCAAATGTTTCGGACCTTGCAGCAATCCTATTTAACAAAATGTTCCCAGATAGTCTATATTAAGAAATATGCACAAAGGTAAAATAAACCACGATTGTGAAAAAAATGGCCAATAAAATCTAAATATTGCCACATGGAAGAGTTTTGCATAGAAGGTACAATTTGGAAAAATTTAAATGTTATACATGGGTGCAAGACCTTCAGTCTCAGTACTGATTTCAGTCTTTAAAACACTTTCAACCGATATTTAATTCTGCTCTTTATACTTAAATAATAGCTATTAAATAATAGATTTGAATCACTTTGTTGTATTGTAAAACGTCATTTTTTGTCATAATGCAAGCCATAGAAGACACGTTTCCTTATTTACATTTGGTTATTCCTAATACTCAGAAATTTTGCCAGTTTTGGCTTGGATGAACTTCTTGCACCATGATAATATTATCATAAATTGACCAGATTGAAAGCTTAATCCAATTTGCTATGCCGTGTGATTTACATATGTCTCAGCAGGGCAGTGCGAAGGGGCAGTCATCCAGGGCGCGGAACTTGAGGGGCGCTTTTTTTTCCTGGTTCGGACATTTTTCGCCCAGTTGGAAATTTACATCTAATATGATTTGTTTACCAATTAGAATAATTGTGTGAAAATTAATCTTGTGTAATTTCGTATCCAGCGATTTCTGGAGTTCCATTACCTGAGATTTATTCTGTTGAGCTGAACCATGTTTCAGACCAGATGCTGTAATCCTCAAGGTTAGCTGGGTCAAAAAGTTCGACCAGAATCGTCCGGGATAGCTCAGATGGCAGAGCACTGGCGGCTTCAGCCAGGAGTTCCCGGGTACGTATCCTGGTCCGGACATTTTTCGCCCAGTTGGAAATTTACATCTAATATGATTTGGTTACCAATTAGAATAATTGTGTGAAAATTAATCCAATTGAAGATATGCTTGATTTAAATCCTTTTTGTAAAATGTAAACCACCACCTAATGTAGCTAGCATATCTACCATATTAGGTAAAGGATACTTTTCAACTTTCAGAAATTTATTTAAAGTTACTTTAAAGTCACTACATAAGAAATTTTCCCATTAGGCTTCACCACTGTAACTATAGGAGTTGTCCACTTGCTATTAGTAACTGGTTTAATAATACCTTCGTCTTGTAACCTTTGTAACTCTTCATTGACTGCTACACGTAGTGCATAAGTGACAGTCCTAGCTTTACAAAATATGGGTGTAGCATCTCTTTCAAGATAATTTCCGCCTTCAATCTTTTAATTTCTGCAGCCTTATCGTTAACAAAAATCAGAAAAATTATGTAACAAAGTTTGTCAACTTATCTGAATAATTTACAATTTCGTTTACACAGACAGATTTTAAAATATAAGGAAAAATATCAAATTCAGATACACAATATTTACCAAATTATAATGGGAAATTTTCTTTTATCAGATACAACTTTACCTTTCTAGTTTTATTTTTATATGTAACCTTCACTTCAACATAACCTACATGTTTAGAAATTTCTACAGTTGCAGTTTTTAACTGAGCATCTAGAGGAAAAAGTTTATAATCTGCAAAAAATCTGCGAAATCTTTTTAAAGGAAGAAATTCCAGATCAAGTATATAGCTACATCTCACCTCTAGACGTGTTTTAAATTAAAACAGACAATTTAATAGGATTTGTTCCTTTGTCATATTTTACTGTTAAAACATTTTCTGTATTTAAAGTATTAACCTGCTTTTGAAAATTTCTCCTTCTGCGCAGTTTGCATAAGTGGCCTTTGTTTTTACACTGGTTGCAAGTATCATTTATAAATCTACATACGTTTGCCAAATGTGAGGTATTTCTACATCTGTAACATTTAAGTTTACCTTTATTCATGTCAGAATCTGTAGTATTTACATGATTGTTGATATTCTGTTTTTGAGTACAATTTTGTAATTTAATTTTTTGTACATTTTTAGTACTTGAAATTTTGTTTATATTGATTTTTTTATATTTAATTTCTGAAATTTAAATAGCTACATTGTACAAAGCTAAAGCTTTCTCAAGAGATTTTCAAAACTCATGTCATCAATTTATTTTGAATATTTTCATTTTTTGACCGCATAGATATTGTTCAAGTGAATGTTCATTCAACGCATCTCCAGTAAATGAACAAAAGGCTGTATTATTTTTTAATCTAGCAGATAAATCTTGAATTGATTAATTTTCATTTTTTAAACATTTTCTAAATTTAATAAGCTCAATAAATTTGTTTGGAGGTTAAGTGGTGCTTAAGTGCTTAAGTAGAATATCAACAATTTTAGAATATTTCAAAGATTCACAATCTTTAATTACGAATAAATCACATAATAAATAATATAATTTCGGTCACATGTAAAATATAACAACCGGAATTTTTTTTTCCTCTTTTATGCCATGGAAATTGAAATTTTGTTCCAACTGTTAAATGGATTCATAAATATGACAGTATGTAAATAAGTTTCCTTAAAATTAATTTTACTTTTTCATTTAACTTATAAACTTTCCGTGAATAAGAAATTTAAATATATTTATAACAGTGAACGCAACATAAATAAAACTGACTTTAATTGCCGCTCCATAAAATGTAATTTATTAGAAAATAAATAAAGTGCATAATTCTACAACATGTTGCTACTGTAATTACTATTGATAGTAAATCCATTATTTTATATGAATAATGTTTATTCTAAAATCTTAGTTTCGTGCTTTGTGAACATAAATGTAGGACAGGGATGAAAGCACTGCGCCCCACTGCGCCGATTGTCTGCCTAAATTTTAATAGTATTCTTCGCCTTATTAAATTTTGTCTTTGGAGGTGAATAATACTATTAATATTTAGTGATTGACTGGTACATCTTCGAGCTAGTGGTTTTGGACGTGTTTTTGTCCTATCCTCAAAAATATTATGCTAAATAATTTTTTTTTCAATCTGTCAGAGCTAACATGCAAGGTGCGTTTTTTACACAGAACATTTCCGATAGTTTCGTAAAAAACTATGCATGCATTGTGGTAAGTCACTCAACCATAACTTCTGAAATGATTTTAATTTTCAATTTTTCTTGCTTTTTTTTCCTCCATAATCATATCAGCACTGACCAACATAGAATTTTCGACCTGTAGGTGTGTTGCCCTATGCTTTACCTGAATCTAAATTTTGCAGTTTAAAACGTGTAACTTAACCTTTTTCTCATCATAGTTGCACACTTCTTGAAAAAAAAAATGTAAGCACATAACTTTTGATTGTGTAAATGTATATATCGCGAAAAACTGTATTTTATTGATATTTTATATATGGAAAATATACAACAGTAAATACAAAGATTTGGGTTCGAGGTTGTACTTTATTTGTTTATTTTTTATTTATTTATTTTTGTTTTGTTTTGTTTTTTTAGTCAGTTTATTATTATTACACAATTTTGTTTTCATTTCCCGGATTTTTTTATGGTAAAATATTATGGTGCGCATTTTACAGGAGATGAATTGTTCGATTATCGCTGTATCCCTTTTTTTCCTTGAAAAAATTAAAGATTTAGAAACATACACGCTTTTATAAGTACAAAAGACAAAACAATGTATATTATTTTTATATTAAAAAATGAAGTGAGAATGAAAAGAGAAAAGTTTATATTTTAAGAACGTATATGAAACTTTAAGCATGGCTTTAAATTTTCCTTAATTTTTAAAAATATAATTTTAAAATTAATTAAATATTTTATAAATAAAAAAGGTACGGACGTATTAAATCACACATTATGAACAATGATAACAGTTTTTCAAAAAATTATATGGTGTAAATCGGTATTCCGAACCACCTGATTTTGATGAACACGCATCGTATGTTCAGCTTATTCTGTTTCATATAATCAAATTGTTATATTTCATTTAAAATTAGCTTTTCTATTCGATACAATGCAAAACCTCTGTTTGTTTTTAGCAGTCAGTAATGAATATTTAAGGAAAATAAAAGAAAAGTTAACGATTACGCTGCTTTCAGTATAACCAACTTTTCAAGCTAACAACTTTTCAGCCAATTTTAACCCGAACTTTTTCTCGTTTAAAATGTTACAATTGTCGTAACTAAAGTTGGAGGAAAACCAGTACTGTTAGTACCAGCCGTTAATATTTATCGCCTATTCGTATCAATCGCTTATCCCTGATTAACAGAAATGTTGAAAGCTAGGAGGGGGGGGGGGGGGTTGCGGCTAGCGCAGATTTTTTAGAGCTGTGGATAAAAAGCTGGGGATACTGTTGTTTACTATCACACTGTGTGTTGAGACTATATTGAGACGAACAGTTGGAGGAAATCAAGAGTTGACTCAAAAATTGCTCAAAAAGTTGGTGAAACTGATAACAGCTTTACAGTCTAATTTATATCAAAATTCGGAAGTTTAGAGAGGGAAAAATCAAAAGTGAATAAAAAAGGTTTATCTTCATTAATCATTTCTGGAAAACACAAGTCGATTACTGTTGAGTCAGCTTATTTAGGGAGAAAACAGAGCTAACCATATAAAGCATCTTATTAGCGGAAAACGAAGTTTAATTGAATAATACATAATTTTATGAATCACAATATATTTTTACAGTATAATATTTTCAGTATTTTAGAGTTTAACTTTTCATAAAACGATCCGAAAATTATCTGAAAATATTTTTAAACATTTTTACTTTTAAAATTTATATTTTCCATTTGAAAAAGAAATAAAATAATAATTCGAAGAGCATTTATATAAACAGAATATTTTAAATAAATTCTTTAAACGCTTAAGGAAAGTAAAGAAAACTGCATTTTTAATATCAGTCATGGTCAAATATATTAAAGGAAAACGAACAGTGATAATATGCCTTAGAGAGAAAATCTCATTTTGATATTTTAATTTTCTTCACTTGAAGGAAAAGCACTTGTTTTGAAAAGCACTTAATATATGTGGTTTAAAAAAATTTAATAAAGTAAAAGCCGCATATGAAGTGATAACTATTAAGAACATTTTCCATTTAGGATAGTTTAAACTGATTTTATTCAACGCTTTTTTATGTTAAAATTTCCATTCAATTTGATATAATCTAAATAAAAAGAAGTTTATAAAGGGAAATTTACGAATGCAAATGAATGGTAATTAAAAATTGATAGAATGTAAAAAAGCATTAGAAAGTAGCGATACTCAAATACCAATTTTTTTTTAATACGAACTGCCTATTTTACTTAAGTTAATATAGTTAAATAGATTTTTTTTCAAACATATTCTTGAGTTTATACATTAAATAAATCAATATTTTTGCTTAAATTTTCAAGAAATCTTTTGATGGAAGAATACGATAAAAAATGAAGTAGGAAATCTTTTGAAGTTAATGAAATAGATTGAAAAAATTACTGTAATATTCTAGCTTTAGTAAATGATGAAATATTTTTTTATACAAGTATATATCATATGTTTTCTACAAAAATATTAGAAGAAAATTCCATGATACAAACAAAACTTTTCACGGAAAAAAAGTGAATAAAAAAGTTTGAATTGTTTGCATTTATTTTCGCGGTTTATAATTTGAATACTTATAACCTCAACTTTCAGAGTAATCATTTTGTGCATGCATTTCTACATAAAAGCGTACAATTACTTGTTAAATAGAAAGTGATTATTTTGTATGCATTGGTGGAGAGTCTAACCTGCTTTAGACTTTTATTCTTTATATTATTTAATTTTGTTGGGGAGAAATGCTCCCACCAAACAGATACAGGAATGACCAACTCAGAAATTGTGTATTTCCAATTAATAATCACGAACAATTTGAGCATTGTTATAAAATAATGACAGATTATGTTCTAGGCAATATACAATCATGAACTGAGATTTTAATGGATGCTATCAATGTGTAGATTCAGAATTCATTAATTAAGTACCAATGTTTTAATTGCATTGTATCTTTTAAATTTTGTATGCAGTGTTGTTTTTATTACATCTGATTTATTTTTTGTGTCCAAGGTCCCAGTCACCAGAAGAAAATTATTTTATTATCACGGAAAATGATACGCTGACAGTTGAAGCACTATGATAAATACTTGCGATTTATGATAGCTGTCCCAGAGACTTATGGATGTGCGTCCAATTAGCGACAGGTCAAATGTTCAAGATCTCGTGGGAAAGTTTCTTCCCAGGCATCAACAGGAGAAAGTGTTCATTTGCATATGTAAATTTTGGGAAGAGCAACAAGATACCATCACCAATCAGCATTAAGCTGTAGCTATCTTATATAGAAGAAGTTTCAACATCTTAGCAATAGTACTCATCAATGGGAGGAGGGGCCTACACGACTGCATATACACACGTATCAGATATGTTTGTGTGGATATAATATAGTTTTCTCTCCTCCTAAAAATACATATCATAGAGGTTACAAAAATTATAAAATCTTTACGTTGAGCACAACATGTAAGTATATAACTATAGTGTATAACTATTAAACAAAACTGTGTACTTCTAAAAAAGAGAAGAATGATTCAGCTCTGCACCTTAGATGTTACACAGAGAAAAGGGACACTTTCAAATCTGAGTAAATGTATGTTTTCCTTTTGTTATTAAAAATTTTGTTTCAAATATGACGACCCAAGGCTTTCAATTCTGAAACACCAGAAATACTCAGTTTCAAACAAAATTACTTTTCATTCATTAAACGTGGTAAAATTTACCAGGGTAGTTGAATTTATTCATATTATATCATCTGTTATGATTCCAAACGAACGCTCCTTCAGTAATAATTTATAACATGAAATGTGGCGAACTAAATTTTTATCGTGTTCGCGGAAAAAATCTTAAAAGCCGTCGTAATATAATAGCGAAAGCGTAAATTTTATTCTTCAACCTTCGAAATCGAAGAATCGATGAATTCGTAAAGGAAACACTTCGCAGGTGGGATTTGACAACCATCAACAATATATAAATACAATCATCATGCATAATCGTGAATAAACATCATGAATAGAGCGTTATGTGCTCAAATTTGAGGACGTCCATGTTTTCAGAAAAGTTTCAGAAAAGACATGTTTCAAATTTGAGTAATTTTGTTTCGGAGCCATTTTGACTATGCGACATACTCAGATTTGAGTATTTTTTACTCAGTTTTGAAAATGTCGTTTTTAGAGTGTATATTATGACTGGATATTATCCTGCTAATAGGAAGGTAAATAATATCATTTTGTATTCGCTATATAGAAAAATTATTTTAGTCAGAGGTAATTTTACAATTGGTAGGTGAGAAATATGATGATTATTTTCAGTAATTAATTATAGTCTTCAAAACCAGTAAAAATAATTTGTAAATATATATGGTGATTAATAAGTGTTAATTATTGTCTTACATAATCATGTTAACTATTAGAGCGTGTTGTAATATACTAATTGATGATACATTTATTATGACTTTGGGAAAGTCGGAACATAAAATTCTGTGTCAAAATTAAATAAATGAAAGAATGATCAGAATAGAATGGCTATTTCGATAGCAATTTGTCTTTTGTCTTTTTATGCAAAATTTTTGTTAAGTCCCAGTCTTGATAAATAATCATTTCTCTCGGGCGGACTATAGGTTACATCAAAAATTTCACAAAGCAGTTTTATGTTATTTTTGTTAATCAATTTTTATATTTTATGAGTTTTAGATATGATACTCTAAATCCGCTGTTAATCGCAATAATATCTTCACTACCGATTGAAATAAAAGATAATTTCAATTTTCATTTGAAAATGGCGAAAAAGATTAAATCTAATAACCCTTATCGCTATCCGATTTCCCCCCTTTTCCACAAAAATGGAGTAATTTGGTTGCAATCATTAGCGAAATTAAATTCAAATTACAAAAAAAAAAAAAAAAAAAAAAAAAAAAAAAAAGAAACTAATTCAAACTTGAAAACTAATTCAAATTTTAAAATTCTAATACCAGTTTTGCGATCTGCAGATCAATATGTGAGTTCGCGCAACACCACTGTGGTTTCGGTGGAGTTATTTGAAGTCATTTATATAATTAATTTATGTTAAAAAAACTTCCGATGAGTCATTAATATCCGAAGTTCCCGTTTATCCATAGTCGAGGGGCACACCGATTCCGCAATGACTAACTCAACATTTCATATATTTAGTTAAATTTACAAATTAAAATATCATATTGAAATTTTAAAGAATATTTTTTAAGAATTACTTTTCTTATTATTTTTTAAGTTATTTAGTATTTGTGGAGACGTATTAAATCTAAAAAAAAAAACAAAAAAAAAAACAAAAAAAAAACAAAAAAAAAAACAGGAGAAAACAGAACTTTCTTATAACGTATTCAAAATCTATAGTTAATAATATATATGTTACATCAGATAAGCCAGAAAATATTTTATGTATGATTGATAAAATGCGATACAAAATTGATATGCAAATTATTATGTGCTTGAAAATTTATGGTTGATAAATCGCAATTTTAAATACCTTCAAAATAAAAAGTCAAATTTAGTATTCTCTTAGCGGCATAATAGGTTCTACCATTATATTTAAGCAGCTTTCAGAAACATCACACATGATTAATCGATATTGTAACAAGGCATTCTTTAACGATAATAAGTCTTCTAATGATTTATAGTATATGCTTTTCACAGATGTTCAAGAAGACTAAGTTATTGCATACAGTTTGGAATTTACTGACCATAAATTCTATATAATAACAAACAAGGTAAAAGTGAATAAACTAATTACTTTGAGAAGGTTTTACAGATATATATATTTTTTTCTATTGCTGTATCATAAATGTAACTCAGGAGGACATTTGATAAAAAATATGTAAATGTAATTTTCATAGCATCTATATACATATATACTTAACACATATAGCCCACGCGTATACTGAAATGAACTCACTTATTTCAATTCATTTTAAAATGTTATGAAAGTCACCATACGAATGAATATGAATCTGGATTTATAAAAACGGTTTTCAGTGTAATTTTTTAAAAAGAAAGAAATGCTTTTTATGTGTTAATAATAATTTAAAATTAAAGTTTTGTACTGAATAAGCATTTACTAAACAAACTGTATTTAAAAAAAAAAAAACTTAGCATTTATATTTTTTAGTTATCTAACAGTAGAGCGGTATAAGGTTGTATAGACCATCACAACATCGAGTTTACGACTGAAATTTGAGGATTAGTTAAATTCAATAAGCATATTACAGTGCAACTGGTCTGCCAAGTCATGTGTTTGTGGAAATCGCCTTCAGACCAAATTTTATTACTTGATTAATAGGTTTACCATTGTGTTTTCCTGAGGCCTTATTCAAATCCTCCATGTTTGCATACCTTTAGAAGCAAGTAAACACATTGATAAGCGTAACAATCAACCACTAAAATCTGTCTGAAGATGGTTTGTACCAAGATATGAGTTGGCAGAGCATTTTAATATGATAACCCAGTTCTTTCTGACCTTGGATTTTCAATTACCAGCCTATAATCCATCTTTTATTTTATTTGTCAAAGTTATTTTTTCTACCGCCCTATTTTATTATTTTCCTCTTTTTTTTTTTTTTTTTTTTTTTTTTTTTTACATAAACAGCGCATTTCTTAATCGTACATAACAATGAAGAGATTATTCGAAAATTTCGTTCAGGCCAATAACCGGGAGACAGTTGCACAGACCATTACCTTATCGAGTTGATAGCTGAAATTCTAGGATTATACAAAATTCTTTTTGCATATTAACCTGCAACTGGTCTGCCAACTGCGGACACAACCAACAGACCGAACGTCAGTGGTTGATAGGTAGGATTATCATTGTGTTATCATTGCACCCAAATGTATGAAAACATTGTGTACTGGTCGCTGAAAAAAGCAAATGAACACCTACCAATCAAAAACTAAAATCGGGTTCGCGGGTACTTTCCAGGAACATATGATATTGGAGAACAGTTGCATTTTAATATTCTAATCGAATTTTAAATGATTCTAAAATTTCAACCATGAACATGATTAGGTGATGGTTTGTACAGCTGCCGCCCGGCCTACAATGATCGGTTTTTTATAGAAATATAAATTTATTAAATAATAAGAAAAGTAATTAAAAACATCTAATTAAAAATAGGGGTTAATAGAAATATACAAGAAAAAATTTAAAATATTAATGAGTGTTTTGTTAAAACGCAAGAAACATCAGATGTTCTTTACATACATATGAAAAGCCGCTGAATGAAAAAATACTGGCAAGAAATTCGATATATGTATCCGAGTTAAAATGCTCAACGTGCCTTGTGTAATGTTTATACGTATCTTAGTTTAATGTATGTGTTGTTTTAATGCCATGAATTCATAGATTATTTTGATTTTATGTGATTCATCATTTAAATAAACTATTGACGCCAGAAGAATATTCTGGGTTTCCCTTGCAGGATACAATCGATTTCAAACATTAAAATTTATATATATATATATATATATATATATATGTATGACCAATATAAAGATGTTTAACAAGTGAAACTAAGGTTTATCGCATGGTTAACACTCTACCTACTAAATCGGTCCAATGGACCGGTCTGGTGCATTCAAAATATTTATTCAAAGCAGAAATTTATTTAAAATAAACTAAATATACAAACCAGACAGTAATAAGTTAAATAAATAAGTTAAATAATTTGAAATAAAAAATCGGATGAAGAATAATTTTATAAGACTTGAGTAAGATTTCCAGTTGTTCTAGGAATAAAAATGCATTTTCATGGAAAAGAAGTAAGAAAAGAAAAAGCAAAATTCCTTTGTAATTTTTAACCATATATTTATTGATGAGATCTTGACATTAAAACAACCCTAGAGGGGGTTAGTGATGTGGGTGACTGGAAGCCATATTGAAATGCAGTAAAAACACACAGAAATTTGCTAACGGTAGTGCGTGAGTTTTCGTGGTCATTATAACTACATTTATAAATCATAATTTGGATTATACTACACTGTAAAAAAATCCATTTTTCTTCATTTGGTAAAATATAACAAGTGAAGATATACGAACTACAGCGACTTTCGAGTTTTCCGCAATTCGAAAAAGCATTCAATTTTTATCTTTAGAAACCTCATAGACCAATATATTTTGAAGATTTAAAGAAACATTTTGGAAAGCAAAGTCTCTTTTGCTGTAACTGAATTTAAAAAAAAAGCTTCCGTTTAGGTTTTATTGTATATTAACCAGTTTTCTCATACTTGAATAGTGATTTCTCTGATTTTAACTGTTCTCTAGTAAATATTTACATAAGCAGAAAATAAACACTTTGTGCGAGTTTTAGAGGCATAAATCACAAATTATAATATTTAAAACCCATAAATTCCATTATTTTAAACAACATTTGGCCGTTTTAAAGGTACCTGGAACCTTTAGATCAGTGTGAAAATAAGCATAAACATGTATGAAAAGAGGGTGGTTATAACTAACCTCCCCTATAAACAGCATCCTATAGCGCAAACGGGTGAACGGAATGAAATGAAATTTGGTATATAGACTATACACAAGATGCGCTCACGGAATTTCCAAAAAAAAAAAAAATTGTTCCAAAATATCCACCAGATGGCACTTTTTCCGGAAAAAACATTAAATTTAACACAATAAATGGCCAAAACAGCCGGTTTTACATTTTATTACTCATAATTCTTGTTCTGGATTGTTAATATTGTTTTTGTTTTCCGTTTTGGTCGTTTATTGTGTTAAATTTAATGTTTTTTTCGTAAAAAGCGCCATCTGGTGGACATTTTGGAACTAATTTTTTTTTCGAAGTTCCGTGAGTGCATCTCGTGTATAGTCTATATACCATATTTCATTGCATTCCGCTCACCCGTTTGCGCTGTAGGATGCTGCTTAAAGAGGAAGAATAATTATAACCACCCTGTATAATCAAAAAGTAAAATGTAAAAAGATTAAAAGTTAAAAATAGCGTACCTAATGTACTGACAGGTATTGTGACATATTACTTCCGTTTATATAAACTCTTACTTTTACTTCTTTGACCTTTTGAATTTATTTATATATTTTTTATACTTATTTTTACACTAGTAAAGGTGATCTATGTATCCTTGAATTGACAGTAACTGGTTCAATATCATGGTGATGTAATTTGTTTAATGGTGATGTAACCTTTTTAACGTTGTAAATTTTTTATTCGTTTCCCTACACTGTAAAAAAATGCTACCAGTTTTCCTGTAGGAATCGGGAAAATAGTTGCCCTTATCGTACCGGAAAGATTTCTAACCTAGCTCGGAATAAAATCCGTAAAATGCCGTTTGATTGACTATTTCCTTTTTTTACAGATTTCATTCCGAGCTGAGTCGGAAATTTTTCCGGTACGATAAGGGCAACTATTTTTCCGGTTCCTACAGGAAAACTGGTAGTATTTTTTTTTTTTACAGTGTAAAACCTTTTCATGTTGAACAAATACGTTTTACAGACGCACGTAATAAATTAACAGCAGGGTCATTCCACACAAAATGAGCAACAATTTTATAAAAAGTCGTGTCTACATAGTAACCGATTTTAATAAAATTTGGTACACAGATTTAATTCATATTCAAATAGAGCTCTGAAAAATATTTCGACAAAAAAATAAAAAAAAATTGGAAGTTCTGGACATTTAAAAAGCTTGTGACATAGAATGGCATGTATACAATCGTATAAAGTTGCAAGTTTGAAGTTTCGTGTCTTGAAAACTATTTAACATAAATTAAATCTTTTTGTAATATTATAATCTCTGGAATATTATCTTCATATTTATTTAGAAATAATAATTTGGTAACGTCATGATTAATTTTAAATTTCTTGTAAAAAATGAAAATTTGTCGATTTTGAGAAAATTAAAAACGTTATAAAAATTAAAGGAAATCAAAAACATCTCTGAAATTGATGCTTGATGTAGTGTTGCATATTAAGATCGAATTGCTAAAGTTTTTAAGTTGCCATGCTAATTCCTTCACCTTTAAAAAAATTTAGAATCTTTAAAAAAATGACAAAATCGTAATTTTTCCTCTTATTGATAGGTAAAAAAAATAATGAAGGAAAGGTCAGACATGCCAGTTATTGCACAGACATAAAGATCAATAAGTCCACGATATGCTAAAAAAAATTCAAAATTGCCTTTTGATTCCTAACGTCACAAAACTTGGTGAAAAAAGTAATATTTGTTGCGTTCCAAGAGCTTTACTCTTTGAATACGCGCGCGTTTTTTCACAATATTGTAGGATTTCAAAGGGAAAAAAAGATGCAGTGCTGCCATCTATGGATTTAGAGGATAAATATATAATATTTTTGTTCAACGTAATATATATATATATATTACTGTAGTTTAAAATAAATATATTAATAGCCAAAAATAAACTGAAAGCAAGAATAAAAGTACACTTTCATCTATAATATGAAATAATTTAAAAGTTTAATAAAGCTTTCCTTCACTTAAAAAGAAGTGATAGAAATATTGCATTTTACCCTCAACATTTTTTACTATTTATTTTTTTTTTCTCATTAAGGAATAAAAAGGCAAGAATGAAACTTTCGATATTTAAACTATATACTTTTAGCTATAACGCCAAAAAAAAAAGTTAAATTGTCAAAGCTGTCCATCATGCTTAAATGAGCAATACAAATATTACATTTTTACCTCAAAATTTTTGAAAATTATTTTTTTCTCATTACGGAATGAAAATACAATTACTAACTTACGCCAATCTGTTAATTATTAATCATTCCTAATTATAAATAATTTTTAATATAGTCTTTCCATTCCCAAGGCTAATAATCAGATTTGAAATTATAAGCATGTCGACAATACCTCGATTTTGCATTCACTTTTGATGTATATTTTAATGCTTAAATAAACAATCCTGAAATCTATTATTTTATATTTACTCATAAATAGAAAATGATCTACTTATAGAATGATTTTCATTAAAATCTGTGACATGTCTGCCACAGCTGATTTTCTCATTTTGCATGGAATGACCCAGCATTAACATTAACATAACAGATTAGTGTTGCTGTACTCTTGCATGCAGAACTTCAGTTACGTGGCTAAAAATATTTAATTGAGAATGTATACCTTCATAGAAACCGTTATTCGGATTTGAGAAAAAATTATTATCACTCTGTTAAACTGCTCGAAATCTATTTCGGAAAACAGAGTCGCCAAAAGAGAGTTGTTTTTATAAATGCTTCTTTAAATATGGAAAAACTATTGATTTCTGAAGTTTTGAAAGACAAAAAACTTTTTTGGAATCGTGGATAGCTCGAGAGAGAATATGGCATATTTTCTTTCGTCATTGTATATTTTCGTAGATTAAAAAGTATTTGCCTTTTTTTTTATAATTTATATCGCTAAGAGTGTTGACATAAAAATAGTTCCTCAATAATATGCGATTAATGGAAGAGTGGATATGTCTTTAGATTAGAAGAAATGAAAAAAAAAATTAAGAAATAATTCATTTTGTATCTCATAATTCAGTTCGTGAAAGTTGCATGAAATGCTGCAAATTTGCGAGAAAAGTCAGAACTTTGTTGCATTATTGAATAAAAGTGATGAAGTCTTATTCTTATTCTTTAAAGGAAATGTGTCGATCGAAAAAAGTTGTCGGTCAGAGAAAAGGGAAAATAAGAGTTTTTCTACATTTTGCCATATGGAAAAGATGACAATTTTCAACTTAAACTGAGATGAGATTTGAAAAATATATTACAATTTTTTAGGCAATTCAATTTTTCAAAAAAAAAAAAAAAAAAAAGAAAAATAAATATTAAGAGAATATATTAAAATGAAAATATTTTAGGAATTATATTAACTGAAAGGAAAAAGAAAATAAGTAACTTTTGACCTAATTTATAGCAGAATTACAAATAAAATGTTTGACAGCATCACAAACATCCTGTAAATAAATGATATCTCAGGTATTAAATTTATATATATATATTATTAACGAATGCATGGAGTTATATATAGAAAGAAGATAATTTTGTTTCATTATAATCATAAGAAATATAGAATACCGCCTCGGAAAATTTATGCACATACATATAGATAATAACAATTATTCGAATAAATCTAATTTTTTTTTCAAATTTTATTTCCACAATGAAACCTGCACAATTTGAATAAAATAAAAGAAATAATGTTTTGGGTTAGAATGGAAATTTAGTTTATTTAATACATTATACACAGAAAAAATCAATTTGCAATATACAATTATGTATTAATCTTTTTATTAATGCTTAGTTTTCTATGGAGGATAATTATTTGTTGAATAAAATAACCGTAATAATTTGTAGTATAATTTTCATTCATATCATATTTATAACGCTATGTTAATCGTTTAAAAAACTATTATTTAAAGTTAAATACTATTACAAATTTTAATTATATAAATTGATCTTAACTATTCAAAGCATATTATTTATTTTTGCTTCATTCAACTTACGCTATTAGGATGAATCTGGAAGTAAAATTTATTGTACATAATAATTCATTTTTTAATGTGACGTAAATTTACAACGTAACAAAACTAAAAGTCTAAATGTTTCATACATTTAAGAAAGTTTCTTTTTTTGCAATTTTATCCTTGAAAGTCTTTCTGTGCTGCTTCCCAGAGAATTCAAGGGATTTAATAATTTGAACATGCTAAAATGTGCATCTTTCAATCAATTTCTGGAGAAGAAAGATTTCCTCTACATTCAAACTCTTCAAATGGGAATTCGACTATCTTTTGAATGATGGTTTCTTTTGAAATGTCTGCATATTTCTTTTTCCCGATAGCTTTAATATCTGAATTATCATGCTCTGTTCCATATTTTCACTTTTATTCTCCGCTGATTTATAGCAAGTAGAATTTACAATAAGATAATGTTATGGAATAAAATTTAGAACTTTATTTACCATAAATGTTTTACATTAACAAGCATTATACGTGCTAATAGAATAGTTATGGTTTAAATTTCGAAATTGTTTGTGTTGCCATACTTTAACAAGTTGGATGTGACAATCCCAAAACTTTCTTCTATCTTATACATCTTAATATTTCAAAAAGTAGTTACACATGTTAATACTTCAATATTATTTGTTCAATACTAGACTAACTTTGATTTTCAACTTAAATTTCTGATTCAGTCAATTAAACGGACTACAAATAAATTAATCTATATCATGATATTTGTTAAAATTAATAGTTTTTCCTTATTATGTTATTATCAGCTGTTTGAGAATAGCCGGGTTAGCAGGAAGCGGGTTCCCGCCACTGCACGAGCTGCCGATGGACAATAGAACTACGAAAAATCAAGAAAAATATACAAAAATCACTATCACAGACCCCATTACCGTGCAATATTTCCAAATTCAAGGACGACCTGTTGACTAAAGCCAAAAACATGCACGAAAAATTTGGTTCGGCTGTATGCATAATTTTATGCACTTTTCGATGGTACAATAAAGAAAATGGCACAACAATCGCTATTACAGCGCCCGTCTTCCGGCAGATTTTTTTGAAGTCAGGGAGGACTTGCTTGCCATAGCCAGAAACATACACAAAAAATTTGGTTCAATTCTATGCATAATTTCATACGCTTTTCGATGGTAGAATAATGAAAATTGCACAGACATCGCAATTATAGCGCTCCCTTCCGGCGGAAATTTTTTGAATTCAGGAAGGACATATTTACTAAACCCTCACGCATAGACAAAAAATTTGTTTCAATTTTATGAATAATTTTACACAGTTTTCGATTGTACAATAAAGAAAATTGCATAGACATCGATATTACAGCAACCCCTTCCGGCAGATTTTTTTCAAATTCAGGGAGGACGTGCTTGCCATAGGCAGAAGCATACACAAAAAAATGGTTCAATTATATGCATAACTTCGTACACTTTTCGATGGTACAATAATGAAAATCGTACAGACATCGCCATTATAGCGCTCCCTTCCGGCAGAATTTTTCCAAATTCAGGGAGCACCTTCGTGCCATGACCAAAAACAAAAAATTTCGTTCAATTCTACGCATAACTTCATACACTTTTCGATGGTACAGCATTTAAAATGACACAAAAATCGCTATTACAGTGCTCTTTACCTGCAATTTTTTTCCAAATTAAGGAAGGACTTGCTTGCCATAGTCAAGAACTTAATTTTTTTTTGGGTTCAGTTCTATGCATAACATCATACACTTTTCGTGGTACGCTGTTCAAAATCGCACAAAAATAGCTATTACAGCGCCCCCTACAGGCGAATTTTTTCCAAATTCAGGGAGGACCTGCTTGCTGTAGCCCAAAACTTAAAATAATAATTTGGTTGAATTCTATGCATAAATTCATACACTTTTCGATGGTACAATATTCAAAATCGTACAAAAATCGATATTACAGCGCCCCCTACCGGCGAATTTTTCCAAATTAAGGGAGGACCTGCTTGCCATAGCCAAAAACTTAAAATAAAAATTTGGTTTAATTCCATTCATAACTTCATACACTTTTTGATGGTACAATGGCGACAGACACACCGACATACAGACAGTTTTATAAACATGTTTTTGGGGATCTCTGACCCCTAAAACGTGTAAATGCGTCGAAAACTGGAAGTTGAAAAAAATTTCGATTACAATACTCTCTTCTTTTGAAGCTAGAAGAAAGTAAAAATGAAGAGCAGTAATAATTGTTTTGCAGCATAGCAGAATGATTGTAATTTAATTCCCTCGGATAAAAACTGAACTTGAGCACAATTTGTATAGCATGTGTCGTGATTGTTGCTGCTCCTATGATATATCATTTTTCCATAGCCGTGTAATTTTGTATCTTGCGCACGTAAAATAATTTTGATATGCTCACGATCCTTGTACACATGTTGTACAAAATTGTGTTTTTTTAGTTTCTAATATTTTATAATGTATTACTATCTCATTGCAAGTTTATTATTATTTTTTTTTTATTTGCATCAATTTCTTTATGCAGTTTAGCCCTCTATAAACGTAATTATTTTTTACATGTTTATGCAATGTATTTATTTTCTTTGAATTCTTTATTCCTACGGCGTATTTGATTTACAGAGTTGAATTCAAACATTTCCAAGGACATTTAAGGTTCCGTTAGGGGGGGGGATTTTAACAGTTCTGGAGGATGTAATTCTTTTTGCCATTAAAACACACAAAATCTCAAACCTTCCGGGGGAGTGGTTATCTCAAGGCTTCGGGAGCATGCCCTCAATTCAACCTTCAACACCGTTTGAATATATAATAATTTGCGTTTGATTAATTTTGTATTTTTTTTTCAATATAGCATATTTTTAAAACCCTTTTATAATATAATTGAAATTGAAATATGTTGAAAACGACATAGACAAACTGTCTGGAATAAAAAAACCCGTGACAGCAGAAGCTGCTAAAGATATAGGAAACTAAAAGGAGAGAGTAAGTTGTGTAGAAATTGACCTGCAAGAAGGCTGCAGCTACAAATCCCCCCAAAAATCCACAGAATTATTAGAAATGTTATCTTCCTTGCTAAATTCAGTTAAATCAAGGTATATGCCAAAAACAGCTGTGTTAATATATTTGCTATATAAAGTAAACCTTGATATAATAAAAATAAGCAGTCAAGTGCGAGTATTACTGGCGTACAAAGGGTTCCGTACAATAATATATGAATTAGTAAGTGTATTATTAAAAAATACCTTTGCTAAAAGAATACTAAGACTTTGTAAAAACTATACAGCGTAAGGTTCGGTATAGCTGTATAGTATACAGGGTGCAAAGGCAAGCCCCTTTAACCGGAAAATAGTTGCGAACGGAGAGAGCCACAGCTATACAAGTGAGGTAACGGTACAGTAAAGCGACTACGCCCAAACTAATGCAAACGACAGCAGCACCCCTAGTAGCGAAATTTGGAAGATAGCCATTGCAAATTGAAAACGAAAACAGGTAGAGCAAATTTTTCAATTAGAAAGTTTTAGAGCATCAATTAATTAAAACGAAACGACATTTGGTGCACACGGATAAGATAAATCGTCGCCTGCATACTCGAATATGTCCGAAATCGATGAGCGAGGATTCTACTTTGCCTATTCACATTCCGGAAATGTAGCAGTGCACAATTGCCGATTGTGACTTTGTACTATGCTGTAATGTCCTTAAAGATTTAATTTCCAATGCATTTAAAATTTTAGAATAACCCTTTCAGGGCCAGAAAGATTATGTTCGTAAACTGATGAAATAATTGACTGACACCAGAATATTCAAACGAATTTCTCAGAAAACAAAAACCAGCTAATTTGCAATTTCATTACAAAAGCAAAATTTTATTAAAATGTACTTGGTGTCATTTGTCAGTTTTGGAAATAAAATTAGATGGCTGGACCGTCCAGCCACTGCCCTTGAAAGGGTTAAATCTATGTCGTCGTATTGAAGAGGCTTGCAATATACGTTCCAAGCTGAGAAATGTGCATGCAGAATTACTCCCACGAATAAAAACGTGTATCGTGAGCAATGGCGAACTTTTCGAACATACAGAATATTAACTTTTTATCACTGCGAGACAGTTTGTCTTTTTTTTTGTGCGTGTGATGTTATCAAAATGTATTGAGATAAGTACGTATTTATAGCATAAATTGTGCGTATTTCTTCATAATTCTGACTATTCCATACAAATGTTTACACAAAATGAAGTGCATCGATTTCGGAGATTTTTGGGTAAACAAAAGAAGATTTATCTTATCCATGTAAACCAAATATCGTATTCTATTAATTAATTGATGCTCTAAAAGTTTCTAACTGGAAATTTTGCTCTATCTCTTTTCGTTTTCGAATTGCAGTGGCTATCTTCCAAATTTCACCACGAGGGGCGCTGCTGTCGTTTTCATTAAATCAGGCGTAGTGGCTTTACTAAACCGTTAGCTCACTTGCATAGCTGTAGCTCTCACCGTTCACAAGTATTTTCAGATTAAAGGGACATTCCTTTGCACCTTTCATACTAGAAAAGTATAAATGGATATACAAAAGGGGAGTTCAAAGATGTATGTCTGTATATTTGTTATTTCATATAGGTTTTTAGTTAACACTTTAAAGACACGGTAGGTGTATTGAAAAAGCCACTCAATGGAAACTAGTCGCAAATCCCATAGTATTTAAGTGATTCATTCTCATTAAATTAGTCTGTTTTTAACAATTTGACGTGTATTGCTTTTTAACTGCTACTAGGCATTGCATTACATAAATATATGCTTAAAATTTATTATCTAGGCTTTAAAAGCCGATGCAGCATAAAGTACGCCGCTCCTGTCATTATGTATGTCCAAACCGTCCGTGTTTTTAAGGGTTAATATCTCGGCTAATTACCGACGATTTTTTCCGAAATTCATGATCAACAATGCTTTTATACTTCTGCTACAATAGGTACCTACAGCTCTGCTAAACACTTTTGCTGAAATCCGTAAATCGAAATTTCAGTGTACCGAAAAAATGCGATTTTCTCAAAAACTATGTGACCTAAGGTAATCGCTATAATTTTCCTGCAGGGTTTAAATTAATGTCTACTACCTCTAATTTTTTCATAATTTTTGTTTCAATAGATTCGGAGTTAGATGGGGGTAACGTATTTTTGTCCTACATTTTTCACCATAACTTTGAAAATATAATACCTAAAATTATATGAAATATATTTTTGATTTCAGCGTTACGAAAGCTTTCACGCGATACCCCACACGATATACAAAGAAAATATTTTTTTTTCAAGTAACTTAATTAGCCCCTGTACATTTTTCCTAAATATATTTATGAATATTTATTAATCTGTAAATATGTGGGACAATAGTCTTTATTACTTCCCCCAATTTGAACTTTCCACATTGCATAGTTTACGAGTAAAATGGCTGTGACAGACTGACAGACATACAGACACAGGAGTGATCTTATAATGGTTCCGTTTTTACTTTTTAAGTACGGAACCCTAAAAACGACAAAAAGGAAGCTCTCTTAGAACAACAACAATTGGAACATCTAGTTTTAAAAAATAGGCGTAATACATTTGAAAAGAAAATGATGGAAAAGAAGAACTACAAACATAGTGTAAAGAAAACTTCTGTTGGGAAAAAAAATGTCTAATGATTCATAATCTAAAAAGGAAAATCAAGACAGTGATGATTGGTTTTGCCTAATTTGTAAGAAAAATAAAATATCAGAAATGATTCAGTGTTCAGCTTGTCAAATACGGTTCCATGGGTTGTACGCTGGAATAAAAAATGAATAAATGAAATTCATGTGTACGCTTTGCATCACTTCTTACATGATATTCAAGTAACTAACAATTAGTTCCATAATTTCTATTTGTAATTACTGATAACTTTGATTGATATTTTGAATACACTTGATTTAGAACAGTTACGAATTGAATATTTCCAACTGGGCGAAAAAATGCCCAGGCCGGGAATCGAACCCAGATCCTTGGCTTACAAGGGCAATGCTTTTTCCGTTTAAGCTAACTGGGCCGACAACCAGCCAGCATATTTCGCTCAGATAACCTTATAGGTAGAACCTCTGGTCTGTCATGTAGACAGCTCAACAGAATAAACCGCAGGTAAAGGAACTCCATATAAACGATGGATACGTAGAACAACTATTATTTTACTATTACCCAGTTAGCTTAAACGGAAAAAGCATTGGCCTTGTAAGCCAAGGATCTGGGTTCGATTCCCGGCCTGGGCATTTTTTCGCTCAGTTGGAAATATTCAATTCGTATGATAGCTTTACCAATCAGTTTGATTGTGTTAAAATAATAGTTAGAACAGTTACACTTATTCTCAGATATCTGATTTCATTTGATTTCATTGTTGTTATTTTGTTTGATTGTTTCATTAATCGCAAACTTTTCTTTTAATAAAATTAGTTTTATTCCCTAGTCATTAAAACAACCTGTTATTGATTGGTCCAATTTAGGAGACTGGGGGTCCAACTTAGGCGACCAGTAGCTGCATTTGGACCATTTTTGACACATTTTTCAAATTAAAATAAAACTTAAGATTTTCAAAAAAAAAATTGATCTAAAGATTTATTTAGTTAGTAGATAAATAGATTGACCCCGTGTAGTGATCTTTTGCAGATGTTCCAAAAATTAAGTGAGTTACACCTGAAAATAAGTAAAGTGGTCCAAATTCGGCTACTCTCCCATATTAAAAATAAAAATAAAAATGGAAATGTACATTAAGTTATGTATAAGTTAATGTACATTAAGTTATGTATAAGTTAATGTACATTTCCATTTTTATGGTTCACATTATGGTTCAAAACTACATGTCAAAAATGTAAAGGTAGATAGAAGGTCCTAAATAAGCAACTTTCGTACAGGAATGTAGCTGCTAAAATACAGCATTGAGGCAGTAGAGGGTGCTGTTAAGTTCGGTGGATGAAAGTGCTTCGCTAGCTTGAATCGTCATTCCCTCGCGGATTTCGAGCAACATGCATCGTTGCACCAATGCCGAGCTTACGTACATGCGTTGTTTGTATGGGGCTAAGCAAGGGAATGTTTCACATCCAAGAGCGCTTGTCGAAGGACTATCCTCTACTGTGCGTAATACTGCTTCTTCTACTGCAGGAATTCTGCGATATCTTGCAGTCCCATTATCACGCCTGGAAACATAAAACGATCCACTCGCGCACAACTCCTAATGAAGACGCTTAAATGCTTGGGAATCCGACACGGTCAATCCTTTTCCTTGCGCAATACCACAGAGGAAATGCATGTTGGCACGCTCCGGAGAGGTGTAATAATCCATGTTGCTCGAAATCCGTGCGGGAAATGACGATTCAAGCCAACGAAGAGCATTCATCCGCCGCATTCAACAGCGCCCTTTACTGCCTTAAGATTTCATTTCCGCACCCGCATTCCTATACGAAATCTGCTTATTTAAGTCCCTTCTACCTGCCTTTACACTTTTGATATATAGTTCTGAACCACCCTGTGGATTCATTTACATGTGTTTATACTATATTTTGAAAACAACATAATTTATCACGATTAACTACCATAAAGCATAAGAAACCCTTAATTTCAGAATATATAAGTAAAAATCTGCGAAAAGCTAAAAAAAATAGTTTAGTCCACGTGTGTAATAGCTTTGAGAATTAAGTATTGAAACCTACATTTACAATTTTTTTAAATTTCTGTATGTATATATATATATATATATATATATATATATATATATATATAATATGGTTAAAAAATATCAAACTTTAAATAATGATAAAGCATAACACAATTTTCACATCGTAAATCAGGGTCGTATTCCATTTATATTGTTAAAACTATTAAGTGCCTTTTTCTAATCTGATTATATATTTTTGTATATGACTTTTAAATTAATGAAGATATTTTAACAAAATTTTCAATTAATTAACCATTATTTCTGAGAAATGCAATGTATTGACAAAAAGAGCTGGACGTGCATTACAATAAGTCTGGTCATCTTTCGTTGTCCTACGTTTACGTAATATGGAGCTCAGAAATATGATAATTAAATTTAGATTATGAGCACTTCTTAGAGTTCTCACAAAGTCTTTACATTACACACAATCTCAAGTAAATATAGTGAAAAAATTGTTAAAATGTCTTATTTAGTTTTATTGAACAAAAGACTGCTTTTAGACTGGAAAGCAACAAAATAACAAAATTGCGAAAGACTATTGCAAAAAAGGTGTATTGTAATCGGTATATATATATATATATACTTATTTTTAAGTTTGTGTACTCTTTTTGATTTACCCTGTATATTTGATCTCATAACATTTTCTGTTAAAGAATATAGGAGAACTAATATGATTGATAGTAGTATGGAGACTGTTTATACTAATAGACACTACATACAATCACTGTGCGAACCCTACTATCTCACATTAGCTGTTTTTAAATTTTTAATTGGGTACTAGTTTAAAGTACTTGGTGAGTAATTTCTTTTCTTTTCTTTTTTTTTATATTTTTGACCTAATTTTATAGTTTTTGTCTTATCTAGTATGAAACTTAATGTTACATATTTAGAAATTTTAAATGTGGAGAGTTGTTGTTAAAATTTTAAATTAAATAGCTACAGTGCAGTGTTTTATTTCGGATTTTTGTCAAAAGAACAAATGATTATTCAATACTTAGGAAATTGTAATTCAACACATTATTCATTTAACCTTTATGTCAATGACCGGGTACCAGGGTACCTTTTACCTCTTTTCAACCCGTTTTCAGGATGTTAATATCGAAAGAAACTAAAATGAATTTAAATCCCCATTATTTCTAGCATTCACTGTCGATTAGTATAATCACTTTAAAATTCGGAATTTTTTTATTACTATTTTGGGGTATTAAATATTTTTATACCTGTCATCACTGACCAGGGTACCCGGGTACCCGGATACCCATGCGATTTTTTGTCGAAAAATACAGAAATTGGTAGATTATTTATATTTATATCAATAAAACTTGAAATTAATTTGAAAATAAGAGTTATACATATTTTTTAAGGTACGGAATACTTCATTTACGTGAAATTTTGCGGATAAGCTGTACAATAGCAAAATGTGTACGAATATACATCACATACTGGCTTTCCACATTGTTTACATGATTTTCTGTTTTTTCTGCGCCTTTTTTGAGGCTCTATAAAGTACATCCGACAACAACTGCTTTTAACGTTTTTGTTTCATCTCACTTTTAGCTATTTGGACTGTGTTCTGAACGCAAGGAAGCTTCAAATAAGTTCAAAGATATTTTCGCTATACTCGTCTCATAGACTTTTATCGCTCATAGCCTGTGCATTTTGCGATTGATCTCGAATTGCTGCAAGCCTCAAATTCTCACATAATTCCCGCAAAAACTGTCGACGATTCTCTGTTTAATTTATAACGATATCATTATTTGTAGTATGGATAATGTAAGTAGCAAGTACTGCTGTATACAAGATATAGAAAAATAATGCAACTGGTCATGTCGTTGTATGCCTATGTGTTGTATATTGCCTCAATAACTAATCCATTATAAGCACTCCACACTTCATTATATTATAAAAGGGAATCATTTCGTGTTTATCTTTCGGTCCTGTGATGGTTTTATCATGATGCATAGAATTAGAATAGAACATTAGAATAACAGCTTTGTTCTTTTTTGGAACATACGAACAAATACTTGCGTCATCATGAAATCCAAATTCTGTGGATAAAACGTGCGCGATTTACATGGGCTTATTTATTGTGGAATATAAGGTTTGTTTCTTTTCAAAGTGCCAACCATTGTGAGCTTCCAGTATAATAAATGCTTGGCCAAAGAAAGAGAAGAAGAAATTTATCCATGGTGATATTTCGTCCAAAATCCTTGAATGGAGAGGCAAAGTTTTTCTAAACCCTTTCATCTTGGTTTATTTCACGGTCTGTGACTGATTTCCCGGTGCATAGTTGGAGATTGAGATGTTAATAATTATTTGTATCACATACTCGCCATATTTTGATCCCAAATTTAACCGGTTTAGACGGAGTATATTGAGTGAATCTTGTTATTCCTCGACTGCTCATAAACTGTTAAATCCTCCGAAGGTTTGTATTTTTTCATTTTTTCAATAAGTTAGGATTTAGCATAATCAATTATG
This sequence comes from Maratus speciosus, assembly GCA_963932465.1. Lineage (NCBI taxonomy): Eukaryota > Metazoa > Arthropoda > Arachnida > Araneae > Salticidae > Maratus > Maratus speciosus. The sequence continues at coordinate 95,824,254 of OZ010789.1, read as the reverse complement.
GCGAATTTTGGCAGCTTTAACATTTTGAAATCATCCTACTCGTGTATTCTGGTTGTCTATACGAATAAATCGAAGGAGATTACAGAATCGATCTACACCCATACTTGCTCGATAATACGGATATGAGTTTGGTCTCCATATTTCTAATGTGTGATTTTGTTTTGAATTCTTGATACATGAAGAAACTTATATTTATAAAAATACTTCAAATTCCTCTTCACTAAAGGCTCAGCAGTTACACTGTATGAAATAGGGGTGTTTTATGGCTCCCGTATGTTAAAATAGCAGCAGGTACCCGGGTACCCCGATCATTGGATAGAAGGGCAAATTTTGATCATTGACATAAGGTTAAACAAAATTTCATTTTATTTACTAACTGCGTTTTTAATAATCCTTACAATTGAGATAAGAACGCATTAACTAAGAATAAAAATAAAAAACTAAAAGTTCATTAAATTGATAAACAACTAGCTGAAAAATATGTTATTAATATTAATCTCAAATTTTAAATTTAGTCTAATGTCTTAAAAATCGTTTTTAATCAAATTTTGAAGTATAAATCGATTTCTACAAAATTAACTACAATATGTAGTTGAATAAGTAATGTTTTATAAATATGATTAGGATATGTTAAATTTAAAATGCATTGTATTTTAATATTTTTATTAATAAAGTTGAACAATAAATAAAATGCTTTAAACTATTAATAAACTAATTATTGTTACTCACTGTAATTATCTTTGAGTAGAAAATTATGTGTTCATTATTCTAAACTTTTTAAGTTTCAAAAGTATTCTTAAATGAATATTGCCATAATGTATGCTCTTTTGTGACTATGATTGATTTTACAAGTTTTATCATAATTTGAACGTTTGGAAATTTTATTATTTTCAGAAATTTGCTTTAAGAAACAAGTTGACATAATTTTCAACCTTTTCTGTATAATTTAAATACTTTAAGAATAAAGATTATTTCATAAACAAAAGGCGTGAAAACTGGTGCATGCAAGTTGATTCCCTACTATGATATCGGAATCATATAGTAGTACAATTTCCCCTTTCCTTTTATTTGCCATCTTTAAAAAGTCCCCTTTCATTTAATTTAATCCCTTCATTTTATTTCAAAACATGCAATTTCATCGCAATGTTCAATTGAGATAACTAATTTTTTTAAATACATCCCTTCGAAGTTGTCTTGCAAAATGTATATCCTTCCCTTTTCCAGCTGCCCGTTGTAATAAATACAAAATAAGACACAATGCAGAACTTAATCTGGTTTCATTTTGCAACCATTAAATCAATCGCAATTCCTTATTTGGTCATGTCTGTCAGCACACCTTCCTAACGAATTTACTCCAGATGTAAAAATTCACTTGCTCTTTCCTGGCCTGCTATTCCCAACGTTCTCAGGGATTCTGTAACATATATTTTTCATGATCTATGCAACAATTAAAATATTAACACATATGTTTTATCCGAACGTCCGTCTAAAATCTTTGGTTATTTTCATGAGCCCCTGTATTGCTTAGATATAGCACATCTATTCAAAATTCCTTTCTCCAGACTTTAATTCAAAATTGTGGCGATATACTAACCAAATTAGCACCCATTATAGAATGTTTCTTTCAAAGAAAAATGTAAACCGGCAACGATTTGTCGAATATATTGGCGATACTGTTCTCACTTATAACAAATGTGATGTGAGACATTCTCCCGCTTGTCGCTGTTCTTATCAGTCTCTCGCTCCATAACCCCTCATCTCGAAAATATTTAATTAAATCTTTTTAAAAGAAATTGAACCTGGATGCTATTATCTCACGGCAACAAAACCACATTCACTTTCTTTTCTTTGTAATTGGAACATAAACTTTTATTATACCTACACTAATATACAGGGTGTCCACTCTCAGCGGTGTCCAATGGGTAATTCCTAAATCGTTAGTCGCAGACACGTAGTTCCAATTACAAAAATATTTTAAACAATGTAAAGAAGTACTTTTAAATAGATTCGGGTAAAAAAAAAAAAGATTTATTAAAAAGTTACAAAATTTAATTTTTTATATGGCCCCGCGGTCCTATAAGTGATATTTAGTAACAATGCCCTGTTACACTAACAATAAAGACAAAAAAAGTCCCGTTCATCTAAGATTAAAATTGACCAAGTTATGAAACTTTGAAATTCATGACTCATACCGTTTTTCTGCACCTGAATACAGATGAGTTCGACCGTCCTTCGAGGTGTCGCATTCAAAGTGCTTAATGTTTTCGAAGGAATTATTTCAGGTGCATCTCCGCTTTGAAAGAACTTGTACAGGTATTACGATGGAGTACGATACTTTTATTAATTAATTTTCAGATTCATTAAAATAATTGTATTTTAACTTATGTTTTATTTCGTAAGAATTTGTGATTGTTTCTTTTCATGATTTTTTTTACAAAAATTATTTTATTTTAAAAGCTTTTATTTAACTTGAAACGATCGTATGTATACCCTCCCAGTTCAAAATTTGTACTCCAACTTTAACTCACTTTAAAATATCCGATCGATTATAAATTTTACATACTGACGTAAGTCTGATGACAATAAAGTATTATGATTTTCATTGCTTACCATTTATACTTATTTTACAGGATAACACAAAATATTTCTGATAGATTACCACCAACAAGTTTAAGAAAAAGTTTAAGTTTAGATAATATAACCCTGCGATGGTTGTGCTTTTAACTTTTACAATTGATTTTTATGTATTTTTGAGCGCTGAATCCGAAAATTAACTTCCTTTTTAACCATCATGTTAGGGTTTTTCGCAAAACGCAAATTTCTAAGTTAAAAAATAGTAAAAATTTGAGGCTGTAAGATAGAGGAGATAGTTGTGTTTTTTATCTTTTGATAATTGATTTTTATGTACTTCTAGTGCTGAATCTGAAAATGACCTTCATTTTTAACCATAACGTTAGACTTTTTCGGAAATCATAAATTTCAAAGTTTAAAAACAGAGAAAATCGCATACTATAAAATAGGTGTAACACTTCTTTTATTCAATTTAATTTTATTTAATTCAATAATTTATTGATTTTTTTTTTGTCTTATAATGGGATTCTTACAGCTAAACAACTCAGAGAGCCGATGAGGTAGTGCTAGGGAGCGGTCACTTTGAAATTTTAAACTTTAAAATTTACGATTCGCGAAAAATTCTGATATGATAGTTAAAAACGAAAGTCATTTTCTGATTCAGCGCTACAAAATACACAAGAATCAATTATCAAAAGCTAAAAAACATAACACAACTCAAATTTTGCAATCTAGTGTAATATAATAGCACTACAATTATGCATTTTACAAAATAAGCATAATTTTGTAAAGAATTAAGGCTGTTGCTTTTCAACATTTTATTTAAGGAAAATTCTGGTATTTTTCCCTCTTATGTGTTTAGTATAAGCTTTATATTTTGCATAAATACTTCAGAATGATTTTATATTTCAATTTTATTTTGCGATGTTAATTTTAGTCTCCAATATATATATATATGTTTAATATATTTGACGATTATTTATATTTCTACTAAATTTGTGAATGACCCCTATTTCGTAGCAAAAAATATGCTCCAACTTTAAACAGTTATTATTTGGTCAGTTTTAATCATCGAATAATGGGATTTCTTTTGTCTTACTTGCCAGTGTAATAGGAAAATATGACTAAATATAACTTATAGGACCCCGGGACCGTATAAAAATTTTAATTTCTTATTTTTTTCAGAAATGCTTTTAATGACGGAAATTGCTTTTAAAATACTTCTTTACCTCATTTAAAACACTTTTTAAACTAGAACTATATGTCTATGAATAACAGTTTAGGAATTAGCCATTAGAAACACCGTTGAGCGTGGACACCCTGTGTAAAACAAATAATGGAATTAAAAGGCAAAACTACACTTTTTATGCTTGAATTTCTGGTTTTATGAGAAACATATTCCGATTAAAATTTTAAGTGTTTCATGTTGTCACACTAACTGTAGTTAGATTTTTGGTTTAATTTTTCACATGCACAAAGATTGCGATTTTTTTAAAGAAATAATTTTTATGAATAGTGGAAAGCTCAGAATTACTCTTGAAATTTTCGACTAGCATCTTACCATTTTATTTTAGTTTATAGGTATAATACTTTGCATTTTGTTATTTAACATTTTTGCAATATTAATATATTTTTTAAGTTTGTAATAAATGATTTTGGAAAAAAAAGCGGTTTTTATATATTTTTTTTTTCTTTCGTATTTACCCATTCAATTTTTTTTAAGTGTTAAAAGCAGGAAATAATGCCTAGATCCGAATACTTTGTTGTCGAATATTGTTTAGAATTAAGATCTTATGAATGGAAATTTATCAAAATGCGTTTCTAATATTTTTCAAGAGTTTTTACTAATCAATAATCTCGATCAGGCGTGTTTTTGCTGCAGGAAAATTAACCCTTTCGTCATTTTAACGTAAACGTTTTAAAATACCATTTAGATTTTTTGTCTATGTTGTATAAACCATTCAGAATCATCCATTTATTGTTAAGACTATTTTTAATTTTAACTTTTAAAAATATTTTTCTGTTTTTTTGCTTTTTAACTTTGTCTTGGCGGAGCATGTCCCTAAAAGGACCTTGTGCCATGAAAATTCAATCAAACAACCAACCAACCAGAATCATGCATTTAATATTAAATGAAAAGACACATGGAAACTTCAAAGTAGGTCAACGTTGTCACCAGTCAAAGTATGTCAATGTATGGTATGTATATGTTGCGGCTAAAGCCCAAAACAAGCTAGTTCGCTAATTGGTAGGCCATTTCGCGAAGTGGCAGCTTCTTTTTAAATTCATTGGCCAGTTCGGAAATTGGCCGGACAGTTCGAAAATTAACCAGAGGCCGTCGCGTCGGCCAGATCACGAAATGGCTAGTGACAGTCGGCCATATATGCGAAACGGTTATTGGCGTTAGGCCAAAGTTGAAATAAAATTTCATAAGCTAAGTTTAATGCTCTGTACAGTTTATACTTAAACAATCTTAACATTATCCCCAATGAAAGCAGCTCATTTGCAGATGAGCCCACACAAGATGATATAGGGTGAACCAAAAGTTTTGTCCTGATTATAAATATTTATTGTTCTGAAACTTTTATAATTAGACATATGTTTGTTTGGATACATTGTAAGTATTGTTATAGGCTTTTTATAAGACCACGTACATCAGTAAATTTCAACGTGTGCCCGCTTGGTAGCTTGGCGAATGTCTAAGCGGCATTCTAGTTTCCGTCATGTGTTCTTTAATATGTCTTCTGCCACAGTACACACAGCAGCTTGTATCCTAGTCTTCAGTTCTTCTACTTCACCAATTGGTGTTACAAAGACTCTGCGGAGGGAATATTTTGAGTACCTTTAACACTTTTCGCTGGCTGTCTTCTATGGTTTGAATACTGTCAATTTTTTTTTTTTTTTTTTTTTTTTTTTTTTTTAACCAATGTTCCAGCACGAAGTGGCTTAAAAGTTTTATTTGCCTTGCATTTTGGTGGGGGAGAAAAGAGGAAGAATGGAATTTTAAGATGAGATTCTTAAACCTTGAATTAAAAAAAAATAACACAAGTACAACAATTTAACAAAAAACACTTACTTTATTTTTTAAGATGTATGTTAGAACAATGGACCCTGTTATAATATATTTATTTATGTATTTATAAAATTAAAATTATTAATGTTTAGATCGTTCCACGATTTGGACATTGTTATTAAATAATCTTTTGGGGTTAATTTGCTACAAAGAAAACTTTGCAAAATACTTAAAAACACGTAAGATCACTGAAGAATTACTTTTGAAATAAAAAAAAGAAATTTACTATTAATTTGAAATCATACTTTTAAATAAGCATGTTCTAAATTTCGTAACGGTCGCAGTGGTTGCCATATTGTGTCTAATACAGTCTATTACTATATGTGTAGTCAAGTTATATTATTACACGTACTAAATACACTTTATTTATACAAAACACGGTAATTATTTACGATAAAGCATTATAATAAATATCTTTTTATACGTTTCAGGACACCAAATTATCTTTAAAAATAAATTTACCGAAAATAAAATCGGCGTTTCTATCGTTACCCGATTCGGACATTCCACTTTCTTATGTGAGAAAAGTGCATTTATTGCAAAAAAAATCTTACAAAAACAAGACAAATAATTTAATTTAAAAAAATGATTTTAAAGTTAGATAAAAGAGTTTAAAGTACTTACTTGATGTATTTTTCGTGGAAATGATAGCTTTGTGGCGTACGTTACTTTTGGACATAACAAAATACAGAAAAATTCTTTATAGAAAAGTCCTTCTATCTTTAAAAAAGCAATAAATTAGCCTGCCATCTCTTAACGAAATTATCTAAAAATCATCCGTTTCCTTTATGCATTCGTTGTTTCCATTAGAACCACCTGGAAGCAAGTTAAAACTCTTTTTCTTGGTGGTAAATTGAGCAGTTAACGTTATGAATGTCCAAAATTGGCCTCTTTATCATAAAATAATAAAATTTTAATATATTTATACAAAGCTTTTCAATAAATTATGTCATTTTCTGTATCTGAATAAAATTAAAAACTCAGTGTAAAAAAAAAAAAAAAAAAAAAAAAAAAGTCAATGGTAATTTAAGTTATTTTTGAAAGGCTTAAAGTTATGACGTGTGTCCAGTGACCACCTTTTGAGAATCTCCCCTATATATTTTAAAGAAATGACGTCTTTGTCCTGAACTAACAACAACAAAAAAAAGGAATAAGGATTTACCATATTCATAAACATACTTCTTTCTTAGTGAAGGATATGACCAGCACCTTTTTTCAATCGCTAGTGTGGAAGTATTCTGAGCAGTCCTCCTTTTTTTTACAGTTAATTTAGGTCAATTACGTAATTCCTCTAAGATATATAAACTATTTCTTTCGCCTTTATCAAGCAGCCCTTTAGGCAGTACTCTGGGCTATAATTAGGGCTCTTTGCACCCATTTTATGCTTTTTTTTCTCGCACTGAGGAAGGGGATACGAGAATCTTTGAAACGACCGTATGTGGTTTTTTGTGTCATGTTTGTACGTATTTGTGCGTTAAAATGTTGTTTAAGATTTTAACTTAGGTATTGCAATTAAAATAACTTGTTATAGAATTTATTTAATACATCGATTATTAGTAATGCATTTACACATACTTTACTTTATCTTATTCCCAAAGCATTATTGGTTGAACAAAACAAAAGTATTTTTAAAAGGATGATTTGTTTTTTCTATATGCATCTCTTCAGCTTTCTTGATGTTGAAAGATTGTGGGTGAAAAGGTTCAGTTCGGAATTATTCCTATACTTCTATTATAAGAGCGTTAAATTTGAACATTTCCTAATTCTATAAAATACTAAAAAAAATACAGAAAAGATTTGTGAAGTTATAAATATTGCACTAAATTCCTATAAATGCAAATTTAATTAATTAATTTTAATTGGCGAAATCCTTCTAAAATTTATTAAATGATTGTGTAAGTCCTCTAATGTACTTTCAATAATTCATGAAAAATGCTTTAGAAGATGAAATTTTCATGAATTCATATTTCGGGATATAAGGGGTTAACGTGAATGTCTGATAATATAAAATATCAATTTAAAAAAAAAATTAAAAAATTATGTCTTAGAAAAAAATTTTCCTCAAAATTTCATCTTCTCTGATCAAAAATTCAGATTTTTCATGTTTCTTTATCGTATGATCGCAAAATGGGTTTCTGCTAAATTCATTATTTATTTGTTACTGAATTTAGCCAAGGAAGAAAAAAAAATATGACTATATTTTTAAAATAGTATGAATCAACACATATTTCTATAAAGTTGGAGAAAGAATAACTCCTATTAACAATTTAAACTTTAAATTTGGATTTGAATAATTTTTATAGTAATAAATAAATAAAAAATGTATGTTTTGTCTTGAAGAAGACGTGTCTAAAAAAGTAAAAATAGTGCAAAATCGAATATTGTATGACTCTCAAATAAAGTTTCTATATAAATGTGGAATTTGTAAAATTATTTGTATAACGATTGAAATATTTTACATCATTGCAAATATAGATATTTTATCAAAAATGTTCCTTTTTTAAAAAAAAAATATTTTCAAATTTTGTGTTTATTATTTGTACAAAGCATAGAAAAGTGCTTTGGCAGTTTAATTTTGTTTAAATTGAATTTATTCTGTGTTGTATTTTTAATATTCTACAATATAACGCATTAGTTATATATATATATATATATATATATATATATATATAGGATAGACTTCAAATGTTTCAAAAGTATTCTTGTTAAAGCTTCTTTTGTGAAATTGATATTACATGATCTTTAAATAAAAATAAAATTATATAAAAATACATTTATTCTCATACACTTGAAGTAATCTTTCTCCAAAATGATGAAATAACATAATATTATTTTCTGGTACGATTATTTTCTTTTCTTTGTAGTCAAACAAAAAGATTCATTTTAATTAATAGTTTATTCATTTCTAAAATGTTTCAGAAGACTGACATAAAATAGTATAAAAATATTTCATGATTATGAAATTTTAATTATTATGAAATCTCAATTATTCAGAGGGAGAAATTCCGTAACAAAACTTTAATAAAGATGATTTAATTTAATATCCCCTGTTATAACAAGTGAATCAATTATGCAGTCTGATAAACACTCATTACTTATTTTTCAATATTCTTTTAGAAATGTTTCTGAAAATTCTACTAATTTTGAAATTATTTAATTGTTTGTTACAGTGTTGAAAATACAATTTTAATTCCATAGGTATGTAATAGAAATTGATTAAAAACTCTTTCTCGAATTAAAACCTTCAATTTTATTTTCGTTACCGGAGAGAAGTGTTAAATGGTAATTTATTTTCTTAATATAATTAAACGAATCAAATAATCTTTTTTCTATTTTGGAAAGGGAGAGACGAGTATCTTTAATAGCGGCACGAAGAATAGCGAAGTGGGATCTGTATATAGCCTTTCTGACGATGTCGCTCTTCGTCAAACCAAACGTTGCTTAAAACTTCGTATTAAAGAACATCAACATTATATTAAAAAACAAGAAACCAATAAATCCTCTATTGCAAAACATTGCTGAGAGATGACTTTTGACTCCAATTCTGTTAAAATAATTTGTAAACCTACGGCTATAGTAATCTGTAACTATACACGAAATTAATTTCCTTCAAGTCTTTCATATTTATAAAAATCTTGAAATTATTGTTATGTGTAAAATAGCTACCCCTCCCCCACCCCCATTAACGGATTGTTGGAAATAATATAGAAAAACCTCTTTTCTTAACTATTATTTTTTTAAAGCAATTCTCACTTCTTCGGTTCCATTTCTCATCTATTTTCCTATTGGCTGTTACCTACATACCTCTGTTTTCTTATTGGTCAATAAACTTTAAACTTGAATCCCTATCTCTCCTATATATGTGAGCAAATTTTCTCCATCCTTAGCACTGAGGACGGTATGCTATATGCTATCGAAAGGGGTATGCTTAAAATTTAAAATTATTAGTGCTTTTAACGTTGATATTTCTACATACTTATTATATTGCACCAAGCTCCATCTCAATAATAATGTGTCGTGTTTGAGTTGCTGTCAGTTGTGTTGCTTTTGAGTTGCATGAGATAATTCGATTCTTTTGGGGAAAATGAAATCTAACTTTATTGTAAATTTCGAAGACAATTATAGTATTAATTTTATTAACTACAATATTTCAAATAATATTCACAATTTAAGGCAAAAGCTTTCGCAATAAAGGTGCACATATTCTACAACTTTATTTAACAAAAGATTTTCTTTCTTCCAAGATTTGGCTTCGAATTTCGGAGCTGGTAGAAATGGCATCATTTGGGTGATCTTATACAAAAATGACTTTGTTTTGGCAAATTTATTCAAAAGCATTTTACATTTATGAATTAAAATGAATACTTAGAGAAATATATTTTTTCTCGCTAAAAAAATTTTTTGCTTCTGAAAAGTTATAATTACCATCCTAAAGAAATAGTTAAAATCTGTTTTTCATCTTTAAATTAAATTACAAAAGTTACGATCTATTTCATTTTATTTTTACGTCAATGGAATTTACCTCCATGTCCCAGCAGACAGGTGTTTTTTGCTTTCTAAAATAAACTGATTCCTGAAGCAGGAATATGTAAAAAAATGTTTCTTGAAATTCTTCCTTGAAATTGATTCTTTCTTGAAATTTTCTAAAAACTACAATTCAATCACAATATTTTTCAAACTAAATTATAGTTCAATAATCATCATAATAATTAAATAATCATATAGTTTTATACACAGTATTTTTTCACTATTTATTCAAATAAAATTTAAATAAAATTTAAGTTAAATTTGAAAATGACGTCAAAAAAAGAAATCTAATAATCCCTACCATATTTCCTTTCCTCCCTTTTATCCAGAAAAATGGGGCAATTTGGTTGACATTATTAGAGAAATGTCATTATAAATTACAAAAAAAATAAGTTCTAGAAAGCTAATTAAACTTTTAAATTTTAAAGTCCACTTTTGACACCCTCGGTTTTTTTCTATATGATGATGTAAAAGTTTAAAATGTGCGATGCTTAGATATTATAAATCTTAGCCTGTATCAATACAGGTCTGATATACACTTATACTGCTATCAGCAGAGGAACTATAAATATGCTGTGGAAGATACCTGTTACAAAACTGTATGTTGAATTCATAGAAAAGTCAGATATTGTTGACGACAGTTCTTTATTTGAATTCTATTTCATTCAATTACTTTATAAAAATACAGATTTAAGTTGAAAAATATTCAGAGCCAACTTTGTTTAAAATAGCTAAGTGAATCATTAAAAATAACTTTGGTTAAAACCGGATTAACTTCAATACACCTGGAGCTTTTCAAAACAGCTTAAATTTAAATCATAGCTAAAACCGTTTTCTAAAAACATCGTAAAGCTCAAACTAAATATCTTACTGTAACTTAAACTGAAACATATTAAAATCATAATGATAACTTTAAAGAAATGAACAGAAAGGAGAGAGCGCGGCAATTGATTAGGGAAACGCAATTTATACCTTTGAACTGGACGATTCCATTTTACAAAAAGGGTAGATCCGAGAATACTCGACTACGGAACGGCTAACGCCATCTATGAAACACTTTAAATTTAATGTCAGTTCTTTTAAATTAATTTAAGTTATAGGAAACAATTAACATTATATTCCAGGTGATGAAGGTATTGCTTTTAAAATAAAGAAGTTCTATAAGCATTAAAATGTAAAAAGGAAAGCTATTAAATCAATATAAGTTTACGTAAAGTTTTAAACCCATATTAGCCATAAGTGACAAGTAAAAACGGTTGAATAGATAACAAGGCCCCCCACTTGTCACTCATGGGAAAGAAAAATTTAAACAGTTAACAAATCCCTAGAATTTCCAAAATTCGCTCTGAATTTTCAAAGGTCAAACAAAAATTCAATCTGAACTTTTACCATTACATCTTTAATCTTCTCATAAAATCCAACATTTTTATCTAAATATAACTTGTCGCCTTTTAAACAGTAACACACAATACTAAACATTAATTACTAAAACTTAATTAATAAACTACATAATTACTAAACATTATAAACATTAACAAGATTTTTAACACTATATAACAAGAAACAAATTACCCTCATGCATCTAAAATGCAATATTTCCAACCACAGTATCTAAAATTTAACTCTGGTTTAAACTTCAACAGTCCATCAGCTTCAATTAATATTCCTAATACATTACTAGATAAATTCAAATCTTTCTGAAAAGCAAATCGTTTTAATACAACATCTAACGTGACTTCATTTTAAAACAGTTTCAATATAGTTTCAATACATTTTCAATCAATATATTTCAATATAAATTTCTGAAAAATTATACATATTCAAAACTTTATTAATTATCACATTCATCCATCATCTTTCATCCTTCATCATACATGGGCCCATGATTCCATTCTCTTTCATAACACATAATATACTCTATAAATGTTTAACTCATAATTTCATATTTCCACTGTATATAATAAATGCAGATTTTTTACATGTCAATAATTCAAATTACGCATTCAGATTTCTATTTCAATAACTGAAACAAGATTACACTTTCATTTCAAATTTAGCTCAAAAAATCTTAAACTAATAAAGTTCATGGTTAATCTCAATAAACTTACAACAATGTTAACGTAATGAAGTCGACTTCATGTATAATTAAACTCTTATATTTAAGTTTCACCAAGTGAACCGGGATACTAAAGTGGCATCTCCAATATTAAAATGAAGGACTTACTGAATTAAACTTTAACATGCCCGCAAAAAGGCCTTCCTGCAACAGTTACACCTTCGTCTGACACTATCCCCTGTAGACTCTCTGGCCGGATTACATTTTCACCTTTCACGAGACGTTACGAAAGGCCGCTCGAGCCCCGGAGAATGGAAGGGCAAAGGGTACTTATTGCATTCCGGCGGGATTTTAAATTGGTTCACAAGGCTAAACTAAATTCAATTTTTACACACAAAAAAATTTATGTTATACATAACCTTATATAGTCAAAACTTTAAAATACATCTTTTATACAGAAGCTGGACTATCTAGTACAATAAATATTATATAAATACACTTTAATGCAATGAGGGGTATTTAACAAAATTTAACAATCCCAGAAAACGTTTAATTTAAACCCTGATAATTCAAATTTACTAAGGGGCTTGGTGAAGATGTCCGCGTAATTTTCTTTACTTTTAACATACTTTACTTCAAAAATATTTTTATATACCAAATCTCTAATAAAAAATAACTTTACATCTATGTGCTTCGTTCTGTGGTTTTCAATGGGGAATTTGACAAAACTAATGGTGGCCTGATTATCAACCAATAATAAAGATTTTTCCTTTCTATCACAAATTATCCTTCGACCAATGCATTCGTCCATTATTCTATCGAACCATAAGAGCTCTCTTGCAGCTTCTGTCATCGCAATAAATTCCGATTCCATGGTCGATAAACTTATACATTTTTCCTTAAAGGACCTCCACATTATTGGTGATTTATCTAAAAGTAATAACTGACCTCCCATTGAAGTTCTGTCATCCCTGTTTGTGGCAAAATCGGCGTCTGAATATGCAATTACATGTACATTTTTACAATTCAAATTCAATTTTAAAGATTTAGAAAAACAAACACATCCCAAAAGCTTTAATAATCCATGCCAATGTACTAATCCAGGGTTATTTTGAAATTGGCTAAATATATTTACTGCATAAGCAATATCGGGCCTGGTTCTATTAGATAGAAACGACAAACATCCTAAAACACTTCTGTATGGAATTTTAGACATTTCAAATATTTCGTTATCGGATTGAGGGGATTGGGTTTTTGAATAAACTACACCTTTGCTTATTGGGAGTGAAGTGATAGGGAACTCAAACTTTTTAAATTTTTGACAAATGTCATCAATATAATGAATTTGATGTATTGCTAGATAGTCATTACCCTCCTCGAATTCTACACCCAATAGCTTTCTGGTTTTACCTAGTATCTTAAGATCAAAATAACCAGTCAAAAGTTTAACAACCTTTTCCACCACTCTTTCATTTTTACCGAAAATTACTATGTCGTCTACATAAAGAAGCAAGATAATGTTATCATCAAAAATATACACGCAATTGCACCATTCAAACTTAACAAACCCTATATCATGCAAAATTTTATTTATTTCAAAATACCACATTCTGCCAGACTGATGTAAACCATATAAAGCTTTTTCTAATTTACATACTAAATTTTCGTTTTCCACAAATCCTGGAGGTTGGGACATATATATTGTTTCGGCCAAAGGTGCATATAAATAAGCACATTTTACGTCGCATTGTAGGTGTGTCCATTTTTTACAGGAGACTAAAAGGGAAAAGAAAAATCTAATAATGGCAAAATTAACAACCGGTGAAAAAGTTTCATCATAGGTTTCCCCCTTTATTTGTTTGAAACCTTGTGCCACTAGGCGGGCCTTATACCTTACAATTTTGCCCTTGTCATCCTTTTTTAATGTGAAAACCCACCTACAACCTAAGGGTTTAGCATCGCTTGGTAACTTAACTAGTTTCCAAACTCCCCTTTCTCTCATAGTTTTCAATTCTTCTCTCATGGCCTGTTCCCAAAACTTCCTTTGTGGGGATTTTAAAACTTGTTTATAGGTAGTTGGTATTTTGATGTTATCTAGTCATATATCCTTATCAATATCAGAAGTCTCCGTATTTGAACAAGAACTATCCTCCTGACCTGAAACCACTCCTTTAAATTTATTTGATCCTTTAAAACAGAAAATATGAGGTTCAAATTTAAGATGATGCTTTTTACAATACTTTTCTACATCGTTTAAGGATCTCAACCTTTCAGTTTTTCCCTGTTCGTAATAGTAAATGTAGTTACGATTACCATAAGCACTCGTGGCAACTTTTCTTAACCAAACAGTATCAGAGAGTGGAACCCCCCTCAAAACATCTTTACTTGATTTTATTTCCTCTGTGGAATTCTCCTCCTCTGAAGAGGATAAATCTGGAGGTTTATACGAAGGGAAATAATTTATATTTGGGGTATCATTATTTTCAACCTCACCTTCAAACTCTTCATCAGATTCCTTATCAAAAATAGGAGATCCTATCTCTTTTGAACCCATCACTACTCCACTGCGCCGGACACTATCTGGGAGTTCCTCATTGAAAGAAACATTAATGGTTTCAATAATTTTGTTTTCTTCAGGTAGCCAAACCCGGTAACCTTTAGTACTAAAGGCGTAACCAGCCATTACCCCCCTTTTTGCTTTTGCATCAAGTTTCGACCTAAGTTGCTTGGGAACACCTATATATGCTATAGCTCCAAAGGGTTTTAAGTGTCTAACGGATGGTTTAGAGCCACTATAAAGTTCGAAAGGAGTCTTCGACTGAGATTTGTGACAAATGCGATTCCAAGTATACGTAAAATACAACGCTGCCTCCGGCCAGAAACTTCGTTTTAAACCACTTTCACTTAAAATTGATCTGATGCCGTTAGCAATCGTTTGATTGTATCTCTCAATAGTCCCATTTTGTTCAGGGGAGTATACGTCCGTAAATTCGTGTTTAATGCCTCTCCCTTCACAGAAAATCCTAAAATTATCATTTTTAAAATCCCCGCCATTATCTGATCGAATGTACTTTACTTTACGTTCGAGAAATCTCTCCGCCCGGATCACATGATTGCGAACAATTCCAAACACTTCGGATTTTTCCTTTATGGGAAAAACTGTGGCCTTACGCGTAAAATCGTCAATAATTGAGAGAAAATATCTCTCTCCGTTTCTTCCTTTCTCTCTTACAGGCCCCCAGACATCCATAAACAACAACTCGAGGGGACGTTTAGATCTAATCCTATTAATTGATTTAAATGACGTACGTCTATGTTTACTAAGTTTACATATTTCGCAAAAAAATTTTCCTGATTTAACCCGGGGAAGACCTCTAACACTTTCATTTCTGGCCGTATTTTCTATCAAATCTGGAGTTACATGCGCGAATCTGCGATGCCAAATTCTGAAATCATCTTTAGATAGATGGGACGTTTCAAATTTAACCTTTTTAGGAACTAAACTTGGAATTTTAGGATACAAATGATAAGTACCATCCCTAAGAAAAGCAGTAAATAAATATTGACCATCTTTGGACACCTCCACCTTACCGCCTTCACCAGTACATTTTACACCTTTTACATCCAATTTTGGACCTGAAATAAGATTTTTCCTTAGTTTAGGGGAATACATTACATCAGAAAAGAAAAACAGCCTTTGGCCAAACTTTAACTTTACATTTCCCTTTCCTTCTATCGGAAAAGTAACACCATTTACAGCAACAAACATTTTTTCATCTTTTAAAGGCTTAAATTTATAAAACAAACTCTTATCACGGCAAAAATGGTGTGAAGCTGCGGTATCAAATAACCAGCTATTTTCGCTTTCACTACCACTCAAATTTGCCTGAATATAAAACAAGAAAGGATTGTTTTTACCTTTTTGTTTAACGCTGTTAGAGTTTGATGATGATTCCTTCGCTTTGTCTCTGCGATTCCTGTTTCTCTTAACTGGAGATTGGGCACGTTCGGAACTGGATTCGGAGACATCAGACACACTAGAAACAGATGGAACACGACGATTGTAACTTCTAGAGTCTCTTCGGCGTTGTCGACAATCCCTCTGTAGATGGTTTGGGCTCCCATATTGAAAGCATCGAAGTCTACTTTTCTGTATATGTTGAGTCTCAACGAAAAGTTCTTTACGTTTGTCTAAATCTCGCATGGCTAATCTTGATTCTTCGGCGATTAATTCCATTAGAATATCATTGAAAATAAACTTTTCCTCCTTCCAACGTAATATAACTTGCACTATGCTGTCGAAATGGCTTGGGAGATGACGCAGGAGTTGAAATGATTTATACACCTCTTCAACAGGATGACCAAGGTCGTTCAGTTGATCGGCAATTCTATTTAACCTGGCAGCAAATAAATCTATCTTTTCATCTGGCTTTACTTTACAGGACATGAACTCGGAAAACAGGAACATATGCCGTGATCTATTATCAGGCTCGAAATGTTTCTTTAATACATCCCATACATCTTTGGGATTATCTTTGTTCTCTATGATTTTCCCAAAGTCCTTTCCCATATTTAAATAGATTGTGGATAAAGCAATCCTTTTCCTAGTATGAAAATCTTTCACATCCTTTGCTGTAATTCCCTTATCGGCATCAATTTCAGGTTCCTTCTCAATTCCAGCGACAATATCCCATGCGTTCTTCTCCAACAGAAGGTATTTTATATCCATTTGCCAAGTTGAGTAGTTTAAAGCTCCAAGCTTATCGATCTGTACTTGCATACTCACCATCTTCAAAAAAATATCAGCCCCCCCCCCCTTCTTAACAAACAGAAATGTCTTTGAAATGGGGCTAAAATTTATGACTCTTCTTATTTAAATTCAACACGCTTCTATTATCCAGGTATGGCATTGGTTGCCCATAACCTCTTCTCTTAGCCTGTATCAATACAGGTCTGATATACACTTATACTGCTATCAGCAGAGGAACTGTAAATGTGCTGTGGAAGATACCTGTTACAAAACTGTATGTTGAATTCATAGAAAAGTCAGATATTGTTGACGACAATTCTTTATTTGAATTCTATTTCATTCAATTACTTTATAAAAATACAGATTTAAGTTGAAAAATATTCAGAGCCAACTTTGTTTAAAATAGCTAAGTGAATCATTAAAAATAACTTTGGTTAAAACCGGATTAACTTCAATACACCTGGAGCTTTTCAAAACAGCTTAAATTTAAATCATAGCTAAAACCGTTTTCTAAAAACATCGTAAAACTCAAACTAAATATCTTACTGTAACTTAAACTCAAACATATTAAAATCATAATGATAACTTTAAAGAAATGAACAGAAAGGAAAGAGAGCGCGGCAATTGATTAGGGAAACGCAATTTATACCTTTGAACTGGACGATTCCATTTTACAAAAAGGGTAGATCCGAGAATACTCGACTACGGAACGGCTAACGCCATCTATGAAACACTTTAAATTTAATGTCAGTTCTTTTAAATTAATTTAAGTTATAGGAAACAATTAACATTATATTCCAGGTGATAAAGGTATTGCTTTTAAAATAAAGAAGTGCTATAAGCATTAAAATGTAAAAAGGAAAGCTATTAAATCAATATAAGTTTACATAAAGTTTTAAACCCATATTAGCCATAAGTGACAAGTAAAAACGGTTGAATAGATAACAATAAAAACAATGCAGTAGAAAAAATTGCAAAACCGAAATTTCACTGTCAAATGTTACCATTCAAAAAATGACGCCAGCGTTACGCACAACCAAGTTTTTTCTTTGTAATATAGATTCGCAAAGCACAAATAAAGTTTTAATATTAATATATTAGACATGTTACACATAAAGCAATTTTTTCAACAATATTTTTTTTAATTCTGTAATTCCGTTTGAATATTTAATTCATATTCTTTGAATATTAAATTCTTATATAAAGTAATGAAAATACATAAATTACTTTGAGAAAGGAATACGCAAAAATAAAAATATGCTCTTTGATTTTTTAATCATATTTATAAGGTAAATTTTTAATATATTTTAATATGAAATAATCTTTTCAAAAAAATAAATTTTATTCTTTATTTAAAAAAGTAATTATTGTAATTTTATGTTAGAATGTCCATGAAAGTTTTCTAGAATGCATTTCATAGGAACATTGCTTGAATTACGGCATTAATCATCGAAATGGAGCTGAATCCCATTATAATTAAGAGAAAATGATTCAATAATCGGGAGCGTAAATCAACTTTTTCACCTCCCATTCATAATGACGTTTTTGGAATCAACAAGATATTTATAATCGTGACTTGCTTTGCTTTATATAACAAATCCAAAAATTACTTAATATATAAATATATGTATTATAAGTATTCTGATTTCGTTTAAAGTAAAAAAAAAAAATTCTTTTCAACGTGTAAAAAAGAAAGTTTGAAAAAACACTGTCATATCGATGTATGAATAGTGATTGAATTTAGTTTTAAAAGGTTATTTTAGAGTTGCCTCATAATTACACATATTTAGAGAGAAATGTCTAAAAGAAAACAGATAAAAACAACAACTATAACGAAAAAAATGTACATTAATAGTTGCAAAAAATTAATAGTTTAATTTTGTACAAATTTAAATATATTTGCTCGGTAACAAACATTTTATTTGAGAAGTTCTGTGTAACGTAATCATAATCAAATGCCTTATCACAAGAAACATCAAGTTTGAATTGTTATTATTTATTAAAAACTGGCTTACCAAACGAAAAAAAATATATATAATAAAATTCACTGTTTTCTAGTCATTGTGCTAAATAAAATAAAATAAATTTTGATGCATTCAGCATAATAAATTTTCTGTATTTAAAAACGTTGCATAAACGCAAGGTTCTAATAGCCGCAAATGAAAGAGACAACCGTGAAATTGCACTGATATCTGCTGATTTCAGCCTTTCTTCACTGTTAAAAATTTGCAGCATTCTGGCAGGTCATTTGACCGGTTTTTTTTTCGAAAACAGTTACACAACCGTGAATTTAACACTATTATGACCATATTATTGGCAATTTTATGGTTATAAGTCGGTCTGGCTGTCTTTGCGCTGCAGCTTAACTTGATACATGTCAAGTATCATCTAAGCCGTCGGGAGACATGACATCTATGTGTCTGGCATCACAATATTTTTAAATGGACATTCACAAATTACCCCGAATAACGAAAGAATATTAATTAATTCGGTTAATGGGGAGATGGGGCACATGTGAACATGGGGCAGATGTGAACACCGCAATTTTTGCTATAGTTATAATAATTTTTTTTTTTTTTGAAAAAAAAAAAATTACTAAAGATGATAGCACCTGTAGACATATGGTAAAAGATTTTTGAAGGTCGTGGGCATTTTGTTTGTCCTCTGTAGCCGAAACACTGTTTTTAGATCTCAAAAGTAAAATCTTTGTTCCGAGTTTATAAGCGAATGACTTTATTTATTTATTCATTTATTTGAATTTGAGTGTTTTAAGGTATACTATGAATACTAATAAATATTTTTGATTAAGTACTTTTTCTTCTAAAATTAAGACATGTTAATTATTCATCAATTTAACAGAAGCAGCAATGTAGGGCACTTGTGAACAGAATAGTTGGGGCACATATGAACAGTACATAAATGCCCCAATAATCATTCTGTGATTCTGTTCATTTCAGTTAACTTCATGAGAAATAATGTCAGAGCCAATATATATAGTTTTACTGACATAGAAGACATTTCCGTCACACAAAGTTGATTTTGTATTGAAACTTCTATAAATACATCTGTCAGCAAGTCATAAAGAGCAACAAGCTTGTTTACTTTCAACTGTAATTTAAATAAATTGAATGTTTTCTAAAATGCAATAAGTTTTATGTATTATTTTACTAAACGGTTTACAAAAATATTTTTTATGCATTGTTAATACAAAAGTATTACCTTGAACAACTTTGCAAATTTTTCTATTATATTTGTTCTAAGCTTGCAACGATGGTTTACTTCCACCTCTAAAGCAGTTATCTATATTATGCTTGAATGGAGACAGATATCAGTAATATTTTAAGAAAGTAAAATTTTTAAACTGATAAGTACCGTAAAATCCCGATTGTGACACCGCCCCCTTTTTCAAAAGCAAAATAAGATAGAGGGGCTAGAATTATAATCGAGATTTTTTTAATCATTAAAAATCCCTTCTTTATCTATAATTTACAAGTAAACAAGGGAATTACAGGAGTGAGAATCTTTCGCATTTCGGCAGATTTCCGATAAATAGTATATAAATGCCCCCTCCCTAAAATTTTCTCCAAATAAAAACCCCTAGGCAAAATTCAAAAGTTTTAATTTCTTTTTTAAAATTGCTTCTTTATTTTTTCCTTTTATTACAACAATATTTAATTAATCATCTATGCCTCCCACACAAATTTATATATTTTCATTTTACAAACATTTGCTTAAACTTATCACCCAGAAATTAGAGAAATATATACATATTTTTTTCTTTATGGTGAATTAAACAAGTGCTACAACTAATGATTATGATGATAAATTAATAACAGAATAAAAAGCATTTCAAAGGATATTTTCCCCTTGTGTTCACATGTGTCCCACGTGTGCTCACATCTACCCCGCTAATGGGGCACATGTGAACAATTTGTGGAATTTATAAAACTATTAAAAGAGTAAGAAAATCTATGCAAGTGATTTTTTAAAAAATACCATGTGTAAAAGAAAGCTCTGTTTACTATATTGTGTAGTTTTCGTTTATAGAAATTAATCCAATTATGAGAAAAAGCTATATTCATGCGAATTGTTCACATGTGCCCCCATATCCCCTACTGCATTTAATGTAATTGCTAGCAAATAAATATCAATATTAGTAAAATATCGGCTTTGCATATATATATGCTAGTTTGGATAGAAATAATATTTTATATAAAAAATATATTTCGCTTTGTACGAGACGAAAACGAATTTATTTGAAATATTTTGCAAGATAGGTGCCTAATAAAGTTATACTTAATTGTAACTGTACATTTAAATACTATGAATAATGATCTGTTCAAGTTGTTTATGTTTTTTATATAACATTTGTATATACAGGGTGTCCACTCTCAACGGTGTCTAATGACTAATTCCTAAATCGTTAGTCATAGACATATAGTTCCAATTACAAAAATGTTTTAAATGAGGTAAAGACGTATATTAAAAGTGATTTGGGTTAATAAAAACATTTCTTAAAAAGCTACGAAATTTAAATTTTTATACGGTCCCCCAATCCTAAAAGTTATATTTCATAAAATTTCCCTCTTACACTGACAAGTAAGACAGAAAAAAATCCCATTATTCTATGATAAAACCTGTCCGAGTAATAGCTGTTTAAAGTTAGAGCATATTTTTTACTGCGAAATAGGGGTCCTTCACAAATTTAATAAAAATATAAATTATCGTCTGACGTGTTAAAAAAATAGTTGAGAGTAAAGTAAACATTACAATATAAATTTGAAATCTAAAATCATTCTGAAATATTAATGTAAAATATATACAATATGTACCAAACATATAAGAGGAAAAAAAACAGAATTTTTTTCAATAAAATGATGAAAAATGACAGCATTAATTCTTTTAAAAAATTATACATATTTTTAAATGCTATTAGATTACACTAGCCTTCAAAATTTGGGTTGTGTCATGTTTTTTGGCTTTTGATTATTGATTCTTATGGATTTTGTAGCTCTGAATCCGAAAATGTCTTTCATTTTCAACCATTAAGTCAGGGTTTTTCGCAAATCGTAAGTTTCAAAGTTAAAAGTTAAAATTGAACCCACCACCGCCATCACCTCATTGGATCCTTGAGCTGTTTAGCTGTAAGAATCCCAGTATAAGACAAAAAATTGAATAAATTATTGAATTAAATACAATTAAATTAAATAAAAGAAATTTAAAACCCATTTCATTGTACCAGATTTTCACTATATTTAAACTTTGAAATTACAATTTGCGAAAAAATCTAACGTGATGTCTAAAAATGAAGGTCATTTTCTGAGCCAGTGCTAAAAATTGCATAAAAATCAATTATCAAAAGTTAAAGAGTACATCCTCTATTTTATAGTATCATATTTTTTTTTCTATTTTTAACTTTGAAATTTACGATTTGCGAAAAATGACAAGATGCAATGGGTAAAAATGAAGGTAATTCTCGGATTCAGCGCTAAAAAATACATGAAAATCAGTTTAAAAAGCTAAATGCATAACGACCACAGGTTTGTGTTATTTAACTTGTTAAACTTATTGGCGGTAATCTATCCGATTTTTTTTTTTGTGATATCCTGTAAAATAAGTATAAATGGAAATCACTGAAAATCATAATAATATTACATAGTCATCCGATTTACGTCGGTACGTGAGTTTTCACCTCAATCGGATATTTTAAAGCGAGTTAATATTGGAGAGCAAATTTTGAGCTAGGAAGACATAGATACGATCGTTTCAAGTTAAATAAAAGCTTATAAAAATAACATAATTTTTGTTAAAAGAAATCACGAAAAAAAAACAACCTCAAATCCTTTCAAAATAAAACATATGTTAAAATACAATTATTTCAACCAATCTGAAACTTAATAAAAGCCAACACTAATCGTAATACTTCTACAATTTCTTTCAAAGCACAAATACAAGTGAAATAAGTTCGTGTAATACTTCAAACACTTTGAATACGACTCCTCGAAGCACGGCTGAACTCATACGTATTCAAATTAAGTAAAGTGGTGTAAGTCATGAATTTCAAAGTTTTATAACTCTGTCAATTTTAGTATTGGATGAACGTGACTTTTTTTCTCTCTCTTTTTAGTGTAACGTGGAATTTTTACTAAATATCATTTATAGGACCGGGGACTGTATAGAAAATTAAATTTCGTAACTTTTTAAGAAAATTTTTTATAGAGCCAAATCGCTCTTTATATACTTCTTTACCTCATTTAAAACCTTTTTGTAATTGGAACTATATGTCTCTGATTAGTGATTTAGGAATTAGTCATTGGACAGCGTTGAGTGTGTACGCAAGAACGTACATTTAAAGAAACATTAAAATAATTAATTTGATAAAGCAAATATATTACCCTAATCAATATAAAGCATTCGGTAAACCTGACATAAAATCTTGCAAAACATTTTAACTTTAACTCTTAACGAAGGAAAAAAATAGAATTTTCAGGAAAACTTATTAGGTAAGGATCAAATAAACGTCCACACTTCCTACTTTATTCGGCTTACAAAAGAATATTGCATCGGTTTAACACATCTCAGCGTTAAAAAGGAGAATAAAATAGGCAAATGTCACTTCCAATGCCTTTCTCAGCCACGACTTCTCCTTTTCTCTATTTATAGTAAATTTATTCTCAACCAGGTATTTCAAAAACGTAATTTAATGCACCTGGAAACCTTTACTAAAAAA
Organism: Maratus speciosus; assembly: GCA_963932465.1. Taxonomy (NCBI): domain Eukaryota; kingdom Metazoa; phylum Arthropoda; class Arachnida; order Araneae; family Salticidae; genus Maratus; species Maratus speciosus. The sequence continues at coordinate 95,800,547 of OZ010789.1, read as the reverse complement.
GAGCAATGTACATTTTTTTCACTAGTTCATACACTAAAATTAACTTATATAAATATCAGATCAAATTATTTTATAATTTGTAAAAAAAAAAAAAAAAAAAAAAAAAAAAAAAATACTTATAAGAAATTTTAAGAAGTGACAAAAACGTTTCTAGACAGTTGAGCGGTTCCTTCTTATGATTTTTGTTGAATGAAGTAGCTTATCATTATTACACTCAGTTTATAAATACCAGAAATTATGGAACAAATATTCTAACGATTAATTTTATTAATGGGAAATGTAAAATTAATAATATTATCCTGCTCTTAAATATTAAATACTTTTGAAAATTATAATTTATATTAAAATTATGAACTTTGATTTTTGCAAAAGGATATCAGTCACCACATAAATGTGTAATATTTTAATGCAACCATTTATAATAAAATATTTTGCTTCTTTTGTTAATATATTTTCTTGATATATATCAGTCCAGGAGGCGACGACATAAAAACCCTATGTTATCAGATACAAGAAAAAAAAACGATATTTTATGTATGAATAGAAATATGAGATCCTAATGGCCTATGTCTGCCGAAAGTGAAGTGGTGCCTAAGCCAAATATAAATGTAACTTTCGGTGTATTTTCAGAAGCTTAACCCAAGTTCTGTAATACAAGAAAAATAAAATATGGAAAATGTTGAGTTCCTTTAGTACTATAATAATATATTGGTCTACCTTGTCGCAACCGATACTATACACATGGCAGGTATCGATCAGATGGCAGGTAATCGATACCATACACATTATTTTTAATGTCTACCTATGTTATTGCATACAAGGATAATTTATGTTTTAAAACCTACAACTGCCATGAAACTATTGTAAATATTCATTACATTGTTGCCTGTTAAATATTTAATCTGAAGCGAAAAAATGTCAAAGCACAACTTAAAAAATCATTGTTCATGGGGCCTATAAAAATAAGGTAGTTCAGTGTGATCAAATATTGTAAATATGTTCTTAAACTTCTAAAATAAAACTTCACCGACAGAACAGAGACTGACCAAGTGAACAGGCACACTTGCGTCTCTCTGGAGCTGAACTGGGTCAGACAAGGGGGTCTCCTTTCCCCTTCTTTACTTTTGTGCGGTACCGTTGCTTCGGCCGGGGTTTCGCTTTTTTGTAGATAAACATTACTGGGTGTGGCTAGTTGAGCTAAAACCAATTGGTAGGTCTCTCCACCTGGTTCATGGAACTATTAATAAAGAGGAAATGACATATCCTTTAAATAGTGAAGCTTGAACTGTAACCGCTTACGCAGGGGTTGATTATCGCCGGCGGAAACTTCCACCAGTAAATTTATATAGAAAATTCCTCCTTATTTAGACGCCTTATTAGTTCAAAACTTCAGTCATAAATAACAGAAGAAACAGATTTTCATTTTTACTGGTGACAACTTACTTTGATGGAAGTCAGGCTCTGCATTTTCGCCAGATTGTGACAACCAGTGAAACAAACTGACTTTTTTACAGACAAACTGACACCACTAAAAGCAAATAGAAAATTTTACCACATTTGTGAGAAAATATTTCCGTGAATAAAACGCTTAAATAGGACGAAAATTTCTAATAAATTTTACTGGTGGGAAGTTTGCCCCTCTGACAATCAGAAACTGTAGATCCGATTAGAAAAAACTGCTGCCATCTTATGACAACCTCCTCAGTTACTTCACTTGCAACTGGTAGACAATACATTATATGTCTCCATATATATTCATAACTCCATTATTTGGCCGAACCTGATCCGAACCTGTCTGCCGGAAGTGAAGTGGTGACTAAGCCAATTATTAATATAACTTCCTGTGTATTTTTAGAGGCGTAACCTAAGTTCTGTAATACAAGAAATATAAAATATGGAAAATGTGGAGTTCTTTTAGATCTATAATAATATCTTGGTCTGCCTTGTCGCACGCATATATACACGTGGCAGACGTATTATTATCGCAACTATTTTTAATGTTTATCTATGTTATCGAATACAAAGATAATTTATATTTTAAAATTAAGTTTAAATATTATTATTACCGAATACCGACTTCTGTCGAAGATCAGCTGTAGCTAGACCTTCTTCAGACCAATTTATATAGTGCGCGTTCATATCAATTTGTATCGATTTCATCGAATAAATCTGCGTCATTTGGGAAAGTTTTGCGTCACTCTCTTAACTATCCAGCCGCGGATAACGCTCATATCGCGTTTCACATATTCTATACAATTTCGTAGACCATGCTATTTCCGCAATCCAGTGTTGGCAGTGGACACCTTTTTTTTTTTTTTTTTTTCAGATTGCTTGAATTCCACCACTTAAAAAAAACCCAAAAAAAAACGTATAATTGAGCTTATTCTTACGTTATTTAATCTATAATTAAATAAAGTGACTATTTCTACTCCAAAAATGTGTTGGGAATCAAACAATCTAAATAATAATAATAATAATAAACACTTGCAACACTTAAAAATATTCTGCGGTTTTATACAAGAAAAAGTCGCTCGCAGCTGGAGGTTTAATACCATGGTTGATGTGAAATGCATGAAAAACCTATAGCTGATACGCTTTGTTAGGCATCCAAATTGATTTTTTTTCTTGCTTTTGTCGAGACCAGACTGAAAAATTGCAGGCCTGCATTTTGGAAACTTTTTGCAAAGGGCAAAACTTAATATATATATATATATATATATATATATATATATATATATATATATTTATATATATTAGACATATATTCATATTATAATATTAAAAATATATATTTATTATCTTAAAGGTCGTTTTTTTAAGAGTTGTGTCATTTTTAATTAACATACAATATGAACAAATGAAATGTTCTTAAGTAATCCCCTGATTAATAAATGGTATATTAAATAGTGTACGATTAACGATGGTAAGCCCGGTGTTAAATCTACCTTAAGGATTTAAAAGGAAAATAAAATGAGACTTTTATCTTTACCACTAACAACATATTTCTACATTTTTATGCAAAATAAGATAAATTCCGATAAATATTTATATAAAAGAACTAGGTGAAGGGTCCGCAAAAATACTTTACTTAGACTATATTTAAAACGGGATTAGGCAGGCAGGAATTACACATTTTCGAAAGTTTTGTTCTTCGCGGAATTTTTCCGAAACACAGGCTTGCAATTACCCAGTCTGTTTTCGACAGCAGCAAAAAGAAAATCAATCTGGATGCCAGTCAAAATGTGTCAGCTTTAGGTTTTTCATGTATTTCACATCATCCATGGTATTAAGAAAGTGAAACAAAACATTACCAAATGACGTAGTTTCATTCGATGAAATCGATACAACATTATATGAACGCATACTTTATAAAATTGGTATGCCGAAGGTCTAGTTACAGTTGATCGTCGGCAGACCTCTAATTTTGGTAATAACCATGTTTAAACTTAATTTTAAAATATAAATTATCCTTGTATTCGATAACGTACGTAAACATTTAAAATAAATACGATAAAAATACGTCTGCCACGTGTATGGCATCGATTGCAACAAGTAATTCCAAGATATTATTATAGTACTAAAGAAACTCAACATTTTCCATATTCTATTTGTCTTGGTATAACTTAGGTTAAGCCTCTAAAAATGCACCGGAAGTGGCATCAATATTTGGCTTAGCCACCGTTTCACTTCCGGTAGACTTTGGTCATTAGATCCCCCTATTTCTATTCATACATAAAATATATTTTTTTCTTGTATCTAACATAAGGTTTTACGTCGTCGCCTTCTGGACTATATGCGATAATACAAATGTCGAAAGAATATATATATATATATATATATATATATATATATATATATATAATTCTAAAAATGAACAACATAGGAACATTAGAAACCAGTTATATATATATATATATACATAATATTAAGATGAAATCACAAATATATGAACAAATGGTAAAATTCTAATAGATGAACATAGGAAACCAGTATGTAAAATAAAAAACTATGAATAACCCACAGAATCATCAGAGGTGCTTGTTGGTTAATTCATAGTGAAGATGCGTCATTTCATCCAATTTTGTCTCCATTAAGCCTAAAATGACAAAATTTAGCACCTAATAGCGCATCATAAAAGAAAAAGGTAACTGTAACTGAATAATTATTATAGCTTAGTTTTAGCTGTTCAATTTCATTTTGTTCATTATATATATATATGTGACGTTTTGACGGCGAGTAGTTTGTATTGTCGAAAAAATATGAGGGTTTCCATTCCTACACTACACAGGTGGCAGCCGACTGGGTTTAAAATAATAAAGAAAAATGAAGAATTAACATAAGGCAGTCGCTTGGAACATTATTCACTTTATTTCCACACTCTCGATTAAATCTAGGGAAGATGCTCTCTCCTTCCATGGTAAAAAGAATAAAGTCTATTCTTCCTGTCACAATTAGTTTAAAAACACTCCATCTCTTGACAGCCGTCTAGTCTTTAATCCGTTAATATCTAACATCTATCACCCATTACGATACCGTTGTTTCCTCATCCTACTCACATAATAAACAGTATTCATCCAACGTTTTACTACCTCCATCGAGCAATCACATTGAATATCCAGTTTGCTACGACTGCAATCCACCACGTCACCTCTACATGCTAAAACTAAAAAGCTTCTAAGCTCACAGCCCATCTACTCCTATATGCTATATCCTTTATGCTATCTCTCTGGTTCCCGCCATTCGTATTTATACTCTGCTGAAAAGATTGTTCTAGAAACTTCTTATATTCTCGCACCAGCTATCTAAAGCATAAACAAATGTTAAAATCTGTAGTCGAGATTATGCAAAATTAACCCCCTTTTCCCTCTTCAGACGATAAAAGAAATGAATTTATGTCTGCGAAGTTTTAATCTTTGAAATATTTTAATTACACCTGGATATTTTAAATAAAAGAATAAATTCAAATAAGTAGGTTTTTTCTTTAAGACAGAATAATATTTTAGCAGTTAAATAAAGATTTAAGGGGAATATGATATACCGGGATTTAATAGCGAAATTTAATAGGAATTTAAATAATAAAAGTTTTATTAAAGAAATATAAATAATCGAGCCATTTTTAGATTTACGCAATTTGGAATAAATATGAATTAAGATCTTAGAGATTAATAGACTAGGGTTTTAATTTAATAAGCCGGTATAATATACGGAATATTACTGAAAAAGGAAAATTTACACAAAATACTTTAAACTTGGCGCAAAAATTTAAATTTTGTAATATTATCCCCCCTCCCCAAAGACTTTGTATGAAATTTGTGGTTAATTAACTACAATTTCAGACAACAGACTTGTAATAAATTTGGAAGTTGATTTTTGAATATTGAAAATTTTAGAGACGTCAGCGAAGAGATGGAAAAGTAAAATTTAGCAATGCAAGAGAAAAAAAAATACTAAGAGCATTTAAATTTAGCTGAGAGCATTTCCCCTGTAAAATAATACAAATAATGGTTACAACATCACTTACCATTTGCAAGTGCATAGGAAAATATAAACACAATAATAAATAAAGAATAAGTATAAATACAATAAGAAATAAATAATAAGAAATAATAAAACTATAGTAATAAATAACAACAAATTATTTTATCTTATGGAAATTTAGTGTATTTCCATTTCTCTTATCACAAACATATTTCCAATCAATTAAGATTCAACACTTCATTTACTTCAAGTAGAATTTTTAGTTCTATTGGCTTAATCAGTTCGTAGGTCATAAAAGTCCTTTAGCAAAAATAGTGATACAGTCCTTAAGTAAAAAGTTCAGCTGCAATAAATATTCTTTACTAAATTTGTTTCGACTACTCTACCTATTAAACTCTTTACATTATGTTTGTTTAAATACTATTTGTCATCACAATAGTAGTTTTATTTTAATAAACAAATTCCTAGTAGTTATTCAACTACCTTTTAACGTTTGTTTATCGACTACTTTTTTGAGCTCCTTTTCCCATTCTAATTGGGACTCACCATCTTTTACAACTTCTCACTTGTTTTAGTAAATATCATAACTTTTCACTTATAAGTTATGTTCTCTTTTTCTTTAATAAATAATGAATCTTTCAATAAATAATATAATACTTTCAATTCATAATCATAATAATAAAATTCTCAACAGTATACTTGATTAATAGCAATAATAATACTTAATAACAATATTATATTCTAAGAAAATATCACAGATTGTTTACTTATTGACACGGAAAATAATGGTTGAGGATAAAAATAATACATAGCAATTAATAATTTTCTTATTTTTTACTTATATAAGAAAGTATTTTTGCCAGCCGAAACATAAAAAAAAAATAATAGTAATAATTCCAAAGTCCAAATAAATTTAACTCTAAATATTTAGAAAGTGGACTCTCAACCAGTATTTCTTTACAATAATTTATCTCTCTGATACTCTTGATGAATAGACGTGCATTTGATAAACTTAGAATGGTAAAATAAAGAAAATAAATAGGAATAAAAGATAATTTGTTTATGTACTAAATTTTCTATTGCTACACAATCACTACAAAATCTCATCACAATTATCAATTTTCTATGTTTATACAATTATAATAATATTATCAATTCTTACTATTTTTGTAAACAAGTGGCAAAAATGGAATAAAATAAATATAGTTTATTTTGATATAAACTGGATATAGAATTAAAAATATTTATTTTTATTTTTCAACATCAATCTGAAAATTCCCAAAATCAAATACACATCCTATGCCTGCATAGAGTGTCTACCTAATCCCAAAAACTTCCAAACACCAGTAATATCCTCGTGGCGCCCCAAGGTCATACCTGGTAATGTTGAAAACTATTGATGAAAGAAAAAAAAAATCTAAAGAATTATAATTTAATCTATGGTTTTTACTTTAGTTTGAGTCTGTGATGGCAATTATTTGTCAAATATTAGGAATAGTAGGAAGTAAATTACTAGGAAGAGTATCAGAGCATGTTGCATCACTTCTAAATAAACACTCTTGTTCCCAATGATATGCATTATTTACACCTTTATTTGTACATATTCTACATGGTCTAGAAGGATATGGTTTCTGAAAGTAATTATTTTGAAAATTTCTAGACCCCTGATTTTGATACTGTCTTTGTGGAATCCAATTCCTAGGTGCATTATTGGGCCTATTTGGCTGAAAATTAGGTCTACTTGGTTGAGTCCAAGGCCTAGGTGGTTGAAATTGTTGAAAATTTTGTCTAACTGGTTGTTGATTTACTGTTTGGTTTGAAATTTGAGGAGTGGAAACTTCAACAAATTGCTTAACAAGCCGGTACCATTCAGTGGTACTATTTGGAGGGTTTACATTAATATTATTTCTATACTCTGGTTTTAATCCATCTGTCAACCCTTGTATTAGAAGAGTCTCACAAAGATGGAGTTTCCTCCCAATTCCTACTTTTTTGTGAAAATAATTTTCTAAATTATCTAATTTATCTAATTTTAGAGTTGAGAAATGAGAAAAATTTGGAACATTTAGTTCAATGAATTTTTCTATCAAGATTTTTGAAATCTGTTCATAACTAGTACAATTAACACAATCATTGATATAGACTTTTAGTGCTTCACCCTTTAAATACTGTGGAATAGATTTAAATTTCCACTCTAAATCTTTATTTTCTCTAGTACACATATCATCATAATAATTTAACCAAGCCTGGATTTCCATTCCAGTACTAGGATCAAAATTGACTAATTTTGGTTCAGCCATTATATCAGTATTCATTAAAATAAAAGAAGCACTTCTATTCTCTTTAATACGTCCTGATCTTAACAACATTTAAACTAATAGAGCTCTATTTTTCATAATAGATTAAGTACTCTTTCAGACTTTAATAATAAATAAATAATTCTCATGACTTCATAATAAACTTTACAATAAATAAATAAATAAATAAATAAATACTCTTCACGAAGTAATAAATAAACCTCATAAATAAATAATAAATAAATCTCATAAATAAAGAATTCTCATACTTAATAAATAAATCTCATAAATAAAGAATTCTCATACTTAATAATAAATAAATCTCAATAAATAACAAACAATAACAAAAATAATAACATAAGTGTAAAAATATTTTGAAAAGAACTCACTCCAGTCATCTTGTCATACAATCACCAGAACTATACATTGCTATTCACATTAGCCATGTAACTTTTTAACTTTCCGGCACTGATCTTTAGTAACTCTCATAAGCTATCGTGTACCAGTAACAGTACACATTCGTAATTTTGGAGACACACCCGTTTTTATTGCCGTCACTTCTAAATCCTGTCGGACTTTTCTTTTCTCTGTGACGTTTTGACGGCGAGTAGTTTGTATTGTCGAAAAAATATGAGGGTTTCCATTCTTACACTACACAGGTGGCAGCCGACTGGGTTTAAAATAATAAGGAAAAATGAAGAATTAACATAAGGCAGTCGCTTGGAACATTATTCTCTTTATTTCCACACTCTCGATTAAATCTAGGGAAGATGCTCTCTCCTTCCATGGTAAAAAGAATAAAGTCTATTCTTCCTGTCACAATTAGTTTAAAAACACTCCATCTCTTGACAGCCGTCTAGTCTTTAATCCGTTAATATCTAACATCTATCACCCATTACGATGCCGTTGCTTCCTCATTCTACTCACATAATAAACAGTATTCATCCAACGTTTTACTACCTCCATCGAGCAATCACATTGAATATCCAGTTTGCTACGACTGCAATCCACCACGTCACCTCTACATGCTAAAACTAAAAAGCTTCTAAGCTCACAGCCAGTGTGACCGTTTTTTCAAGCTAAATGCAGGCTAGATTTAGCCTGACAACAGGCTAAAAATAAAATCGATTGTCCTGCTATCTATTGACGGTTTGTATAATTAAAAATGTAAAAAAATCATATTTTGAGAAACAAATTCGATATACGATCTTTAGGTTCACTGTAGCATGGTTCAATCAAAAACGATTAACGTAATATTTATTATTCATATACAGGGGTCCACAAAAAATATCGGGTCCATTACTTTCTAAAAGCGTAAATTGTTGGAAGTATCGTATTTGAATTATATTACACTACACTGGCGAAATTGACATACTTTGTTCATATACATTATTGTATGTTTTTAACAAAAGATGTATACTTCATACATACTGTTTGGGTTTCATATCTGACGAAACCTTATTCGTCTCACTTGTCTGTCTGTCTGTCCGTCTGTCACAGAGTCCATTTAAAAAAAACTATACATATTGGAGACTTGAAATTTTGCATACTTATAGCTAAACACCACGCATCAAACGCCAAAACATAAAATTTTGAAAAAGTCTAATATTTATCCCTCTGGGCTCTAACTTGTGTATTTTAAACAATTTTTCTAACTCAGCCCCTAATTAAGTTGGAAACTCGAAAGCTCGCATGCTTATAGCTGAACGCTTGCGATAACACGACAAATCATAAAATTTTGAAAAAGTCATATTTAACCCTCCGGTCTCTAACTTCTGTATTTTAAGCAAATTTTTTAACTCAGCCCCTAATTAAGTTGGAGACATGAAATTTTGCATACTTATAGCTGAACACCTCACATCAAACGACAAACATAAAATTTTGAAAAAGTCTAATATTTAACCCTCCTACTGGGCTCTAACTTGCGTATTTTAAACAATTTTTCTAATTCAGCCACTAATTAAATTGGAGACATGGAATTTTACATACATATGGCTGAACACCTCACATCAAACGACAAATCATAAAATTTTGAAAAAGTGTAATATTTAACCCTCTGTGCTCTAACTTGTGTATTTTAAGCAATTTTTCTAACTCAGCCCCTGATTAAGTTAGAGACGTGAAATTTTGCATACTTATAGCTGAACACTTGCGATAACACCACAAATCATAAAATTTTGAAAAAGTCATGTTTAACCCTCCGGTCTCTAACTTGTGTATTTTAAGCAATTTTTCTAATTCAGCCCCTAATTAAGTTGGAGACATGAAATTTTGCATACTTATAGCTGAATACTTGCGATAACACCACAAATCATAAAATTTTGAAAAAGTCATATTTAACCCTCCAGTCTCTAACTTGTGCATTTTAAGCAATTTTCTAACACAGCCCCTAATTAAGTTGGAGACATGAAATTTTGCATACTTAAAGCTAAGGACGTAAGTGAAAACGTAAAAAAAAAAAAAAAAAAAAAAAAAAAAAAAATTAATTTTAAAATTTCAGTTATACAATCTTCCCACCAGGGGTACTATCAGCGAAAAAAAAGTTTCGTGTAAAATATTTTAGTAAAACATAAATTTCACCATGGCAGAAACGTATTCTGAAAATTTATTTTAATAAAAATATTTTATTTTAAAATAGTTGTTCTATTTCCTGCCAGGGGACACTGTATATATAAACACGTGATAAAACTGTGTTGAATCTGTGCGAACTTTAACTTTATTATAGCTATCATAAATTGAAAAATCAAAAAAATTAATTTTACCGAAATTTGGTTACCCCCATTTCCTCCCATCTTATTCCTTTGTACGGTCTTGTACAATAACTTTAAATGCTATATACATCCTCTTCAAGAAAAGTTATTCTGTAGGAGACTGTAACAACATGATAAAATTACATTACCGTCAGCGTTCTACAAACCCCGCATTTAACATATATTAATTTGATACTTACATGTTCTTTTGTATGACCTTGTAAAATAACTATAAATGCTATATGCACTATGCCGAAGAAAAACATGCTGTGTGTGACTTTAAGAACATCCAAAAATTGCATTACAATCGGCGATCTACGAAACCCGCATTTAACATATATTCGTATACTTTTCTCCGGCCCTGTAAAGCAGCTATAAATGTTATATGCACCATCTCTAAGAAAAATATCATGCTGTAGATGACTGTAACAACATCATAAAATTACATTACAATCGGTGATCTACAAATCCCGCATTTAACATGTATTCGTATTTCGTATTCTTTTGTAAGGCCCTGTATAATAACTATAAATGCTACATGCAACCGCTTAAAAAAAAAAACAGGCTGCGGGTGACTGTAACAACATGCTAAAATTACATAACCATCAATGATCTACCAATCCCGCATTTAACATATGTACGTATTCTTTTGTGCGGCCCTGTACAATAATTATAAATGCTATATATATCCTCTTTAAGAAAAATCATTCTGTATGCTAATGTAAAAACATATTAAAATTACACTATCATCAGCGTTCTAGAAAACCTGCATTTAACATATATTCGCTTCATACATTCGTGTTCTTTTGCGCGGCCCTGTAAAATAACTCTAATTGCTGTATGCACCTTCTTGAAGGTAAAACATGCTGCGGTGACTGTAACAGCACGCTAAAATTATATTGCATCAACGATCTAAAAATCCCGCATATAACATACATTAGTATTCTACTGTACGGCCCTGTACAATTATTATAAATGCTATTTGCGCCCTCTTGATAAAAATAAAATAAAAAATATGCTGTGTGTGACTGTAACAACGTGCTAAAGTTTCATTACCATCAGTGATCTACAAACCCCGCATTTAAGATATATTCGTTTCATACATTCGTGTTCTTTTGTGGGACCCTGTAAAATAACTATTATAAATGCTAAATGCACCATCTTGAAGAAACAATTTGGTTAAGTGTGATCACAGATCGCACAGATGGTTTCGTTTAATATTCCTTTCAAAACACTTTATCTTTTTGAAAAAATATGTTAGTTCCACATTTTGCAACCAGGGGCCCACTCTATTCTAAATAAAACCTGTATCCGAAAGAAATTCCGTTTCACAACCTATCCGTAGACATATTAGTCGAGGGGATCAGGCCCATAGCACTCGATATAGGTAGGCGTCACCTGGTGGTAAAAAGTGAAACTAAAATATGTAAGGCTGTGGTGCACAATAAGAAAGAGTGGTCAAAGGGCTGTAATAATATAAGACTTTTTGAATTTTTATGATATGTAGTGTGATCGCAAGTCTTCAGCTTTAAGTATGCAAAATTTCATATCTCCAACTTAATTAGGGACTGAGTTAGAAAAATTGCTTAAAATACACAAGTCAGAGAACGGAGGGTTAAACATGACTTTTTCGAAATTTTATGGTTTGTCGTGTTATCGCAAGTGTTCAGCTATAAGTATGCAAACTTTCATGTCTCCAACTTAATTAGGGGCTGAGTTAGAAAAATTGCTTAAAATACAGAAATTAGAAACCGGAGGGTTAAATATGACATTTTCAAAATTTTATGATTTGTCGTGTTATCGCAAGTGTTCAGCTATAGAAAAATTGTTTAAAATACACAAGTTAGAGCCCAGAGGGTTAAACATTAGAACTTTTTCAAAATTTTATGATGTGTCGTTTGATGTGAGATGTTCAGCTATAAGTATGCAAGCTTTCAAGTCTCCTACTTAACTAGGGGCTGAGTTAGAAAGATTGTTTAAAATACACATGTTAGAGCCTAGAGCGTTAAATATTAGACTTTTTCAAATTTTTATTATTTGCCGTTTGACGTGTGGTGTTCAGGTATAAGTATGCGAAATTCCAAGTCTCCAACTTAATTAGGGGCTGAGTTAGTAAAATTGTTTAAAATACACAAGTTAGAGCCCAGAGGGTTAAATATTAGACCTTTTTCAAAAATTTATGATTTGTCGTTTGATGTGTGGTGTTCAGGTATAAGTATGCAAGCTTTCAAGTCTCCTACTTAACTAGGGGCTGAGTTAGAAAAATTGTTTAAAATACACATGTTAGAGACCAGAGAGTTAAATATTAGACTTTTTCAAATTTTTATTATTTGCCATTTGATGTGTGGTGTTCAGCTATAAGTATGCAAAATTTCAAGTCTCCGACATATATAGTTTCTGAGAACGGGCTCTGTGACAGACGGACAGACAGACAGACAGACAGACAGACAAAGGAGTGGGACAGGTAGGGTTTCGTCAGATGAACGAAACCCTGGAAACATGCTGCGGGTGACTGCAACAACATCCTAAAATTACATTACCATCAGCGATCTACCAATCCCGAAGATAGTTTATATTCGTTTCATATATTCTTATTCTTTTGTGCGGCCCTGTAAAATAACTGCCAATAATATATACTGTAAAACCTCTGAATAGCGGTCACCTCGAGAGTGCAGAATTTGCCCTCTATTTTGAGGTGTCCGCTAATGAGAGTAAAAAATGTACAGTAACTTAAGTGTTGGTAATCAAAAAAATGTCCGCTAAATAGAGGTATCCGCTAATCGGGTGTGTCCGTATGGAGGTTTTACCAGTAAAACCTCTGAATAGCGAACTCCTCGGGAGGGCAGAATTTGTCCTCTATTTGGAGGTGTCCGCTACTGAGAGTAAATTATGTACAGTTATTTAAGGGTTGGTAATCGAAAAAATGTCCGCTAAATAGAGGTGTCCACTAATCGAGTGTGTCCGTTATGGAGGTTTTACTGCATAATAATATCATCCTTTACAAGAAAATTGCATGCTGTAGGATAGACAGACAGACATCCAGAGAAAGATAACATCCTGGAGCAATAAACACCCATGTCTTTTGTTTTGATCATCCGCAATCGTTTCTAAATTTCGTTATACGAGCATTAAAAAAATCTGTTAATTTCCAGTCGATAGACTGACAACTATCTTTTAGCTTGAGTTTTTAGCCGGATTTAGCCTGTTGTATCTCATACAACAGTCCAGATTTTATACAACAGTCTAAAAACGGTCACCGTGCTCACAGCCCATCTACTCCTATATGCTATATCCTTTATGCTATCTCTCTGGTTCCCGCCATTCGTATTTATACTCTGCTGAAAAGATTGTTCTAGAAATTTCTTATATTCTCGCACCAGCTATCTAAAGCATAAACAAATGTTAAAATCTGTAGTCGAGATTATGCAAAAATAACTCTTTTTTCCCCCTTCAGACGATAAAAGAAATGAATTTATGTCTGCGAAGTTTTAATCTTTGAAATATTTTAATTACACCTGGATATTTTAAATAAAAGAATAAATTGAAATAAGTAGGTTTTTTCTTTAAGACAGAATAATATTTTAGCAGTTAAATAAAGATTTAAGGGGAATATGATATACCGGGATTTAATAGCGGAATTTAATAGGAATTTAAATAATAAAAGTTTTATTAAAGAAATATAAATAATCGAGCCATTTTTAGATTTACGCAATTTGGAATAAATATGAGTTAAGATCTTAGAGATTAATAGACTAGGGTTTTAATTTAATAAGCCGGTATAATATACGGAATATTACTGAAAAAGGAAAATTTACACAAAATACTTTAAACTTGGCGCAAAAATTTAAATTTTGTAATAAATAGTGCTGAATATATATATATATATATATATATATATATATATATATATATATATATATTATTTTCTTATTAATCTATTTACTTTTAACATAATCAATGAAAAAGTATTATTTTAATTATGAAATTGCTAGATTGAACTGGAAATATATATTATTTTAATTTTAATTAAACTGACTATGAAAAATTATAAAGAATGGACAGCAAGTTTATTTGTGTAAGTATTCTTTATTGGAAACTGTTTTTTTTTAGTAATAATGCTATTAAAATATGAAACTTGCAATGTGGAAACTATCATGTATTATAACTGTCTGATGTATTTACTGTGTTATTTAGTAAATCAAGAAAAGTTATCATAGTCGTAAAGACCACTATAAAAAAAATCTTTTAAAGAAATGGTTCTTCATTATCTTTGAGTCAGCATTATAACTGAAATATATTATTTTGAAATATCATAACTAAACCTTTTATTCTTAAACTTCTAGATTCAGATGAAACAAAATGCTGTTTTGGATTATGATAAAATTAAAAACCCCAAAAATTTAAAATAAATAGGCACTAATTGTATTTTTGTAACGATCATTTACCTTGAACTATTTTGCACCGTAAAATTGCTATTACAGTATGAAAGCTCTAATATTCATCGTAACCATGATGTATTATAACTGTCCTGCTTGATTTAACAAATAGTAGAGTTTTCTTAGCAGTAAAGACCACTATCAACAAAAGATTCTATAAAAGAAACTGCTATTTAGTTTGTTTAAATTATTTTAATCAGTGAAATATACTGTTCTTACTATAATAAATAAACATTTCAATATTAATGTGGAAAAAAACACAAGTTTACTAAATAGTTTATAGAAAATGTGCTAAAGTTAAAACTAAACAAACGTTAAAATAAAATTATAACAATCGACATTTCGGTTATCATCTATTACCATCTTCAGGAATGAATCATTATTATAAATAAAAATGTTACGCATAATTTGATAAATTCAGATGAAAATAATTGTTTATTTTTATTATAATATTAAACAATTAAAAGAGTTACAAAGAAGTATACAACAAATTTATTCTCCTACGGATTGCTTAATGTCAACATTTTAATGCAGTAAAGCTTCTATTACAACATGAAATCTAAATATGTTTAGCACCTACAATGGATTATGCTATCTGTTTGATTTATTTAATTAAAAAATATATATTCCCAGGTGAACTGAACGAGTATTTCAGATGAAATTCTAATCTATTAAGGCTGTTCTTAAAACCAAATGATCAAGATCTCAAAAGCAAAATGATCTCAAGACATAATTTGTACTTTTATTCGGAAATGCATGAAACTAACACGTATTTTTATTCTGAAACTATGTAATCGGACGACGTTTCTCGCTTTTTTTTTAACGCAATAGATCTTTAAGAAAATACTGCAAAGTAGATGTTTTGAACCCAATTATTGGTCATTAGGAGAAAACCAATCAGGGGAGGGAGAAAAAGTCTTACCACGTGATCAAATCGCTTATAACTCGAAAAGTAATTTATTAATCAAAAAATAGAAAATTCATTTCGATTCTAAATCGTTTCCATTGTCAGATCTGCCATTTTCATATCTTTACGTTTAAAATTGAGTCTGCCTTTGTGTAAAAAAGTTTCGAGCTTATTGAGCAATGAATTTGAGAAAAGCCTTAAGTATTAAAATTCATAAAGATACAAATTAATGTAAATACATTGATTAAATGTGCGTCAAATATAATATATTTTTTTTAAAAAACGCATTAAAGTCATTTTAAAAACCAAAATTAAATGATATTTTATATTTGACGCACCTTTAAAGAATGCATTTACATTTATTTGTTTCTTTATCAATTTTAATTAATAATCAAAATGAATTTTGCACCGAAATTTTAGCTTTTTATTAAGCATAAGTACAGTCGTGGACGAAAAAAAGTAAACACCTCCTACTAACTCCTCAATAAATTATCGCAAAAGAAAGTTACTGGTACCGAACAATTGGAAATAGAGTCTACTTTTAAATGATGTATATAAAATTTGCTTAGGGGACCATCTACATATTAAAACTAACTCAAATTTCCTTTTTTCAATGGCAATAACCAATTTTAAAATGATATTTCAAATCTTCGGTTCAAACTATACCTAGACACCAAATTCCACGTCATTTGTATGATATATTTTTGAATTATAAACATTCAAAATTTAGTGCTTCTGATGTTAAATTACATTTTCATATTGTCATTAATATCTCCTGAAGTTATATT
This sequence comes from Maratus speciosus, assembly GCA_963932465.1. Lineage (NCBI taxonomy): Eukaryota > Metazoa > Arthropoda > Arachnida > Araneae > Salticidae > Maratus > Maratus speciosus. The sequence goes on along the minus strand of OZ010789.1, from coordinate 95,783,891 downwards.
CCTAATATGCTATTTTTTTGTGTAGCAATAGTACTAAAATACCCAAACATAAATACGTTGAATTATACATTTTTCTTAATTTTATGATATGAATTATGAATTATGAAATCAATATTCGGAAAAATTATGAATTACAACCTACAATTTTTTTGATGGATTTAGATTTATTAAGTTCTGCTTTATGGAAATCCAAAGTTTACATTTTTATTCCAAGTAGTTTTCAAATTATGCTTAAAAAAGGGAAAAATGATGGTTTAAGCGGCCGTATATGATAGAAGTGACAAGACGTTTTGAAATTTCTTATGCTATCCTGTAATCTAGCACACTGTAAACTGAAATGTCTGAAATTCAGACACTTAAGTGTCTGAAACGTAGTGTTCAATTTTCAGACGTTTTAAAATGTCTGAAAATTTTAAGACACTTCTTGCGTCTGAATTTCAGACACTTAAGTGTCTGAAACAGGAGTGTTCGATTTTCAGACGTTTTAAAATGTCTGAAAATTTTAAGACACTTCTTGTGTCTGAATTTCAGACATTTCAAATGTCTTAATTGCGGCCATCTTTGAGCCTTTTTTTCAAGAATGTGAAGCCATCTTTGACCACTTTTCATTCTAAGCCATATACGCAGCCATATTTGACCACATTGAATCTTTTTTTATAAATGGGAATAATTTGTTACCATAAGGCTAATGTCAGACGGACGTCTTTTTGCACGCTTTTTTCCTTGCATATTATCCCTACACAATGCCTCTAGCATTGTGTAGGGATAATACGTAAGGATAAAAGCATGCAAAAAGACGTCCGTCTGACATTAGCCTAAAGCAGAGCTGATTGCAGCGTGGTAAAACTGGGATGCTTCGGTACGAAGCTTTCATAAAGCTGATATTTCAAATCATTTTTGACCTTATGATGATTGTAATCAGTATTTTGTAGTTTTAGAATAGGCTAATATCTATATATTTTCACCTAAATATGTATCTATGGGATATCATATATGCCTTACGGCATTCAAAATGTTTATTACTTTTAGTGCGAACTTTCAAAGACCTAATATTCATTCGCGCCCGTCCCCACAGCTTTGATATACTGTTACAAAAAAAAAAAAAAAAAAAAAAAAAAAAAATTAAGCCTACTCGATGCTATCAATACATATTTGGATAAATATATATTTTTCTTTAACCTAATCATGCTCTAAAAATACAAAATATTTATTAAAATAAGTATAAGATCAAAACAAATTTAAAATGTCAGATTTATGGATATTGCACACCAAATTTGGGGGCCCGTAAAGCTAAAGGCCCATAGAAACAGCCCAGTTTGTCCATGCTGCAATCAGCTCTGCTTTATGGTAACAAATTATTCCCATTTATAAAAAATGATTCATTTCTTCAGAAAGAATCCCATCCCTGCTTTGTTGTACAATTTTTTCCCATTAAAATTAGATATTCCCAGTGAATTATTTTAAGCAGTTTTTGCATTTTTATTTCAAAATTGAGTATGAAACTCTTACTTTTTTTTTCTCCCTTCATTTTTATTATTATACTATTCATCATTACCAATAAATATTGAAAAATTTGACAACCACACATCGGCGGCTGAGATGAACAGTAGTTATAGGATTCTGGATGGACAGCATGTCTATTTGACACTTTTTAAACGATAAATAATATAGTAAATGTAACTGGAAACAGAAATCCTTTATAATGAATATCTTTCATTTCTGCTCCCCACGAAGTTTGTAATCACACAAACAATGGCAGTCACTAAAGCCATTTCTTATCTACATGATTGGTATATTGTTAACTACATTGAGAAAGAAACCAAATTAAAATTGATATAAAGTAAATATCTTGTACTATTCTGTTCATTTCTTAGTAGAAAGTACAAGTTTCTTTCCTTGAAGTGTGCTTTGAAATATTTTAACGTTTAAATATAATAATTCAAAAATAATACTATTAATAATAAATTAAAGTTTTTTCTTTCTCTGAATATTTTAAATTTGTCATACAAATATTAATATCTAAAAAAAAAAACAGGCTGGTGTTATGAACTTCCTTTTTTTAAGTGAGAAAAGAAAAAAAAGAAAAAGAAAGAATTTTGGGAAAATTTCCAAATATATTAAAATTTGCTAAGCAGTCTATGTATATATTGTACAGCATTTTTAAGCAGTCTAGTGTAAAAAGAAAAACAATGAAGAAAAAATCATAGAACCAGTTAATTCTACTCTATATATAGCTGATACCAGCAAATAGCGGATTAATTACGTGCTCCCGAAGCGTCCGCTATTCAGAGGTTTTGCTATTATATTCATTTATAGGCGCATTCTAATTAAATAAAAAGTTTTTTTGTTACAGTGTAGGAATAATGCTCTAAATAAATTCTAGGTCCAGCGGTTGACATTAATCAATAATATTCGCAAAGTTACTTTAAAGTTTAAATCATATGACTCTAAATACCCATACATGCAAACCAACCAATTAATTACTTGATAAGTTACTCTATTTAATTTGTAGCATTACAATGTGCATTTATACATTTTCTTTTTAATTTTTTTTTTTTATCATATAAAGACAAAATTGAAATGCAACAAAGATAACTTGCGTTGAGATGCTACATTATCAAACACAAACATAAAAAATAGACTTAAAATCCTATTTCATTTTTTTGGAAATTAGTTTCTTTTTATTATTAATTTTCATGATTTTTTTTTTTTTTTACATTCAGATAAAAAAAATCTTTGAGGTGAAAAGAAACTTCTAAAAATATTTTTAACTATAAACATCGTAATAAAAATACCGTATATACTCGCGTATAAGTCGACCCCCTAACTTTCGAATGCAAATTCTGTAAAAAATCAAAAACGCGCGTATAAGTCGACCCCCTAACTTTTTACTTCAATTTTGCACAAAATCAAACCATAGATTTCACTTGCCAATGGGAAGGTAGTAAGTAAACAAAAACAAATCATTGAATTTATTTAAATGATAAATTATTATCATTTATATATTTTATATAGTACTTTTTTTTATTCTTACACATAAAAAGAACATAATTTTGCAGTATTCGATGTTTATGTTTTTGCTTTTTAACTGACTCGCGTATAAGTCGACCCCCCAAATTTGCTTACCGAAATTTGTCAGAAATTTCTCGACTTATACGCGAGTATATATGGTAATTTATTTAAGCATAAATTAAAAAATGGAATAATATGAAAAAAATATATACGTACACGGAGCAAACATAATCATAAGAATAATCTTCAAAGCACATTCTTTCGCAGAATCTTAAATATCAGCGAAGTTATATAACTCACCAATCAGATGGTAAACAATTAGAAAAGTATCTTCCCCTGTCATGGGCGAATGGGTCTTGCTTATAACCATATAATTTTTTTTTCTCATATATTTTTTTTTTCATTTCTGTGTATGATACTGAACTTGATTTTTTAAATATTTTTTTAGCGCATATTGGATTAATTACACAGATTTTATTATTTGCTTAAAGCATCGTTTAAATATGGCTACATTTTAAAATTTAACCCAGGAGGACAGGCGCATGCCCAGGGTGTGAATAGTTTTTATTTTGTCACCAATAAATACAAATACTAATAATCGTCACTTTATTTAGTCGCAGACAATTGTTACAAATTCTGCGATAAAATAATTAGAAGATTATTTAACAAAAAATAGTGGTAACAAAAAAAACCATACGCACTCTGGGTCTGTCAGGCCTGGCATTAATCCTTCCGGGTTAAATATGTTATGTAACACAGTAAATATACATAAATAATTTTATATTTTTAAACAAGTTTTCATAAAAATAATTAAAAATAAATAAATAAAAATAGTCTTTCAGTTGAATACTATAGGAGAGATTTATTTCACATTGGAAAATTGAAACTTATAAACTATTCTGAAATTCATAAAAACTTTCATTCTTATGCGTTTGTGATTTCTTTTCATGCTCTTGTATCCACTGTATGAAGCAATATGAATTTCTAAATTTATCAATATGAAAAAAAAATATTTCAATGATAGGAGTACTGGTCCCAAGGGCCAGTAAGCATGAGAGTTTACTGGTCCACAGTCATCATCACTGGCCCGCTACATAAAATTCAATTAAGTACCTTTAACACTTTAAGTGACAACCACTCCCCCCACCCCTCCTGTTAGAATATAAACAAACCTTCCTTTGCAGTTACCCGAAATTTGGCTTAGGTGGGGGGGGGGGGGATGAAAAAGGTCTTAAGGCTCCAAAAACTTAGAGAAATACTGTTTCGTAAAAGAAATTCTGTTCTTTACTATATAATAATAATAATAATAATAAAAGAAAATTAATTTTAACACATGACAACATATATCCTTCCTCCCCTCCCCCGGCCAATACTCACATTCTGCGAGATAACAAGGACCATTATCGCCATATAAAAAACATATATATGTATATTAAAATTTAATCGATATAGGATTAAAATCTTATAGAAAAGTTGAAGGAGTACATGAACTTCAAACACAAAATTCACTTAAAATTTAACACACGAAGCATGGTTATAGAAAAAAGTTTAATTCTTATTAAACGCGTGACTGGACGGGAATAAACAAGTATAAATAATCATTTGTTAATACACATTATTTACACTTAATTACTAATGCGGAAATTCTCACTAATAATCAAGATATAGGTATATACTACTTATTTGCAATCATAAAAAAAAATTATCATTTAAGCAACACATAGGTAATTATAAAAAAAAGTAAAATTGACACACTAAACATACAATTGTAAAATTTTAAAAGATTTTATTAATTCTCAAGAGATTTTTTAAGAAGAGAGAGCGTCAGCAATTTAAACAAATTAGCATGATAAACTTTAATATTAAGAGTGCAATATATTATTTTAATATACCTATTAAATAATTACGTTCATTCTAAAATAGAAAAATAAAAACCAGTAAGGAGTTACCTGTAAATACAATAATCCAATAGAAGAATTTTTAACGCATATTTTTATGCATTATCATGTTTTGTTTAAATTAAAACATTATTAATAAATACTGTGAATCTTTGATATTGATACCACAATATTAAATAATCAGTTAGGATAATGCCAAGCACAGTTATTAAGATTGTGGCGGTAGGGATCTTTACTTTATTATTGTATTGGAAAATGCTCGTTTTCAAAAACATTTACCCCTCACTACAAGTCCTAAATGATGAATCCACCGTAATAAAGTTGCATGAGAGAATGATTAATATTACTAATCCTATAATGATTAATATTCTGGAGATTGATATTTAATTAAGAAATCGTTGATTTAGGCTACTAGGTCCGATTTGACAACTGATGATGGTTCCATTGAGGTTTTCGATAAAAATGTTATAACCTTAATACAGTAGGTTTTTTCATGCTTAAGTAGCGGAGCCGGATGTGAACTTGATTCGACGGCCATGCTTGTAAAGCTGGGCACATGGTAGGCTTAGCGGTTTTAAAACGTTCGAAATTAGAAGAAATGAACATTGCGAGACCACGCAACAACCACGAAAAACACTGACAGGATGCAGAAAGTGTACAACTCCACGATTAAAATGCGGGGAATAATTATTCGAACAGAAAAAGGAATAAAAAACAAAGTGCTAAGACTTGTAAATACTCAAAAAATTCTCGCTTCAACACTCCGCTGTTAAATTCGACACTGTCTCAGTTACGCATGCGCGGCTAATTCTACGCTTCTTCTTCTTTTTTTTTTTTTTTTTTTCCTATCTCTGTCTCTGCGATATGGAAAGATTTGCCATTTAAGAAAGTTGTCGAATGTTCCACAATAGAAATTAGTAATAATAAAATTTGGGGTTTTTTGTTTTTATGCGAAACACTTTTTTACGAATAATATTATTAATAAACCTTTTCATTTTTTTTCTATTTTACTATTTTAAGAAGGTACATCTGTATCAAAAACTTTGTGTGTGTGTGTGGGGGGGGGGGGAGTACGAAGGGAGATTTTGAAATTTAATTAATGAAATTTTCTTTATATTTGATTATTAAGGAAATATTAAAATGCATTCGTCCCAGTGCCTTAGAGAATAATCAAACACCCCTAAAGCCCACATAGAAGAGAAGATTTAACTCTACTCGCCTTTTAATGTTCACGTGTTTCTATTTAAAACAGAGGTTTTCTATTTGTGGTGCTATATTTCAAGGATCAGGAAGACAGAACCCCCACCTCCCTTCCCCTCCAAATAAAAACTGCTTCAGTTCTTGATTTTGAAAAATTTTGTTACAAATTTATTTCCGAATATCTAATATTTCTTAATTGTAAATTTGTTCTATTGCTTTTATGTTTAAAAAATGTCTTGCATGGGGAGTTGTGACAAAATATTCTTAGTTTAGCTTATTTTATATTTGTATTCTGCATTTTAAAAAGCGAATTAGGTAGTAGACTACAGGCATATCTGTTCCTCAGTCTTGCTCCTCCCTACATCTCTTGCCCCACCAGTGGCCGAGATGTTCTGCTCTCGAAACTGGTAGACGGGAGGTACTGGGTTCGAAACCCATCACTCCTGTCGACGTAATCGTTCGGAGTTTTCCGTGGTTTTCTTCGAACCTTAGATTTCCTTGTGTAAATACGTGTTAGGTTTCCTTAGAAAGACCCCCACGGGGCACCCCCCCCCCTTAGGGCCTATATTCCTCGTGTTGATATTTGGCCGTCATAAACACAACCAACCAACCAACCCTATATTTTTTTCTGCTCGCGTTCAAATCTTAGTATTTCAATTTTCAAGCTATATATATTACTCTTTTAGTGGTAGTTTTCCGCATTCTCCGGCGTAGACCCATGAGTGTAAGTAATTTTTTGAAAAACTTTATAATTTTGTGAAAAGTAATAAGTTAATAACTTAATACATCATAAAATTAACTTAGTCCCAAGACTTGATAAATGGATTTGTACAATACTGACACACGTTCTATGTTCTAATCAAATTTTTTCTTTTATAAAGTAGTACCAAATTTTGTGTGCAGAACTGTATTTTAAACATTTTTCATTTATCCAAAATATTCTCTGGTGGTGCTGAAAAATATAGTGACACAATCGTCATAGTTATGATGCTATTATATCATATCCAGACACTTAAATGTCTGAATTTCTAAATGTCTTAATTTCAGACATACCATCACAATTAAGACATATTTTCCCTTTCATTTACATCATGATCATATTAAGACACTTATGTGTCTTAAAGTAAGACATTTATTATGTCTGAATTTTCAGATTCAGACACTTAAGTGTCTGAAATTCTTTTTCAGTCACATATGTGTCTGAATATAAGACGTCTCTATTTGCAGTGCAGTCTTCAATGAGTGTTTGAGTGATGCTTAAGATGCCTTGATCAAGATGGTCAGCAATCGAGCATCGAACTTCAATTTGGATACAGGCTCTAAAATAAGATCGTTTTAAAATAATTATTTTCTCGGAAACTTATCGTACGAATTGCATAAAAATTTGTTTTTAGGCAAATTGAAGGGCATGGAATTCATTTAATCTGCCATAATTGTGTACTACTATTGAAAAAAACAAAGTTAGGGTTCGTTTAAATATGTAGATGACCCTCTAAGCAAATTTTATATACATCATTTAAAAGTAGACTTTATTACCAATCGTGTGGTACCAGTAACTTTCTACTACGATATTTTTTGTAGAGTTAGTAAGGGGTGTTTACTTTTTGTTTTCCACGACTTTACCTTTAACAAATTTCAAATGTATTCCAATAATTACATTATATTCTTTTACCGTAAACACTTCTATCATATTTAAGTATAATATATGCAAATTAAACAAATATTTAGTCTAAATTCTGCATATTTTTACCATTTCTCAATTTATTGTGCATTAAAATTTTAATCGCAAATTTTATTCCTACATTTTAAACTTTAAGAAAACGCATGGGATTTAAAGTCAAGTAATAAAAGAAAATGTGCTATTAAACAGCATGTTAAGTTGCAAATGTATTATTAATGGAAAAAGGGCAAATGGGTCAGGATATGTTCCAGACACTGCCTCTGATGTGTTGCGTTCAAAGGTTAGCGAAAGATAAATTAACTATTTATCTGAATGAATATTGGTGACAATTACTTAGAAATATTTAGTTTGAAATGGGATTACCTATTATGTGATAATTGCTTAATGTCTACAGGTTTTCTTTGATTTTGTTTCTTTCATTCAGCTTATGAAACTTTCCTATGCTTTTTCAATAATAATAATAATAGAAATATATGTTATAGGATGAGATCTTTTTATATTTATTTTATAATTAAAATAAAATATTAATTAAATTTAGCTATAGGTTTTCATGTATTATTTAAATTATTCTCGTGCAGGAGAATAAAATTGTGCATTATTAATAAAAAAGAAAAAATATTTATATTTTCATTTGTAATATTTTCTATATTCATTAATTTAGAAGAATACATGTTTCAAATAAGGCATCATAGTTATTGTACAATTTCAATAAATATCCAACTGTCGCTTTTTATAGAATTAACAAAATACAATGAATTTAAAGAGCAAAATACAATGAATTTACAAGTAACTACAGTTTAGAAACTTAAAGAAATATTTAAATAGTTTACTATAGTGTTACTTTTAAATACTATAATCTTGTTGCGGAATATAAAATATTATTTATCAGGTGGAAAATACCTGTGTAGCACTTTCTATAAACATTTCATTTATAATTAAGTAACTAAATTAAATTCGAAAAAATAAAAAATCCGTGGCCCTCATCAAGAATCTAAATTTTACAATCCTGATGATATGATGTCCCTCACTTTGTGATCATTCCATCATACTAACAGAAATTTAAAAATTAAAAATTAAAAAATTTCTTAATATTAAGCATGGCGACTATAGTTTTTCTAACAAGTAGGACAGCGTTTACGTTACACGTGTACGCAGTGCACTCTTTCCGAAACAAGTTACAACTGGCGCACCACCAGTCATGAAAGATTGATGCTGATCCCTAGCGGGTATTCTGACACGTTTTTGGGCGTCAGTCGAGTTTCGGCTTTGCATGCGGAAAGGATGACCTGTTTTCTGTCAAGGTGAGTAAATTTTTTGTTGAATTTATTGAAACTTATTGTGAACTAATAATACTTAGTTAAGGATAAAGAACATTAGCAGAATTTTATCCTTTTTTGAGAACTGTATTTATATGAACAGAAATGTTATCAGTTTTCGTTGCACGTTAAAAATAAATCCGAACATAGCGACGGAACGCGTTTACCCATTGACATTGGGGCACCTTTATGCACGTTCTTATAGCGTAAACGTGAGCAACTGAGGCCATTTGAAAAGGCAGGACCAAGGCTTGGGACCAAGAAAAGGAAGAAAAAGAGGAAGTCCGCAATCCTGACTGATACTCCGGTTAAAGAAGCCCTCAGACAAGAGCAATTAGAAGCGAAAAATAAAAAAAAATGATGGCACAAAAAAAAAAAAAAAAAAAAAAAAAAAAAAAAAAGAAATTACGTAAAAATTTACCAGTTTCTATGAAAGCAGAACAAGACGACAGCAAAGGAAAAAGTATGAAATCAAAAACTTCAAAAGAGAAAAAGATATTACACTCTGGAAAAAAGAAAATAGTGAATGAATCTGATGACGAAAATGAAAATTGTGTGTGTATTTATTGTTTGAAATCATACAATCAATCCAAAAAAAGACAAGTCTGGGTTGAATGTCTCAGATGCAAAATGTGGTCCCATGACAAGTGTGTAAAAGGAAATATTTTATTTTATTTTTTGTAAAAACTGTAACAGTGATGATGAAGGACTAAATAGTGTCTGTATTTAATTAAAAATAAGCCCTATGTTTTCAGTTTAGCCTATGAAATGTTCTTTAATTAATTCTCTTTAATTTGTTTTTATTTTTAAACAGTGTTTTAAGTTATAAATAAAACATTTCATTTTTTTTATGTTGTTATTTTTAAACAGTGTTTTAAGTTATAAATAAAACATTTCAATTTGATTAAATATTTATTTCACTTACACCTTCATATAACTTATAATATGCGTAAACGTGCCCCACTTGATGCGTAAACTTTCTCCGTTTCCGGGGCAAGTTTACGCAAAGACTTAGACATTAAAAAAAAATACGGTTAAAAACACAAATAGGGCAACAACTGAACACACAAAATTTGACTTTATTAACTGCTTTATAAAACCACAATGTCTAAAATTTCCTAACTTAAAACATAAGAATTAGAAAATTCATTGAAAAAAACAAACAAACAAACAAACAAACGCGTAAACGTACCCTGTTCTACCCTACATTTTCTAGTCTCTTGCTACAGAAAATTTAATCTTCTGAGAAGATTTATATTTCTTTCATCACTAATCTGAAAATGGTCTATTTGCATAGAATCGACCCTGTGAAGCCCTATAAAGCACTACGCAAAGTAGAAAATTCTCTTACACGTTTTTTTTTTTTTTTTTTTTTTTTTTTTTTTTTTTTTTTTTTTTGCGATATTAAGTTACATAAGAAAAACAGGCATTACATTTAATGTAACGTAGTTCATCAAACAAATATTTAGAATATTCCTAAATACACGCACACACACACTCATATATATATATATATATATATATATGTATATATATACCGTATTTTAGTGCAATTTTCGTCAGTAACATGTCCTTTTATTATTCCGAATGCCATCACAATGATTGGTAAATAAATCCTATAAGTTGTAATTTTTCAAGTGACTGAAATAAAAATCGCATCTGAGTCACAGCAAAAATCACAAATGACTTCACTCAAAAATGATAGTGCGTATTTGCGCATCCATTGTTTATTGGTGTCACTTTACCTGCTGTTTATTCCGTTCAACTGTTTTAAATAACATATCAGACTTATTTATTGCAAATAAATAGGTATTTGCAATATACCTATTTATTCAATTTGATTAAATATTTATTTCACTTACACCTTCATATAACTTATAATATGCGTAAACGTGCCCCACTTGATGCGTAAACTTTCTCCGTTTCCGGGGCAAGTTTACGCAAAGACTTTCGTTTTTCCATTCATATCACAAATAAATGAAGTAATTGCTTGAAGATTATCTGAGTAAATTATGTTGGCTGGACTGTTGCAAGATGTGCTCAACTGGTACAGCACTGCAAGTAAACCCAAATATTTTGGGTTCGGCCTTCTACCTAGACACTTTTTCATTGGGAAAATTACAACCTACTTAGTATTATATTTTTACATCATAGACTGTCTTATATGCATTTAAAACTGTCACAAGTGTTTTAATTGTTTTTAAAGTTTTCTTAAATACTATGTTATATACAAGAATTGTATACAATTGATTGAACAAAAAGTAATTTAAAATTGCAGTATGAAGTTGGAAGTCGTTATAAATAAAATTTACGATACGAAATGAGAAATATACATATTTGTACCGTCAAATGCGGATTAATTTCTGTTAAATGTTCTTATTATTAATTCTAATTCACTAAATTCTTTAACTATCAATAACTATGTTTATTCATAATATGAGGTACTACAAAGGGCAATTATAATACTTTAAATATAATTTCTTTTCTCTTAATTTTCCATTAACAATAAATATGAAATATTTATTATGTGAATGATGCTTATGCAATAAAATTAAATGTTGTTACTAGCGAATTTCAAAGTAAAATATTATTGATCAATGATCAAACATAATCTAAAGTTTAAATTGTAAATATTGGATTTAGATTTAGATTTAATAATTTTATAGATATCTAAATAATACTGCGTACCTCTTAGTATTTTAAAACATCATTAATTTCATTAATTAATTAAGTTTTAAGTATTTGTATTTGTTTGCTAAACAACGTACATCGTAAACTGTGATGTTTGTTTGAAACATATAAATGTATTAATTATACACTTGTATATATGTCACGTGAATCTTATAGATAATCCTCTATCTTATGAATAATTTTTTTTTTGTAAATATATTCATATATATATTGACGAGCTAATGTTGTATAAGCATAATGAAGTAATTACAAAACATTCGCTAGTTTGTTTTAATTTAAAATAAAAAAAAGCTAAATATTTAACGATAACCTCCACACGACCTCTCGTGTAATTCATATTCCGTTACAACAGAATTCAGGAACATTTACTTCATTTCTGTTTATAATCAAAAGGAACCCATTTGACAATCACCATGCTTTACATTGGGTCATATTTATGTTTTCCAGATTTGTTGAATGTCTTTTTTTATTTATCCATAAAGTCAAGCAAAACATACTATGTAAAAGCCAAACACCGAATTATAGGTTTAAAAAAATAAATACCGTCGAACCTCGTTATCCCGACACTCTAAGGGCCAGAACAAAGTGTCGTCATAAGCGGGGTGTCGCGGTAACCGAAGTTGGAGAAGAATGTTTATAAAAAGCTGTATTTTTAAGTAATTTAAGGCAATTTGAAATTCATAACTGTTCTTGCAGTTTTAAACAATAAAACATTATTATTAAACAAAATAAACACAAAAACAAAATTGAAAAGAACAAAATCAGATTTAGGATGACTTGTTTTTTTATTGTTGCATGAAATATTGATAAATTAAAGTTTGCTTATCCGTAGATGTGCTTCCTTCAATTCTTTTTCTATATTATACAATGAATTGTAATCAATATTCGTTTTTTCAGAAATGGATGTTAGATAATTTCTGATCGTTTCAATGCAATTCAATGCTTCGGTTTTAGTCGGATGAAAAATGCCTTGTAACCAAAAGAAAGCGCCACCTGACCAGATCAAAAAGACCGCGAGTAGACTGATACGTCTATCTGGAGCTTAAGTGGGTCATTCATAGAGTTTGGGTTTATATATTAAGATAAATGATTGAAGTAAAATTTCTGATTTATCTCAATAGGTATTTTTGACGCTTTTGTGAAAGGTTTGGTTAATACATTTCTTACCGCTTAATATCCGTGCTTATAAGATGGATTATGGAAAATGGAAATTTTTTCTAAACCGTCGGGATATCCGGAGTTGAAAATTATACAACAACGTAAAATCCTAAGTTTATTTACATTAAAATCATATACAGAAAATCGTGAACACCGGGTGTCGGGATAACGAGGTCCGACTGTACTAGCAATAACCTCACAGAAAGTTACTTAATAATTTAAAGAAGCAGTTTTATAATAGTTTCCGAATGTAATGGTTATTCCAAGAACGAAACATAAAAAATTGCTTTAATATAATCACCAATTTAAGAAACTTACTACAAATTATTGCAGAAGTGTTAGGTTTTTTTTTTCTTTTTTTTTCCTTCTAATTTTAGCGTGAGCGAAAATTATATGGAATTCAAATTATCTTTTATCAAATGTCTTAGCTACTTATACTGTAAAAAAAAAATCTGTAATTGTAGAGATGTAAAGTTGCAGAAATGTGTTTGATTTTTAAAATTTTATCTGTACTCTGTACAAAGGAAAAAAAAAAGTTATAAATATACAAGACCAGTTTTTGTAAAGCTACAGAAATCTTACTAAAATTTTATCTGTAACGCGGGTTGCAATTACATAAAATGCTCTGGGAATCCCAGTTTCCTAAAAAAATATCACTAACCTCACAGATTTTTTGATTTAAGGTACAAAAGAGTATCTGTTACTTGAATTTTTGTTGTTACCGTTGCATAAAATGTTCTGGGAATCCCATTTTCTTAGAAAAAATTTAGTAGCTTTACAGCTTTCTTTTACAGTGTATCTTATACGTTAGAGCACAAAACTTGCATATCAGTGTATTTTATTTTATGCGTAAACAATGTCACTTAATGAGAACAAGAATATTGTAACTATTTTTATTTTTGTGTCGTGTAAGACATACACTAATTTCTCAATAACCATTGTTAGTACCTTAAAATGTAGATAATTTTTAATAAAAGTATTATTTATCTATATAGAAATTTAATTTTAATAATGCTAAGGAGTCACAGACTTCCTAATTTAAGAAATTTTAGTTTCTAATAAACACATACATATAAAAAAATATTTTGTCGCTAATGCGATGTAAGTTTTATTTTTGCATGTGAAATATCTCAAGTAAATGTTTTACTTAAAAAGCATTGATATCTGTTTAGGAAAAAAAAAAAAAAACTAAACACTATATTAGTTAAAAATATTTTAGAAAAAAAATATATTCAAAATTATACACCAAAGTAAAATAAATAAATAAATAAATAAATAAAAATGTAAATATTGATTTTAAAAAGAGTTCCGAATAAAAGATGAATCATTTATTTTAAAGAATAAAATAATACTGTCATGTATCACTGGCGTCGTAGTTATTTTGCAAGTTTAATATTTGTAAATATTTTAGGAAAATATAGGAAAAAATTTTAATATTATTTGGTAGTTATTAGACTTCCCAATTCAAGAAATGTGGCATAAGTTTCTAATAAATACAAATAGATTTGCTAGATTTTGTCGTTAATGCTTTTGTAAATTAAATCTGTGTAAGTAAAACAACTTAAGAAAATGTTTTACTTAAGACGCATTACTGTCTATTTATGAAATAAAAAAACCGGAAATACTATATCAATTAAAATAAATGTAAGAAGACAATATTATCCAAAATACTGAAGCAAATTTTAAAAATGAAAATAAATACTCATTCTCAAGTAAACGGTCAAGTGCGAGAATTACTCGCGTTCTGAGGTTTTTGTACAATGAGTATGTGAATTATTATCCGTATTATAAAAAAAATCGTTGTTAAAAGAATAATATGACTTTGTAAAAAAAATTACAACGTAGGGTTGGGTATAGGTGTATATACTAGAAAAGTATGAATGGATATACCATAAAAGTTCTAAAAGATATGAAGCCTAAATAATATCAAATATTGCTATTCTGTATAACTCTTTTTTTAATCCTATATAAATCTGTTTATGATAAATTTAATTCGGTACTGACAATAAAAGTAGTGCAAATTTAAACTTCATTTGACATTTCATAAAACTGAATTCAGTGTAGTAATAATCTTTTCTTTTTACAGTTTATCTAAAGCCCCTTGTTCAAAGTTTAAACTTGTTTTAATTAACTTTTAAAGACACGGGAGGCGTATTGAGAGATCCACCCAAAGCAAACTGGTTGCAAATCCCATAGTATTTATGTGATTCATTCTAATTAATTAGTCTGTTTTTGACAATTTGAAGTTCATTGCTTTTATACTGTAATTGGAAATTGAACTACACAAACGTATTCTTAAAAGTTGTATAAATACGTTGCAAGCATATATTCACAGATATAAAGTACTATTTTATTCTCAACGATACTTATCGTTTAAAAAAATAATATTCGCTATTTTAAAATAATTCTGAAAGAAATTTTCCTTTTTTCTGTATTTTCTGCACTTTACAATTATCACCGACGTAGCTTGTATAGAAATACAGACATATACATGGCATCTTTCAGTTAGCCTGTGCAACACTGTGTGGGTTTGTTAGTTAATAAATAATTTCTAGAGGAAAATTTTGCAATTTTACTTATAAATTAATATCAATAAATAAAAAACGCACTAAGCAAAAAAACGAACATTACCAACATAAAAAATAATTGATCGAAAGAGGTTTTAAATAAAACTTTCAAAAGCTATAAAACTATTTATAAATATATTACAGCTTTGTATTTAATTACATTTAATTTAAGTATTCTGTGTTACATGACTATTGTTGAGAATGTTTTAAATTAATTACTATTAATTATTTAAATTAATCTATTTAAATTAATTAATTGGCAAAATTACGCCATGCATTTCTAAATTTAAATAGAAGATATAGTAGAAAGTCAAGTAAGGAATCTAAATAACCGATTAATTTCACAGTTAATAGGTAAACTTGGGTCATAAATTGCAACTTTTAACATAATGTTTTGAGTTTAAAATAAAGTAAGAAAAGGAAATGATCTATTAACCTATTAATTAATTCGGGAATGATGATGATTAATTAGAAATGTACACATAAGCAAACTTATTTACCAGGCTTTGTCCTCAATTATATCTCTGATGGATTTGTAAATTTTTATTTTTAAAAGAATAATTATTTATTTAACATATTAACAACAGTTATGTGTTTATTTAATTTTCTTTTCGGAAAAATAATATATCAATATTTTCAAAATCTTTTTTTTAAGATATTCATTATGTAGTTTCAATTTTGTCAACAACTACAATTTCCTGAGCTATTTTAATGCTAAAAAAAGTTTATTACCAAATTGTATTTTTCGAATGTATTTACTAGTTAAAAAACCATTGCTGAAAAATAATTTTTTAAGTATAAATAACACTTTATCGTTTAAAATCAAGACTTGACGAAAGTAAATTACTGCTTTATTTCACATCTACATTTTCATCATTTTAAAAATAATTATCGAAAGAAAGAATGAATTAATCGAATTTATTCATTATCGAGTGCTAGCATTATCCAAAGTTTTGGAAACTCTAATACATTTATATTTACTTTTGTTTAGTTTATGTTTATTGATTTGTTTGCTTAAATAGTTTTTTCTACTGTTTTTTTTTAATACTTTTTATAAAATTAACATGTAGGTAACAAAACTGTTTGAAATTGCTTTTAAAAAATTTCAAAAACTAAAATATCAGATGAAAAGTGTTCTTAATGATATTTAATAACTCTCCCAACATTCATTCGTCCGGAGACAATAAGAAAATAGTATCAAGGAAATACCAATTTCAAAAGTATGATAAATCATTTCCATGTTTGTTATTACATTTAAATTTAAAAAATCAGTACAAGGCATTTGATTTATATTAGAACGTATAAAGAGAATGGAACTCAAGATTTACGGAAAAAGTGTGCGAAAAAAGTTAGATACATTTAAGTATTTTATGTTATTTTCATGTTTATTAAAGAATCGTTCAAATGCACAAACAATGTGAGATATCATAATTAAAGTATACTTTTTATTTAAAACATAGTATGAAGTAAAATATCAGAAAAACATTTTTCTTAGAACTTCTGAATTTAAAATTACTGCTTCAGTCCTTTTATATATTTGTTAGCGTAAAATACATTAAATAAATCTGAGTTAAAATACGTTTAAATTTTTGAAAGTTAGAAACTCGAATAGAAAGTTGGAAACTTAATTTAATATCAATGGTGCTAAAAATATTTTTAAATAATGCATTGTAGTGAAAGCTCGGATTAATATTTTAAGTTAAAATTATACTCGAAGGAAACTGATTTTTATAATTTGGATCAATCTCAATCCGTCAATAAATGGGATGCTGTGTTCATGGACTGCAAAAAAAGCATTAATGTTTCAAGATACTCTAATATGATATAAAGCAATCAGTGATAACTTGGTTGTAAGCTTGCATATTTTCTGACAAATATAGGATGCTTCAGAGGTAAATCCGCTTTACAGAAACTATACTGAAACACATAAAAGTTTCATTTTGGGGTAAATGAATTATTGTCATAGTATTCTATTTTTGAAATTGAGCAATTTACCGTAAATTTTTGTCGCTGATTTAAGCCGTGCAATGTACATTTAGAGATAAATTGCAAAATTGACTGATTTTATTTTAAACATACGGATATATAAATGTATTAATTAATTATGTATGTATGTATATGTTCTACTTCAGTATTAGTAAAAAATATCTCTGAGCAAGCCGTCTAATTCCTATTCGATTGTAACATCACGCAGAGTATGTTTCCTGATTCATGTATATATTACTCGAAGTCTCCACAAATAAAACTGTTTACAAAATAAACTGTTATAAAACATTAGTTACTGATTCCATTTAAAATCAAGTTAAACGCTAATATTTAAGGATAAGCTCTGACGGCTTCGCGTTTAATTCATATTCGATTATAACAATACGCTGATTCATAAGTACTCCACGAACAAAATAGAGTTAACAGATATAAAACATTAGCTAGAGACTTAATTTAAAATCAAGTTAAAAATAATTATTAACCATACTCTCAGAAGACTTCACATGTAATTCCTATTTGATTATGACACCACGCAGAGAATATTTCCCGAATAACGTGTATATTACCGATAGATTCCACGCTTCGGTTCAACACCAACTCGTTCGAAACTATAACGACACTCGTAACGTATGATTCTTATACAAAATTTAATGAAAAATTGAACTGTAGTATTTACTTTTATGAAAAAATTAATTTTGTTAATGAAAAATGCAAATTAATGAATGCATGTTTCCAAAAAATGCCAATGTTTTAAATTTTGATCAATGAGAATTCGTACTAGTGGGAAGTTCATGAGTTAAAAGTCATTCAAAATCATTCTTGTTGTTTAAAAAATCAACAAAATCATGCAAAGTATATTTTGTTACTTGTCCTTTAAAAAAAATAATACTTTATTTCCTCCAGTTATATAAAATTTTATGATGCGTAACCATAATCAAATCTATGAAGAACCCATAATCATATTCACCATTAAATTGGAATATTTTGTATACGGAACGTCCAATAGATAACAGTTACTTTGAAAAGTTTTTCTTATCTGAGGGGAATATGATGCATGTAAAATTCAGATCGTTGCTTCATCAACTAGGCAACTATTTAATATATATCCCATTTTAAAAGCAAGCCCTCTGGTCTGTTCATGTCAGTTACATTCTGAAGTGATATTCTAAAATTCCAAATTTACCGATATTGTTTGTTTACAAATACTAAATTTTGAGCGCAATCTCATTTTCCATAAAGGTTTTGAATAATAGTGCGTAACTTGTATTTGCAGATGTTTATGAAAGATATTTGGAAATTTACGATATCTGTAACTTTGGTAACATTTTGCAGTGTAAAACAATATGAATACAGCGGGAAATGTATATAATCAATATTTAAAAAGAAATTTACGACTTTTAAAAAAAGAGTGGATTCTTCAAATAAATATTTAGAACAACACTGAAATGACTAAAATACATTTGAGTATTTAAGATTGAATTTAGTACTAACTTATAATAATACATGAAGCGGTTCTATAATATATTTTCCATCTGCACAAAGATATTTATTATATATACACACATATATATTATATGTCCATCATGAAGAAAAGCTATGCCGGAGAGGAAGTGACGGCCTCAAATAAAGCATGAAGGCATGATGTTATTCTATAGCTGATAATGAATACGAAAAAAAAAATTGAAAAACCGTTAAATTCATTTGACTGTGCAGTACGGTACAGTAGATATTATGCATAGTAATATGCATATACTTACATACTTAGAACTTACGTGTGCATTAGCCGTTTTATAGCTAATATTGGTAAAATTTAAATGTGGTGCCAAAAATAAATCCCATAAACAAGGCCCACTTGGCAGTAACTGGTTAATTTACGAAATTTTCATTCAAATTTCTTATCGAAAAATATTTTAAGTAATCCATAACAGGTATCTTAGCTATTTTAGCTGTCGTGTTAGACCAAACTGGGTGGTAATCATTCCATCATTTACTGAATTACAAATTTGTTGAATTTTTTTTCGATTATTATATGTTACTTGTTATTATGATACATGGTACTAAAATCATTTTAAACGTTATGCTTGCTGACGTCGCTTATTTTTATCGGGATTTTTTTGGAGTTCGTCATTGCAAATGTGTCTCAAGTTTTATAAGTTAAATAGGAGAATACTTTATAAATTTTGAATTTTTTGTGCTGTTTTTAATTTATGTATACGATGCTGTTCTAGAGCTGTTCAATAAATAAAGAATGAACCAAACATAGTTGTATAACTTCATAAATGTATAATTTTCAATATACTATTTGCCAAGTTCAATTTCAATGCAGATTACTAGTATTGTACCATAAGTTTGAGGACGTACTCCTTAGTTAGGTGCTGAAGTTTCTGTTTTGAGATGTTGAATTGGTAATATTTCATGGTCACCCCAGCACGAGATCTTTCTGGCTAGATTTCAGTTTACGGATGTATGTATAAAGATCCGGTTTATAGTCAACAGTTTTCGAAATTAGTTCCTGATTTAAAACAAAAATTCTGTGGGTTTTACTGCATCCTGTCTTGCATACCTGTTTTATACTTATGTATTTCTCATTTTGTTTCAATAACTACGCATAATATACCATTAGTTCCGTCCAACTAATATATGGACGCATTCTATAAGAGAAAATTTCTTATATAACTTAAATTTTAACATTCACTTCTCCCAATTCACAAATACATGCAATTAAAAACAAAATCAATCTTAAAGTTATTTATTAATAATTAATATTTAACTAATCAGAACTTTAAAAAAACTACAAATTTCAAATATGCTTTGTTATTTAGCGTTCTAAAAATTTCTTAAATTACGATTTCTATGCAATCTCAGGAAATATAAACCGATTATAAAAGTGATAGTTGCGAATGAATGGTCTCTGAACCTACACAGGCTATACTTTATGCCGGTGACTTTAGCACCTGGGGTTGGCAAGATCAACAAACGTTCTAAAAAAGCCCTTTAAAAGCTTTCTAAATTACGTTTCTGTGAATAATATGAAATACCCAACCGATTTCAAAATTAATGTTGGCAAATTAATGTTGACAGCCCCTATTTCAACATATCATTTTATGTTGAGAGAGATGGTCGACCGTTAGACAAGTAGATGTAAATTTTAAGATGTAAGAATATGGTTTCTAAAAAATTCAAAACTTCAAATGAATACTGAAATGAGTCTATTAATTGAGCATAAAAGTTTCAAAATATTTTCTAAATTATCATTTATTTAGTTTTAGTTCTTTTTATTAATTAAAGTTTCATTTCTGCCTAATGCATTTTAATAATGAGGTTTAGTGAAACTGTGTTTTAAATAGTAATTTTTGAATTATTCCTAAAAGTATAATTTATTTTAATAAAAAATAGACTATAAATATCACATGGCATATTTCAATTATTACGCGAGCAAAACCGCGCGGTTTGCTAGTATATTATAAATCCTAGAATACGTTTCAGAAAATACATTTATATATATTTTTTTTCAAAACATAAAGAAACCATATTAACTTTCATTTAACTATAAATCTATTAGCAAAAGAGTGCATCTCCGAGGTTCTGTGTTATTAAATACTATATATACCTATTTAATTTTTATAACAAAAGATCAAGGAGACGCATTTTGAATTTTTCTGGTATTTTATTTGCACGAAATTAGATCTAATTTGCATAGACGGGTTCAAAATAATAATAATAATAATAATAGACAATAGAATAAAAAAATTCTTATATTGTTAACAGTCTTATCATAAATATTTTTAAACATTTCAAAATATGTATAATACATGTAGTGTCGCGAAATCTGAAGAAGTGGTAGTACAAATCAATGAAAACACTTTTTTTATAATGAACGTCGATCGCAATCCATTAGCTTAATAAAACATATATGATGCCACTTAGGATGTATCAATCTAACCAGTATTTATGTTCATATCATTGGCAATATCGTAAATATATTTGCAAAATTTTCATTTTTCTTTGGATGAAATGCAATGACATCATAAAGAGTATCGGAAGCATAAGATATTTTGATCACGACAATATATACACTGTTATCAGTATATTGAATTAGAGAAAGTCCAAACCAATCACATTTGCATCTGAATGGTGGCCACTTCCAGCAATTATCGTAATATTGCCACATTTCAAGTTATATTTGTTGAGAAAGTCACTAACATATATTTTTTAACCATTTGGAAAATGGTTATTGTTCTCTGCCAGGGTAGGAAATCAAAAACGTATCTGAAGAGTTTTATTGGTTGAATCAGCATTTCATTCGTTTTCTGATTGATCTGTACAGTAATCTGTATTTTCCCTTTGCGTCCTTGACGCCAAAAACGAAGCGAGTCGCCAGTAACAGCCAATCAAATGCTTGGAAATCTGACGATGGAAAAGCCTTTTCTTGAACAACCAATGAAATGCTTCGATAATACGTAAGTTTCAGGTGAATAATACATAAGTTTTATGACATCTGACGAGTCCCAGGCGATTTATGTCGCTTGCAATTTTTACGTGTAATAACACTATTAATGTTTAATTCATGGCATACGTAATGTATGATCAACTCCGTGCGATTTTTTATGTCTTAAATTTTAGTCTTTGAAAAAATTGTTTTTCCAAATGGTCGTTGTAATTTGTTCAATTGCTTTTTTCTTTAGTTTTTTATATTTAATGTTATGAATGAAAATTTCCGTTCAGCTTGGAGGGAGTCAACCTGATATTTTTATATGAACCGAAATTAGTTTTTTTTCTTTATACGAAACTTGTTCGTCTTAACTTCTGCTATTACCTCTCTTATTTGGTATGCACACAAACTGCACGCTGTAGACAAGTGCATCACTTTTCAATAAATTAAAAATCATCTAGAATCCAGCTTCCACAAGTTACACTAGTAGGATACTAAGATGGCCGAAAAATGTTCAGTGGCGGAAAATTTTACTTTTTATTATTATTATTATTACTATTATTATTATTATTATACTTGAACAATTATGATTGTTGTATAGTTTGTCCGATTAAAAATTTCCTAAAATTACGGTTGTACGACCCGTAAACGCTGGACTTCGCAGCACGGTGATATTCGCGAAAACAAAATTTAAAACTCGATAAATACGTTTTTCAGCGGTTTTGCCACGAAAACCAGTGAAAAATTAGAGTCCCCCTTATGACGGTGAATTCGTATACCCAGGTCCTTAAATGAACAAAAAGAAACTCCAACACAATACTTTAAGAGACTTAAACATTTATTGTAGAGAACTTTTAAAGGAGGGCCGTGAAAAATTACAGAGGGACGGGGAGACGTTGTGGGTTCCTGCCATTGGGCGGTTATCAAGAGATGATAACTGCCCAATGGCAGGAACCCACAACGGGGATTAATTGCAGTCTACATGGCTCGAGGTCAGTAGCAAAAGTGAGTCAGATTTTGTTACACTTACTTACAGATTGGCGAACATTAGATAACCACATGTAAGATATTTGGCGAAAAACAAATTGGGTAGACAAAACAATCAAGAAGTTTTACATTGAGTTAAAAATTATGCCATGACGGGCTCTTTAGGGTTACAAGAAATAAATTTCGGCGGTAAGGGAGAGTGACTTAAAGAAATAGCTAACACGTGATATTACATGCACGTTACAGATTTAACGACAGCTGAATTAGTCAGCAAGGGGCATATAGCTTTTATCCGACAAACAGAAGGGTGAGAATTGATTATTAATGCAACTCAGGAGGATGTGAAAATATGCATTACATATTGTCGGCAGCGATGGGAAAGACATTCACTTCTATTTTATTCTTTTATTTTATCTCAACAGAAAATCGCTGCGGTTAAGACATATTTCTATCTGTTTGAAAGTGAATGAAAAAAGGAACCGACTGATAAATGATGCATGCATTTAAAACGTACTTTTAAAGTTTAACTGAAAGTTACAGTAGTGTGTGGGGGGGGGGGAATGAATGAATGCCGACATATGAAATTAAGTACTAAAATGTCAAATTTAAACTAAATATTTTATTTGAAGGGGGGGGGGGAGAATAATGACAATTTATAATGAACCAGTAAGGTTAAATGTTGATTTTTTGGGTGGGGGGGGGAGAGGAGGTTAAATGAACATATAACGGGAAAGCCGTTATACCCCTATTCGTGTTAGTCCTCTGTTCGTCATTTTTTCTGTTCCCTTTAATGTAACATAAAATCGATAAAAAACACTACTTTTTACTTCTCTCTTATAATGCTTCTTTAGTGCATAACAATAGGCAATAATTTTAAATGAGTGCTTTCTAAATTCATAATTCTATATTTGCTTTTATTTTATATACATTGAGAATACTTCCTTGCTAAATAGTTTGATAATATTGCCCAAAGGATTAAAATTATTATGTGATATTTGAAATTCGCGTCAATTAGTTTCTTAAAAAATATATAACAAAATTACAATCTGTTTTCAGATTTAGTTAGATAAATTTTTTAAAAGAAATGTCATAGCCAGAAAACGCTATTAAATTTAGCAGAATTTATTTTAACAATAATTTCAAACCTAAGCATTATGTATAAAAAGTTTCATTATTTCTCTTCGAAAATTATTATGGTGACTATTTTTCATAAATATTGTTTTAAATCTCTTTTTCAGAACAATATTTTATTTAATTTATAATAAAATGTTGAGAATACCTAAATGTAATTCATACTAAACATTTCAGCAATAATTATTTGTGGTATTTTATGCCATGTCAGATAATAGCATTTAGTGCAGTATACAAATTTTAAAAAGTTTTACACAGATATAACTTTCAATATAAGAGAAAGATTTATGTTAAAATTATTGAAAGTTAAGCTTTTTCTCTTAGCTATAAATGAGTGAAATTTATGTATAACTATAATATCTGTATTGTTATTTTTGTTGCTTTTTCTTCTTTACATTATCTTCTGATACTTATAATTATTAAATAAATTTAAATTTGATTGATAAATTTTGACCAACCGGGAGATTAAAATATAAAATAGACGACAATATAGACTTCAAATAGTAATCATGAATCGATCGTAATTTATTATAATACTATATAGTCATATATTCTTCAGATAGTAATTTATTCAAATATTTTAGCTGAACTTAAAGTATAAGTTAATTAAAGATTTAATTATTTACATTTCAATCCTGTGTTATACATGTTTATACAAATAAGCTTTTATCTTAATTAGTAACCTAATAAACTCGGAAATATTGATTTGAAGATTCAATTTTCATTTGCAGTGATGTTATTGTCAAATTTAAAACTGAAACAGGGAATACTCCCGGCATATACTAATTACAAACTTTATGAATCAAACGCAATGAATGAGATAAATTTTAATTTTTGAATAGTTTCATTTTATTATTTTGTCAGGTTCAAATTACTTTATGTATTAGCTTGCTTTACTTTATTTATTGTCTACAACAGCTTTAAAAGATGCTCTGAGATTCAAAGGAATTATAACTTACATTGAGGTAGTACATTAGTACATAAAGCCAGCACTCATTATTGCTTTTCAATATATTTCTTTTTATAAGTAAACATTAAATATTTTCCTGGGGCAGTATTGGTATCTCTGTACATAATCTACATATATTAGTGTCTCTGTTTCTTTACTCTGTTCGCATTTTAACGAAGTCAAGTCAAATGTGCTTCGTTATTTATTTATTTATTCACCACTTTTCTGACGAAGTTTTATTGCTGTATTTAATTGCTGAAATTTTGTGATTGGATACGGAGATATATTCTGTCAAAAATATTGGTGTATGCGTATGTACAGTCGTGGAAAAAAAAGTAAACACCCCCTACTAACTCCTCAACAAATTATCGTAGAAGAAAGTTACTGGTACCGAAAGAGTGGAAATAAAGTCTACTTTTAAATGATGTATATAAAATTTGCTTAGGGGGCCATCTACATATTAAAACGAACCATAACTTTGTTTTTTTCAATAGCAGTACCCAATCCTGACAGCATAAATGAACTCTACACCCTTCAATTAACCTAAAAACGAATTTTTATGCAATTCGTACCATAAGTTTCCGAGAAATTAATTATTTTAAAACGAGCTTATTTTAAGGGCTGTATCCAAATTGAAGTTCCGTACTGGATTGTTCACCGAGAGAGCCCCTTCCTTGATCAAGGCACCTTAAGCGCCACTCAAGGAGTCAATGAAGCGTGTTAGATTACAGTACAGCAGAACAAATTTCAAAATGTCTACTCACTTCCATCATAGACCGCCCCTTAAACCATCATTTTGCCGTTTTTTAAGCATAATTTGAAAACTACTTGGAATAAAAATGTGAAATTTTTGAATTTCCATAAAGCAGGACTTAATAAATCTAAATCCATCAAAAAAATTGTAGGTTGCAATTCATAATTTTTTCGAATATTAATTTCATAATTCAAATCATAAAATTATAAAAATTACAAATTCAGCTTATTTATGTTTGGGTATATTAGTATTATTACTACAAAAAAAATTGGCACATTAGGAGCATAATTTCGGGAGATATAAATAAAAATACGAAAATGTAATTTAACATTAGAAAATTGGACATTGCCATTGAAAAAAATGAAGTTTGGATTCGTTTTAATATGTAGATGACCCCCCTAAGAAAATTTTATATACATCATTTAAAAGTAGACTTTATTTCCAGTCGTTCGGTACCAGTAACTTTCTTCTACGATGATTTGCTGAGGAGTTAGTAGGGGGTGTTTACTTTTTTTTTTCCACGACTGTACCATGTGTGTATATGTATATATGATAGCTTGTGTAGACTGCTGTTTAGAGCGTTGAAAGATACATGAATTTCGGCATCAGTAATTTTGCATAGATAATTTCGTCTTATCTAATCTCAAAATTTCAGCAATTAAAAAGCGCAAAAAACGTATGTCAAAAAAAGCGGTGACAAAAAATAAATAATGAAAGAAACGTAATTCTCGCGCATCATGAAAGTGTGATGCTTCCTTCACGGGGCCTTTCAACCGTTAAAGGTTAAGCCGGCTGATCAATGAGATCTTAAATTCGTCTAACTAATGTTAAACCTATGGGTGTGTAATGCTTTCGTTTTTTTTTAATATCTTCCCGTAAAATTTATATTTTAAATGTTTTTTGTGTATTGTTCTTAAAGGGTATTTCCTTGTTTTAACTGTCACAATATTTATAAAATATATACGTAATTTATATTTTTATATGTCAAAATCTTAGAGAATCTCAACACATATAATTAAATATTTATATTTCAAATATTCTGACAGCTAACTAAAAATCTTTTAAGTGTGTGTGGTGGGGGTAGTCCCTTTAGAAATTTCAAACAA
Source organism: Maratus speciosus (assembly GCA_963932465.1). Classification (NCBI taxonomy): domain Eukaryota; kingdom Metazoa; phylum Arthropoda; class Arachnida; order Araneae; family Salticidae; genus Maratus; species Maratus speciosus. Next base: position 95,757,023 of record OZ010789.1, on the reverse strand, counting down.
TCGATATTTTTTTTTCATATTTCGAAAGTATAATATTTAGAGAATATATTGGAGATACGAAAAATCAAAATATTCAATATTAACAGAGTTATCCGACTTTTAGTCGAGTGCACCAGAGCCCGCATGTTGTGCCAGTAAGATTAAACGAAGATATTCCTCCCTTACTTCCTCAAGAACTTCAAGAGCATCTCCTACCAATCTACCAAGATTTATCTAGCGATGTCTTACTCCAAACATTCTTGGATGGCCATACCCAGAACGCTAATGAAAGTTTTAGCGCAACAGTTTATCGATTATCTCCAAAACACTTGCATTATGGACAACAAATTGTTGAAATTTCAGCATACATCGCTGCTGGGATATTTGATGAAGGTTATACTTCCGTTCTTAGAGTTATGGATAATTTAAATATTGTTGTTGGTACCTATGCCAAAGATTTTCCGAAAGCGCCGATGAGGCGCAAGTAACGAGGCAGAATTGGTCGAATCTTTTTCAGACAAAAGCAGATCGTACAGCCCGAAAACAGCAGTAACTCGAAGAAAACCACCTTTTTGAGGTATTCGAAGGTCTAGTATATGCACCTGGGATCGCTGAGTGATCGGCAAGTCAATAAAACCAGTAATTTTATCGCCCTGAAACATTAAACGCTATTATCTTGCAACAATGTTTTCAAAAACTGCTCGCGCTGTAACTCAAAAAGTTATCAGTCGATTTGGCTGATTTTTGGCGAAGCTTTTTTTAATATCATTATCGGAATGATGTATCTAAATTTTAAAACATTTCGTGTAAATAAACAACTTTTTTATGAATGAAAAATGTCGAAAAAATAGTGCAAAATCCGAATATTTTATTAAAAACTGTACTTAAATTTTTACTTTATAATTTTTTATCGTTTTATAGGTTTATGTGTCCCGTGCATATGTTAGAAAAAGAATTTTTTTTTTTTTTTGAGATCAATAGCAAAAGAGTGGCGAGTGCAACATTTTTGGGTCTCGCGCCTGAGACGTCCGAAGAAAAATGTTACTAATCCAACATTTTCTAACAAAAAGAATAAATAAATAAAATTTTGTACTCTACAAAGTTGTAATAAATTTATGCTACAGTTTCAATATGATCCGATTATTTTATCAACTTTAAAACAATAATGAAAAATGACAGATAATGAGGCGTCTTCAGGGACTTCCCTTCTTAAGAACAGCATACAGAAAAAACAGTTTTAAAATATTTGGCTCCTGAAGTGGATAGTTTGAAAATATCACTGCAATACACGCACTTAGGCTAAACATGTGTGAGGAGAAATTGAGATCTCACTGACAAACAGCCTTAATTGAGAAAATAGGAACTCTGATAAAATAATGCACGAAGTAGCTTTTTTCTAATTATGAAGTAAAACTTGCCTCTTTTTATGTATAGTTTTCTTAAAAGACTAGAACATTATGCATATACATATAAGAAATAGCAGTACAATTTGAAATTTATAGGGAACTTAAATTGACATTCTAGAGAGAAGTTTTCAGTGAAATAAATATTAAAAATTAAATAATTTAAAAGGTAACGAATCAAGTCACACATGATAAACATATACCCAGTAATCCTCTCCTTTCCCAGCTCAAAAATGGAAAACGAGGGAAGACTGAATAAGTATACAGGTAAAAAAAATATATATATTAAAAAAAACCCTCTCTTATAAGCATTCAATTTTCATCTCGAAAATCACGCTTAATTTTTTGTCTGCATGTCATGTTTTTTTCATCCAAAAAAATCAGTTATAAAATATGAATTTGGCGTGTACTCCGAAATCGATTATGAAAGTTTACTAATTATTTTAAGCTTCAAGAAAGGGCTAGCAAGTGAATTTATTTTTAAAAATATAATTTTTTCGCTGTTTCTTTTTTAAGATAGAGCAATAGGATGAAAAATGAAACATTATTTAAATACTAAGCAATTAAACATTATTTATAACACTTCAGGATTTCTATATTGATTTCTCAACGTATGATCGTCAATTAATTAGATGTAAACTATTAAATGATAAAAGCGTATTTTTTTTTTAAATATTACTCTTCATTTTTAGGGTTCCGTAGTTAAAAAGTAAAAACGGAACCATTATAAGATCACTTCTGTGTCTGTCTGTCTGTCAGTCTGGCTCCCTTTTACTCGTAAACTATTCAACGTGGAAAGTTCAAATTGAGGGAAGTAGTAAAGATTATTGACCCACATATTTACAGATTAATAAATATTCATAAATATACGTAGGAAAAATGTACAGGGGCTAATTAAGTTACTTGAAAAAAATCTTTTCTTTGTATATCGTGTGGGGTATCGTGTGAAAGCTTTCGTAACGCTGAAATCTAAAATATATTTCATTTAATTTTAGATATTATATTTTCAAAGTTATGGTGAAAATGTAGTGCAAAAATATGTCCCCCACCCCATCTAATTCCGAATCTATTGAAACAAAAATTTTGAAAAAATTAGAGATAGTAGACATTAATTTAAACCTTGCAGGAAAATGATAGCGATTACCCTAGGTCACATAGTTTTTGAGAAAATCGCATTTTTCCATTACACTCAAATTTTGATTTACGGGCTTCAGCAAAAGTATTGAGCAGAGCTGCAGGTACCTATCGTAGCAAAATTATAAAAGCATTGTTTATCATGAATTTCGGAAAAAATCATCGGTAATTAGCCGAGATATTAACCCGTAAAGACACGGACGGTTTGGACATACATAATGACAGGGACGGCGTATTCTATACTCCATCGGCTTTTAAAGCCTAGATAACAAATTTTAAAGATATATTTATGTAATGCAATGCCCAGTAGCAGTATAAAAGCAATAAACGTCAAATGGTTAAAAACAGACTAATTTAATGAGAATTAATCACATAAATACTATGGGATTCGCGACTAGTTTCCATTGAGTGGCTCTCTCAATACACCTACTATGTCTTATACGGTTAACCAAAAACCTATATGGAATAACAAATATACAGAATAGCTATATTTGCTATTACTTAGGTTCTATATATCTTTGAACTTTGATGGTATATCCATTTATACTTTTCTAGTATACAGGGTGCAAAGGAAAGTCCCTTTAACCTGAAAATACTTGTGAACGGAGAGATCTACAGCTATACAAGTAAGGTAACGGTATGGTAAAGCGACTACGACCGATTTAATGAAAACGATAGCAGCGCCACCTAGTGGCGAAATTTGGAAGATAGCCACTGCAAATCAAAACCGAAAAGAGATAGAGCAAAATTTCCGGTTAGAAAGTTTTAGAGCATCAACTAATTAATAGAATACGACATTTGGTTTACATGGATAAGATAAATCTTCGCCTGTTTACCTAATAATGTCCGAAATCGATGCACTCCATTTTGTGTAAACGTTTGAATGAAATAGCCAGAAGTATGACGAAATACGCACAATTTATGCTATAAATAGGTACTTATCTCAGTTCATTTTAATAACATCACACACAAAAAAAGACAAGCTGTCTCACACGGATAAAAAGTTAATATATAGTATGTTCGAAAAGCTCACGATACACGTTTGTATTCGTGAGAGTAATTCTGCATGCACATTTCTCAGCGTGGAACGTCTACTAGGACTTACCTCAGAAGGATTAGTCTGAGCGAGCGATATTGCCGAAAATATAGATTTAATAATAACATCTGGCAGCAAAAAAAATGAGATACTATCTTTAATTGTCCATATACTGCCATAAATTAAAATGATGAAAATAAACGAATCGTAGAATTACAAAACTTACATATAAATTCGAATACACTGTTTAAAAAATTGGAAAACAAACCATGCAAGATAGACATGCATGGATATGAAATTAAAAGTAGGCAATATATAAAAGTAAAATAGAAAATGAAACACTAAATTATCTTATATCGAAATTTTAACTGTATAAAATGATGTCAGACGCTCCGTACCAATTTGAGTAACTTTAAATGACATATATATGATGTTTAAAAAAAAATGGACTACACTTTATATGGTGTGTGCTCCGCCGGAATTGTTAATATTGTGCAATATCTTTTTTCCACGAATGCAATAAGGTTATCGATAAGAGATAACGAATTCTCTCTTCAAAATCTGATATAGTATCAAAGTACCGAACACATTAACAGTGGCATGCAATGCGTCGTTAGAGTGTGTTTTAGATATGCTCGATCCGATTTAAATGATAAGTTTATGCTGGTCACTACATACGCTGTATTGTTTTGTTTTTAAACATATTCTGCACAAGTTGAACTGTATTTAGCATGTATTAAATAAAAGAAATCGGCAATGATTGCAACACAAAGTATGACACACGATCGGAATATATCGCCTGCATAACCTTTGGGCTGTCAAAGTGTCTTTTGAAGTAATTTACAAATCATATTTTTTCAGCAAATCATGCAAGCTAAAATACGCCAATATGAACCCGTTTATGAAATTTCACCAGAAAAAGCTAATATATAAAAAATCTACTAATGACAATTGAGAATATGAGCTTATGATAAAATGTCTACAAAAATGAATCAGAAAAAAAAAACAATTCATATCACATTTAAAACGGCACTTCCATCACATTTAAAACGGTTAGTGGCCTTGGTGAGAGAGAGAAAAGCCTAGAGAAGGGTCACTTTAACTAGTACTTTCGGGCAACCTACTCACTGTTTCATAGAGGTCTTTATTCAATATTTACACTATTTAATGCCAGGTTGGTTAATGTGTTTTGTTGCACTTAAATTGCATATTTTGTGGAGGAAATGCAGCATTATGAAATATTTAAAGTTGTGATACCTAATAATTCCAAATTAATGGCAACTGAGATCACCTTCCGTTATTTCATCTTTTTAAATTTTAAATTTTTTAGAAACCATTCATAGAGACAATTTTATATTTTAAAACTAACCGGAAGCAAAATTTCAAGTTTTTTGGCTCAGCAGTAACAGAGAAATAGAAAATTTTCGAAAGTTTTTTGTTTCTGCAGTGTTTTATATAGCGATATTTTAAAAAAATGTTCTATTGTGAGAATTTACGTCATGATAAATACAGCCCTGTCAATTTTCATGTTTATATTCCTAGCAATTCCATGTATTTCGTTACTTAGATCATCTTTAGATCTTTTTCCCGCTTTGTTTAGTCTTTCGATTTTTTAGAATTCGTTCTACAACGAGCATTTACATCTTATAAATTACTCCTACACCTCACAAACATACAAACATTAATAATATTGTACACTTTATAGTATTATAACGCTTTATAATATTAGCATTAGATATACAGATACAAAAGCCCTTTATCTGTTACAAACTGAAGTGCCCGGCGTTGTCCAGAATTTGAAGGATGTTTGTTCTGAAAAATCAATTTCAACATTTAACATACAACATAAAACAAACATTTAAAAAAGTAGTCAATGTGTGGTACGCATGAATCATATGAAAACACAATATATAAATGTATAAATGTATACAGGGTGATTCAGCTCGTCGGTGACAAACTTTAAGGATCGATAGAGCACACCTAGACGAACATTTTTGAATAGGGAATGTAGGGTCCCTGACGCGATGGTAAGGCGCTAGGCGCTTTCGAAAATTTGGGTGCCGAAATTCGAAACGTCATAAAAACTAGGGAAATGGTTAGATTTTCTTGCTTGTTGCGTCGAAATGATTCTGTTTGTTTAGACTTTCTTCAGTACCAATTTGATAAGCGTATCTCTTAAAACATGGATAGGGGGCGCTGCAGACTTTGGAGAGCTAGACAACAACTTTAAGCCCGTTATTTTGATAATTTAACACATGCTCGCCAAAGTTTATACTCTAACTTAAAGTTTGAACCCAAAAGTAGAGCCCTGCAAAAAGCGTAAGAGCCGGAATAAAATGTCAAAGTACAGGGTGGTCGAAACTCGAAGGCTCCTAAGAGATAAACAAACAGATTTCTTGACTTATGGCATGCATTTTCATGATTCTGTTTGCTGGGGCTCTCTGAAACTCAGTTGAACGGTACAAAAAGAAACATCGATAGGGGGCGCTTTGGGCAAAAAACATAATTCGTTGACATTTCGGACGCTAACTGGAAACGGGGCGCTACGATCAGTTAGTAATAATGAAAACACATTTTCTACCTCTGCTCAACACTTCTGAATAAATTTAAACCAAAAACATCAATGATACTGGAAATTTATTTACAAAAAATAACACTACAGAAGATGCTCGAAATTTCGACCTTGGGCCATGATGCAGGCTTCGCACCTCCGTCGCATTGAGGAGTGTGTGTTTCCAACAATGCCAGGAGTATCTCTGATCTGCCCTGCAGCTGCCACAAGTTCTTCAGCACTGCTGACAGGTGTATGGTATACCTCGGCCTTCAGGTAACCCCAAAGGAAGAAATCCAAGCAAGTGAGGTCTGGTGATCGGGCAGGCCAGTGAACTGGACCCCCACGCCCGATCCACCGCTGGTCATACCTTGCGTTTAGATGGAGACGCACGTCGTTCGTGTAATGGGCCGGAGCTCCATCGTGCTGGAACCACATCTGGCGACGCGAACCTTCGGGTACGTGCGCCTCATCCAGAAGCTGCGGCAGCACTTGATCCAGGAAAATCAGGTAATTTCCACCTGTCAGCCGTTCAGGTAACAAATAAGGGCCAATGAGGCAATCCCCCAGAATGCCGGCCCACACATTTACTGAGAAACGCTCCTGGGCTGCTCGGCTTCTGGTTTCATGTGGATTTTCATCACACCACACATGACTGTTGTGGGCGTTCCACATTCCCTCCCGGCTGAAGGTGGACTCGTCCGTAAACAAAATGCTGTTTACAAAACGGGGATCCCTGGATCTCATCGCCAAGTACCATCTTGAGAATTCCACTCGAGGGCCAAAATCCTGCTCTCTGAGCAACTGCACCCGCTGGATGTGGTAGGGGTGCAGATTCCGGGAACGTAAGATGCGCCACGCAGTTGCTTGCGAAATGCCAACATGTCTGGCGATATCTCTCGTGCTAAGACCTGGGTTGTCCTCAACCAGGTTAAGCACAGCCTCTTCGTTGTCGGGGGTGCTCACTGATCGCTCCCGTTCAGGCCTGCCTCCGTCGAAAGATCCCGTTGTGGACAACCTCTGGTGTACTCGAGCGAAGAAGGCATGGCAGGGGATTTGCCTGTTGGGGTAACGCTCGGCGTACAACCGCTGAGCGGCTCGTCCATTACAACCAGCAGCGCCATACGCCAAATGCATGTCAGCCAATTCAGAGTTTGTGTACCGTTCCATCCTACTACCGATCTGCAGACAAGTAACCCGAAGCTTAAGTAGGTACCGCACGTTCAAAAGACGTGTCTGCGCATACAACTACGTCATCTCGCGTTGTCGTCTACGCATTACGTATCTTTTGCATATCGATATGGTACGATATCTTTTGCATAAATCAGCAAAAAGCACCTTATGTAAATTTTATTGCGCGCATTGTGCATGATTGAAACCAGCTATGTTTGTTAAAAAAAAACAAACAAACTGCAGTTTTAATAGCTTCTTATGATAAGTAAATTACTCTCTTGTTTTGTTTCTAACTGATCGTAGCGCCCCGTTTCCAGTTAGCGTCCGAAATGTCAACGAATTATGTTTTTTGCCCAAAGCGCCCCCTATCGATGTTTCTTTTTGTACCGTTCAACTGAGTTTCAGAGAGCCCCAGCAAACAGAATCATGAAAATGCATGCCATAAGTCAAGAAATCTGTTTGTTTATCTCCTAGGAGCATTCGAGTTTCGACCACCCTGTACTTTGACATTTTATTCCGGCTCTTACGCTTTTTGCAGGGCTCTACTTTTGGGTTCAAACTTTAAGTTAGAGTATAAACTTTGGCGAGCATGTGTTAAATTATCAAAATAACGGGCTTAAAGTTGTTGTCTAGCTCTCCAAAGTCTGCAGCGCCCCCTATCCATGTTTTAAGAGATACGCTTATCAAATTGGTACTGAAGAAAGTCTAAACAAACAGAATCATTTCGACGCAACAAGCAAGAAAATCTAACCATTTCCCTAGTTTTTATGACGTTTCGAATTTCGGCACCCAAATTTTCGAAAGCGCCTAGCGCCTTACCATCGCGTCAGGGACCCTACATTCCCTATTCAAAAATGTTCATCTAGGTGTGCTCTATCGATCCTTAAAGTTTGTCACCGACGAGCTGAATCACCCTGTATAACAGACGCAAAAGAATACAGCTATAAATGAACTTATTTCAATTTATAATTGGAGCAATAATGTTAAAATACGCCAATATTTCCATAGTCGGGTTTTTATCATGCTTCAATACGTTTTTTTCGCTCTTATATGACGTTGTACTATATTCACCACGTCCTCTATATTTCCAATATGACGTAATATTTTCCTCTTTCACATGGAAACCTTGAAATAGAAAAGTTATGAAGGTATATTAATTTTCATTTAAATTTGTCAAACTATTTATATTTGATTTTCATTTTTCATGTGAATATCTTGAAATATGAAAGTTATGACGTAATATTCACCTTTTTTTTAAATTAGCCAAATTATTTATTTCATTTTCATTTTTCATGTGAATATCTTGCAATATGAAAGTTATGACGTAATATTCACCTTTTTTTTTAATTCGGCAAACTATTTATTTCATTTTCATTTTTTACGTGTAAATCTTGCAGTAGAAAATTAATTGTTTCAGTTAGAATTTTATTGTGTATTTTAATTGTTGGCAACTGCTATAACGAAAAATGTTTAAATTTGATAAGAAATTGCTGTTTTTTATTAATTAAAAATTAACTATAAATTATTTCGATTCCGGATTACTTTAGTTGCCTCGGCCGTGTTTTAATACACATGTACGTAGCTTTTCACAATTTTGGCTTCCAAACTGTCGATTTGTATAGAATTACAAACAGACTGATAGACAAATTTTTATTATTATATATTAGACTATATACAAACATAAATAACTTATCTAATTAGTGTTTGCAGATGCATTTTTAAATATACATATAAACCCGTATAATACTTATTCTGTTTTATTTTCATAGTCATTTGGAAAAAAATCTCACTTTCTTAATCCTGAATTGCGTGCTTCTTACAAAAGCGCAAAAGTCCATATACATCTCGAAGTACCATGAAAAACATTAAATGCATGGTAATAAGGTATTTAGAATGCGACATTTACGATCAACCATTATTGGCATTCAATCTTATAGTTTGGCGATAGATTTTTGGAAGACGGGATAACTATGTAGTACCAAATACTGTACTGCAATTTAACTTCAATTTAACTTAATCTTCTCTATTCTACTATTTTAAGATTTTTAACTTCTAAACATCGCGCATATTCAATTTTTATACCGTCGTATTGGGGAGAAAAGGTACTTTTAAGTACATTTTGTTTGAAAACTGCATCTCAATTTATTTTTGAAATATCAATTTCTTTTGTAGTTTTTAGCGCCATTTGTTTAATTTTGGTAACTCAAGTACTCCATGTCTGTAAAAAGTAGGAGGGAAATAGTTGGAAAATAGTAATTATGCCCTTTTTGTTGTCTTTTTCCCTTAACAACTTAAAAAAAATGTAATTAAATTACGTGCTATTTTGAGAAAATATAAATGAATGATTTCTTTATCTATGTTAATATTACAAGCTCATTTTTCGCTTCATGGCGACGTTAATACCCATAACTGTCGCACCTGGGCGACGTTTAATTTACATGAATACACCCAGAAACCATTGCCCTCGCTAAAAGTGACTGTGTGGTGTGCATTCACAAGTCCATTCACCATAGGACCTATCTTCTTTGAAACATAATGCCCAGTAAATAGATGGGAAACAGCTACGGTGAATGGTCAGCGTTATTTAATGCTTCTGCGTGAGAAGGTCATGCCATGTTTGCGTCAAATAGAAGTGCATGGAGTCCCTAGTCACATTGCTACTCCTGTCAATCAATTTCTGTTACAGACGTTCGAGGAAGACAAAATCATTAGCAGGGGTTTCAGGTTCCCGTGGCCTCCTCGGTCTCCAGATTTGACACTAGCAGATTTCTGGTTACGGGGGAATTTGAAATCCCCGGTGTATCGATCCGGTCAGCGTAATCTGTCTGAAATGATAGATGCGATGCACCAAGAGGTATCATGTGGACATACAGACTTGCTACACTGGATTTGTGACTCCCCTGCAATGTGTTTTCCCCTGTGGTGGTGGTCATGTGGAACACATAGAGCTGTGATAAACTATTTTGAGACATTCTGTTCGTTATTAGCGTATCTTCCCCTTGACTTGGATACGTCAGCGCCATCTAGTGGCTGTTTTTTGAATTATTTTTTCCTGTCTTAAAAATGTTCCCGTGACCTGTAGATGCAACCGGTGCAAACCGTTTTTTTTATTTTGGTTATATTCCTGGTTATTACGAATTTTTAATGTTTCTACGGACTTTTTGAACACCCTGTATTAGAAATCAGAAATATCTAAAGAATCGGTCAAGGTTACTGTCTACGAAAAGAAAAATGCATATATTGCTTTAAAAATATTTTTGAGTAGGAAATCTTTAGAGAATAAATCGATGACAAGAATTAAAAAAACCGATATTTTAAATCAAATTATCCGTACCTTTAAGCGGATTTTAAATCTTCTCACCTATTAACTTTTTTAACCAAAACAATATTATATTTCAAGAAATACCCCAAAAATATCTCACATCGTTAATTAAATGAAAAATAGTACATAATGAGTTTTCTATACATTGAATCCTTTGACATAACTTTTAAGATCTGTAAATGAAGACTTAACATTGAATTACTTTTATTTATTAGAATAAGAAAATAAAATTGTTTTATTAGAGACCTGAATTTTATTAACAGTTTTTAATTTTACACATTTTTATCTAATTCAACCTGTTTTTGGTATGTAAATATGGAATTTTGTATCAATTTTTAATCCGATTCCTGAAAAGCTAGAATTATAAAGAATACATTCAAAAGTGTGCAAGCATTAAAGGGGGAAAAAGGGAGGATATGTTTTTATAATCGTGTTCAATGCCCATGCCAAATTAATTTATTACAACGGAATCATTTGGGAAAAAACATGAATTAGAGTCAAAAGATTAGACGTGATTTCCAAAAGCAATATTGAATGCCTATAAAATAGTGTTTTTTTTTAACTATTTCTATTTTTATATTTTTTGTATGTAAAGATGGGATTTTGTAATTAATTTTAATCCATTTCCTAATATGCTTGAATCATACAAATTTGTACAAAGATATGTTTACAATGACAATTCGGCAATTGAAAAAAAAACACTGGATTTACTAATGCGCAAATAAAGACTCGCGAAAATAGGCCAAATATCTGAAACTTGCAACAATGAAACATTTTAAAGACTAAAAAGTAGAAAATAAATTAGAAATAAAAAGCGAAGTTTGTATTGTTTTTTTAAAGTATGCTTTTGTCAGTTAATTGTTTAAGATTATATTAAGATATATACGTTTAGACATCAATAAAGAAGTCTTAAATGATAGTTTGAATAATGTTAATATTTTTCATGTTGCTCTATCTTAAACTAGAAAGAGATAAAAAATTATGTATTTTTTAATAAATCCACTTAATAGCATTTTCTATCAGGCGTGAAAAAATCACTAAATTTTTCATAATTGAGATCGCTTCCCACGACAAATTAATCAATTGTAACGGAAATTTTTGAGAAAAAACATGGAATGCAATATAAAAAAAGTATGATTTTCAAGATAAACACTGGATTTTTATATTTTTACTTTTATACTTATTCATATTTAACCAAATATATATGTAGATAAGAAATATCCATATTTTAAATATCAAAAGCTGCAAAACATTATTGTAATTTTTAACCGACTTCAAAAAAAAAAGTGGGGGGGGGGGGGTATTGTCAATTCGAAGCGTATTTTATATACTATATGTGTGTGTGTATATATAACGATTTCTCCAAAACTATGCGATCGATACTTATGATTTTTTAAATTATTAATTAAAGATCATACTATCGCATATGATCCATTTAAATTTCATCAAAATTGGTTCAATACTTTTTAGAAATTAAACTAAAATTAAACATATAAAAATATTACACTGAAGTCGTTATTTTATTTTATTTATTTATTTGTTAATTTTTATTAAAATATTTATGCATAATTATGTATAGCTATAACTATACTAATGTATAACTATATGATGCATAACTATAGTTTCATTTAGGAATTTGAAAATTAAAAGACATTTATGTTACCTTAAATAATTATTGATAACCCTTTTAAGTTATAAATTTAAAATTGTATCTAATTTATAAAATGCTATGCAGTTTTATTTGCAATGAAAGATACACAAATCCTGGTATACTAGGGATAAAAAATATGTATGTTTTCTATTTAGTGACTTTCATAAAAGGTGAAAAAGATGCATGAATACCTTATAAACGATACTCGTTCAACGGCCCTGTAGCCTGATCGGTAGAATGCGTGTCCAGTATTCGTGCGTAAACAGGTTTAAACCCCGGCGGTAGAAAAAAGTAAGAAAATTGTTTCCATGAAATGCAGCCCACTCATTCCGTGTGCGTGGTTAATAAATGTACTACACATTACACTACACATTAATTCAGAGAAAGGGATCTTGACAACGAAAATAGTGTACATTAATTATTTTACTAGCAATAGACATATAAATACACCTGTTTCTGAACATCTTATTATCTTAAACATTTATCGTACCTTCGCCAGACTCATTAAAATAGCTGTGAGAAAAAGCTAAATTTGATGACATTAATAATTAAATAAATTTAGTTTTTAACCCTTTATCTACTGAATTATGAATTCATGAAAATTGTATCTTCTGAAATATCTTTCGTGTATTGTTTAAACTACATAAGAAGATTTACATAATCATTTAATAATTTTTTTGAAAAATTTTAGAAGGATTAATTAAATTTAAATTTATAGGGATCTTGTGCAATATTTATAGCCCCACTCAAATCTTTTATTTTTAATTTTTTTCTTTGTATTTTGTAGAATTAGGAAATGTACAAATATAACGTTCTTACAACAGAAATATAGAAATATTTCTGGATTGAAATAAATTCTCTCCATCCCCCTCCCCTCTTTCCCAACACCAAGAAAGCTGAAAAGATGCAAAGGCAAAAGAAATCATCTTTTCAGAAATAATTTTGATTTGTGTAACCAATTATGCTTTTGGAACAAGATAAAGTAATGTATCCATAACTTATTCTAAACTGTATTACAAGTAATCGATGTATTAAATGAATTTTATAACAAGTTATTTTAATGATAGTTATAAGTAACGCCAGTAGATAAAGGGTTAAAGTATTTGTACAATAAATATACGTTCTGCCTTGATCGTGAGTTTAATGTTCAAAAACATTCTTTTTTTTATAATCGTGTATTATAATACTTTTTTTTTACTTTACAGACATAGAGCACATAAATATAGCATTTTCCAGAAAGTTTCCTTTCTTAAAGTAGAAATAAAATCGCACATCAGACTTATTAAAATAGCTGCGAGAAAACAAAAAACTAAATTTTATAATATGAACAATTGACTAAATTTCATTTTTAAAGTTTTGATACAATAAATAAGCATTCTGCTTTAACCAAAAGGTTTGCATTCAAAACCCTCTTAATTTCTAATCTTGTTTTATAATATATTTTAATTTATTTTGCTAGAATAGATACACACATATATATAGTATTTTCCTGACAGTTTATTTTCTTAAATGCAATGGTTCCCTTGGTAGGCTTATTGAAACAGCGATGAGAAAAATTTGTTATTAAAATAAAACATTATTTCAAATCAATATTTATTACACTGATGAAAAAAAAAAGAATTAAACAGATGTTTAAGATGTATAGTGTGGAATTTTTTAAAACATAAGATTCTTACTTGTACAAAATTACACAGCTAAATATTATAAATGTAGTTTCTTAAAATGATGTATACGAGAAATTAAATTTTTAAAGCTGAAATAAACAACTGTTATGTTATTACTTAATGTCTATTAAATCTGTATACATAATGAATTAATCCTTCTTCATTTTTTAATATCTAGAATTAGAAATCTACATAATCTCCATTAAAATCTATTCCAGCAGTTTGAGATATTTAATACATTAAAAACAATTTTAGTACTCAAAAATCTTTTTAAAATAACTTGCAACTATTTACTTTAGAAGAAAATCTTTCTAAGGTCAAAACATCTGTCTGGAGGTTGACTGTTTGACTTTAAATACTGTTGCTTAAATTTGCAAAATAGGCTTCAACGTCAGACTTATCAAAATAGCTGCGAGAAAAAACTAAATTTTATGATATGAACAATGGAAAAAATTTGACTTTTAAAATATTCACACAATAAAGAAGTATTACGCTTTGACCGTAAAGTTTACGTACAATTTTTGTTTAATTAATCTCATATTATAGGGTAACTCCGTGAGAGTCGCCGCCTTCGGCATAGATGCCGCATCCTTCTCTTTCTTGTAATTATCGATAGATGGTCGTCAAACACGCAGTATAGGTACGCAATGATATTATTTTAACCAGTGTATAGCGTGAATCAAATTTCAGTGTTTACTGTAGAAGTAAAATCCTTATTTTGACGTAAGTGTATGCAATCCAAACTTTTAAACACGTTATGCTTAAATACTTTTCATAAACTAATTACTAAATGCATGCATCATTTCGAAGTCAAAACTAAGTGTAGCGTTTTTAGAGAGTGTGTTTGGTGTATGGTGTGTAGTGTGTGTATGAGAGTAGTGTGTATGGTTACGCCATTCCCCTTAGCGATGGCAGATAACTGTGATGGTCGACGTCTGCACCATGCAAAATGGGATACATACCGCACTGCAATTCCGGTGTACATGTCGCAGTTTCTTTTGTACGGGATGATTAAGTGTTATTAACTTTTCCTTTTCTTTTTGCACAGACTAACCTTGTTTGGCATGTTATCAAGTTTACTAAAACCAAAGGGGAAAAAAGGGAAAAATAAAAAGGAAGAAGGGCAAGAAAGATGCAAGTTAAGATGATAATAATGAAAAATTGTATTACGCTTAACGCAGACGATCTTTGCAAGGAATGTTTAGAAGACGACTCCAAAAAGGAGGAAGTGTAATTGGATTCGTTGCATCATGTATCAAATGTAGTTACATAAAGACTGTACTTTTTTTACTTTTTTTGTGTAAATTGTAGTCGAAAAAACAGGCCTATTAACTCATTCGGGACCATAGATGCATATATGCACCTTCATAAAGAGCATACAAAATTTGTTTCTGGCACCAGTAAAAAAGAAAAGTAATATTTGCTTTCTTTAATTAGAGCATTTACCTGATTATTTACATAAATGTAACTTCTTTAAAAAAAATGGTGCCAACCGAATAAAATTTATGTAAAAGCCGCCAGTCGCGAAAGGGCTAACAAATAAATTATGTAAACAAAATTTTACTTTTTTTCTTTTCCCTCTCTAATACACTGTTGTTACGTAGTTGCTGAAATAACAATTAAAATTTAATGTAAAAAATAAGTCGATAATTTTAATAGTGACAGTAGGCAAACAATTATTAATTTGAATCTACTAATAGATTTCATTGTATTCATTTAGTTTCATTTTGTTATTACATCGTTAATTATAGTCCAGATATGAATATTTTTTTGAATACTTTTATTTATAATTTCATTCTGTTCCTATTACAAGCGCGGTATAACTACCGCACAAGTGCGGCGTCTCAGCCTGAATGTACGGGTGACGCGCCGCAGTGTAATATTTTAGAAAAAAATTGTTGAAAAATATTAATTTTTTTTTAATTTTTTTTTTTGTCGTAATACACGCGTTTTATATTTAACATTAAATAGCACAGCATGATTTTTTTCATTTTATGTCCACCATGGAACTTGATACACAAATTCAAAAACAAAATATGCGGCATAAATCCCGGAATTACTCTATTATACATTTTAATTCATTTTACAAAAATAGGCACATAAGAATAGAATTCCCAGACAGTTTATATTCTTAAAGGCAAATGGTTCCACGTCAGAATTATTAAAATAGCTGCGACAAAAAACTACATTTTATGATATCAACAATTGAATAAATTTGATTTTTAAAGTATTCACATAATAAATAAATATTACGCTTTGACCGTAAAATTTACTTTCAAAAACTTTTTTTTAAATTTTTTAATCGGATATTACAATACATTTTAATTTATTTTACAAAAATAGGCACATAAGTATAGAATTTTCAAGACAGGTTATTTTCTTAAAGGCAAATGGTTCCTCATGAGGCTTATTAAAACAGAGATGAGAAAAAGTTATTATTTAAATTTGATTTAATCAACAATTAAATAATTATTTAACATAAATATTTATTACGTTGATGAAGCGAAGGAATTAAACAGATGTTTAAGATGTTTGGTGTAGAATATATTTAAACATATGAATGTTACTGGTACTAAATTACACAGCTAAATACTATAACTTCTAGTTTCTTTAAAATGATGTATAAAAGCAATTCAATTTTTACAGCTGAAATGGTAAAAGAGTTATTTAACGTCTACTTAATCTGTATACATAATAAACGTATCCCTCTTTTTGTTTGGATATTTAAACAGTAGAAATCTACATAATCTCCATTTCTAATTTCTTGAAGCAGTTTTAGATATTAAATACATTAAAAAAAATTTTAGCTTTCAAAAAATCTTTTCAAAATAATTTACAACTATTTACTTTAGAATAAAAGTTTTCTATGGTAAAAACATTTGTCTGAAGGCTGTTCAGCTTTAAATATTATCACTTGAATTTGCATTTTTTTTTTTTAATATCTATATTTTACTAAATGCATTGTTAGATAACTTTACTGATTTTATGAAACTAATTTTTAATTACTATTTGGAAACAAAAAGGGTTTAATCAAGGAAAAAATGACATGAGTAATAAATATTTACAGTACAGGGTGATTCAAAATGCATATAGCGATTACAAACGCTATGACTACTTAATCGAAAAGAATGTATCGATAAGAATTACACAGAATGTAAAAGGAAGTTCAAATTTGTGTTTACATACTTTATAAATGTTCTATGTCTGTCTACTCTTCTTCGTCACACTGGCACTGGCACTGCAATGAAGCTGAATTTTAAGAAGAAATCTTCTCTGCACTGTGATGACAGAACGACAATTGAAGAGCTAACAGGAAGAATATGTTAAATAACAAAAAATACATTTGAAGAAATTTGATGTGAAAGTTTTTGTTCTCAATTTTAATGATTTATTTTCTGTGTGATACCATGTGTTTAAAATATTAACAGGTGTTATAATAAACTCCATCAGAAAAACTTATTCATATTTCATTTTTAAGTATTAAAAATATTAATATTATTTGGATTATTAAATATTAAAATATTAAATATTAATTAATAACGTCTTCAATCTTCAAGGCTAAATCGAACTTTGGTATTTTAGCTTTACCATGTGATAGAATACTTGATAAATATCTTCGTCCAAACGATAAAATCATTTTTAAGAAAATGTAGCATAACGTGTTCTTCCACTCAGCTCTTCAATTGTGAAATTCTAAAGCACAGAATGTCTTCTGTACAGGACCCGCCATTTTCACTTGTAATATAGTCGCAATGAACCGGATTTCTGACCCCAACTAGCGGAATTTTGAGCTTCCTTCTACATTCTGTGTAAGTTTTATGGATGCATTTTTATCGATTAGTGAGTGATAGCAGTTTGAAATTGCAATGTTCATTTTGAAACACACTGTATATTTTCATTAGAAATTAATTTAATAAAGTTCACAATGAAATGATAAAATTTTATAAAAGTTGATCAGTGTTGTGTTCGAAATTTGTAAATATGAGTCACTTGAATGAAAAATACGGAAATAAGGTTTAATTAAATTATTTTATTTTATTTCAAAAGGGAAAGAAAAAAGAATATCTATTAATTACGGTTCAGTATCTCAAAAGGAAATTAATCGGATGTGCCAATCTCAATACTTTTTGTTATGTCAGACATATTAATACTCGAAAAGGAACCTCGTCGAAGAAGAAAATTAAGCCCAGATTAGGCTTTTGATTTTCACTCAACTTCTATGGTTAGACGAATCTTATATAATCCTCTCACGCATCCACGTTTTTCTAAAAGCCTGCTCGCAGGAAGCAGTCCAATTCTGTGCAGCTTGTATTCAACAACAGCCTGGTCATACCCACACCATGCCCACAAGCTTGGTCCCGACAACCTACCGGTTACTTCCGGTTATCCAAGAATCTTCAAAGTTGATACAAAGTAAGGTCTCATAGCACATGTAAAGATAAAAATTCTCAAAATCATTAATGTCATATTTATATTCTTGACTATAGCCAGTAGGTTCCAATTGAATTTACGAATATTCCGACGTAAGGGGCATTGTAATAGAGATTTATCTGCAGTTTTCATTATTGCATCATCTAAAAGTGTATGAAGTTATCCATATAATTGAACTAAACATATATATATATATATATATATATATATATATATATATATATATATATATATATATATATACATACTAGGGGTCTCTGTCTCCTGCAAGCTACGCTCGTCAACCCCCGTTCAGACACCGCAGAATCTAAAAACACGCTAATCTGATGGGTTTTAAAAATATTACAGAATATTGAATTATTCAGAAAAAAAGCTATGCAGATCTCCCTGTAAACGGGTTTCCATTCAATTTCCTTTGATTGCAAAAATTTATGGCCGAATGAGTTGCTGTTAAGACATCCAATGGTTGCTTTCGTTTTTGATTAAAGAGGATAAGTTAAACATTTGAAAAGAAGCTAAAACATAATGAATTAAGTATACTGAGTCTTTGTCTCCCAATATTTTAAAACAATCTCTATAACAATAGCCTAAGTCATGTGCCTATCATCAACAGCTCCGGGCGGACCACTTCGCTTTTTATACTCTAGGCGCCATTTTGGTAGTTTAATGTTAGCCAGGCACAGGTGATTAGTCGCCAAATATTATTCTATCGCCATCATTTCATCTATATTATAATAGTTCAAGTCATCAATTACCATCAACAAATACGGTCTGATCCCTTCAACTTTTATTTGAAAGTTTACCACAGATGTCATATATTAGCGCGAATTTTTTCCGACGGCAATTTGGGGAAAGCATCAACATCCGTCTTACCATATCAAGCAAAATAACGATTTTTTGGGGCCAGTTATGTACCCGTAGCGTATATGACATTGGCGTCAGAAAAAAATCGCGCCAATATGGGTCCGTATATGACATCTGCGCCAAAAGATTTCCATTTTGATTAAAAAAAATAATTTTTTTAAATAAAACTACATAAAAGTTGCCATGATCGCAAAGAATTCTTGGAACAGTTACGCTAGCCGAGTGCAAATCTCGCCAATACCTTCTTTTCAACTGGCCAGTTAGCATTTTTTTTTCGAGTGGTAAATTAAAGCATTGATTTGAAGTTGAATTTAAATGTTATGGTTTGTTTTTTTACGAAAATTTTCAAAAACCTCGTTTTCCAATACCAGTTACATGTGTATTTTTGGTACTACTTAGTTATCCCGTCGACCGAAAATCTATCGCCAAACTATAAGATTAAATGTCAATAATGGTTCATCGTAAATGAAACATTCACTTGACTTTAAGCAAGTTACACGTGTTTACGTCATCAAGGGATTTTTATTTCGACGTTTTATTTGTATATTTATTAATGTTATACTAACTTATTTGTTCTTTCATTATTTAAAATAAAAATTATGTCAATTTGTATAATCTGGCGAGTGGTTCGTCGATTTATATAATTAGGCAAAATTGGTCGACGGAATAACTAAGTAGTACCGTATTTTTTAATTATTTTCTATTATTTTCAAAAGGAAATAACAAAAAAAATAATTGATAGAACAAAATAATTCATATAATTAAAAAAAAAGAAATAAAAGTAAATAAACATTTATTATTAAATAAGCAATAACCGGGTTACCATGTCAATCAAAATAATGCCATTTTGGCACCAATTAGGTACCTCGGTGAGTATATGACATCTGTGCCTAATGTTTTTCTTTTAGTTTTGTTTTAAAAAAAGGAAGAAGTGAAAACCATCAATTTTTAATGTTTCAGTGGTACTTTTCCGTTATACGGACACCATTGTCGCCAAGCGTAATAGTTGGCATAAAATGAAAATCGCGTGAATTTAAACATTTGAAAATGAAAAGAAAAGACATTGTCGATAGTAAAGTGAGCATTTTAAAAATATAACATTTGAAAATTACAGACATTTTGAACTATTTTGTTAAATCACAAATATATACTTAAAATAAGTGAACAAATAACTGTTATACAATAATTCATATTAAACTGCTGGCATAAAATTAAAAATCCTTTTCATGATCAGGGTTGAAATAATTGACGCATTAGCATACATTCTGGCATGGTGCCCGTATAAGGGAAAAGTACCGTTTCAGTTTTAAATGAAAGATTTGTATTTTAAATAAAATGAATGAAATGATTATATTTTAAATGAAATTAATGAAATATAAAAAAAAAAATGCGACGGGGAAAATGTTTGGCGATTTATCACCTGCATCTCGCTAACATAAAAATACCGAGTTCATGATTTCTCTATCAGAATCTTTCGATTTGACGAAAGATTGATAAAGTAAATTGAATTATGAATAAAAGTAACATGATACATTTCTTAGAATACATTTAAGGGATGCCAAACTGGTCGCCAAGTTAGTTTAAAATAATAACCCTTTCTAGAATATGAAAAAGAAAATATCTGTTATGATTAAAATTTGAGTTGCCATCATTAGAGAAAAGTATATAAAATTAGAAAAAAAAATATTTCGAAAACTAATTCGAATTTTAAAAAATTCTATTAGCAGTTTTGAGATCTGTGGATCAATATGGATTTTTGGTGTTAATATCATCGTAAAGTATTCCATATTTTAGGAGAAATCGCCGTGAAACATAATCAGTTTTTTAATCAGTCGTCTCATTGAATCGTTACATAAATTCGTTTCAATTCAGTCGTTTCATAATATCCGTTCCATTAGGATTTTATATATATAGGGTACATATATATATATATATATATATATATATATATATATATATATATTTGACTACGGACGTCAAGTCGAGTGTCAAAATGTTCTGGACACTTCTAATTTCTTACGGTTTATTTCGTCATCTTTAATCGCAGATAATTCTGCCATTGATCAAGCGAATAAAGTTATTTAAAAGATGCAAACAAATAATACTCGATCATCCAAGTGTTAACCCATTTGTGCCTGATTTTAGTTTTCTCAAATTTGTCGGTAAAATCATTTTAAAATCTTTGAAAATGAACTTGAAAAATACTAAAAAATA
The DNA here is from genome assembly GCA_963932465.1 of Maratus speciosus. NCBI lineage: Eukaryota > Metazoa > Arthropoda > Arachnida > Araneae > Salticidae > Maratus > Maratus speciosus. The sequence continues at coordinate 95,735,601 of OZ010789.1, read as the reverse complement.
TTACGCTAAAAAAGTTTTGTATTTATTTGAGAAAATGTAAACATATTAAACATGGGAATATGCATAATATTTGTAATTGTATAATATGTATAATTATACGTTTTCTCTAAATTTATATATAATAAGCTTTTAAATTGTATATTATGTAGTACAATTAGCATTTTTATTAACCACTATAAATATACTTACTTCTTTACAGAGATACATTATAAGTATTAGTAAAAATAAATTAGAATAATCATATTTGAGGCTTAAAACAAATTTTTTTTCATAATCATATTGAACTGGACTTTACATGGATAACTTTTCCATATGTGGCTAATAAAAATACTTACCCCTTCGTGCCTAGTGCACTACATATTTTACGATACAAAAATGCATAAAAAATGGGCTTCAACATATAATTTCAAAATTTAAAAAAAATGCGCATTCCAAAGAAGTCTATAAGTTAAGATTATGACATACTTACAGGGTGATCATAAAAAAAAACTTCCCCGATATATGAACCCCTAGCGGCCAAACCGCCAACCAATTGAAAAGAAATTTTCGATAAACTAATTTAAAGGTATGCTCTCGAGATCGTGATGATTTAAAACAATAGAGTTATCACGGTTACTGTTACAGTGAAAACATTTTGTTATTTTCTATTGGCAACACCCATTTTTTCATGTGTAAATTCATCAGCGCATTGAAAAACCATAAATGGCGTTGGAATGATACACGTACGATGAAAATTGCCGGCGTAAAACACTCGCAAAAAAGACCATTGCGAGGAACGAAGAAGTGGCTATGAGACATGTTTTTCAGTAGCCGATTTTTTATCAAACCTGAACTGAGAAATTTTATAAGATTTGTTTACAAATGTGTTTCTGGGTTGTGTTTTGGTACACATTGTGAAAATAAAAACGTAATAATTTGTTTTGGTGGGCTGAGTATTACGTTACACAGGAACTGATTAGGATTGTGTGCCACGATATTACACCGGCAATTTTAGTCATACGTGTATCGTGTCAATACCATTTATGGTTTTTCAATGCGATGAGGAATTTGTACAGTTAAAAAAGGGGTATTACCATTCGAAAAATTCGATTTTTTCACTGTAATCGTAACCCCCAGAGCTGTATTGTTTTAAATCACAACGATCTCGAGCGCATACCTTCAAATAACTAAAACTGAAATTTCCTTTCGATTGGTTGAGAGGTTAGGTCACTAGGGGTACATACACTATATGGCTAAAGGTGACATGTCACTTGCGATTTTAGACGTTTTGATACACATCTAGAAAAATACATGAGAAATTAATCTGAAATTGCTGCTGTGTATCTGTTATCAAATATCTGATGATTAGTGCCAAGATAGTGTAGGCTGCACGTACTACTATATTTGGATACAACCCCTCATCTTTTTGATTCTTTTTGGGAACAACGGATTTCGAGCTTATTCTATCAACGATCATTTTCAGAATTTTCAAGCTGTGATTTTGAGATATTCACTAAAGTTGCTCTATATACATAGCTAATACATTATGCACATTATATTTTGATTGCATTCGTGCATACGCAGTGAAACATTTTTTAGTAAACCTGCTCATTTGTCATCCAATTTTTATTATTTTTTTTTTATTCTGATTGCAGATTATTTTGTACAATCCTGTTTGTCATACTATTTGAAAATAACTTTTTTTTTATATTAAGAACTCTGCAAATTATAAGCAAAAAGCTTCGCAAAATTTGGTACTGTTTTTATAAGAACCTTAATTTCTCTACGAGTATACATGCTATCCACACGCAAATGAACACTGTATATTACAATAAGCCACTTATTAAGAATCTACAGTTTGAACGCTTTTGCTGCATTAGTTTTTACAGGATTTTCCAAAAGATATTCGTTCTTTTTCAATTTTTTGACGGCCCCCTATGGTGTTTCGGGAGACAATCTTCGCGGAAATATATGACCTATACTATATTGTTTACACACCTGCAGTTTCAGGTTAATTCCTTGTGTATTTTTTCGATATTTAACAAAACGTCTAAAATCGCAAGTGACCGTTCACCTTTGGCCTTGTAGTGTACATCGGGGAAGTTTCTGTTATGACCAACCTGTATTTGCTTCCTTGATAGAAAAACGCAAATAGATTTACTTTTAACATTTAGTCATCTTGAAAATGAAAAATCTATAAACTCCGAAAAGAAAACTTTATTTAAGCAAATAAATATCCATCTTATGCTGTCATGTTTTTGTAACAGATAAAGACATTCATAGATAATTATTTCATACAATTTTCATGTTATAAAAAAAGAAGAAAATTACGCAAATTTATTAAAATTCTCTCAAAAATGGGACGTTAGGTATGAATGGGTTAAAACTACGCTTAGTTTTTCACCTCGATAACGTTTTATTTCAATTATAACATACATGAGAAATTAGAAAGTTTTGGGATTGACATACACAATTAGTTTAAAAATTAATTAGAACGCAGTGTTTTCCCGAAATGGATATTTAAATTACAATTATTTATTTTGAATTGAATCTTTAGAAATAGCTTTTCTTCTTTTTCATTTTATTAATATATTTGAACATTGTTCATGGGAAGATGATATCTGGAGAGGAACAAAAGGAAAAAAAAAAAACATTTCACATTCGAATATCGTGTTTGTTTGAATGACCTGCCAAAAATAGAAGAAAAAGAAGCAAGGAAAGAAAAAGAAAAAACTCGATCGTAGCCACCATATTATTCATTCATTTATTTGAGAAAAACTTTGCACAGAAAAAAAACTAACGGATATTTGCTAGCATTCAAGAAAAAAACCTATTCATAAAATAATGTTGTGCTATAAAAAATCTGAATGGATATAAATTTGCAAGTTGATTTTCATTTTTTATTCAATAAATGGTATTTTGAAGCATTAAAAGTGCTTGGATTGTATTTCATTTATGTCTAGATTACATTTCATTAGATATGGAGTACATTATTGCATTACATTATTTTTAATTATTGCTGAATTATGCATTTTTTCAACTGTATCACTGAAAAAATGTTTTTAGAAGAATACAGAGATAAAAAAAAAACGGTGTTACTAAAATATTACAGTAAGATTAATATGAAAAATGTACTATATAATATGTTCAGTCGTAAGTTCATTTTTTAGTTGGAAAATTTCTATAAATAAATATTTTTTTTATCTTTCTTTATTTCAAGTATATTTTTATCAGAAGTAGCGAAAAATTCCTTAAAATACCTATATTTAAGACAAAAAAATATGAACATTACATGATAACGAATGTAATGCTCATAATGGAATGATTCCAGATGAAATTATTTTTTGGACTTTACAGAAATTTAATTCCTGAAGCGATTACAAACTATTGCGCTTCCTCTAACATTTTAACTGTAAGCCAAATCAGTTGTACAAATCAGTTTTAAAAAGTGAAACAGATGGCACGATTTGTGAAGATTTATCGTATCTGTTAGTGGTTTAATTCGTCTTGAAATATTTTTCAAATTTTAAACAGTTTGTACTATTTTCATGTTCTCATCATATATTTGCATATTAAAAAACACTAAGAATTTTTTTATTAATATGTATATTTTAGTATAAAAATGTATAACATTTCGTTACTAAAATGATTCAATGGATCATAAAATCCATATGGGTCAATAGATATATATATATTTGTAATGATATATATCCCCTCCGAAATTGAGAAACAATGAGAATATCAGTTTGTTTGATAAATTTATTCGTTATGTAAGGGTTATATAATTCAATAAATAATTGCAATTAACCTTTAACTGCTGTAAATGATTTTTTTTTAAATTTTTCAAAATTTAAATTGTAATTTCGGGTTTAACTATCGATACAATAAACTTTTGCTTCGTTTGGAGTCCAAGTAAAATTGTTTGAAATGTTTTAAAAATCAAAATTTTATTAGAAATAGTACTGTACAAACAGTTTAATGCAAAAACAGGATTTTCTGATTAATCGCGACTTGTATTTATCTTTCAATCGAATGGTTTCGCTGACCGCTCACAATTATTAGTGGCAATTTTCTGGAACAGCAGTTAAGGGTTAAATGAACTTTTTCAGATGAATTGTCATGTATAATATACATTATCACATTTAGGACTATGGATGTCTCATTTAGGTTTTAACTGCCGTAAGTGAGACAAAATTACGTAAATGCGACAATCGTATATTGTGCTTTTATACCACAGATAATTATTAAATTTACAGAAAACAAGTTAGTTTTGAACTTTTAGGTACAATATTCAGTAATTTGCTGCTTAATAAAATATATATTTATATAATAAAATACCAAATATTTCCTAAATGCGACAACAAAACTATGGGGTATCATTTAGGCACAATGACTTTAATTAACTTACAAATGTTATGTATATGTGATGTTATTAAATATATATGTAATGTTAAATATATATCCGTTTATATTTTTACGCATTGTAGCAAAAAGAAGAGCAAAGCATAATTATCCAAAATTTCAATCTAAATCTAAGTCCGTTTCTTTATTAAAGAAATATTACGTAGATATGGAATATTCCATAAATTTTAGACATTAATCAAAATCATATCTAAGCGTTTTAACAGGTCAATTAACAGGTTTGCCAATCATCACTTTTCCACAAAATATATGAACATATACATATATTTATATAGACATGTAATAATTAAATATTTTTGAAAAGTAATTTTCGCGGCGTATTATTTAACAATTTGTTTTACAGAGTAAGATATTCTATTTGAAAATACACTTAAATTTCAGCATAGCTACTTTTAATATTTCTCGAATGATACCGTCGAATGACGTCGAATTCAATTTTTTTTTTTTTAATTTTTAATCTATGTGTTCCTAAATAACTTTTTTAAATTAGTTTTTTCAAAAACATTGCCTAGATATAGGTTTTGATACAAAGAATAAAAAATTTTCATTATTTCTAGTTTCACGTTTGAAAAAAAAACATTTTGATAAAAATGTATCTGTATATGTCTAAATATACATTCTATTTATTCCTTAAGGTCCCATTCTATTAAAACATAAGTATAAGTAAAATATAACATTAAATTTATTTCCAGGTAGTGATTGGGTATATTTTTAATAACTCATTTAACTAAAGACATATATTCTGAATATTAATTTAATATAAATATATAAGATCTAGCATACAAATGTTTTCCAAGCATGTAATTATAAGCCAAAAAAAGTACAAAATAGCATCTTGAAGATATATTTATTTTATTTCTTAACACTTTCACTAATTAATACGGAAAATAGATAGTTAGTATCGAGTAAATTTTAATTCCTTGATAAATCTTTGCGAAAATATTTTGAAAGCATTTAAGCGTATACTTTAATGTTAACTCAAGTGAGTTCTAATTCATTAGATGTATGCAAAAGGCTCAAAGATTCTGTTAGGATGAAGCAGATCAAACTTACATGCTACGTGAGACGTAAATGCATTTATTTGATGCGAAAGAAAGAACTTGTAAGATCGCTGCTTATTTAGTTATGGAAGATTTATCTATACATGGGCAATCGTCAAAGTGAATTTAAAAGGAACAGTAAACCAATTCATTACTACCCTTATACTTTGATTAAAATTTTAATAATTCAAAAGATTCCAATACTTTAAGGCAGGTTCTTAAAATAATTTCCGAATAATAAAAGTTTATATATATATATATATTATACATATATATAAAGTCTTGCATAAAGAACACGTTTAGATGGATGTTTGAATAGATGGAGGCTTGCAGAGTAGGATTTAAAATATTTTGAATTTGGATATGGATATGGAAAGAAAATTAATGGTTTGCTGTTATTGACAGGTGAAGGATATTATGCAGGTATTTCATGTTTAGGTATTTTTCTTCTAGGTTTGGGTGGGTGCACGTGGTTCTGCATTCATACATGTTAAAATAATTTAATCTGTTTATCTTTTAATAATATTTAAGTTGCAATTTTAAAATAACTTTCTAAAAGATTTATTAAAAGCCTTTTTGTTTTGTAATTTAATTATGCTTTGTTTATATTACTTTTTTGTTTAAGTTTGGTTTATCTACATTTTTGAATTTTATATCTAAAGAGACATTAGTTTGGTTTTTTCTGTATTGAGTACAGGATGGATGTGTGTTCAGAAACCTGCAAGCTTTTAACAGTAGGGGTGGATTTAGGTCTGTCTGTCTACCCACTGATGAAGAACGACAGTTTTTTACCTGTGTAATTTAAATTTGAAGGTTTTGAGATTTTTAAAGTTAAATGTTATAAATATTGTTGATATACACATTCTTTCCAAAGTTATGGTGTATTTGCATTTTTATTTATTGATGATATATATATATATATTCGAAATAAATTAAACAAACGTGATATTGTTTTAATTCTATAACTAGAATTTTGTTTAACAATATGGTAAAATATTCAAAGCATTTCATAAAATTAATATTTGTATTTGGTATTACTATAACATTAATATTCATCTATATCTCATGAAACATATTTGGCCATATATATTTAGAATTATAAATTTAAAAAAAATAGCCGACATTTTAATATTTTTCGATAAATTGTCAATAATAAAAGGAAAATCTATTAAACATATCATTTCAAATATCTAAACTTTCTAAAATTATCTAGATATGTTCGGATTTCCAATAGTACTCAAATAAATACAGAAATTAAAGTATCATTTTGGGTTCATCGATTTCATCTTATTAATATATTGAAATCGGAAAGTGATGATGGATCATAAATTTAAAATAGAACAAATCTAATTTCATCGCTTTCGAGAAGTAATGAATTGGAAATGCTGGATATCAGTTGTGAAGTCAAAATTAACCGGATATGAATATCTGAAGAGGAAATGAAAGATGAAAGTGAACATTTCACATTTTAAACCAAATGAACAATCACTGCATGATTTATACTATATGGCGATAAATCAACTTTTGCAGAGGTTGAGGAAATCTTATGAAACTTTTTTCCTACTTTCGTTATTTACAGTATTATGTTTAAGTGATATTGTCAAGTAAGTTTACTATGTAAATAATAGTATTGGATTAAAGGGAAAAATTTTAGAGTCTTGTATTTCAAAGGTAAAGGCTGTATATGAAAGAAAAATATTCCATATGTTAATCTAATATCATTCTTTCAGTGTATTATACCAAAAATTAAATTTAAAAAATTAAAAAACCCGACTGCGTAGAAAGCGAACTAATTAATTATTTCTCATCAATGTGAAACTATTTTTTATATTACTTACTTATTTTTTTTTATTTACTTGTATTGATGACTTTAATGCCGTGTTTAATTGTTAGTTCCTATCTATAAACATTGTTTTTATGAGACGTATAGATGTCTATGAAGGTTAGAGTTGCAGTAAAGTTAGACATCCTACCTACACAACTTCCAGGTTGTGTAATATTTAAACGGAGCTTCTCACTGTAAAATAGTCAATGAAACATCGTCTTCATTTTGAAAGACCTATCCAATGATATGCCACTCAACAGGATACGTAAAAATTTATTTGAATCTCTACCACCATTTTGTATTTTACGGCCGCCATTTTGAATTTATAAAAACAAAACCTAACCTATAACCATAGGAAGGTTAAGACGAATCGATAGAGACCTTATTTATTAAAATCCATCCAGCCGTTAGGATGTTCGAAGGTATAAAGAAATTCACTTAACCCTTCTTGGCAGTCGGGTAATAAAACAAATCAAAGAACATTTAAGTAGATATATTTTATTTAAAAAAAAATATATATATTGGATCCTGGTTATAGCGAAAGTATCTAAAATAATTTTAGATATCCACCAAAATTTTACTTAATATTTTGTAAATATTGCAATCTTTTTCTTATACTCAATTTTTTATTGGCTAAATTATTTTACATTTTTAAGATAATCATAATTTTATTTCATTATTGTCTATTTTTTTAAAAAGAGCCCGAATTCTGTCTTTTTTGCATTCTTAATAAATTGCCGTGACCATTTTTGAGTTCTATATTAATTAATTTGCCATTTCCCAGGGGATAAATTTGGTTGTACTGATATGTTGTGCTTTATAATATGCTTTGTAATCATTATACAAAGATCTTTTTTTTTTATTTATCATATTTTTGCTTCTGTGAAATTGAAATATGAAATTGTCTCTAAATTCGAATAAAGAGTCAAGTGCGTGTATAAATCGTGCTCAGGGGATTTCGTTCAATAAATATAGAGAGAAATATGAAGCCTATATAAAAAAAAAAACATAAAGTATTATAATAATATAACAATAATATAATACTCTAAAATATTATAATTTAAGATTAATTATATTATATAATTAATCTTATATAATAATATAAGATTAATTATATAATATATGAGATACTATATAATTAATCTTATCCTAATCTGTTTATGATGAACCTAATTCGGTAAGGGCAATAAAAATAGTGCATATTTAAACTTCATTTGGCATTTCATATAATTAAGTTCACCTTAGTAATATTATTTTCTTTTTGCAGTGTAGCTAAAACAAAACCCTTGTCGTTTAAACTTGGCCTTGTGCTAAGCGCGCTTCGAAGGGAGGTCGTAAAGTTCAAAGCCACGTTGGCCCGTGCCGCGTTTTTCCAGTTAGGTTTCTAATTAACTTTTAAAGACACGAGAGGCGTATTGAAAGATCTACTCAATGCAAACTGTTTGCGAATCCCGTAGTGTTTATGTGATTAATTCTAATTAAATTAGTCTATTTTTAACAATTTGAAGTTTTGTGCTTTTATCCCGCAAATGAACATTGCGTTACACAAATATACCATTAAAAGTTGTTATATAGGCTTTAAAAGCCGATGGTTTAATGAGTAGGCCACACCTGCCATTATGTATGTCCAAACTGCCTGTGTATTTAAGGGTTAATATCTCGGCTAATTACTGACGACTTTTTTCTAAAATCATTATCAACAATACTTTTCTACTTATACCACGATGATATTCCAGCGCTCCTCAAAACCTTTGCTGAGTTCCCGCAAATCGAAATTTGTGTGTAACGGAGTAATTCTCTTTTTTTAAAAAAAACTATGTGACCTAGAGTAATAGCTATAGTTTTTCTCCAAGGTTTAAATTAACATCTTCAACCTCTAATTTGTTCATAATATTAATTCAAGTAGATTCGGAAATAGAGAGGGGAAACATATTTTGATCTACATTTTCGTCTATGTCTCCGAAAATTAAAAGAAAAGATGTTTTGAATTCAGCTTTACGAATGCTTTCACACGATGCCCCACACGATATACAAAGAAAAGTTTTTTCAATAAAATTAATTAGCCCCCTACATTTTTCTTAAATATATTTGTGAATATTTAATAATCTGTAAATATATAGGTCAATAGTCTTTATTACTTCTCCCAATTTGAACTTTCCACGTTCCATAGTTTAGGAGTAAAAGGGCTGTGACAGACACACAAACACAGTAGTGCTCTTATAACGGTTCCTTTCTTAATTTTTAAATACGGAACCCAAAAAAGGACCCAATCATGTGGGCAAACAAACTTGAATTACAATCTCGTTTTTATTTTCGGCGAGATACTTCATGTACGAGTTCAAAGGTTCAAAGGACATTTACTTCGTATTATTTTGAACAATTTTTAAATACACGAGAAAACGTTATGAAATTAGCTGTTTACAGAAAAGTTTCACAGCTAATCTAAAGTAAAAAAAAAAAAAAAAAAAAACTGTCTAGTTCAAAGAGTAACTTCAAAGCATAGCATACCTCTCGAGCAATTTAACAAGTTTATTTTTAATGGAAAGACTGTGCTACTAATTAGACAATTTAAGAAAAAAAAGAACTTTCTCCTGATCATCCATGATGACAATCTTCACTTTAAAAAGTTATTATTCTGTCTTGAATTTTACAATATTGCAAAATGTTCTCCTTCAGCATCTTTAATCACACTATTCAACGTAGAATTCATAGATTGCTAAACATAATGACAGCATGTGCAGAATAGATGTGAAAACAATTTAAAATTGAAAACTGTAATACACACTATATGACCAAAAGTGACCGGCCACTCGCGATTTTTGACGTTTTCTTAAATATGTAGAAAAATACATGAGGTATTATCCTGAAACTCCAGGTGTGTAAACAGAATAGTACAGGTCATATATTTCCGTGAAGATCTTTTCCCAAAACCCCATAGGGGACCGTCAACAAACGAACGAATGAAAAACGAACGAATATCTTTTGGAGACCCTGTAAAAACTAATGTAGCAAAAGCGTCCAAACTGTAGATTATGATTAATTGCCTTATTGTAATAAATTGTGTTCATTATCATGAGAATAGCATGTATATTCGTAGAGAAATTAAAGTTTTTATAAAAAGAGTCCCAAATTTTGCCAAGTTTTTTACTTATAAATTGTAGAGTTCTTATTATATATATAAAAAAAGTTCTTTTCAGAAAATATTACAAAATACAGTAGTACGTGCAATATTGTGTATGCTATACTGGTACTAATCAATGGATATATGGATACAACCCCTCATCTTTTGCTTCATTTTGGAAACAACGGATTTGAGCTTATTTTATCAACCATAATTTCAAAGCTATGTTTTTGAGACTTTTATAAATGTTGCTCTATACATTTAGCTAACACATTATGCACATTATATTTTTACATTCGGGCATGCGTAGTGAATCATTATTTGTAAAACTGCTCATTTTTCATACAATTTTTATTCTTTTTTCATTCTGATTTCAGGTTTTTGTGTGCATTGTTATTTGTCATATTTTCTGAAAAGAACTGTTTCTCATATTAAGAACTCTACAAATTATAAGCAAAAAACTTGGCAACATTTGGGAGTCTTTTTATAAAAACTTTAATTTGTCTGCGAATATTCATGCTATTCTCATAAAAAGGAACACAATTTATTACAATAAGACACTTAATCATAATCTACAGTTTCAAAGCTTTTGCAATATTAGTTTTTACAGGGATGCCCAAAAGATATTCGTTCTTTTTCAATTTGTTGACGGTCCCCTATGGGGTTTCGGAAAAAAATATTCACGGAAATATATGACATGTACTATTCTGTGTACACACCTGGAGTTTCAGGATAATTCCGCATGCACTGTTCTATAATAGATATTTAACATATATATAGATATTTAATAAAACGTCAAAAATCGCCAGTACCCGGTCACCTTTGGCCATATAGTGTATTTTCAAATATTTAATCTGTTTTATTAGGTTACACACTCATAGCACCAAAAATCAGTTTTATTCGGTGAATAAATTCAAATCATAGAATACCTGCCGAACAAACTTCCAAGCTGTATTTTAAATGGAAAGATATTTTTATTTATTTATTTATTTTTTTTTAATCATCCATGACGACCATGAAGACACTTACAAAAATTATTCAATATTCCATTTTACAAGAGTAAAACGAAATTTAGCCCTTTAAAGTAACCAGTTTATCCAATCCGGATTTAATGGGCTGCGGAACATATTTTCCGGTGTACTAAATGTAAGCGTTTTTTTTTTTTTTTTTTTTTACATTTAAAACTGTAATAAATTTTCTATATTTAATCTATTTTGTTAGATCGACCACTAACAACCCCAAAAAGCATTTTTACTTGAAAAATATCAATATATTTACTTACAAATGTTATTATGCAAATTTGAATCTTACAATATGGCCCAAATCCAGTAGTGTCTGATGTACAGAATGTATGTGAAAACAATTTTTAACAGATTTTACGCATTTTAGCCTTTTTTTTTTTGGTTGCCCATTAACAACACAAAAAATAATTTTTATATGAAATATATCTATTTTATTCTATTTAATTTAATTATTTAATTTAATCAAATTTTGAATTTTATTAAAAGGGATAATGGTTTCTGTACTACCCGTACGCGAGGAGTTAGGAGCCAAATAAATTTAAAAAAATCTCTATTTACTTCAGCTTTTTTTATTCTGATTATTTTAGTGTTCCGCATCCGGTTACATATCTGTTAAATCAATGTTTCACTTAGTTTATTTTGAATGTGTTTTTTTATTGATGAAGTTTTAATTTCTTTATTAAATATTAGTCTGGAAAGAAATGCCGGTATATGGGGCATTCTCACAATCTGTTGACTTTTATGTCCCCGAATAATAATTTTTATTTTAATACATATTTTTGTGTTTGTTTTATTTCATATATTGGGAAACATCCCATTGCATGATTGCATAACAATAATAACGAGATAAATACGTTTTGGACGATGTTGGGGGTCCAAATACCAGGGAAACTCCTATACTGTCCCGTTTACGTTAATAAATTACGTTAAGAAATTAAATTAATGCTTTCCAAATACTTTAAAAATCAGGAGTACTAGATAAATCATTGACTAAAAAGTGAAAAATTTTAATGATAAAGCATTAATTTAATTTCCCCCTTTTTTTGGTTTATTTTTCTCTCCTTCTCCGGTAGATGTCGCTACTTGTCCACCCAGTTATTTCCACTGCTTCTCTCTCATTGGTTGTTTTTGACGCCTTCTCTACCCACACAGGGTATATAAGGCAGCGCGTCTCTGTCTATCATTTTGCTCAGCCTTGCTTTTTCTAGCACGCTGTTCCTTTTTCCCTATCTTGCACTGAAGAAGAATCTCGCCAGTACATTCGAAACAGCTTTTTGCTGCTTTTCACGCATTATCTGTGCATTTTAAACGTTGGTTTACTGCTTTTTAATAAGGTATGGTCCAGGCCTTTTGTGAATGAACATAGACAAAATTGTAATCGAAGCTTTTTACAGGGTTTTTTAATCAGGGACTACTGCTTAATAGTATACGAAAATCAGACAAAATCTGAGCACGGAAACACACCTATATACGCATTTCAAAATGGCGGAGGGAATTTTGTGGAACTAAGGCAAAGATTATATCGCTAATCGAAATATATCGCTTTATTTTCACAACTTAACATTGAAGTATAGTCAAAAACGTTAAACAATATATAAAAGAGTGCTATTCCTTACAAATTATTGCTTAAGTCCATTTTTACAGAAATATTCCAGTGAAAAAAAACACATGTATCAACACTTTTCATCACTTTCATCATATTTATTGTTAGAAGTTACGTAGTTGTTGATACATTCATTGAATTGGCACACCCTACAAGCTATAGAACACGGCAATCCACATCGTAAAGTAGCGCAGTTTGTCTTACAAGAACATCGAATCATATTAAATAGATAAGCTGGAGCTGGTGGTAGGCCACAGAGTATTTGGTAGTATGAGTTATTTTTTATATAACAACCCCATTCTTCTGGTTTGATTCTTTCTTCAGTAGCTTTACAGATATTTATTTGAAAGTATGTGCGATAGCTATGATATTTTGTAGAAGAATCGTTCGGAGGCAAACGTTCAGGTGTAACAAATGATTTTACTGCAGTTACTTTCCCTACCAACATTTTGTGACTTAGTTTGTCTGTAGATTCCTAGTGTTTTATAGTCATGAAACAGAAGCATTGCTTTTTTTTCCCAGCCTCAGTGATATCTGAATGTAGACATGGGTTTGAACAAAATATTTTTGCAATAGAACGGAGCTCTGTATTCTTCATCAGTTTGAGAAATGCTGAGGATTTCTCAATCAAAAAAATTTTGAATGCTGTATCGCAGCCCATGAAAGCATGCAGAAAACGAAGGAAGTTGCAATTTTCACGACCTAACACAGACTGCATGTTGAGGATATCATAGACTGGTTTGGAACATGATCCTCGTCTTATGTCATGCAGTAGTATAGCTTTAAGCCATTATCCTTTTCGTGGTAAAGAAGGAGAATCAGCAAGTTGGTATCTTCATCTATTACAGTGATATGTGCATGTTCTGAAGACGAGACTGTAGCACAAACAATATCGATATCAGCATCCCCGTCTGATTTGTGAACAGTACAACCTTGTTTCTTAAACAATTCCCCTATGAGGCAAATCATTGCTTTATTGTTTTTTTTTATTATTGGCTAGGAACTCGTTTCATGCATGGGCTGAAGTTAATATCTCAATTGTTTTTTTTTGTTGTTTTTTTGTAGCGTCGTCTGCGAGCCACATCTTTGATCGTCGGATTCCCGATTTAACTAGGTTATATTACACTGATAGGTTTTCCATACTGTTTAAGAATAAATTCAGCGTAAGACATAGCAATGTTTTCATATGTGTCATTGTTACACCAAAAAATGTGATGCAAGAGAGATCTTCCATGTGCCTTTCTGTACTTTCCATATTGTCAGATTCTTCATTGTGCAAATTTTTGATTTGTTTAACTAGAGCTTTGAGCTAACTGAGATTTGTCTGATTTCCTCATCATACCTGGTGATTCAAATAATACTGCAGGGTATGCACACAGTTCATAATGCATGACATCTCCGAGGTTCATTTCACCACAAGTGGTAACAATCATCATTCTTTGGAAGAGGAGCACTAGATCTATTTGTATATCTAAGTGATCTTTATTACTACAGATGACGGCAGCAGATTCTACAGTTTTCACTTTATCTGACCTGTTATTTAAATACCTAAATAATCCTTCCCTATTATTTTGGAAATGATGTTCGTACCAAATAAGTGCAACTTATCAAAATTAACTTCTTTTTCAGCTGTTACGCTGTAACAATATTGCGTAGAATAGAATTAGAGTGAAATGGCTATATGGGTTCCAGTACATAGGCCACTTTTTTAATATCATTGCAATCCTTTTCTGTCTGCTGTCCCTTATAAGTATTTTTAATAATTCTATAAAAGTTGTACACACCCAGTGTTATTCCTACGGGAGTTTGAAGTTATAAGTTAGCATAGAATACAATTTTTAAACATTTTCAAAAAATCATATAGTACACTTAAAATTGATATTTTCAATTAAAACTGGCGGCGAAGCAAAGTAGATACTCTTACGTTAATAAACCTTATTCTATGAAACAATTTATAGCATTTATTATGTATGTTAGAGCTTAATTAAAAAAGATAAACATTTCAATAATCTCCATGGGGTTGCATTATTAAATGGCCGCCAATGGTAATGCATGTACTTTTCAGGCTCATTAAAATAGTAAAAATAATAAAAATAATCTAAAAATCACTCACTAGTATTGTATAAGCTGCAAATTATGTAAATAGTGTAGTTATCCGCGGTTAAGTAATCATTTAAGATAATAAATGTAAACTTGAAAAACACTGACATGACAGACTCTAGTCAGATCACAAATGCACCATGTATAAAAATATCGATATCCTTGCTTAAAGACTACTTAGCAAAGTAAAATTGATGATGAAATGTTCATAAATGTCTATAGCATCTATTAGAAATGTTCAGATGTCTGGGAAAATTATGTACAAATATTTATAAGCACTGGAGCTGCAATGCGGACACATGAGATATGGGAACGAGATTAACAGAAAGTGGAAAAATTTAAAAGAGCTATATCTCACGAGCTACTGGACCGATTTTGATATGGTAGAACTTAAAACGTTCCCGAAGAATTAATTTAAAGCAAAAGACATAGTATAGTGTTCCAGATTATTCGGGGCTGGAGATCTATCTCCTCATCGCCGGAGCTTGAAAAAATCGCTGTATACCGGATGACTGTCAGGAGCTCGGTCTAGTAGTAATACAGTTGAGAAGGAGTTGTAGTTACTTTACTTTATCTTTTTCCAAAAGCATTATTGGTTGTCAGTTACCCTTCTATATATAAAAAAAGTAGCGATTTGGAAATGGACCAATGAAAATCTGCGTAGATACCGCGAAACGCATTTGATTGGTCAGAGCTTTCTGACGCTATAAAGGGGGTTACCAAAGGGAGCTCTGTCGCCAAACGTCGCCAAGTTTGTCTCCAACTTGGCGATATATAGCAAAATTTGGTGATCAAAATTAGTCGCCAAAAAGTGAAGACAACTTGGCGCTATTTCCAGTATTTCGCCAAATTTCCATAGACTAAAATTGAAATCCAATAGGGTTTACTTGCTTGCAGAAAATCAACAAATTGAGATATTTCAATGCAACAAAAACTAATATTAGCTTATGAATAGAGCGTAATTGAACTATTTACATTATTTTTAAGCACATATACTAGCTATTTACAATATACGTAATACTGTATATATAATTATATATTTAATAATTCTTATAATTATGAAACTCTGTAAGCTCTAATGATTATGTGCTTGGAGATAAGGAAATAAATTGGCAGGAGTTGGGGAGGAGCGCGCTTTTACCAAGTTGAATCTAAAAATTGAATGCATAGAAAATAAGGGATCCAGCGAAGCGTCTAGAATGGAAACGCGAAACAATTACGTCTGGGGTTGGTTAGAAAATAGGGATTGCTTCGCGATAACAAATGGAATCGCGAAACGATTACGTGGGTTGTTGGTGAGCGTAACGAGCTGGGAGGAGGGCAGAGCCCCCTAGTTAGATAAAAAATAAATATTTGCAGTCCAATTTATTTAGTTCTGCCATCTGTCCATCTTCCGTCTCTACTAAAAACTATACAACAGCACAACGTAAAACGACATATGATTCGGTCCGTTTTGAAATCCGATTTTAAGGGTGTTCCCGTGCTCGGATTTTGTCTGATTTTGGTAATATTTCTCAGTAATGGTTACTGATTAAAAATCAGTTGACAAAGCTTCTATTATAATTTTGTTCTGGTTGAAGGTGTATTTATTTTAATTTGTCTGGACTAGTAGGTTTATATTTCTTCAAATGTTATGCTGACCTAGCGTTTGTTTTCCAGCGAAAAACTAAATGTAAAACTGTGTTATAAATGTTTCATATTCTAACAATAAACTTTAACAACGACATGCGAATTTGTTTAAATGTCTTTTAGATATAGCTCTATAACTGTATTTATTAATATTAAACTATTATAGTTATTATTTTAAAATAGTTTATTCCACAAATGTAAAAAAATTCCAATTGAACTTCTCATCTACTCTATACTACATGTATTGTAAAATGAACTCACACAAATGAAGGTATTCAATAACGAACTTTTAATCACTAATTACTTGTTCTCAACAGTAAAAAAAATTCAATGATGTCAGATTTCTAAAATGTCTTTTCATAAATAATAAGACTAAATATTATTAAATTAGCAAAATTAATTTTAATGGAAATGACAAGATACGTAAAGACAAAAAGAAAATTGAATACTTACAGGTAAATCTATATTTTATTTCTTTATATATATATAAATTTAATGCAATTTTACATTAAAAAATAATCCTTCAGTCGCGTTTATTTATTCTGTTCGCTTAAAACAAATCATTGGCTTGTAGTAAATAATTCATATGTTTATAGATATTCAGTTAAATTGATAAAACTGTATACATTAATTAATATACCTTGCTTTAAACTAAACTGATTACTGGGGCGTAGCATACCATTTACTCTAAATTAACAACGAAATATTGCATATGACAGCATACCTAATCTATCATTTATCAATGAACACATTTACACTTCTAACTGTGAATAATTTGATTAAATCAGCTGTAAAATGAGCATTTAGAATATGCCTGTCCGCTATTTAGATATTAACATATAAATAGATATAAATAGATTAACTCCTTAAAATAATTTACTGAAATCTTGAAAACTAGTGTTTATATGCAAATAAATAGTATTAACGAGCATGTAATTAATGTATAAAACTGGAGGAAGATTGTACTTTGTGCCAATGTATTAAGAAAGAATGATCAACGCGAGATAGCACAGATGAATGAATACAAATGATGCATTCAGCTGTTTCGGGGCTTCTAAAGCTCCATTATTAGTGTGGAATTAAAAATTAAAAGTTAAAAGATAGTGAGCCAGAGAGACGCACCTCACAGCTCTACTATCAAATGTGAAAAATGAATCATTTGTGCGAAAATTTTAATTAAAGGCTAGAACACAGCAATCCAGAGAGACGCACCACACAGCTTGAACATCAAATGCAAAAAAAAAAGCCTTTTAATACAGTGGAAATTCATAGGGACTACTAATTTTAGATTTGTGAATATTTCTTAACTGCATGGATCCGGATGACCTATGGCATAGTTCGATATACGCATTTCTGTATATAATAGAGAATATTGAACATTGCTGTTTAAAAAAGAATAACTTCATGCGCATTTAGGAATAAACATATACCAGAGGCGGCGCAGCTGAGAAAGCAAAACCACCTCTTTTACAAACTGATTTAAAATAAATCATAAACTAATTAAAATATTTCTAATATAAATGAAATGTAAAATAATAGTATAGAACAGTTCATCCTAATAATGTTTTTAAAATTCTGTCCAAACTACTGTCCAAAACCGCACATAACTGTATATACTTCTTTTAGAGACAGGCTAGAGATGGATCAGCCGCCGATATCGAAATAACTTAAAAGTGAATGAATTCAGTGAGGTAGAGGGGAACATGAGGAAACCATTGCGTGATAATAAAGATTGGAAGCTTCAAGCTGTCCAGACTTCGGCTAATAGAAGAAACGGTAGAGAATAACTTCACTGACATTACGGGTACAGCTGGTTATTTAAAAGCATCCGGAAAATCAATAGGGAAATGAATAGTGAAAAGCAAAGAAATTAAAATTTATTATAGGTTACAAATTTCATAATGAAGAATGAGTTGAATCATGATATAACGAGCTAGGATATTTATTTATATTGAATGAATCATGAGCAAGAATTACTCGTTACTAATTAGATTAAATAAGTAAGAAAAAATTATGATCATACTTGTTGGAATACATCGTCCATTTATCTTACCCTTTTCTTTCAGCGCATGCGCGTACAGTGACGTTTCTACAAATCCGCTCTGCGAGCGAGATTATTTAGTTCTGTTAAAAACATGTCAGTGCTTAGTCGCACTTAAGCTATGTATATATTTTTGTCTTCGTGTTAGTGTTAATAAATGTTTATGTCGAGCTATTCTGCTAACTCTGTGTGCCCCCAAAACCAACAAAGGTTATGGGTACCAGAGACGCTACTCACTGCGCTATAAATAGCAGAAATATTTTTTTATTCGAACTTTCGAATCATAAAGTCTTAAGCCTAAACCGAAACTAAGAACTCTTCTACGTTCTGTCATTAACTGTTTTGATTTGTGGCTGCGAGATATTTTATTTAATCATGTCACATGTTACGACAATTGAAAAGCTCAGCAAAGATAACTTTGATAGCTGGAAACTTCAAATTGAAGCAGTATTAATAAAAAATGATCATTGGGATTATGTAACCGGCAAAGAAGAGAAACCGGCCGAAGGTAGCGCTGATGAAAAGAAATGGCTCCAGGCTGATCAAAAAGCTCGTGCTGATATAATTCTGGCCATAAATCCTAGTGAATTGTGCCACATCAAGCATTGTGCGACTTCAAATTCTGTATGGAATAAATTGAAAGACGTTTATGAATCAAGAGGTCCCGCAAAGAAAGCAACGCTGTTAAAACAGCTTCTGTTTCGAAAGATGAGTTTCAGTGAAACGATGTCTGAACATTTAAATATCTTTTTTGAGATTGTTGATAAATTAAAAGAAATGGAAATAGAAATTGCGGATGATTTGTTATCAATTCTTCTACTCTACAGTGTTCCTGAGAATTTCGAAAATTTTAGATGCGCTATAGAATCGAGAGATGAATTACCTAAACCCGATTCTTTGAAAATTAAGATGCTAGAAGAATGGGAAGCTAGAAAAGGAAAAACGACTCATGATTCTCAAAATGCCTATTATATAGAAAACAAGAGAAATAATCAAGAACAGATGAAAAATGAAAAATGGAAGACTAATACGAATAAAAATTTTCCTGCAGAAAGGAATTATCGTAATTTCAAGTGCAATTATTGCTCCAAAATCGGGCATAAAGCTAACGAATGTAAAAAGAAAATAGCGGACAGAAAGCTTACATCTTTAAATAAAGGAAATCAAGGTTCAATGATTAGTTATGAAGAACCGGTTAGTATGGCATTTAACGACGTATATGATCAATCTGCTGCATGGTGTTTAGACAGCGGTTGTACATCTCATATGTGCAAAGATAAAAATTTATTTACAGAATTTCATCCTCGTGATAATTCTACAATACAGCTTGCGGTTGATAAAACAGCAAAAATCACAGGAATAGGAACAGTTCTTATTACAGTGCCTAACGGTAGTGGGACTACTAATCTCACACTTAAGAACGTTCTGTGTGTACCCGAGTTAAAATGTAATTTGATTTCAACGTCAAAAGCAACGGCTAATAATCGTTCTGTGCTTTTTAAAGAACGATATGCTAAAATAATTGAGCCTAATGGTTCTATACTAGTACAAGCTGTTCGTCAAGGTGATTTATATTATGTACATCCAATCCCCGAAAGAGCTGCAATAGCACAGGTAAGTGATTTTGTAAAATGGCATTTAAAGTTAGGACATTTAAATGAGTCTGATTTAAAGAAACTTAAATCTAATAATATGGTTAGAAATTTAAATTTCAATGATGATGAGTCTCTTAAAGATTGTAAAGTTTGTATTCAAGGTAAACAAACTGTCCGCCCTTTTCCTAAACAATCAAATTTTTAAAGTAATGATTTATTATTTCGGATCCATTCAGATTTATGTGGGCCCATGAGAGTCCCTTCCCATGGAGGATCGCGATATTTTGTTACTTTTATTGATGATAAATCACGTTATATTGAAGTTAGTTTTCTTAAAACCAAGGATGAGGTTAAGAATGCATTTGTTAAATACAAAGCAGCAGTCAAAAACCGATTAGGAAAGAAAATAAAATTTCTTCGTACAGATAATGGCTTAGAATATTGCGGCGAAGAATTTGATAAATATATCGAAGAATGCGGTATAAAACGAGAATTTTCTTCCCCTTTAACCCCTCAGCAAAATGGCACCCCTGAGAGATCGAATAGAACGTTAACTGAAATGGCAAGGTGTTTACTATTACAAAGTAATCTTCCACAATCTTTTTGGGCCGATGCTATAAATTGTGCTGCTTACATACGCAATCGCTGCCCGACACGACGTTTAAGCGAAAATAAAACTCCATATGAAGTATTCTTTGGCATCAAGCCAACTTTATCATACTTCAAAATATTTGGGCAAAAATGTTTCGTACTTAATAAAAGGCAAATAGTAGATAGGCCAAAACATAAGAAAATTATAGGATCTAAGTGGGTTTTAAAAATAAAATATAAGCCAGATGGGTCAATCGAGAAATTTAAAGCGAGATTGGTAGCAAAAGGTTGTACACAAAAACCTGGTATCGATTTTGACGAAAATTTTTCTCCTGTAGCTAGATTAAGTTCAATAAGAACTGCGATCGCATATGGCATCCAAAATGGGTTCACTGCATATCAATTAGATTTTATTATGGCTTATGTAAATGGTGATTTAACTGAAGAAATATACATGGAATTACCTGAAGGTTTTAAAAATGAATCTAATGATGAAAAAGTTTGTTTATTAAAAAAATCCCTTTATGGATTAAAACAATCGGGTCGCCAATGGTTCAAAAAATTAGATGAAAAATTGAAACAAATGAAGTTTAAATCACTAAATGCTGATAAATGTGTGTATTTTTCTAAATCTCCCATTGAAGCTATTATCATTGTTTATGTTGATGATCTCATAATTCTTACTAAATGTAAAGAAGATTATCAATATATTCGAGATGAATTAGCAAAATCATTTAAAATGAAAGATTTAGGTCTATTACACTATTGTTTGGGCATAGAATTTATGCAAAACGGGGACAATATTAAAATTACACAAAAGAAATACATTGAAGATATCCTGAGCGAATTTAATATGCAAGAATCCAAACCAATATCTACACCTTTTGATAATAACGTGAAGCTTACTAAAGATATGTGTCCCAAAACTGAAGAAGAAAAGTCTGAAATGAATAATATTCCCTACCGTCAATTAATAGGATCCCTTATGTATTTATCAGTGTCTACTAGACCTGATATAACTCACGCTGTGAATTTCCTAAGTCAATTTAACAACAATCCAGGTAAACCTCATTGGATAGCTGCAAAAAGAATTTTGCGATATCTGAAAGGAACCCAAGATCAAGGACTGATCTTTAAGCGTGATTCTGAATCCTTGATTGCATTTGTCGATGCCGATTGGGCGTCGGATGTGAATGACAGAAAATCGTACACTGGCTACATTTTTAAATACGCCAGTGGAGCCATATCGTGGGAATCGAGAAAACAACGAACTGTCGCATTATCCACAACAGAAGCGGAGTACATGGCATTGTCAGAAGCCGCCAAAGAGATTTTGCATCTCAGACGGTTTTTAAGTGAACTTTCTCCTGAAACAGTGACTGCGCCTACTATAATATTTTGTGATAACCAGTCTGCTCAAAAATTAGTACGAAATCCGGTTTACCATTCCCGCACCAAACACATCGATATTCGACATCATTTTGTGCGTGAAATTTACGACAATGGCGAAATAGAGGTTAAATACCTAGAGACAGAAAATATGCCTGCAGACATTTTAACCAAAGCTTTAAACGCTTATAAACATAAAAAAATGTTGTGAAATGATAGGACAAAATGTTTAATATTTTTCAGCATTATTCTGTATCCTTTTTTATATAAGTATATAATTTGTATTTGTAATTTTTATATTAATATTATTTCTCTGTAATTTGCTTAATAGGAGAACATTGTTTTGTTAAGAAAATGCACGTTGTAAAGGGGGAATTGTTGGAATACAACGTCCATTTATCTTACCCTTTTCTTTCAGCGCATGCGCGTACAGTGACGTTTCTACAAATCCGCTCTGCGAGCGAGATTATTTAGTTCTGTTAAAAACATGTCAGTGCTTAGTCGCACTTAAGCTATGTATATATTTTTGTCTTCGTGTTAGTGTTAATAAATGTTTATGTCGAGCTATTCTGCTAACTCTGTGTGCCCCCAAAACCAACAATACTGACCTTGATAAGAATATTTTTTTTAGACGAGATGTCAGACATTCTCATTTTAATTAATATCTCACATACAGGTGTAACATAAGATGACATAAGAATTACAGATACATTCATAAATTTTTATATGTATAGAATAAATGTGTGCGAAAATGTACATCATTCTAGCACCACTATTTCCTAACATAATAATGAGATGCTAATATGAGAAAAATTACAGGCGGACTTTCACAAAATATTATACTCCGATGTAAAATAGTTTTCTACACGTAGTCTGAAATTTTCGATTCGATACCTCGCTAGATTAGTTAAAATTCTACGTTATTTCATTAAATTTTTTTAACTTAAATCAAGCGATCAGCAGATCTCTTTTTAGATAAACTTTTAATGAACATCGCTACCTATTTTGATTGTTTCTGTGAATTTACACAAGGCGCTAATAATAAAAACAATTATGGACGAATTATCACAAAATTTAACACGCTGGTCCGAAACATTTCTGTTCCTGTGCTCTGAAATTTCCCAGGCTATATCTCTATTAGTTTTTTTTCAATTTCGGCGGATTGGTGAAATCACCCTTGCCATTCATTTCCACCCCAGAATCAAAACCAGTCGCGGGAATATTTTTGCGGTATTGCAGAAGAAATGCTTTTCTAATAGGAATTTTCTATGCCTTTTTAATTAATATTTTGCGTTAATTGTCTGGCTCCTTTTCTAGACACTAAAGAAGAATTCGGCGGATTTTTTCTAGTATTTTGAAACCTTTTGTACCTATACAGCCCATTCGATGAGAAGAGTTGTTCCGGGTACAGACGGACACACACACACAGAGACGTTTAACAAGTTTAATATAATTGTAAGAAGTTCAAAGCATTAGTTGCAGCAGGAGATGCCCCCGAGACAAGGAAAAGACAGAGATCCAATCTACATTACGAACTTGTGAAACGGAACAGTGATAAAAGCCATGACATTCGATTGCAGTGCACAAATCAAAATTGAAACACTGACTTATAAAAAAATCTAAAATATAACTAATTTAATATAGATTTTGATTAAACTCCAGCCAGCCACCTTATTATTTGGCGTAAATTAAATTACTTTGATTAATTAAATAAATTAAATTGTTAGTCTTACTGTCCCCAAGGTTTATTCCTGCACTTTTCGAGGTAAATAAAAAAAAAATTGATTCCAATGTTAACAATAGTTTCTAAAAATCAATGAACATTGTGGCTATCACTTAGTCTTAACATGATTTGCCTAAATATAGGTGGTAATTTTCCTTACCGTTCCATCCTTACCGTCCCTTTTTTTCTATACCGTCCCATTTTTTTACCTTACCGTCCCTTCTTTAACACCCCTTTAAGACAATGTTATACAAAAATTCTGTATTAAAAGTACTACATTTTCATTATTACTTATTTGAATGTCCTGCTGGTACTATTCAAATTCATTTTAAGTAAAAATTTAGAAGAAAATAAAAAGTTATAGTGGTAAAATGGTAAGGAAAATTAAACTCGCTAGTTTAACTTAAACCTCAGTTAAATAAAACATTTTTCGCAGCTGACCATTTTTTCTTTATTTGGAATCATTAAGGCGTTAGTCTATCAGATTAAAATGTCATTTTATTAAGTTTAATTTCACCATATTTTTATTCCGGAAAGTCTAAAGGTTGTGAGAATGCTCCATATATATTTATTTATATATTAGTTTAACTGGAAACGAATTAATCATCGGTAATAGAGATTGTTAGTTTTCCATGATAAAGATAAATTAAAAAAAAAGCTATAATAACTATGAAAAACATTGTAACGCCGTTTTCGGGCAAAATAAAATATCTATAATCTATTTATTATGATAAAATATAGAAAAACTGCACGTTTCAACAAAAAGTTTTCAGGCAAACCGCATTTTAAATCGTATTTATTTCCTATTCTCCGGTTTAGTAACTGAAATTGTACGGTGTGTAGAAATTATAATATTGCAGTAAAAACTACTTTTATTGATTATGTCGTTGTCAGCGTTAGTATAACATCATTGTTTATTTAAGGATATATTTCTTCTTTATAATGCAGATATTATTTAAAAAATAGATCCTTAACTCCCGTTTCTTATTATACAGTATCTTCAGCTATCTTAAACCATCAGTAGGAATCTTTGTCAAAGATTTTATTTTCGTCTGGAAACCGACGAGCTTTTAATGAAAAAATAAATGAATTTTAAGGCTTTATTTACGTTAACCCTGAACTGGTCATAAATCGCCGAGTATTCTTTATGGTTACATCTAACTAGTGTACAAGTGTCGTTAATATCAGCGGACTCAATGATTCGCCATATCGCGTACACTTATACAAGCCAACTGACTAGGAAATTGCAATAATAAAATATTTTAAGCAATAAAAAGTAAAACAATAAAAATCAAATATAAAACACAAAGTTTGCAATAATTTTTGTTCAAAAAACGTTTTTATTAGAACTATTCAATTTGTCTATTAGCAATCCCGTGTAAATATACATTTTACTAGTGAAAATATTAAATGAATTCGGAACTAATAATGCTATTTCTAAACATACGTGCATTCAAATACGTTAACAGAATTTACAATCCAGCTGAGTATTTTTATATGTTGTTTTGTAAATTCAGGATTTTAACACTTAGCATCAGACAATAAGGTATATTAAAATAGCAATTAAAGCCTTTGTGCAGGAATATTAAAAAGCAGTAAACCAACGTTTAAAATGCACAAATAAGGCGTGAAAAGCAGCAAACAGCTGTTTCGAATCTACTAGCGAGATTCTTCTTCAGTGCAAGATAGGGAAAAAGGAACAGCGTGCTAGAAAAAGCAAGGCTGAGCAAAATGATAGACAGAGACGCGCTGCCTTATATACCCTGTGTGGGTAGAGAAGGCGCCAAAAACAACCAATGAGAGAGAAGCAGTAGAAATAACTGGGTGGACAAGTAGCGACATCTACCGGAGAAGGAGAGAAAAATAAACCAAAAAAGGAGGAAATTAAATTAATGCTTTATCATCAAAAATTCTCACTCTTTAGTCAATGATTTATCTAGTACTCCTGATTTTCCAAGTATTTGGCATTAATTTAATTTCCCCCTTTTTCGGTTTATTTTTCCCTCCTTCTCCGATAGATTTCGCTACTTGTCCACCCAGTTATTTCCACTGCTTCTGTCTCATTGGTTGTTTTTGGCGCCTTCGCTACCCACACAGGGTATATAAGGCAGCACGTCTCTGTCTATCATTTTGCTCAGCCTTGCTTTTTCCTAGCACGCTGTTCCTTTTCCTTATCTTGCGCTGAAGAAGAATCTCGCTAGTAGATTCGAAACAGCTGTTTGCTGCTTTTCACGCATTATTTGTGCATTTTAAACGTTGGTTTACTGCTTTTTAATAAGGTATAGTCCAGGCATTTTGTGAATGAACATAGACAAAATTGTAATAGAAGCTTTTTACAGGGTTTTTTAATCAGGGACTACTGCTTAATAGCATACTAAAAATCAGACAAAATCTGAGCACGGAAACACACCTATATACGGATTTCAAAATGGCGGAGGGAATTTTGTGGAACTAAGGCAAAGATT
This sequence comes from Maratus speciosus, assembly GCA_963932465.1. Lineage (NCBI taxonomy): Eukaryota > Metazoa > Arthropoda > Arachnida > Araneae > Salticidae > Maratus > Maratus speciosus. The sequence continues at coordinate 95,709,056 of OZ010789.1, read as the reverse complement.
ATATCACTAATCGAAATATATCGCTTTATTTTCCCAACTTAACATTGAAGTATAGTCGAAAACGTTAAACAATATATAAAAGAGTGCTATTCCTTACAAATTATTGCTTAAGTTCATTTTTACAGAAATATTCCAGTGAAAAAAAACACTTGTATCAACACTTTTCATCACTTTCATCATATTTATTGTTAGAAGTTACGTAGTTGTTGATACATTCATTGAATTGGCACACCCTACAAGCTGTAGAACACGGCAATCCACATCGTAAAATAGCGCAGTTTGTCTTACAAGAACATCGAATCATATTAAATAGATAAGCTGGAGCTGGTGGTAGGCCACAGAGTATTTGGTAGTATGAGTTATTTTTTATATAACAACCCCATTCTTCTGGTTTGATTCTTTCTTCAGTAGCTTTACAGATATTTATTTGAAAGTATGTGCGATAGCTATGATATTTTGTAGAAGAATCGTTCGGAGGCAAACGTTCAGGTGTAACAAATGATTTTACTGCAGTTACTTTCCCTACCAACATTTTGTGACTTAGTTTGTCTGTAGATTCCTAGTGTTTTATAGTCATGAAACAGAAGCATTGCTTTTTTTTCCCAGCCTCAGTGATATCTGAATGTAGACATGGGTTTGAACAAAATATTTTTGCAATAGAACGGAGTATTCTTCATCAGTTTGAGAAATGCTGAGGATTTCTCAATCAAAAAAATTTTGAATGCTGTATCGCAGCCCATGAAAGCATGCAGAAAACGAAGGAAGTTGCAATTTTCACGACCTAACACAGACTGCATGTTGAGGATATCATAGACTGGTTTGGAACAGGATCCTCGTCTTATGTCATGCAGTAGTATAGCTTTAAGCCATTATCCTTTTCGTGGTAAAGAAGGAGAATCAGCAAGTTGGTATCTTCATCTATTACAGTGATATGTGCATGTTCTGAAGACGAGACTGTAGCACAAACAATATCGATATCAGCATCCCCGTCTGATTTGTGAACAGTACAACCTTGTTTCTTAAACAATTCCCCTATGAGGCAAATCATTGCTTTATTGTTTTTTTTATTATTGGCTAGGAACTCTTTTCATGCATGGGCTGAAGTTAATATCTCAATTGTTTTTTTTTTGTTGTTTTTTTGTAGCGTCGTCTGCGAGCCACATCTTTGATCGTCGGATTCCCGATTTAACTAGGTTATATTACACTGATAGGTTTTCCATACTGTTTAAGAATACATTCAGCGTAAGACATAGCAATGTTTTCATATGTGTCATTGTTACACCAAAAAATGTGATGCAAGAGAGATCTTCCATGTGCCTTTCTGTACATTCCATATTGTCAGATTCTTCATTGTGCAAATTTTTGATTTGTTTAACTAGAGCTTTGAGCTAACTGAGATTTGTCTGATTTCCTCATCATACCTGGTGATTCAAATAATACTGCAGGGTATGCACACAGTTCATAATGCATGACATCTCCGAGGTTCATTTCACCACAAGTGGTAACAATCATCATTCTTTGGAAGAGGAGCACTAGATCTATTTGTATATCTAAGTGATCTTTATTACTACAGATGACGGCAGCAGATTCTACAGTTTTCACTTTATCTGACCTGTTATTTAAATACCTAAGTAATCCTTCCCTATTATTTTGGAAATGATGTTCGTACCAAATAAGTGCAACTTATCAAAATTAACTTCTTTTTCAGCTGTTACGCTGTAACAATATTGCGTAGAATAGAATTAGAGTGAAATGGCTATATGGGTTCCAGTACATAGGCCACTTTTTTAATATCATTGCAATCCTTTTCTGTCTGCTGTCCCTTATAAGTATTTTTAGTAATTCTATAAAAGTTGTACACACCCAGTGTTATTCCTACGGGAGTTTGAAGTTATAAGTTAGCATAGAATACAATTTTTAAACATTTTCAAAAAATCATATAGTACACTTAAAATTGATATTTTCAATTAAAACTGGCGGCGAAGCAAAGTAGATACTCTTACGTTAATAAACCTTATTCTATGAAACAATTTATAGCATTTATTATGTATGTTAGAGCTTAATTAAAAAAGATAAACATTTCAATAATCTCCATGGGGTTGCATTATTAAATGGCCGCCAATGGTAATGCATGTACTTTTCAGGCTCATTAAAATAGTAAAAATAATAAAAATAATCTAAAAATCACTCACTAGTATTGTATAAGCTGCAAATTATGTAAATAGTGTAGTTATCCGCGGTTAAGTAATCATTTAAGATAATAAATGTAAACTTGAAAAACACTGACATGACAGACTCTAGTCAGATCACAAATGCACCATGTATAAAAATATCGATATCCTTGCTTAAAGACTACTTAGCAAAGTAAAATTGATGATGAAATGTTCATAAATGTCTATAGCATCTATTAGAAATGTTCAGATGTCTGGGAAAATTATGTACAAATATTTATAAGCACTGGAGCTGCAATGCGGACACATGAGATATGGGAACGAGATTAACAGAAAGTGGAAAAATTTAAAAGAGCTATATCTCACGAGCTACTGGACCGATTTTGATATGGTAGAACTTAAAACGTTCCCGAAGAATTAATTTAAAGCAAAAGACATAGTATAGTGTTCCAGATTATTCGGGGCTGGAGATCTATCTCCTCATCGCCGGAGCTTGAAAAAATCGCTGTATACCGGATGACTGTCAGGAGCTCGGTCTAGTAGTAATACAGTTGAGAAGGAGTTGTAGTTACTTTACTTTATATTTTTCCAAAAGCATTATTGGTTGTCAGTTACCCTTCTATATATAAAAAAAGTAGCGATTTGGAAATGGACCAATGAAAATCTGCGTAGATACCGCGAAACGCATTTGATTGGTCAGAGCTTTCTGACGCTATAAAGGGGGTTACCAAAGGGAGCTCTGTCGCCAAACGTCGCCAAGTTTGTCTCCAACTTGGCGATATACAGCAAAATTTGGTGATCAAAATTAGTCGCCAAAAAGTGAAGACAACTTGGCGCTATTTCCAGTATTTCGCCAAATTTCCATAGACTGAAATTGAAATCCAATAGGGTTTACTTGCTTGCAGAAAATCAACAAATTGAGATATTTCAATGCAACAAAAACTAATATTAGCTTATGAATAGAGCGTAATTGAACTATTTACATTATTTTTAAGCACATATACTAGCTATTTACAATATACGTAATACTGTATATATAATTATATATTTAATAATTCTTATAATTATGAAACTCTGTAAGCTCTAATGATTATGTGCTTGGAGATAAGGAAATAAATTGGCAGGAGTTGGGGAGGAGCGCGCTTTTACCAAGTTGAATCTAAAAATTGAATGCATAGAAAATAAGGGATCCAGCGAAGCGTCTAGAATGGAAACGCGAAACAATTACGTCTGGGGTTGGTTAGAAAATAGGGATTGCTTCGCGATAACAAATGGAATCGCGAAACGATTACGTGGGTTGTTGGTGAGCGTAACGAGCTGGGAGGAGGGCAGAGCCCCCTAGTTAGATAAAAAATAAATATTTGCAGTCCAATTTATTTAGTTCTGCCATCTGTCCATCTTCCGTCTCTACTAAAAACTATACAACAGCACAACGTAAAACGACATATGATTCGGTCCGTTTTGAAATCCGATTTTAAGGGTGTTCCCGTGCTCGGATTTTGTCTGATTTTGGTAATATTTCTCAGTAATGGTTACTGATTAAAAATCAGTTGACAAAGCTTCTATTATAATTTTGTTCTGGTTGAAGGTGTATTTATTTTAATTTGTCTGGACTAGTAGGTTTATATTTCTTCAAATGTTATGCTGACCTAGCGTTTGTTTTCCAGCGAAAAACTAAATGTAAAACTGTGTTATAAATGTTTCATATTCTAACAATAAACTTTAACAACGACATGCGAATTTGTTTAAATGTCTTTTAGATATAGCTCTATAACTGTATTTATTAATATTAAACTATTATAGTTATTATTTTAAAATAGTTTATTCCACAAATGTAAAAAAATTCCAATTGAACTTCTCATCTACTCTATACTACATGTATTGTAAAATGAACTCACACAAATGAAGGTATTCAATAACGAACTTTTAATCACTAATTACTTGTTCTCAACAGTAAAAAAAATTCAATGATGTCAGATTTCTAAAATGTCTTTTCATAAATAATAAGACTAAATATTATTAAATTAGCAAAATTAATTTTAATGGAAATGACAAGATACGTAAAGACAAAAAGAAAATTGAATACTTACAGGTAAATCTATATTTTATTTCTTTATATATATATAAATTTAATGCAATTTTACATTAAAAAATAATCCTTCAGTCGCGTTTATTTATTCTGTTCGCTTAAAACAAATCATTGGCTTGTAGTAAATAATTCATATGTTTATAGATATTCAGTTAAATTGATAAAACTGTATACATTAATTAATATACCTTGCTTTAAACTAAACTGATTACTGGGGCGTAGCATACCATTTACTCTAAATTAACAACGAAATATTGCATATGACAGCATACCTAATCTATCATTTATCAATGAACACATTTACACTTCTAACTGTGAATAATTTGATTAAATCAGCTGTAAAATGAGCATTTAGAATATGCCTGTCCGCTATTTAGATATTAACATATAAATAGATATAAATAGATTAACTCCTTAAAATAATTTACTGAAATCTTGAAAACTAGTGTTTATATGCAAATAAATAGTATTAACGAGCATGTAATTAATGTATAAAACTGGAGGAAGATTGTACTTTGTGCCAATGTATTAAGAAAGAATGATCAACGCGAGATAGCACAGAAGAATGAATACAAATGATGCATTCAGCTGTTTCGGGGCTTCTAAAGCTCCATTATTAGTGTGGAATTAAAAATTAAAAGTTAAAAGATAGTGAGCCAGAGAGACGCACCTCACAGCTCTACTATCAAATGTGAAAAATGAATCATTTGTGCGAAAATTTTAATTAAAGGCTAGAACACAGCAATCCAGAGAGACGCACCACACAGCTTGAACATCAAATGCAAAAAAAAAGCCTTTTAATACAGTGGAAATTCATAGGGCTACTAATTTTAGATTTGTGAATATTTCTTAACTGCATGGATCCGGATGACCTATGGCATAGTTCGATATACGCATTTCTGTATGAAATAGAGAATATTGAACATTGCTGTTTAAAAAAGAATAACTTCATGCGCATTTAGGAATAAACATATACCAGAGGCGGCGCAGCTGAGAAAGCAAAACCACCTCTTTTACAAACTGATTTAAAATAAATCATAAACTAATTAAAATATTTCTAATATAAATGAAATGTAAAATAATAGTATAGAACAGTTCATCCTAATAATGTTTTTAAAATTCTGTCCAAACTACTGTCCAAAACCGCACATAACTGTATATACTTCTTTTAGAGACAGGCTAGAGATGGATCAGCCGCCGATATCGAAATAACTTAAAAGTGAATGAATTCAGTGAGGTAGAGGGGAACATGAGGAAACCATTGCGTGATAATAAAGATTGGAAGCTTCAAGCGGTCCAGACTTCGGCTAATAGAAGAAACGGTAGAGAATAACTTCACTGACATTACGGGTACAGCTGGTTATTTAAAAGCATCCGGAAAATCAATAGGGAAATGAATAGTGAAAAGCAAAGAAATTAAAATTTATTATAGGTTACAAATTTCATAATGAAGAATGAGTTGAATCATGATATAACGAGCTAGGATATTTATTTATATTGAATGAATCATGAGCAAGAATTACTCGTTACTAATTACATTAAATAAGTAAGAAAAAATTATGACCTTACTGACCTTGATTAGAATAATTTTTTCAGACGCGATGTCAGGCATTCTCATTTTAATTAATATCTCACATACAGATGTAACATAAGATGACATAAGAAGTACAGATACATTCATAAATTTTTATATGTATAGAATAAATGTGTGCGAAAATGTACAACATTCTTGCACCACTATTTCATAACATAATAATGAGATGCTAATATGAGAAAAAATACAGGCGGACTTTCACAAAATATTATACTCCGATGTAAAATATTTTTCTATGCGCAGTCTGAAATTTTCGATTCGATACCTCGCTAGATTAGTTAAAATTCTACGTTATTTCATTAATTTTTTTAAACTTAAATCAAGCGATCAGCAGATCCCTTTTTAGATAAACTTTTAATGGACATCGCTACCTATTTTGATTGTTTCTTTGAATTTACACAAGGCGCTAATAATAAAAACAATTATGGACGAATTATCACAAAATTTAACACGCTGGTCCGAAACATTTCTGTTCCTGTGCTCTGAAATTTCCCAGTCTATATCTCTATTAGTTTTTTTTTCAATTTCGGCGGATTGGTGAAATCACCCTTGCCATTCATTTCCACCCCAGAATCAAAACCAGTCGCGAGAATATTTTTGCGGTATTGCAGAAGAAATGCTTTTCTAATAGGAATTTTCTATGCCTTTTTAATTAATATTTTGCGTTAATTGTCTGGCTCCTTTTCTAGACTCTAAAGAAGAATTCGGCGGATTTTTTCTAGTATTTTGAAACCTTCTGTACCTATACAGCCCATTCGATGAGAAGAGTTGTTCCGGGTACAGACGGACGGACACACAGAGACGTTTAACAAGTTTAATATAATTGTAAGAAGGTCAAAGCATTAATTGCTGCAGGAGATGCCCCCGAGACAAGGAAAAGACAGAGATCCAATCTACATTACGAACTTGTGAAACGGAACAGTGATAAAAGCCATGACATTCGATTGCAGTGCACAAATCAAAATTGAAACACTGACTTATAAAAAAATCTAAAAGATAACTAATTTAATATAAATTTTGATTAAACTACAGCCAGCCACCTTATTATTTGGCGTAAATTAAATTACAGCGCATACATTAGAATCCAAGCTAAACTCTTACGAATAATTAAATAATGCAGATGAAAGAGGACATTTGTACACAACTATAATAAAACACACTTTAATTGCAATATATATATATATATATAGGTTATGTTTAATTAATGGTTATATATATATGCAGATTCATTATTAAAGCTTTAGGATAGGGAAGATGATTTAGCTTTTAACGACTTATTCTGGTAAGCTTCATATAGTAATAAAACATATTTACCGATAAAGAGATGAAGAAATTAATGTACTTTTGAAAGAAAAAAAAATTTAATCAATTATAATATTTACATTAAAATCACAGACAATACATTAAACAATTAAAATTATTACATAAAAACACTAAAAACATATTAAAATTGAGACGTTTCGGATCTTCACGATCCCTCCTCAGCCAATTATAAACGTTAAGTCAATACTATCAACAGTTACATGAAAAATACAACAGAAAGTCATCAATTTCAGGTTACAGTTAAAATAAAATAGAATACTCGGCCGGCACAGATGCAGATTCGTTAATCGCTAAATCCTTGGTTTTAGTATGCCAGGCCTCTAAAAACACTCTCCCTGCGTAATTGTTGCAGCCGGATCGGATCACGAAAGCTTTATTAAAATCTGGAAAATGGTCGGTTGCAATAGTATGCTGAACGATCTTTGAATTCAAATTTCTACATCTAAATACATCTTTCATTCCCCAAAATCCTCTTAAGAATCTGTTATGTAATTTTAAATATAGATATTCCATCCTGCAGTTTAAAGACATCGTTTACGGAATTCCGTGTGAGCAGTGTGAAGCGGTTTATATTGCTGAATCTAGCAGGACACTTGAAATAAGGCTTAAAGAGCATAAACAGGCATTTAGATGTAGAAATTGAATTCAAAGATCGTTCACCATACTATTGCAACCGACCATTTTCCAGATTTTAATAAAGCTTTTGTGATCCGATCCGGCTGCAGCAATTACGCAGGGAGAGTTTTTTTAGAGGCCTGGCATACAAAAACCAAGGATTTAGCGATTAACGAAGCAGCATCTGTGCAGGCCGAGTATTCTATTTTATTTTAACTGTAACCTGAAATTGATGACTTTCTGTTGTGTTTTTCTTGTAACTGTTGATAGTATTGACTTAACGTTTATAATTGGCTGAGGAGGGATCGTGATGATCCGAAACGTCCCAATTTGAATATGTTTTTAGTGTTTTTATGTAACAATTTTGATTGTTTAATGTATTGTCTGTGATTTTAATGTCAATATTTTAAAGATGGAATTCAGACGTAATATTTTTGCTTGTATAATTATTCAATTATATCTGTTAAAAGAAAAAATTGGGTTTGAATAAGCGTTAAATGGTTAAAACATTCATACGAAACATAAAATCCCTTTGTGTTTCCGTTTATGCCCCTCATTTGCGCATGAAAAAAATTGCGCGCATAAGCAACAAATTTAATGAAATAATCTCTTTTTCCATGTGTATTATTTAAACAAACATCAACAAAAACCAAAATAAAATGCTCCCACCCCCCCATAAAAAAAAGCCGTATATGGAAACACTTCCTTATAATCGATTTTCTAAATTAGTGAAATAAAAAGAATACACTTTTACCGCCTCAGATACTCAAAAAACTAATATTTATTGCACTTTTGGAAAATAGAAATTTTACGAGCGTCACAATTTTTCAATTAGATGTCAATGACTATGTTTTAATGCATTTTAATGCATTACTATTAACCATTTCAACAGAATAATTTTTTATTTGTTGTTTCTTGAATTTTAAAGTATTATATTGGATAGATAATGAAATTTAATTTTTTTTTACTCATTGCTGTGTTTGAAAGAACATAAAAAGTATTTTAGTTTTTTTAGCTTGTGCCACCCTACTTCTCACAAAACCTTGAGGATACAGGAACTTAAAAATAAAATTTTCTTTCACTGATTTGTTACTTTAAATTTTCTTTTTTGTTCAAAATTCCTTTAGATGTTACCTTGAAATCTAAATAAGGTATTCTCTGTTTTACAATTCATTCGAGCGTAAAATTAACTGAAAATTTTCATTTTAGTCAAGCTATCTCTTTTGATCTGTTGAAGTAAGTGCCATTTTGAAGTAGAAGGTTTCGAGTTTATCTATTTTCTTATGAAAGGAAAAAGTAACTAATGCAAAATTTCACTTTGAACCTAATAAATTCTTTCAAAATTCACTTTACCTTAACATTAGGCATGTATAAATGTATCTTTATTTCTTTTTTTAAATGAAAAATATTTAGGTATCAAAATGTTTTCTAGAATATCTGGTTATTTTTGTTTTTAAGTTTTTATTCAAAAGTATTTTTGCGTAATATCTTTAATATAATTTAATGCAAATGAGAAATTCAATGTTTTGTTTAATGAAATTTTAATCTTTATTTAATATTACTTAAAATATTATAATTAAAGGAAATGTATCATTTAATGTATTCGTTTCATAACGTGTCATAGATAAAAATATAGTGCATTTCTTTATCCATTAAAAAATATTTTTACTGAAAGTTCTTTCAAAATTCTATGTACAGTTTCTTTTACCTTTTAAATATAATATTAAACTAAGCTATTTTCTTTGTTACAAATCATTACAAAACTTATATAATTTTTTTTCTCAATCTTTTTCAGTTTTCGTCAATTAATGAAAAAAAAATCTATACGTTTATATATTTACCGATTTTCATCACGTATTATTGCTCAAAAAAATGGGGTCTTTCATGTATGGTGTCTTTGAAACGCAGCAAAACTCCATTTTATAGTGCAATAATACCTGATGGAAACCTTTGGTTTGATGAACCATTGAATTTATTTGTTTGAATAAGAAATATTTAAGTAGAACTAATCAAGCTATGCCTACTACTTTCTATCAAACATATCCTTTTAAGTTAAATTTTATTTAGAAAGTGTAATATTTGGTTCAAAACTTTCTTTAAACTGAGTTTTAGACTATGCACAATCAACAAGTTGTATGTAGATTTCTATGTTTATACTAAAATTATAAATAAGAAACGTTTGTTCAAAATCCCTGGTCCAACATACACTGTATTTTATATCGGTTTCACTACCTCCAAAGGGCAGCAGGAGCAACAAACCCACCGAATTATGATTCTTACAATATTGTTGTGATTACCAAATTGAAATTTGGCATGGAGGCTACTTTTAAGATGAAAGTGCTCAGTAAAAAACTTCTCTAAATAATTAAAAGTCTAAAAGTGTATAAAGAGCAGAAAAAGATCTAAAGACATTCTTAATTATGATTTATTAGGAATTCTTAGGGCTATTTCAAATGAAAATCAAATTTCAAATTATTTTTGCTTAAAAGGCGCAAAGACCAAACTTAGTGAAAAATATTCCATGCCGGGAATCGAACCCGGGTCATCAGTATAGCGCACTGACGTTCTACCGCTAAACCACATGGAACGATACCCAGCCTGGAACTTCTCACTATTACAAGTTGGCAAGGCTACAAACGCAGCACAAGATGGAATATTTTCCGTGAGCCACCAACATGGGGCAAACACAGACACTTAATTAAATCCAGCATCGATGAATCTGGATTTAATTAAGTGTCTGTGTTTGCCCCATGTTGGTGGCTCACGGAAAATATTCCATCTTGTGCTGCGTTTGTAGCCTTGCCAACTTGTAATAGTGAGAAGTTCCAGGCTGGGTATCGTTCCATGTGGTTTAGCGGTAGAACGTCAGTGCGCTATACTGATGACCCGGTTTCGATTCCCGGCATGGAATATTTTTCACTAAGTTTGGTCTTTGCGCCTTTTAAGCAAAAATAATTTGAAATTTGATTTTCATTTGAAATATTGTATTCAAGGCGAATGTTTCTCTCTGGAAAAATTTCCAAATATTAATTCTTAGGGCTAACTTGAAATTTGACATGACTGTGTTTAAGACCCAACTTCTCTCGCAAAATTAAAAAAAGAAAAATCGAACAAATTCGAATAGTTTCTAAAAAATTTGCTATTTTAAAGGGTGATGATGCACAGATTGTTTCAGATAGAAACTGGGGAATTGGAATGGTGAGTACTTTTAAGATGTAAATAACGATAAGTACAGTTTCTAATAACTCAAAATTTAAATTTGTGAAAGGAGCGAAAAACATACTGAAACGTTCTAAATTAAGATTTATTTAGTATTCTTAGTGTTAGAACCTGGACCATTATCTTTGTTTATTCTTATTTTTAAGACAGAAATGGTCTCACGGGACAGTTTCTAAAATTTGGAAACTTAAAAAGGGTGAGGTTTGAAACATTATTAATATTTAAAATATGAATAAATAATGGTAATAATTTTAGTATTAAATAATTAAGAATTAATATGTTTTTTCTGAGGAAATTTTATATATTTTTTTAGGGTCTCGTTCATCTCACGAAACCTTTATCGTCTCGTGTCTCTGTCCGTCCGTCACAGCTCTCGTACTCGCAAACTATTTAAGTTACAGACTTGATTTTTTTTTACATAGAGCTGAATAATCCTTGATATTACCAAAATCATAAAATTTTGAAAAAGTCTTAATTAACGCATGTTATTAATTAAAAACTCCCATTCAAAGAATGGAAAACGTTTATAATTCAACAAATGTTTTGATTTAAATCAAACCGCAAAGATTTGCTGACAGAAGTGGGAAGGTTTACCATAATTTAAAAGTGGTTGCATGACAATAAATGTACTGGGCGTTTTGAAAGACGTCTGTATCTTATAATCTACTGGGCCTAAAAACTTGAAAATTACGTACGCAGACGCAAAATTTTTCTCTTCCAAAGTTTATACATTTTTCGGAAATTCCATCTAGATGCGGAAAAATCCATTAAAAAATCCATTAGACTAGATGTTTTAAAACGAATGTAAAACTTTTTTAATTATAAAATTTATAGAATAAATTTGTATACATCCATTTCTAGAATGTTTTGCTGATTTCAAATATGTCAATTTTATGATTGCGTGTAAATTAGTTGCGGATATATTATTTATTTTTACTTAATTGGAGCATTCCTTTCAAATTGCCGTTTTAAAAGAGCCAGGAGTTGTCAGAATGAGAAAGGCAGGGTCTCCAGAAGCGGTAGTTAAGCAGTAATGGGTTATAATTTTTTTAAAAGGAACCTCCATCTCAGAATCTAACGGGTCTAAGACTCGCAACTTCAACAGCCAGACGTAAATAAAAGTCCCCTTTCAGAAATTCTAAAAATTATTTTTGTTTGTAAATTACAAACTGATATATTAATTATTATTTCACTAATTGGATGATTTATATTATATGCTCATTTTAAAAGGCAGTCACGTGATTTTTATAGCAGTATTCTTCAGAATGGTGTATAATTTATAAAAATACAGCATAAATGTTAGTTATTCAACATAAAATTTCATAAGTGTGGACACCACTATTTTCGAATACTAATTTCAGCAAACATCTTAAATTCTTGTTTAAGACCGCCACCCGCTCCACTAATGTATCTACAGATAGGTTGAGTAAATGAGGTTCGTTCAGATACACATTTGTTAACAATAGAATGCGCTCCCTGGTGGTGGAATGTGGAACTAACAGATCGCGATTATATTTAATTAGGAAATCTAAAAATGCGATCTTTTTGAAACTTTAATATAGTTTATAACACATAATAAAATTTTAATAGAGGAGGTCGTGTCAAATTTCAGAGGCGGAGGGTGAGGTGTGCTAATTTTTTTAACTTACACTTTTTATAGTTTTATGTGCAATCTTGAGATAAATGCTACTTATCTAATATAAAATTTTCAAAAGTTTAGACACCACTATTTTCGAACAGTTATTTCAGCAAATATCTTAAATTTTTGCTGAAGATCGCCACACTCCCTAACTCCATCCTCACACGTCTATGTCATCCCGATCAATGTAAGAATTTAATAATTATAAATTATAATAATTGAGTTTATTAATTTAAGGAGAAAGCGTTTTAAAAAGAATATTAAACGAAACACTCAGTGCGACTTGTGATCACACTTACCCACTTGTTTTATCTTAGCATTTTAAACATGCATCCAGAGAAAAAAAAATTGGTATTACAACCAAGAACATATTGCACTTTTAAATTTAACTTTTGTTGCATAAACTTTTCTTACTCTCTTGTCTTCACTTTGCCGATATTACATTCAAGTGTAGGTTTAACTTATATTCAAAATGAAATAAAGGCATAATTGTCTTCATATCATGTTATGTGGCTACCGCATTGTTAATATCATATTTAACATTTAATAAACATGTGCAATTTACTTAATATACATGTGCATAATTGCCAACCGCTTCGATTTTTTCGAATTATAATAAATATAGAGAGCGTCCAGTAATTATGAGACCAATTACAAAATTATGAATTAAATGAATAAGAATGATTTTTTTTTAAAAATCAGATACTAATAGCGCGATGGGGTTTTCGAAGATTTGTTATTTTACAATTTTCCACAACAGACGAATTAGTCGTAGTGGTCTGATTCCTTCGTCTCCTCAATCCAGATTTAACGCCATTTAATTTTTTTTCAAATGGGGTTGTGTGTTGGATTGTATGTATAAAATGCCATATACTAATTTGATAAGAACTGAAGCCGCGCATGACAGCTTCTTCAATCCTTAACTCTTTAGACGCTCGGAAGTGCATGTGATGAAATAGAGTATCACTTGATGACACTACGTATATCCTATGGATCTGAAATCGATATCTTTAAAAGCTTTTATTAATATTATAAGTTAGTAAAGACATTTTTTCTTATACCATTCTCCTTATTTTTTATATAACTTTGTGATGTTTTAAATAATTCTAGGAAACCTCACATTTTGAAATAAAAATATTACTTTATAAAAGAAACCAAGCACTATATAAAAAAGACACATTTATTAAGTAAAAAATTTTGTACAAAACATGCTTTTTCAAATTTAATCTATTAAGTGTCTGGTAGATTATTTCATGCTGAGTTAACGATTCATAAAACAATAACTATGGAAAGAATTGTTATGGAAATTTGTTTTTGATTTTGTACATATTTATCTTCTCCAGTGGAAAAAGTTATTATTAATGACAAAAACAAAATTTAAGTAGCCTTTGACTTAAACATTATATGACGGAAAACATGGTTAGGACGTCTAAACGATTAAGAATATGGAATGGCTGAAACCTAAGCAAATAATGTATTTTCTGTACAATAATATATTTAAAAAACTCATTAAAAATATTTTCTACACTTAATGGTTGCCGTTCTAAGAAGAATCGCAAGCAAAAGTGGTGAAAAGTATAAATGAATGGACCAAATGGGCTTCAAAACAACTACGATATATTTTTTCATTGAATCCAGAATTACTTCAGTAGGAATGTCAGGCACAGCATGTATTGCGAAGAAAAAAATCCAGCTAGGCGAAGACGATTTTTTAAAGTGATTTTCTTTTCGAAGTCTATTTTCGAAAGACCGAGCATTTTCAATGTATGTAAGAAAAAATGTCTGTTTAATTTACGTCGAATTTTGTATCCAGTTATAATATCTCTGCTTGAAAGTTTAAAAGAAATTTATGCTGACGGAAAATTAAATAAATCATTGTTTACCAAAAATAAATTTCAGGTATTATAATTTACGTAATGATAATGGAAATTTAAAAAAGAAAAAAATATTGTTTTTAACTCTATGTAGACTGTCTAAATATTCACGTTTAATTCTTATCGTAATAAACTCTTTATGTTGTAACATAATATTTATGATATTTTTATAGTCATGGTGACAAAACTTTTTTTTTAAAGTATTCGTAACATATACACTTTGTTTTTATTGCATTCTCTTTATTTATTTATAAAATTTAAGTTCCGCATATTATTTTTTTAAATATAATTAAGTAGATAGCTCAGCAGTTATCTTTTTTTATTGTACTTCTCCACCGATTCTCTAGATTTACTGAGTTAGTCGATTCGATTGTTTGATAAGAGACGAAGTTCTCTATGCTTATAGTCTATTCACTTAGCTTTGACGTAAATATAATGTATTTTAAAAGTTATTTTTGTCAGCTTATCAAAATAACTAAATATATTGACATAATGTTAAGCAATTTAAGCATTTAAAGTGAAATAGAATTTAAAGAGTCAATATTTTCAGTTGATTGTTTTATTAAAACAATGTTTTGTATTTTAGTCAAACTCTGTTAAATTATTATAGTAGTTTACTTACAAGTGAAATTATTTAATTTTAAGTTATCCGCTAGCACTAAGAAAGTTTAAAAGTTTAGATACGTGTTTACAATAATTTATCTAGGAGAATTTACAAGTTTTAAATTCATCTGAAAACTATAATAAATACATACTGGTAAAAACTCTTGTGGAGTATATATATGATTTTTTTTTCATTCTTAGTTATTTTATTCCTATTTGTTTCATTTCCTAATATATATAATATAAATTATTTCTAATACATAGGATTTTTTGAGTATAATCATATAAACATAACATAACGGTACACCAATATGTCTAAAATCGTTGAAAAGATGTCTATAAGTTCAATACAACTCGTCACTTGAAACGTAGATATTTTGAAAAAATTCGTTGCATAAAGAAACCTTATTAGAAATTTATGCTTAAACTAATAATGGGCTCGAGGTAGCTAGGAGTCGTTCGGTAGCTTCATTGTTTATTTAATAATAAATGTATATTTACTTTTTCTTTTTTAAATTTATATAAATTACTTTGTTCTATAGTAATTAATTATTTTTTTTGCTATTTGCTTTTGGAAATAATAGAAAATAATTAAAAAATACGGTACAATGTAGTAGTTATTTCGTCACCCAATTTCGCAAATTATATAAATCGCCAAATTGTACAGATTGACAAAATTTTTATTTTAAATAACGAAAGAACAAATAACTTAGTATAACATTAATAAATATAAAAATAAAACGTCGAAATAAAAATCACTTGATGACGTAAACACGTGTAACGTGCTAAAAGTCAAGTGAATGTGACATTTACCATCAACCATTATTGGCATTTAATCTTATAGTTTGGTGATAGATTTTTTGTCGACGGGATGACTAAGTAGTACAAAAATACATATGTAACTGGTATTCGAAAACTAGGTTTTCGTCAAATTTTCGTAAAAAAAGAAAAAAAAAAAGAAAAAAAAATCATGCCAAACATGCTAATAAGCTAGAAGAAGCAAGGGGTCGTCGGGTAGCTTCATATTCATCTGAAAACTATAATAAATACATACTGGTAAAAACTCTTGTGGAGTATATATATGATTTTTTTTCATTCTTAGTTATTTTATTCCTATTTGTTTGATTTCCTAATATATATAATATAAATTATTTCTAATACATAGGATTTTTTGAGTATAATCATATAAACATAACATAACGGTACACCAATATGTCTAAAATCGTTGAAAAGATGTCTATAAGTTCAATCCAACTCGTCACTTGAAACGTAGATATTTTGAAAAAATTCGTTGCATAAAAAAACCTTATTAGAAATTTATGCTTAAACTAATAATGGGCTCGAGGTAGCTAGGATTCGTTCGGTAGCTTCATCGCCCCGAGCCCAACCCTTCCCACTTTTCGGTGTCTTTAATTTGTGTAATTTCCCTTTTAAATTTGTCCGGTTTCAATTTTTGATTTTTTTTTTCAATCTCGCTTTTGCTAGAGAGTCTCTTACTCGGGACGTGGCTGGGGACCTATGAAACTTGCTTCCGCAAAAGAGTCGGAATAAGTGGAAGAATAAAGGGCTGCGGACGAAGATGGGCCGCTCGCCGCGGCGGTAATTAGAGCATTTCAACCGAACTTTTACTTTAATGCAATATTATATTTTTCATTAAAAGTAGATGTCTAAAATTCAGTAATTACTATTTGTTAGAATTTAGCAAATAATTTGGATGTTAAATTGCAGAAAAAATAACACGCACTTTAAAAGTAGATATAAAATGTGGGTCTACAGTGTTATCATGAGGTGGACACAACTGTTTTATATGTTCTTTATAAATTTTTCTATCTGATCCAACCAGCGTTGCCTGGGATTACTTTGAAGGTTTAGTTTTAATGTGTGAAAATGTTTATTGATGCTGTGTGAAAATAAACACGAAATCAAAAGACAATATTACAGTCATTCAGGGTAACTTTGAACCATGGGGTGTAACTTTGCACCACCTCCTCATTTTCAATATTTCTCACTCCAAAAGACTAAATAAGCTCCAGAACTGTGCTCTGTTGGCAAAGTTCTAAACTGGGATTTCTACTGTTTATTTTAGAAAATAAATTAGCAACATTATACGCAATTAAATGCATCATCTAACTATTTTTGTGAAGTACTGTTTTCAAGGTAATTTTGAATGCTGTTTTGAAGTTGTTGTAATCCGATTAAATTTTCATAGTAAGTAACAATATACTCGTTTATCAGACATATTATTGTCTAAATGTTGTAAATGTGATAATATTCTGTGATTATTTATTTATTAATAGTTAATAAAATGTAAAATAAGAAGGAACTAACATTTTACCACGTTTTCAGGGTAACTTTGAGCTGGCTCAAAGTTATACTGATGTTTATAATTTATTGATTATAGGTGCTACTGTCAAAATTTTCCCATATTTTCACGTATATTTTATATAATAGCCGAAAGTGAACATTAGATATAACATGTAAATATTTTCACAAACATGTGTAAAATACATACAATTCATTTAAAGGCGTTTTTCAGGGCGGAGCTACTCAAAATTGACATTTCATAGATTCGACATTTTTTATTCTTGTTTGAATAATACTAGTACTAGTATGTATTACTGTAAATATGGATATATTATTGAGATAAAACATTGAAAATTGTTTTCCACTGCATTTTTATGTTTTATATGAACAATAAACAGGGGTTTTTTTTATTTCGAAATCTTCATGGTTTCTCTCCTTCCACTTTTCTTATGCCTGATATTTGTTGTAATATCATAAATTATACAAATCGTGTGATGTTGAGAAATGTAAATTCGGAGTCTTTACATATCTGAAAACATTTTTGGGGGTTCAAAGTTGTCCTAACTATAATACTTTTTTTTTATATAATGCATTATTTTAGATAATATTTATCAATTGGTGCAAAGTTATACTAAATGGCTGGGTAACTTTGAACCAGGTTAAAAATTCTTTTTTTATGGCTTTTATCATTATTATTCCTTAATTTTCGATAGTCATACAATAATTTAGCATCATTTCTTCTCTTTTATGCCCTAGTTGCAACAATATTCTTAAAATAAGAGTGTGGCATATCAAAATATAGAAAATGCGGATCAAAGTTACCCTGAATGACTGTAATGCATTCTGCAATCTCTTCTACTATCATTAGTCATAAAATTCATCTAGCTATAACGGCAGACTATTCCACTGAATGGCATCACCTTATAGCATTATCATAGTTCAACAGCTATTGAACTCATAATTGCAATTTCACTCAACGCAAAATTATAGTGTTTAGAATTTGTTTGACCTTGATGAGAATGACCTTATTTTTACTTAATCAACTTGAAAGTTGTCGACTACATAATGTTACTACTTCATCCAACAAACATGATTCTTCCCCCAACTGAACCAATGGGAGCAAATTCGACACTTATTGAATAATCTCAGTCATTAACCATACGCACGACAGATAACCTTTTCACTCAGCTAAATTACCCTCCTAAAAAAATCCGCAGTAAACATGCTTTGTTAAAGTTTGTTGTTTATACTTCGTCTGTTTTGTTGAAGATATAAAAATCAATATCTAAGAGGTAGACCATTAGATGTCCATTGTAATATTGTGTTCTATAGCGATTGTAAATATTTTCTACTCCTTCGTCTTTCATGGAGGGAAAACAATCGTGGTTCTTCTCCGAGTCTCCCTCCTCATTACATTTAAAACAAAATTCTTAGAAAATATGTAATTATTATTATAGAAAAAAAGTAATGGCTTTTCATTATTATGCCTATGCAGTAAAAATATATATATATGGATTTCAAATGTTTGATATCGATGTCAAATAATAAAAAAAGTAATCTGAGGTAAAAAATTAAATTCTGATTCATTTTAATAATTCCTCAAAATCTCAGGTGAATTTTGAAAATCATGAAAATATCCAGTAATAAATAAATATAAAAATATAGAACGGTTCTACAGATGTCCCTGGTCATCGCCCATAGACACACACAGTCACGCACATACACTATATTTTATTAACAGATATATTGTTAAATAATGTTAAGGTACTAAAATATTTAAGGGTGTGCAGTGCATTTAATGTGTATGTGATCAATTTTAAGTTTACAGAGATGGTAGCGGACAGAAAAAGGTACAGACTAATATCGTATAAATATAATTCAAAATAAACTTTAAAATCTCAATTGGCTTTTTTTTTTTAATTTAGAATGTAATTCATAGATAAATAATTTCCTTAAAATTCTTATTTAAATTTCAGAATACGAATTCTTTTAAAATGTATATTTTTTAGAGGATTAAATCACAGTAAAACTTTTTAAGTACGATAGGGCAATTTCGCACTGTTTTTTCAATTGGGTAGAATTTTAATTCAACGAAAATAATAGAAATAGCGGATGAGAGATTTATTTTTATTTGAAAAAAAATTTAAATATAATGATATTTCTATAAAAATAAAAATAAAAACAAAAAAGCAAAGATTTATTAATGTACTTTCATTATGATTTTAGCAACTAAAAATATTTCCCACATAATACTTACAATATTTAGTGAAAATCTCTGTAACTGATTATTATTATCCCATTAACCGCCAAAACTATAAGGGGTTAAAAATATTTTGTACAAATTCATTTGAACATACATAACATTAATTTATAGTGAAAATAACAATACTTGTTTTAGCTTACGAAAAATCGACTGTTGCGTTCAAGCAACGTCAGCAGAATGAGAGTATTGATTTTCAGCGAGTTCAACTGAACATCTGCAGGTGTTTCTTGGATTTGGGCACTATAAGATTTTTTTTAGAATTGTTAAAATTTTGTAAGCAAACAATCTCTTCAAAGGTAATTAATTTATTATTCAATTTTAATAAATTGTTTCTTTACAAATTACGGAATATATACAGAAAACAGTTTCAAGTAAAAAAATATTCGTTACACTTAAGTAATAAAGCAACATCCAAAATTTACTGCAGCGATAAACATTATGTCTTCTGCAGTATTCTGCTGTCATCGGACTTAACAATTAAATGACAGTTTTCTGTCTGTAAGGGATTAAGCATGCTGAACATACTAGGCCTTCTTGTTTCTGATTTGTGTCTATCTATCCCTTTACTTTCAAACGGTGTTTGCTTTTGCAAACACCCTTTGCAAGGCAACTTCACGTCTGAAATGTAAGTGAGACTTTTTATTTTGGAACATAATCCTGATTTCTTCCCACATTTCTCAACATTTTATTTTTTACTAGATTTAGTTTATTCTGTTGAGCTGAACCAGGTTTCAGACCAGATGCTGTAATCATCAAGGTTAGCTGGGTGAAAAAATTCGTCCAGAATCGTCCGGGATAGCTCAGATGGCAGAGCACTGGCGGCTTCAGCCAGGGAGGTCCCGGGTTCGAATCCGGGTCCGGACATTTTTCGCCCAGTTGGAAATTTACGTCTAATATGATTTTATTTTTTCTCCATTTTTCGAGTGAATTCAAGTCATTGTTTCCTTCTTTATCCACTTCAAGTCCCCTATTTTCTATTAAATGTATGACTTGTTTAAATTTTAGAGGGCACAAACTTATCTTTTTATGATTATATGAATTTCGCCAGCAACATCGCATGTTGAAACATCGCTGTCTTATTTTGATATATTATCATTTCCTTCTTAATCAATAAATTCTGCTATTTCTGGTAAAATAACAGTAATCCCAGTTTCGTTCCGATCATCTTTATCTGAATATTGATAGAAAATTCTTTGAAGAGCTTCCTCTAACGGTTTAGGCATCTCTATGAGCACAGAATGAGAAAAAATTCCAAAGGTTCGAACGACACGAGTGAATAAGGGATCTACACGTTTTCCGCTGACGTTGCGCAAACGCAACAGTTATTTTCTCTTCCTCCCCCATTAAATCAAAAACAACTGATTCGTGAAATGTTTTTATCTAATTTGACCTTGTCTAAAAATAGATTACCTCTAAAGCTTGCGTTTTTCTAACTATATTTCTTGTGCATAAACGACAACGTGAACGTTTTTGCTTAAAAATGCTTCAACTATGGAGCTCATTATTAAATATAAAAAATATGGTGAAAGAAAATATTTGTCTATTGAATTATTAACTATAATATTCCCTACTTAAAACTTATTGTTAATATAAAATGCATCTGATACCTAATTTTTTATAAGAATTTATTTTGTCCGTTGCGCCAAAGCAACACCAGCTGTTAATGGGTTAAGACTAAAATTTTTACAAAAAACTGAACACTTTGCTTAAACAAACAACTTTTTAACTCGGGAATGATTCACCGGAAGTTCCCTTCAAGAGATGGAAAATATTCAATACCTGTTGTAAAATGTTTGTTATTTATTAAACCATAATGAATAGTTATTGTATAAGATTTTCTAAACATTTTTGTATTGCGGAAATGAAGCAATATTACCTTAATTGCAAAACTGTGTATCTTTTACTTTCATTTATGAAACCAAAGTCTTTCGGAAATTAAGTAAATTTGAAAAATTAGAACTATGCGTGTTAATTTTAATTAAAGAAATATAAAATGTTTCAGCACTGATGTTCTCCTTCCGGTTCTGAAGCTGTGTGAACAAAAATATAAAAGTGATATTTTAAAAAGTTTATTTTCAAAGTAGCTACAATAAGTATATATGTTTGCATCTGTAATGTATTTTGAGGATTCTAATTTAATAACTTATAATTTTTAAAAATAAGACAATTGGAAATAAGATATGTTTTATAGGAGATTGCGATGAAATTCATTTTATAAACCCTCTTTCCTATTTCATAAATATTTAATATTTCTTTATGTACAAAATTAAAAAATATATTATTTGGATAGTTTTATGAAATCAACAAAGGAAAAAAACTTTCAAAACAATTGTGTTATATAATATATTTAAATAAAAATTTTAAAATTGCTTTTTTAATAACATTGAATTAATAATACATTACTAATACATTAATCATACTAAAACTGATTTATTTAGTTATTTTCAATTGCCCTTATTTTATAATTATGAGTATTAAAGTATTTTTATAATTTCAAATGAACTTACAGAAATAAGAAATGTTTTTGCGAGCAAAATACAAAAAATTCTTCTAATAAAACATAACTAATGGTTAAGCACATTTGTAATATTTATAGTTTTTCAAATAATTTTTTCGAATATGTTTTGAATATTTTTTTTGCTATATGCTATTTAAAACAGGGTGTTCGAGTTGTTGAGATTTTTGAAGCATCTGATACAGATTAGCTATACGAGAATTTTAATACACAGCATCAGGTAAGGCGCCTGGGGTGAGATTGGCATAAAAGATAACGTCATACCCATAGGGAATCTCCTGGGACATCCTGTTTTGACTTCCAAAGAGGGACAGCTCAGATGATTTGTGCACATACCTGTTGGGACACCCTGTACTTTCACGTAACAAAGCATACATAAAAAACAATGCAGGTGTCATGGCTGTTCACAGTGGTTATTCTTCAGCTATATTTTCAATATTTTATTAATAATATATTGGCAATAATACAAATATAGATAATGAAATATTCCCTAACAGCGGGGTGCTTGCATTTTGCATATATGACAATATACAGAGGTGGCCAAAATTGTGGGCACTTTTGGAAATTTTTACGTTTTCAAACTTTGTATGCTTATAAAAAATGTTACATTTCACAAAATACAAACTCTTATATATCAATTGAAAGAGAATTTAATACTGATTTCAATAAAAACAACAAAATCCAAATATTGGCAATACAAAAAAAAAAATAAGCGACAATAATTATCGCGATGCATTAGATACTGATAATTGCAGTCAGTTATGAGTATTTAGTTCGGTAGCCTTTATTTTTTATTACAGCTTCACATCGATGTTTCATTGAGCTAACAACAGTTTTAAGCTCTTCCTTCGTTTTTACATGGTCTCAGGAAACATTTATAGCCTGAATTATTTCCCTCTTGTTTGATAGGCGCCTCATTCATACAAGAATTTTCAACCGGTGCCACAAGTTCTCAATAGGGTTGAGGTCAGGACTGTTTCCTGGCTATGACAACAATTCAATTCTTTTTTATTAAACTACTCTTTCTATATTTTTGTCGTGAGGCAAGTAGCAGAATCCTGCTGGAAAATAAGTGAAGCATTGTTGGGAAAGAGATCCCTGATGGAAGATATGTTTTTGTTCTAGAACAGTGACAATGTATTTTCTTGCATTCAGTGTCCCATCGATTACATGAAGGCGACTAATACCGTCTACTGACATGCATAACTAAATCATAACAATAACTGGTTGATATGATCACAGTTGCCTGAATGCAGTCATCATGTAGTTCTTCTCCTATTAAACGTCTTACATATTTTCGCCCATCACTTCCGAATAACAATATTTTAGTTTCATCACTGTATATAACATGTGATCACTAATCACCTGTCCTTTTAATTTATTCCTTTGCCCACTATAGTCTTTTATTGCACTGCTGTAAATTAAGATAAGGGTTTTTTCGTGGGATTCTACTTTTTATCCTTACATATGATAATCTTTTCCTGATTGTTCTTGAACTGACAGAAACACCAGCATCCTACAGTACACTTCTGATGGCACCTGATAGCATTCTTTTATCTTGGAGACATTCTTTTTATTCTTCTGTCATCAACAGATGTGGTGCACTTTTTTCGGTCTTTTCCTGCTTTGTTTTTTATTGAATTTGTCCCCATATATCGTAAACAAAACGTTCGGAATCCAGATGTAGTCACTGAACCACCGAACTGTCTTGCAATTTCATCATAGGAAAGACCACATCCTTGTAACACAATAATGTTCGTTCCCATTCTAAGTGACCAGCCTGCACTTTTATTTGATGTCTTTACTTTTTGACTAAATGTTAAAAATATTATCAAAAATGCCTACTAAAATATTAAAAAAAAATTACTAAAAATTTCTACTTGTAATTTAATAACTTAAAAAATAGAACTTCCATCTACAGAACACAAAACAATAATGACTTGTCCCAACTTTTAGCATGATGCCAGCTTCTGCTGGCATTTACTAACATTTGATTGGTTCCCAGAACAAGAACAGTAATTAGCCAGGAAAGTTAGAAATTATAATCCACTTTATCACTGTGTTTGTTTTTCAGATTAAAGTAAGAATAACATTTTTGTGTTACAAATATCTGAATTTTACTTTTTTTATTGAAGTCAGTATTAAATTCTCTTTAAAATGATAGTATATAATAGTTTGCAATTTGTGAAACGTAACATATTCTATAAGCATACAAAGTTAGAAAACATACACATTTCGAAAAATGTCTATATTTTTAGTCACCACTGTAATTGAAAAGATATATATAGCCATTTCATTGCAAGTGTTTCCACTTTAAAGACAATATGGACACGAAATTGGATCATTGGATAATATCCAATAATTACTAAATTAGCAGAATATTGAATCCTAATTTAACCAATTCCAATTTGCTACTGTGGTATTATTTGCGAACCTCATTTATCCCCTAATCAAATATTTGATGGATATTAGTGTTTGACGGTTTGCAAAAACATACATTCCGATTTCCGATTTATCTGTTATTTTGCATTTTTTAGTGCTGTTGTGATATTCTAAAATTGGATACAACATTTTATACTGCAACAAGACAATGGTTAATTTTATATAGAGAAGCAATTGTTAGTTACTTCTTCCTATCTCTCTATTCTAAAAAAAGTAACTACCGCTGTCACCTCCGCCGCCGCCGGTTTTGAATTTTTTGTGACCGGAGATCTTTCTTCGTTAATATTAAGAAAAATAATGCATACAAAAATATGAAAATCGGTAGTATTATACAGAAATGTTTGATAAACACGCTGATGCAGACAGTTTTCAAATCGAAGAATTATTTTATGAGATATTTAATGCTAAAGTTGGGCAAAATCGCCCCACTAAAAAAGTTTTATAGGAGCAAAAACTATTCATGGGAATTTAATCATTTTTAGATCATTTTATACCTTCGAAGTTCCCGGTGTTCAGACTGTATTTCTCTTTTTAATTTGACTCATTTTTGAGGTTTTATTTTTATTTTAAATTCAAATTTTCAGCATTATGTAAAAAATATCTCTAGAAATGCTAATAATTTATTAATAATTTATAATTTTATTTATAATGTGATTTGTAATTCTGCAACCATCTTAATCATATTTCTATTCCTTTGTATGATTTTCCAAATATAATTAAAAGTCAGCTACATTTGCCAAAATATGGAACAGCGACGTATCGATCATAATGCGTGAGTCCGAACGTTAAACAAGTAAAAATGCCCGATACCTCTTTTTAAAATTTTGTCTTAAGAATTAAAAGATTGAAAAAGCACCCATCAAGTTTTTCCCAAAAACATATTTAGAATCCACAGATTTGCATATATATCGACCATTCTAAGAAGCTTTCTAAGTTGGTAATATCTATGCAAATGCTCCGAAAGTTGCAAGGAATTGATTTAGCTTACAAATCAAGTGTTTTATTGAAACTCTATCTAACTTCTGGTTTCATGCTTAAAAGCAAGTTTGCAGAACACAGTAGGATTGTAATATCTTTTTTATATAATTTCAATAGGTTTATATTTGTTTAATGATAAATATTGAAAAATTACTGAAAGACGTGTACTTTGGGTATAACAGTTCAAGCTGGTAAATTTAAATTTAAAAAAAGTAAAAAAAAAAAAAGTTTTAAAACATGTATGCATAGAAATTGTATTGTTTTCTTAAAGAATTTGGAAATAGAAAGTGTAAATGTTTTCTTTCTTCTTTCATGTCTTTTGTTTAACAAGTATGTGTTTTATTGTATTGTAATTTTTTTGTTGTGTTGTAAATGTTTTCTTGTTTTTGTTATATAACTTCAATAGATTTATAGTTGTTTAATGAGAAATATTGAAAAAATACTAAAAGACGTGTACTTTGGGTATAAGATTTCAAGCTGATAAATTTAAATTTAAAAAAAAGTAAAAAAAAAAAAAAAAATTAAACATATATGCATAGCAATAGTATTGTTTTTTTAAAGAGTCTGGAAACAGGGATTGTAAATGTTTTCTTTCTTCTTCAAAATAGCTTATTTTTAAAACACTCGTTTTTTTCTATTACAATTCAAAAGCTTTTAAATTTTAGAAAAAATAGGATCGCAGATTAGATTGATGACATCAATAGTTTTCACCTTGTTGGAAAATCTTCATTCAAGATTATCCTCTACCTAAATATCTTAAAATACGTGGTATCAATTTGATTAATACAGATTTAGAAACACCGAAAAGTGTAACTTCTTGTAAACCAATAGCGGGATTATTTCAAAAATATATTCTTAATTTATCTCTTTCTTAAGATCTTTTGCAGTTTACAGAACCTATGTAATGTATATCCAACAGATAAAAAGTAAAGCGTGTATTAATGTTGTATGGTGATGATGATTCCGTGCAATGTGTTTTAAATCTATGAAAAGCTACCGATTTGGAGGACTGTTAATAGGAACACGAGAGTAAATTCTGTCATATCAGAATAGCTAACTATCACTGAATTGTCGGGTTGAGCCTATGCGCCAAGTTCAATTCTTCGCTTTGATACTGTTTGGAAAAAAAATTAAATTCTAGCTTCTATCAAACAAAGTCTCAGTAATTTGTGGTGGAAATTGTGATTTAGAATATTTAACTAAGTATTTTATTTTTAAAATAAATCTGTAATTGTTAATAACATCAAAACTTACTGTTTTTAAAAATATTCCATTTATCACAAAAAATGTAAAGCAACCGATATAAAATTATAAATAAAAAAGAAAATAAAACTGAAATAGAACATTTCGCATATAAAACATTTATAATTAAAAGAGTTTAAAAAATAGTCAAATAAAGTATTTTAACCGATAAAACATTTAAAAATAAAAGTCTAGAAGAAAAATTAGGAATAAAAGAAAGACCTGGGATTCGAACTCATGTTATCTAGATTCAAATGTTTCACTCTAACTGTTCAACCACCAATCACACAGCATCGTAACAACAAAATCAGTGGGTAAATGTGTGACCTGAATGCAGGAATCTAAATATGGTCACGTGATAAAGAATTTTTTTGTCGGATTTGGATAGGGTAGCGGGTTGTGTATCAATGGAAATTATTTTATCATGTTCGCATCGGGTTTATTTCTTTCTAACCGATGACCAGGCCCCTACCTGCCGGGAAGCCCTAGCTGAACGGGTTTGATTCCTGGTATCGGGGCAGGTGACCGCCTAATCGCCGCGTAGCGACAATAAACCTAACGTACGCTTAGAACTTATCAGCAGTGCCTTTTGCTTAGTTGTGAACGATGTTATGTCGGTTGCTTAACATTTATATCCTATTGTTTGGAATCTGCATATTGCTATTCAAGTTGATACCGTAATTTGGCACCTTGGCCAGGTAACGAGACTTTCACGTGACTCACTTGCGAATTAACTTCAAATGGAATTTTCATGTTGGTAGCAGGATGAATGTGACGCAAATTATTTCGCAGTTTTCGTATCGGATTGAGTTTCGATGGATTTTTTTTTCTCGTTTTCAGATCCCGTTGCGTATTGACTTCAGTGCAGTTTCCAGGTTCCATTCCGGTACAAAACGAGATTTAGACAAACTGCTGGTTATTTTCTAATTTGCCTAAAACTGCATAGACTCATTACAATGAGGCCGGTTTACAAAAAATAGACCATTTCTCAATTAGCCAATCAGTACAAAATAGTATTTTTAATTATATGAATACATAAAATCATTCTTAAAGTGGTTATTTATAAAATGTGTTTTTAAAAAAAATCTCAGAAAGAAAAAAGAATTAATTATTTTTCACGGAAATTACAGTAAGAAAAAATTCTTCATAGCGTGGAGATTTAAAGAAGTAATGAACAAAGAAACTTGAACCTTTCTGCAAATTATCCTTCATTAAGACGTAATTAATTTTCATTCGCATGAGGTTAATAGGAAATCCTTTAAGGATTTATTAACTTTTTTAGTTATATTCTGTAGGTGGAATTTTAATTCCTTTCACAAAAAGACATTATAATCACATCCGGAGATAACATTTTGAGGTTTTTAAATTCTAATAATGAAATTACCCTTTTCTAAAGAAAAAAGCAATCAAACTTCCATTTCAATTAGTTGGTTAAAATAAAATGTCTGACATGTTTTACATTATAGTTTCCATTAATCAATTTTTTTCCTTCAACTGCTTCTTAGAATGTCAATTTTATATTGATTACGGGCAATATTTTATATTCAGTTTTAACAAGGTAGATTTATATACCATTTTTTTTTTTATTTTCTTTACTATTCATTTAAAAATTCAACCATAAATAATATTTAGTATACCTCATTTGACAATCAAGTGTTATAATATAAATACTGCGTTATTTCCCCCGTTACTGTTGAAGAGGGATTAAGGGAATAATGAATACTAGTTTAGTATAAAATACATTACATATATTATAAAGGATAAACGTGTCTGTTATTAGCGCTGACGTCATGTTGACGGTGACAACAAAAAGAGACGATTAAATTTAACTTTTATTAACTTTTAATTAAATTTTAAATTTCTAAACACAGCACAATTACAATTTGTATACCGTCGAATGGAGAAGGAAAATATACTTTCAAATGGTTTTTGTTTGAAAAGAATAACGCAATTTACGCAACTTTTGTTGTTTTAAAAATAATTTTCATTCGTGATTTTTTTAAATCGATCTCTAAATTAATATAAATAGCTCATCATTTATTTACAGCTTATATTCCATACCGAAGTAAAATCATTAATTAACCAATACATAAAACAATAATATATAAATAAAACACAAATTGTAGAGATATGTAATAGAATTTGAAGCTTAAACCACTGAAATGAACAGAATCAAAATGTCTAAAATTAAAGATATGTATTTTTGAGTTCGGCGTTACGAGAGCTTTCACACGGTACCCCACACGATATACAAAGATTTTTTTTCAACTAATATAATTGGTCTCTCAGCATTTTCCCTAAATATGTTTGTGAATGGTTAATAATCTATAAATATTTGGGTCAATAGCCTTATTAATTCAGCCGATTTGAACTTTCAATATATTACAGGGAAAACTGTTGTATATATGTATTGGGTGATAAATATTTTCCCTGTTATATATCTTTAAAACTCCCACCCCTCTCAGGAAATCAATACTTAACTCTAATTTTTTTATATTTTGTATGTTTCATGTTCCCCCACCCCTCCTCAAATAAAATATTTAATTTAAATTTACATTTTACACTTAATATCATACCTCTGTATTTATGCATTTACCCAATTGCATTTCTGTAAGTTAAATTAATACTCTTAAAGTTCTCATCAATTAAACTGCGTGCACTGTCATTCTTTTTTCTTTCACTTTTAACTTTCACACAGACATAAGTCTAGAAATAAATCTTATTCGCCAGCGTTTTCAGTTAATAAAGAAAGAATAAAATAGAAATGAATTCCCTATGCATCACAGCCGACAACAAGTAATACATATTCTGTCGTTAGCATACAACCGCTAATTAATTTCTCTCATAGCTTTTATTGGCTGAGTACAAAAGTTCTACCCGTTTTGAAGATATTTAAATATCAAGTGAAGTACGGTCGTTACAGCTAACATTTCGAGGACAGAAAAGTAGCCTATAATGCGTAGAGCAGTAGAGTATGCACAGGCGCAACGTTTGTCAGAAGAACTCATGCCGAACGGGAAACAACACGTCAAGCAAGAAAGACGACATGAGACATTGTTTACTGTACGAGTATTACAAAGCTGTTAAAGCAGCCGCAACATTTGTCAAGTATATGGGGATGATGCCAATGACAATTGTACCTGCTGCCGATGGTTTATAAAACTCCGGGACGGAAACAGAAACTGTAAAAATCACCCCCTTTCTGGGCGACAGTCAGTGGTTTTTGACGAGGATATGGCCACAGTCATAAAAAAATTCCCCACATTCAACAGTCGAAAAATTAGCGGAATCGTTCTCTGTACACATAACAACACTCGAAAGACTAGTACATGGGCTTGGCTTCATCACCAAGCTCGATCAGTGGGTACCACACCAGCTTACAGTTAGGCAACGAGAAGAGAGGATCAGTCAGTACATATGTTTCTTTGCTTTCCTGGAACAGTAGGGAACCATTCTTGAACCAAATTGTAACGGATTATGAGAACCGGATATTGTAACTTAATGTGAAGCGTCGAAGGATCGTGTGCCGATGTTGCAGAGAGTACTACATCAACCTAAACAAAAACAGTACGGACTTCATCCCGAAAATGTTTTGCTCAGTGTATGGTGGGATGCTAAGGGAACAACCATTTAGGAGGTCATCGCACGAAACCGAAACGATCAATGCAGACCTGTAGGGGAGATGGGGGCACATGTGAACAATTCCCATAAATATAGCTTTTTCTCATAACAGGATTAATTTCTACAAACAAAAACTACTCAATATAGTAAACAAAACTTTCTTTTACACATGTTTTTTATCAACTGTATAGTTCATCTTACATTTTTAAATAGTTTTATTAATTCAAAAAATTGCTCACATGTGCCCCATCAGCGGGACAGTTGTTAACACACGTGGGGCACATATGAACACAAGGAAAAAATATCCGTTAACATGCTTTTTATTCTGTTATTCATTTGTCATCGTAATCATTAGTTATATTGCCTTTTAAATTAACCACAAAGAGAAAAAAATATATATTTCTGTAGTTTCTGGGTTATATGTTTAAGCAAAAAATTATAAAATTAAATTAAGTAGATTTGGAGGAAGTGGGGGGGGGGGCGAAGCTTAGATGATTCATCAAGTATTGTTGCAATAAAATAAAAAAATAAAGAAGAAGCTTTCAAAAGGAAATTAAAACTTTTAAATTTTGCTTAAGGGTTTTAGTTTGGGGGATATTTTAGGGAGGGGGCATTTACATACTATTTATCGGAAATCTGCCGAAATACAAAAGATTCTCACTCCTGTATTTTCATTATTTACTTGTAAATTATAGATAAAGAAGGGTTTTTTAATTATAAAATAACTGTAACCCCCCCGCCCCTAACTCCGTTTGCTTTTAAAAGAGGGGGGGGGGGTATAATAGGGATTTTACGGTAGCTAACGAATTGATCTTCAACTTCTGGGATGAAAAGTACATGTTTGATTTCATATTTCTCGATGAAGATTTAGTCGGGACGACAATTGGGGGCTAATAATAAATTTAATAATAAAATAATGTATGCGATCCGCTATGCAACAGAAAATGCTGGAAATTGTTTGGCACTGCGTTAAATTACTATATGGTTCCTGTTCAACGTTTGTGAGCATTTGTGTAAGCATATTACTCATATTCGTAAAGATGTTAACGTTTTTGCGAAAAATTCAAAAGTTTTTGTTTATAGCATACAGAGTTTTCAACCAAATTTAACACTACTTTCCGAAAACATGACAAAGAACAGCAGCAACAGTACACTTTATTCTTAACTGTGCATGCGTGGAAGATTTCAAAATTTTTATTTCCTCATTTGGTAGTCAGCTATTTAGGGCAACTTATCTAAAATGTCCAGTCACATATTGAGAAATTTCACAAAGATAGGGGCGATATAGTGCGTTGCTTTCTAAAAATAGCTTAATTACGAGGGTTTTTTCACAACTTTTCAATCAACTCACTATATCTTTCTGAGTTTTCACAATATTTCACTGGACTTTTTACAGAAGTTACAAAATTTAATCTTGCTAAATGTTTTAAATAAATTGCTAAATGTTTTAAATAAATGATGTTTCTATACCAAAATGTAACATAAACGAAATATTTTTTCTTAAAAATTTCAATTCCTTGTTAATTTTTGTAACGTTTCCTTTCAAGGTGAAAAACGAGCAATATAAAAAACACTTATTAGTCATTATAAAACTTTTTATGGACATGATTAAATTATCGTTTTAACATTATAAAAAGAAGATTTACGCGCTTACTGAATCTACATTATTTTTTCTAATGACAATATATTTATTGAAATGTAAATACAATAACTTCTAACCAAGCAAACGCATTATTTACTTAAATCCTTTTTTTTTCAAAGTCACGCAATGCAATGGATGATATATATTAGATGCAAACTGTATATTTCTCGGTAATACACTAATGCTTATTCCGTATTAGATTTATGCTTTTTGAACGACTATTGATTTTATCTGTTTAAGAATCTGAAGTTTGTTTAACTCTGAACATTTGTTGCATGGATAATTCTATAAAACATTGCAATTTATTGCTTACATTCTTTTGTATTTATATTGGATGCTTTTAAGTGATTCTATGATTGGAAATAAGTTACAACTCTTTTGAAGAAATGATTTAGTGCTACGCTGAAATATCAATTTAAAAATATTACTATGTTTACTGCCTCATAAGGTATGTACTATTTTAACTTCTAGTTATTCTCTACATATAATTTTTAACACTCATTTATTTTTGTGTTAGAAATCTAAAATTAGATTGGATTAATAAATTAATATGAGTTATTAAATTACAGATATTTATGATCACGATAAAGGATATATTTTTTACAGTTCTGGATATTTATATTATGTGTTATCGAATTATTCGAAGGATGTGGGGAAACAATTTTCTCATAAAAATTAACTTAATGAATCGGAAAATATATATGTTTCTTCTTACTAATATAATTTTCTTCAAGCAAAAATAAATAAATTCTTTTATGTTATAAGAAAATTAATTAAATAAAATAATCCATAGATTTATCTCTCTATTCTAAAAAAAATAATAACTAACGATGCGACCGCCGCCGCCGGTTTTGAATTTTTTGTGACCGGAGGTCTTTCTTCGTTAATATTAAGAAAAACATTGCTTACAAAAACATGAAAATCGTTGGTATTATAGAAAAATGTTTCATAAACAAGCTGATGTAGACAGTTTTCAAATCGAAGAATTATTTTAAGAGATATTTAATGCTAAAGTTCGTCAAAATCGTTCCATTAAAAAGGTTTAAAGGAGCAAAAACTATATATAGGAATTTAATCATTTTTAATTCATTTTATAAATTAGAAGTGTCCGGTGTACAGACTGCATTGTTTTAATTTGACTCATCTTTTAAGATTTTATTTCTATTTTAAATTCAAATTTTCAGCATTTCGAGACATATTTTTTACAACTTTTAGAAAAGTGTATTATTTTCAATTGTTGCCAAATTTAAAAACAGCGCAAAGTATAATATTTCCTTCAAACTAAAAATTTATTTACACGTGACTATTATAAACAGAAATAAAACTTTCAAATGAGAAAAATTGTAAAATAATAAATTCATTAATATGCGTTGAAAGACGTAAATGAAGTAAATTACGTCATATTTAAAATTGCCAAACCATGCTATTGCCAAAAAGTTTAAATTTAACAATATACTTTCGCGAGACATTTATTTCATATTTTGAGATAATCTTTTAAATCTAATCTACATATATATATATATATAACGCTAAGGTACTTAGCACAGAAATCGCGATTATTTTTTAATTGTATAATGGCAACGCTCGAATGAATCTCATATGATTGGTTATTGAAAAGCATTTAATGCATCTCCATACCTATAAGGGGGGGGGGGGGGACCCTGATCTGTCGCCAAATGACGCCAAGTTTGTCGACAACTTATTGAGAAGTGTAAGACAGCGCAAGCAATATTTCCTTTATAACAACAAAAGTATTTACCCATGAATATTAAAAAGAGAAAGAAAACTTTAGTGAAAATTATGTCAGATTTAAAACGATACATTTAAAATGGCTTATTTAAAAAAAACTTTCTTTTTGCGTTGTTAAAAAATACCGGGATACAAAGACACTGTTTACTTAAATCATTTTATATAAGTTTATTTTCACAGGTTTCACTGATCTGATTTAATCAAAGACGAAAGCAACCCGTTAGCAGGGAGATAGCCACTGTTTTTTTAATTATAATTCATTTTTCCGAATTTGTTTTAAAGCCGATCAAATTAGCGTGCTTTTAGAGTTTGTTGTGTCTGAACGGGGGTTTGCGGGAATAGCTCGTAGGGGACAGAGCCCACTAGTCACGTAAAAGAACATAGGTAATTTACGCCCGATGCTTAATTTTTATTGCCAGTTAACTTTTTAGCCATTGTAAACCAGCTTTTAAGACAATTGTGCTAAAATTTAGGTGTTCAAGACTTTTGCGATAAACATTTTAAGCCCCATAACCCGTGCATCACCTGCGCAAAAGAAACTTAGCAAAATTAAAAAAAATACAGATTTTAAAGCAATTTCGTTTCAATAATTGCCTTATCGAATCGTAAAAATTCTACATATTTGAGCTATGGATTACTAGGTTGGTTCAATAATTATTGTACCTAGTGTATATAAAATATTTGTACTGCGATGGTGGATGTAGAATATCGAAGCCGAATGTCTTAAGTGCCTATATGCTCAATTTTAGAACCGTAGCTCTATATTAACATAGTTTTGGCAGGAGGGTTGTTTTAAAGACCTATCGTTAGAGATTTTTTAAGGAGGGGGTGAGAGTGCAATACTGGTTTGGAGCTTATGAGGGTACATTTGTGGCAGTGGATGAGATGTAGCTACATCACTATGATCCCGATTCCAAACGTTAGTAGTTATGTCTCATCCACTGTCACAAATCTAGCCCCATAAGCTAAAAATCTGCCTTTAACCATCACTCCCCCCTTTTCAAACTCCGTCCAAAACTATGTGAATATAGCAGCTACGGTTCTGAAATTGAGCATATAAGCATCTGAGACATTAGGCTTCGAAATTCCACAACAACCATCGCAGCATAAATATTTTATATACACTAGGGACAATAATTATTAACATGGTACATATTTGATGTGTAAGGGCATTTGAAAAATGCAATAAAAGAAGCAATAGTCGAAAACGTATTTAAATAAAATTTAAATAACAAATCCCCAACCAGGGGCGTAAGAAAATCCGGCCAGTGCTCCGGCACGGAGTAAAAAAAAAAAACGAGGGTCGCAAAATTTCAAACACAATATGAGAAAAAATCGCAAAAAATACCCTCAAGAGCTGGCTTTCGATTGCAACACAAATTATTCAAAACCGACGAGAAGTCCGACGATTTTTTTATGGGGACAAGGGACCTTTAAAACTTTAAAAATCATTTTTTTAGTTTTTGTAAATTTCACTTTAAATATTATTCAAGGGTGCATTATATGAAGTAAGATAAGCATTTATCACAAAAAAAAAAAAAAAAAAAAATGAAAAAATAATTTTATTTTTGAGAAAAAAGTGGAATTTTACGCATCATCTTAGAAATCTTCGAAATGCGGCTTGCGCGTTCAATATCAATGATCCCCAATATTTTTTATAAAAGTCTGGTTTATATATATAAATAAAACTGTGCATTGAATTTTATATACAGAAATTTTTTTGAAAAAAATTCAAATTTTTTTTTTAATTTTTATATTCAAATAATATAAAATTCGACGCACAGTTTCATTTATATATATAAACCAAACTTTTATAAAATATATTGGGGATTTTCATTGACATGGAACGCTATGGGGCCATTTCGAAGATTTCTAAGACAACGCGTAAAATTCCATTTTTTTCTCAAAAAATTTTTTTTCTCATTTTTTTTGTGATAAATGCTTGCCAAATGCCTATAATGTACCCTTGAATAATATTTAAAGCGAAATTTACAGAAAATAAAAAACTGATTTTTAAGGTTTTAAAGGTCCCTTATCCCCTTAAAAGCCATAAGTTTTAATTATTGCCAGCGCTTAGCATTTTCGTTGTCTCGAGTGCCCTTAGGAAAACATCTTTGTCTTTTCTCTTTTTTGTCAAATAGAAACAGACTGTTACATGTCGCATGCTTTATTTTTACTCACAAAATGTCGGAAAATAAATCGAAATTATCTGGTCGCCACATCAGGACACGGAGACTAAAAAAAAGCTTTTTTTAAAAATCAAGTTGTGACTTTTGAAGAGTTTTTTAAAGAAAATTCTATACCAAGTAGAAGTATAAAAATTTAAGAAGATTTCGACAACGCCGAATTTGAGGTCGATCAAGACGTTGTTTTTCTAACACAGCCTTCTTCAAAAGACTGTTCAGTAGATACAGTCCCTGATCCTGTTGAGCAACAAGAAGATGAAATGGACAAAGCGAAAGAGGTAGAAAATGCATCGCATTTGTAGATGGACCAACACAGATTGCCCGGGTATGCTAAACATAATGTCGTTGTACAAAATATATGTGAAATGAATTTTAAATTGAAAACCGTAATAGATTTTCTATATTTGATTATTTTGTTAGGTTATGCACTAACATCAAAAATCATTATTATTGCGTGAATAGATTCAAAGCACAGAATATCTGCCGAACAAACTCCCAAGCTGTATTTTAAATGGAAAGACTTGTCTTTATATTTATATTTTTATTTTTTTATGGAATCATCCATGATGACCATGACGACACTTACAAAAATTATTCAATATTCCATCTTACAAGATTGGAAGCAACTTGACATTTATCCATTTAAAGTAATCAGTTTATTCGATCCGGATTTCCAGGGCTGCAGAACACATTTTCTATGTACAGAATGAATGCGATTTTTTTTTTTTTTTACATTGAAACTATATTAGATTTTCTATATTTAATTATTTTATTAGATTGCCTTCTAATAACACCAAAATACATTTATATATAAAAAATATCGATATCTTCACTTACAAAAGTAATAATTCAATTTTGCATCTTACAAAATTACAAAAGATTTGAGTTTAAAGTAATTGATTTATCCAATTCCCCCTTTCCCGGATTACTGAACATAATACCCGCAATACAGAATATGTATGCAAACAATTTTAATTTGAAAACTGTATTAGGTTTTCCATTTTACTAGGTAGTCCCTAATATCACCAAAAAGCATTTTTATATGAAAAATATGAATTATGTATTCAGATATTGTTTTAATTAATTAAAAGCGATAAAGCTTTTAGCCTTAGTTGGATACATAAATTAATAGAAGAAGAAATCGAAAAGGTTTCTGTATGTATGTGAGCTTTTCTCATTCTGATTATTTCAGTGTTTCGTAGTTAAATTAGAACATAACTGTTAAATCTCTGTTTTATTTAGTTTAGTTGTTATATTGTTGTTGATTGTTAATTTGTTTTTTTATTTAGTGATAAAATTTTAATTCCCTTACGAAATATTACCCTGAAATGAATGCCGACATATAGATATCGGTTTACTAACAAACGGGTTATTCTTCTGTAATCGGTCTTCACGCGATACAGATATATTTAAAAACATGTTTAAAATTATTTTTTAAACTATAAAAAATTAATGTAGTGCCATTTTTAAATAAAATAAATATCTAAGGGGCTGCTGCCATTTTGAAAAATGTTGGCAAACAGCACGTTTAACAAAAAGTTTTCAGACAAACTACACTTTAAAGAATATATTTTCCCCCTATTCGCTGGTATAGCAATTGAAATTGTGTGGTGTTTGTGAGTTAAAATAATTGCAGTAAAAGCGACAATTATTGGTTTTGTCATTTCACCGTTAGTATGATGTTAGTTTCGACTAACGGATGTATTTCTTCTTTATAATATAGGTATTTTATTCAAAATAGAACCTCAATTCCTGTTTCCTTATATACAGTGACTTTTTCTTTACCTTTGAAGATAAAAAATCTCTAGGAGTCAAATCGTTTGTTGTCGTCTGGGAACCGATGAGGTATTAAGGAAATAATAAATTATTTCTAAGACATTTTTCAGTTAATCCTGAGTAGGTAATAAATCCGCAAGTATTCTTTATAGTTACAACTATATACGTGTTGTAATATCAATGGAATCAATGAAGCTCCAAACCACTCTTATACAGGTAAACTGGCAGTGAAACTGCAACATTGAAATATTTTAAGCAGTCAAAAGTAAAAAATAAAGATAAAATATTAATAAGACATAAAGAGTGGAATACATTGTTTTTTATTATAATTCACTACATAATTATATTAGCACTCAAGTATAATTTAAATTTTACTGGTGAAAACATTAATTGAATTCGGCACTAATAAGGATATTTATAAACATTCGTGCATCTACTTGATCCGAACAATAAAAATATTCAATGATATTAGTTTTCTAAAATTTCCTCTCACGAAGAAGATACAAAATATTATTAAATTATCATGATTAATTTTAACATAAATTACAATATACGTAAAGAAAAAAAGAATAGTGAACAGTTACAGGTAAATTTACTTTTTATTTCTTTATATATATGTATACATAGTGCAATTTTCCTTCTATATATAAAAAAAGTAATGGTTTGGAAATGGACCAATAAAAATCAGCTTAGATCTTCCCGGTACACTCCTAGATCGGCATCCACATTTCTTGCGACCGGGGGGGGGGGGGGGGTTCTTCGTTAATATTAAGAAAACTGCTTCATACAAAAATATGAAAATTGGTGCTATTATAGAGAAATGTTTGATAAACACGCTGATGCAGACAGTTTTTAAATAGAATAATTACTTTAAGAGATATTTAATGGGAAAGTTGGTCAAAATCATTTCATTAAAAAAAATTATATGAGCAAAAACTATACATAGGAATTTAAACCTTTTTACATCATTTAATATATTAGAAGTTCCCGGTGTGTAGACAGCATTTATGTTTTTTAATTTGACTCATTTCTAGAGGATTTATCTCCATTTTAAATTCAAATTTTCAGCATTTCAAGAAATATTTTTTACATATTTTAGAAACAGGTATTATCTTAAACTGTTGCAAATTTAAGAAAAAAGCGCAAAGAGTAATATTTCTTCAAATTAAAAATTTATTTACAAGTGGCTATTATAATCAGATAAGAATTAAGATTTCAAATAAGAATTAAGTTATTACGTGTTAAAAATCCGAAAAATATTGAAAATTACGTCATATAAACTTTAGTTACGCATGAATTTTAAAAGAGAAAGAAAATTTTTAAATATTAAATTCATTATTCTGCGTTAAAACTCGCAAATGGAGGAAATTTACGTCATATTTAAAAAGGCCAAATAATTGACAGTTGGCAAAACAGTTTAAATTAAAAAATATTTTACACGAGACATTTATTTCATATTTTGAGATAATCTTTTCAACTATTATCGTGAATTCTAAGACAGCGCAAATAATATTTCCTTTCTAACAACAAAAGTATTTTCATGTTAAAAAAATCATGAATGTTAAAAAAAGAAATAAAACTTTGGTGAAAATTACGTCAGATATAAAACGATAAATTTAAAATGTGTTATTTAATATATATATTATATATAATTTATTTCTTATAGGGATGTTAAAAAACCGAGTGACAAAGACTCTGTTTACTTAATTCATTTTAATTTAGCTTATTTTAAAATTTTTAACTAATTTTTGTTAATGAAAGGCGAAAACAGCCATTGTATACCTCAACAAACACTAATTTCGCCTTAAAAATCTCCAATTAAAGGAATATGAATTGAAACCCTTTTAGAGGGAGATCGTCACTGTTTTTTAATAATTCAATCTTTTTAAAGCCGATGAAATCAGCTTGTTTTTAGAATCTGTTGTGTCGGAACGGGGGTTAGCGAGAGTAGCTCGTAGGGGGCAGAGCCCCCTAGTACATTAAAAAAATAATCCTTCAAACTTGTTTTTTGATTCTCCTTACTTTTAAAAAGCATTCGCATGGAATAAATAATTCATTTTTTTGCATATATTCCATTAAATTGATACAGAAATATATATTAGTTACTATACGCTGCTTTAGCATAAACATATTACTGAAGTAGCAGAGCCTAGTATTCCATTCACCTTTTATTAACAAAGAAATATTACATATGAAGGTATACCCAATCTATCATTTATCTATGAACTCATTTAAACTTCAAACTGTGCCTAACTTGATAGAATCAGTTATAAAATGAGAATCTGGAATATTTATGCCCGCAATTTAGATATTAACATATTTATAAATAGCCTTAAAATAGTTACAGAAATCTGGAAAGCTATCGTTTATATGCAAATAAATAGTATTTTAAAACATATAATTAATATAATGAAATTTCACAGGGATTAGTATTTTTTGATTTGTGAATATAACTTAACTGCATGGATCCTATTGACCCATGGCGTAGCTCAATATATATTTTTCTCTATGAAATCGAGAACACTTAGCTTAGCTGGATAAAGAAGAATAACTTCATGTGTGTTTGAGAATGAACACCTGCAAGAGGCGGCACAACTGAGAATGCAAGACCGCCTCATTTACAAACGGATTTAAAATAAACTATCAGTGAAGTAAAATATTTCTAATATAAATGAAATTTAAGATAAAACTATAGAACTGTTCAACATAATAACCCTTTAAAATTCTTCCAAAATTTCCTGACACATAATATAAATGGATGTATTTATTTTTAGAGACGTAGGCTAGAGGTGGATCAGCAGCCGGTTTCGCAACATAACCCTTTAAAACCTGAAGAGTTTTGTTAAAAATTAAACGTCTTGGTTTTAACCCTAATTAATAGGATCATATTTGACTGACTTTTATTTCCGATGTCAGGTTACGTCAAGGGAGGATTAATACATTTTTTTTTCTTTTTCCTTCGGATCACCTACACAATTGTGTAGGTCAGATCTTATAGGGTTAAAAGCGAACGAAGTCGGTGAGGAAGGGGAAGATGAGGTTACCTTTGCGTGGCAATCAAGACTGGAGGTTCAATACTGAGCACATTAGACTACGCCCGAATAGAAGAAAAGGTAGAGAATTACATCGCTGGCATTACGGATACAGTTGCTTATTTATAAACATCCGGAAATCAATACGGAAATAAACAACGGATAACAAGGATAAATAAATTTTATTATATATTAAAAATTGCATAAAGAAGAATGTATCGAACTACGATATAACTTATACCATTCGAAATCTATTACAATTTTGTAAGTTGACTGAGCCATAAGCAATAATCACTCGTTAGGAATTAAATTAAATTAATAAAAAAAAATATTTCAACGTACCGACCCTTTTTTTTAATAATTCGCCATTTTCTTTTTCACGAAGAAATACAAATGCAGTCGCAAATTTTAATATATATTGAATAATTAAGGATATAATGCGTACAAATTGTACAGCATTCTAGCACAACGTTTTCCTAATATAATAATGAAACGTAAATCATGAGAAAAATTACAGACAGATCTTCACAAAATATGAAACGTCGATGTAAAATATATTTCTGCACGTAGTCTGAAATTTTAAGTCGATACCGCGCTCGATAAATTTTCTTGATTTTGCGTGATTAGTTATTTCCTTCATTTTTAAAAATTAACTGGATGGGTCGGCCAAAGCGGATATCTTTTTAGACCAGTTTTTAGTGAATATCGGTTCCTTTTTGATTGTTTCTTTGAATTTGCATGCGGCATCTATTGTCTCGCGCTAATAAAAAGTTACGGACAGATCTTCACAAAATTTTACACTCTGCGTAAAATATTTTTCTACTTGTTTTCTGAAAATTTCCGGTCGATATCTCCATTAGTTTTCTTAAATTTGGCCGATTGCTGAAATCATCCTTTTTATTCGGTTCCTCCCCAAATCAAAATCAGCTTCGGGATATAGACTTGTTTTTTGAAGAAGAAATGCTTTTTAAATTTGAATTCTTTATGTGTTTTTAATTAATATCTTGCGATAATTGAGAGGATACTGTCATTGATAAGAAAGGAGAATTCGCCGGATATTTCCCGCGTGTTTTGACACCTTCCGCACCTCTACTGGATACTCGAGGAGAAGGGTTTTTCCAGTACAGACGGACAGACAGACACACAGAGACGCTTATCACATCTAATGGAAAAGTAGAATGGCAAAATTATAATTGTTGCAGGAGATGACCCCGAGTCAAGAGAAAAACCAGAGATCCAATCTACATGATGAACCTGTGACGAAGAAGAGCAATAAAAGCAATGTCATTCGATTGCAGTGCACATATAAAAAATGGTAACATTGATAATTCTAAAAGATAACTCATTCAATATGCATTTTTAATTAAACTCCATCTAGCTAACTTATTAATTGGCGTAAATGAAATTACAACATGCACATTAGAATACAAGCTAAAGTCTTGCGAAAGATTAAGAGAGACTATGAAAAAACTATGCAAAAATACACTTTAACGCAAACATAATATGCATCTGCATTATTAAAGATTTAAGATGGGAAATATGATTTTTCTTTATACGACTTTAAAGGAGGTGATAAGCTCCATATATGAATAACATAGATTAACAGCTAAAGAGATAAAGAAATTACTTATATTTGAAAGAAAAAGTAAATTTTAATTATATTGCAAAAAGTA
Organism: Maratus speciosus; assembly: GCA_963932465.1. Classification (NCBI taxonomy): domain Eukaryota; kingdom Metazoa; phylum Arthropoda; class Arachnida; order Araneae; family Salticidae; genus Maratus; species Maratus speciosus. The sequence goes on along the minus strand of OZ010789.1, from coordinate 95,666,506 downwards.
AATTTTAATTATATTGCAAAAAGTAAATTTTAATTTGACTTAAATGGTTAAAACTTCCGTAAGGCCATCACCTGTTTAAGCCGCTCATATTCAAATGAAAATATTCACAAGCATAGGCAACAAATTTATTGACAAAAACCATTTGACAACAACAAAATTTTGACAACAACAAAAGATAAATAAGATGCTCTAATTATTAAAAAGCCGTATATTGGAATACTTCCTTCTAAATAATATTCTAAATTAGTGAAATAAACGAATATACTTTAATCGTCTCATATACTTAAAAAACTATTTTTTAATTCTCTTTTAGAAAATACAGATGTTATAAGATGCCCAATTTTAGAATTTGTTGTTAATGTCCATGTTTTAATGAACTTTAATGCACCATTATTAATCATTTCAACAGAATATTGTTTTATTTACTGTTTCCTGAAATTTTAAATATTATATTGGATACAGAATGAAATTTAAAATTATTATTTTTTTTTTTTACGCATTGCTGCTTTTCGAAGAGCATAAAAAATATTTTCGTTTCTTTTTTCACTTGCACCACCCTATTTTTCGCGAAACCTTGAGGATACAGCTACTTAAATATAAAATTTTCTTTACTTTAAACATCAACTTTTAACATTTTTTCATTAACATTAACGTTTTCGTTACTTTAAACTTTTCTTAATGTCGCAAATTCCTTTTAGACGTTACCTTGAAATATAACTTAGGTATTTTCTGTTTTACAATTCATTCGAGTGTAAAATTAACTGACATTTCTCGTTTTATCCAAGCTATCTCTTTCGATCCGTTGAATTAAATGACATTTTGAAATACAAGATTTCATGTGTATGTATTTTCTTTAAAAGAAAAAAATAACTAATTCAAAATTTCACTTTGAACGTAATACGTTCTTTTAGAATTCACTTTTGCCGTATCATTAGGCATATATAAATGGGTACGCGACATTTCGGTCCCGACACTTCGGTCCCAAGACATTTCGGTCCCGAGACATTTCGGTCCCGAGACATTTCGGTCCCGAGACATTTCGGTCCCAAGACATTTCTGTCCCAGGACATTTCGGTCCGGAGACTTTTCGGCCCCTGGCCATTTCGGTCCCGAGTCATTTCGGTCCCGTGTCATTTCGGTCCCGTGTCATTTCGGTCCCTAGCCATTTCGGTCCCTTGCCATTTCGGTCCCTTCTCCAGCAAGCTGAAATTTTGTGCACTTGAAATAGGTGACATAATTTTATACGGGACATTGTAGAGTTTTTTAAATGAAGTTCTTTAAATTTTAGTAACAGCCCACACAAATTTCGTATGGTATATCATTTTAAAAAGCAGGGTAAAGGGAAATTGACATTTTCTATATTTTAGTGCATCATAAATATAAGGTCCTGATAAATTAAAACATTTATAACTCGATCTCTAATTATCTCAAAACACCCATATTTTGTATGGCAAACGTAATCTTTTTAAAAGAAGGGACATTATCAGATTTTTAACTGAACCCCTTACATTTTAGTGTAACCCGAATATAAGGACTCGAAAACGCAAACACTTATATCACAGATCAAACTTGTCGCAGCCCATACAAATTTCGTATGATAATCGTAATCATTTTAAAAAGCATGGGGGTGGGGGTTGGGTCTGTTGACTTTTTCTATATTTTAGTGTATCATAAATATAAGGTCCTGATGAATTAAAACATTTATAACTCGAACTCTAATTATTGCAAAACGCTCATATTTTGTACGGTAAACGCAATCTTTATAAAAGGAGGGACATGTGTATCATAAGTATAAGGTCCTGATAAATTAAAAAATATATATAACTCGATCTATAATTATCGCAAGACATTCATATTTTGTATGGTAAACGCGCGGAAATTCAGTTCAACGCATCCACTTTGACACTATTTTCTAAATGTTCTATTGCGTTTGCAAAAAACTGGAAAAAACAGCTCGATGGTATAGTTTCTGAACAACAACACCAGCTAGTTTCATGCATTTTCGAACAAAAATTAATTCAAACTTATGTCAGAAAGTTGCCCTTTTGGATTTCAGAGCATCCTTAATTGATTAATATCATCTTAGAAAAATTGAAAACATTCATTGTTAAATTGTTAAATAAAAAGAATTTCAAAAATTAAATTGCTTTTATTAAACGTATTTATTAATAACAATTCAAAATAATTTTAATTATTAATTGTTTATATAACTAATTTATCAATTACTTGTTTAAAAGCGATTGCATTAACTATATAATAGTTATTTTAGGGTAAATGCAAATATATTTTTAAAATTTTTGGTTATTATAATGTTATTAACTTCACTGGGATGTATAAAAATGATAAGGATTCTGAAGATAAATATGTTGTTTATTTATTTATTAGTTAATTTATAATATTTTTCTTGCTCTTTAATTGTAATTAATTAATATCTTGCTTTTTCCGAATTGTAAACTATAACTGTGCTTATAAAAAATTAAAATCTGCATCTGGACAATGATGTCACCTAACACTATTAAAAATTATTTTTATGTATTTGTACAATGTTGCATTATTATTATGTTTAATTAATTAATTATTACTTAGAGTTTACGTTTTTGACTGATTTTTCAAAGAAATTTTATTTTATTTTTTGAAAATAATAAATCAAAAATTTTGAATAAAAACTTTAAGGGATGAATAATTTCTATTAATTAAGTCTCAAAACAGTTTGTAAGTTTAGTATAAAAATTAAAGTTGTATTTCCTTAAATATATATATATATATTAATTTGATGTATCCTTAATTTATTAAAATAATAACATTGTTAATATACATTAAAATTTTTACTTTAAAATAAAATCAATACATAATATATTTTATATTCATTTTATCATTATATTTTATAGTAGTTATAAACTGAAGTTTATGCTTTACCTGTTTATTTTTATATTTAAAGTTAATGAAATGTAAAACTATTAATATAATTAATAATAAACTAAAAAAAAAATTCTGTGAAAGTGGGAGGGAAAAGGTAATATAAAAAATAAATAAATAAACAACAAATACAAAAAAGCTTAGTTTTGTCAGTTAAAATTTACAAATAAAATTAATTAAAATAATAGTTACATTATTACACAAAATTAAAAATAATAATCTTATTACAAAGAAATAGGCTAAGATTCAATAAAATTAGCTCACAAAAATTGTCTTCAAAGGGTGAGAATACTAGAAAAATAACAAGCAATTTTTTTTTTTTTTTTTTTTTTTTTTTAAATGAAGTAGTGGGTGGAGTTTTCTGAAAACAAAATATTTTTCATAGTACGCCTAGTTACCAAATCACTATTGTTCTCCCACTGTGTATAATGGTAAATTAACTTATGAAAACAAATTTATAACATTCAACTTTGTATTATAAAAATAATAAGAAAAAATAAATTTGTGCATTAATGAATGTATCTCATTTCTGAATTATTAAAGGAGAGGGTCTAGAGGGGTGGTTTGAGGAAATATTTACATATAATAGCTTATAAGTGTCGAATTGAATAATTCAAGATATTTATGATTAATCTAATTGGAAGAAGAAGAAAAAGATAAGCACAGTGTAATTATTTAATTTATGATAATTTGAACTTTCTAAAAAATGTATGAAAACAGCCAAAAAACCTTTATGGCAGATTATAGTATATATAAAATACCTAATCATAATAATAAATAATAAAACTAAAAGAAAAACAATGCCCCCTGTAAAATTATATCACATTGTTCAATCAAATTTTCAGCGCGCTATTTTTTCATAATCACGAGTTATAAAAGTTTACATTTATCGGACTGTTATATTCATCTGTAGATAAAATTTGAGGAGGTGGGGGGGTTTAATAAAAAAAAAAATTAAGGGCCCAAATAATGTTGAAATTACAGCGTTTGGCGGGCCCACGACAATTAGAATCAAAGTTATAAGGTGGTGAGCACGGAAATGGCAAGGGACCGAAATGGTCAAGGACCGAAATGGCCAGGGACCGAAATGTCTCGGGACCGAAATGGCCAGGGACCGAAATGTCTCGGGACCGAAATGGCCAGTGTCTGATATGTCTCGGGACCGAAATGGCCAGTGACTGAAATGTCTCAGGACCGAAATGTCTCGGGACCGAATTGGCATGACCGAAGTGTCGGGACCGAAACGTCCTGCTTTCTATATAAATGCATGTTTATTTCCTTTCTACAATGCAATATTTAGGTACCAAAATGTTTTCTAGAATATCTGGTAATTTATTTAATTTTAAGTTTACATTCAAGAATACTTTTGCGGAATATCGTTAATATAATTAAAAACAAAATATAATCTCAATTTCTTTATTTAATAAAATGTTTAATATTTATTTAATAAAATTTTTAATATTTATTTAATATCATTTGAAATATTATAATTAAGGGAAAATATCCATTAATGTATTCGATTTACAACGTATCATGCGTAAAAATATTAGAGCATTTTTTTTTCCAATAGGAAATCTTATAATCGAAAGTTCTTTCAAGAATCTATGTGAAATTTCTTTACACTAGTAACTTTAATTGTCTGAGCGAAGCGAAGGCTAATACTCAGCGAAATATTACTGTCCGGACACATTACTACTACGATCGATATTAACGCCATGTCCTACTAAAAAAAAAAGCCTAATAAAAACCTTTCGTCAAGCATAACTCAAAAAATATTTGTCGGATTTCGTTTCTGATTGCACCAGAAGGTACCTATGAGGGTCGCCTAATGAATGCACCTACTATGAAAAAAAAGTTCCAAACCGTTTAAAAATTATATAGAAAAAACTGATAAAAAAGCACAATTTATCTGCATACGTCACAGAAATTTGGTATGCGTCACTTTCACCGGTTGATGTTTTCGTAGACAACTGGTTTGAACACATGAAGAAAATAAAATAATAAAAAAAAAAACGAACGCATTAATATTGAATAGATCAGTTTCAACCACGTGATCACAAACCATGCAACAACCCGTGGCAACCAGTTTTAGTGGGCAAACAAATAATAATACTTTACTCCGTACCACGGTGACCGTTTTTAGCCTGTTGTATAAAATCTGGCCTGTTGTATGACATATAATTGTGGATGATTAAAACAAAAGACATGAGTGTTTATTGCTCCGGGAGGTTATCTTTCTCTGGATGTCTGTCTGTCTATCATACAGTATGCAATTTTCTTTTAAAGGATGACATTATTATGCAGTAAAACCTCCATAACGGACACACCCTATTAGTGAACACCTCTATTTAGGGGGCATTTCTTTGATTACCAACCCTTAAATAACTGTACATTTTTTACTCTCAGTAGCGGACACCTCCAAATAGAGGACAAATTCTGCCCTCCCGAGGTGTTCGCTATTCAGAGGTTTTACTGATAAAACCTCCAAAGCGGACACACCCGATTAGCGGATACCTCTATTTAGCAGACATTTTTTCGATTACCAACTCTTAAATAACTGTACATGTTTTACTCTCAGTAGCGGTCACCTCTAAATAGAGGACAAATTCTGCATTCTCGGGGTGTCCGCTATTCAGAGGTTTTACTGTATATAATATTGATAGTTATTTTACAGGGCCACACAAAAGAATAAGAACATATGAAATGAATATAAACTAAATTCGGGATTGGTAAATCGCTGAAGGTAATGTAATTTTAGGATGTTGTTACAGTCATCCGCAGCATGTTTTTAGAGTTTTGTTCATCTAACGAAACCCTACCTGTCTCACTCCTTTGTGTGTTTGTTTGTCCGTCTGTCACAGAGCCCGTTCTCAGAAACTATACATGTCGGAGACTTGAAAATTTGCATACTTATAGCTGAACACCACACATCAAACGGCAAATAATAAAATTTTGAAAAAGTGTAATATTTAACCCTCTGGGCTCTAACTTGTGTATTTTAAGCAATTTTTCTAACTCAGCCCCTAATTTAATTAAGTTGGAGACATGAAATTTTGCATACTTATAGCTGAACATCTCACATCAAACGACAAATAATAAAATTTTGAAAAAGGTTTAATATTTAACCCTCTGCGCTCTAACTTGTGTATTTAAAGCAATTTTTCTAACTCAGCCCCTAATTAAGTTGGAGACATGAAAGTTTGCATACTTATAGCCGAACACTTGCGATAACACTATAAATCATAAAATTTTGAAAAAGGCATATTTAACCCTCCGGTCTCTAACTTCTGTATTTTAAGCAATTTTTCTAACTCAGCCCCTAATTAAGTTGGAGACATGACATTTTGCATACTTATAGCTGAACACCTCACATCAAACGACAAATAATAAAATTTTGAAAAAGTCTAATATTTAACCCTCTGGGCTCTAACTTGTGTATTTTAAACAATTTTTCTAACTCAGCCCCTAATTAAGTTGGAGACATGAAATTTTGCATACTTATAGCTGAAATCCCCACATCAAACGACAAATAATAAAATTTTGAAAAAGGTCTAATATTTAACCCTCTGGGCTCTAACTTGTGTATTTTAAGCATTTTTTCTAACTCAGCCACTAATTACGTTGGAGACATGAAAGTTTGCATACTTACAGCTGAACCCTTGCGATAACACGATAAATCATAAAATTTTGAAAAAGTCTAATATTTAACCATCTGGGGTCTAACATATGTATTTTAAGCAATTTTTCTAACTCAGCCCCTAATTATGTTGCAGACTTGAAAATTTGCATACTTATAGCTGAACACCACACATCAAACGACAAATAATAAAATTTTGAAAAAGGTTTAATATTTAACCCTCTGCGCTCTAACTTGTGTATTTAAAGCAATTTTTCTAACTCAGCCCCTAATTAAGTTGGAGACATGAAAGTTTGCATACTTATAGCCGAACACTTGCGATAACACTATAAATCATAAAATTTTGAAAAAGGCATATTTAACCCTCCGGTCTCTAACTTCTGTATTTTAAGCAATTTTTCTAACTCAGCCCCTAATTAAGTTGGAGACATGACATTTTGCATACTTATAGCTGAACACCTCACATCAAACGACAAATAATAAAATTTTGAAAAAGTCTAATATTTAACCCTCTGGGCTCTAACTTGTGTATTTTAAACAATTTTTCTAACTCAGCCCCTAATTAAGTTGGAGACATGAAATTTTGCATACTTATAGCTGAAATCCCCACATCAAACGACAAATAATAAAATTTTGAAAAAGGTCTAATATTTAACCCTCTGGGCTCTAACTTGTGTATTTTAAGCATTTTTTCTAACTCAGCCACTAATTACGTTGGAGACATGAAAGTTTGCATACTTACAGCTGAACCCTTGCGATAACACGATAAATCATAAAATTTTGAAAAAGTCTAATATTTAACCATCTGGGATCTAACATATGTATTTTAAGCAATTTTTCTAACTCAGCCCCTAATTAGGTTGCAGACATGAAAATTTGCATACTTATAGCTGAACACCTCACATCAAACGACAAATAATAAAATTTTGAACAAATCTAATATTTAACCTCTAATATTTTGTCTCGCGCAATTTTTAAATTTAAACTGTTTTGCAATACTATTTTCTTCATTTTGCATAATAAGTGTAATGTGACGCAATTCCTTCTAATTCAGACTTCTAACGCATGTTAATGAATTTATTTTACAATATCGTTTCTCTTTCAAAATTCACATGTAAATAAATTTTTAATGGCGTAATTTCCAATAAGTGCCTGCTTTTTATACCTAATTATTTAATTCTAATTTGAAGGTCTTTTTCTGTTTATAATAGTAACGTGTAAATATTTTTTTGAAGCAAACATTATTGTTTGCGCTGTTTATACTGTTGGCAACAATTTAAATTAATACCATTTTCAAAAATATGTAAAAAATATCAGTCAAGATGCTGAATATTTGAATTTAAAATAGAAATAAAACCTCAAAAAAGAGTCAAATTAAAAAAATTAATAAAATATGCACACCGGGATTTTCTATTGAATAAAATGATCTAAAAATGATTAAATTCACATGTATAACTTTTGCTCCTATAAAATTTTTTTTTAATGGAACGATTTTCTCCAACTTTAGCATTAAATATCTCTTAAAATAATTCTTCGATTTGAAAACTGTATGCATTAGCGTGTTGATCAAACATTTCGCTATAATACTACCGATTTTCATATTTTTTGTATTCAATAGTTTTTTTAATATTAACGAAGAAAGACCTCCGGTCACAAAAAATTCAAAACCAGCGGCGGCGGCAGTGACAGCGTTAGTTACTTTTTTTAGAATAGAGAGATACATAAAAATTAAAACTTGTCTATCTGTCTGTTTGTAATTCTATAAAAATCCACAATTTGGAAGCCAAAATTGTGAAAAGATACGTACATGTGTATTAAAACATGGCCAAGGCAACTAAAGTAATCCGGAATCGAAATAATTTATAGTTAATTTTTAATTAATAAAAAACCACCAATTTAACAGCAATTTCTTATCAAATTTAAACATTTTTCGTTATAGCAGTTGCCAACAATTAAAAAACACAATAAAATTATTACTACAACAATTAATTTTCTACTGCAAGATTTCCACGTGAAAAATGAAAATGAAATAAATATTTTGACGAATTTTTAAAAAAGGTGAATATTACGTCATAACTTTTCTATTGTAAGATATTCACGTGAAATATGAAAATGAAATAAATGGTTTGATGAATTTAAATGAAAGTGAATATAACTTCATAATTTTTCTATTTCAAGGTTTCCACGTGAAAGAGGAAAATATTACGTCATATTGGAAATATAAAGTACGTGGTGGATATAGTATAACGTTATATGAGCGTGAAAAATGTATTGAAGCATGATAAAAACCCGATTAGGGAAATATTGGCCTATTTTAACATTATTGCTCCAATTATAAATTGAAATAAGTTCATTTATAGCTGTATTCTTTTGCGTCTGTTATATACATTTATACATTTTTATATAGCGTTTTCATATGATTCATCCATACAACATTTCGACTGCTTTTTTTAAGGTTTGTTTTGTGTTGTATGTTAAATTTTGAAATTGATTTTTCAGAACAAACATCCTTCAAATTCTGGGCAACGCCGGCACTTTAGTTTGTAACAAATAAATAGCTTTTGTATCTGTACATCTAATGCTAATATTATAAAGCGTTATAATATTATAAAGTATATAATATTATTAATGCTTGTACGTTTGTGAGGTGTTATCTCTGAAACTACATAGCCAACTTAAAAAAATGTTGGTGGCCATCTCTGCTCCGAAAAAAAGACTATTTTATGTCAGTGCAAGAACCTACATCGCTGCAGGAGCAAAAAAGTTCTAAAATTGCGATTTCTGTGATATTGATTGGGTTAGAAACTTTAAATTTGGTGCGGTAGTTACTTTTAAGATGTAAATACTCGTAATGAACGCTCTCTAAAAGGTTCAATTTGACGGATAAACGTAAAAATTTCTAGAAAGGTTCTAAACTATGATTTATTTGGAATACTGAAATTTTTGGGATACTGTTGGGGTTAGAAACTAGAACTTTGGCATGATAGTAATTAATAAGATGTAAATGCTCGTTGTAGAACGAATTCTAAAAAATAGAAAGACTAAACAAAGCGGAAAAAGATCTAAAGGTGATCTAAGTAACGAAGTACATGGAATTGTTGGGAATATAAACATGAAAATTGACATGGCTGTATTTATCATGACGTAAATTCTCGCAATAGAACAATTTCTAAAAATGTCGCTATATAAAACAGTGCAAAAACAAAAAACTTTCAAAAATGTTTTATTTCTGTGTTACTGCTGAGCTAAAAATCTTGAAATTTTGCTTCGGGTTAGTTTTAAAATATATGAATGGTTTCTAAAAAATTTAAAATTTAAAAAGATGAAATTAACGGAAAGCGATCTCAATTACCATTAATTTGGAATTATTAGGTACAACAACTTTAAATATTTCATAATGCTGCATTTCCCCCGCAAAACATGCAATTTAAATGCAACAAAACAGATAGATACCCACCTAGTATTAAATAAATTGTGTAAATATTAAATAAAGACCTGTATGAAACAGTGAGTAGGATGCCCGAAAGTACTTCTTAATGTGTTCCTTCTCTAGGCTTTTCTCTCTCTCGCCAAGGCCACTAACAGAGGGAAGTGCCGTTTTAAATGTGATATGAATTTTTTATACAATTCATTTTTCTAGCCATTCTATCATAAGGTCATATTCTCAATTATCATTAGTAGCTTTTTTATATATTAACTTATTCTGGTGAAATTTTATAATGGGGATCATATTGGCGTATGTTAGCTCGCATGATTTGCTGAATAAATATGTATGGATTTGTAAATTACTTCAAATGACACTTTGACAGCTCAAAAGTTATGCAGACGATATATTCAGATCTTGTGTTATACTTTATGTTGTAATCATTGGCGATTTCTTTTATTTAATACATGCTAAATACAGCTCAACTTGTGCAGCATATGTTTGAAAACAAAACAATACAGCGTATGTAGTGGCCAGCATACACTCATCATTTAAATCCGATCGAGCATATCTAAAACACACTCTAATGAAGCATTGCATGCCACTGTTGATGTATTCGGTACTTTGATACTATATTAGATTTTGAGGAGAGAATTCCTTAAATGTTATCGACAACCTCATTGCATCTGTGGAAAACAGATATTGTACAATATTAACTATTCCGGGGGAGCACACACCATATAAAGTATAGTCTATTCTTTTTAAACATCATATATTTGTCATTTAAAGTTACTCAAATTGGTGCGGAGCGTCTGATTATGCTCTTGACATCATTTAATACCGTTAAAATTCCGATATAAGTAATTTAGTGTTTCATTTTCTATTTTGCTTTTAATATATTGCGTACTTTCAATTTTATATCCATGCATGGCTGTCTTGAATGCTTTGATTTACCATTTTTTTAAACAGTGTATACGAATTTATATATAAGATTTTGTAATTCTACGATTCGTTTATTTTCATCATTTCAGTTTATCGAAGTATATGGACAATTAAAGATAACATCTCATTTTCTTTGCCTCCACATGTTATTATTAAATCTATGTTCTCAGTAATATCGCTCCGACTAATCCCTCTGAGGGAAGTCCTAGTATTAAACTAAGATATATTCTGTGTTACAAAGATTAAAAAACTTATATTTCATTTTATATAACTTTATAAACTTAAGTCAATTAATGAAAAATAAATTTTTAACTAGAAATAATCATGTAATGGTCATACTTTTGTAACAACAAAAAAATATTTTTAAGTTTAATGTTATTTAGAAAATGTAACCATATTGTTCAAAACTTTTATTAAACTTAGTTTAATACTGTGCACAAACAACAAGTTGTATGTGCATGTCTATATTTTTACTAAATGGATAATAAAACAAAAGTTTGCTGTTTGTAGAAGGTAAATTCTACAACTACCAAACAGATACATAGTACCTGATCCGATATAGGCAATATTTTATGTCGGTACTACAACCTCCAAAGAGGAGAAAAAAAAAAAAAAAACTTGTGAGATTGTGATTGTTACTTTTTTCTCTCTTCAATAGAAGAAAGTATTGTAATCGAAATTCTTTTCGACTTACGATTTTTAACAGATTTACACGTTTAGTTGTCAGAGATCGCAAAAAACATGTTTATAGAAAATGTATGTTTGTCCGTCTGTTCGTGTGTCTGTCGCCATTGTACCATCACAAAGTCTATGAAGTTATGCATATAATTGAATCAATTTTTTTTTTAGTATTTGGCTGTGGCAAGGAGGTCCTCCCTTAATTTGAAAAAAAATCCGCTGAAAGGGGGCGCTGTAATAGCAATTTTTGTGCCCTTTTGAATATTCTACCATCGAAAAGTGTATGAAATTATGCATAAAATTGAACCAAATTTTTTGTGTATGTTTTTGTCCATGGCAAGGAGGTCCTCCCTGAATTTGGAAATATTTCGCTGAAATGGGGCATTATAATAGCGCTTTTTGCGTAATTTTCTTGATTTTTCGTAGTTCTATTGTACACCGGTGACTGGAGAATCCACGGGAACTTACCACTCTGATAAGCCAACTATTCGTGAACAGCTGACAGGAGCTGCATACAACAGAATAACGAAAAACGATTATTTTTAATAAATATCATGATTGAGATTAACTCATTTTTACTCCAATTAATTGAATGAAGCAGAAATTTAAGATGAAAGTCAAGGTTGATATAGTACTGAACCTATAAAAATGAAATACTGACATTTATAACAACATTTTGAAATATTAAAATATATAAGATAGAAGGAAGTTTTCGAATTGGCACATCCAACTAGTTATGGAACTGCTGCGGTTTGAAAATTGTAATTTAGCATAGAGGTTACTTTTAATGCGTAAATGTTCGATAAGAAATGTTTCAAAAGAATTCAAAATTTAAAAGGGTAAAATGAGTTGAAACGCTCTAAAGACATTCTTAATTACCGATTTATGTGGAATTCTTAGGGCTAGGAACTTGAAATTTGACATGACTGTTATGTTGAAGAACCTAGTTCTCTCACACAACAGTGTTTAAAAAAATTCGAAATTTAAAAGGGTGCAGGTGCAAAAAAAACGTTGAAAATTTTACTTTGATACTGTTCCAGACATACACTCGGGAATTGGAATGGTGATTACTTTTAAGATGTAAATACTCGCTAAGTATAGTTTCTGAAAAAACTCAACTTTTTAAAATCGTGAAAGTAGCGAAAAATCGTCTGAAGACGTTCTAAATTAGGATTTATTTATTCTTAGGGATGGAACCTGGAACTTTAGCATTATTTTTTCTTATTTTTAAGACATAAATACCCTCACAGGAGCGTTTGTAAAGTTTCGAAACTTAAAAGTGGTGAGTTTTGAAACATTATTAATATTTAATATATTAGTAAATAATGCTAGTAATCTTTATCAATTAATAATTAAGCATTAAAATGCTTTTAAGTAGAATTCTGTATCGTAAGCATTAGCATTTTAAACATGCAACCAGAGAATAAAATTCGTATAATTTACAACCGAAAAATATTACTTTTAAATTTAATTTTTGTTGCATATCCTTTTTTCACTCTCGTGTCTTCACTTGTGGATATTACATCCAAGTGGAGACGTAACTGATATTTATTATTAAATAAATATGTAATCGTGTTCATATGATATTAGATAGCTACCAAATTGTTAATAACAATGATGTTTGTTTGATAGTTAAGAAACATGTGTAAATTAGTTAATATATATGTGCATTGTTACCAGTCGTTTCGAATTTTTGAATTGATAATAAGCAGTGCAAGAAAATTATTGGACACATTACAAATTTATGAAATGGATAAATAAGATTAGTGGTGTTTTCTTATTATGTCGGATATTAATAGTACGAAGGGGTATTTGCAGCCATGTTCTTTTTACAAATTTTTCCAACAGACGGATTAGTCTTGGTGGTCGGATTCCTTCACATCTTTGATTTCCTGATTTAATGCCATTTGACTTTTTAATTCCTACTATTAGTTCACACTCTCCCTATATTTATGTATCATGTTCAAATTTTCAAACGTTAATAAAATACATATTATTCATCCTATCAAGTTGAAATAATTTTTTTTAACTTGTACTGGATGACAATTGATGTTAATACAGATTTTTCAAATATTAATTCATTAATTAAATGTTAATTAATAAATTTTAGTTTTTTATGGTAGTCAAAATGGCGGCCATTGGTTATTGAACAGAATTTAATGCATCTTCATACCTATAAGGGGGTTACCATAGGGGGTGGGGGCTGTTTTGTCGCCAAATACTGCCAAGTTTGTCGCAAGTTAGACGATATATCGCCAAATTTGCCGATCAAAATGAGTCGCCAAAAGTGACGCGAACTTGGCGATATCTCTAATATTTCGCCAAATTCCCATAGACTTCCATTGTAAACATAATTGCTTATAGAAAATCAACAAATTGAGATATTTTAATGCAATAAAAAACTAATATTAGCTTAAGGGACTATAATAAATTTTTCTTTGATGACCTAAGTAGGAACTGACTTTAAAAACAAAATTTTTATATTACTCGTTTTACGTGGGAAGTAGTATTGTATGTATCAGAGTCCAACTGCAGATGCGCATCAAAGCTGTCTCAATTCTTAAATCATGCTAATACATTGGATGAAATCGTGTATCACTTGGACATACAACGTGCATCCAAAGGATCTCAATTGCATATCTTTAAACTTTTGTGCCCCTAATGTAAGTCACTAAAAATATTTTATCCTATACCACCTATTTTTTGTTTGACATAATCTTATGATGTTTTGAATAATTCTAGGAAAACTTACATTTCTAAATAGAAATTTTATTTTATAAAAGAAATCAAATACTATATAAAAAATGACACTATTCATTAGCCCTTAAATGAGCGATTTTTTATTTTGTTTCGAAAAAAAATATATGTGATACTCTGAAAGGTTTCTAACACAGGAAAAATAATGGCAAAAAAAACAGAGATATATTTTTCATATAATACGCCAATCTTTTCTTCTGTTGCACATCTGCAATACAAGAAAAAACTACTGTCGTGTAGCTGTTTTATGCTAAAATAATGCAAATTAGTAAATACTTAATAAGTATGTCTCTAGATACCTCATTTTATATAATTATTTATTTTCTAAAACTCGACCTGTAACCCTTAATCCCCATAATATTATACGTTCTAGAAATTACGTAGTTCAGAGTATCTGACTTTACACCAGAAGGTTTTAATGGTTAATTTCGCTTTATTTAAGCACGGAATATCTGTTTTTTAATTAAAGCAAATATTGCTATTTTAATTTTCTGGTGTGAATCAGGTATATACGAATAAAAAAATCGAGTAAATTCAAAACAGTGGTGTTTGCATATATGCAAAGTTGCGCACTAAAGGGTTAAATGTATTAGGTCTACCGGATATTCTGTCGCATAAAGTTCTTCCACGCCTACATTTTTAAAATTACGATTTCTTCATTTGCAGCAGTTTTATGAAATGGTAAATTTCCCACAGTTAAAACATTTCATATTAAGGTGAAAACAAAGGGAATTTTCCCATTTCAAAAACGTGGTGCCAATGAAGAAATATGAATTTTTAAAAAGTGGCCGTGAAAGAACATTTTGATAAAAAATTTTCCTGTAGACGTCATATTTTCTTGAACAAAACATGTTTCTTTACTTTAAGATTATACGAGTAAAATGGCCGTAACCTAAGCAAATGATTTATTTTTCTAAAGAAAATATTTTTAAAAAATCTTTGAATATATTATCAACACTTAAAGTTCGCCAATTTGTTTTAAGAACACAAGAAACACAAGACAAAATTGTGAAAAGGATTAATGAATGGACCAAATATGTTTGAAAACAACTGCGACATATTTTTTCATTGAATCCAGAATTATTTTAGTAAGAATGTAAAGCACAGCAGGTATTGCGCAGAAGGAAAATCCAGCTAGGCATGACGATTTGTAAAAGCCATTTTCTTTTCAAAGGATATTTTCGAAAGAGTAAGCGTTTTTTATGTAAGAAAAAAATCTATTAAATATACATAAAATCTCTTATCCAGTTATAATATCTCTGCTTGAAAGTTTAAAAGCAACTTCTGCTGACAAATAAATAAATAAATAAAAAATAAATCATTGTTTACCAAAAACGTATTACTGGTATTATAATATAAGTAATGATGGGGGACTTATAAAAAATATTGATTTTTTTTTTTTAAACTCTATATACCCTGTCTAAATATTGATGTTTTATTTTTTTCGAAATAAACTCTTTATAATTAAAGCTTTGGTGATAAAGCTTTTTTTTAAATGTATTCGTAAAATATATACTTTGTTTTTATTGCACTCTCTTTTTTCATTTATAAAATTCGGATGCAGCATATAATTTTTAGGATTCCTTACTTAAAAATAAAACAAATATCAAAAGAAAGAACGGAACCATTATCAGATCACTTCTGGGTCTATCTGCCCGTCTGTAACAGCCATTTTACTCGTAAACTATGGAATATGGGAAATTCAAATTGTGGGAAGTCATAAAAGCTATTGACCCACATAATTATAGATTATTAACCATTCACAAACATATTTAAGGAAAATGTAGAGGATCTTATTAAGTAAATTAAATAAGTAAGTAATTTAAAAAAAATCTTTTGTTTGTATATCGTGTGAAAGCTGTCGTAACGCCAAACACAAATATACATTTCTTTTAATTTTAGGTATTTCATGTTCAGAAATTTCTTTGAAAATGTAATGCAAAAATATGTTCCCCACCTTCTATTTCTGAATCTACGGAAACTAGAATTATGAAAACAGTAGGGGTAGTGAAAGTTCATTTAAACCTTGCAGGAAAACTATAGCGATTACCCTAGGTCACATAGCTTTTGAGAAAATCGTACTTTTCCGTTACATACAAGTTTTTATTTGCGGGCGTTCAGCAAAACAGTTGAGGATCACTGGAGGTACCTATCGTCGCAAAAGTACAAAAGGATTGTTGATAATGATTTTTTAATAAAATTGTTGGTAATTATCCGAGACATTAACCCTTAAAAAATGGATGGTTTTGACACACATAAAGACACGGGAAGCGTACTCTATGGGCCATCGGCTTTTAAATCCTAGGTAACAAATTTAAGAATATATATGTGCAAAGCAATTCATAGTTACTATTTCATATATTTATTGTACGGAACCCTCTGTATGCGAGTAATACTCACACTTGACTGTTTATTTTTAGTATAATTAAGTAGGTAGCTCAGTATTTATCTTATTTATAGTATTTCTCCAGCATTTCTCTAAATTTACTGAGTTAGTGGATTCGTATACTTGATGAGAGACGAACTGCTCTATGCCTATAGTTTATTTGATTAACTTTGACGTAAGTAGAAAGTATTTTAGAAGTTATTTTGTCAACTTATCAAAATAAATGTATTGACATAATGTTAAGCAGTTTATGTACTTAAAGTGAAATATAATTTGAAGAGCCAGTATTTTCAATTGATTGTTTTATCAATACAATGTTTTGTATTTTAGTCAAAAACTTTTAGATTATTATAATAGTTTATTTTCAAGTAAATTTATTTTATTTTTAAATCATCCTCTCCCATTGAGAGAGTTTAAATGCTTATATAAATGTTTACAATACTTTAACTAGGATAATTTAAATTTTCTTAAATTCGTTTGGGAACTACAGGGATGTACAATAAATTTTTGCCCTTACATAGAAATAATTGAGTAAAATTTATGAAATTGCTATATTGTATTAGTCCTTTTCTATGTAGTCACACAGTAACCCATTTCTGCAAACGGTATTTCAAAAAGAGGTGAAAGAGGGGGCGCGATAGTAGACCCAAAGAGGGACATGTTTCGAACTTTTACCGATCCCCATATATAGCATATTATTGGAAAGGCCTGTGAACACTTATTCATGTTGTGCACTCCCCGAGCCCCTACCCCCAAATTTGACCCCCGGGAGGAATGAATGGTGTCTGCAAAATTTTAAATGTGCCCCCGTAGAGGAAATTGTGGGGAGAGGCTCATTATGTCCATAACACGAATAAGTGGTCATACGCTTTTCCAACAATATATCACATGCGGGGATCGGCAAAAGTTAGAAAAATGCGTCTACTATCGCGCCTCCTGGAATACATCCCTCCCCTCTTTTTGAAATACCGTTTGCAGAAATGTATTACTGTGCACGGTGACTACATAGAAAAGGATTAATACAATGTAGAAATTTCAAAAAAATTACTCAGTTATTTCCATGTGAAGGTAAAAACGTATTTATACACTCTTGTATAATAAAAGCGAGCTTGCAAATGCTCTTATAGAGCATATTTATTTATTTATTTATTTTCGTTTTTACTTATTTTATTCCTATTTGTTTAATTTCCTAAAAGATGTAAAACAAATTATTTCTAGTATATAAAATTAATTAGAACATAATAATATCAACAGAACATAACGGTACACCATTATGTCATAATGAATTTATTTCATCATTTTATTTTCTTGAGAATGTTGCCATCTAATGCAATGTAACATGTCGAAATATTAATAAATAAAGGTATTTTGCCGTTTTAAAATTTATGTTTATCATTTAAAGCAATTATTGAGTACTTTAAAATTTTTATTCAAATTTCAGATTACGAATTATTTAAAAATGTAGGTTTTTTAGACGATTCAATTATAGTAAAACTTTTAAAGCCGGATAGTGAGATTACGTAGTGTTTTGTCAATTGGGCAAAACTTTATTGGAACGAAAATAATAGAAATATTGGATGAGAGTTTTTTTATTGAATAAAATTGTAAATATGATAAATTTTGTATAATAATAAAAACAAAAAAGAAAAGATATGTTAGGGTACTTTCATTATGATTTTAACAAAGACAAGTCTTTTCTACATAACATTTACAATATTACGGGAAAAACTCTATGATTATTAATATCAGTAAATTTTTCTAAAAAACTGATTAAGTAAACAACTTTTTAACTCGGGAATGATTCACCGGAAATTGCTTTCAAGAGTTAGTAAATTTCCATCCGTGTTGTAAAATATATCATAAAGAATAATTATTGTATACGATTTTCTAAACATTTTGGTATTGCGGAAATAGCACAAAATTATCTTAATTAGAAAACTTTGTATCTTCCACTTTCATGTATGAAAGCAAAGTTTACCGGAAAATAAATAAATTTCTAAGATTAGAGTTCTACTTGTTAATTTTAATTAAAGAAATATAAAATGTTTCAGCGATGGTGTTTTCCTTCCGGTTCTCAGCTATGTGTATAAAAATGCAACATTCTCATATAAAAGTTATGTTTTAAAAATGTTTATTTTCTACTTAGCTTCAACAAGTATATATGTTTGCACCTGTAATGTACTTTGAGAATACTATATTAAAAACCTACCACTTAAAAAAAAAAGTCAGTTGAAAATAAGACAGACGTTTTATCGGAGAATGTGAGCAAATGTATTTAAAACAAAATAAATTCTTCCCATTTCATGAGTGTTTAATACTCTTTAAGAACAAAATTATTAATGTTATTATTTGGATAGTTTTATGAAATGAACAATGGAAAAAATATTTAAAACAATTTTGTTACATAATATATTTTAAAGAAAAAATTTAAATAGCTTTCTTAATAAGTTTCAAATATCTATATAAAAAAATAAATTTATTTATTTCTTTAATTTGTATTTGTCCTCACCTATAATTAGGAGTATTAAAGTATTTTTATTACTTAAAAAAAAATTCCGAAAATATAGAATATTCCTGTGAGCAAAGAAGTAAAAATTCTAATAATAAAACATAACTAATAGTTAAGTAAGTTTGAAATTCTTCTTGTTGCACAAATAATTTTTGAACAATGCTATTTACTCTTTAAAACAGGGTTCCGCTACGTGATATTTCTGCAGATTGCGATAGAGATCAGCTAGGTAAGCATTTTAATACACAGCATCAAGTAATGTGCCTTGTGGGGGGGGGGGGGGGCATTAAAGATAGCGTCATACCCATAATGTATCCACTGCGACATCCTGTTTTGGCTTCATAGACGGAGCAATCAGATGAGGTAACCATGTCTTTAGCGTTTACATGTCCCTCTCTGATAATTTTATTAAGGTCTTAAAAATACATTAATAAACTGCATCTAAGCCTGCCGATAAAGCGACAGGGGGTTGTGCGGAAAATAAGTTCGAATTAGAATCAAAGAGGTTACAAGCTTAGTCTCGAAGAACTGAGCCGCCAATAACGTGACAAAGGGAAGCAAATAAAGAGACAAAATTATGCAGAAAATAGCCAAACTTGTGCTTGCCGATGAGCGCTACAAGAGATATGCAAATTTGCATAAGAAAATCGATTTTTTTGTTTTTGTAATGATTTGTTCGAGGCCCCTCACATGTTTGATGATAAAATTCTAGTCCCGATTACCTCTATCGGAATCTACAGAATTGTCACAATCCGTATCATTTTGCTTGATCACGTAATCCCTGTATGACGACGCTATATTGATATACCGAATGTTCGATATCGAAATGCGCTTATAGACACTCTATCTCGGAAAACGCCGAAATCTCACACCTAGTACCTATTGAGACACCATGTAGGACGCTCCGTTCAAACAGTCTCTATGTTTGATATCAAAATGCTTGTCTCAAGTTTCGCTATGAAAATCTGTAGCAATCTCCCGATCCGTACCCCCTGAGACACTTCGTATGATGTGAAATTCAGAGATCCTGACGTTAGATCGCGAAATGTTCGTTTCGATACTCTCTATCTGAATATGCTTAAATCTCACATTGCTTATATACTGAGATACACTGTACGGCGATATATTATTCTCAGGCCACAGTTTTGTTATCACGTTAATCGTCTCGATTCTCTCCATCGGAATATGCATAAATCTGACACTGCGTATCCACTGTATGACGATATATTGTTAGGCCACCAATGTGGCTATAAAAATGCTCTTATAGATAATCTGTACCCGAATCTACAGAAATCTCACGCTGCGTACGCTTTGACATATATCTATGACGCTATATTGAGATATCCATGTCGCATAGCGAAATGCTCGTCTCGAAACTCTGTGCCTGAATCTTTTAAAATTTCAAGTTGTGTACACATTTGGATACCCTGTACTTTTGCATAAAAAACAATCCATATGTCATGGATGTGTGTAGAGGTTATTCTCCACAAATATTTTCAATATTTTAATGATAATACATTGACAGTATTAGAAATACATATAATGAAATAGTCTCCAAACAGCTGGTTGTATGAATCTTGTCAATATGACACTATAGTTTGAAGGATATATTTAGTCATTTCATTGAAAATATTTCCAATTTAAAAACAATATTGAACCGAAATTGATAGTTCATTGGATAATTTCTAATGACTACTATATAAGAGGAATGTTGAATCCCAATTTCGTCAATACTGATTTGCTACTTGTGATAATTTGCGAACCTGATTTACCAAATAATTAAATATTAGATATATGGTAGATATACGTAGTTTTATTTGAAAATATTCTATAATATACAGTGTTAAATATTATAAACACGATGTCCATTTCGTGTTTGCTTTGAAACAATGTGCGGTTGTTTTCGCCTGGCGAAGTAATATTTATATTAAGTTCTGAAACGACATCGTCGTCAATTTCATATTTGTATCACTGTTTAAAGACCAAAATTCAGTATTTTATACATAAATATTGTTTAACGTATATTGTTGTTTCGTTGCATGCTTCTATGATTAGTCTTTTATTTGAGATTCAAATTCTTCTAAATCACAAATTGAAATGCTTTGGAAAAATATCACTATACTTCAGGTGGATTTAATTTTTTGGGTTTTATTTCATAAATAATGCCGTTTTGTAATGAATCTTTTCAAATCTACAGGCATTCGTCTTGTTTAAAAATTAATGTGTTTCTCTTTCTAGATATATAAGGATTTAATATCGAAGGGAATAGTTTTTTTTTATACTCTCCAAATCATATATATATTCCTATAATGAGCTGAAAATTTTAAGCTTTTAGCTATACAATATTTATATTCTTACATTAATGTATTTTTATTTCCAAAAGTAATAACATTTGTAATTCTGAAACCATCTTAAACATATTTCTATTATTTTGTATCATTTCTCAAATATATTTAAATGTTAACTACATTTGTTAAAATATGGAATAGTGACTTATAAATAATAATACGTGAACAACGATTAAACAAGTAAAAACTTCCGATACCTACTTTAAACAAATTTTCTATACCTATTTTTTTTATTTTATCTTAAAAATTCAAAGATTGAAAAAGCACCCATCAACTTTTCCTAAAAACTTACTTTTAATTCATAGATTTGCATATATATTGACAATTCTATGAAGCTTTCTAAGATGGTAATATCTATGCAAATACGCTAAAAGTTGTAAGGAAATCATTTAGCTAAGAAATCAATTGTTTTATAGAACCTATATTTAACTTACGATTTCGTGCTTAGAAGCAAGTTTGCAAAACATATTGAGATTGTGTTTATCTTTTTTTATTTCTTAACTTAAGTAAGTTTATTTTACTTCAAGCAGAAACATTGAAAAAATACTTAAAGCATGTACTTTGTGTATAAGACTTAAAACTGGTAAATTTCACATTAACAAAAAATAAGAAAAAAAAAAACAAAAAAAAAACAAATATTTAAAACATAAACTATTATTTTAACACAATCAAACTGATTGGTAAAGTTATCATACGAATTTGAAATTTCCAACTGAGCGAAAAAATGCCCAGGCTGGGAATCGAACCCAGATCCTTGGCTTACAAGGCCAATGCTTTTCCGTTTTAAGCTAACTGGGCCGACAACCAGCCAGCATATTTCGCTCAGAAAACCTAATTGGTAGAACATCTGGTCTGTCATGTAGACAGCTCAACAGAATAAACCGCAGGTAAAGGAACTCCATATAAACGATGGATACGTAGATGAACTATTATTTTAACACAATCAAACTGATTGGTAAAGTTTTCATACGAATTTGAAATTTCCAACTGAGCGAAAAAATGCCCAGGCTGGGAATCGAACCCAGATCCTTGGCTTACAAGGCCAATGTTTTCCGAGCGAAATATGCTGGCTGGTTGTCGGCCCAGTTAGCTTAAAACGGAAAAGCATTGGCCTTGTAAGCCAAGGATCTGGGTTCGATTCCCAGCCTGGGCATTTTTTCGCTCAGTTGGAAATTTCAAATTCGTATTTAAAACATATTCATAGAAATTATATCGTTTCCTCGAAGAGTTCGGAACTAAAAGCGTGAATGTTTTATTTCGTCTTGCAAATAGCTGATTTTTAAAGTAATCGATTTTTATATTAAAATTCAACAGCTGTTAAATTTTAGAAAACTTCCAATCTCATGTACGATTGCTGTCCTGAATATTTTTCACTCTGTTGGAAAAGTTTTTTTCATCATTATCCGCGACAAAATCCCAAAACTGCATGGTTGAACTTAGATGACAAGGGATTCCCAAATTACAAAAAGTGTAATCTTTTCAAAACCATTAGCAGAAATGGTTCTTTAACATATTCTTAACACATCCTTTTCTCAGAGCACTTTTGCACGTTACATAAACTACGTATCTCCAACAAGAAAGTAAAGCGTGTTTCAGTCGTTTAGGTACAGTTTGCACGGTTATGATGTTCCCGTGTAATGTGTTTTCATCGATTACAATCTACTGTTTTTCAGAACTTATAATCCGAACATGTGAGTGAATTCTGTGAGGTCAAAATAGCCTAGCTATCACTCTAATAAAAATAGCCTTTAAATTTCGAAAATAATACACGTAATATAAATATGCAGATTGGAGTGAAAGGGTGGGAGGGAAACGGTATGATTGTTGGTAACGGTACCGCTGAATGATAGGGCTCCGATACTTTTTCTGTTAGAAAGTAAGCCCTGGTTGAGCCTATGCTCCAAATTCATCTCTCCAGTTTGATATTGTCTAGATAAAAAGTTATACATTATTCCCCATCCAAAAAAGTCTGAGTAATTTGTGATTGAAATTTAATGATTTGATATTTGCATATATGTGTATATTATATATATGAAAAATGAAAAAATATTCAAATACTATTTATTTGTCAACGTGGATGTTTAAACGTATTACTATATAAACAGAACGTAGATATTATTATTGATTAGATGAAATGCCAGAAACACATTTTAGTAATATATTAAAGAGTACTTACTGTAGATATGATAATAATTAACCTAACAAAAAGTAATAAAAATACACGAGATAATACTTTAGAATTAATGATGTATTACAAAAGAGAAATACACAAATCTAATAGGAATTTTATTTTTCTTAACACATTAAACCCGACATTCAACCTAATGGTTTTAATGTATACTAAACAGATATAACGCTTTAGAATAAATAAATATTTATTAATAGGATTTATTATAAATATGATTTATTAATAGGATTTATTAATAGGATTTATTATAAAAAAATTATTCAGTAGCAATCGCGAAAACGAAACTCGTCTATAACGGATTCTTATTTAAAACGGAAATATTCATGGTCTCGTTTGCAGATATAGCGTATAAGTATACCTTCTAAGACGCAAACGTGTTAAAAATAGATTTTTGTTACGCTAACTAGAGATTTCATAGTTATTTCTGTGAGTATGAAAGTGACAGATCATTTCAGAAGAAATAATCTATGTCTTAATGTAGGAGTAAACTTCTTCTACAATTTATTTAACCTGTGTAAGCAGAAAAGTGATGAAATAATGAAAAAAAAACACTTTAATTGTGCTGTTTCAATTTTAATACAATCTTACTATTTGTAAGATGATTTAATATTTATTTCTAATCATAAATGTTTATCAGTGGATTACTTCAAAAAAATACTTTTCAGTAATCTAAGTGGTAGTAAAAAGACTTGTCTGAAATGTGTTTTTACATCTTGGGAAAGAATTAAAAAAAATCAAATATGTGTACTTCGTTATAATTTTTTACTTTTCAACAATAAAATATCAGAGTTTTTAAAAATGTTTTAAATAATTTAATAGGTACACATGTTGTCGAAGGACGTCGGAAATATATTTCCGGCTAGATTCTGGGAATCATTGGAATATCAACAAATTAATTCATTACCTATGAAACTTAACATTTAATTTCAAAGCGGCATGAATTACGAATTGACAAATAATTTGGTGGGCGCTCAAATGTGCTGGTACTTAGGGGGTATGGGGATCATGTGAACATTTTCTACTTCTCAGTGTCATCTTGACTTAATGAAACAAAAATAAATTCCAACTAATATTTATGTATTTCCTTTCTTATTTGTGTATTTATTTATTTATGGAAATTGTCTAATATTCTTGGTAATTGTTTTTTTTTAAATGTTAAAATTTTACAAGCAACCCAACAAGAGAAGTGTTGAGAACAAGTTCAGGGCATGTGAACAACACAATTAATTTTAAAAGATTGGGCCAAGTTGTCTAATTATGAAAAAACAACGGTTGGCCGACGTTAAGAAATGCCCAACTTATCATACTATTCGCCAGAGAACCATTTGCGAAGAAAAGGCCAATGGTCAATTCCCTCAATGTATCTGTGATATATTTTTACATTTGCCGAATAATGTATTCAAACTGATGTCCAACAGTCATTTTCTACAAAATTCTAAAGATAGCTATCCAACTATTATTTTACAAATTTGGAACATAATAATATGTCCGTCAATAATTTTCTATGGTGTGTTTCTCTTTTTGCAATTAAAAGTGTAATAACCTAAAATTTGTGGAATATAACTAAGCAATCCCCTGGGATACTGTTCTTCATTAAAAAGAAAAATAATGTAATTACATCAGATAATAAATAAGATAATGTGTCAATTGGCTATATATATATATATATATATATATATATATATATATATATATATATATATATATATATATATATATATATATATAGGGGTATATATATAGGGTTTATATATATATATATATATAACTCCTAAGAAATAATTTTTTTTACCCTTTTCATTAAAGAGCAAAATTTTTAGCACAAGGTCATGCAGAACGGAATTCACTATGTAATAATGCTGAAATAAAGTAAATGCAACTGTTTCAGCTATGGGGGATTTGGGAGCTAAGACATTTGCCGAAATATTAAAAAAATTGACAAATTCATTTAAGACATATTGCCTGGTATGATGTATATGCAGAATATATAAACCAGTGTAAAGAAAAGCATAACTAAACAGAAAATGTAGCTTAAATAAATTCGAAATGAAGTCTTTCACGTCTGCTGAGGATTTTCTTTTCGGGTATTTTTATTTATATGTATTCTAACTAGTGGAACCCATCTAAACTTTTGTAACATTCCCGTATTCGCAAAATAATTATTTAAAAAAACAAATCTACATATTTTGTAAAACAAATTATGACAAAAATACACTACTAAAGGTTTCTCATATCCTTTAGTAGTGTAACTGACTGAAATAAAGCCATCTTTACTATCATATTATTTATGGATAAAAATATGTACTGTAATTATAAGAACCACTAAGATTTGTCTATCGGGGAAAAAGGCGCATAAAATGTCTTAAATGAAAATAATTTTAGTTCAAATATGTACATTTGTTACATATTTAAGCGGTTAAAGACAGCATGTTTGGTTAATATGAATATATTCGGTATTTATATACATTATATACATAGCTAAAAAATTCCAATAGTAATTTCAAGCATTACCATAAACTGTAAACTTTAATTGAAGTACAAAATTAACTGAACCATACCAAATAAGAACTATAATTTAACTTAATAAATAATCTTAAAGAAACACTACATAACCAACTTTAACTTAAACAATCCAACCATAAGAAACAAGGCAAATATCTAATTAAACATGGAGACAGGTTGCGTGGCTTATGACACGCTAATGCAGGGTTAAAACTGTTTTTAAACATGCAACATTCCCCAGATTTGCCTGTCGAGACCATGCTGAAAAAAACGAATGAAACAAGATTAAAGCTAAATGAAACCAACCGACCGAAATCAATCCATATCAAAAGCGATCTGTTTCCACTACATTCCCTAAACCACACGCTTCGAGTAAAGACATCAATTCACTTCTGTTCTTACAAGTTTTTACATAATTATACGTCATATTTTTAACCAGACTCACAGGATAACCCTGTTTCACAGCAATGACGTACCATTTAAGCATATCCTCTTTCAAAATGTCTCTATCTGATGTCAATCGGTTTAATCTGTTTAAACCTTTAATATAAATGTTTCTGAATACCGATATATGGACATTTGAATTGAAATTCAATATATATATATATATATATAACTTTTTAGTAAATATATATTTTACCACTAATATTTTGCGTAATGTAAAATTACACATTTCCATTCACTAATTGGATAATGTACATATGTACTAGAGTTTTAGTAGCATGTTCTGTAACACGGAGATATAAGTCGAAGTGTTACAAGCATTCAGTCTGACATTTTGTGAAATGTAGATTTAGATGACTGTGTATTAAACTGGTAACGATTCAATTTGGGGAATTTGAAAGTAGAAAATTAACAAATTTATAAAAGACTGGTTGGATATTACATAATTAAATTTACAGGAGGATGAAATTTTTCAACAAAATTTTAAATATATTTGTATTTACATATTCGTATTGTTAATAATATGAATACATAAACTCATTATTAAAATTGGTAATTTTTAAAATGTTTTTAAAAAAATCTCAGAAAGAAAAAATAATTAATTATTTTTCACGAAAATTACAGAAAGAAAAAATTCTTCTTAGCGTAGAGATTTAAAGAGAAAGAACAAAGAAACTTGAACACTTCTGCAAATTATCCTTCATTAAGACGTAATTAATTTTCATTCGCATAAGGTTAACCGGAAATCATTTAAGACTTTCTTAATTTTTTTTGTTATATTTTGTAGGTGGAATTTTATTTCTTTTCACAAAAAGACATTATAATCACATCCGGAGATAATATTTTGAGGTTTATTTAATTTTATTAAGGAAATTACCTTTATTGCTAAAAATAGAAAAACAAAACTTCCATTTTTATTACTTGGTTAAAGGAAAATGTCTAATATATTTTACATTATAGTTCCATTAATATTTTTTTAAAATTATTTCTAAATCCGCTTATTAGAATGTCCATTTTATATTGATTATGATCAATATTTTATATTCGGTTTTAACGAGGTAGATTTTCATACCAATCTTCTTACTTTCTTTAGTACTGATTAAGGGATTCTAGCATAAATAGTATTTACTTTACGTCATTTTACAATCAAGTGTCATAATATAAATAATGCGTTATTTATCGCATTATTATTAACGGTGGAATAATGGAATACTGAATACTAGTTTAGTATAAACTGCGATATCTATCTATATTCTTAAGGCAAAACGTGTATGTGCTTAACGCTGACGTCATTTTGATGGTTGCAACAGCAGACGATTACATTTAACTTTGATTAAATTTTATTGCGATTTTTTTAAATTTCTAAATACTGCACATTTTCAATTTTTACACCGTTGAATAGGGAAAAAAATATACTTTCAAACGCAATTTCTTAGGAAACTGTGTCGAAATTTATTCAATTTTTATTGTTTTTAAATTAACTTTCAATCGCTATTTTTTTATATTCTAAGTCCATAGCGTGCACACGATTTCAAATGGGAAATCCGTTTGCATTTAAATTAATATAAGTAGCTCATAATTTTTTTCCAGCTTATATTTCATAACGAAATTAAAACATTCGTCAACTAATAAATAAAACAATAAATATAAATAAAACACAAACTCAAGACATTTGTATTCGCAGTTGGCGCTTAAACCACTGAATTAACCTAATCAAAAGGGTTGATTGTAAATAGAGATCTTTGACGATTGCTTCAGCTGTTAACTCCTGACGGGGTGGAGGGGGTGTTACAGATGTGAACATGTAAACCGAAACTGCAGTATTAATTTGAAATTTAATCTTGCTAAATCCAGTATGTTTTACATAAATATTGTTTCTATAGCAAAATTTAACAAAGAACGAAATATTTTTTCATCGAAAATTTTAATTCCTTTTTAATTTTTTGTAACATTTCCTTTTAATATGATAAATGGGTAATGAATAATACTTATTACACACTACAAAACATTTTATAATGTTGGAAACAATAAGAAATATGTTTTTCGTCTTCGTTTGTGAAATATGCAGCAGGTGTCGCCACTATCCAGCAGTGTTTTCCCAATAACTCTAAGGAACTGAAAATCATCTTAATAATTAGACCTTCATTTCTTTTCTCAAAGAGGGCAGAGCCACAAAAAACTTACAAGGACAATACGAACTGAAATCTTAATTTGAACTTGACAAGAACAATAGTTTTCTGCAAATATCAGCGGTTTTCTTTGTAAATTAAAACTGCTCAACCAAGAGACCGTGCGTACACTCATGTAACCCTTTTTTCTATCACATCTGGGTGTAGTATCCGTGTGTTAAGGACGTAATCTTTCTGTCCTCTTCTCTTGCATTCATTTTATGGGAAGCTATGTTCAGCTCTCAAAGAATGCAATCAATTCGTAACCTAGAAAATTTCAAATTGTGTATTACATTATATATATATATATATATTCAAGATGGTGCATCATATATTAATCATCTGTATTCATATTAAAATTTAGATAGGTTTTCTACAGTACAAGTCTTCGTCATTTCAAGTTATTCACCAATCAGCACACTCTTAATAAAATTTACGATTTCAGTTTTTCACTTGACATAACGAAAGCTGTGAACATCCGTAGAGCCAGCATTTACGCCCATACAGGTAAGAAGAATTTCATTTTCTCTTACAAATATATTTCAATTGAAATTAACTATAGAAACAATTATATAAAATAAAGGTCTTAGCATAAAACTCAAGACCTCCAAAACATTATGTAGTACTGAGAATGTGAGAGAATAAAAAGGCCATAAAATAATAAATATTAAACTTAAATGTGATATACTAAATAATATTGATCGTTATTGAATATAGTATTATTGAAATGATAATAGATATTGAATATATTGAATATGATAAATTAAATAATATTGATCAATATTGAAAATATATATACGAAGAAAAAATTGAACATATTATATATATAAAGTGACATAGTACTGAAAGTATATATACGAAAAAAAATCGAATATATTATATAGAGATATAGTGATGACTGACTGTTAAGAAGTACTTTAATATAAAGAAATATTATATGGATATTAATATCATATTGTGTGATAGTGTGATAGTGTGACACTGTTAAACAAATATATGCAATACATATAAATATATATAATTGAAAAAAATTATGGCAATTTCTTCCGCAAAGGAAATATCGTTAGTAGAGAAACTTAATGATAATAATTACGACATGTGGGCCTTTCGCGTAGCAATGCTGCTCACTAGGGACGACTTGTTTTGTCACGTCGTCGAGGCACCCCCACTAACTCCAGATGATAATTGGCGTAAAAAATATGCAAAACCCCGTGCTGCAATAAATTTGTTTATAGACGATTCTTAGATTGTCCATATTGAGCATCTAAAAACTGCTAAGGCAATCTGGGATACCCTTAATACGGATCACCAAAGATCCACCTTATCCTTTAAATTGTTTTTGTTAAGAATACTGTACTCACAAAAATTGTGCGACGGTGGCGATATAAATAAGCATATCAATAGTATATTAACGCTAAGTGATAAATTATACGCAATTGGGGAAGAAATCCCGAGACCCACATAGTCGCACTTCTGTTGTGCAGCCTACCCAAGTTCTATGACCACTTAATTATAGGTCTTGAAGCCAGAAATGAGAGCGACTTAACCCTTGAATTCGTCAAGACAAAACTGTCTGATGAATACAGACATAGGAGTGAAAACCAAGGAACAAATCCAAATATGCGTGAAACCGCGTACAAAATAACAAATAGGCCAAACACAACCAATGAGTGTTACCACCTAAAAAATAAAAACCAGCATAATAATTATACAAGAAATGACTGGAACAGAAACAAAGCATTCAACAGTCCGAACAACTATAGGAATATAACAAATAATCACAAAAATGCCCAAAACAACCACAAAGAAACTTCAAACTTTTTCTTTGGAAGCAAAGCTGAAACCAACGAAAATGAAAACAGCTTGATTCCCCGCCAATGATAACAAATCAGCACAAGAAAATTTCTTGAGAACGAACCCGTCACTGCAAACAGAGCACAAACATCGATAGCAGATACATACATTATAGATTCCGGATGCACAAGGCATGTCGTTGCAACAAAACAGAACCTACAAAACTTTATGCCTGGAAACTTTGGCGAAATAACCATTGCAAACGGAAAGCGGCTATGTTCACAGGGTCTGGGAGACGTAAAAATAAATAGACTCACATAATTCCATAACTCTTAAAAATGTATTATACTGTCCCGAATTGCAAATCAACCTTTTATCAGTCAAAAGAGCAACAGAGAATGATATTAAGGTGATATTTGAAAAACAAAAATGTTCATTCGTAAAGGATAACCAAACAATTCTAACGGCAAAATTAAATGATAATTTATATGAGCTAGAACCCAAAAATGATTACGGATATAACACACAAACACAAAAATCCTGTGACAATAAAATTGCATATCTATTTAGCACAAGAGACTGGGACACAAAAATTTCGAAGCAATAAAATATCTCACAAAACATAAACTAGCTGAGGGTATAGAAATACACAGTTGTAAACATGAAACTGTTTGTATAGAATGTATTGAGGGCAAACTTTCAATCGCACCCTACCCCAAATCCGCCACTAACAGATCAAAGGAAACATTAAATTTGGTTCATTCAGATTTGTGCGGGCCGATGCGAATGCAAACATTCAGTGGGAAAAATATTTTAAAACCTTTACCGATGACTATAGCCGATTTACAATGATATATTTGATTTCGCATAAGTCAGAAGCAATAACAAAACTTAAAGAATTTGTAGCGCTAACGAAGAACAAATTCGGAAAAATTATAAAAGCGATCAGATCCGATAATGCAAAGGAGTATCTAGGAGATAGCTTTGAGAATTACCTGACAGAAAACGGCATAGAACATCAGTTAAGCATTCCATATTGTAGCCAGCAGAAAGGCGTTGCGAACGTAAAATAGAACTATAGTCGAGATGGCGCGCACTATGTTATCTGACGCGAATTTACAAATCACTTTTGGGGCGAGGCCGTACTTAAAGCGACATACCTTATAAATCGGTTGTCCACCAAGGCAAACGAAAACAATAGAACACCTTACGAGCTGTGAAATAACAGGAAACCTAATTTATCGAACATACGGACATTCGGATGTAAGGCATATGTCTATGTCGAAGAATCGAAGAGATCCAAATTTGACAAAAAGGCCGCTCAAGGTATTCTATTAGGATAAGATAACCGAAGCAAAGGGTACAGAATACACACAGGGGAAGCAACGTAATAATATCGCGAACTGTAAAATTCTTTGAGAACGGAGTAAATGAAGATGACGAAAAACAAAAATGATGCGAAGACACCTACTGAAACAGTAGAGATTGAGCTAAATAATGACGAACAAAATCAAAACAATACTCAACAGCAAAGCACCGCTGAACCGCGGAGATCACTAAGAAGCAACAGAGGTGTCCCCCTGACCGCTTCGGTATAAGCGCGAATATCTGTAAATTACAAAATCGAAAAACTGGGAAGACGTAAACAACATCAGAGACGCTAAAATTAAAAACAAATGGATTAAGGCCGCGAATGAGGAAATTAGGTCACTAAAGAAAAACAATACTTGGGAACTGGTGAACCCGACGCCGCTAAAACGCACCATTGGCTGCAAATGGACATTTAAGACAAAATATAATGCCCGCGGAGAAGTAGAGAGGTACAAGGCGCGACTCACCGCGAAGGGATATCCCCAAAAATACGGAAGCGACTACGATGAAACATATGCACCAGTGATAGCGCGCACCACAATCAGAAGCTTCCTGAATGCCGCCGTGTATAAAAATTTAAAAATTACTCACCTCGACATAAAGACAGCATTCTTACAGGGAGATTTAGACGAGGAAGTCTTAATGACTCAACCCGAAGGATATATAGTAGAGGGGGAGGAAGAAAAGGTATGCAAAGTAAAAAAAGCAATATATGGCCTCAAACAAGCCGCGAGGGCTTGATACATAAAAATCAATAAGTTGTTAAGAAATTTAAATTTTAAGGAATGTGATTCAGATCAGTGCTTGTATAAGGGGAATGAAAATGTGGACATTTCCTATATAATCGTATATGTAGACGACATTTTAGTCGCTGCAAGAGAAGAAAACACGCGCAATATACACGCGGGGTTATCTAAAGAATACGAAATAAAAAATCATGGGGAGGTATCACAATTTCTTGGGATAAATATCAAAAGTCTAGACAACGGAAACCTTGAGCTAGACCAAGAAAATAAAATCAATGAAATAGCGGAAAAATTTAAATTGACCAACTCTAAACCCACTTACACACCCATGAGCACAGATTATTTCAATATAGACCCACACAGTGAACAACTAAACGATAACAAACAATATGGGCAGGCAGTGGGAGCACTTCTATACATAGCCACGTAGACTAGACCGGACATAGCTGCTACGGTTAACATTCTGGGAAGAAAAAACGAATCTCACAGAAAGGCTGACTGGGATGCAGTAGAGAAAGTAATCAGATATCTGCGAACTACAAAGTACTCAAGACTAACTATAGACAAAGAAAAGCTACCCATACTAACAGTATACAGCATTTCGAACTGGGCAGGAGATCGAAAAGACAGGAAGTCCACAACCGGGAACGTATTAAAATTAGGAAACAATCTCCTGTCCTGGACATCAGAAAAGCAAAACTGCATCACCTTGTCTACCGCGTAGGCAGAGTATATCTCTGTTTCGAACGCGACTCAAGAAATCCAATGGATAATTAATCTGCTAAAGGACTTAGAGTTACACCAGTCTTTACCGATTACAATATATGAAGACAACACCGCATGTATAAAGCTGAGCGATAATGATAAACACAATTCTTGGGTGAAACACGTGGACATAAAGTACCATAACGTGAGGCACTTAAAGGAAAACGGTGTCATTAAACTAGTACACTGCCCTTCCAAGAGAATGATCACCGATATCCTTACCAGTCATCAAACATCATTTAGAAAATCTGAGGAATCAATTCCAACTTCTCCCTCCACAAGGCTCAGATGAAAAGGGGGAGTGTTGGATACAGTCAGAAATATGTTTTTCGTCTTCGTTTGTAAAATATGCAGCAGGTGTCGCCACTATCCAGCAGTGTTTTCCCAATAACTTCTAAGGAACTGAAAATCATCTCAATAATCAGACCTTCATTTCTTTTCTCAAAGAGGGCAGCACCACAAAAAAAAAACTTACAAGGACAATACGAACTGAAATTTTAATTTGAACTTGACAAGAACAATAGTTTTCTGCAAAGATCAGCGGTTTTCTTTGTAAATCAAAACTGCTCAACCAAGAGACCGTGTGTACACTCATGTAACCCTTTTTTCTATCAGATCTGGGTGTAGTATCCATGTGTTAAGGACGTAATCTTTCTGTCCTCTTCTCTTGCATTCATTTTATGGGAAGCTATGTTCAGCTCTCAAAGAATGCAATCACTTCCTAACCCAGAAAATTTCAAAATGTGTATTACATTATATATATATTCAAGATTGTGCATCGTATATTAATCATCTGTATTCATATTAAAATTTAGATAGGTTTTCTACAGTACAAGTCTCCGTCATTTCAAGTTATTCACCAATCAGCACACTCTTAGTAACATTTACGATTTCAGTTTTTCACTTGACATAACGAAAGCTGTGAACATCCGCAGAGCCAGCATTTACGCCCATACAGGTAAGAAGAATTTAATTTTCTCTTACAAATATATTTCAATTGAAATTAACTATAGAAACAATTATATAAAATAAAGGCCTTAGCATAAAACTCACGACCTCCAAAACATTATGTAGTACTGAGAATGTGAGAGAATAAAAAGGCCATAAAATAATAAATATTAAACTTAAATGTGATATACTAAATAATATTGATCGTTATTCAATATAGTATTATTGAAATGATAATAGATATTGAATATATTGAATATGATAAATTAAATAATATTGATCAATATTGAAAATATATATACGAAAAAAATTTTTTGAACATATTATATATATAAAGTGACATAGTACTGAAAGAATATATAAGAAATATATAAAAAAAAGTAAGGAATCCAAAATATAGAAATGATTAAATTATCTTTATAACATCATAAAAATGAGATCTATGCATTTACCGAACTAACTTTCTAACGATGACAAATATATTTATAGGAATGTAAAAGTAATAAATTCTAAACAAGCAAACACATTATTTACTTAAATTCTTTTTTTTTCTATGTTAGGCAAAGCAATTAATACTATATATCAGATATTGGTGTAAACTGTATATTTCTTGGTAATACACTAATGCTTATTCTCCATTGAATTTATGCCTTTTGAACGACTATTGATCTTATCTGTTTAACGTTTCGAAATACTGAATATTTCTTGCATGGGTAATTATATACAATATTACAATTTGTAGCTTACTTTCTTCCCTATTTATATTGGATAGTTTTAAGTGGTTATAGGTTTGGATATAAGTTAATTTGAAAATAAAAATAATTGATTAAGTGCTAACACTGAAATATTAATTTAAAAACATTTTTATGTTTACTGCATTTCATACAAAAAAAAAAAAAAATGTAGGTACAAACTTCTAGTTATGCTCAGTGGAATGGATGATACATATTAGATGTAAATGGTATATTTATTACTAATACGCTAATCCTTATTCTCTGTTAGATTTATGTTCTTTGAATGACTATTGATATTATCTCTGTAAGACTTTGACGTTTGTTTAATACTGAACATATCTGGCATGGATAATTCAATAAAACATTACGATTCATAGCTTACTTTCTTTTGTATTTATATTGGAAGCTGTTAAGTGGTTCTACGTTTGAAAATAAGTTACATTTTTGTTGACGATTTAATTAAGTGCTAACACTGAAATATTAATTTTAAAACTTTTTATGTTTACTGCACTACTTACAAAAACTAAGGTGCTAACTTCTACTTATATTGTAGATGATAATTTTAAAAGTCATTTTTAGTGTTAGAAATCCAAAATTATGTAAATAAATTGTAACAGTAAATAAATTGATATAAGTTAATAATTATACATATTTATGATCATTGCAAAGGAAATATTTTTTAGAATTCTGGAAATCTATAATATGTGTTATCGAATTATTCAAAAGATGTGAGAAAGCAATTTTCTGATGGATATTTCATTTATGAATGGGAAAATGTATACATTCTTAATAGTTCTACTTTCTAATACAATTTTTTTAGGAAAATAAAATTTCTTTTTGTCTTAAAAGAAAATAACTTAAAGAAACTAATTCGCCCGTTTATCATATAATATAACAGAGAGAATTTATGCGTGAAGTTTAACTTTTATTCCGTGCTAAATTATCATATGGCAGATAAAAATGATAAAAAAATTGTGTTTTACTGAACATAAAACTTTAATTTCAAGTTTGGAATGTTCCTTGTTGAATAAACTCATTAATTTTGTATGAATTTCAATAAATATTGTGGTAATACCCTTCAGTTGATATTTTTTACCTAGGTTAATATATATATACTAGAAAGGTAGCCCGTCAAAAATGACGGAAATTTAGATATAAAGATATATACAACTCATGTGCAAGAATATGAGTTTTCTCGCTTGTTCCGCAGTGATAGATGAAAATAACACATTTTAAGAACGGAACACATTTATGAAAAACTGTGTACAGTAGAAGACCACTAATCTGCACAGTTTGGTTCCAAGTGTTATGTAGATTTGAGGCTTTTTGCGGTCATGTCTATTCAATCTTTGTTTACATTTTTTTAATTCATATATTGGACAATTTAGATTGTTGAGCCTTAAAAATAAATAAATAACACACTTGAAGTAAGGTTAAAATCTATTAAATTATCGTATACGATTTCATGAAATGGTAGTATATGGTATTATATGTGTGTGCTCCACGATCTTGGTTACGACGTTGGCGAAATTGGCTGCAACTTGTCATAATCCTAATAGTGTGGGCCGCTATAACAAAAAAGTAACCAGTTTTTAGTAAAATTTCTGATATAAAGTAGCTTTCAAAAACTTGTGTAAAATTGCAGGCCGTTCTCGTGTTATGTCAGTCCTAGTAATAATATTTCTAACACTGAAGATTTTCCATGTATATATGGAATTTAGAAAAGCTTCTCCAAAAGAAAGGTCCTGAAATGACATTGTAATTCCTCTAACTTCAAAGTTTAAACGGTCCCTGATGTTGAGTCTGAAATCTAATAAATACAGTTATTTTGAATATTACAACAGAATTAAACAGTTAAACTTATTTAACTTAAACCCGCTGTCACTTCCCGATGTTACTTTTTAGTATTAAGAAACAAAATTATTTAAAATTTTCAAATCATGCATTTATGATTTTTTTTCGTCTTTAATAACTAAATAATGAAAAATTAGGCTTTTGTTCTGAGCTCATAAATATGACAATAAAATAATGTAACTAAGAGACATTGCAAAATTAAATATTTGTGATTACAAACCATAAACAAACGATACCGAAACCATTTTACCTACTATGACGTCATTAGAATATTGCCCATTGATTGTTGGAGAACTTACTTTGTGAATGATTACCTCAATGATTTAATATTTTTGACGTTTCACGATGAATGAATCACTTGTGTTTGTTTAGGTTTATGAAATGAGATACTAAGCTGTGAACCTAATTTCAATTAAAGTTATCCAAGGATATATGTATTTTTAATCGAAATTAAAAACAATGCTTTGATCTCGAAATAAAAAGCTTTAGTTTGTATAATTTGTTATTTCTGTTAATTATTTATTTAAGTACTTTTCCATTATAGCGCATTTTTAAAAAAAAGCTTGGCGCGATTCGGGCATCAAAAAGTGAGATATGTTGCGAAAATATATAAACAGCTATGAAAACAAATCTAATGAACTTTTATCTTTGTTTATATATGCACTTATATACATAAAAAAATCTTTTCTAAATATATATAATTTTTTTTATATACAAATTACGGCACAGATTTCAGATATGAAGGATACCTAACTGGCGCCAAAATGGTGTTATTTTGCCTGCTATGGTAACCCGGCTATTGTTTTTTATTTATTAATAAATTGTTTATTTACTTTTATTTTCTGTTTTTTAATTATATAAACTGCTTTGTTCTATAGTTATTATGGTACAGATGTCATATTCGCCCCATATTGGCGCGATTTTTTTCTGTCGCCAATATCATATAGGCAACGGGTACTTAACTTGCGCTAAATTGCTTGATGTGGTAACCCGGATTATGTTGTTTAGGCTGTTGATGTTTTCGCCAAATTGGCAACCGAAAAAAATCGCGCCAATATGGGGCGAATATGACACCTGTTCCGTTATTATTCAAACTTTTATTTATTTATAGTTATTTCTTTGGTACAGATGTCATATTCGCCCCATATTGGCGCGATTTTTTTCGGTTGCCAATTTGGCGAAAACATCAACAGCATAAACAACATAATCCGGGTTACCACATCAAACAAAATAACGACACTTTGACGCAAGTTAAGTACCATTTGCCTATATATATTGGCGACAGAAAAAAAATCGCGCCAATATGGGGCGAATATGACATCTGTTCCATTTCTTTTTCAAAATGATAGCAAATAATTGAAAAATATATGAGCAACTGGTATTCGAAAGCGAGATTTCAGCCAAATTGGCGTCATAGAAAAATCACGCCAACCCCCATGCGTATATGACATCTGTGCAAAAATTACTTCTGTTTCTTTATAAAAATGGGTAAATAGCGTTTTTTTATAATAAATTATCGGCACAGATGTCATATACGCCCATATTGCCGCGATTTTTTTTTTTTTTTTTTTTTGTCGCCGATGTCATATACGCACCGGGTACTGAACTGGCGCCAAAGTTTCGTAATTTTGCTTGTAATGATAACCCGAATGTTGTTTATGCTGTTGATGTTTTCGCCAAATTGGCGTCGGAAAAAATCGTGCCAATATATGACATCTGTGTCAAATTGTATACATATGGAAAAAATTGCTTGTGAGTATGAAGCAGTAAATAGGTTGCCAGAAAATGGCAAAGTTCTTTCTCGCCAAGAAACTTTTCTTCGAATTATTGTACATAAGCAATGATGCTAGAAATGCATTTTTAATTATGATATGTGCTTTTATGTTTCACTACATTTATGCATACTATACTGTGTGTATAAATGCTACAGTTCATATGCAGGGCTACACAAAAGAATTCGTAAGGGTTACTGAGTATGAGAGTAAATTGCTTAAAGGTGGTTTTTAAAGGAGTTATGCATTTTTACGCTGAACTGCATTTAGTTTCCTAAGAAATGTTTGTAGAATATAGATAAAATGATATAAATGGTCACGCAAAGAATTGGATACATAACCGTCTATGGATGATAATATCTAGAAATGTGATTTCAGTAGTTTTAAGAGTAGTTTAAATCAAATTTTAGCTAAATAGTGGCATATAATAACGGTACTATTGGCTATGGACGGTAACTGCTGAAATCAATTTTAAAATTTTTTTATGCGTTTTCTAAAATGTTTACTTAGTTATCGTGGTACTTCTTAGCTATCCCGTCGACCAAATTACTGTCGCCGAATTGTAAGATTAATTGCCAATAATGGTTGCCATTAATTAATTAATTGTAAGATTAAATGCAAATAATGGCCAATAAAACCATTAATTCGACGTTTTATTTGTATTTTTGTTAATGTTTTACTATTGATTTGGCGATTTATATAATTTGACGAAATTGGTCGACTGGATATCTAAGAAGTAACGTTATCTTATTTACCTTATTTTTCTAAATAACGAAGTTTTGTTAAAGCATTCAGGATGTTTTGGAAAGTGTTTCATATTCTATCCTTAACGCATGATTTTTCTTCCTTCTTTAGTCTTATTTTGCATTTATTTTATTCTTAATTTTTTAGTCTTATACTGCTTTATAGAAACTTTGGCACAGTTGTCATATACGTTATCATATATTGACGCGATTTTTTTCCGACGCCAAGTTGGCGAAAACATCAACAGCATAAACAACAACATCCGGATTACCATATCAAGCAAAATTACGACACTTTGGCGCCAGTTAAGTACCCGTTGTGTATATGACATTGGCGTCAGAAAAAAATCGCGCCAATATGGGGCGTATATGACATCTGTGCCGAAACTTTAATATTTAATTTTTAAAGTCTTCGCTCCACTCCCCTTGCATATAGTACAAACTATAACACGGATAGCGCAAAATAATAGACAGTTTGGTACTTTTCCACTGTAGGGGCTTTGGCATTTTTTTAAAAAAGCTTGGTGTAATTTGGGCATCAGAAAGTGAGATTTGGGTACTTTTCCGTTATGCGGACACAATTGTCTCCAAGCGTAATAGTTGGCGCAAAATCGTGAATTGAAGCATTTCAAAAATAAAAGAAAAACCATTGTCGATACTAAAGTGAGCATTTAAAAAATATAACATTTGAAAATTCCAGACTTTCATCAAATCACAAATATATACTTAAAATAAGTGAACAAATAACTGCTATAAAATAAAGCACTAAAATAAAACTCATATTAAACTGCTGGCGTAAAATTACAAATATCTTTTAGCATTTTGAAATAATTGGCGCATTAGCATACATTTTGGCATGGTGTCCGTATAACGGGAAAATATCGAGATTTGTTGTCAAATCATATAAACAGCTATGAAAACAAATTTGATGAGCGTTTTTGTTTGTTTTATATGTATATTATTGATGTTTTTATGTACAAATTTCATCTGTTTCTGTATAAAATTAGAGAAACGGCTTTTTTATGTTGAATAAATCGTATAAATATCGAAAAAAATGCGTGTGTATATAAAATGAAACAGTGAATAGGTTCCCGGAAAATATGTTACCAAATTTCCTTTTTCGCCAAGGCACCTATACTGGAAAAGTACCTAAAGCACATTAAAATCGCGCAGTTAGGAGCTCACACAGTACACCGTTGTCTATTGGCGGTTATTTTATTAGTAGCATCAGGATGAAGATGTAAAGATGTACTTTAAATTCTCACCTATAGATTTCGAAAAAATATCTTAAAAGAGTGGAGTTTAAATTAAATTTCGGTGACCTCCATTATGAAAGATTAATGGTTTTAAGTGGGAATTTCGCCAAATTAGCCAGCTATCGCCAAGTTGGCTAACATTTGGCGCTATGTGGTAACCCTGCATTAATATTTTTCAACAATTACTCATTTCAATGAGGCGGTCCTACCGGAATAGTGAGGGACACACAGAGACTTGGATTTTATATAAATAGATACATATATATATACATATATATATATAAACAAGGTTTGTTTTAGCCAACGGTAATATAGTCCAGGGGAAATGTACAAAAAAATGGGGGTTACCTTACAAAAAATCGGGTAGAAGAATTTTTTTTCTGAATTGTTTATAATGATACCAACATGGAAAAACCAAGTTTTCCAACAAAATTTCTTAAGGCTAAATTTTCTGTGGCCGAAAAACAACAAAATTTTGGAACTTTTTTCGATTTTTTTAAATATCTCAATACCCGTTGCAGTAGCATAATTTTTGTCAATTACAATATTAAAGAAGATAAAATTCTCTACAACTTTCATATTTACAATTTTTTTATGCACCCAATAGCAAGCGCAGTACGCCATTTCAAATGTAAGACAATTTTTTCAATTTTCTTAAAAACCGTGAAAAACGTAGTTCTCCCCCGATTATTCATATGTTTCCCACGGATTTAATCATGTATGTCAACTTCTATGGCCAAAACTAGCCTTTCGGGGGGGGGGGGGGGGATATTCATGCATATTTTGTCCCACCCCTCGTTAATTATTTTAATAAATCTCTAATAGCCAGATTTTGAAAATTTTAAGTGTGTAATCATTAAATACGTAATCAGATTTTTCAAATATGGATTCATTAAAACCTTGAAAACCGAACCGAAATAT
Organism: Maratus speciosus; assembly: GCA_963932465.1. Classification (NCBI taxonomy): domain Eukaryota; kingdom Metazoa; phylum Arthropoda; class Arachnida; order Araneae; family Salticidae; genus Maratus; species Maratus speciosus. The sequence continues at coordinate 95,624,703 of OZ010789.1, read as the reverse complement.
ATTCCGCTTTAAACAGGTTTCCATCTTAGGAGGTATAACTGGTCATATTCTTTCTCTTAAAAATATATAATTTTTTGTTTAAGGACCGGATTCCGTATTTGAAGATTTTATTTTCAAAAAATTTATGATAGTTGTAGTATTGAGGCGTTTAATGTCATAGTTATATGAATTATGAGACTAAATTAGTCATACAAAGACATCGTTAGATATCGACTTCGGTATCATATGAAAAAATAAATAAATATTAAAATTCAAGCAAGAATTCTGAAAAGAACACCTTTGTAGGTTTAACATGAGCGTGCAAATGTTTTCGCGTGAGACTTCACTACTCACGCGAAGAAACTGGAATGCTAAGGTTAAACCTATGGAAGCGTTCTTTTTACAATTTCTCGTTTGCAATTTAATAGTTTTAAACGATTTTTTTTCTTTTGAGGGGCTTAGAAGTGCTGACGTTGATTTCCAACCGTATTAGTGTTTATTTTTTCTATTTTGATCACAGTTTTTATTATTTTTTATTTTTGGTCAGTTTTCCGGCTGCGAGACTTTTTTATCCAAATTTCATATATATATATATATATATATCAGGGCCAAAACTAGAGGGGACAGAGGGAGCATGTGCCCTGGGCGCCAGAGTGGAAGGCGAAGGGGCGCCAAATAAAGATTTTTTTGTCTTTTGATACCAAAAAATATATAGTATGAAATTTGGCTAAAATTGTATCACAGCCGGAAAATACAAAATGCAAATTGAACCAAATGCATTAAAACTGGATAACAGAATCCTGTTTTAAATGAAAAAATTACATGCTAATCCAAAAGAAAATTTGAAACAAATGCATTAAAATAGGATAACAGAATCCTGTCTTAAATGAAAAAAGTACAGAAAGACTACAGTACAGTACTAGCAATTGCAACTGTTGAGAGGGAAACCTGTATAAAGCGGAATATTTTGGATTCCCTTTTAAAGGTTTTAATGAATCAATATTAGACAAAGCTGGTTACGCAGTTCAGCATTACGTATTTCATGATTACATTTAAATTTTAAAATAATTCGGCTATTAGAAATTAGTAAAATTCTTTTTGTAAATTTCTTGCGACGTGGATCAATGCCAAAATAAAAATGTTTATATGGTCTGCAATCATAAGTAAATTGGTATTTCATTTGATAAATGCTATCACTGAGATCATTAAACAGACACAGTTTCAAACCAGTGCATAATACAGAAAATTAGAATATTCCACAAAGTGTATTTTTCAACAATCGAAGTAAGTTTTTCTGTTTAAGCTTTAAAGCAATTAATAGATAATCTTAAAGTTTTATATATTTTTGCATGCTAAAGTGATATAATCTCTTGTTCTATTTATTAATATAAGTAGGAAAAAACTGACAGTATTTATTAAAACTAATCTTTTAAATATTTTTATAGTGATCTCAAATATGTTATTGACAAAATTTTTAAATTTTACAGGAGATAAATATATAACATCAGTTAGTGAAATAACCTGTTGTCATTTTTATTGTAGCTATTTTAATATATTTATTAAGGTATTAATATATTTATTCAGGTAAAAGCATTTCTTACATAAAATATATTTATTTTCTGAGTGCCTCCCCGCCCCCATTTTATATGGAAGTATAATCCAATGTTTACTATCTTTAAAAAATAAAGCATTAAAATATATGTTATCAATAATTGGAAAATAAAATATACCATTGTATGTTAAGTGTGTAATATGTGGAATAAAGTATGTTTTTCGCAAATTTTCATATCTATCCCATTGTTTCCTGGAAAAATATGTATGCATTATAAAAATTATTACAATTACAAAATTATTAAAATTAAACAAAAATTCTTTCTTAATTGAAACTATAGTACCAATAAGTTATTAAATACTAAAGTATTCTTTTAAACAATGCTTTGAAATTAACATTATACACACATAAAATTACTTTCGATACGAAAATTGTTTTATTCATCTACACACTATCCTATTTTTAAAATTATATAATTTTATTTAATATAAAATGTATGCTGTGATGAAAATAAAGACGTAGGTGTGCAAATAATATTTAATTTACTGCTACCAATTTTTAGAAGTTGACATACGTGATTAAATCCGTGGGAAACACGAATAACCGAGGGAGAACTACGTTTTCGCGGTTTTTAAGAAAATTGAAAAAATTGTCTTATTTTTGAAACGGCGTATTGCGCTTGCTGTTGAGTGTATAAAAAAGTTGTAAATATGAAAGTTGTAGAGAATTTTATCTCTTTAATATTGTAATTGACAAAAATCATGCTACGGTAACAGGTATCGAGATATGTAAAAAAATAAAAGAAAGTCCCAGAATTGTGTTGTTTTTGGCCACAGAAAATTTAGCCTTAAGAAATTTTGTTGGAAAACTTGGTTTTTCCATGTTGGCATCATTATAAACAAGTCAGAAAAAAAAAATCTTCTACCCGATTTTTTGCAAGGTAAAATGTACATTTCCCCTGGACTAATAAAGCTCTTAAGACATTTTTCATAGAAATTAGGTGTTTCGAGATAAGCATTTAAAATCCATTAACCTGTACATCGCCTGTGTAAAACAAAAATAGCAATATTTAAAGAAATAAATAAAGCCTTAAAACGATTTTGTTTTAAAAAAATGCCTCGTCAGAGCTCAAAAATGAACATGATAATATGTTCCAATGATAATATGCTATATAGGGTAAAACCCCCAGAGACTCCCTGAAACCTTAAGGATTTTTTTCTTTCTCAAATCATTATAAAAATGTATTGAGTCCATTTTATATTTATCTCTCTTTTTGAAATAGTAGTAGAAATACACTGACAAAAGTTTTTAAAATTTGCATTATTTTATTAAAAATTATTTTTTCCCCATAAATATGGTCAATAACTCGAGAAACTAAGACCCACCTATTGTTGGAAAACCGATATCTGACGCAAAGTGTCTGACAATTTATTAGCAAATATTGAATAAAAAAAAGTTATTTTATATTTCAAGGAATTTATGCATTAAAAATTCTTTAATCTTTATTAGAAAAACAAAATACTTAAACCTTATTTATATATGAAAACATATAATATAATTTAATTAATTTTTCAATAAATTTATTCTGCTGATAATTAATTGAACAATTAATGAAAATTATGTATGTGTTCACCTATGCTGGGTTTGTTTGTGTCTCATGTTTCGCCGAAGGATTGTGTGATCACGAGGAATATTCCATCTTGTGCTGTAGTTGCAGCCTTACCAACATATGTGGGAAATGATAATCTGGGCATCGTCCTCAATGCTTAAATGGTAAAGCACTTGGTGCACTATTCCATGGGTTCCTGGTCCGACTCCCGGCTTGGACATTTTTCACATTGTTGGTTCTGTGCTTCGTTAGGATTGTGGAAAATCAAATATTATATCTATTGAAAAAATATTATCGATCCACGTGTAGTTTTCATGTTTTAAACTGTTATTAATGCATATATCCAAGGACTGACATTTATGAACCAGTAACTGGCAAATGATATCAGACGTTGAAAGAAGAATTTAAGTTTTAATGGTGTTTATTACAAGATAAATGTAATTTATTATTATTTTTTAAACAGTCGAGATTACAGATTTCAATTTTCTTTAACATAACGAATATCTGAGTCCTCTCTCGGAGATTGGAGAAATCAAATTCCCAGAACAAATAGCTGACCCCCCCCCCCCCCATTAAACTACATTAAACAACTTTTAATTATAAACCACAACCACAGTGAACCATACGCATCTGCAATTAATTTCTTGAAGAATAACATTAAGAAGACGTTCAGAACAGTTGCATTACAAGTAGAATAAAAAAAAACACTGCCTTATTTTCAGAAATAAGATGATTACCTCAATAAGGCACTTTTTAGTTGCGTTCGTAATTATGTAAATACTTAACCCCTATACTCGTCGTTCGGTCCGTCTGTTTATCTGTCTGTCCATCCGCGTATAACAGAGCAAAAAACTATCAAAGAGAATAGTCTGAAATTTTAAATATATAATTGTTGCAAAATTTTGCCGAGTCATTTCAAATTTTATGAAAATCGGATGTATAGTTTAATTACAGGGGCAGTCAAAAGTTTACCGTTACATTACGGCCAATGGGAAAAAAATATTTCAAGTGCTATTTAATGATGTTACAGCCTTTCGAACAGAATGAAATTGATATGCACTTATGAAGTGAACTAAAATACACATTCAGTACAATATGCGATGCAAAAAATATTTGTAAAACTAGTTATAGTACGATCGCACCTCATTTGCCACGTTTGACGTGCAATTTCCAACTTGTTCTGTTCTCAAAAGTTCCTTCCTGATTTATTATGTTCAAGGTCTGCTAGTGGTGGATACATTGGCTGCAAAATAAAAATAAGTATATAAGTTACCACTAGATAGCATCAATTTGCAGAATTTTACAAGATAATGTTTATTTGAGTCACATTTTTGCTGAAGTGTCAGTTACTGGTTAGGTGTCAATAACTGGGGGTTTCACCCTATTTCCACCATATGGAGATTTGAAAAATGCAATTAAAATAACAATGGTCTTAAGGTGTCTTAGCGAAAAAATTCAAAGTTTGAATTAGTCTATCTTCAAAACCTTTTTATATATATAAGAGAAAGTTTGTACATTGAATAAACATGTTGTGCTTTGTAATATGCTACAATTAGAAACTGATAAGCCTTTCACGAAATTTGTGTATTGTTAAAATTAAAATAGATCTTTTTTTGACTCCGTAAGTCATTGCGCGCATGGTATCTTGAGAACGCATGTATTGATTATTATGAAATTTGTTATAAATACTAATCAGATATGTGTGTTTAAAATGGTCTGCTTTTAAGTATTTACAGTTGTAATATTTTTACTTATGACTATTTTTATTCTTTAAAAATGTACATTTTTTTTTTTTTTTACAAAAATACTTCCTTTACATAGTTAATGAAATAAATTTGACCTAATAGTAGATCCTCCAAAAAACACATATGTGCTTGACAATATATATATCAATTTTCATAACAATCCTTACATACATTCATAAAATATCATGCATACAATGACTCACGAAATGAAAAAGAAAAAGCTGTTTTAATTTCAAGAATACACAAATTCTGTAAAAGACTAGTAACTTTCAAGTGGTATTATATTACAAAGCATAATCTATACAATCAAAAGTCAAAATTTCATGTTTATCCATAAAAAATGAATGAAGATACACTAATTGAAGCTTGCATTGTTTTGTTGATTTTCGATTGAAGACCCCTTAATGTTTTCAAATAAAATTTAAATGACAACTTCCCAACTCAATGTTAATAGGCTAAGCTAATAACGTCAAGACATTCACAAAATAATGTTAATCAGATAGCAGCGGTTTTGTTTAAATTACTCGTGTGCATTTTAATATTTTAACAATGTCTTGTGCATAAAATATCTGATGTCATCATGTAACCTAGTACCGGTTTCTAAAGTAATAGTTTCCCCAATAAATGACTGGAACCAGAATAGGAAAACTAGTACCCGGTTAGACATCGGCCTCACACATCCTATGCAGAATAAATCATTTAGAGCTGTTTTTTGTCTGAAGTTGCTACTTTCTAAGACATCTATTTAACTCATTTTTGCATGGAATTGGCAGGTTTTGCTATTCAATACTATGTAAACGAAATACGTTTTCAGTTTTTTAGTAAACGCAAAATAACTTTCAGAAAATACTGTCAAAGTAGACGTTTCCAACCGAATTTCTCCACGCGAGCAAGTTTGCCAGTTTGGCCTACATTTTTACCAAAAAATGTCGACTTCAGACATGAGCATTCAGAAGAAGAATTTTTTATTAAATTATCAGGATAAGTTTGACATTTAATAATTTTCAAGATACTTTTTTTTCACTTCCTGGTGTGAATCAGAAATATTTTAACAAAAGTGGAGGCCAAACTGTCACCCTTGCCCACGAGACAGGAGAAATACCGGTTGTCACGTGACCAGAATCGCTTATAACCCGATAAGTAATTTATTTTTCAAAAAATGGAAAACTCATTTCGATTCTAAATCGCTTCGATAGTCAGGCCCGTGAATTATATCTATACGTCTGAAAATAAGTCCAAAAATGTGTCGAAAAATTTCGCGTTCTTCAGCAGGGGATCTGAAAACCGCCCTAAAATATTAAAATTCAAGTGAGTACTTTAAAAGAATCACTGACATTTGGGTTAACATTAACTCGTGAGTGTAATCGCGTTGTTTGCGTCGTCTTTTACGTGATTAATAAAATGCTTAATTAATGATTTCTGCTTAGATTTTTTTTTTCCTATGCACACGAAATTTTATTTAATATTTCTTTGTGAAAAATTAGAATTTTAAGAGAGTTTTACTTCCTATCGTGTAAGCTATTTTAAAGCCTAAAAGTCAAATTTGGATTTGATCTTGATTAAAAAATGTTAAAAATAATTTTATTCCAGTCTAAAATAGAGTCAACGTGGTTTGTTTAGTAAAAGTTTTATTTTTTCATTCCTGAGAAATTTAATTGCAAATAGCTTTGTGAAAATAGATGTTGACTAAATTTTTACTTCCAATCCTTTAAATCATTTTAGAGTTTAAAATATGAAATTCAGATCAGGTCTTCTCTAGACAATGTAAATAGTTTTTTTTTTTTTTTTTTTTTAATAAGAAATAATTCATTGTAAATATCTTTGCAAAAATAGGATTTTCCAATGTTTTTTTAGGGTTCCGTATTTAAAAATTAAAAACAGAGCCATTATAAAATCATTCCTGTGTTTGTCTGTCACAGCCATTTTACTCGTAAACTATGGAACGCTCAAACTTCAAATTGGGGGAAGGGCTAAAGACTATTTACCCACATATTTACAGATTATTAAACATTCACAAATATATTTAGCGAAATGTAGAGGGGATAATTAAGTTACTTGAAAATAAAAGTATTTTCTTTGTATATCGTGTCAAAGTTTTCGTAAAGCTGAACTCAAAAATATATATTTTTTTTATTTTAGGTATTATATTTTCAGAGATATCATCAAAAATGTAATGAAAAAATATGTTCCCCCCTCCTCTATTTCCGTATCTACTGAAAATAAAATTATGAAAAAAATTAGATGTAGTAGACGTTAATTGAAACCTTGCACGAAATCTATAGTGATTACCCTAGATCACATAGTTTTTGAGAATAGAGCATATTTGCGTTACGCACAAATTTCAATTTGCGGGCATACAACAAAGACGTTGAGGAGCGCTGAATGCACCTATCGCAGCAGAAGTATAAAAGCATTGTTGATACACATTTTCGAAAAAATCTTCCGTAATTAGCCGAGATATTAACCCTTAAAGACAGGGACGATTTGGACATCATAATGACAGGGACGGCGTACTCTATGTACCGTCAACTTTTAAAGCCTAGATTACAACTTTTAATGATATATTTGTGTAATGTAGTGCCCAGTAGCAGTATAAAGGCAATGAACTTCAACTTGTTAAAAACAGACTAATTTAATTAAAATTAATCACATAAATACTGTGGAATTAGAGACTAGTTTGCATTGTGTGGATCTCTCAATGCGCCTCCAGTGTCTTTAAATGTTAATGAAAATCCTAACTGGAAAAACGCGGCATGGGCCAAGGTGGTGTTGTAACTTTGCGACATCCTTTTGAAGCGCACTTAGCACAATGCCAATATTATACTTTGAACATGAGTTTTGATTTAGGACACTGGAAAAAGAAAAGATTATTGCTACGCTGAATTTAGTTTTATGAAATGACAAATGAAGTTTAAATATGCACTACTTTTGTTTCCAGTACCGAATAAGTTCATCATGAACAGATTAGGATAAGATTAAAAAAAGTGTTATACAGAATAACAATATTTGATATTATTTAGGCTTCATAACTCTTTAAACTTTTATGGTATACCCATTCGTACTTTTCTAGTATATATAGCTACACTCAACCCTTCGTTATATACACTGCTCAAAACAATTAAAGGATATTTGAAGTTTTATATAAAATAAAGATATAAAAGAAATTTTTTTTGCCGAAAATAGAAGAAGAGAATCACAAATGCAAATTTTTCTGGTTTTCAAACTGTGCAGTATGCAAATTTTGAGTTCGACGTCAAAAACGTCGCTTCAGCGGCAGCGAATGAAATTTGACTTTCAACTGGATAACAGAGAATGAAGACAAGGATGATCGGCATTCAGTGATTGCTTCGTTTCCATGAGTACGATGTCTCAGCGAAGTCATTTGACAGATTCAGAAGCTTTGAGAATTGTTGGTAGGTTAGAAGGGGGCCAAACTCAAGCCGAAGTAGCGCAAGCCATTGGAGTGTCACAAAGTGTCATTTCCAGGATCTGGAACCGTTTTTTGGAGAGTGGATGTGCAGGCCGAAGACCAGGGCAAAGTCGTAGATGGGCAACAACGCCCAATGAAGATCGGTATTTAGCGTTAACAGCTCGGAGACACCGAACCCCGAACGCTACTCTTCTCCAACAACACCTTCGCTCGGCTACAGGCACCACGATTTCAACTCAGACTGTCCGAAACCGGCTCCATGCTGTAGGTCTGTATGCTCGCCGACCGATGGTATGTGTTAGATTAACATCAAGGCATCGTCGCGACCGCAGGGAGTGGGCAACCGAGCATGTCAACTGGAGGAGAAATGAATGGAGCAATATTCTGTTTTCTGACGAGTCCCGTTTTTCTGTGCATCCGGATAATAGGCGTATTTTCATCTGGAGGGACCGTGGCAGTAGGAATAATCCTGCGTTCGTGCACGAAAGTGTCAGATTTGGCGGTGGAGGAGTGTTTTTGTGTATGGTGGCATCTCCATTGACGGGCGCACTGACCTCTACATCATTCGAGATGGAGCTCTGACTGGTCGCCGATATAGGGATGAGATCCTCAGACCTATTGTAGTCCTTTACGCTGCAGCAATCGGAGATAACTTCATTTTAATGGACGATAACTGCAGGCCACATCGTGCAAACCTGGTGGAGGATTTCCTTTTCGAGGAAGGAATCGTTCGAATGGAATGGCCAGCGTGTTCTCCAGACATGAATCCAATCGAGCACGTTTGGGACGCTCTAGGAAGACGAGTTTCTGGCCGCCAACAACCCCCACAAACTCTCCAAGAACTGGAAAGAGCTCTTCTGGAAGAGTGGGGCAGAATACCCCAACTCGTCATTAATAGCCTCATTGAGTCCATGCCTCAAAGGTGTTCAACGTTGCTGGCCGCCCGTGGAAACCATACCCCCTACTGAAAATGATTTTCTTTGAAGAAAACACCTTTTCTTATTCTTTTTTTCTCATATGCACAAATTGTGTTTTTTTCCTTTAGTACACAAATGCGCAATAAAATGCATTTTTTTTTGCCAAACATGTGTAATTTATTCTCATATAACCTACTATGTCTGTCGACCATGTATCAATCAGCTAAACAGTTTACCAGATACAAAATCCACCTAAAACTGCAATATCCTTTAATTGTTTTGAGCAGTGTAGTTTATTAAGAAGTCTTATTATTCTTTTATCAACGATTTTTTTAATAATACAGCTAGTAATTCATATATTATTTGTACGGAACTCTCTGAGTGCGAGTAATACTCGCCCTTGGCCATTTATTTTATACTTTTTCCGATTTTGTATAATATTATAATGTAAAATTTAGATGGAATCATAACTAAAAAAGTGTTAAAGTAAGTTATACTTTAATTCTGAAGAAATTCGATCGGAGGTATCATTTCTAAAATAAAATGGTCCAGACATTTTTACTTTAATCCAGAGTATCAATTTTAAAAAAACATATTTTTAAATAACTTTCTTTTCTAATTTTTTTTATATATATTTGTTTCAGCTAATGTTAAAATTACGAATTTTCAAAATCCATTTTATATATTTCATTATTTAGAATGAACGAAGTAAAAATGGATTTTAGGAAAAATGTGATTTTTTTTTTTTTTTTTTTTTTTTTTTTTTTTTTTTTTTTTTAATGAAAGCTTCTTAATACCACATAGAAACGAAATATTGTATTATTTCGAACTGTAAAAACTATGAGATGTTATAGCTTCCCTTAGATAAAATTACAGGGATGTATTAAGGTAAAATGACGGATTCTACAAGATTAAATATTTCAAAAAAGGTATCAGTTGCTTGTATTATAAAGTTTTAATACACTTAAGCAAACTAAGTGCTTTCTTTTTAACACTTTTCAACATAGTTGAAAAGCATTTATGAATTCGGGTTGTCTGTCAGTCCATCAGCGTGCCGTCAGTCCGTGCTCTAACTCGCGTAAATATAGTCAGAATGCCTTGAAATTGATATATATTTATGTGCACCTTCAGTCTTGGAAAGTAAGTATGTTGCATTTTTTGCTGGTTTTAAAGGGGCACACAAAGTAATTCCCTTACATTGATCTATATGGAAGGAAGACCTTTTGGGTGTATTTTAATTAAACATGGTTTGAATAAAAAGTAATGAAACCAAATTCAGGAAAAATTATGTCGTGAAGATATCTCTACAATCAATTAATGTTCTTCAAAACAACAGCCTTTGGCATCGACGCTCCTCGGCCAACGAGTTCTCGACGCTTGGAAGGTGACCTGGATGTTCTTTTCCCTGGACGTCCTTCAAGAAGAGGTTCGAAGCCGTTTTGTCCTCTACCTCAGTCTCGTGGTAGTGTCTTTTGAGGTCTCAATCGGGAAACAGGAAATAATCCACCGGAGCTAGATCCGGAATTTAGGGGGCTGAGAAAACGTTGCAATGTCGTTCCGTGCCAGATAGTCTTGACTACGAAGCTTGTCCGACTTGGTGCACTCTCCGATTGACGGCTATGCCTGCCTTCACTCTATTGACCCTTCCCATGAATCTTTTTAGCACACTCCAATTTCTGTCCCTCAGGTATGAATTCGTGGTGGACCGCATTTTTTGCGTCAAAAAAGGCAATGGGCATGGTTTTTGTCTTCGACCTTCTTAAAACATCAGCTTTTGATAGACTTTCGCCAACGGAAACTTGCTGGATCACGACCAATTTTCCCATAGCCGATTTTCCGAATCCCACACGGAATTTAATGGTGTAGCGCTGTTCGATAGAATATTGTGTTTTTAAGCTTCAACCGGGCCTAGGGTCATGGGACCATTAAAACCACGATACGAAATACACGGATATTTGTAAGAGACTGACAGATGGCGCGTGTTGAAGATGAATTCCGCCTCCATCGATCCTGCCTATAGCATACTCATTGCAACGTACAGTCGCGTCAGAACAAAACAGGTCTCATTATTTAAACAGGTCACAAACATTAATTTTTATGCAGACCCTGCATTACACAATTTTAAATATATTGAAATTTATATAAATAAATTAGGCACACTACAAGACGCTTTCTGTAGAATATGCTATGCATATATTTTATCGTTCATTTACAGAGTCCCACAGAATAATTTGCACCTTTTAAATGCAATGAAAATCAGCAAAACATTCATAGTTATAATTAGCTTACATACATTCACTTTTTTTTAATAAACATATTTTCTTAAAATTAAACAGATTGTGCTTTCCAATGAACTACCGTTAAAAACTATACTAGTCATTTACAGACTTTATATATTATTGAAATTAAAATATTTCTTTTAACACTTTATAAAACACCCAATCACTAAAAATTCGCAAATAAATGTTACCACTATACAAACTTTTCATAACATGATCACTGGACATTTTGCGCACTTTATTGTAGATTAAAAATCATTACAAGAATTATCACAATTGCAGACACATTTACTGACACATTCTTATAAAACAAATTGATTATTGAATATTCAACGTAGAATATACGAAGAATTCAATTGAAAAGTTAAAACAATGAAAATTTTCCATAACACAATCACCGCACATGTTGCACCATAGAATACCTAAACAAGACAAATTTCAAACATATCCTTTGAAGCTAGGCGTTAAAAAATATGAAGCACAAGCAATTCCTCTTCAAAAAGCTAGATGCACAAAATATCAAAAAATATCGCAGGATTGCTTGCTTCATTGAATGACAAAACTCTGTTTTACTTTAGACAGTAACTTTCTTATGAGACACAAAAATACTGTCAACGTGTCCGACAAACACTCAAATGGAGAACTGCCCAAAGACTTTCCCAACACAATGTTAAATGAATTCTAAGATCGACCAACAGCTAAATGACACGCTGCATACGTCTTGACAGATTAAATTTAGTAGGATTTTTTTCCGCTTATTATTCGCAAATACAAACAATAACGACGCGAGGAAATCAGTTATCACTGAGATTTTCGGATACACTGAGGAGATGTGTTTTGTGTCGTTTGGTTTTATTGCATGCTGTGAGAAGGGTTCCTTTAAAAAGAAGGAACTTACACAATTTAAACTTTCAATTTGCTATACAAAAAATAAATTTTCAATTTGTTGCTTTTAAGTTGTGTTTCGAACTTTTTTTAAATTTTAAAGATAAAAGAAAATGTGATTTGTGGTCAATATTTAACTTTTCTCTTTTAATTTAAAATTACGTTTATTTTTCATACAAAACAGGTAAGTAACATATTATACCATTTACAATTATTAAATGTCAAATATAATTATAATTAAAATAAGGCTTCTTAAATTTAAAAAAAAAGGAAAAAAAACGTTAAACGCTGTTAAAGTATTGTTTGCATGAATAAATGTTCAAGGAGGTGACATATCAGAATTTGGGCCTGATATTTTCTAAGCTATGCACATCATTCGTTTATTCTACTGGGATATAAAATTAAATAGAGCAATTTAAATCAATTTTTCAACAGAGTTCTTTTATTTTTAAAGTTCTCATAATTATTGAGGCCATGGTGTTTACATCCAGTAAAATTACTTCATTGATCATAAATAAATCATAAATACATCATACAGTTTCCAACTGAATATTAAAATAAACATGTCATAATTACGGGCAAAAAGTGAGATCACATAGTAATAGAAAAGTTATCAATATTGAGTTTTAAAAAATTTGCAGATTAAAACATTTACTTGCAAATGTTTACATAACAAGAAACTCTTAATATACATCAAAACGGTGCATTTTTCATAACATACAGACACTAATTACCATTGAGAAAATTTTAAAACCAGAAAAATGCTACTGAACTAGCGTTGAGCATGCGTTGAAAGGACTTTTCTTAATATAAAAGAATATATATTGTAATTCTTAGGATAATATAAAAATAAATTTTTATGAATAAATCAGTATGAATAACCCAGTAAATCATTTCTAATGTTACATTTTTATATTTTCAAGCAAATATTAGATTTCGAAGATGAATTTGAGAATATTGTTCGCCTAAAAAAACTTTTAAATATTGTTGTGTATAAAATATTATATTTATATATTTTTTGTACAGAGATCAAAATTTTTCATACCTATATAGATTTTTTTATTAATTGTAATATAAAATTAAATGTATTAAGCCTATATCGAATACCAATGCAATTTTCACAAAATAATCCGCTCTTCATAATATCTTATATTATAATACAAGCAAAAATTGTGTGTGTGTAGGCATGTAAATGTTATCTTAAAAACGGCTCAAACGATTTTGACTAAATTTTGTATTTTACCTTTTTCGAGCACGAGGACACACTTGGGCTATGTCATGTGTTCGAGAAAATTCGATTAGTGGGTCATTTTGGATCATAATGCATCTGGGTCAAGCTAATTATATCTAAAAAAAGGCTCAATCGATTTTGACTAAATTTTATATCCAACCGTTTTGGGGCACGAGAAAATAGTTGGGCTAGGTCACATGTTCGAGAAATTTCGATTAGTGGGTCATAGTTAGAGGTGAGTTAGAGGTTTTTCGCGATTTCTCAAAATTTGATTTTTTGGCTAAGGCGAGTTTTGAAACTCACATCCTCATTTCTAGAAAGAAATTATGATATATGTCCATGAATTATTTAGAAATAAATGCATATTTTTTTATGGTGTTTTAAGAAATCGGTTTCAGCGTTTAAATTGCGTTATGATTGTTTTTCATTCCAAATACTAGTGAAACGGAAAAATATGCGATTAGTGCAAATAAAAAATATAATTTGAATTGAAAATCATTAATTAAGCGTCTAAAGATGAAACATGTTTGCTTTAAAAAGAAAAACGCATAATGTACTATAGTAAAAATACCCAGTTAAATAGAAAATGGAATACATTGTTATACAATGTTTTGATACACTGCAAAAAAAGACTTAGTTTGTTAATTTAGAGAAATATAATATAATCTGGAACTAAAATATACAGTAACCTTTTTAGGGTGTCGTTCATCTGACGAAACTGGTGTTTCGTTCATCTGAATTCGTGTCGCTCCTTTGTCCTTCTGCCTGTCCTTCACAGTGCCCGTTCTCAGAAACTATATATGTCGGAGACTTGAAATTATGCATACTTAGAGCTGAACACCTCACATCAAACGAAAAATTATAAATTTTGTTAAAAGTCGTATATTTAACCCTCTGGGCTCTAACCTGCGTATTTTAAGCTTTTTTTTTATAACTCAGCCCCTAATTAAGTTGAAGACTTGAAATTTTGCATAATTATAGCTAAACACTTGCGATCACACGATAAATCGTAAAAAATTCAAAAAGTCTTGTATTTACCGCTACGGTCTCTAACTTGTGTATTTTAAGTAATTTTTCTAACTCAGCCCCCTAATTAAGTTGCAGGTCTGAAATCTTCCATACTTATAGCTGAACACTTGCGATCACATGACAAATCATAAAAATTTCAAAAAGTCTTATATTTACCCTTCCGGTGTCTAACTTGTGTATTTTAAGCAATTTTTCTAACTCACCCATAATTAAGTTGGATACTTGAAAACATGCATATCTATAGCAGAAAATTGCAATCACACGAAAAATCCTAAAATTTTCAAAAAGTCTTATATTAATACTTATAATTTCTTATATACCGTCCGGGCTCTAACTTGTGTATTTTAAGCAATTTTTTATCCCCCCCTTTTCACCCCGGGGGCACTTTTCTAACTTTTGCCGACAACCCTTTGACCACTCTTTCATATTATGCACCAAAGATTTACATATTTTAGTTCCACTTTTTATCACCAGGGTGCGCCTACGGTCGGGTGCTATGGGCCCGACTCCCTCGACTAATATATCTACGGATAGGTTGTAAAGCGGAGTTTCGTTCTGAAAGAGGTTTGTTTAGAATAGAGTGTGCCCCTGGTTACAAAATGTGGAACTAAGAGATTTTGAAAAAGAATAACGTGTTTTGAAAGGAATATTAAACGAAACTTTATGTGCGATTTGTGATCACACTTACCTGCTTGTTAGAGTTACACACGATTCTGAAAAGCGTTCTTTAGCTTTAGCATCGTTAGGCTAATGTCAGACGAACGTTTTTTTCCCCTACATATCATCCCTTCACAATGCTTGCGGCATTCTGTAGGGATGATATGCACGGAAAAAAGCGTGCAAAAAGACTTTCGTTTGACATTAGCCTTAGAGACCAATATATATTCGAGATTCAAACAAGCGTTACTGTCGGTGATTCGTTAACTCATAACTTTTCATTTAAGAACGTTATTAGATATTCCTAAATATATGCGTAAAGAACAACTCGAAAAGTCTTTTTAAATAACACAAACAATGTTGCATATGTATAAATTTGCAACTCTAATTGTTTTGAAATAATTCACGATTATAACCAAATGCTAATAAATATTAAAATTTCATCACACTTTTCAAAAGGTTATTGATGAATAATGAAAACACAATTAGATAGTTAAAACATGATAGTTTAAACCAACCCTTTTTGATACATTTGACAATATTTAAACGTTAATTACTATTTGATTACAATCATTATTTGATTAAGAAAATTTCGAGTTGCAACTTTAGCCATATTTAACTTTGTTTGCGTTATTATTATTTTTTGAGTAGAATGTTACGAATATATAATAATATTTTTTGTGATGTTCTTAAACCAAAAGTTTTGAGGTAAGAAAACGGCGACAATAATTTATAAACATATTGTATATATGGTGAAAATTGCATAATTCCTGATAATACACTATTTCCTCTTATCTTTTAGATTCGTGATAAAAAAACACTTAATGAAATATTTGTGTCAGAAAATAGCTAGTTTTAATTTGACATCAGCCTTAAAAGAAATCAGCGTAATACTTTTATTTTCGGCGGAGGGGGGAGGGGGGGGTCACAGATTTGAACATATGAAAAAGAAATTTCAATATGTGAACTATATAAATTGTGTTTCTATATTATTCATAATTTATACTTCATAAATATTTTTCCCTTGAAAATTTCAATTTCTTTTTCATTTTTTATGACTTTTTTTCTTTCAATATAATAAACGAACAATGCAAAACATATATTACTCATTAAAAAACTTTTTGTAAAAATGATTAAGTTATCTTTATAACATCATAAAAAAAAGATTTATGTACTTACTGAATCTACATAAGTTATTCCAGCAGAGAAAAATATATTTATAGAAATGTAAATGCAATAACTTCTAACCAAACAAGCGCATTATTTACTTATGTCCTTGTTTTTCTAAGTAACTTAGTGGAATGGATGATATATATTAGATGCAAACCGCATATTTATTGCTTATACGCTAATGCTTATTCTCTGGTAGATTTATGTTCTTTGAACGACTATTGATATATCTCTGTAAGACTTCTACATTTGCTTAAGTCTGAGCATTTCTTGCATGGATAATTCAATTAATCATTACAATTTATAGCTTACATTCTTCAGTATTTATGCTGGATTCTTTTAAGTGGTTTTAAGTTTGAAAATAAGTTAAATTTTTATTGACGAAATTATTAAGTGAAAACACTGCAATATTAATTTAAAATGCTATGTTTACTGCATCCAATACAAAACGAACGTAGGTACATTAACATCTAGTTATACTCTATATGTCATTTTTAATACTCATTTTTAGTGCTATAAATCTAGAGTTAGATTAAATCAATAAATTAAAATAGCCTGTTATTTTATGGATATTTATGTTTACTACTAAGGCAATATTTGTTTTTACATTTTTGGTTACTTACAATATGTGTAAGCAAATTATTGGAAAACTGTGAAAAAACTATTTTAAAATAGGCATTAACTTTATAAATAAGAAAATGTATACATACGTTTTTAATAGTTGTTCTTAATAACGTAATTTTCTATAGAAAAAAAAATATTCTTTTTATGTTAATATGAAATTATTTAAAGAAAATCATCTATATGTTTATCATGTAAAAGAAAAAATGAAATTTACGTTTGTTTTTTATTAAAAGTTAATTTATTTTATGACAAACCATAATAATAAATAAAAAAAAGATTGTTTTCATTGAACTAAAAACTTGATTTTCAAGTTTCAAATATCCTCTAGAGAATAAATTCATGGAACCTGTCTTAAGTTCCTTAAATAATGTGGAAATACCCTTCAGTTGATATTTGTACCCCAGTTTAAAAACAATATAAACCCTAAAATTAGGATTCGTTTTAACAAAAGATTGTAAACCAGCGTTTAAGATATATTCGCCAAAACTTAGGTGTCAAGATTTTTTTGCGATAAACAATTTAAACCCTTTAACTCGTGCATCCCCTGTACATCCTCTGTGCGAAAACAAAATTAGTAAAAATTAAAAAAAATACAAATTTTTAAGCGATTACGTTTTAGAAATTGCTTAGTCAGAGGATACCAATGCAAATGATAATATGTTTTAATGATAATATAATTCATATTTCAAATACATGGAGATTTCAATAATGCAATAAAAAAACAATGGTCGAAACGATTTCAAATAAAATTTAAGTTACAATCTCCAACAGGGACCTTGTACCTTTTAAACGCGTCGAAAATTAACGAAAAACTTCAAAGTTTGAATTAGTCTATCTTTAAAGCATTCTTATGTATAAACATGAAATTTTGGTTATTGATTAAACAGATTATGCTTTGTAATATGCTACGATTAGAAATGTATTAACCCTTTACAGAATTTGTGTATTGTTAAAATCAAAATAGCTCTTTTTTCACCCCATAAGTCATTGCGCGCATGATATCTTGAGAAAGTATGTATGGATTGGCATAAAATTCGGTAAAGATACTAAACATATATGTGTATTTAAAATGATCTACTCTTAGGCTAAAATTATTTCATTAACTATATAAAAAAAATATTTTCGTAAAAAAAATAAAAATTTTGTATTTTTAATGAATAAAAATAGTCATAACTAAAAATATTACCATTGTAAATATTTAAAAGTAGATCATTTTAAACACACATATTTGTTTAGTATATTTATCAAATTTAATGAAAATCCATACATACTTTCTCAAGATATCATGCGCGCAATGACTTATGGGGTAAAAAAAAGAGCTATTTTGATTTCAACAATACACAAATTCTGTAAAGGGTTAATAAATTTCCGTTGGTAGTATATTACAAAGCACAATCTATTTAATCAATATCCAAAATTTCAATTTTATACATAAAAAGGTTTTGAAGGTAGATTAATTCAAACTTTGAATTTTTTCGTTAATTTTCGATGCTTTTAAAAGGTACAAGACCACTTAATATTCATAGCCTACATAAGTAACGCCTATGCGTTCGCAAGTTAATTTTAATCCAATGGCAGCATTGTTTTCAAATTCCCGTTTGCATTTCAATATTTGCAATGTTTGCATTTCATATTTATAATCCCTTTTGCAATTCAATTCACTCCCAAACGCATATCCCTTTCTCACACAGCTTTCGCCAGATTTAGAACTGGTATATCATATAGGTAAACTGCGTTAAGAGCTTCATCTGTGCACAGTTGTGACAACCAGTAATTAGGATCTCGTCATCAATAAAGACTCTGTCAGGAGACAGAAAAAGAAACTTTAAAAGAAGATACAGGAGGAGGAATATCTTGAAGGATGGAAAATTACAACTATATATTTTTTTATGGTAGACATAATAACACGATCTTCATAGAAAAAAGTGAACAAGCGCAACGTCCAGAGAAATATGAAGCACATATCACTAATGACGTGCGAAAATGTGCGTGTCCATTTCTTCGAGCATATTTCTGTTTTATGGACATCAGAAATGCAAAAGGCTGAAGATTTGAGTACTCTATTTAATCTAGCTCCGTTTTAGTTGGTAAAGGTTTCGGGTCAAGTGGTTCTACCATCTAGTTTAGACAGATGATGTCTCTATCAGAGAGGGAGCTCGTTCGTATGAAGAATGCATATCAAATGTTGAAGTTCTCTTCTTGATTTTTCCAAAGCAGACTTTATTCTGGCTTAGAAAAATTATATAATGATTTTGCTATTTCTTCGCAGTGGCCGGAAGGAGGTGTCTAGTGATCCAAATATTCCAAACCACGTTCAGACAACATGGTGATATTTCTTTCGTATTTCTCTCGACGGCGCTGCTAGCCCCCTTTTTTCTATGAAGATCGTTTTATTTTTTCGACTATCTAAAAAGATGCTTGTAATTTTATTCCTCTAAGATCGTCCTCCTCCTGTATCTTCTTTCCAAGTTTTTTTTACTGCCTCCTGGCCAAGTTTTTATCGATGACGAGATCTTTATTCCCTGCTGTCACAATTCTTGCTATTTTTACTTACTTATACGCAAAAAGCTATAAAAGTCACTTAATTCAAAATGCACATAACTATTAAATAATACAAATCAGAGCTTCTTTATACATTTCGTGCACTAAACATGACATTTCAAGTAAATTCAGCTAAAATAACTTAAATTTAACATTTTTAAAATTTTTGATAAAAAGGTTCAAAAATCAGCATTTGAGCCAAACTTCAAGCCATTTGCGGCAAATGAAGGAATTGTCCGAAAAATCTCAATTTTTTTGTGTGAACTTAGTACCACCAGTGGCAACTTCTCCGCACTACCCATCATCGAAAAAAGAAAAAAGTTTTTTTTTCGGCCAACCCTATTACACAGTGTGTAATACACAGTCTTTATACTTTTTAAACATTTCAAAAATGAAAATGTCAAAATTAAGATTTTAAATTCATTTTTAAACAATGTTAAACTAAATAACATGGCACAAACATGTTTACTTTAATACACCATGTCAGTTTTACAAATCAATTTTTAAACAGAGAATTTAAAGTGTTTTCAATATTCATTTAATCTATTTTTCTATTATACGGATGTTTGGAAACCATTTCATTTATTTCTTTATCCTGAATCGCCCAAAAGAAAAATGGCTTATGTGGAAAATCTGAAGAATATTTTTGATATAATATAATATCAAAACAAAATGTTGTGTCATTTCGTTTTATAAATGGTGTGGGAAATTTTAGCCTTCTTTAAAGAAAAATACAGAGAGGGATTTGGTACACTGTAAAAAGAAAAATCTCTAATTCAACAGATGTTAAGTTACGGATATCTCTATGCTTACTATAATTTTATCTGTAGCCTGTACAAAAAAAAAAAAAAAAAAAAAAAAAAAAAAAAGATGTAAATCTACAAAACTTGTTTTTGTAAAGCTACAGAAATCTATAGTTTCAAAAAAGATTCTACAAAAATTACAGTAATCTTACTAAAATTTTATCTGTAATCCGGGCTGCAGTTACATAAGCAGTTCTGTGCATTCCAATTTATTAAACAATTCTTAGTAACCTTAAATATTTTTTGATTTTCAGTGGAAAAGTTTATCTGTTACATGTATTGTTCTAGTTGCTGTTACATAAAAAGTTCTAGGAATCCCGGTTTCCTAGAAAAATTTTAGTAACTTTACTAATTTTTTTTTTTTTACAGTGTAAAATGTCGTTCTTCACAAAATTAAATATTTTCAAATATCCTTTTATTATTTGTATTTCATAAGCATTAAGTTACTTAAATACACTGATTGCTATCTTTTCATATTTTTAAAAAACTTTTTTCGGTGCATTGACAGGGTATTGTGTACAATGTTATTTGTCATATTTTGTGAAAAGGACTTTTTTATATTAAGAACCCTACAAATTATAAGCAAAAATCTTGGCAAAATTGGGGACTCTTTTTATAAAAACTTTAATTTCTCTTCTAATGTACATGCCATTCTTATAAAAACTAACATAATTTATCAATTTATTACAATAAGGCACTTAAACATAATTTATAGTTTGAACGCTTTTGCTACATTAGTTTTTACAGGGTTGTCCAAAAGATATTCGTACTTTTTCAATTTGTTGATGGTCCCCTTTGGGGTTTCGCGAAAAAATATTCGCGAAAAAATATCTTACCTGTACTATTCTGTTTACACACCTCGCGTTTCAGGATAATTCCTCATGTATTTTTTTTACATATTTAAGAAAATGTCAAAAATCGCAATTGGCCGGTTACCTTTGGCCATATTGTGTATAGCCAGATTGCGTTGAAATTGATATATGATAATTAAGTATATTGCATTTAATGCTGGTTTTAAAGGGACACTTAAAAGAATCCCGTTACATTAATCTGCATGGAAGGAACTCCTTTTAGGTACATTATAATTAAACAGTGTTTGTATAAAAAGTAATGCGACCAAATTGGGGAAAAGTTATCTCATGAAGATATCGCTGCAAACAAGTAATATTCTTCAAAATAACAGCCTTTATCATTGATGCACTTCGGCCAACGAGTTGTCCACGCACGGAAGGCGTCCCGGAAGTTCTCTTTCAGGGGCGTCCTTCAGGAACAGGTTCGAAGCAGCTTTGCCCTCTGCTGTGGTCTCGAGGTGGTGTCCTTTGAAGGATGTTTTCACTCGGGAAACGGGAAATAATCCACCGGAGCTAGATCTGGACTTTAGGGGGCTGAGAAAACGTTGCAATGTCGTTCAGGGTCAGGTAGTCGTTGACTACGAAGCTCGTGTGTCTTCATGTACCATTCAATTGGCGGCAATTCCTGTCTCGATTGAGCATTCCATTTATTTGTTTTAGCACTTCCACGTAGAAAGCACACTCGACGGTCTGTCCCTCAGGTATAAATTCGTGGTGGCCCACACTTTTTGCGTCAAAGAAGACAATGAGCATGGCTTTGTCCTTTGAAATTCTTAAAAAATTTGCTTTTGATAGACTTTCGCTAACGGACACTTTCTAGATCACGACCAATTTTCTGTAGCCGTTTTCAAAAGTCCCACACGAAATTTAATGGCGTAGCGCTGTTCGTTAGAATGTTGTATTTTTAAGCTTCAGCCGACCTAGGGACATTGGTCCACTAAAACCACGGTACGAAATACATGGATAACCGTAGGCGAGTGATGCCTGGGGCGAGTTGAAGCTGAATTCCGCCTCCACTGATCGTGACTGTAGCATACTCACTGCGACGTACAGCCGCGTCAGAAAAAAGCAGGTCCCCTACTTTTTATACAAAATCTGAATTGCACCATTTTAAAGAAATTCAAAATTATATATATATATTACTTAGGCGTACTATAAAGAGCTTTCTGCGGAAAATGATATGCATAGAACTTATCGTTCATTTAGAAGGACACACAAAATATTTTGTACCTTTTAAATGCAATTAAAATCAACTAAACATTCATGGTTGGAATTAGCTTACCTATATACACATCTTTATTTATAATCACGATTTTTAAAAAATTAAACAGAGTGTGCTTTTAAAGGTACTGACGTTAAAAAATGTACTAGTATTTTACTGACTTTTTATATTATTGAAATTAAAATATTTCTGTTAACACCTTTTAAAACACCGAATCGATAGAAATTCGCAATTAAGTGTTTGTACTCCACAAACTTTTCATGACATGATCACTGAACATTTTGTGCACTTGATTGTAGATTAAAATCATTACAAGAATTATCAAAATTGCAGACACATATACTGACACAGTCTTATAAAACAAATTGATTAAGGGATATTCAAAGGAGATTATACGAAGAATCCAGTTGAAAAGTTAAAGCTCTGAAAACTTTTTCGTAACACAATCACCGCGCATTTTGCCCCATAGAATACCTAAACAAGACAAGTTTCAAACATATCCTTTGAAGCTAGACGTTAAAAATATGATGCACAAGCAATTCCTCTTCAAAAAGCTAGATGCACAAAATATCAAAAAATATCGCGGGAATGCTTGCCAAAACTCTGTTTTACTTTTGACAGTAACTTTTTTAGGAGACACAAAAATACTGCCAACGTCTTCGCCAAACCCTCAAATGGAAAATTGCCCAAAGGCTTTCCCAACACAATGTTGAATGAATTCTAAGATTGACCAACAGCTAAATGACCCGCTGCATACATCTTGACCGATTAAATTTAGTAGGATTTTTTCCCGCTTATTATTCACAAATACAAAAAATAACGACGCGAGGAAATCAGTCATAACTGAGATTTTCGGATGCATCGAGGAGATGTGTTTTGTGTCGTTTGGTTTTATTGCATGCTGTGAGAGGCGTTCTTTCAAAAAGAAGGAACATACACAATTTTCAAATAAAGAAATATTGCTTACAATTTCACAATAGTCTGTAAGATATTGAAGAAATAGTACCACGATATGTATGACGTATTCTGATCGAAAAATAACTTTAGGTATTGCACGTTTAGTATGGTAGAAAAATGTATAAAGTATCTGTGGAACAAAGTGCTGCACGGTTTGTTCTAAAATTACCTAGTTTTCTAACTTTTAAACTTTTCTGACATGTTAAACTTTCAGTTTTTTATATAAAAAAAATAAATTTGCAATTTGTTTCTTTTAATTTGTATTTCCATTTTTATTTCTTTTTTTTTTTCAATTTTAAAGATAAAAGAAAATGTGATTTTTGGTCAAGATTTAACTTTTCTCTTTTAATTTAAAATTACGTTTTATTTTTCATACAAAACATGTGAGCGACATATTATACCATTTAAAATTATTAAATGTCAAACATAATTATTAGCATAAAAGTACCTAAACGTAAAAATAAGGCTTCTTAATAATAAATAAAAAAAATAAACGTATAAATAAAAAACGTCCCTCAGATATAAATTCGTGGTGGCCCACATTTTTTGCGTCAAAGAAGACAATGAGCATGGATTTGTCCTTCGAAATTCTTAAAAAAATTGCTTTTGATAGACTTTCGCTAACGGACACTTTCTGGATCACGACCAATTTTCACCATTAAAATATTGTTTGCATGTATAAATGTCACATTCAACGAGGTGGCATATCAGAATTTGGGCCTGATGTTTTCTAAACTATGCATAGCATTCACATATTATACGGGGATATAAAATTAAATAGAGAAATTTAAATCTACTTATCAACAGAGTTCTTTTATTTTTAAAATTCTCATAATTAATGAGGCCATAGTGTTTACATCCTGTAAAATTACTTCATTGATTATAAAAAAATCATAAATACATCATTTAGTTTCCAACTGAATACTAAAATAAATATGTCATATTTACCGGCAAAAAGTAAGATCGTATAGTAATAGAAAAGTAATCAATATTGAGTTTTAAAAATTTGTAGATTAAAACTTTTACTTGCAAATATTCATAGAACAAGAATACCTCAATATACATCAAAACGGTGCATTTTTCATAACAAACAAGAAATGAGTTACCATTGAGAAAATTTTAAAACCACGAAATGAACTAGCGTAGATCACTCGTTGTAAAACTTTCCTTAATATAAAAGAATATCTATTATAATTCTGAGGGAGAACATAAAAATAATTTTTTATGAATATAATACAATAAATCATTTTTAATGATATATTTTTATATTCTTAAGCAAATATTAGATTTTGAAGATGAGTTTGTGATTATTGTTGGCCTAAAATGCTTTTAAATTTTTTTGTCTACAAAATATTATATTTATATATTTTTGTATAGAGATCAAGATTTCACATATCTACATACACTTTTTTATAATGTAATACAGTATTAAACATATTAACACTATATTGAATACCAATGCAATTTTCACAAAATAATTTACTCTTCATAATATATATGCTTAAAGGTTAAACAATGGAACAAAAAATAATCTCATATTTATTCTTTCATAATCATCGATTAAATTGTTCCTTTATTACACGCCTTTTTTTAAAGTGCGCGATGAAATATCAGTATTTAAGGAATTTATGAATTCATCCTGTACAAATCAAATGTATCTGTTTGAAGTTTGAAGCCACATATGATGGTCATACAGCGCACGAACACGCTGAAGTGGCGTTCATTTCAAAGAGTAGCGTTTGAATAGCATTTTCCCATATATAAAAGATTTGCCCAATACTCTGCTAGAATGTTACAAACCATACCATACTATGCATTTACTAGAGAATGCATTAATACATATTGTAAAATCAATATTTTTATAGTATTCTAAAACCTGAAACATCTTCTGCAAGACATTAAAAAAAAAAAAAAAAAAAAAAAAAAAAAAAAAAAAAAAAAAAAAGACAAATATTCCCTATGAAAATAACCTATGAAAATAATCTATGAAAATAGTATCATGAAACCGCAAAAGAAAACACATAATAATCGCTTCCAAGTTATCCGTGATTGCGAAAAGCATGCTTCCTTTTTAGGGACCAATATTAGTTTGCTATTTAACGCTACCGTTACCGTTGTTAAATGACACCTTTTAAAAGATTTCGATTTATTGTTTTTCATTTGTAATTTTTAGATTAAACTAATTACAAATCATATTATTACATTGATGTTTTTTATGCATAATATATTAAAAACTACAAGCAAAATACATATAAATCAAAATTTTAAAAGGCTGGCATTTGATACTGGCAGAAATAGTGTTAAAGATAGATTTTGAAAACAAAGTTTTTTTTTTTTTTACTACCACTAATTTTCGAAAACTTTTCCAGGTAGTTTTTTTGCTAGTTTAAAAAGTCTTCTCAACTCCACTTTTTGGGTTCAAGGGTTCTATTAATTCTAAATTAAATATGTTCATGTTCTACAAACATATTTTACAGGCACACAAAAGAAACCAACATCACAAACATTAAATTTTTTATTATTTGCTTAATTTCGCATGTGTAAATTCAATTATGCTGCCTAAAATGCTTAATTGTGAATTGAACTCATCATAAAGAACGATTTTCCGGTATAAAAAGTTAAAAACAAGCATAAAAATAGTTAAAAGGTGCTAAAAATGATATTATTATATACCGAGATCTTTCAAACGCACACGCCCTCATTTACAAGGGAAAGAAGTGACTCATTTTTTTTCCCTTGAAAATGAGCACGCATGCGTTCGAAAGATCTCGGTATATAATAACATCATTATAAATTTTAGCAACTTTTAAGTAATTGTATGCTTGGTTTTAACTTTTTATATTAATAACAAGGGGAAAATTCCTTCACGGCACTAGTTTATAAAGTGTTTTGATTTTAACGATTTTCCGGTTTGAGAAAATTGATTAATACACAATGAAAACTACTCAGAAACGGTTTTCAGAAACCACTGCTAGAAAAAGAAATTTCTTTTGATAAATGCTTTTTTGAATCTTTAAAATATATTGGTTTCTGAGTTTTCTAAAAATTAAGAACGCTTTCTGCACTCATAGGTAAAAAAGAATGATTATTGTAAATTTTCGTTTACTGTTTTTTATATTTTCCTGGGATAAGAAACCCTTGTCTTTTATTATTGTGTATGTATGTATGTATGCCAAATGTCGAATATATATTTAATTCAATTGCACATTCATTTTATTTTATTTGGAATTTTCCTTTTACTCCCATATCTTTACTAAGTTTTCTATAAAATACGTCAAAATGAGGTAGAGACTTAACTAATAAGTAAACACAATACTTTTGAAAGAGATGTTTTAATACCTTTTATTTTCAAAGAAAGAAAACATTTTTTTCTTTCATTTTCCTAAAAGAGGTAAACTAATTGTGTTAGAATTTTCGTCATAGAAATATTTTCGTCAAGAAGCCAAAAGTTTTGTTTATTCTTTGTGTGGAAGAAAGTAATTTATCTTTATGATTATGCGAATAAAACAATTGTGTATTTTTTTAATGTAATAAACCATGCTAAATGGCCTATCACTGTAAAAGCCAAATAAAATTATGCGTTTTATGTTAAAATCTTCTTGTAAACGGACTCTGTAATCTTTAAAAAAAATTTCATTTGAGTATTTTATTATTAAATCATATTATTAAATCGCTGTATGAAGAAATGCTTTTTAATTAATATAAAATGTTATTATGAAGATAACATAATAAAAAATAATACACAGAAAATTAAGAGGATTTTATAACTACATCTCTACCAATTTGAATTGTATGAACGTTTGCACTAGATTTTTACAAATTTTTGCACCTGATTTTTTTATGAGTTTTTTATAAGTTGCGTTTCAAAACACAAGTTAATTAAACAATACATTTCGAAATTTTAGTGTTTATTACTAAATTAAATACAAGCTGTGAAAAATTATTTTAAAGTTTGCAACTTTGGAATTTTAAAAAGAAAATTAACGAAATAACATGTCTTCTTTTGCAATTTTTTGATTATCAGGTCTCTACGAAATTTCGGCAGAATATACGAGGGAGTATCGATAAGTTTTTGCCCTCACATAAAAATAATTGAGTACAATTTATGAAATTGCTACATTGTATTAGTCATTTTCTATATAGTCACCGTGCACAGTAACACATTTTTGCAAAGGCTATTTCAAAAAGAGGGGGGAGGATGTATTTCAGGAGGCGAGATACAAGATCCAAAGGGGTGTATTTTTCTAATTTTTTCCGACCCCCACATGTGACATATTGTTGGAAAGGCTTGTAACCACTTATTCATGTTATGCACATCCTGAGCCCCTCCCTCCAATTTGGCCTCCGGGGGCACTTTTCTAAATTTTGCGGACGCCATTCATGCCCCCCCCCCCCAAGTTGCAAATTTGGCGTAGGTTGTTTGCTGCAAAAAGAAAAGCACATAATATACTATGGTAAAAATGCCCATTTAAATAGGAAATAGAATATGTTGTTAGATAAGGTTTTGATACACTGCAAAAAAATGCATAGTTTCTTAATTTAGAGAAATATAATTCAATCTCGAACTAAAATATAGAATAATCTTATTATAGTCAACCACGATTCCGAAAAGCGTTCTTCTTCTTTAGCATCGTTAGAAACCGATATATTTTCGACATAACAAGTGTTACTGTCTGTGATTCGTTAACTCATAACTTTTCATTTAAGAATGTTATTAGATATGCGTAAATATATTCCTAAAGAACAACTCGAAAAGTTTTTTAAGGGGTCTCAGGACTCTTAAAGCTAAAAAATTTTCGAAATTTTAATTTTCTTAGATGTTAAACTCATATCTTTTCTGACCATTTTGATACAATTGTTTCCTTGTAATTCCCTTTAGAACAAAAGTTATGACTTTTAGAATTATACCCGCTCAATAGCTGAAGCGGCTTTTCTGGAATTTTGAAGACATTTTTCTGTAAATGAAGTTTTTGGATATAATGCGCACAATAAGTCTCTTTCTATTGTAAAAAAAAAAGAAAAAAAAATAAATAAAATCTCTTTTTTTAGTTGATTATACTGTTGAAATTTAAGAATTTAGTATTACATAAATACAACTCTGCATTAAAAATACAAAAATGTTTTAAATACAAATTTATTTAGGTTCAGGGGTTCCATATTTATTACGTTCTGAAGTATAAATAGGCACAAAATTTTCATTCTAGTTGCAAAATGTGATTTGCAATCCTGCGCGTAAGCTGTCATACCAATGTTCTGTTCGTAAAATATCTGACAGCTTGGAGCCCCCTATAAATGCTAATTCTGCATCTTGTAATTTTTTAAATACATGAAATGAAAGAACATACTTAAATCTTCCATCCCAATAAATATTGTGTTTTAAAATCATATACATTTTAAGATATTAAATGTTGTAAATGGTCTTTATTTCCCATTTTTTCCAATTTTAAGAGTCTTGAGACCCCTTAAATAACACAAACATTGTTGCATACACTCTAAAATAGAGAGGAGCGAAGAGTTCACTCTTTGAAAGACTGACAGGCATTTTCACTCTTTTCGGAGTGAATTTTATAAAAATACACTTCTTAAAGAGTGGAATTTTCCACTCTTAGAAAGCAGTGAAATGTCTCACTCCTGAAAGGGTGACTTACGTATGCATTGCTTATTAACCAATGACGACGCCGTTATATGATCAGAAAAATGATCACGTTTTCGTCCGCCATCTTACGATTAACAGGTTAGGATATCATTAAAATGATTCTTTCTTTATGGAACACATAAAGGTATGTCTTATTGCATTTTAATCATTTATTCTTGTAGATACGTTAAGATTATGAGCTAAGTAGTTGTTTTTTGTATAGAAAAAGATTGATCGTGGAGTGGTCAAAAGTAATTGTCTATTATATTTCTTCATGTAGTGGTTTGAAATGTAATTGTTTTAACAATTAAATAACACACAATCCTTAGTAAAAAATAATCAAACTTCATTAGTTCGGGCAATGAGAATTAAAAAAAATGAGTGTAAATATTTTGTACTTCCCATTCAATTCTGCGATGCAAAATACTTTTACCAACGATCGAAGAAAAATTATCTCTATCGTTTGAAAGGCTGACTGACTCAGAAGATATCTGGATTTTTTCAATTCATTGCAGACACGATGTAAACATTAATTTACCTATATATGAGGGGTTTTTTTTTTTGCTTTATTACTGATTGTTGATTATACACACTTGGAGTATTTATCATCATTATTATTGTTTCGGAGTTAAATATGATATTTGATGTTTAATTATACGAAAAGGTTGGTATATTATTTTTTTTAATTGTATGTAAGCATTTTTCTGCGGCTTATAATTTTAAAATTTCGAGACTGAGTAAAATTAAAAAAAATAATTATATACATTCTGCATCAGTTATTAAATTTCTTTCTATTGTAAACGCATTTTCTACGTTTTTGATACACGTAATCTTTGGCACTAAACAATAAAACGTGATATTTAAGCATTGGAATATAATATTTTGTAAGCATGTTTTGAAGTTTATCGATGACTGCTTTAGTATATATTTTTTTAAAGTTCATATTTACTTACATAATATAGGACTGAATATTTTTTAAAGAGATTAATAACTACCTTTTTTTACATTAAAATGTTTTTCAAACAATAAGAATATTTCATATGCAGTCATTTAATTTATTTTTATATTACCTTTTTTTCTATTTCCGAGGTCAATTTTTTCCTATAAAACATATACAATCTATTTTGCTCAATTTCACAAAATGCAATATCTACACAGATAAAAAGATTCAATTAAATATGGCTTATCGTGCCGTTTCATTAATAAGTATTGTATTAATTCCATTTTTCAGCAATAACGGACGAAAATTAGAAATCATGATTAAATTAAGGGATATTTTTAAAAGAAAAATATATGCATATTCCAGACAACTTAAAATTTAGAATCCATGTTCATATTAAATAAAACAAAAGCAAATCACAGCGGTTTAAAAAAAAAAAAAATACAGATTCTTAATATTTAAATCATGCTTAGAACTTATTTTAAAAATATGTGATTTTATAAGCTTTGTTTTTTAATTGGAAATATTAAAAATATTTTAGAACAATAGGACTTTGCAAAAGTAGCAATAATTTACGGAAAAAGCACAGTTTTATATTTAAAACAAAAATTTAAATCAAATTGTTAAATATATAACATCCACCTATAAAAAAGTTATTAATAAAACTTTAAAAATAACATCTTTATAGGGCATGCAATAAAAGCAAACACAAAGAATAAGACTGGAATAAAATATTTTAGTTTATTTCTCTCAGTAACCTAATTTAGCTTCCTATGTAACTTTAACTGAATTTTTCCTTAAAATTTCAACTAGGGTTACAAAGTATGAATTAAATAAATATTGCTAATAATGTATTTTATTCCAATCTTTACCACTCTTGTATCTATTTTCATTGCATGCTGTAAAAGATATGATTCTTTTAAAATGACCATAAAAGCAAAATAAAAGAAGAATCGACTACATAAAAAATGAACTTTCACTCATATGAAAGGTTGACTATTCACTCCTACCAGGGGTAAAAAACCGCACTCCTGTAGGAAGAATGAATAGTCATGCCTCCGAAAGAGTGATTATCTACCCCTGTTTTGAGTGAATATTCACTTCCCAGGAGTGACTATTCACTCTTTCAGAGAGTCAAAAATTTCACTTTTGCTCAGAGTGAATAGTCACTCTAAAGAGTTTGGGCATATTTTGACTCTGCGATAGAGTGGTCACCCCTTTTTATTTAGAATGTATTTATAAATATGCAACTCTAAAACTTTTGAAATAAATAACGATTATAACCAAATGTTAATAAATATTAAAATTTCATCATATTTTTCAAACGGTTATCGATGAATAATGAGCACACAATTTGATAGTTACAACAAAATAGTTTCAACGAACGCTTTTTGATAAATTTGATAAATTTTAAATATTAATTAATATTTTATTACAATCGTTATTTGATTAAGAACATTTGGAGTTGTAACGTTATGCATATTTAACTTTGTTTGTGTTATTATTATTACTTTTTGACTATAACATTACGAATATGATAATATTTTTCGTGATGTTCTTAAATCAAAAGTTTTGGGGTAAGAAAACGACGACAATAATTTATAAACGTGCTGTATATATGGTAAAAACTGAATAATTCCTGAAAATACTCTATTTCCACTTATCTGCTCAATTCTTGTTAAAAAAACAGTTAATGACTTATACTTATTTTGATACACTAGACTGATTTCACTATATTCAAAACAGAGAAATTGAGATATTATATATATATATATATAAACATTTAATTAAAAACAAAAATATAGGGTAAATTGGGTGAAGATGCCGTAGTTTTCTTAATTTTTTGTTTTAAAAATCGCCTGTTGTTTTTATTTGTTATTCATTGATTCCTTGTTGAAGTTTACACCCTTATGTATCATTTAAATCCTTATTTCATTTTACAGATATCATATAAAGCTTCAAAAATTTTGTTTTTGTAAACACTTGCATTTCGCCATCTTACCCATACCTATGGGTAAGATGCCTTGTGGAGTTTCAATGTAAACAATAATTTTTGTGAAGCAGTATAAAACATAATGGAACGAATAAAAGTAACTTTAATATTTTAGACATACTAAAGTTGTTAACTTACTTAATATTAGGAAATTACAAAATATGAATGCAACAAATGTTGTCCATTTAATAAAAGGACAAACTAATATTTGAAAAGAAAGTTATGTTCTACTTATCATTTAAAAGAATTATAGCTCTTAAGTATGCCTATTTTTAACCATTATAATAAGTTTAAATACGATAAAGTCATTGTGATTAAGGGCTTTAGAGTGCAGATTATTTGTTGGTGTTTTTCATATGCCCCTTTGTTCTTTTCAGCTATAATTCAGATCTGCCACAGACTGCACATATGTTTAGGCACTTTGAGCAACTTTTATATAACCAACAGTTTCACTGAATGCCTTTGATTCAATCACATTTTTCAAAGATTTTATTGCAACCTTATAAGGACATTCTTAACGCTGATTCTCATTCACTTAGAAAAAAAAATCCCCATCCCCTGAATCTTGGTAGGAAATTTAATCCGTTATCTTTTCAAAGCAGATCAAATAAACGTGGTTTTAGAGTCTGTGGTATCTTGATGGAGATTGGGGAGCGTAGCTCATAGGTGGCAGAAGGCCCTAGTTATCTAAAACTATATTATGTACTGCCGATATTTACATTTATTAAAATTATTTATAACCGTATTTAACATCAAAATTTAACAATGATTAAAATTAATAATTATTAAACACTTATTTATAACGCCAATAAAATTTGTTTATAAGGCAAAATACATATAGAAACCTTTCAAATTATGTTCACCTTAGATTTTAATATTTCTTTATGTCATTTTAAAGATTTAGAAAATTTATAATTTTAACTAATAATTTTTTTTAATAAGTTAATGAAAATCACGATTTAATCATTGATTTAAATTATCTGATTAAAACTGTTGACAAGTTAGTTAATATACAAGAGTAATTTAAACAATGAAGAAACAACCAGGCATTTGACAGCAACGGAAAATAACCGGCATCTTACCCCAAGGAAAAAACACTGGCATTTTACCCCCAAAAATTTTCGTCGACCTACCCCAAAATATTGGGTAAGGCGCCGGTGCCCCCCCCCCCCACACACACACACTAACGTGAAGAAGTGGACACCGGCTACCATTTATGCATTGCAGAAGGGCCAGGTACCGGTCCTCTCTAAAAACATCGGATTTATTTCTCTGGTGTTTAAACTAAGACTTATATAGGCAAATAAAGAAGTCACGTAAAAGATTTTTGACTCCTACCAGAAGTTTTTTGACGAAACAGCAATGAAAAAGTACCGCTTAATTTTTATTTTTAAAGAACGCTGGGCGGCGTTTCCCTACAGCGCCTGCGTATATGACAACTACGTGATTCGCCATCTTGTACAACACGGCATCACCTCAAGTTAGCCTATACAAACACAGATGTTTCGCTGTGCAACGCACAGCCTCACATCAGCAATAACAGACTGTGACAACCTATATATAGGTAAAACTAGTATATCGATGAAGATTATACATAAAGAGAATATCGGTGCTTTTAAAAATGTAAAATCAAACTCTAAATTAGTACAGCATGCTTTGAAATGGACCACACCACAACCTTCAAAAATTCATTGATTTTGAAAAAGAATTGCAACGCTATAGATTATTCATGGAAAATTGAATCACTAGACTATACCCTTATACTCTCAACGAATTTGGTACGATACCGAAGGAATATTTTGTGTTTTTGAAAGAATAAATTTAATTTTGACTTTGACTGTGTCCAGGACTTGGTTCGATATTCTGTTATTGCTGATGGGTGTATGGATGAGGTTGTGCGTTTCACAGAAAAAAGTCTATTTATATATATATATTTGTTTTAAATTAAATGTTTTTATATATTTTTTTAATTATGGGGTCTCAGGAATCTTAAAGCTTTAATATTTTCGAAATTTTAATTTTTTTAGACATTGAACTCTTATCTTTTCTGAACATTTTGATATAATTGTTTCCTTGAAATTCCCATTAGAACAGAAGCTATGGCTTTTAGAATTATACCCGTTCCATAGTTGAAGCGGCGTTTTCGAAATTTTGATGTCATTTTTCTCCAAATGACGTTTTTGGCCATAAAACGCATGGGTGGTCACTCAAAAACTTCTAAATATTGATTCATGAAAGTTTCGAAATATATGTTTCATATTAGTCTGTATAAACTGAACCTAAAATTTCCTTTTTATTGTTCAAAAAAGTATTTTTTAGGTGTTTGTAATGTTAAAATTTTCTACATTTTGCATTACCTAAATACATCTTTGTATTAAAAATATAAAAAGGCTTTAAATATAAATTTATTTGGGTTCAGTTCAATTACTATAATCTGGAGTATAAGTAGGCATCAAAATTTTCATTCTAGTTGCAAAATTTATTTTGTAAACCTACGCACAATCTATTATGCCGATTTTCTGCTCGAAAAATGTCTGACAGTTTGGAGCCCGCTGTAAATGCTAATTCTGCATCTTGCCATTTTTTAAATACATGAAATGAAAACACATACCTATATCTTTCAATTCCAATAAAAAGTGTGACTTAAAATGAAATACGTTTTATGATATTAAATGCTGAAAATGGTCTTTTTTTCTTTTTTTCAAATTATAAGAGTCCCGAGACCCCTTAATTTCACTGTTTTGAATATAGTCAAGTCTGTTTAGTGTATCAAAATTAACTTAAATACTTTAATTCAGACGTTACAAATTTATGTGTATCTTAACTTAATGACTTATTTAATGTGTCGGAAAAAAGCTAGGTTTTAATTTGACAGCAGCCTTAAAAGAAATATCAGCGTAATCCTTTTTTTCCGCCAGGGGGGGGGGGGGGAGGATCACAGATTTCAACATATAAAAAAGAAATTCCAATATATGTTCTATATAAATGAAGTTTCTAATCCTTAATTTACCAAAAAAATATTTTTCCATGGAAAATTTCAATTCCTTTTTCATATTTTGTGACTTTTTTTATTTCAATATGATAAACGGAAAATGAAAAACACGTATTACTCATACAAAACCTTTTTGTGGAAATGATTAAATTATCTTTATAACATCATTAAAAGAAGATTTATATGCTTACTGAATCTACATAACTTATTCTAACAGAGACAAATATATTTATAGAAATGTAAATGGAATAACTTCTAACCAAGCAAACGCATTATTTACTTAAGTCCTTGATTTTCTAAGTAACTCAGTGGAATGGATGATATATATTAGATTCAAATCGCATATTTATTGCTAATACGCTAATGCTTATTCTCTGTTAGATTTATGCTTTTTGAACGACTGTTGATCTTTTCTCTGTAAGAATTCGACGTTTGTTTAGTACTGAACATTTCTTGCATGGATAATTCAGTAAAATACTACGATTTATAGCTTTCTTTCTTTTGTTTTTATGTTGGAAGCTTTTAAGTGGTTCTAAGTTTGAAAATATGTTAAATTTTTATTGAAGAAATGATTAAGTGAAAACACAGAAATATTAATTTAAAAACATCGCTATGTTTACTGCATTCCACACAAAACAAACGTAGGTATATTATTATCTAGTTATACTTTATATGTAATTTTTAACAGTCATTTTTAGTGTTAGAAATCTAGAGTTAGATTAAAATATGCTGTTAAATTATAGATAATTATTTACTAGTAAGGCAATATATCTTTTTACATTTCTGGTTATATGCCATATGTGCAATCGAATTATCGGAAAGACGTGAGAAAACTATTTTAAAATAGGCAATACCTTTATGAATAGGAAATTGTATATGTTTTTAATAGTTGTTCTTACTAATGTAATTTTCTTTCGTAAAAAAAATACATTCATTTTATGTTAATATAAAATTATTTAAAGAAGGTAATATCTACGTTTATCATATAAAAGAAAAAATGAAATTTACGCGTGTCGCTTGATTTTTACTACGAGTTAAAAAATATTATGACAGATAATGATAATAAATAAAGATTAAATGCTAGTTTATGCATGTCCTCGTTTTTTAACTTAATTTGAAAAAACGCAGGGTGTAGGTCTAAAACTGTGCAGAGTTTCTTTCCGGCCATGCCTTGTAAAATGTCTTTTGTATTAGGGACAGGATACGGGTCGCACTCTAACATTTCATTAAGTGCTCTAAAATCTATAGCCAACTGTAATTTAATGAAGTTTTTATCATTAGTTTTCGATGTTGGATTCTTTTTTACAAAAATTACTGGGAATGCATAACTTGAGTTTGTAGGCTCTATAATACATGCCTCTAATAAGTCATTAATTTTCTCTTCCGCGAATTTCTTTACATCGTGTGCTAATTTAAAAGGTTTAGTTTGAATAGAAAATCGTGCATTAGTTTAAAGTTTGGTTTAATTACATCTGTTTCTCATAACGTTTTATATGATTTGTAAAACGCTGTAGCATGTCTCATTAAAATTTCCAATACATCTTTTTGCACCTTAGGTGGTAAATGATCTACTTTAAAATCCGCTTTTGATTTAAAATCCTCTTTGTATTTGTTTCACTTTGTTTTTTAATAGAAAAGTCAGTGTTAATTTTCCCCATTTCCTGATCCTTATATAATCTAAAACTTTTCTTTGAGCGATTTTATTCTAATATTGTAAATAAATTTTTGTTGATTTCTTTATTTTTAATAACTGAATTTTGAAGTGCTAATTTACCGTTGTTATATTTGGGCTGAAAAAGAAATTGTTGCTCCTTTTCTAATTCCCCATCGAAAATTAAATTTACTAATTTCGATTCTCTAGGTCTTAGAGTGATTGTTTTACTACAAACGTTCTTACATTAATTTTTGAATTTTTGTGATGATCATTAGAAATACTTTGTTTAGGTAATGATTGAGAATAATCGTTTTGTTGCATGTGTTTAATTTTGTTCACTTCTGTAATTTGATTTTCGTTAGAGTTTAATTTTATTATCGCATTATTGAGTATAAAAGCGTTATTTTCAAAGTCCATAATTATTTCGTTGCTTTTTAAAAAGTCGTACCCTAAAATAATTTTATAATCACGGCCAAATTCTTCTTTGGTTACATAAAATGTACTATTTAGGAAAGTATTGTCGTTCCGTAACTTAAATTTTACGCAGTGTTTAAAAGGGATAGTTTTATTCGACAAAGTCGTAATTGTTATAGTTTTGGCTAAATATTTAACCTTTATATCTGTCTGTTCAATTTTTCCAAAAACACCTGGTGAGAAAAACCTGATACATGCCCCACTATCGACGAGACTGGTTATATATTATTTTTTTTCAAATTCCATATTGTTAATTCATTGTTTCTCCATCAGTTGCTACTGGCTATCAATTTTTCTTTAATTTTTAAATTTTTATCTTCATTTTCTTTAATCTCTATTTTCTCGCTTGTTTGTGTTTAGTTTATTTTTAATTCCTTGTTTAGTTTGTTTTTTATATTATAACCCTGTTTTTTATATGTAAGGAACCTACGGGCTTGTGTTTATTCCAAATTTGTAGGTCCGCGTACCGGTTTAAATGACTTTGCCCTCTTCGTCTACTGTTATTTTGTCTACCCCTTCTCTGTTGGTTTTCGTCTGGGAAAGTTATAGTGGGCTGCTGTTCTCTATTTCTATGGTTATTTTGAGGGTAGTTGCTTTAAATATTTTCCATATTTGCGAAAGTCTGATGCTGCCATGTATATGCGATTTGTTCATTATTTCCCTGTGTAATGTCAACATTTTGCATTGGAACACTATTATGCTTGTTATAATTTCCTTGACACATTTGATTAGCTCCTATCTGTGGTTGATACGTGTTTTGCCAATTTTGCATATAATTAAATCTAGTTTGATTGTAATGAAGTTTTGTAAAATTAAAAGCCTGTGGCATTTGAAAGTTCTATGCACAAGTCTGTGTAATTCTTTGAAAATTTCGATAATTGTAATTTTCATAATAATTCCTTTGAAATATTGGCCTTACATTGTTTTGCATTCCCTTGGCTTTAACAAAATTCGCACTTTATTTTTATAAAAACAATCTTGTGTTTTGTGATTTGCCTTCTTACACATATGGCAAAAAATCTGTGCAATATGGTTTACTTCTGCTTTGTTTTGCTCAATTTCATTTTTATCAATTTTTAAATTGTTGATTTGTTCTTTTAGCACTTTTATCTCTGATTTTTGGTCTTAGGACACATTGATTAGTACCTCATATAATTTGTTTTCACTTGTTTCTGTTAGATTGTTTATTTCACCAGCGCATTTACTATTTATCGCAATTTCGATATTCTTAGCTTTTCTTACTGCATCTTTGAATTTTGTAGGTGGTTATTTTTTTTTATTTAAAAGAAATGTCTTATTATGTCTGAAATGTCTGATGAACCGCCTCAAGGTATTTTGTTAATTACATTGTTTCGAGGAGTTCTTTAGCTCCATGTTTTTCATGTCCCGATAAAACTACATATTTTTGCAC
This sequence comes from Maratus speciosus, assembly GCA_963932465.1. Classification (NCBI taxonomy): domain Eukaryota; kingdom Metazoa; phylum Arthropoda; class Arachnida; order Araneae; family Salticidae; genus Maratus; species Maratus speciosus. The sequence continues at coordinate 95,586,123 of OZ010789.1, read as the reverse complement.
CTCTATATTGATTTTTTTTTTTTTTTTTGTAAATTCCTCACTAGTTTGAGTTTGATGGGCTGTCTGCTTAGCGTTTACAAATTTTAACCACGCTTTTGCAAAAGATTTTACTGTTTGAAACTGCTTTATTGAATTTTCCTTAAATGTTTTATTGTCATTCGCTTTATGGAGTTCTGTTGTATTTTTCATAATTTCCCTTGCTTGCACTTTAAATTTTGATTTAGCAACTACTAATTTTATATCATCGGGGAATTGTGCTCCTGCGACTAACTCCTCGAATTCTTCACAAAAATTGTGTTATTTCCTGAACCGGTATATCTTCAAAATTTTGCAATGAATTTATGAATATGTCTACTCCTATCGTAAATGTTTCCCTTTCGGGAGAGGTTTGTCTTCCCTTACCGCCTCCTGTCATGTTTTGAATTTTTTCTTATACTTTTAATGCTAGCAAATGTTGTTTCCAAAAATATTTAATAGAATAATGTTTATTTTGTTTTGTTTAAATTTTTGTTTCTCAGAAATTTTCTACGAGCGAAATTGTTATTTTCTACAATTTTAAAACATAATTTTTGCTGTCTATATTTTCAAAAATCACGCTTAATTAGAAAAAGTCTCTCCTAAAAATTTTGATTCAACACTATTTATTTTGCACGTATACGTATAAAATAAATCACAATATAAATTTCTCACAAATATTTTTCTTTTCGTTAATCATCAATTATAATAATCATTTGCTATATTTTCTCTAAATAATGTGCTGTAAGCTAAACTACTCCTTTTTTTCCCTCCATATATAAAAATAATCATTGTACTTGTACTTTCATACATATATTTTTTATTCTGTTTGAATAATTCAAAAATACCTGGTTTCAGGTATTTGTACACAATATAGGAAAAATAACTTTTGCTAGTAAGAGAGGAAATAAAAAAGAAGAAGAAGGAAAAAATTATATAATATTGAATATTTCTTATATAATGAATTACTACAAACATTAAATTTAAATCCTAAATGCAAATTTATAACACTTGGTATTAGCACCACTAAATTTTAGTATGTGGGGACGAACTGATACCTCCATACAAGGTGAAGCGATAGAGTAGTGATTAGTACAATTACAGAAAATATTATCCCATTCCGCGTTGTGAAAGAACATATGGCATAATATTAATTAATAAATAGAAGGATTTGGAATAAATTTTTAAAATGTCAACAACATACGAACGACTTGTATAACGTCAAAATTGTCATTAGGACTGGAATATTTTTAAATAAAAATAATTCTTGAAATTGTTTAATTTTAAATTTTAAATATTCATAAATTCAATTACAACCTGAAAAGAAAGAAAATAATAGTTCAAAAGAATAAAGGCAGACAAAGATACATACATATTCAATTTTAATTTCTACGAGTAATATTTTTTTTCAAACATAGATTTATCGTTGATCCAATATTTACTTTCCATATCAAATTTCAAGTTATTGAATTTATAATAAAATTTTAATACATTTTACAAAAGTAAATTCTTAGCTTTTAATTACAATCCTTACTTGAATCTTCTCACAGCATCAATCCGCTTAAGGGGCTATTTAGCCAAAACCTCAATAATGATCTCGTTTATTATTATTATTTTTTTTAACATTAAATGTTGATAATAATGAACAGGATTTAAATTTTGAATATAAATTTGAATCATGTAAAATATTAAATATGTATATTCAGATAAGCATAAATACACAATATCCATTTAAATTATTACGAATAATTATTAAAATGTATCTCACCAATATGAATCAGACCGGGTAAAGGCTTGTTGCTGGTCTAAGGGGAAATATAGAGTCCGTATGATTGACAAATATGTGCTGTTATTCAAATTCATAAAATTCTTGAATTGTTCATTCGATGCACTTTGTTAATTTATTCTCCATATATGTAATTCACACTTTCATGTCGTTCAATGAGATGATTCACAATTTTTAAACTTCTTGACCGGTGAACTTCTCATGATAGGATTTCGGACTTTAAAAACAATCTTTCTTCCAATTTGGCGTACCTTCCATCAGGGATTGCGGCTAAGGTGACTTTTTCTTCAGTGTATATCCTCAATTGTTCTCAAGGCTTGCTTCCGTTATTTAATTGTCCGAGTCTTCATGTGGCATATTCCAGACTACTGAATTGATTGCATCTTTCTTGCTGCCATGACATTTTCAAATGTTGATGGAATCTCAGGCATTCACAAAGCATCTGCATCGCTCTGTTTATCGGCTTCCGTGAATTGGGGTTGAAGTCTTCGTAATTAAGAATTTTAGAGGATTCCTGCGTTATCGAATCGAAGCGAAGAGAGATTTTCTTAAGTACCGCAGTTGTAATTAAATCAGCAACTTAATAAAGCTTATTCTTATCTAGTCTTAGCTTTTTAGTCTTTGAACATAACGATGTTTTAAAATCACGAAGTAGAGTCTTAGTGATGCATATGTAATGGAGATAAGGATGAGGCTCTTGATCGTCGCTTTACTTTTGGAATCGGAGATGAGAGTTTTTATGGATAAATAACATTCTCGAGTTAGAGCTTACGATCTTAATGATTTTTCTAACTTCTTTTTTTCGTTAACAAATATAGGGCGGACTTATTCTAAATAATATTATGTTTCTTATTGGTTTCTTCGTTTTGCCTCCTTATTGGTGAGTTTCGTTCCGGATGCTGGTTCGCTCGTATCCCTCTCTTCAGGTCGTGCATATTCATTTTCGCTTTCCATTGCTAATTTTTAGGACTTAGGGGTTCTAGCTCGTGAGATAATGACCACACACGCAGTACTTTTGTGAGTTTGCATAAATTTTCCTCCATCGGCCATAAATATTTTTTTAAAGCATCATGAATTTTTATCTGCCTGCTATTCAGATCCTCTTAGGCATACGGCGTCAATGCTGTTTTTATAATCACTAATTGCCTTGTTTACGTCTGGTCTTCGTGAGAACATTTTTACGCTTATTATACATATATACATTTTTTTTAATTTAAATTATTAATACAATTGTAAAATAAATTCGATATTTTTATTCCTTATTTTTTTTACCAATGTTACGATACCAAGAAATATATATTTATTTATAGTTATACACATTATAAAATTTATTATTATTAATTGACAATCGTTATTGGGTATTTTTCCCCTATTTATTTTACTTTATTTTATATTTTGGAAAGAACTAACTTTCAAAATTCCTTTAATTATTTGTTAAATACTATTGGATTGGGCGAATTGTATAAATATGTAAAGTTATAAAACAAGCATTGCTGTATAGTTTTCTGTACAACAATTATTCATTGAACGAAAAACTTGATTTTCAAGTTTCAAATATCCTCTAGAGAATAAATTCATGGAACCAGACTTAACCTCAGTAAATATTGTGGAAGAACCCATCAGTTGATATTTTTATCCCAGTTTAATAACAAAACACCCTAAAAGCAGGATTTGTTTTAACAAAAGATAATAAAACAGCTTTTAAGGTATATTTTCTAAAACTTAGGTGTCAAGATTTTTTTGCGATATATATTTTAAACCCTTTAACCCGTGCATCACCTGTGCATCATCTGTGCAAAACAAAATTAGTAAAGTTAAAAAAATATAAATTTTCTCCAACGATTTCGTTTTTAAAATCCCTCATTCAGAGTGTACCAACACAAATGATAATGTGTCTTAATGATAATATCATTCATATTTCAAATACATGGAGATTTGTATAATGCAATGAAAAAACAATGCCCGAAACGATTTCAAATAAAATTTAAATGACAATCTCCAACTTTACCCTCTCGCTGCGCAACCCGAGATTTCCTCGGGCAACGTAAAAGTAGCAAAATTTGCGTAACCGAGATTACCTCGGGGCAGCATTTTTTCCGTCTAATTAACCCTCCTTGATTATTCCCACCAGTTATTTTTTATTGTACATTTTTCCTTAGTTAATCGGAGTATTTTCCCGATTAAACTAGACAATTTTTTTTTGTTTTGTAAAACCGATGACAAAAGAATAAAAATTTTTAAAATATACTCGTCGCGCAGGGGTTAAATAGGCAATTTGAGAAGCTATTTTGATAAAACAATAACGCAGCAGGAGGGTTAATATTGATAGTCTACACAAGTACTGCATTCGCAAGCTAATTTTAATCTAATGGCAGCGTTGTTTTCAAATTACGCTTTTGCATTTCAATATTTGGAAATTTTCTGTATATAAGATTTCAGTGCATAAGAACCTGGGGTTAATAATAATCCTGGTACCGGTATCAAAAGTAAAAGTTTCCCCTAAAAAAACTGGAACCTGAATCGAAAATGTAGTACCTAGTTAGACAGTAATCTTACCCCCCACCCCCCCCCCTTATGCAGAAAAAAACATTTTAAAATATCGGAATGTAAATGTGTAATTTAAAAAAAGCGCTGCTATTTGGATTAAAATACCTGTATACTTGAGAGTGCCATTGATTTACTAGCGTAAGCTCCTAAGCGATTAATAAAACGTGTAATTAATTGTTTTTATTTCCAAAAATCTTGTTTTTTCTAATTACAATAAAATTGATAAAGCATATCTTTACGAAAACTTAGATGTTTAAGAAGATTTATTTCGAATTATGTAATTCAATTTAATCTTCAAATGTCAAATTTGGATTTTGACTCCCTTAATCAATGTTAGTAGTATTGGTTTTCATGGCAAAATTAAAATGAGTTTTGTTTGTTTAGTAAACTTATATATATATATATATATACAAGAGATTTTATTATACATAGCATTGCGACAAATTATATGTTCAAGACATTTTTACTTTAAATCCTTTAAATAATTTCAGAGTTGGAAATTTTAAATTTAGATCGCATCTTTCCTAAACAATGTTAACAGTAATTTATTACCATTATTATTCCAGAAATATTTGTACGGAGGTATCTTTGTCAAAAAATAGGATTACCTAGTGTGTGATTTTCTTTACGCTTTTTGAACATTTTAAAAATGAAAATGTCAAATTTAAGATTTGAAATTCTTTTTTAAACAATGTTAAGCTAAATAACATGAGACAAACATGTTTACTTTAATACACTGTGTCAATTTTACAAATCAGTTTAAAAAAAAAAAAGAATTTTAAAAGTGTTTTCAATATTCCTTTAATCCGTTTATCTATTATACTGATGTTTGAAAACATTTTCACTTATTTCTTTATCCTGAATCATCAAATAGAAAAATGGCTTATGTGGAAAATATGAAGAATATTTTTATATAATAAAATATCAAAACAAATTGTTGTAGCATTTAGTTTTGTAAATGATATGCGAAATTTTACCTTTCTTCAAAGAAAATTACAGAGATGTATTAGATTTAAAAAAAAAAAAAAAAAAAAAAAAAAAAAAAAAAAAAAAAACTTTTATTCTACAGGTGTTAAGTTGCGGAAATCTGTATGGAAATCTTACTAAACTTTTATCTGTACCCTGTAGAAAAAAAATCTTTTATTCTACAGGTGTTAAGTTACGGAAATCTATATGGAAATCTTACTAAACTTTTATCTGTACCCTGTACCAAAAAAAAAAAATAAATAAAAATAAAAATAAAAATAAAAATGTAGATCTACAAAACTAGTTTTTGTCAAGCCAGAGTACAATAATCTTACTATTTTTTTTTTTCTGTAACCAGGGTTGCAGTTACATAAGCAGGTCTAGGCATCCTAGTTTCCTAAAAAATTCTTAGTAACCTTGCAGATTTTTTGATTTACAGTACAAAAGTGTATATGTTACATGAGTTGTTCTTGTTGCCGTTACGTAAAAAGTTATAGGAATCCTAGTTTCCAAGAAAAATTATTGTAACATTACAGATTTTTTTCCAGTGTAAAATGTCGTTCTTCACAATATTAAACATATTTAGAAATTATTTTATTCTATGCATTTTATAAGCATTAAGTTACTTAAATACGCTGATTGCTATCTTTTCATATTTTTAAAAAACGTTTTTTTTTTTGGTGCATTGATTATTTACTTAAATTCTCACGTATTAGAAAAGAATGCTTTGCTTGATTTATTAAACAAAAGTGATTTGAGGGAACATTTTCTTAAATATTATAGACTATCTGTCAAAAACCTGAAATATTATATATGTATAATCGATTAGTTTTATTCTTCACTTTCTCTGTATTTCTCACTTCATATGGGATAGTTCAACATAAATTCAAATATTGAATTTATATTTCCTTTCCACATATATTTTCCACGTGAGACTTTTTTTTTTTTTTTTACTTCAACAGTAGATTTAAAGTTTCCGTACTTGAAATATAAAAAAATTATAAATTCAGAAACTTTTTAATGTAATTTTCTGTGTATGTTGAGTCCCTAATAAAACTTACTTTACAAAAACGTGCTTCTTTTAAGAACACTTTTTTAATTTTTTTTAAAAGTCTTATCTTATGACAAAATAATTTTATTAATTTCTTTCCAATAATATGCCAAAAGATATACATTTTTTTCATTTGAAATTGGGCAGTTGAATATCCTGGCTGATTCACATGTTCATCCCATGCCTAATATTTAAAGAGATTACCTTTTTAAGAGAGTTCTCCTTTATATTATTGAACACGTATTCCACCATTTTTTAAAATTCCAACGCATTTCCTTATTGCTTGAATTCAAATCATTAAATATGAATGGGTGAGAAAAGCATTCCGTAAAATCTGCATATATTAATCCTAATTTTTTGATTCTGAGAGCCATAATAGTTTTCTAGCCCACAATTTCGAAGATATTTCAAAACTATCAGGTGAAAGAGTTTACAAGCATGTGTTAAAATTAAATTCATAAGTTGTATGTTTTTTAATTTATTTCTGCTCCAGAAATTTTCACGCTAATTTAGGTTTAATAGAGACATCCTAGCAAAAAAGACAAAGTATTGTAAATAAGGTATGTGAGCCAAAGGTGGCCATAGTTAAGTTTTGAGGATTTTCTCTAATTAGGTGTATGTGGCTGAATTCATTTTTTTGTAAAATTTTACTCTTATCTATAACACATATCAAAGATCCTTTTCTTTCTAAAATAAAATAAAATTATTTTTATGGTACAATTTCAAATTTGTAGCTTATGGACTCCCTTTGGAGCATAGTGTTCCAAAAATCACTTTTAAATCACTTATTATATTGAAATAACCTTTAAAATGTGAAACTCTTGTAATACTCTTTGCAATACTCCTTGTAATTGTAATACTCTTCTAGAAGAGTATTACAATTTTCAATTAAAAGTAAGTATTTAATAACAAGGAAACAATCACAATACATTATTCAAAATATACTTTCGTAATAGGATTCCATACAGAAAGTGCAGATGAAAGTTTAGATTTTTTCTTGTTTAGGAAGTCCTTGATACCACACAGGAAGACAGGTATCTCATTTCTCACATTCAAGATTTTACATGTATGTTAAAAGGTAAAACAATATTTTCGAAAGTTGCTCTAGTGCAGGAATAACACCAAATTCCGCTTCATCATCCCTAAAACTACTATTATAGTTAATTTTGGTTTATTTGAATTTACATTTTTGTATTTTTGAATAAGATATGCGCCGCAGACATTTCAACGCTTTACAAATGAGCTACTTCGTGATTTAGTGTTTTACTTTGCTTATTTCGATGAAATGTGAATTGCGAGTGAAGCTTACGCTGAGCACATGCAGCAGTTGGAGGTTCTATAGATGATTTAGATATTATGGTGTTATAATTACATATGAAAATGTGAGTTCCATTAAGAAAATATAGACTTTCTCGGCGACATTACACTGTAAAAAAAAATCTGTAAAGTTACTAAAGTTTTTCTAGGAAACTGGGATTACAAGAAATTTTTATGTAACGGCAACAGGAAAAAATACTGTAACAGCGTCTGTTACAGGAATTTTTCTTGTTGCCGTTACATAAAGATTTCTTGGAATCCCAGTTTCCTAGAAAAACTTTAGTAACTTTACAGATTTTTTTTACAGTGTATGCATAGCCAGAGCTGTGTGCCATATAAAGATAAAGTAAAAGCGATTGTCGAAAAATAAAAGACTGTTAGCTATATGAGGAGAATTTTGGGTATGGTAAATTATTATCATAAGTTTGTACCTCATACAGTAGCAATTTTGGGACCGCTGAATAGATTCTTAAATGCGGAGAAAAAGAGATAAAAGAGATTTACAGTGGAATGCGTATGATCAAAGTTGCTTTGAACAAGTTAAAGGAGGTTAAGGCCAACGCGACGTATCTTTGTCAACCTTCGCTAGCAATGCCAGAACTTGCATTTATAACTAATTGCAGTAATTTTGCTATGTGTGCGAGTTACAGGAAGTTTCTCCCCAATGATCCAAAAGCTCTTGGATGTTTCTTTCGTAAGTTATACCCTGCAGAATGCAATTATTCAACATATGACCGGGAATTGTTAGCAGCATATTCAGCGATACAATATTTTAGTCATATGTCATAGGATTGTATATGTATATTTGCATTGGACGTGAATCATAAACCCTTAATTTTTCCGTTTCATCAGAAACAATAAAAATTTTCCCCTAGAAGGCTTCGGCAATTAGATTTTGTGTCGCAGTTTACTACGAATATATGTTACTTGCCAGTTAAAGGAAAATATGTTTCTGATAGTTTATCGAGGATTTCTAGTTTTTGGTACGCCTAAGAGGATAACATGCAATAGGAGTAGACAATTTGTGTCCATACTTTTCAAGACTCTTTTAAGTTTAATTGGCACTGTTTAGTCTCTGCTTCATACACTGTAAAAAAAAATCTGTGAAGTTACTAAAGTTTTTCTAGGAAACTTGGATTCCTAGAACTTTTCATGTAACGGCAACAACAAAATTTCATGTAACAGACACACTTTTGCGCCGAAAATCAAAAAATCTGTAAGGTTACTAAGAATTTTTTTGGAAACTGGGATTCCGAGAACTTTTCATGTAACTGCAGCCAGGGTTACAAATAAAAGTTTAGTAAGATTACTGAAATTTTAGCAGATTCATTTGTAAAGTTACAGATTTTTGTAGCTTTACAAAAACTAGTTTTGTAGATTTGCAGCTTTTTTCGTACAGTTACAGGTGAAAGTTTAGTAAGCATGTAAGTTTACATCTGTAGAACTACAGATTTTTTCTTACAGTGTATAACCAAAGTGTAATGGTTTGGTGGGGCGACCTCTGAGACCATTAAAACAGTCGTTAATGTGCTATAAAGTTGATTGGATCGAAGCTCTGCGTCTAGTTTTGCTATGTCTCTGAACTACACTACGTGAAGATATTGGTACGTCTGCAGCTTAATTATATTATGGAACCACCTTATGAGTTCTGAGCCATTTGTATGAAGACACAACCTTGTTAAACTCCCCAAATTTAACAGCTAAGTTTCAGAAAATTGCGCATCCTTTAAGACCTGTTAAGCCATGGACAACAAAGAATCCACGTTCCAAAAATACTAGATAATTGCAGCTGCGTTTTTGTCTACAGAGGTCCTTTTAAGAGGGCTATACAGCCAATTTATTAGGAAACGTTACAGGTTGTAAAGAGACTGAGGAAGCATTTTATACTTCGCTTTCATGGTCAGGAAAAGCATATAAATATTGATAAGTTAAAACCTCATTTTATTTTTACGGAATAAGAACTTGATCCTTTCAAACCACACTACTAAAGCTTGAAGTAAAATTCATTTTCGACTCCAGGGAGTTGTGTGTCGAAACGAAACATTTACTTAATATTCCATCACTTTTACCAGCAGAAAATAATTGAGAAGAACTGAAACAACACTTCTCCGATGTTTTTTTAACGCTGAACACAGTGTGTACATCCAAAATAAATAATGTTGTCGGCGCGATGAAGATTTAACGTTCTGTGTTTTCTGCATTGTAAATATTTTTTTTTTAATTTTTAATTAAAGTGTATTATAGTTCATCAAGTCCCAGCGTTTACTTCTGCTTCGTATTATATACATAATATAAAATTATTAAAATTGTGAATTCAAATCTAATGTAAAATTCAGTAATTAATATTCTTGTGAAAATTAGTATGCTTTAGATGCATTTTCACACGTTGAAATATTTTTTTATAATTTTAAAATATTAAGAATTTTTTTATAACCTAAGTATGTTCTTTTATCAGTCGTTCAAACAAATCGTTACAAATAAGATAATTCCTACTAAAATATTTAAATATTTTTTATACGTATAAATTTTTAAAACTTATTTGGAAAGCTCTTGCTTTTCAGTTTCAATATTTTAACAGTTATTTTCTAAGTAATAGTTAAAAGGACTTCAAATAAAATAATCACAAAGCGTAGCTGTAATTAATTCTTGCTAATCTAAAAGGAAATTATTTAAAAAAAAAATCTTTGTACATTCTCTATGCAAAATCACGAGTAATTATTCTGAAATATTCATTTCATATTTTCAGAAATTTCTTATCAGATCAAACGAAAGTTAAAAAGAAAAGATTATATTTCATCGAACAGAAGACTTCCTTTCGAAAGCTGAATTTCTTATTACAGTGGTAATGGTATTAAATAAATGATATTTCTTTTAAATTTCAAGCTTATTTCAATATTTCAATTAAAGATTGAAAGATTAAAATTAGATGACATTGCCCTTAAACATATTTAAGAATGTATTTTTTTTAAATCAGAACATATTTGATAAAATGTGTTTTTGCTGCCAGTAACAATGCTCCATGTAATTTTATTTTAATTCAATTAATCCTTTTAATATTTAAATTGTCAAATAAATATGTCATATCGCTACTTTATATCAACATTTTTCTTTAGTCGCCAGAATTTTTGTGATACATTTTTGATTAAAAAAAAAAATATATGTTTCTGAAAATTTTTTGACGCATTTTATCATATTTTATACGCATCATTTTGAAAAAGAACTTTATCGAATATTTCATATTCATATTTTGTACAATTTGTTGAAATTAATAAATTGTTCAAAATACGAAGTTTCTAAAGCATATTATTTTTTGTGTGGAAGCACTGTAAAAGAAAATGATTTATGGGTAAAATCAAAGATTTTTCCTATTGAAATGAAATTTTAAAAACAATTATATTCTTAACGTTGTGGAAATAAATACTCTGCTTCAAATCAAATTACTCATGGAAACATTTCGAAAAATCATGTTGCTTACATGTAATAATGTTCAAATGTATATAATGAAAAAGTATTATTTTATATTTAATGACAGATATTAAATTACTGCACTCTGATTGCTTTATTTTTACCTCGTCATTAGATACATCACTTTAATTTTGTGCACGAAATTTATACGGATACATAATTCCGTTTTAAATAACTTTTTACGAAAGTTGAAGTTTTTTTTCCCTACATCCGAGTATATATTTACATTTTGATAATAGATATATATTATTTTAAATATGGAATAATGCATTATTTTGAAATCTGAGTTTTCGGATAATTTTCTTTATGCAATATTTCTATTCCACTTTATGCAGGGTGTATCTGAAATCCTTCAATAAACTTAGGGGGATGATAGTACTCATCAAGACGACAAAAAATGCAATGGAACATGGTGTCGCAAATGACGTTTAAAGGGTGAAACTCGCAAAACTAATAAAAATATCGAAATCTGGCATGCTGCTTTTCCGCAGAACTGGCTAGCAGCACGAAGCTGGTTTTCCTTTCAATTTGTGCATATCCGGTCAGAAAGAGATAGTAAAAACTTGGAAGAAAACCAAGCAAATCTGTGAGCAGGAATCCACGTATGCAAATTTGAGATTGTCCGCCAGTCGTGCCTCCGTAGATGTACTCTGTGTAATAATGTCCGCGGTTGACACTTTGAACAATTGTTGTAAAATATGTGTTTTCTCTGGACATCATTTTATCGAATTTCATCGATTTTCATCACTGACATTTTATGATTTTCGTCATTTAAACATCATTTGCGACCCCGTGTTCCATTGCATTTTTTGTTCGTCTTCATAAGTACGATCATCCCTCTAAGTTTGTTGAAGCGTTTCAGATATACCCTGTATATTCTAATTGTTTATTTTATTGAAGGTCCTTTCCAGAAACATTTCTAACGTACATCAACTATTTATTTGTATAATATTTTTACTATATAAATAAGTAGGTGCAGAGTTAATTTCTCAAAATGTTTGCGATTGCTAGAGTTCCTGCTAAATTGTATTCTAAAGCCAATTTTAAATCTAAAATAGAGCATGTTCTGTTTTCTATCAGGAACTAACCTCCAAGGAAAGAAGCATGAAAATTATGAATGAAAATATTTGAAAAATTATACGTTGCGGACGAGATGAGTAGAATGAAGTGCTTATATTTTTTATTTAATAATATAACACTTGAATCTTAAATGTGTTATGTGAAAAATATAAAAATGATGTTGAATTATTCTGTTTTAAAATGAAAATACTTCATCGTAAATTTTACAATGAAACATTCTATCCATTTGCTTTTCTCAAGTTAAATCGATACCTCCCAGAGGAAAGCATTAGAAAAAAGGTTTTACAAAAACTGGCTTTTCTGACAGAATCATATAAGTATAACGAACCAATTATATTTTCATTTTTAATACTAATAGCAAAAATGAACGAAGCGATTATAAAAGTGTAAAAAAGATGTTTAAAAAAATTATTATTGTTATTTCATTTATTACCATTATATATATAATGCGTATAAAAAATAATAGTACAATCACAAAATAATTTATTGTTGTTTTCCTAAATATCAAAAATTAGGAAAAATGACTGACGTCATTTTAAAAGGGTAGGGAAGTCGTTTTCAAAAGTTTTATTATTATTATTATTATTATTATTATTTCATTTACTACCCTTACATGTATAATGTGTATAAAGAATAATAATAAAATCATAAAATGATTTATTGTTGTTTGTAAACTTTCAAACATTAGCAAAAGAAAGGTTTGTGGAATTATTAAGTGGAATTTTAGGTATTGTCGTAAAATTCTCAAACCTGTATTTTTATATCCTAAATTTTCACGATAATATTAATCTATAATTTTGTATGCAATTAGTTATACTGCAAATATAAACGAATATTTGCCCAAATATTTCATTTTTTTAATCTCTAAATATCCAATAACAAACAGACAAACCAACGCTAAGTTCATGGCTTTTGAAAAATAAATTTTTAATTCATAGAATCAATTTTTTACTTATTTATTCAGGCATTACAATCATTTAAAACATAATAAATGATAGTGCAAACGTATAAAAGCTTAATAAAACGAAATACAGTGAAGCATATCTAAAGAGCTATTATAAAAACGAATACCTCCGTGAGATGTTTCAATAATTTTGCCAAATCAATTCATACAACAAATCTCTTAATATAAACCGATATCGGATGACTTTATGATTATCGAAGCTGCAAATATCCTTTACCCAATTATAGATACAAAAGAATGAACAGTATTATAAATAGACAAACTGATACAAATCACAAGGACTGCAATATTTGGAATACATTACAAAAGGCAATACATTACATACATTACAATCTAGTATTAAGAGAAAAATCCTTTAAATTTAATAACCATGCATATAAAGAATTAAAACGAACTACAATTGTTTCTGTAATATATAACTTCGTGGCTGAAAGAAAAATACGAAAATTTGAAAATTTATAAAAATGACTCAAAGGAATTATTCATAATATGGAAAAGATATGTTGATGATGTAGTTGTAATAGCTAATGAATTTATGGAATGCCCCCTTTCTATAACAACTTTACTCATAAAATCATAACTTGAATGAAAGTTTGAGAAAAAAAATATAAGAAGAATATTATTATGTTGATAAATTTAAATATTAATAATAATCAATTATTCTTCAAGGTTATTATATCTTATTATATAAATCATTCGTAATTTAAAATTAATCATACTGATTTGTTTCTTCAACAGAATGTGATAAAAATCGGATGTTTTTTTTTCTTCGTATAATTTATTGCTATGGATTTTAGATATATCGCATGAAAATAGTTACCATTATTGTATAGTGATAGTATATAAGCTACAGACGCATTGTTATGCGGTGTTTTATATGTAGTGGGAAAAATTAGTGTAAAACCGCATACTGAAGTGAAACAAATATCACATTTTTAGGTGCGTTCGTAATTATATAAATACGTAGCACCTATAGTTGTCGTTCAGTCCGTCTGTCTGTCCGTCTGTCCGTCCGTCTGTCCGTCCGTCTGTCCGTCCGTCCGTCTGTCTGTCCGTCCGTCCGCATATAACAGAGCAAAAACTACCCAACCTAATCGTTTAAAATTTAAACTATATAATTGCTGCATAATTTTGTCGAGTCATTTCAATTTTTATGAAAACCGGATGTATAGTTTAATTACAGGGACAATCAAAAGTTTTCCGTTACATTACGGCCAATGGGAAGAAATTATTGCAAGTGCATTTTAATGATGTTACAGCCTTCAGAATGGTCTGAAATTATAAATATATAATTGTTGCAAGATTTTGTCGAGTCATTTCATTTTTATGAAAATCGGATGTATAGTTTATTTACAGGGACAGTCATAAGTTTTCCGTTACATTACGGCCAATGGGAAAAAATTATTTCAAGTGCAAATTAATGATGTTATAGCCTTTCGAAGTACACTAAAATATACATTCTGTACAATATGCGGCGAAAAAAATATTTATAAAACTAGTTATAGTACGAACGCACCTCATTTGCCACGTTTGACGAGCAATTTCCAACTTGTTGAATCAGTTTGAGTAGTTATCTACCGGGTAATGGTTGGAATACTTAGGATTAGGCCAGAAGCTTAATAGGTCACTACAAATTATTCATAGTGACAGTTATGTAGCTTCTATGTTTACAAGTTTTCTAGTTTTTAAATTTCATAACTATGGGCACATTAAAAGTTATTCAAGCTTTTTATATTATTGTGTGTAGCATTTTTAATGAGCGGGGAAGACCGAGCTATGCTCTATCAAATTTAGCTTTGTGTTTAAGTCGATGGAACAATAAATTCTCGCTGTTGTATTTCTACAACAGTAGAGTATTGTTATAACAGTACGAAACTATGTACATATTTCTAAATTTTATATTCTTATATATTTACAACGAGAATACATCCTTGCAAAATGCGTATTTTTATTTGGACTGTGATTAGTTTAATCAAGGATCTTGGTTCTTTTTGGAAATTTCTAGAAAATTCGTTCCGATTCTAAAATCCAATGATTCCGGCAAATGCCGCCAAATATCACCAAACTTGGAGATCTTTTTAATTTGGTACCAAGTTTTGGCGTTGATAATCTGTAAATTCCATTTTTTATATATAGTATCGCCAAATATCGCCATTTTTTCGCGAAATTTGACGAAATGTTGCAACTTTGCAACTTTGTTTACTGCCAACTGTTCAAAAACTTAATAACTGTTTCAACCTTCTTTCCCACTAAAAAGAATTGACCCTTAGTGAACCCAAAATGACCCATTAATAGGATTATTTTGAACATGTAACCTAGCTCAATGGTCTTCTCGTACGCAGAAACGCTAAGATACAAAATTTAGTCAAAATTATTCGAAGCATTTTTTTAGATAAAACGTGTATATATATATATATATATATATATATATATACACACACACATAGACAAAAGGTTTGTTTGTATTGTAATTCCAAAGATATATTTCTTACAATGAAACTGTTGCTAACTTTTTAAACGGCATTTATACGGCTTGCTTTGCAATCCATATTCTTTGGATGGGAAAACAAGGTATCCTACGTGGGACATACATTATCATTAGGAAGCAATAATTGAAATGCCCGCCAAACTTATCTTCTTATTTATCTTTTTATTAAAATCTTAGAAGGAAATTTGTCAAAACTACCTCGACAAGAGAGATTTTATTTTCATAACCTCCTGAGACCTGGCATCCATTTAAATGGATGTTTGCCTTTCTTCTTCTATTGCGTTAAATTTCAATGTACACTATGACGCAAAAGTTTAGACAATGAAGAAATTCTTACATACTTTGAAAAATATTTATTCAATTTTCAAATCACTGCTTGAAATTAATGTGCTGTACATATAAACAATATTTATAACAAAGAAAAGTGGAATTGTGCATATTGCAATAAATTAAATGGTAACAAAAATAAACTGCTGTCTCAAAAGTTTAGACACAAATTAAATAAAATCGAAATAAAAAAAAAATTAAAACCTGGTTGCGCATCCATGCTTATGTATTACGTCATATACACGAGATTGCATGGAAGAAACTAAATCTTGCATAGTTTGTGGATCGATATCGTACCATGCATTCTCAATAGATGTCTTAAGTTCCTTTTCAGAAGAGTATTGTCTAGCGTTGCTATAAACTTTGCGACACATGATGCTCCAAAGGTTTTCTATAGGGTTAAGATCTGGGCTACATGCTGGCCAGTCGAGAACTCTTATATTATGGGAATTAAACCAAGATTTTGAATGTTTTGCAGTGTGAATTGAAGCATTGTCTTGCTGAAATTCCCACTGAGGACCCCCTAGAAGCTCAGCAAATGGCAGTAGGTTTTCTTTTAATGTCTGTGTATAATGCTGTGAAGTTTGACGACCACTGGTGAAGGTCAGAGATACTTGTCCATTATAGAAAAAGGCTGCCCAAACCATCACCGAGCCCCCTCCTTGTCTGCGACTAAAAAAACGTCGAGGTTCCTTCCGCAAGTCATGCCAATACGATAAACAACCATCTGGACCATCCAGATTCCACTTTTTTTCATCGCTAAATATGACTGACTGCCATTTCTCTCCATATGACATATGATTTCGAGCCCACATAAGTCTTTGTAACTTATGATGTGGTTTCAGAGCTGGTTTCTTCTGCATTTTGCTATAAACGATTGTTCCTTTTTCCAAAATTCGTCTACGAATCGTATCCTTTGATACAGAGAGTCCCGATGAGCTTTGAACTCCACGTACGCTCATTTGTTGAGTACTCGCTAGTCTTTGTATCAGGCGATCCTCTCGTACATTTGTCACACGTGGCCTCCCAGACCGACATTTTGCTTTATATTCGGAACCACTCGATAAAACTCGATAAATAGATTTTTTTGACCTATTAATAATAGCAGAAATTTCAGAAACGCTCTTCCCTTCACCTTTCAACTGCCAAATCCTTGAAACCTCATTCACTTGAATTTCTTTAGCTCTCGGCATGTCGACTATGAAGCGCAATCGTTTGCAGAACTTAAGTACTCCAAATTTGTGACATCATCGATTCTAAATTTGCATATGCCAGCGAATATTCAAAGAAATTTAGAATAGTGTCTAAACTTTTGCGACAAGCACATTTGAATTTTTATGAAAAAAATTAGTATTATAGCAAATAAAACGACTGTCTTTTGTACATAGCATTTTAAATCAGTTTTTGAATATATTTACAGGTTTTTGTAATTCTGACGTCATAATTCTACATTTTAAAGCTGAATGACGTCATTGTCTAAACTTTTGCGTCATAGTGTAGCAATCTAAAACCAGTTTGGCATGGTAATGTATGAATCAAAAATCAACATTCAGCTTTTGGATTTTGGCAACACTAACTGATGGCATAATAAATGCCTTTGCATAACAAAATGGCATAATAAATGAGTCAAGTTGGAATTCTACGTTCTGCTGGTAAGTTTAATTTTTATGCTATTTTAATTTGATTAAACTATTTTTTTTTTCACTTTTAATTGCGGATCTTAATACTTGCCTTATGTTCTTTATAATAAATTATATTCTTTTCCATACTTTTAGCATTTTTTAAATTATTTTAAAGCGAGTTATGGCCTGAACATCCATTTAGATGGATGTGTGTAAAACAAAATTAAAAAATAGAAAATTTATTAATTTTTTTAAAAAATATCATTTTTTATGCCTATTTGTTGAAAAAAACTCATATTAAAAAAAATATATGCATTATATTTTGCTTGGGTCTCAGGAGGATACAGCTAATAAAGAGGTGAAAATATTTTCTACAATTTCTCAAATTGGTGAGAAGATAATTATATCTCTGTCTTTAAATGTTAAATCGTAAGAGATATAATTAATATGCTATTAATTTAGTTCTTTAGTTAATGTTGTAGAAGAAAATTATTTTATCATTTTTTAAATAAAGTTACACTTTTTCATTTTCTGTAATATTAGAATATCCATGTTGTTTTATTACACAAATGAGTAAAACAGGATGGTTTGACAATTTTTTAAAAAGTTACCATTAATTAATAAAAATGCACTAATCATGTATATCAAAAAAGAAAGTAAAATCGTGCGCAAATCATAGATTATGAAACACTTTCCAACACACTCAGTTTACTATAACAAAATATTACCGCTTAATAAGATAAAAGATTATATTTACTAAACAATTTAAAAAATACATATCACATTTAAATATACAAATATGGAATTGAAAGAACGCTTTCTGAATTTAAGAGAGACATTTTTACTTGATAGTATCATCTTTTGTGACATCAGTGCTGGTTTCTTTTATACATATTTTGTTTGTACATTTCCTATTTAGGTTATACATGATTTTTTCAAACATAATACTAAAATCTGTGAAACTTTATGAAATGTAAAATTTATGCTGAAATTAAAAAATGGTATGTGTGTGTATAAAAAGTGACGCATGTGCAGGCATAATCAAATGTTCTCAAGATCGAAAGAGGTATTAAATTAGACAATAATCGAATTTTGGCCGAATTTTCTTGTAGTGACAAGATATATACTAAGTATGAAAACAAAAAATGAAATTTTGGAGAAATATCTAATTTTCAATAAACTAATACCGTCGGATGACCCAACATATTTGATGAATCATTTTCAGCAAATTTGTCTATTAACAAATAGTAACAAGCTGATTACTATGGCTCTTTATACGATCGAATTCTTTTTTAAAACTATACAGATGGTAAATACAGATGGTAATAACTATTTTTCATTATATAATGGAAAAACTAAAAGTCGTCTAATACTTACTTGTGCTGGTTTAGTTTGAAAATACTTCATGTTATTAAAGGACGTATGATTTTATTAAGTAGTTGTCATACTTTTGTCCAAAAATCCCCAGTACAAAACTGCGATTTTCTGAAGAAATGTATAACGTAATTTCAAAGAGCAATACTATTATGAATTATTACTATGTATTACAAACCTTTTGTATTTAGAAAACTTAATTTGCTCGTGAAGAATGATTTTTATTAAAATTTTTGTCCCTGTTACATTTTATTTCATATTACAGTACAAAATGTTAAAATAAAGCCTATCTAAAATGGTATAGTGAATATAACAGAAAGTTTCATGGTCATAGAGAATATCATATATATTACAATTATAAATCAGTACGATTTATACATTGTATATTAAGTAATATGAAAAATTACCTGAAACATTAATTTTCAGTACCTTTGGATTTATTTTTTACAAACTCTCTGGTAGTTTTATTACTATTTGAAAATAATAAATCTCGGATATGTGTTTCCTATATTGGCCATATGTTGGCCATAATTAAACTGACAGTACTCAGAGTGTTCTGTAGCGCGATTTAATTCATAGAATGACGCCAAATTTTGTAAGAAGATTAAAAAAGACTGGGGACGAAGGATTCCGCGAAAACAAAATTTAGTTCCAAAAGACATCGCTTTGGGAATATGTGGCGCTGTGTAACAGAAAACATGTAGATGTTTTAAAAAATGCAGAATTAATACTGAAATAAAATTACCTTTTATTTAGCACATTTGACGTTTTTATTAATGATTATGCATTTTTTAAAACTCTCTTTTCTGATACAACGCGCTATATACTCCCCTAGCGATGACTTTTGGAACTAAACTTTGTTTTCGTGGAAACCTTCGTCCCCGTCTTCTTTAATCTTCTTACAAAATTTGGAGTCATTCTCAGAGTTAGATCGCGCTAGAGAACACTCTCAATACTGCCAGTTTAATTATGGCCACGTTATACATACATTAGTATGAATTAACTTTATTAGATCTTTGTTTTAACACATTGTGTTAAAACTGTAATCATTCCGCTTATATATATAATATGAAAATTTTTTTACATTGTGAAACCTTTTACATACTTTGACAACATTTCACTACTAAAAGGAATTATTTTTATGTGATCGTCTTTATTTTTTCTTTTAAAGATCAAAAACCTCAATTTGTACTTTTTTATTTTTTTTAGCTTTCTTATTTAGAAGTAATGCTTAAATATCATTTTAAAATTTTCTCGAAATAACGAAAAAAAGTATTATTAGAAGTAGAAAGTAAAAAAAAGTAGAAATTTTAATATAGATATTTCGAAAACTTTTTCTATTTTCGATTAAAATTAAAGTATAAGTGAAAGAAGATTTTTTTTTAAATTGATATTTAAAACAAAACAGTGTGCGTTTTTTAAGAAGTCAAATGAGATTTTCAGTATTTCAATTTTAAAGTGAAAAATTTTAAAGAAAATTTAAATTTTTATGTCTTTCTATTTCTGCCTCTCTCTTTTTTTTTTACTTTTACCTAAAAGTTAATTTTAAAAAGTTGGATAAAGATTTTTAAATTAAGAACACTGTCCCGAAAAATGAATATTTCTGAAAACGAAATTTAAAAATATTGTATTCTCTTTCAATTTATGTAAGAAAAATTTCGAGAAATAGCATTATTATTATTATTTTATTTGGTGCATATATAAATGTGAACGTTCTCTATACATTTTCAAAGGCAATTTAATTTATTTTGATAACAGTTAAAAGTTATATGTTCTTAAAATCAATTCATATTTAAAATTTTTGAAGGATTAACTATATCTTTAGAATTTCAGCTTCAGAAAATACGTGAGATACTATATCAGTATTTGCTTGATTCCTCACTTCCATTTATCGGTGCTACATCTACCGATATTAAATCGATTAAACTACTGAAAAGTTAATTAATACTTCTTTGGATATTTAGATACACACCTAAAAATGTAAAACATAAGTAAATAAAAGAAAAAGCAGTTCTCTTATTATATATGATATTCTTAATTTAACTGACATATTTATAAGCTTTAAAAATAACTTTTAAATAGCAATTTTACATACATTTATTTATAAGCAATTATTTAAAAATTAATTAGAATCTGTTCAAATTTATTAAAAATAAAAATAAACATTTTATAAAATATACCAATCATCTATATAATTTCAAATATCTTGCTTTAATGGGGCTGGTCACTGGGTTTCCGGTTTCCCCTCACTAATGTAAAGTCTATGGGCATTGGAAGCATTCGTATATTTAAAAAATTTTCTTAGTTCTCAAAACATTTCATAAGTATAGACTTAATTTAATATGAAGTATTAAAAACTTACTCACAGTTCAGCCGCTTTTAACACGTAAAATATTAAATTCAGCATAGATTTTAGAAATATTTTGAAAACAGAGAAAAAATAGAGACATCCTATATGAAGATTACACAGAAAAAACATGTTAAAAATATGAATTTCCCGAGAAGATATTTTAAATATACGAATGCATCAAAAGTCCATAGACTTAAAATTTCGGAGGGGAATTCCGAAGCTGGGTGACCAGCCCCAAGCTCATTTTATAATACTATCAATATCATAAAGGAATTGTATCTATAAATTCGGCAAGTAATTGCAAATACATTTTTATAAATTTTCGTAGCTAAGATGCACTGTTACAATTTCGTGCTGGGTTGAACCAACTATGTTTCTAACATTAAGATGGTGAAGTCTCGTTCGAAAATTTAGAGCTCTGCTTGAACCATGGCTCTAAATGCCGGTAAGAGATTTCACCATCTTCGGGTTTTAACTATTGCATCACCAAAACTGGTTACACCCAGCTCAAAATTCTTATCAAATTGTTTTTGAGTATTACTTGAAGTTGAGTAGATATTCAATGTTACACCATAATAATAGTTAAAATAAAACCCACTTTCTGCTCACTAGGAATATCGTGAAATATTTTTGCAGCATTTTTCAGAAATCTTAGGATCATGACGACATGATTGACTGCAAGGAAAGTTTATTGTTTCCTAGAGTTAGTGCGCTTTATTGGGGCAACCAGCATATTGCATATCATCAGGAATCATGAACCTTTGCTCAATTATTGGCGCATTTGAATTTTTAGAAACCTCGGTAGATCTAAAATCACATATTTATTTATGTGTTTGGGTGTTAGGTGTACCTTGCATAAACACTCATAATTCATACACTGCATAATTATTTGATTTCAATGACAGTACAATTTTATGTTCAAAAGGTAACAAACTTTTTTCCAACTATCAGAATCACAAGAAAAATAACTATGCGCATAACCCCGTTTTTTTTTTCTAGTGGCTCTTTTAATAATTTGATCAATGCCGATATCGTAAGAAAACACTTAAAAGTATTATATTTCAATCTCTTAAAATCTATACTTAATAACTGAAAGAGTTACCGTAGCTTAAAAATGAATAATTATACTATAAAATTTTGAAAGACTCCGTGTGCGTTTAAAAATCATCAGATGGTAGCATGTACGCAAGCCTGCGCGTGGTATACATGGCATTAATTTCATACCTTGCTTTATGAGAATAACATTTTGTTCCCATCGGTAAGTCTTAATATTGCTGAAAGACATAGCCAGATAAAATTAAATCGAAGATGAATTTTGATTTATTGTTGGAGATTCATATTATAGGAAACATAATCACAACAACAACAAGAACAAAAATCTCGTACGAATTGCCAATTAATGTTATTTACGTTCACACTTTTTCCTGCTGTTTGCGTATATATATATATTTTTTTTGGAATTTTTTCTAGTTATATTAACATACGTCGTTTACATTTTTATTTAAATTGAGAAAGTGTAATATAATTTTATTTGAATTTTTTTTTCTCTATATAAATTATTTTCGATGGACGGAGGCGACATTACCTAATTATAAAAATCAAAATCATTCTATAGTTTAAGAAGGTCTTAAAAGTTGTTTCTTTAGATTGCTTAATTGCATGTAGTCATTTTGTTATTCAAGCATACATAAAATTAATTTAATTGTTCTTCCAACTTTTAAAGGCTTTAGCTATTTGTAATAACAATATGTTTATCTTTAGGAAAATATTTTTAATAAAGAACATATGTTAAACAGGAAAGTGTCATGGCAGCGGTGACAATAAAATTGAACCTAGAAATAAAACAAATATTTTATATTATAATTTATAAAACTTGCAGTTTTTTAATGCAATTTTTATTAAAATAATTCCTTCCACATACAGAATGAGTTAAAACATAGTCAAAAATCCTTATATTAAAAAAATTAAAAAGCAATATTTTTGACTAAATTATACAGACAGTCGAATCAATATCGTGGGTTAGCTGGATTATTTTTTCCTTGATCGTCATTATTCTATTGCTTTATTCAGCCTCTTAAACATGTAAGCTTATAGAAGAAAAAATATACAAATAAAGGTATGGTTTGCTTCTTTCTCAAGTTTAGATATGCTTAATACTTTATTATTTTACTGTTGATAAAGCCTCTTGGTCGACCGAGAAAACAGATCAGTGGCCAAAAGCGCAATTTGTATAATTAATAATTAATATTTTTATTTAAATTAAGAAAGTTAAATGTAATCTTATACGTATATAATGCCTCTTGGAGGACCGAAATAATAGCATATCATATCCCGAAAGCGCCGGACAGAGCTTGCAGTACACCTTCCATTTAAAAGGTACCTGAAGGGTCTGGTACCTGTCTAAAAATCAACTATTTTGAATTAATTCTTATGCTTTTGAGCAGTAAAAAATCCCACGGATCCGCATGTCTTTCTTCCTTAAACTGCTGTCAGATTCTTTAATTTTTCGAGAAATGCTTTAACCAAATCTATTTTTGTGCCAATTTTCCGTGAAAATTTTCTCAAAATCCAGTGCGATAGCAAACAGCAATATACCTAATTTTTAGCCACAGCTCTAAAAAAATCACCTCTAGCAGCAATTTTTTATCCAACTTACAACATTTCAGCCAACTAGAAATAAGTGTTTCGAAAGTCGTTCATTTCCCATCTATGAAGATGACCGACGCTATGATGAGGAAAATGCTGAAAAGGATTCTCTTTTATGTTTCTTCTCTCGAGAATCTAAATCTAATAATAAAATTTCTAAAAATAATGTTTTTTTACCCTGCAACGATAAAAAATTGCTGTATACCATGTTATCGATACCAACATAGATTCAAACAGAAAAAAAAAAAGGTTGAAACAAAAAAACACAATTTTCCTGCTATCCCAGAAGTACCAAGCGATGTATTTACGCAAACGAATGAGCGATAAATAGTAACAGCAGTACCAGTAAATTAGTACATGTAAGTAATAGTAGTACCGGTCTTTCCTCCAACTTTAGCAAAATCGCAACCCTTCATTCAGTTTGTACACGAAAAAATTGTTGTAAAAATTGGCTAAATGGTCGAAAATTTGGTGTAATTGATAGCAGCTTTAACAAATTTCTGCTAGAAACTCACTACGCTTTGATTTTACGTAAATATATTAAATATCTACACATAAACAATAGCAGCAGAGTAGTTCTACGACGATCTCTCATCCAGCGTAGTGACTAAGCACACACAATTATCACTATATACATTATTATTTATACCAATTATTCTGAATAAAATAAATCAACTGGGTAAAACAAAACATAATACTTTTAAAAAGGGTATCTTAAAATCAGCCCAATTTAATAAATCATTCCGGCAGACAACTTTTTAGAATCTTAGAAGATTTCTTAATAACTAGTAAACCAAAAAAATAACTGGAATTAAATATTTTATTATGTATGCAGAAAAAAATCGACGATTTTACTTTTTGTATTCTATCTTAATTCCATATTATTTTATTTTGATAGCAAATATAAAATGAATTAATAGTCATACCATGAAAAATGTCATGCATGAAAAATCTGTAACGTTCTTTTTAAAAGTGGAAGAATCGTTACATAAATTACAGAATTATAAATCATGTATGAAACATTTTTCTTTTATGGAAATTTACATTAGAAATTTAGTTGATTAAGTAAAGTGTCAAATGATATAAAAGTCTAACGTAGATTAGAATAAGCACGCAAAGCGTGAAATGTAATTACATTCGACTCTGGAATAAATTTTAGGTTTTCATGTAGAAAAATATGCATAAAAAAGTGTTAATCTTATGGTAACTTACTTAATATGTAAGTCATAAAATTATTTTCCTAAATACCTAAAGCACACAATTTTGAAACTTGGAAAGTAAGCGGCAAAGACTCAAATTACAAAAGCAGTTTTCTTTAAATACGTTGTTACGGAATAAGCACAGAGCAAATACTTTTTTTTTTAAATATGTTTCTAGATATATGAGTAACATTTAAGTATAATCATCTCATTTAATATACAGGGTGATTAAAAAAAGATGGTAAATTTTTAAGAGGTGATAGTACACACCCAAACAAACATTTTGTATCAAAGAATGCATGGTCGAAAACTAAACTTAAAAAAGTTAGAGGGCGCCAAAAGTTATGTTCTTATACGAGGCAAAAACACACAATGAACGATTACGTTAAATTACGAAAACAAATTTAATGGCATTTGATTACAATAAGTGCTCAAAACATTGACCGACAGTTGTTATGCACGCTGTACAACGGCGAAGAACAGATTGGCGAATTTTCTGAAACACACCAGGCGTATCGCGAACTTCCACTACAGCAGCCGAAAGCTTCGCGACAAGTTCTTCTGCGGATTCAATGGGAGTCTCATACACAAGAGCCTTTAGCTGTCCTCACAAAAAAAAATCGAGACATAAAAGATCTGGCGAGCGCGGTGGTGCCTGGTGTGTTTCAGAAAATTCGCCAATCTGTCCTTCTCCGTTGTTCTGTGTGCATAACAGCTGCCGGTCAATGTTTTGAGCACTTATTGTAATCAAATGCCATTAAATTTGTTTTCGTAACTTAACTTAATCGTTCATTGAGTGTTTTTGCCTCGTATAAGAACATAACTTTTGGCGCCCTCTAACTTTTTATGTTGAGTTTTCGACCATGCATTCTTTGATACAAAATGTTTGTTTGGGTGTGTACTATCACCTCTTAAAAATTTTCCATCTTTTTTTAATCACCCTGTATATTAAATGAGATGCTTATACTTAAATGTTACTCATATATCTAGAAACATATTTAATCTATATGAAAAAAAAAAAAAAAAAAATATGCAAAATTAAAAATGACATAAAATTTCATTTTTTGTAAAATAAAGTTAATTTTTAGATAGATATAAAATATGAAGTATTAAAAGGGATAATATCGTCCTCTCATAAACAAATTACATTTTTAAAAGCTGTCATTTTTCTAAAAAAGGTGATAGATGATTTAATTGATAATAAAAAAATATACACATTAATTAGTATCATTATATTAATATGTTTTAATAAGATGAAAATGTAAACGTAAGTATCATTTATCAAGTGATTAAAAATAAAATTGTACTATATGTTTACTAGTAAAAATTAAAAATGAAACACTGACGAAAAAAAGAAATTAAGATTATAATCAAAGACGCCAACACAAATGTATAATTACCATTTACTATTTTTTTAACTTAAAAGCATTCTTACGTTTTCAATAATTGATTATATGATAACTTCTGAATACTTCGACATTTGAAAATATTCTTATTATATTTTTTATCAATAATCCCGTCCGGTGTTGCTCATGGCCATAAAAATATAACTTCTATCCGTGTTTGTTTTTTTAAGGTTTTTTTAATCTTTTTTTTTGGCCATCCGCGCAACATGGATGACTATTTTAAATTGCAGAAAAATGAAAATGAACTACAGAAAGACAAACGTCAAAAGACTTCAAACAGAGCAAAAAAAAAATCTGCAAGTAGGAATATTTATGTATATTTCTAAACGGGGGGTCACGCATAGAGCAATTCTAAACCGAAGACAAAACGAAAAACATGAGTTAAACTTTCAAAAACATTTTTATGTTATATTACTATTATGTTATAATATATTACTATTATGTCATTTCCATATGTTGCGGAATTTCAAACGCAATTGAAAATCATTCAGATGAATTAGCTACCATTTTGTAATATATCTAGGCATTCAAGATTTTCTGAATAAAATTTATAGACTATTAAAAGATGTATTGGTATGATATTCGATGTTTGTTTCTAATGAAACTTTTATAATTGAAAATCATTTCTCGTTTAAAAATCCATCTCCTTACAAAACACTTTATGTAGTTTAAAAGCACAGAGAAATTAAAACTCAGAAGAAGATATGGAGATATGTCATTTTTGAGTGCTGTTAAGATATTTCAAATTTTCGCGTAGTTTCCTTTGGAAGTAACAAACGTACGAATCGTAGATTGTCCTTCATTTAATGCATTCGTAGAAGGTCATCTTTTTTGTAGAAATAATATATACATGCATGTTCTCCAAAAGCGTAGTTTGTCATAATTAATTATTCTATATTATATTGATATTGCGAATTTTTTCTCGTTCTTTTCACGGGAAAATATTGAAAGGAAGTTTCTCTGTACCAAATAAATGATATTAATGCTGCCGCTGTACCGCATCCTTTTCGATTTCTTTACTTATACCACAAAAGGTATTCCCTATAAAAACATAAGAATGAATAATTCTGTAGAAAAATGTATGATAAATAAGCTGAAACAACCAGTTTTTGAATCGGAATTGTTTTCAGCACTGTTCAATTTTAAAATCGGTATAAAGACAATTTAGGGACATAAATTTAATATGATAAAAAGCTGCACATAAAATATTTCCAAACATGTGCAAGCACATGCGCAATTAGATTAAAATTTCAAAAGTCCATTTTTTTAAAAATATATTTTTACCTTTATTTCAAATCGGACGTTTCAGGACAACATTAATTTTCAGATTTTTTATATCTTGCAAAGCAACTAGGGTGCTTATATAAACCTCTCGTTAGACGATAGACAAACAACTTGTAGACGATTAACAAACAACTTATAGACGATGAACAAACAACTTGTAGAGGATGGACAAACAACTTGTAGAGGATAGACAAACAACTTGTAGACAATGAACAAACAACTTGTAGACGATGGACAGACAACTTGTAGGAGATACAAAACAGGTTGTATCCAAATACTTCAATCAAAAGATCTTGTACGATTTTTTAAAAATTCATAATTTCATGAATTAAATAGAGAATTAAGCCATGTTTTTCTTTTTTTCTTCTAATTTATAGTTGTCAAAGAAATATTTCCACAGGAATGTATTAAACTTTAGTTGAAAGATATTATATTTA
This sequence comes from Maratus speciosus, assembly GCA_963932465.1. NCBI lineage: Eukaryota > Metazoa > Arthropoda > Arachnida > Araneae > Salticidae > Maratus > Maratus speciosus. Next base: position 95,557,799 of record OZ010789.1, on the reverse strand, counting down.
TGCGTGAATATTGAAAATGAACGAAAACTTTAAAATATTTAAGTTATTGTGTAAAAAGTCGTTCTGATTTTATCACATTATACTTAAAAGTTGCATTTTCATACGTTGAAGTATTTTTTAAATCTTATATACAATATCCGTGTTCCAGTACATATAACAAAACATAAAAGAATGTTTTAGCTGTCTAAAATTATGTTATAGTTTAAATGTTTTTTCTTTTTTTTTGTAATCCAGATTTGATTATTTATTTTGAACTTTACGAATTTAATTTTAACAAAAATAACTGAAGTATTTGACACAGAGCGTTTTTCATACCTACTGCAATATTTGAAATGTAATCTGAACAATAGTTAAAATATTTCGATATAATAAATAAATTATAAACGTTTAATGCATTGTAAAAATAGCGTTGTATTCATCAGATCAGGTGCGATTGCATGTATCAATCACAGTCTTTAAATTTTCTATTGAATTATTTTTTTTTAAGTAAAACTATCTATTAAATAATAAAAACAAAAATGTTAACATGAATCAAATTTTGTATGCATTTTTACTTTTAATAAATTTAAATGAATATTTATACATATTCAGTGAAGCGATAGAAAACAATTGCAAGATAAGAACATTAATGTGTCGAAAAAGCTTTCACTCATGAAAATATCGTCGATTTCAAAATGAAACGACCATTTTTATTTAGAAAACTCAAATATCTTATGGCGATTATTCAAAGAGACTTTTCTGTCCAAATACGTTTCTGTTCATAGCTCCTTTTGTCTAGAGAAATTTCTTTCAACTATTTAGCGTGCAGCGAAGTCGCGTAGTTTCAGTGTCCAAGGGGTATAAACGGGGGGAGAACGTAGATTGTTCGGATATGGTTCCCTAGTTATGCATATTAAAATTCACAAACAAAGTAAAATCAAGAATCATAAAATCGCCTATGCGTCGGAAACAGGAATATTTACAAAATATACCAGTTTTTTTTTTTTTTTTTTTTTTTTTTTTTTTTTTTTTTTTTTTTTTTTTTAAGGCTAAATTTAATCATGGTGTTGAGTACTGTAATTTATTACAAATTTTAATTGATACCATCCTAGTACTATATTTCTTATAAAGTTTAAATCTTCAGTCATTATAGGCTATTATAACATAATAGTCATTATAACCAAAATTACATTAAAAAATTAAAGTTAAAACAACTTCATATTCTTAGCTATAAACGGTTTCATGATTCTGGAATGAATTTTTATTCTAAAACAATTATTGAAAAGAGAATAAAATTTACAATACTGGGTTAAAATAATGAAACCGCATTCGTTTTACAAAACTGGAAAAATAGCTGTAAACTGTGAAAAAATAACAAAAATCACATTAAAATATTAAAGTAAAAAGCATCTTCATATTCTTACTATAAACGGTTTCATGATTCTAGAATTAATTTTTATTGTAAAACCATTATTGAAAAGAGAATAAAATTTGCAATACTGGGTTAAAATAATGAAACGCATTCTTTTTTACGAAAGTGGAAAAATACCTGTAAACTGTGAAAACATTACAAAAATCACATTAAAAAATTAAAATATCTTCATATTCTTAGCTATAAACTTTTTCATGATTCTAGAATGAATTTTTATTTTAAAACAATTATTGAAAATAGAATAAAATTTACAATTCTGGGATAAAATAATAAAACTGCATTTTTTTTTACAAAAGTGGAAAAATAGCTGTAAACTTTGAAAAAATGCAAAAAATCACATTAAAAAATTAAAGTTAAAGCAACTAGCTAAAGTATTCAAAACCAGACTTGGAGGTACATAACTATATACATAAGGGTACCATCCTGCCAAATTTTGTCACTCTACGTGCAGCGGCTTCTGCAGAAAAGCGTCGACAGGCACACACGCACATACAAAATTATTTCCTTATTATTAAAATTATTTCCTCATTGGATGCTACGTCAGCATCATTAATATGATGCAGTTAATTTGAAAATTCTGCTGAAAATGTGTGATTTCTTTATATGTAATGCGGCTACGCCCAAAGCTGATAAAAATTTCTATCCTTTTAATAAGAGACGAAGGACGTTTCTATTAAACCATGCCTAATCTGAAATTTTCATTAAAGTCATTTCACTATGTACTTGTGGCATAATGCTTTTCGTTATTTACAAATGAGAATTCTGCAATAAAGTTACCTGATATCACAAAATAGAAAATTGCCCCGGGTTTCAAAGAGTATGATAGTGGAAGTATAATGACAATTTCATAACGATTGATTTGAACATATTTTCTAAATACTTGTTCCATTTATGGATCCAGGTAATAATATTTCAGTTCATTGAGCAATATAGTGAGGCTTTATATAAAGCTTTATTCTTATAAGATTATGGATTTTATATTTTTTAAGAATTATCCAAGGAGTGGTATAAAGTGGTCGAAAATATATATATTTTTTCAAATGAATATATAGACAATTTACAGAAAATTTATAATTCTGAAAATATAAACTTGCTTTTTTAGTATAACGTTGTGTTTGATGTTACGCATTAGCTCATCAAACATCTTAGAAAAATTGTTATTTACACAAAAGTACAGATTTACTATCCATTAAAAGTAATCTATTAAATAATGAGTTAAATTATAGAAATTTTACAATCCTAAAACTAAAACCTTGCTTTCATTTATAGTTCTGTGTCATAATATGTTCAATTCATTAAGTAAAAAACTAGGTTATCAAAAGCATTATTCATACAAATTTTACACATAAACAGTGTTTCAAAATGATATGAATACTCGGAATTTCAAGCATAAAAAAGAAGAATATGTTACAAAACAAAGTGAAGTATAACCAATGTTAGAAATAGAACAAATAGTTTTATTTTATAACAAAATATGATTGAAACAACGATTTAAACATAAAATAAACTGCATTTTTTCATTTTGAGGTGTTTCATAATGATATGAACATTGGCCAAAAATATAGATTAATAGCCACTGTACGAACCAGATCTTTTAATTATTGTAAAAAGTGATCAGGCATTGAGTGTACCAAACTTTTTAATGTATTTTGATCGATTTTATTACATTGGAAGATGATAGCAGATTTTAATTCTGAAATTGTGACACATTGCTTTCCATTTGCGTAAACAGCTCTAACCACTAGGCTCCATACATTCTCCATTGAATTTAAATCAGGAGAAACAGATGGCCATAGAATTACATGTACATCATTATTAAGAAACCATTCCCAAGTTCTGTTTTCCGTGTGGATGGATGTTGTAACATCCAAAAAGGTCCGCCAATTTCTTCGGCAAATGGCAGCAAGTTTTCTTCAAGTAGTCTTGGTAGGTTAATGCACTCATTCTGCCAGAGGGAAACGTAACGTTGGTCTTACTATGAAATCCAAACGCAACCCAAAACATGAGTGAACTTCCACCCTGCTGCCGTTTTGAAAACGTTTCTGTTTTCTTGCTCAGATCGTGCCAATAATAAGAAAAACCGCCCTAATCATCCAAATTGAACCTTTTTTCATTGGAAAATATTACTCTTTCATATTCTAACTTCCAGGATATGTGACATTTTACCCAATACAGGCGATTCTGCTGATGCAATTTAGTCATACGTGGTTGGGGCTTTCATTCCTTGTACCTCTTCATCTTAGAGCTCTTGGCTACTATGGACAAGGTCCCTTTTGAAACTGCTATCAGTGGATCTCTTGAAATTTCGCCTGAAGTTGTTTTCCTACTACTCATTCTTTTTATAATGGGCTCTTTTTCCCTTTCGAACAGCTTTGGCGGACGTCTTGGAGACTTATTTGCTCCATAATCCTCTTTTAATCGAAGAAAATTTAATATTACACCTGGAGATCTTTTCAATTTTTTTTTTTTTTTTTTTTTTGCGATAGCTCTGGTCAAAAGGTCTTGATCCTTAAAAGCTACAATTTTCCCTTTCTCAAAACCACTTAAAACGCATTTTACGACCCATACTTCTAGAACTCACTTTGCGATCAGGTTCGGAAATTTCATAGTCTGCGAAGTATATTTATATGCTAAACTAATTTGCATACAGTAAAACCTCCCTAAAGCGACCACATTCCGTTCCAATAAAAATTGGTCGCTCCGAGAGGTGGTCTCTTAATGGAGGTCATGTTTAAATCTAGATTTCAATTGTTGAAAAAGGTAACAATTAATATTACTAAAATTTATTTTTCACATTAGGAAAAAATACGAAAATTTAAGTATCAAAACAAAAGTTAATTACTGCATTGTTTAAAAAAATGAATACATTAACGTTGGCTTTGATTTTATGGTTTTATCTTTCATAACTATTATTTCGAAGTCCAGTAAATACATGCTATTATTTTTTGGACGGGAACAAATAATTACGATTTCATTAATTTATCTATTTCTTTGAGAGTTTCCTGACGGAATAGGGCAGGGGAGTTTATTGAGGGCCCTTCTTAATTTGTCATCAGAGTTAAGTTGATTGCCTAAAAAGGCACAAAGTTGTTTGAACACTTAAAAGTTACCGAAATAAAAAAAAATTTCTAAATTTAGTTTAGAAGTTTGAGAAATAATGCGTCTGGAATTATTTTTCTAATAAAACCTTCTTCAAGCGACTCGGAAAAAACGTAATATGTTTCATTTTCTTCAAAGAAATTGGTCGTTCATGGAGGAAGTTCAACTAGGCTGGTCTCTGAGTGGAGGTAAAATTAGTATTGAGCCTATGGGAATAAATTTCGTTCCATGAAAAGATGGTCGTTCAGGGAAGTGGTCGCTTAATGGAGGTGGCCGCACAGGGAGGTTTCACTGTATTTAGATCTCTTCTCGGAGTGGCATTTAATATTCCTGTACAGTTTCCATGCTCATTTAGTGATAATTTCGATTAATGTTCATATCATTTTGCAACACCATTTTTTGAGACAATTCATATTTTCAATGAATTTAAAGTTTAATATATCTTTTACAGATATGTATTATGTAAAATTACTGTATTTGTCTCGAGAATGGAATTTTCTTATAATTATTTATGAATTTTTGCCAGAATATCACAAAATTACTAGGTGTTCATATCATTATGAAACTCAGTGTATATATATACTAGCAAACCCCGCGGCTTTGTTCGCTTAATAGTTGAAATATGCTAAGTGATATTTGCATGACTATTTTTTATTAGAAGAAAACTTTTTGAAATAATTCAAGAATTACAGATTAAGCCACAGTTTGACTAAACTTCATTATAAAAGGGCAATAGGCAGAAATGGGATTTTAATTAATAAGAACTAAAACTAATTCCAATTTATTATAATTTAGGAAGTATTTTGAGATTTTTATGCTCATTTCATACACTCATTTCAGTATTCATTTGAAGTTTTGAATTTTTTAGAAACCATCTTAACACTTTTACATCTTAAAATTAACCATAATGTCTAATTCCAAGCTTCTTGTCTAACAGTCTACCACCTCTCTGGTGTTAATGGCACCAACATAAAATGACGAAACAGAGTTGAAATAGAATGTCTCAAAAATGTTGAAACAGAGACTGTCACCATTAATTTGCCAACATTAACTTTGAAATCAGTTGATATTTCCTACTATTCTATAGAAAACGGAATTTAGATGTTTTTAAAGGCTTTCTTGTTGTTCCTGACAACCAGGTGGTAGTGACACCGGCATAAAATATAGCCCGTATAGGATCAGGGACTATCACTCTTGATTCGCAACCAATAACCTCTGTAATCGGTTTATTATTTCCTGAGATTCCATAGAAATCGTAATTTATGACTCTTTTAGAAAGCTTTTCGCTCCTTCCCTTCAAGTAACCCCTTTTTAATCTCGAATTTATTATCAACTGTTCTTAGAGGGCATTTATATTTTATAAGTAACTACCATGCTATATTTAAAGTTTCTAGCCTCTTCAGTACCGCAAAAATAGCAAAGCTCCTGCAACTCTCGACATAAAATATAGCTTGTGTTTGAGCAGGTTCTATCACCATCAATTTGCAACCATTATGTTTGAAATCGGCTTCGTATTTCATACGATTGCATAAAAATCGTAATTTAGAACGCTTTTCGCTCACTTCATCCTTTTAAATTTGGAATTTTCTTTCGACAATTCTTAGAAAGCATTTGCATCTTTGAATTAATTACCATTCCAAATTTAAAATGTTAGACCCCCTCAGTAACACATAAAACGCAATTTAGAACATTTTTTGCTCCTGTAACCCCAGGTGGTAGTGACAACAACGTAAAATATAGGCTATACTGTAGCGGGGACTGTCACCATCAATTTGAAACCATTACTTCTGAAATCGGTTTATATTTCCTGAGATTGCGTAGAAACCGCTATTTAGAACGCTTTTTTTCACCCCCCCCCCCTTTTAAATTTCAAATTTTTAAGGAACTCTTCTCAGGGAGTATTTACATCTCATAAGTAATTTCCATGCCAAATTTCAAGTTGCTAGCCCCTTCCAGTATCAGAAAAATCACAATTTAGAATGTTTTTTAAAATGCAATCGCAAGGTGGTAGTGACGCCAACATGAAATAGATCCTATATTGGAGGAAGGGCTGTTATCATCAATTTCCAACCATTACGTTTGAAATCAGATGGGTACTTTCAGAGATTGCGTAGAAATCGCAATTTCGAACATTTTTCGTCCATTTTCACCCCTTTTAAATTTCGAATTATTTAGGAAATATTCTTAAAAATAATTTATATCTCCTAAGTAACTACCATGCCTAGTTTCAAGTTGCTAGCCGCTGCAGTATTACAAAAAACGTAATTTAGATCGTCTTTTGCTCCTTCACCCCCTCTGGGGTAGTGGCAACGACATGAAATAGAGCCTATGTTGGAGCGAGGGCTGTCACCTGTCGTTTTCACACCTATATATTTTTTAATCGGTTAGATACTTCCTGAGATTGCATAGATATCGCAATTTAGAAAGTTCTTTAGAACGTTTCTCGCTCATTTTCACCCCTTTTACATTTAGATTTATTAGGAAATGTTCTTAGAGATCAATTGTGTCTTACAAATAACTGGCCTGCCTAATTTCAGGATTCTAGATCCTTCAGTAACACAAAAATTGCAATTTAGAATGTTTTTTGCTTCTGCAACCCCTAGGTGGTAGTGACACCGACATGAAATACAGCCTATGTTGGAGCAAAACCTGCTATCATCAATTTCCAACCATTACTTTTGAAATACGTTGGGTACTTTCTGAGATTGCGTAGAAATCGCCAATTAGAACTTTTTTTAGAACTCTTTTCGCGCACTTCCACACCTTTTAAATTTCGAATTTTTTAAGACGTGTTCTTAGAGATCATTTATATCTTATAAGTAACTGCCATTCCAAATTCTGTGTGTCTGGGCCCTTCCGTAACACAAAAATTGCAATTTCGAACGTTTTTTTTGCTCCTGCAACCCCTTTAGGGGTGGTGGCACCGACATAAAATGTAGCCTATATTGGAGAAAGGGCTATCACCATCATTTTGACACCATTATTTTTTAAATCGGTTTGGTACTTCTTGAGATTGCGTAAAAATTGCTTTTTAGAACGTTTTTTAGAACGCTTATTGCGCGTTTTCACCACTTTTAAATTTCGATTTTTTTAGAAATGTTTTTAGAGATTTCTGATAAGTATTTATATCTGATAAGTAACTACCATTCCAAATTTCATGTTTCTAGGCCCTTCAGTAACACAAAAATTACATTTTCGAACGTTTTTTTTTTTTTTTTTTTTTTTTTTTTGCTACTGCACCCCATTTGGGGGTAATGACACCGACATAAAATGTAATCTATGTTGGAGCAAGGGTTATCACTATCATTTTGATTCCATTATTTTCGAAATCGGTTTGGTACTTCCTGAGATTCTGTAAAAATCGACATTTAGAACCTTTTTTAGAAAGTTTTTTGCGCATTTTCATCCCCTTTTAAACTTCGAATTTTATAAGAAATGTTCTTAGAGATCATTTATATCTGATAAGTAACTACCATTCCAAATTTCATGTTTCTAGGCTTTTCCGTAACACAAAAATCGCATTTTCGAACTTTTTTTGCTCCTGCACCTCCTTTAGGAGTAGTGGTACCGACATAAAATGTAGCCTATGTTGGAGCAAGGGTAGTCATCATCATTTTGACACCATTAGTTTAGAAATCTGTTAGGTACTCATTGAGATTGCGTAAAAATTGCCATTAAGAACGTTTTTTCAACGCTTATTGCGCATTTCCACCGCATTTAAATTTAATTTTTTTTAAGAAATGATCTTACAGTTAATTTATATCTAATAAGTAACTATCATGCCAAATTTCATGTTTCTAGGCCCTTCAGTAACACAAAAGTCTCAATTTCGAACGTTTTTTTTTTCTCCTGAACCCCCTTTAGGGTTAGTGGCACCGACAAAAAATATAGCGTATGTTGAAGCAAGAGTTGTCACCATCATTTTGCCACCATTAGTTTTGAAATCGGTTTGTACTTCTTGATATTGTGTAAAATTTGCCATTTAGAACGATTTTTAGAAAACTTTTTGTGCGTTTTCACTCCTTTTAAATTTCGAATTTTTTTAAAAAAATGTACTTAGAGACCATTAGTATCTTACGAGTTACTACCATTCCAAATTTCATGTTTCTAGGCCTTTCAGTAACACAAAAATTGCATTTTTAGAACGTTTTCTGCTCCTGCACCCCCTTTTGGCCAGTGGCACGGACATAAGATATAGCCTATGTTGTTGGACTAACACCATCATTTTGATACCATTACTTTTGGAATCGCTTCGGTAGTTCCAGAGCTTACCTCCTACAAATAAACAATTTTTACCTCTTTATAATATGAGTATAGACTAGGCATTAAAACTAATATCATTAATTCATTTTTTTTTTACCGCGCGGATTTCTTCTACTAATTATCAATATGTAAATACAATCATTTTGTTTTTGTAGTGTGTACCATATGTGTCGTATAGTAGACAAGTATATATTAAACTTTCATTTATAAGTAAATCCCAGAGTGATATTTCGTGTTGAAGTAATGTGTCAATTATTTAATTTGAGAATTTTACTTTTAGAAAGTCGGTAACCACAGTAATTTGTTTCTGAAATATCATAACGTCCCACTTTGGGGACGCTATACATAAATTGGTCTATTGATGTACTGGAAATTTAGTAAAAAGTATTAGTCCTACAAAATTGTGGATTTACTATCCATTAAAAGTAATTTCAATAGTAGTATATTGTATCAAAAAATATATATGATTTGCCAATAAAATACTTTTTATTAAAATGCATATAGTTTAATGTTGGTTTTGGGGGCACACAGAGTTAGCAGAATAGCTCGACATAAACATTTATTAACACTAACACGAAGACAAAAATATATACATAGCTTAAGTGCGACTAAGCACTGACATGTTTTTAACAGAACTGAATAATCTCGCTCGCAGAGAGGATTTGTAGAAACGTCACTGTACGCGCATGCGCTGAAAGAAAAGGGTAAGATAAATGGACGTTGTATTACAACAATTCCCCCTTTACAACGTGAATTTTCTTAACAAAACAATATTCTCCTATTAATTAAATTACAGAGAAATAATATTAATATAAAAATTACAAATACAAATTATATACTTATATAAAAAGGATACAGAATAATGCTGAAAAATTTTAAACATTTTGTCCTATCATTTCACAACATTTTTTATGTTTATAAGCATTTAAAGCTTTGGTTAAAATGTCTGCAGGCATATTTTCTGTCTCTAGGTATTTGACCTCTATTTCGCCATTGTTGTAAATTTCACGCACAAAATGATATCGAATATCGATGTGTTTGGTGCGCGAATGGTAAACCGGATTTCGTACTAATTTTTGAGCAGACTGGTTATCACAAAATATTATAGTAGGCGCAGTCACTATTTCAGGAGAAAGTTCACTTAAAAACCGTCTGAGATGCAAAATCTCTTTGGCGGCTTCTGACAATGCCATGTACTCCGCCTCTGTTGTGGATAAGGCGACAGTTCGTTGTTTTCTCGATTCCCACGATATGGCTCCACTGGCGTATTTAAAAATGTAGCCAGTGTACGATTTTCTGTCATTCACATCCGACGCCCAATCGGCATCGACAAATGCAATCAAGGATTCAGAATCACGTTTAAAGATCAGTCCTTGATCTTGGGTTCCTTTCAGGTATCGCAAAATTCTTTTTGCAGCTATCCAATGAGGTTTACCTGGATTGTTGTTAAATTGACTTAGGAAATTCACAGCGTGAGTTATATCAGGTCTAGTAGCAACTGATAAATAAATAAGGGATCCTATTAATTGACGGTAGGGAATATTATTCATTTCAGACTTTTCTTCTTCAGTTTTGGGACACATATCTTTAGTAAGCTTCACGTTATTATCAAAAGGTGTAGATATTGGTTTGGATTCTTGCATATTAAATTTGCTCAGAATATCTTCAATGTACTTCTTTTGTATAATTTTAATATTGTCCCCGTTTTGCATAAATTCTATGCCCAAACAATAGTGTAATAGACCTAAATCTTTCATTTTAAATGATTTTGCTAATTCATCTCGAATATATTGATAATCTTCTTTATATTTAGTAAGAATTATGAGATCATCAACATAAACAATGATAATAGCTTCAATGGGAGATTTAGAAAAATACACACATTTATCAGCATTTAGTGATTTAAACTTCATTTGTTTCAATTTTTTATCTAATTTTTTGAACCATTGGCGACCCGATTGTTTTAATCCATAAAGGGATTTTTTTAATAAACAAACTTTGTCAGCATTAGATTCATTTTTAAAACCTTCAGGTAATTCCATGTATATTTCTTCAGTTAAATCACCATTTACATAAGCCATAATAAAATCTAATTGATATGCAGTGAACCCATTTTGGATGCCATATGCGATCGCAGTTCTTATTGAACTTAATCTAGCTACAGGAGAGAAATGTTCGTCAAAATCGATACCAGGTTTTTGTGTACAGCCTTTTGCCACCAATCTCGCTTTAAATTTCTCGATTGACCCATCTGGCTTATATTTTGTTTTTAAAACCCACTTAGATCCTATAATTTTCTTATGTTTTGGCCTATCTACTATTTGCCATGCATTTTCTTGCATTAATGAATTAAATTCTAAATTCATCGCATTTATCCATTCGTTTTTATACGGACTATTTAGAGCTTCAAATAATTCAGAACAAGAGTCAAAAGAATTATTTACTGCAGTTTGAGATTTTTCTTCTTTCGGAATAATAATTGTTTGATATTCCTTTCGAGGTCTCCCTTTTCTACCTGTTTTTATTTTTCTTGGCCTCCCGCGCGTTCTGAAAGAAGGGGGGTCGGAAATTTCATCAGATTGCGAATCAATTTCTCTTTCACTGTCGCCACTAGAATTGTCTGGTTCCGTTTTCATGACTGGAAATATTTCTGATTGTTGCGTAATTGTGTTTGTGCTCGTATTTTCATTATTTTGAGAGAAAGGAAAAATTAATTTTATTTCGGTGTTACAGGAGGGATCATTTTCAAATTCGTTAATAAATCGAACATCACGGCTTATAACAATTTTTCTAGATTTCTTGTTCCAAAGCCTATATGCTTTTGATTCATTAGAATAACCTACAAAAATATGTTCTTCTGATCTAGGATCAAATTTTCCCTTATTTTGCCTTTTATTAAGTACGAAACATTTTTGCCCAAATGTTTTGAAGTATGATAAAGTTGGCTTGATGCCAAAGAATACTTCATATGGAGTTTTATTTTCGCTTAAACGTCGTGTCGGGCAGCGATTGCGTATGTAAGCAGCACAATTTATAGCTTCGGCCCAAAAAGATTGTGGAAGATTACTTTGTAAAAGTAAACACCTTGCCATTTCAGTTAACGTTCTATTCGATCTTTCAGGGGTGCCATTTTGCTGAGGGGTTAAAGGGGAAGAAAATTCTCGTTTTATACCGCATTCTTCGATATATTTATCAAATTCTTCGCCGCAATATTCTAAGCCATTATCTGTACGAAGAAATTTTATTTTCTTTCCTAATCGGTTTTCGACTGCTGCTTTGTATTTAACAAATGCATTCTTAACCTCATCCTTGGTTTTAAGAAAACTAACTTCAATATAACGTGATTTATCATCAATAAAAGTAACAAAATATCGCGATCCTCCATGGGAAGGGACTCTCATGGGCCCACATAAATCTGAATAGATCCGAAATAATAAATCATTACTTTCAAAATTTGATTGTTTAGGAAAAGGGCGGACAGTTTGTTTACCTTGAATACAAACTTTACAATCTTTAAGAGACTCATCATCATTGAAATTTAAATTTCTAACCATATTATTAGATTTAAGTTTCTTTAAATCAGACTCATTTAAATGTCATAACTCTAAACTAAATCATAACTTTAAATGCCATTTTACAAAATCACTTACCTGTGCTATTGCAGCTCTTTCGGGGATTGGATGTACATAATATAAATCACCTTGACGAACAGCTTGTACTAGTATAGAACCATTAGGCTCAATTATTTTAGCATATCGTTCTTTAAAAAGCACAGAACGATTATTAGCCGTTGCTTTTGACGTTGAAATCAAATTACATTTTAACTCGGGTACACACAGAACGTTCTTAAGTGTGAGATTAGTAGTCCCACTACCGTTAGGCACTGTAATAAGAACTGTTCCTATTCCTGTGATTTTTGCTGTTTTATCAACCGCAAGCTTTATTGTAGAATCATCACGAGGATGAAATTCTGTAAATAAATTTTTATCTTTGCACATATGAGATGTACAACCACTGTCGAAACACCATGCAGTAGATTCATGATATACGTCGTTAAATGCCATACTAACCGGTTCTTCATAACTAATCATTGAACCTTGATTTCCTTTATTTAAAGATGCAAGCTTTCTGTCAGCTATTTTCTTTCTACATTCGTTAGCTTTATGCCCGATTTTGGAGCAATAATTGCACTTGAAATTACGATAATTTCTCTCTGCAGTAAAATTTTTATTCGTATTAGTCTTCCATTTTTCATTTTTCTTCTGTTCTTGATTATTTCTCTTGTTTTCTATATAATAGGCATTTTGTGAATCATGAGTCGTTTTTCCTTTTCTAGCTTCCCATTCTTCTAGCATCTTAATTTTCAAAGAATCGGGTTTAGGTAATTCATCTCTCGATTCTATAGCGCATCTAAAATTTTCGAAATTCTCAGGAACACTGTAGAGTAGAAGAATTGATAACAAATCATCCGCAATTTCTATTTCCATTTCTTTTAATTTATCAACAATCTCAAAAAAGATATTTAAATGTTCAGACATCGTTTCACTGAAACTCATCTTTCGAAACAGAAGCTGTTTTAACAGCGTTGCTTTCTTTGCAGGGCCTCTTGATTCATAAACGTCTTTCAATTTATTCCATACAGAATTCGAAGTCGCACAATGCTTGATGTGGCACAATTCACTAGGATTTATGGCCAGAATTATATCAGCACGGGCTTTTTGATCAGCCTGGAGCCATTTCTTTTCATCAGCGCTACCTTCGGCCGGTTTCTCTTCTTTGCCGATTACATAATCCCAATGATCATTTTTTATTAATACTGCTTCAATTTGAAGTTTCCAGCTATCAAAGTTATCTTTGCCGAGCTTTTCAATTGTCGTAACATGTGACATGATTAAATAAAATATCTCGCAGCCACAAATCAAAACAGTTAATGACAGAACGTAGAAGAGTTCTTAGTTTCGGTTTAGGCTTAAGACTTTATGATTCGAAAGTTCGAATTAAAAAATATTTCTGCTATTTATAGCGCAGTGAGTAGCGTCTCTGGTACCCATAACCTTTGTTGGTTTTGGGGGCACACAGAGTTAGCAGAATAGCTCGACATAAACATTTATTAACACTAACACGAAGACAAAAATATATACATAGCTTAAGTGCGACTAAGCACTGACATGTTTTTAACAGAACTGAATAATCTCGCTCGCAGAGCGGATTTGTAGAAACGTCACTGTACGCGCATGCGCTGAAAGAAAAGGGTAAGATAAATGGACGTTGTATTACAACATTTAATGTAATACTAAATGCAACAGGCTGTTACGTTTAGTATTACTAATAACGTAAATTAACTCCATATTGTTAAACGTTTTATCAATTGAACCAAAGAGTATAGATATTTTTAAACGAACTTGATTTATAGAGTAAAATGGAAATTTATTTATAGTATAACCGTATTCACTCGCGTATTTCCAGCAATTGGTTTACCATTTCTTCGGTATCGAAAAATGAGCGGAACATTTTTTAAAAAGTAAATATTAATATTACATTTTCTTTGTGAAAAACGGAGAGTAAATAAAGAAATGCCTCTCTTTAAGTTTATTATATCATTAAAAAATAATTAATATTTAAAAATTGCAGTAGTTGCAGTAGTTATTTATCTAACGTTTTTAAATATGGTTAACATACTGCTTTTTTAGAATTCAGGAATTTTCTAGGTTAAGAATAGCGGATCGTGCGCCTAGAGAATGAATACTAGAATTTTCGTACACAGTATTTGACTACATTAATAAAAATAATTTTTTTGTGTAGGTATGGCCACTTCTACTGTACAAAATTCAGGTACTCAAATGCCTTAAAACTCTTGAATTTTCCGAGGCATACGAACCATGGTGATGAGAATAATAAAAGAAAATATTCCACACATATATATAAAATTACAAAATACAAATTTCATTTTATGACTTTCGACACAGAGTGACTATTAAACTTTTTAACTTCAATATGAGTACAAAGTGTTTGTTGAGTACAAAGTGTTACAACTTCTTCAAAATATACAATTTAAATTATCGAAAGTTTTAATAAGAGTGTAACTTTCGACTGTCACAGGGACATTCTTTTGTTATTTTGTGTATGTTAACAAGGCCGAATTAAAATATATATATATTGGTTATAAAATCGAATGTAGTCTTAAAATAAATGAAAATTGAAATTTTCATAATACAAAAACAAAGATCTTAAATGCCCTTAAATGCCGGGTGTTGCTTTTTGGTAACATACCCAATTTTGGCTCTAAAATACTATTAGAATAATATTGAAGCTATAATACCTAATGATACCAATAAAATACATTCTGAAAATATTATTAAATCGATTTTCAACATGTAGATGGCAACACTTGTGCTGTTTAATAATAAAGATATATTTAATTTTTCAATTGTTGCTACTTGTTCTTTTTGTTTTGTTTGGAAGCTTGCGAAATACCCTATTTTGTTCTGCAGTGAGCAAGTAAAATTTATTTCTTACTATGGTTCCTAAAATTCTTGTGTGTTCAATATTATAGAATTTTATGAAGGAAAATTATTTTTTCAATTAAAGACCAGTATTGCCGATTAGTAAAAAACTGTTTTTTTTAGCCGTAAACCCTACTTAAAACAAAATATGAATTTTTTAAATATTTTTCCCATGATTTATTTAAAAAATGAAAGCCGAAAAACATTATGCAATGATTTTTGAAAAATCGGGCATTTAAGGGTTAATGAAGCACAGGACCGTTGCGTTTGTCAAAATGATCAAAAACTTCGTATTTTTCAAAGCACCAAAAAAACACATTATATGCAATTAAGATATATTTTTCCATTTCTGTAGGAAGTATAAACTCTTAACTAAATTATCCAGAAAAATAAATTTTGTATATACAGAATTAATGGTTAAATTTTAAATTAAAACAATCAATTTACTAACGCATGAATAAAAGTTATTAAGTGCTGCGCGCATGGTAAAACTCAAAATTATCAATATAGAAAAACAATTTTTGAGAAAATTAGAATCATAATACACATATTTCTAAATTAAAATCAAAATATACACATAAAGTTTTGTTTAAAATTTATTTTTAGCACAAAAAAAATTTTAAAAATCAGGTTTTTCAATTCCAAAAAAATAAATAACCAAAATATGTGAATTTGTTTTATTTTAGCATATAGACTACAAAGAAATTCATATTTGGTTGATTTTTTAAAGCTTTAGCTTACATAGCTTGATAGTAACTGTGTGCTCAAACTGCAAATTTACTAATTTGAGAAAACGCGTTTTGATATTCCTATATCTACGGACCTTTAATTATACTCACCGACTATAAATGAATATAGAAGAAACAATGCAGATCGGAATGGGGCTGATGGAGTATTTTGCACATTGTTCAGAAATAGAAACAAATTCGGAGTAAAACATGAACCAAAAACTGATTTTTTGAAAGTTTAAAGATCTGGTGTCCCCTTAATATTACTTTTGATTCACAGAAAAAAATATCATATATAAATAAATCAAAATATGAATATAAAATCAAAATTGCTACAATATATGCGGTTAGGATAATTTAGTATCATGTTTTATTATTTCAGACTTTAGGTTTTATATTGCATAAATTTTCTTTAAAAGTAGTGGGGTGAACATTATGAAAATCTTTTCTTTTCGCCAAAATTTTCTTTCAAATGTACCTGGTGCGTAATTTGCACGGAGGCTCAAATTATGCAAGTAAATATGTTATATATGTATATATTTTACATACCTCCGCCCTTAAGATGGTTATTTATTTTCAAGTTCATATTCATCTTTTTAACGCCTTGAAGTTAAAAATCATTTTTAACTGTTCGTGTGTTTAAAAAGGAAAATGTACTTTTTAATGCAAAGATATTTTTAATATTACTTAGAACTTACAATTTTAAAACTTTTTTCAAAATTCAAATACTTTTTTTTCTTTTTCTGCATTTATTGTCTCCTTTTATGAATGGAAAATTCAAGACGCATGAATTTTCAATGTGCAATTGGGAATGGAATACATATTTCAATATTCAACTCTAAAATTTTACATATCTTTTTAAACGTCATGTATGAAAGGAAAAAGATTTATATTGTTAAATCTATCTCATTTGAAATAGTGATTTTTTAAAGATTCAGTATTTCATTCGCTAAAACTTCCCGTAGTGTGTCAATTTATGGAAATTAATTCGTCCTACTATAATACATAAAAGTGAAACTCATATGAGGATCCCAGAAGGCAAGGGGTATAAGTGACAAAATTGAAAATATTGAATTAAGTGGACAGATGACATGGAAATATGCTTTTTTCTTTTCAGGTAAGGAAAGATAAGTGATTTCTAATTATGTGTTGTGTCTTAGAGATCAACCGCTTTTGCCGAATAATGATCAGTATTGATTAATTATAAATTTAAAGAAAATTGCACTCAACTTTTTCACATTTATTGAAATAAGAGTTCAAAGATCACTGTGAAACAAGCAGCAGTTTCCTCTTTCAATTCAGTGTATTATTATTGATGTTCCACTTTAACGTCAATTATCTTTGAAGTCAATTTACTCCAAATCGAAATTTTGTCACTTGTACCTCTTGGCTTCAGATGTCCTCATATATCATGTAGAAAACAACATCAAGTATACTATTTCTATCAAATACCCAAAAATATTATTATTATTATTATTTTAATATAGCATTAGTTTTGATTTAAAATTAATAATAGCTTTAGAATAAACACTATATTATTAATAATGAAAAATAGTTTTCAAAACAACTAATAAAGAAAAATAGTTTAAAAAAACTACTAATGATGAAAAATAGTTTTTAAAACTATATTTATAAATAGAGAGAAAAAGAACTTTATGATTATTTACAAATGTGTAAAGTGAACCGTGTTTTAAAATATTTATATTTTCAAGCAGTCCAAAGCATGTGTTACGTGTACATAAACGGAAGAATCTAAATAAATAATAGAAATGGTGAGATAAGTGGTAAAGATGCAAGAGAACAATCAGTCTCAAAATAAAAATTAACATTTAGAGATCTCCTGGCCTCAACAGTAATTATAAAGAGAAATAGAAAAAAATATATCATAATCAGAAGATAGAAAAATAAGATATTACTTTTATCGATTTCAATTTATTTTTATTATAATATTAATAGAAAAATAATAAATAGATGTGTTTAAAATACAAAACAATAACAACAACAACAAAAAACTTCTCAAAGGTTAATATGATTGTGGAATCTGTTTTTCATTTACAAAAACACCGGTTTTAAAAATTTTAACTTATATTTTCTCATAGCATCTGAAACGTATAAAAGCAGTTTTTTTTGTTTTTAAATGATTAACTTTAACTTTGATTTTGACTGTGTCCAGGACATATTTGGATATTCTGCTGTAGCTGATTGTGTACTGATGAGGCTGTGCGTTTGCACAGCGAAACGTCTTTTGTATTTTTTCCATTTTTAGTTTTTAATTAAATTTTTTTTATATTTTTTTAATTTAAGTGTAGTCAAGTCTGTCTAATGTATGAAACTTAATTTAAAGATTTTAATTCAGACGTTAAGATGTATGTGTATCTTAAGTATAAAAGTACTCTCATTTAAAAAAAAAAAAAAAAAAAAAAAAAAAAAACCATTTATTTTAAAATCTGATATCTACTGAATAACTGTTGTGATTAAAAAAATAATAATTCAATTAAATTAAAAATATAATTAAAAATTCTCCTTTCTTGGGAAATTAAAATAATTTTCATACAAAAATTCAATTTTCTTGAAAATAAACAGCTATCTAACATACTTTATTAAAGCTATCTTCAGTATTAAATTTAATATAATAAAAATAATAAGGAATTATGAAAATATTTTAAACAAATGTGATCCTTTTTGATTAGCCTTTTAGCGTATAATTATCTTTAGACATTTTCAACAGACAATGGAGATTTTCTTCTTATCTTAGCCATTAAGATTCTTTTTTTTCTTATTGAATTAAATATAAAATAATTAAAATTTCTCGAATAAAAAAAAGGGGGGAAACGTTTTAAAATTTTGTTTAATCTTCTAAAAGGTAAATTAAACTTTGTTAAATTAAAAAGTTTTTGTATTTTAGTACAATAGGTTCAAACAAGATTTATATAAAAATTAAATTTGATTTTCCGTTCATAATAATAGTTTGAGTAAATGAGTTTTGAATGACTCTGGAATAATCATTATTTTCCGTACTATTCTATCTGGCCTTTGTTGAAAAAAATTATCTGCTCAGAGATTAGATGCAGTGTTTTCCATCCTTTTATTGGCCAAGCTGCACCAAAGCATCTGTTAAGTCTCTATGCCCCCCCCCCCTCCCTTAATATGTAATTTTTGTCCCCTATAATTTATTAAAAAAAAAGTATTTAAACTATTAACACGATGGAAGCATAATAGAGCCTTAGATCTATTCTTATCACATTTTTTAACTTGTCAAAGAGATGAATCTTCTGTAATAAATGTGTTTTTAACATAATTTTATAAATGCACTGAGGTTATACATCTTCTCATATGTACAAAAAGAATTTTTTTGTACTTTTCCAACTTTACTCAATGTTAAAGGAAAGTTTTACACGGCCTGAATTTTTATCTTCCAAAAATATTTTGAAAAGAGACTTACATTTAACGTTAAAATTGATAACATTCACACACTTTCTAATTAATTTTTGTAACGTATTAAGGGTTGGTGGAAAAGCTTTCAACTCTAAATTTTTTCTCTATGGATAACACAATACGCAAGAAGCATTTCAAGATTCCCATTTTTATTAAATTTGGGTAGTCATTATTTCCCAATAACAAAACAATTTCTCTGTTTTCCTTTCCAATATCGTTAATTGTCCATGTATTATCTGTCTTTATAATATAAAATGATATATCATCTTGTAAATTTATTTATTGTGTGGGACAGCTGTACTAAAGCCGTAGATATTTACAATCTACCCATTTTCTTTTCTAATGCTATTTAAGTTTTATAAAGTTGGTAGTACCGAGTTCAGACATTTATATTGTTTTTAATATTAAATATGTTCAAGACAGTCAAATTCATTTATACTTTATAGTTTATATGTAAAAGATTATTCGTGTGACATATAGAAGAGCGATCAGAAGGAGGAAGCTCATTCAATAGATAATCAAAATCATTTCAAAATATTGTAAAATTGAGTAACAGAAAAATTATAGAATATTTTAATACTAGTAAAAAGATGTCAAAACGAATTAAAAGAATTATTCTCCTTATCCTAGCGGGCATCCTCCAGGGGAGCGTGTTGGGCCCATTTTTATTTAACATTTTCTTTAACGATATCCCACACTCCTTGCGCACTCACCTCGCTCTCTATGCGGACGACACCTGTACTTATGCTTCGGCACACCACCCGTATACTCTATACAGGTACCTACAGACTCATATTGATGACTTCATGAACTGGTGTATGCTTTGGCGCGTTGTCATAAATGAAACTAAAACTACTGCAGTATATTTCTCTCGCAAAATAATTTTCCATAGCAGAATCATTATTAATAACACTGTTATCCCTTAGTCAGACCAAGCTAAGTATCTTGGGGTCATTCTGGACCGCCGCTTAACTTGGAAAAAGCACATTTTCTCCATCTGAGGTAAAGTCGCTGGAGCCTTTAACTCTATAAAACCTCTCCTTAACAGTAAAATCTTGTCTGTCCACAATAAATTAATTCTCTATAATTCATGCATCCTTCCCATCATAACCTATGCCAGTCCGGTCTGGGGCTTCACATGTAAGACCACTATGGACACCCTTAGCCGCTTGCACAATTCCAACCTGCGTACTGTCCGTAACGCATCTCGTTATCTTCGCAACTCCACGGTCCGAAGAGACCTAAAAAATACTACCTTACGTAAGCGCATTAACGACTTAGCCAAAAAATTTTATGAAAAAATTTACGACCTCCCTAATGAAATCGTAGCGGAGATACCGGATTATGACGCTTTTGAACCCCACCATCGGAAACGGCCCAGGTTTTCCATAATTATGGACACTCAGTAACATCTGAGTTCACCACGCTATATTTTGCCTCTTCTAAATTTTTCTTACCTTTTTATATTTTTTTCTTATCATAAAAAAACTTCTCTATTTACTATAGAGACCATAAAAATTGTAAAACTTAAAAAATAAAATGTATGGCCCTGATTCGTCCCTTTTTTTGGCTGGATGTTGTGGTCTTTGCCACCCTAGCTTCTCTTGCCCATGCTTGGTGAGTGTTTCTCTGAACAGTACTAACTTTAACTTTCTAAATTCCTTATAGTAGTTATACAACTACAGTTTGACTTTACTTATTTTAAGATTCTTGTATTTTTTAAGATTTATCGTTAACTTTCTTTCATCTTAAGTTTATACTTTAAAATTCAATTTTATTCCTTTTCTTCTTAAATTTCTTATTTTCTCTTGTTAACTTCTATTACTCTTCTAGTAGCTTTGCTACAGTTTAACTTTTTCCCAATGGCTCAACCCTCCGAGCGTCTTGCAAAAGGGTAAAATTGTAATGTTGTTTTCTTTGCATTTTGTTTTAAATGCTATGAAAATATGATTCTTTCAACATTATAAAAAAAAAAAAAAACTCAATTACAAATATGAATGTAATCCTTGAGAGTATTAATCATTCTTCAATGTATTTAAAATTCATTAAATCTAGAGAATTATATTATCTTAAATATTGCTTGTATTGCTGTGAAACCTGGAGCTTAGTGAACGGAATAATACGCCCCAAACACTTAGAGGGTTAAAACATAAGACATTTCAATTTCCTAGTCTCGGTGTTAAGCTGTCATCAGCTAGGAAACCCCTCAATGCTGATTACCTGTTCAGTACCTGTTCAGAATTAAAAGATTTTTTCTTTAATTATTCTGGTTTAATTTAACACTTTTAATTAAAAACTCAACAACAGAAGTGATTTTTTAAATTTTGCTTGTATTACATTTATTTAAAGACAAAAGAAACCGATAGGGAATGAGTGGGTAACAAATCTGAAATTGCCCTACGTTGAGAAGCACTGAATTAGGACATTCATTCAACGTTACGAAAATACTATATGTGTTGATATAAATTGGTAATACCTAATTTATTTTACGATAGCCTAAATATATATGTATATATATATTTAGGAAGCATTCTACTGAAATTGTCACTATTGGGAAAAACAACAACAATATCATACTACTCAGTCAGACGGACTTACTTAATTGTTTATTTATAGCTTCTCTCACAATAACAAAAGATGAATTTTGGTTATAGTACTTCAGAAATGTAGGAATTTTTTCGTATTCTATTAGGGAGGTATGAATTTTCTTTCTTGTTATTCTCATGATATACACTTTATTTGGCATCTTCAGGTACCGGTAAAACATGACTTCCTTAAATGAATATGTAGGTATTTTTTTTCAATGTAAAATAATTTTAAATAATTTAACGCTTTAAAATGTGCTTGTTTTGGGAAAATACGCTAAAATTATTTTCAACTTTCTATTTTTTTTTTATTTATCTATTGTTGAAATAGAAAACAAAAATATTATTAAATACCAAAACTGTTAAAAATTTACAGAAAACTCACCTTTCATTTAACCGCTTTTATGGAAAACGGTTACAGATCCGTAATTTATCAATATTTTAACCAGTGTGAACGGCCTATTATAATGATGAAGTAATCGATATCTGTAAAAACTGTAGAAGACTGAACAGTTTATCGAAGACTTTTAACTGTGTGCTGCATCTTAATATATACCGGATGTCCTAAAATGAACTGACTGATTTAATAATGCATTAACTTGGAAATGCTGACAGCTATTTAAAAAATTCTTGCAATAGGGTTATGTAAGATGTCAGGCGTTTGAAAATATATATCCTCCCGAACAAAATATTCATTAACATATTTGAAAGTTTATTATCATGTACTTAGTTAATATAAGAAATAAAGGTAAAAATCTACACATGCATTCAAAATTACAGGATTCTTCACTTCAATATGGGCCCTTTTTTTTTTCTAACATTAACAATAACGAAGATGTTATAAAAATATTTACAGCATAATTAAATTCGTGTGTTTAAAATGTGGTGAAATCCCGATAAGGGCTCGAAGTGTTCCGTAATTCAGTAAGTGCATCGTAAGTAATAGAACACATTCCTAAAAGTGGTTCATTTAATTTAGAGAACATCCTATGAAAATGGTGACAACCTTAATCTCGCTGTATAGTCTTATTTAACCTCTTCAGTTAAATAAGACTATGTATCAGGTACCAAACAGGATCAGGTACCCAAAATGGGTACCTGGATTCTTTGCTTTATAAAAACTAAACTTTTTTGTGGCCCCACTTCTACATAGTTGAATCATTTTGCTTTAAAACAAACTCAATAAAAGACAGCACCAATGCTGAATTCCTCATAAAATAAATGCTATTTTTATTTGCGTTTGCAAAATGCCTTGAAGATATTTCAGCCAAGAAAGTAGGTAATTTTCATAAGGATTTAACTTAAAAATTTTACAATAAAAATCGAGGTTTTGTAGATTATTTAGAGAATTTAGGTTATTGTAGTTGAATCATTTTGCTTTAAAACAAACTCAATAAAAGACAGCACCAATGCGGAATTCCTCATAAAATAAATGCTATTTTTATTTGCGTTTGCAAAATGCCTTGAAGATATTTCAGCCAAGAAAAAAGGTAATTTTCATAAGGATTTAACTTAAAAATTTTACAATAAAAATCGAGGTTTTGTAGATTATTTAGAGAATTTAGGTTATTGATAATTAAATTGATTTTTTGGGGCGCTAGTAATTATAATTCATATTTTTGAACCCAAATTATCAGCCCCCTAAAGTACCAATATCAGAAACATACTTCTTTCTGTCATCTATGGTGTCATTGTGTTTGTGAAAAGCAATGAATGAGTATTTGCAATATTATTTTAACTTCGAGTCGCAAGAGGTAGAAGTGGCAATCATTCGCTTTCAAAGAGATCTAAATTATGTCTAATTTAAATGCACTTTACAGCGCACAGTTCACTTTATATGGTGCACAGTTCGACTTAAAATGTACTTCCAAGTCTTTTCGTGATTTCGTCAAATTTTGTAGGCATGATGATAATTCTGCCGAAAATGTCGTTAACATATCTTCACTGCTGTTAAATTTAAGGCAAAAACTCTGGACTCTGATTGAAGTGAAGGCACCTGTAATTTTGACTGAATGAGTGGATTGTGACAATGTTTTCCTATGCAAAAGTTTCTCGTTGTAGCGTAATCTGACACCTTCTTTTAAAATTTGTAAACGTTATACTGAAACGTATTATGGATAGAGACATATATTTAAATACCTTCTGAAAATCTAACACATGTTCAATTATTACTGGAACTCTATGTTTATAGCTAACTCAGTTCTAAAGGTTTTCTCCATTATACATTTTTTTCTTATCTTTTATTGTTCTTTTTTTCCTTATCTACAATCATTCTTTTTTAATTTCATAAAAGATATTTATTTTCGAAAACAAGGAAGAAACAATGAAATATTATACATGCACTTGTACTGTAATGTTAAAGTAGCTTTCAATGTATTTTAGGGTTGTACATTTCATTACTGTTTAAAATTAACTAATTAAATATTAAATTAAGAAACTAAATTAAACTGAATAACATTACTTAAAAAATGATTTATCGTCTTAAATTATAAAACAATTAACACAATAGTCCAATAAAGATCAGTGATAAAATGTGACTCTTCCCGTATAACATTAATTGCTTCCTATTTTATTCTAAAAGAATGTCAATTTTGTATTTCGATTTTGATCATTCACAGTACATTTTATGAAGTTTTAAAAATTATATCAAAAGCAAACAGTAAGTGGGCTGCATGTGTGGGCGTTGTAAATGAATTTCCATTTCATTGATAATAAATATAGTTTAAGGTATTTTTATGAAATATTTCCTTTATCATATGCAGATAGACTCTATTGATTTCATATTTTACACAATACGAATTTTGTTCAAAATTACTCTCATATAGATTGTTGAATATATCATTACAACTACAACAGACACTCTGTACATTTCAAAAATAATATAAAATATATTGCACAAGGGGGAATAAATAAACAATAATTTTATATTGAAATGTAATTGTAAGAATAATTTCTGGGAGATTGCTATGTAATGAGATTTGAAGAAATATAATTTTCGTTATTGAATGATTTATAAAATGTTTTATTCTTGTTAAAATTATTTCTGTAACTTTTCTAATATAAATAAGGAATATTAAATCAAAATAACATTTCTAGAATGTTTGGTTACAAAATGAATTTTTTTGATTTTTTCCCTAAAAAATGATTAGTCATACAAACTGATTAAAAAATGATCGCAGAAATAATTCGAATTTCATTTTAATAGTAGGTTTTAATTTGGTATGCAAATAATTTCCAGTGCATTTTATGTTATTGTGCACTCTGGTCTTGTAGTTTAAAATATATTTAAATCAATATGGAGGAAACCGTGAGTTTCTGTAATTTTGATAAAAACAAATGATGACATATTCCTCAGCCATTTCAGAAAAAGAAAAAAATCATGAACAATAAAAAAAAAACAGAATTTTCGACTGCTAATTACAAAACCAGAACGAAAAATCAGGAAACCAGCATAGTTAATGAGGCACTTTCAACCCATTCTTAATACTGTCACAAAACTGCAGTTTTCGAAAAAATATCCAAATATTTTAGTGCAACCTTGCGTAGGATTCATAGATTTATATGTATTTTACATAGTATGCTATAAGTTAGTTCAGTTAAACATATAGCGAAGTTAAAAATTCCCCTTCAGAAATTATCGTCAATAAATCTGTCCGGAAATGTATTTGAAATCTTTTATACAGCATTGTAGATAATCTGTAGAATTTATACACACACAGTGGTATTTAAAAAAAAAAAAATTAAAAACACGTACCACGACTGAAAACTCACTTTCAGCAACTATTGATTATAGGCAGTATTGTGGCACAAATTCATTTGAGTGTTCCCGTAAATGAATAAACAATTCTAAGCAACGATATTCGACAGTTAGCCTCTTGTAGTACACCTCAGTAATATATATTTTATTAATATCTTTTTAATTTTTAATTCTATTTTCATAAAATTTGAAATGACACTTCAAAATTTTGCAGTGATTATATATTAAAGTTCAAACTACTGAGTTGGGTAGTTTTTGCGTTTTTATATGCGTACAGACGCACCAGACGACGACTATAGGTGCTACGTATTTATATAATTACGAACGCACCTAAAAAAGACTGATTAATATGAAATAACAGACCAAGAAAACCTCGAACAGAATAGTTTGAAATAAATAATGGCTTTACGTTTTAAACTCAAATGTGAAAATAAACCAGTAAGTTACTTTCCAACGTACACTTTATTGCGGAATTTTAAACACAGATGTAAAAATTAAAATTAGTAGAATAAAAATTATTCCCTACGTTTCGGCTTATCTTTATCGACTTATTAATATCTTTTTAATTTTTAATTCGATTTTCATAAAATTTGAAATGTTACGTCAAAATTCCGCAATGATTATATTTATTAAACTTCAAACTACTCAGTTGGGTAGTTTTTACGCTATTATATGCGGGCAGACGTTCCAGACGAGGACTGCAGGTGCTACGTATTTATATAATTACGAACGTACCTAAAAGGGTCTCAGAATATAATGACTTTACTTTAAACACATATGTGAAAATAAAACAATAAGTTACTATTCAACGTACACTTTATTCAGGGTATTTATATTTTAAACAAAAGTTTAAAAAATAAAATATGAAGAATAAAATTTATTCTCTACGTTTCGGTTTATATATAAAACTATCATCGAGAGTTAATTTTCTAAAGCAAAACTCGGCAAAATGTAAAGTATAAAGAATTTTTTGCCGATTTGTATTTTAGAAAATTAACTCTTGATCAGAGTTTTAAAGATAAACCGAAATGTAGAGTATAATTTTTCTTATTGTGATTTTATTTTTTACATCTTTGTTTAAAATCTCGGAATAAAGCATACCCTGGGTAGCAACTTATTGTTTTATTTTTACAAGATTACTTCGGTTGTTAAAACTGAAATGTGACATAGTTATTTACAATCTGTTTTAATATGTGCTCAAAGACGGTTCATATTAAGAGAATAATTAGAGACAAGAGAAAAGAAAAGATTATTATTCGTTCAAAGCCAAAATACTGATGCCAAAAAATTATTCATTGGAATTCGATTCCATTTAGCAGTTTTCAGAATCTGACATTTTGCCCTTTATCGATACCTGCAATTTATTACTTACGATAATGAATGAGATTGAAAATTCTCATTAAAATCTCTTATCAGATGAATCTGGATCAGCATGAACTCAACAAATGAATATGAATATGATAAAAAATCTTTTGACATAAAATTAGCAGTAATTTAACTAAATAATTATTTTTTAATAATTTCTTAATAAGATAAACTGTTACTATAATTATTATAGTAATACTAAAAGTATGATCAAGATACATGTAATACCTAACTGTATGTTAACAATACTTTTATTAATCGTAATAATAGCTTTTGAAACAATTTTAATAGTTTATATTTGATCGAAAAAAAAACTTTCGCCGTCGGATAAGAAATGGTTCGCTATTCCTACTATTGGATTTACAATCCAATTTAGCATTTAGCTTAGATACAGGATATTATCAAACTGTCATCAACTACGTCATTTCGAATACGAGTGTTTGTTCTACGACCTATATACAGAGTTCGGGTTGACACAACGGCATACTGATATTTCATAGTATGAAGCCTTTAAGCAACGAATTTAGTGTATTTATATAAATTTATTTGGAAGCCGGACAATGTAAAAATTTATGCTTGACTTTTGAAGGCCTGTACATTAAAAATAAAATTTATGTTAAAAAATAATCTTTTTTCTTATTTGAAAACGGCAAGGCTATATTTCTATTTTTCACGTTGAAATTTTATTTCAAGCAAAATTATTGCATATACCCGCGTCTTCGTCCAAAGTTAGCAATGTTTTATGTTCACAGGATACATTTTTTTTCCACTGGTTAAAAAAAAAAAAAAAAAAAAAAAAAAAAAAAAAGAGTGAAATTAACGGGGATAGAACTTTTTTCAGGTTTCTTTTTTTGTTTCCTCACATATATAAAATATATAAATCAATATTGATTCGTAGTATCCAAAACTCATTTAATATCACGGCTATGATGTTTTTCGACTTTAAAATCACAGTCTGTAAGCGTATTTCTTCAGTAAATGGTTTTCCTTTTAATCTTCTTTGTCTATTCTGCATCTAAACTATTATAAAGAAATTTTTATTTATTAATGTTTTTTTTTAAATTTTACAATTAAAATTTACTTTGGTTAAATAATTAAACGTTTTTCGAAATAATTTTCATGAGTTTAAAACCCTCTTGTGAGAAAATCTTAAATTATCAATTACAATTAATTAATAATTTCCGTTTTTCTACATTTGTTTAATCATGAATTTGTATCAGGCGTTTATTTTGTTTAAGTACTTTTTTAGTATTGCTTTGATAAATACACTCGCAGTTCTTCAGATGAAATATTTTACATGAAATATTAATTTATTCGCTTAAAGATAATCATGAATCTACAGTTTATGAATATGACGAATTTTCAATCTTAGTAATCGGTTACGTACAAATTTACTGGAAAACTGAGAACTGTAATTAGAGTAATAGTAAACAGAGAGGTACTCTAATGCTACAATTTTATCGGGAAACCAAAAACTGCTCGAAGATCAAAAGTAATTACAGATTTATTGTAATTCATTCAAATATCAGAGTTGCCCGTTTGGCCTCTATTTTTAATCCAAAATTTCAAATTCATAAGGTAAATTTCTAAAGAAGAATTTTTACTTTAACAGATTGGTAAATACCTCTTTTTAAATAAAGCATAAAACTCTATTCTTTATTTTTTGAATGAACTCGAAATTTCTGAATAAAAATGAAGGCCTAACTGGCAAGCCTCTCCAGCCTTGCTTATTAGTGCAGTTATTTATTGAATATTCAAATATATTAAAAAGTCAAAATTTATGTTCATATGTAAGGTCAATATAATTACTGCATACAGTTGATGAAAAAAAAATATTACACACAAAAAAGAAATCAATTTTTATAAATTAATTAGAATAAAAGAAATAGAAAATGTATACGTCGCTCTTTCGTTGTGACTTCATGCATTACACTACACTGTAAAAATTTTAAGGAGTAATTTAACTTATATAATGGTGTAATTTAAATTATGTAACTGGTGTAATGTTAGATATTAGTTATTGGTTAATATTAGATATTAGTAACATAACACCAGTTATAATACCAATTAAATTACTCAGTAAAAGGGAGGCAGTAAAGTTTTCAATAATTTTATGGTGTAATGTTGCATTAATTTTTTACAGTGTACAATAGAAATTGGATATATGAGAAATCCAGTAATGAGTAAAATACATTATTATGCTATAGTATCTTTTGAAGTACATTAAAACTTGTGACTAAATGTGCACGTATGTTTATACGCATATACACATCATACGCCGAATCGATACTAATGTTGGCGATGCTTGTTGAAATTTTGCCGAATTTTGTGACAAAGATTAACAGAATAATATAAGATGAATTAGAAAAATATAATTAATAAAACGTTATTAGAGAAGTCTTTTTTTTATTAAGTCTCATATTTTACTCAAAGGGATTGCAATGGATAAAAAAATGATTCGAAGTTTTTACTGAGCTTTAATAAAGTAAAAGTTTATGTCTTTTTATTATTAAATTGGACCATAGCAACTTTGCCAGTGACTCCTAATTCTCAATACGGATCTCGTTCCGCATTCAGAATATGCCACGCATGAATGCAAGAAGCACAAAATGGATGTGCCAACATTGGTTAATTGTTGTACCATGTTGGTCCAGACTAAGAAATGTCCGCCTTCACGTACCATTGGGTAAAGCAACATTTGCATAAAATTTCAACATGGATCAACCGTTAGCTTATCGGACACGGTTACAATTAAAGGAACCTCTATATGCTACCATTTCCTGACAGTTTCTGAAAACTGAGAACGAAAGAAATCCGTGCTATTTGGGAATGGTTCATTGCGTAAAGCATTATCTGTATTTTTTTCAGTAAAAATGAAAAATGCTTCAATGCTTGAGGAACACGAAAAACAGTTGAACAATGGAAGCTGGTAAGTTTCGCCTACTTCCTCATTTAAACCGGGCTTTCACTGAGTTATGGGAAGAATTCTGTAATGAACCTAGCAACACTTCATCACCCTATTTCTCCCGTCTTACTTCCTGGAAAGATTTATACAGAGATTAAAATTTTAGCTTATTATCAAATATGATAGTGCATTTATGCCCAATTAATAATGCAAGAACGATGAAAATATTTTATATACAAATGTCACGCGTTTGAATGCACTAAAATAATATGTTAATAAGAGCTAAATTTATATCTATATTTAAAACGTGTTTGTAGCTTTGAATAACGATGTGCAATTTTTGAAATAAACAGCTATAAGTAAACAATCTTTATTTTAAACTGTTTATTTTAAGTGCATTTTCAAATTGTATAAGGTAATTCGGGGAAGACTACACATAATAGGATGTTTTACATAGTAGAGACAAAATTTAAATGATAAGATAAAGAAAAAATATTCCACCGCGCTCTGTAATATTTAATTGGTTAGGTACACTCATTAATTCCTTTCCCAGTGTTTAAATGATTGACAAATTAATGTTATATAAACTCGTGTAATTGTGGCATGTTCCCCCATATATACGAGGAAGATGCCACCTGTTATGGTGGAAGATGCCACACCACAGAAAATTGGAAAAATAAGACTAATATTGTAACATTAGCTGTCAATTAACAGTAACTATGGGTAAACAAACAAATCTGTAAACTGAAATATTTTTTTTAATTTATTTTGCCAACACTAATAATCGTACAAGTATGCACAACATTTCATTTAGTGCAAATGACCACCACTGCAATCTTCGTGCTACCATTTTTTGCATTTAATGCACTGAATCCAACCACATATGAGACATTTTTTTAGCGTAAAAGTAAAAGTATCCTTTACATACAGCAGAATAATCATCATCATCATTATCCTCATGAAAACTATCACCACTGGTATCCAGGCGAATATCTTCACTTGAGGAAGAAACGCTTACACTTGTCTTTTAATTCTGTTTTTTCGAAGGTTTCTTTGTAATTTTTTTACCTTTTCGCGATTTCCTCTAACTTTTTCCAGCATAGCGTTTATTCTCTCTGATGCAGTTAATGCTTCTACTGCTTGTTTCTTACGCCCAGATGGTTTAGTTTTTCTGACCTGAGGAATAGGACTGATTGCTCCTAGACAGGAAATCCCTTTTCTGTGCTGATTGAGGCAACTGCTGGTGACAATTCACTGCCATTAGATCTGCTGTTGGAAGCAACTGCTAGTCCCACATGAGCTGTTGGTGGAAACAACTGCTGATGTAGGCCTATTGTCACATGTGCCGCTTGTGTAAGCAACAGCTCTATCATTAATGGAACTCTCAGAGATATCAAACCCATGTTCTGGGATTGATTGTGGGTTACAGGGATAAATCCCAGTAACTGAAAACCCAGAAGTGTCACTTCCTACTGTGGTTGCCTTGCTCCAAGCTGTATTCAGAAGAGATCAAAACTGAAATCTTGAATGTTTATGATATAGCTGTCTGGGGATCCAGGCGTTCAGGATTTGTCGCCGATATGCTTATAAACTTTAAATATGAGCATAGGAATATTATAAGGACTTTACATAAGAAATGTTAGTAAGGAAAAAGAGTAGCCTACGTCGGGGAGTGAACTGGAACTTCTTGTTTCACTAAGCCAAACTTCGTGAGAAGTTGCCATTTTGATCCGCTATGGGATGCCGTCAGAGTCTTCAGTTAATGCCGCCCGAGCGTCGTGGCAATGCCGGTAACGCCAATTCGCCTAAGCATAGTCCTGAAAAGGGCTAGCCCTTCCGGATTTACATCGCCTGACAACGGGGGAGAGACGTCATTACTATATGTTGAAGAGAGTCTCAACAGTGCCGGATGCAGCGCTTTAGCAAACGCCGTAGGCTCTGACAAGAGCCGGCCCATCCGCTGTACTCTGTTCGACAATTGGACTCAGACTGGCAGGAATAATAGGAATCGTTTCGTTATATAGGCTACGGGGGAAAAGGGAAGCGCCAAAGGTGGAGTCTGAGCTGCTGTTGGCAGTCAGAGAGGAAAGATAGTACAAAATACATGTGTTAGTAAAGAATGCAATAAAAATAATAAGAGATTGAATAAATAATAAAATAAATTAAAGATAATTAAAGAAGGGAATTTAAGATTATACCCAACTTGGGTCTTTTACGATTAACGATGTTGTGTATGTCGTAGTTAGGTAAATAATTTAAGGCATTATTATCAGATATTTCAAGAGACAGATGAAAATTAATATTTAAATGTTGGATAAAGTCATTAAGTCTAGGAAAATTTAATTCTTTATATAAATGGAAATTACGAACATAATAACGACAACATACGAACATCAACAATTATTCGAATAGTTGAATTTTGAGTTTGAAGGAGAAGTTTAATATGAGATTTAGCAGCAAAACTCCATACACAACAACTGTAAGTTAAAATAGGATGTAAAAAGGATGCATACAAGAGCAGTTTATTTTTAAGAGATAAATCGCTATTTAGAGCTATTAAGGGATATAATTTACTTCTAGCTGCTCGAAATTTGTTACGTGTGGATGTGTTCTTTGAAAGTGAGGCATTGATCAAGGATGACTCCGAAGTATTAAGGACGTAAAAAGGATGCATACAAGAGCAGTTTATTTTTAAGAGATAAATCACTATTAAGATCTATTAAGGGATATAATTTACTTCTAGCTGCTCGAAATTTGTTACGTGTGGATGTGTTCTTTGAAAGTGAGGCATTGATCAAGGATGACTCCGAAGTATTTGCAACTTGAAGACCATGGCAGTTCAGTATTGTTAAATTTAATTTTATATTTATCTCTATTATCATTTTGAAGGTTACAGAAAAGGATTGCTGGGGTTTTATTAATATTAACTGCGATACGCCACTTGTTAAACCATTGGGAGAGTAAATTAAGATGACGGGATATAGCCAAGATAACATATCTGCGATTTTCATTTAGGGCAAAAACACAAGTATCATCGGCGAATTTAGCAATAAAAGTATGGGGGAGTGGGGATATCATTAATAAAAAGCGTGAAGAGAAAGGGGCTGAGACGACTGCCTTGCGGCAGGCCAAAAAGGACGAAAATATTCCTAGAGAGCTTATCTTTAATTTTGACACGGAAATTACTATCTAAAAGGAAACTGAAAATTAATGTAATAAGGTGGGGGGTGGGTATATTTAATGAATTTAAAAATAAGACCATAAATCCAGACTTTGTCGAACGTCTTTCCGATATCAAGGAAAACTGCGACAGTGAATTGCTTGGAGATTTTGCCTGTAATGATATGCTCTACGAGCCTGTAAACCTGGTGTGGGGCAGAGATCCCCTCTCTGAAACCAAACTGGACTGGGGACATAATATTATTAAGGTGGCTATGGACGTTAAGTTCTTTGGCAATAAATGCTTCGGTGAGTTTACTGAGAGAATTTAAGAGAGAAATTGGTCTGTAACTGGTTGGTAATTCAGGATTTTTAGAGCTTTTTAGAATAGGGGCAGTGAGGGCAGTTTTCCAGTAGAGATGGAAGTAGCTGAATTTGAAAATGTTATTGAAAAGGAGGGTGATTTTTGGAATATACGCGGGAGGAAGATTCTTAAGCATTTCATTATTGATGCCGCTGATGCCTGTTGTTTTTTTAAGTTTTTTTATTTCATTTATAACATCAGTAATTGGGATGTTACTGGGAGGGGTGAGGGATTATTGCTTAAGAAATCTCTAACGACAGTGTTGACTTCATTTTCAATCTCCTGATTAACAATTGGGTTTACTTGGAATTGCAATTCTAAACTGCTGGCCATAACATCTGCTTTTTCCGCTTCTGTGTACATGTAATCTTGGGAATTTGGATTAAAGATTCGGGGGAAATTAGAATCAGAGCGCCAAATTTTTTCAGCAGCCCGCCATATGCTGGCGTCCTTTGGTGACAGAGATTGCAGGTATGAACTCCATCGTTCTTGACTTTGGTCGTGGAGATATTTCTTAAGGTCCTCCTGAGCTCTGTTCATAATACTTTTATCAGATTTATTACGTGTACGTTGATACATTTTCCTAGCTCTATTACGATTTATGGCGAGTCTGCGGACATGGGGATTAAGTTTACATTTATTATTGATGATTTCATTATTTTTTTCATTATTTTTTTCATTATTGATGATTCTTGTAGTAGCGTTGTCAGCAGCAGTTTTGGTTTCATTCAAGATGTTGTTGACAAGATTATCGATGTCATTTGTGCTGTTGATTTCAGGGAGGGAGGGGGGAATAGCGTTAAGGGAATTTTGGAATTGAGCCCAGTTGATTTTATTAATAATTTTCGTGGGGTGGGTGGGAGACGAATTTGAATGCTAATTTTTATCGGGTTATAATCTGAGCTCAACTAACAGAGGTATTCGATGTCATTCGCATAGTTAAAGCCATTAAAAAGTCAGAAATCAATAGTGCTACTACTATTATCTGTACCACGGGTGGGGGAATCCGGAAAAATAATGTCCGCAGTAAAATTTAAGAGTAAATCGTAGATTTTTTTTACCACAAGCGTTGTTATTGTTGCAATTCCAAGAAAGGTGATGGACATTGAAATAGCCAATGACGAAGATATTGACGTCATGGGTAAGAAGTGTCTTAATCTCACTCGTGATGTCACTCGCGCTCTTTTCGTGCGGGACATAGATTAAGAAGAAATTCAGGGGCGGAGTACCAGGAATTCTTAAAGTAATACCAGTGGCGCCGACTAAGTCCGGGGGGGATGGGTTAGCAATATGAAATTGGAGGGATACAAGCAGCCGTGCCTTGAATGGCAAGCGGACTGTTGTTGTTAAGATGGTCGTTACGGATGACGTAATAGTTGGGAATCTTAAAGGTAATACCAGGTCTCAAGTGCGTTTCTTGTAAATGTAAAATATCAGGGGCGTGCTCTTGTACGAATCCCCATAGCTCTTTAATTTTACCCTGAATACCATTGCAGTTCCATGAAATAGCGCTCAAACATCCTCTACTTAAGTATGTGAAATATAGACTTTTCCATATGTACAAATAAATGCTTTTGCAAATTCCGGTGTGAATCATTTATTTTAACACTATAGAATAGAAAATGCTTTGCCACTGAAAGGGTTAAAAAACTTTTTTTTTAATGTTTCGATCTTGTTAGCAGGCCTTTAGTTATGCGACGTCTATCTTCCAGGTAAAACATGTACTCTTGCATCTCCACATATGGAATATATGAATTTACATATACCATTTCTAGCATAGCAAATACGAGCCGGTACCACAACTTTTTCGATTTCCTATGAAAAGTAACAAAGAAACATAAAAGAAATACCAGGGAAATCATTACTACACTACATTTTAGTAATTACATTTAAAAGCAGAATAAAATGATGGATAACCACACAAAAGAAAAGTAAACAAGACGTTTTTCTCCAACACTCAGTGTACTGACGGTACTTATAAGTACCACCGAGTAATTCAACCGTTAAATCAAATACATACACCGTTCACCTAAAATAGCTAGTCAAACTGCGTTCTAAGATCGTATTGAACACATAAAAAATCCAACACGTATCTTATATCCTTTACTGTGTTTGCAGCAATAAAAAGACGAGCTTGACAATTTGTACAAAATGGCGACACAAAACACTTCGACTGTGTGAAACATACCCACCATCCTCGCTAAAATAACAAACCTAGAACTACTGCTGCGATGTATCCGAATAAAGTGAAGTTAAAAGAGTGTTTTTGCAAAGTAACATTAAAATATTAGTAATATTCACTATGGGATGAAAGTTTAAAGGAGTGATACTTCTGAGTACCGGCAGTAGATAAACGGTTAAAGAAGACTTCTCCATAGTTACAGTGATTTGTGCAAAATGGAGTTACGATAAAAGATGTAAGAATTATATATTTTTATGAGTAATACAGAATATAATAGAAACTAAAATTTAACGCTTTGTTTGAATGTTCGTAATATTAACTTCTACTGCCGCTAATGATATCATTATATATTACAAAAATTAATGTTTGGCTGACCCATTTTTTCCGAAATCCAGTTACCAAACAAATCATTTCTTCTAGTGTGCTATATTCAACCTTAAAGGTTTTATGTTCCATTTCATCGAAAAGTTCTATGAGACATAGTGTCATTTTGATGATTTTCCATTTTTATTTTGTGCATAAAATAGTACAACATTCTTGAATTTTACTTATTTTATTTACATTACTGGAAATTCCCTTACTTGAATAAGGTGATTTTAGATAGAAAAGGCAGAGAAGAATTTCAATAATTACAGAAGAACTGAGTGCAACAAAATATTTGCGTACATTTTTAACTGATGCATTTCGATTACTTAGAAGAATTGAATATTCAGTAATTCATTGATTAAAATTCATTAATATTGCTTGAATAAAGAAAAGAGTTTTCATAGGCACAAAAAGCAAACAAGAGGTTTCAGAAATTGAGAATGTTTGAAGATCATTAGAAAAGTAAAGAGAAAATACAAAAGTTCAAGTTTTTCTATTTTGATTTTATGGAAATTAAATGTGTTAGAAATTTACATTTATGGATCTTTTAATGTGTATGTGAAGGAAAATTCACTTAATTGTTTTTGAAGATTTGTCTTTTAAGTTTAGTATAATGAAATAACAAACACGTAAAATTGAGTTTTACAGTATTACAATTTTATTTATCATAAAAATTTCTAAATTATATCGTAATAAAGAAATTATTGCAAAAGTCGGAAGTAAAGGTCAATTTTAGTAAAAAAATAAAATGGTATTATTTTATTTGAATTTCTTTTAACAATTAGCTTTTTTCTGCTAACAAAATCATGGGCAAAAATAGTATAAGTATAAAAAAAGTGTAATGTGATAGTTTTTCTTTTAATTGAATTTCAGATCTAAATATAAATAAAGAGAAATCTCAATTCATTCTATAAAAAGCTTTATTTGTACGAGGATAAGTCAAAAATGATATACACTTTTATCATAACAGATCTTGAAGCTTATCTGAGTTGTGTCTGGGCACGTGTGCGCTGCTTTGGTGTTTCCGTGATCTTGTGGGAGTAGTTTTATCACGATCGTGTCAGTTGCCTTCCAGCTGCGACAGTATGAACATGTCATCTCCGCTTTCAGTTTTTATCAAAGTGGGAAAACGAGCTGTCATCCGATTTTTGTGGTAGGAGGGTGTGAAAACTACTGAAATTCATCTGAAAGTTTCATCACAATACGGCGGCAGTGTTTTAGCCCGTAAAAGACTTTTTTGCGAACCGAGATCTTCAAAAGTGTTCGTACAAGTGTAAAACAATGAGAGTGAGCTGGAAATCCGCCAAGCTCTACCACGCAGGAAAAAATTCAAAAAGCTAGAGAGAGCTGGTTATGGCGGTAGGTGAGTCACAATAGATCAGGGTGCCTGTTCTTTAAACACCAGTCATGTTTCTGTCCATCAAATCACCCACAACGAGCTCAGATTTATTAAAGTCTTTGCACAATGGGTACCATCAACAAATTGGGTTTGAGAACCTCAAAGACCTTTCCTACAGCCGCACAACCTACAAAATTTCCTACAAGACCTCGCTACCTCAGACTGTAATCGTTTCATATCTCTTAAGGAAGTTTTGAGAGTCGTCGATGTACCTCAAGCTCAGAATTTCGAAATGTGGTGCAAAACTGGCTTCAGGGGTCAGCTAGGTGGGGAGGCCTACCAAATGGCTTAAGCACTCACAAGCCCCACCCAGCGGTTTCCATCTGCTACCGCCGTCACCACACACACACACACAAAAAATAAAAATAAAAAATAAATAAATAAAAGGCCCGAAGGGACCTACAGGAAAGCCAATTGAGAATATTAAGATTAAATATAATATAAATACAATATATACACGATGGAAAGCTCAATTTTTACTGGGCGTTTACGAGAGAAATTTAGATATTTGTAATTAATAAGATCATGAGATAATAGATAATGGGATTTTTAAACTTGTTAGAGCGGCAAAAGCTCAATTACTCTGCAAAGCTGGGCGTTCTGCAAAAATACAATAAAAGCTACGTATATGTATACTAAATTAGAAAGAGATTCATAATTTTAAAAATAATGTAGAATATAAATAATAGGTAAAATATTGAATAATTATGATGAATATTATATAATTATATACACACACAAAAGTTCAATAGTCTATTGTTCTTGAAACAGTTCAATTATAGTTCAATCGTGTTGTTTGTGGCTAAGACTTTATTTTGAATTGGTGGTATCTGTCTATTTGTTAAGATACGTTCTCCTCATCATCTATAAATTGCAAAACATTTTGAAACAAATAATGGTTGATTTCTAAAACTTTCATGCATTCAATTATCTTTTGACAAAATGATAGATTTGACAAAACCACTGAGAACCACTAAGACAAAGAAATTTTTGGAGATTTTCTTATATGGTAATATGATGTAAGGGTACCGTTAAAGATATAATGCAATGATGTAGCTCGCTGAACACATACACATAATGGAGAAGGAACCCTGTCAAATTTATAAAGATATGATGAAAATGGGCCGTAGTTAGTGGCAAACAGAAAAAGATTTCTATGCAGCAGGATTCTCTTTTCCGAGACTTTTGGGGCTAAAGCGTATGTGTACCGTCCTGTGGTACCATAGTCCCAGCGAGTCTGCCATTGCTCGTGTAGAGATGATTTTAGAAGCTTCTTCAAGTAAGAAGGAGGGTTGGGAAAGAATTTGTATTTGGCATGTGATGTGGCTTTGGTTGCTTCTTTTGCCAAAGAATCTGCATGCTCATTACCCACATTACCCACATGTCCACTGACCCATTTAAAGAAGATCTTTATTCTTGTTTCTTGAAGTAGTTTGATAATTTGTACTGCGATGAGATTTTTTGAAAAAACATCTTCCATTGCTAAGAGACTTGAGAGACTGTCCGAGTGTATTAAAACTGGCTTCAAGACAAGCCGAAAACCTTCTTCCTGTAAGGCATAGGAAAGCTTTTGGCCTTCCGAACAAAGCGCATTGCTATGTCAAAAAATGATGCCAATATTGTACACATTAAATATAGTGACTTGAAGATACAGAGTGACAACTGGCTGATCAAAAAATTCTAAAAATTGTATTCCTAAATATTGAACGATGCTGAACAATGTATGTCGATCGCAGCAACATCTAGTAGTTCCAAAGTAAAAGGATTATATTCCGAATGTGTTTCAGCCAGTGAAGAGCGAATAGACGACGCTGCGATCGATATTTGCCGTTCAGTATCGTTCAACATTTATGGTATTCAATTTTTTAACAATTTTTGAAGTATTACTGGAATAGTCGGTTGTAGCACTATATATTCCAGAAACTATACCTTGACAGCATTTCTTTGTACTTCTTTTTTAATAAATTTGTAGATAGCTAAGTCTAAGTAATTTTTGACTAATCTTCTTAAAATATTAAAATATGAAAAAAATATAGGATGGCTAATAATATTTATCTTATAATAAATAGAGAAACGACAAAATACAAAAAGAACAAAAAAAAAAATCTAGGAAGCGCATATAGAATTTTCAATAGTTATATTGGAACTATAATAATATGTACATATTTTTAGAATTATTGTATATTTAATATCACGAAACACAACGCCATACTTACAGGGATTAATATGTGCCGAAAAGGTTGAAATGCCTTAATTTTTATCTCTATCTCTTAAAAAAAATAGGAATTCAAAACTTTAAAATTCTTCGAAATATGATAGGAAATATAATTATGATTATAATATAGATCTATAAATTATATTAAAATATTTACATTGTATACATTTTGAACCCACTAGAAGAAATCGGTCAATAGCAAGTCTTTACTTTTACCACACAATTTTTATTATAAAGAAAATTGTAAAGTATTCAATTAAATTAATTTAAAAGTAAATGAAACATTACTAAACCTTTTGCACCATTAGCGAATATATGCGTCAACTTAGGAATTTCTTTTTTATTCAAAATTTCCGAATTCATACCAGAAATTCTGAATAGTATATTTTGCGTAGCTGTCAACTCTTACGCGTTTTTGTTTCACAAAAAATTTAATAGTACATTTTTTCTTTATTAACTATAGATTAAATAAGGCAAAAATGTCTATTAAATTTTTCGGGTACATAAAAGCATAAGATTGGCAGCTATGTTTTTGCATTATTTAATTACAGACGTTTCGTTCACATATAGATTAAAAATTAGTTTACGGAATAATTGGTATGGATTCGGATTTTCTACATAAACAAAACTCCCGAAATGCATGCTTATGTAACAAATGAGTTAAATGATATTTGATTTTTGTAAATCTATCAAATAACGAACGAGAAATGCGAATCTAGGAGAAATTGCTAGAAAGAGGAAAATCGGACAATGATATATAAAGAAAAGTTTTTCAATTTTTGATTTTCTAAACATTTTTTCGCTGTTTCTTATTAAATTGTGAGTTTTAAATAAGTTAATTGTTTTCATTTTAAAACAAGAAAATGAAAATGTTTTTATTTATGACGTAATCTTCTAACACTGATTTATGATACTCAGCGACAAAATGTGCTTTATATCAACTACAAGATAATAAAATAATCAAACTATATTACACTAAATATTTAATAAGCTCGTTTATGTATTGGATTTACACACACACACACACAAAAAATGGAAAAATGCTTTGCACTATATATTTTTTGAGTTTTGTTTCTAGGATTCTAAACGACATTTGTCATATTACAGGATCTCTGCATATTTAATATTTTAGCTGTGCATATTACATATTAGTACATTTTTTAGATTTGTTAGAATTGTGTTTAAACGGATAAACACCGTCGTCAACAAGCACATTTTTCTAATTTTTCACAGAAAATAGGATTTTGTCAGCATTTTCCCTTCATCAGGATTCAGGTAAATAAATATACAAATATGAAATTTTTTTTTTTATCATCTGTTTGCTGTAAAATAAATTATATCCTAAAAGACTACTTTTGTCTATAGGGTTGCGTTAATTTTAAACGTAGAACTCTCTAAAAAAATCAACAGATAAAGGATTTCATTGACGCTGTCTTATTTCCTACATTGTTTTTAACAGCTTTAAAGTTTAAACCGCTTAGTTATCTTAAAAAAAGCGCTTTTAAAGTTTTGTAACACACCCTGAATATTGAATGCGTAGGCAAATGTTACAATATTTCTGAACATTTCGGTTAACTTTTATTTTTAATATAGATTCTTAAAAAATATATTATGGTGAAAAGGGCTTTAAAAAGAGGACGGATATTTTTTATCTTAAAAAATAATAATAATTGAATATGTTTTATTAATTTCCCTTTCTTTTTTTAACTATACTTAAAGCACTTACAGTGTACTTTTATTTAAATTATTCAACTCTCATTTATTGTCAATACTTTTCTCTAAAAAAATAACGAAAATATGAGTAAAAGAATAAAAATAAATAAATAAATTATCTTCTTTAAAAGGCTTTCGGCAACATAAAGTCTCCCTTTTTGCGGCATGTTGAATATAAATGCACTTCCGAGTAAAGAAATTTGTGTAGTGAATCAGAAAGACTGAAAATACATTCCCCTTTCAGCATGTAAGTGGGTTTCTTAAAGTAGTGTTCAGCTGATGAAATAGTCCTTTTGAAAGCCAAATCAAATTCTGAAACTGGAAACTTGACCATGGTTTTCTTAAATACGAAAAAAGAAATTTTATCGTTTGTATGAATGATACACAAATTGGCCCGATACATTTATTAGGTTTTGTAATAATAAGGAAAACTGTTTAAAAAAATCATCTTTAAGTATGTTTATATTAAGTAAAATTAAGAAAATATGACACATTTTGATAAATTAACTATAATTTACTGTATTTTATATTTAAAGAGTAGTCATACTTTGTGAGTTTTTTTCCCAATCATTTACATATTCTTTAATTGGATAAACGCAATCTTCAACTTATACATTTTTATAATTTTGCACATGAAATAAAAATTTCAATGAAAAAGAAACATAATAATCGTGGTATAAGTTAACATTTTCCTTAATCCTTATTCAGATAATTAAATATACAAATATACAACTTTTGTCTTTATCATCTAGTTGCAGCAAAGGATAATATTTTCTAAATGACTATTTTTGTCTATAAGATTGTGTTAATTTAAAATGCAGAATAAATAAAATATATACAGAAGCTCTATATCTAAAGTTGAAACGACATATTCACCTTAATAAAATTAATAACCAATAATAATACTTAAATACTATACATTTCTTTACCAAATAGGTGCAAACATACATCAGTTTTTAAAACATTCAAAACAATCAAGATATTAAAAACATTGCAGTCAGAAGACGTCAAAAACCCGAGCGCTTTCGACGAAAACATTAGTAGTCATGAGGGGAACAGCTGCAGCCTGAAAGACAACCACTGGTAAAATACAGACACAGAGGGCGAAACCTAAAACCGCAAGTAGGAGGGTGGGAAAGAAAATAGGGGAGTTGCTATAGGAACCGGATATAGGGGGAGGGGAGGGAGGGCGAAGGGTGAATTTAAAACCAAATTCACCAGTTAACACCATTAACATCTTGAATGTTTTAAATGTTTTTAAAACTTATGTATGTTTGTACCAATTTAGAAAAGAAACGTATTGTGACTTAAGTATTCATATTGCTTATTTAAATGTAGAGCTATCTACTGTAGTCATAGGCGCCTTATAAAAATTTGAGATATACAAAACTTTAAAAATCAACAGAACAGGCATTGGATTAACAATGTGTAATTTCATTAAAAATGTGGTAATGATTCTCTGTAATAACGTAAGATAATATTTTGTGTAGTGATTATATTAAAAAATGTATCTTATCAAATATTTTTTCAGAAATTACACATAATCATGAGCAAATATTGGCTTATCCTTTTCCTATCCACACATCAAATATCATGTAAGTGTCAGTGCGTGTCCTACTTATTCTACATTTTTGCCCAAAATTATTTACTTTATTGCTCCTCTAAACTGCGTAGAATACGAATATATATATATATATATATTTATACATGTTCATGCATGCTTGCTAAAATACATAAATACATTGTCATTTTTTGAAGGAGCTATTCAATATAACACATAATTGAATTCTTCATGCATATGTGTAATTTAAGAAACACTGACTTTCATGCCCCTCTCTTTTTATGCTAATAAGTAAATCACAATAATAAGTAAAATATAACTCGAATTTTGTGAACTGAAGAAATAAAATGAAAAATTCAGTATGCGATTCTAATGTTAATTGTTATCTATCCAAGCTATGAAATTGATTGCCCACTGCCTGTTAAATGTATAGCATATTTGGAAATTTAAATCGTGTTTTTTAAATGTTTGCTATTGCTCAAAGATATTTATAAAAATAGTTATAAATATATTTTACATTTTGAACTTTTAAATTTCATTTTTTTAAACCTGTCAGTTGATTGTAAAAAGTACAGTAATATTTTCTGTTTTAAAATAAATTTTGAGAATATTCAGTACAAACTCTTAATAAAGAAAATTTAAAAATATGATGACATATTGAACGATTGATTAAATTAAGACATTTGTATGAAATTATTGAAACATATTTGGACTGACAATTAGTGCCAACATTTCTAAGAAATATTTTAAAATGTGAAACAATTATAGCTCTGTGCTAAATGATGGAATGGCATAAAAACATATGAAATTGATTTTTGTTTTCTATGAAAATACGCAGATTTTTTTTATAAAATAAATATATGATATTCCATTTAATAATAAAGGGATAATTAACGAAAATTGTAGATATATATTTAAATCTACATTAAAATATTTATTTTGTTTATTTACGCAGGAGCTAAATGATAAGAACTTCGCAAGTATTTTGGAAGTACGAGTAGTGTCTGAGGAATATTTTGACATATCGTTTAGCATAGTATTTAAAAGAAATGTTTCAAACGCCTTTGTTCAATACTCAAAGTGTTTGAAAAAAGGAGAAAGAAAATGCTTTCTGATTTCTAAAGAATTCAATTTCTAGATTGTATCAACATCGGATGATCCCTTCAAATAATTTGTGTCAAAATTAAACGATCTAAAAATGCCATTTTTAATTTCTTACTGAATACGACTATTTATGGTGCTGAAAAATCTGCTCAAACCCGAGAATTCTTTCAACGGTGGATGAAGAATGATGGCAAAGAAAGTTGGAAGCCAGATAAAGACACCCGCATCAGTATTTATTATACGAAGATCATTTAAATGGATACTAATTCTTGAATGTATAAAGGCACTCCGGAAGAAAACCACGCACTTAGTTTGCAGAGAAACTTCTGAAGCAACAAGCGTCTTTGTCTAAAGTTACTTTCATTGCTGAAAATGATTTTAATTTCCATGGTCGTCCGGTTTTTATACATATTCATCTGATTTTAAAAG
Organism: Maratus speciosus; assembly: GCA_963932465.1. Lineage (NCBI taxonomy): Eukaryota > Metazoa > Arthropoda > Arachnida > Araneae > Salticidae > Maratus > Maratus speciosus. The sequence continues at coordinate 95,513,256 of OZ010789.1, read as the reverse complement.
GAAAAGTACACATTTTATGCTAGTTAACCTTACGATAGTTAACCTCCAGTTCTTATACCATAAGAGGTAAGCTGTGAATTTCTTTTATAGAAGGATGACAAAATACACCTTTGCATATTCACATGTAAGCACGTCATTTGCTGAACTATTGTTAAAAGAATAACGATCTTTGCTACATTTTTAAAGAAAACGATGCATCCATTCACTCTTCAAATGACACTACAACATGGTTCGACGATAATAATATTTCTTATCTCGATTTAAATCTCATGAAGAATGTTTGGGGTGTTGAAATGGGCAATAACTACCGAGAAAGTGTCAAATGGACCATCGACCAACAGAATTAAAATCTGCTTTTTGTGAGACATGTTGTGTATTATCACCTCGACAAGTTTGAAATCTTTTAAACTCTATTCTACAACACTTCACAGAATTGATAAAACACAAAGAAGAAGAAAACGCATTTGATAACTAATATTTCTAAATTTTAGAAAATCTGTTATGTTCTTAATTTTGGCTCATGATAAATATCATCCGAATATGCAATTCACTATCTTAAAATTATATGAAATTCTTTGTAATTCTTTCTTTCTTTATAATGCCTATTTTGTCAAATAAAATGGATGCGCAACGTTTACATATTCGATTAATAAAATGCGGTGAGCCACCGAATTCTTTGACAAACGACAAAAATTTTAACTTCATAGATAATGTATATGTAAGTAAATAATTTACTGCGTAATAATTAACATAACATATTTTGAAAACTCTTACAATTCGATGTTATTTTCATGTTTGTTTCTAAGTTTGAAAACGTTAAATTTAAATAAAATGAAAATATAAAAAGAAATTAACCATGCATATTGACTGTATTTAGGCAGTCGAAATACATATTTTGTAATGGTCCAAGACATTAGAAATAAAATGTTTTTCTTCCTGTAGAATTAGACGATCAATCATATATTAATTTCATAAAAAGGTAGGTTAAAGAAGTCTCAAATTACGTATGCAGAAGAATAATCAACAAGAAAAAAGTTAACTTGGAATTTGGATTTTTCTTCTTTTGGTGAATACACGCAATTTATATCTTATTTACTTATTATGAATACAAGTAATATATATATATGCATATATTTATCCATAGAAAACTCTTAAGTTTTTATATGAAAGTTACATATGTAGTTTGTACATGTTTTGCTTTTACGGGTTAACTATAGTCTACCAACCTTCAATCAATTCTTTAAAAAGGACTTTAATAAAATATATACGCAATTAATGTATGCAGATGAATATTTAACATGAAAAAAACTTATTTTTAAAAAACTTTCATATATCCTAGTTAAATATGTAATTTGTACGTGTTTTGCTTTTTAAGGAAATTGTAGTCCATCAATCTTCGATCAATGAAATTTATGTATGCAGCTGAATAATTAACAGGAAAAAAAAAACTTTTTTTTCAAACACTTTAATTTTATTTTTGTTTAAAGTTTAAAACTCTAAGTGAATACATAATCTGAATATTCTTTTTACGAATCAAAAATACAATAAAATATAACATATTTCAAGAATGTATATCTTTTGGAGTTTCTATATTCCAGACAAATATTTACTTTGTACATTTTTGGAACTTATGGAGTTAAATACTTTGCCTTCTGTAGTTTTAATCCATCAATCTTTGATGAATTTCAGAAAAGAAATACAATATTTCAACTAGACATTGTATATCACAATAAAACGGAACATCACTCATTTTGTGTTTTGAAATGAAATATTGTATAACCTTCCATTAGAAATGAAGAATGAATTTGGAAATAAGAAAATTTTTAGACGTACAGAAGCTTTTTATGTTCCGTATAAATAAATGGCAAATAATTTTAGAAAAATTAAAAATGGTACTATGTTTTTTTATATTAAGAAACTCTTTTCGACTTATCTTTAAAAAAAACATATTTAGGTACAAAAATGTATGGTTAATTATAGTACACGTTGAAAATAAATAACTGAGAATGATTTGTTTTCCTAAAATGTTTTGAATAACTAATTTTAGAAAACACTCGTAATTCGATAATTTGAAAGCACAAAAGTAATTCAAAAAATTTTAACTAAAAGACATATACTGCAAATAAATTCTTTTAAAACATTAAATAAAAGTTTAAAAGTTTAAAAACTAACAAGTTTCGGCCACCCTGTGGTCTTTATCGGGGTCATATGGGAGAGAAAGAAATTATAAGTCCTTAAAAGTGAAAAAATAAACATAATTTGTTGAGCACGCCTCGAAACAGCATTACTCCAAAACATCTCTATAATAGTCCAAGAGCTGTTAAACATTTTAAGGAAGGTATTTGAGGCACCTTGAAAATTTGTGCAACACTTCTTTTGTAATGGCTGAATACAAAATCGAATGTCTGGCTGAAGGATCGTGGCCCAAAAACTGTGCCAGACACGTGTCAAGTGTCATTTTTTGACTACCCAAAAAAGGTATTTGAGTCACGCTGAGATTGAGACAGAATAATATTTATGCTTAGAAAAAAATATTTTGAAAATGACAGACACTTTAGTCGGCACAAAAAGTTTGCCAGACACGTGTCAAGTGCCAAATGGCACTTGACACGTGTCTGGAACAGTTTTTGGGCCACGATCCTTGAGCCAGACATTCGATTTTGCATTCAGGCATTACAAAAGAAGTGTTGCACAAATTTTCAGGGTATGATATATGAGAGCCCATAGGTGCCCTCCTTGTCTGCCCCTTATGAAATACATTGTTGAAATACATTGTTGACCTATGGGCCCTCCAATATCTGTTTTCCTGGCAGAGTTTATTTTAAGACCTTTAGAAGATGATATTTTTAAATTTGACGGGCCTAAACCTGACTTTTGGGTAAGATACTTAGATGATGTATTCATATGCTGGGCACATGGGATGCATGCTTTAAATGAATTTTTTGAAGACGTTAATAAACTAGATTCACATATAAATTTTACTATGGAAGCGGGGATTGGGGGGAGGCTAACTTTCCTAGATGTGGATGTCTTGGGAGTGGATCAAAACCTTTCATTCATTGTTTACAGAAAGCCAATCAAGTCAAATACAGTCATTCCATTTCATTCTGATCATCCGTTGAACTAGAAGATTTCTGCTGTCTCTTCTTTCATAAAACGCGCTTTTCTGATTTGCTCCAGTGCATACCTCCAAACAGAACATAGTTTTATTAAAAGATTTGCAGCTGAACATGGTTTTCCGACAAAAGTTATTGATAAGATTATTGTAAAGCATATGAACCCCCCCCCCCCTCTCAAGATTAAAGATGAATCTAAATTCACAGTTATCTACAGAAAATTTGTTATGTCACTGGTATTTACGAAAGATTCAAAAAGTACTTTAGACCGTTTAATATTCACCTTGTAGCGATTCCTGAACCTAATGCTATTAATTTAATTTCAAGAAAAATAGACCCTACCCCCTTCTGATCTTATCCGGCGTTTACGAGATTCCAATCATTTTAGATGGCGGGGAGACAGTTTATTACATATGCATGATGAAAAGGAAGTTTGATACAAGATTGAAAGAACATAAAGCTGACATAAAATATAACAATAAACTAGTAATAACAATAAAATAGTAGACAACCCACAGCCCTTGCAAAATTCTGTTCTAGAAGTCAGATTAAAGCTATAGATTATGACAACGCAAAGGTCATTTGGCCGTGCACCTATCCGCATAAAAGTTTAATTAGGGAATCCATGGAAATTGAATTGAGAAATGATGAGGTATGTAACGAACGTATTTCTTACGGCATTCATAAGTTGTCGTTGGACTATCTGAGGCGAAATTTAACTCAAAGTTGAAGAAGTTTGACGTCATTAACGACATTTATAATATAGTTTTTTCAAGTTTTTTTTTTCTATGGTTAGGTGGTTGGGATGCAGTTATAGAGATGTTTTGGAGTAATGCTGTTTCGAGGCGTGCTCAACAAAGTATGTTTATTTTTTACTTTTACTGCATTATAAGTTTCTTTCTCTCCTATAGTGAAATATGACCCTGATGAAGGCCACAGTGTGGCCGAAACATGTTGGTTTTTAAACTTTTAAATTTTATTTAATGTTTTATATGTGTTTATTTGTAGAATACGTCTTTTAGTAAAAAAAAAATTATAATTAGTTTTGAGCTTTTAATTTCAAGACGTAATAGAACTTCTATATAGGGTAGTCCGACCAGTAAATGAACACTTAAGTACATTTGAAAAGAAAATGATTCATTATATTTTAATAAACATTACCTATTGGAGTTTGACAGTGCAAAGGGGGGGGGGGATTTTTGAATACCGCTATAAGATTCTAATAAAACCAGCTCTTACAGAAAAAGGACAGGAAAATTAAAAGACACTTCGTTATATGCAAACAATTTTAAAAAAAGCACAATAAAATTCTTAACACAACAATTACTTTTCTATTCCAAGATTTCCATGTGAAAAATAAAAATATATATATATATATTACGCTATCGTATCTCCATACATATAAGGGGAATTACGTTGCCGGGACCTGTTCTGTCGCCAAATGCCGCCAAATTTGTCGCAAACTTGGAGATATATCGCCAAACTATAAGCAGGCTATAAGAAATCCCTGCCGGCTCAGCCTATAGGCACAGGTAGATTTAGAAGTTAAAAGTTAAATTTTTATTTTAAATAACGAAAGAACAAATACATTTGTATAACATTAAAAAAATACAAATAAACGTCGAAATAAAAATCATTTGATGACGTAAATATGTGTAATTTGCTTAAAGTCAAGTGAATGTGAAATTTAATCTTATAGTTTTAATCTTATAGTTTCTTTTTCGACAAGATACATTGAATCTTATAGTTTGGCGATAAATTTTTGGTCGACGGGATAACCAAGTAGTACCAATATTAGTTTTTGTTGCATTAAAATATCTCAATTTGTTGATTGTCTGTAAGCAAGTAAACCTTATTGGTTTACTATGGAAGTCTATGGGAATTTGGCGAAATATTAGAGTATCGCCAAGTTGGCGTCAGTTTTGACGACTCATTTTGGACGCCTTATTAACATGCATTATGTATATGACTATAATGGGATACGTTTATACTGCTTGTAGATTATTGAAAGGGATGAAATTGTGAGTTTATTGGATTGTTTAAGGACAACCTAGAACTCTGTCCTTAGCCGCATTTTCCACAAGAATTCCATAAGTATAAAAGTTGAATAAGTTAAACATATATTCTACAAAATTGATATTTTAAGCATTACTTAGAGCGGCAATCGTTGTCTTCTTTAAAATACTTCGTACATATCTTTGTTACTACATATTGGCAAAAAGTTCCTTTTCCACCAATAAAAACAAGAAAGCGTATTATTGTAGTTATAACTACTTTTGAATTATTTATGATAATAAAAGAAAAGATCTTCTTTTTACGTCTTACAGTCTAAACCACCAGCGAGCAGAACATAGCAGGTCTACATCTAGACATTTGCTACAAAAAATACTTTAAAGGGCAAATCCTGATAATCTGAAAAAGGTTTTTTCGGAAAATTGATTTCTACGTTTCCAGTGCACAGTGATAGTTCAATTAAGAAATGATATTCAAATTGTTATATTATGAATTTATCATCAATATTATATATATGTGGGCTTTGACTATTTCGTAGTGAGAATAACGGTTTTTATGCTTAATTTTAGGGTGCTCCAGAAAAAGATGAAACGCGCATTAATTATTTTTCTGTTGGAGATAAGCAGGTAATCTTAGTTGCAAAAATGTTATCTATTTTACGATCTTTCCTCTCCCCTCCCTAGTCAAAATTGGTCGAATAGAGATTTTATCGTTTTGCTCCAACAAGATACAGACTACTGCATATCTGTATCTTTAAAATTAACTGCATTATGTGTAAAAAAAGCTGACTGGAATTTGTGTTAGATACCATTTCTGGATTTTTTTCGCTAGTAAGCTTCCTTATACTAATTAAGGCATTTTTTAGAGCACAGATATCAATACTCGTGAAAAGAATGCATTACAAATTCATCTAAATAATGCATTATGCAGGAAAATATCATGTGAACACACAAATGTAATTTTTAAATTTGGATAAATAATTAGAAGTTTTTTCAAACGATTTTTAATGTGTTCTTTCTCAATTTCAGAACCTAACTGAAATCTTCTGAATACTCTTCTATAGATATTTTTGAGTTCTTCTCAACTCATAATGTTGCAAGTACCGATAATAATTCGTTTAAGGTCACCTTTACATATTTTATCGTCTGTGTCTCCTTTTTCTTTCAATAGATCACAGATGTGCATTTCTAATTTCATATATGTTCCCCATACACAATGGTTACTTATTTAAATAAACATTTAGTTTAAAGCTCCGCATACGTCCTTTCTGTCATGATCTTACTGGAACAACGATAATGAAAATCATTAATTTTTTTTTTCTTTTTTAGAGCGGACGTTTAAAAAATATAAAAATTTTAGCGTTTCAAAAATTAACAACAAAACTATTTTATAGATATAATCTTATTTCTTACGTTTATTTGAACACCTTTGCTTTTATAATCACTGTAAATATTCAACAGTAAACAAAAAAGCTCGTTTGAAGCTTTTTTGCCCTGCCTTGCATATATTTAATTAATTTCAAATACTTTTGATTGCTATTGAATATTATTATATTTTTTTTTCAAATTTAATGATCTATAAGCGATTTTATCTGCGCGCCCGTGGATTTTAGGCAGGTAAAAACGTAAGAGAGAGAGAACAAGAGTAACTCATAAATTTCAATCTCCAAACTGTCACCGAAAAAAAAACTGAAATATCCATACGACAAGAAAATATATCTTTGTTCTCCTTCATATAAAGACAAAAAAAGTTGTCTTCACACTATACTTGTATCAAAGAATGTAATTTTCAATAATAACATCTACTTTTGACATCATTCTTGTTTGTTTTTTGGATAATTTTGCTGCAGTCTGGAAGCCATAGATCAAGTAGTTTAAAAATTATGAAGATTTGAACTTTGGAACTCCTGATGTTAAATTCCTTTTCGATCGGTGCAAAACAGATTGCGATTCAGATCGTTCTTTAAGTATAACTTTAAAACTATTTGATGGAATGCGCTGTAATTTCAGGTTCGCCTATTTGAAGCTTTTAAAAGTCAATCTCTTATAAAAAATTCCCAGGTTAATATGATTACTGATATCTTTTTATTTCGAAAGATAATTTAAAAATAAATAATTTTTTCAAAAAGTATTCTCTTCTGTAATTTTTTTTTTCAAATGATTACAAAGGAATTTATCATTGGAAATTCCAATGTTTAAGTCTTCATAATTAACTTATTTGCTGAATGAATGCCCAATTTGTTATCCCAAAATAAGTATTTAACAAGAAATCCAAATATAATGTTAAAATTAGTTGCCTTAATGGAAGCTTTAAAGTTTGATACAATTTATGTATAAAGACGATTACATAAGCTTATTTCTTTTAGCATAAAATGAAATAAAACATTTTTCCCAGTAGAATGGCTATTTCCGTATTGCTCTGGGACTATTGGGTTACAGAATTAGCGCATTCTCTCTTACTTTAACCGACTGTACACCTGGAAATAAAGAAAGTCTCTTTATTAATTCGAAATCGTTTCAGAAGACGACGTTTTAGAATCTAGATTTAAATTTTATAATAGTGCGTAATATCGCTAGTCATCAATAGGTTCTGCTGCTCTAACGATATATCGAAAGTCTATCCTATCATTGGTTTTTTCCATGTCATTTTCAAATTGGAAAAGAGCAGATGTTCCAAAGAATCGGATTAGAAAATAACATTAGTAATTTGCATAGAAGTAACTGTTAAACAATGTTTTTTTTTTTTTTTTTAATTGGGAATCCATGTTTATGCGCAAAATGTTTTTTCACATGTTATTTTATATTTCTTAAAAAAATATATATTTAAACTCATTTTCTTTTACACACCAAACAGTTTTATAATAATATTTTTTGGAATTGACGGTATATATAGAGAATGTTGTATATTTTAATAGAAGTGCAAAATATACAAATGTATACTTTGTAGGATGTGTATAATTCTTATTTGGGACATTTTTTTTTTTTTTTTTTTTTTTTTTCTTTTTTTATCACTGATGCATTGATCTATAAATTTCTACAAAACATGAAGCGGGAAACATAGGTATGAGGAGTTAGTCTATTCTTAAACGCACTTTTGAAAGTGCATTTTATATATACCAGTATCATTTCATCTGTTTTAGATAACTGCATTTCAAAATAGTGATTATTAATACTTTTGAATATAGTGGAAATGTTTCTGTGACTTCGGTTTGTCTCTCAGCGGTTTTCCGGCTGCCGTTTGTGTCATCTCTAACTCACGTAAAGATATTCAGATTACCATGTAATTGAGGTACACTGTAAAATAAATAATGCCAGTTTTCCGGTAGGAATCGGAAAAAATAGTTGCCCTTATCGTACCTGAATAATTTCCAACCCATCTCGGAATAAAATTCGTAAAATACCGTTTTACTGACTATTTCTTTATTTTTACGGATTTTATTCCGAGCTGGGTCGGAAATTATTCCGGTACGATAAGGGCAACTATTTTTCTGATTCCTACCGGAAAACTGGCAGTATTTGTTTTTACAGTGTATGCTATCGAGATTTACAATGGAAAATTTACTACTGAAAGTGAAGTTTTTAACAACTAAAGTTCCTTTTCACTTACAAGCAAAAAAAATTCAGTTACGTTATTATCTATGCTGAAAAAACGTTTTACTGTATTTTAATGCTGTACCAAAACATGTGTTCTATAGATTATAGAATGTAAAGCATTCATCACTCATATAGAAGCTCTTTCAAGCATTACTGTGTTTGAGCGTGGATTGTTAACAAGTAATATTTAATTCCGTTATGTATTTTGCAGTTGAACTATATTTCATATATTAAGAGATATTAGAAGACTTTAGAATTAATTCATATACGGAGCTCCTCAAAGAGCTGAATAAATCGCCGTCAATGTGTGATAATTTCTGGAGTGAGATTTCAGTATTTTAAACATATTTTTATGAAATTAAATTTTAGTTTAATATGTAGCGTCTACAAAAAACTTTAATTATTATAAAGAGTTGTACATTGGAATTCAAGTACCTTTCTATCTATTGGTAGAAATTCTGAATGTAAATTTTCAATTGTGTTATACAGTGATTCAATTTCATCATGATGAAACCTTGTAGTTTCTTGTTAAAATAAATATTATCATACTATATAGAACATATACATACCGCGCACAAAAATCATATGCAGACTTGCACAAAAGAATTTTAGAACTTTTACGACTACGGAAGGTAATTGTGGAAACCTGGTTTTCGATGAACAATCCATTTTCTGGATTATTTACTTTTATTTCCTCTGTTACCTTATTAAACTGTGAAGTTTCGTTGTATTGTTGTAAAGTGTTTCATAAGCTATACTTGAAGCAGGATTTTCCTGTCATCATTAAAAAAAAAAGTCTATTAAGCAATTTATAAAAATAGTGTGTTGTTCAGGACTTTACTGAAGATTGGACTCTAAACAAATCGGCGAAAGTTTGATTAAAAAGTAAAGAAATATATTTCAATTTGCAATTTCCTGTAACTTTAATGAAACCTTGATCCTATTGATTTTAGATGAGAATTTAATTACGTTTGCACACTGTAAAAAAAAAATAATAATCTGTTGTTCTACAGGTATAAAGTTACATGCTTACTAAATTTTCATCTGTAATTGTACAAAAAAGATGTAAATTTACAAAACTAGTTTTCGTAAAACTACAAGAATCTGTAGCTTTACAAATGAATCTGCTAAAATTACAGTAATCTTACTAAAATTTTATCTGTAACCATGGTTGCAGTTACATGAAATGTTCTAGGCATCCCAATTTCCTAAAAATTTCTTAGTAACTTTATGGATTTTTTGATTTTTGGTGCAAAACTCTATCTGTTACATGAATTTTTGTTGTTGTCGTTACACAAAAAGTTCTGGGAATCCCAGTTTCCTAGAAAGACTTCAGTAATTTTACAGTTTTTTTTTTTTTTTACAGTGGGTAAGCAGTCTTGCTGCAAACAGAAACAACATATATCTTAGCCTACATCAGAAATTGATAAAAAAAATTGGATTATGTGTAGCATTTGCATCTTGGAGGATCAAATGCTCCAAATACTAAGGTAAGAAAGTAATATTTTAAATTTATATAGAAATTATGTTAAAACATATGATTTAAAATTAAAAATTGATAACCCATAGTCTACGTGAAAAATGTCTGAGTGTATGTTCTTTTATTTTCATTTTTAAAAATAACATTTAGTAATTGAATTTTCTAAGTCTACCGCACACGTTTAAAAATTTGCAGCATTCTGACAGGTCATTTGACCGTTTTTTTTTCCCGAAAACAGTTACGCAACCGTAATTTCAACTTTATTCTGACCATATTGTTGGTCATTTTAAGGTCAGAATATAGTTAAATTATGGTTATGGAAAAGTATTTTCAAAAAACGGTCGAATGACCTGTCAGAATGCTGCAAAATTTTTAACAGTGCATTGAAATTAAAATCTTTCAAATTTAATATTACTAAAACAGGCCTTTTCATCTTTCAGTTTATCATACCTATGAAATTTCTGCAGGAGTTTAAGACGGATATAGAGGGTGACTGATATTTCACGAACACAACTTTATATTATGATAGAGCGTATTAATTAAACAATTTTTTCTATAGAAAATCAAAGTCACAAATCACATTTTCCGTAAAAATTACATAATATAGATCACTCAAACACGATTCCAGATTTCCCTCTATAATTTTAACAATAACTGAAATAGTGCAGCAACAGTGTAGAAGTAATGGAGTTACGTGCTATAGGAATTTTGTGGTTAAGGAATACCGGGAAAGCCCTATCTTCGCCATGTTAGATTCACCAACTTTATGTACCTTTTTCTTAGAAATGATGAAAGATAGAGGCCTAGATTTTTTAGAGTAATTAGAACAACATACTTTACATGCTTTAACAGACCATTATCTTTCTAAGTGAAACTGAAAAATTATTATTAATTTTTTATTGAAAGTCAATTTTAAATTAGCATTTTTGGTAAGATTTCACTGCCTAAAATAAATAATTCTCAACAAATCATTAATTCCCTGTGTTAAAGTATACAATATAACATAATATAAGTATTAAAAAAATCTGAGTTCTTAAGTTTAATAGATATTGAAAAAAAGGAACACAAACATGAAAAATCCAAACACAAACATGAAAAATCCAAGTTTTGAGAAAAAGTCAATTAAAGATTTAAATAGCCATTAACCTGTGAAATACTTAGAAAAGAATGGATAATTTCAACACTTATTTTTTATATAAAAAAATGTGTGGAACATCGTTGTAAAGATAAAGGTTTAAACTTTTTAATGATATAAGAAAGTAAAAATCGATTTTTTGGTTGAATTTCGCTTACCCGATCGCTTTAAGGACGCGTCAGAACATAGTAATGACGAGTCGTACATTTTACAAGTATATTAGGCATTTTTTCTTTTACTTCTTTTTTTGCGGTGATGTAGTGATGCGCTCCTATGCAGACATTAGGAGAAGTCGTGAGGAGGCGGGGTGAACAGAGTACATGTAAAAAAATTGCTGCAAGATAATAAGAGAATATAGCATTATCTTCTTTATATTATTTTTTTAAGCGCAAACTTTTAATGTTGGAAATAATTGTCTGTGAGAAAAAGCAACTTAACATTTAAGAATCTTATCCAATTATTCACTATATTTAACAAAGAAATGTTTAAAGGTGTTAATTTTTTTTAATAGTGAGAGGGTGCGGATACCTTGTAAATAAGATTTTTACGGGTATTAAAATAATATTTAAACTTTCACAGTGATAGAATAGGCAATATGTAATAAGAACACTCAAAATTAACACATTATAAAGTTATTCCTTTTAATATTTGGATAAATAACATTCATTACTGTTAACATTATTAATGAAACACTGGGTACGGCTGATAGTTACACAACGTACAATGTTTTCTAGTAAAAGAAATGTCAACCATGGTTTTTTTACACAAAATATTTTTGTTATATTGCATTAACCCTAAAATTATTGTCAAGTAGTTTTAAAGTATTCCGTATTTCAAATACATTCAAATGTTTCATTTTTTTTTTTAAATTTTAATCTCTTTTAAAAATTCTTATTATAAATTATAAACAAAACTAAAATCGATATGTCTGTACTCATTATGTAATCCGTATTGCATTGACAATCTCTATTTGCTTGATCTGTTATAACTTATCATTAAAATAAGGATTCACCAAGTTTATATTTTAAAAGTGGATAAAATAAATGTATTTTGTATATAATAATTTTAATGGGTAGAATTATTTATTTATATTGCAATAGCTTTTAACTCGTATTAATAATTGCACGGCTTAGGCATTTTTAAATATCACGATTTCTTCATATGAAGGAAGCTCCGATGAAATGGAGCATCCAGGGAAACAAGTAAAAAGTAAATAAAAAAAAAAAAAAACCCGACTGCGTGAAAAGCGAACTAATTAGTTATTTCTCATCAATGCGATTTCAAAAAATTTTGGTATATTTTCATCGATCATGACCCCCAGACCCCGAAACCACCCTCCGTTCAAAATTGATATATATATATATATATATATCTGACTTATGTCACACTGTAACTCTCGTATTTATGAACCGATTTGGATGTAATTCGGTGTGTACATAGTACATACCAATGTCTCGACCGAGTTCTTTGGCCAGCTTCATCTGTCATTTTGTTTCAAAATGGCGGCCATTTAAAAAATTTAAAATTTGAAATGTGGTACCAAAAAATTGAAAATGGAAAAATATTTTTTTCTTATGTATTTGACATTTATACAAAGATTCTGTAGCAGTTTTTGTTTCGTCTATATCTTAAAAAATGGCTGAGTTATAGCATTTTGAATTTCCAGCGAAGCTGACATTTTGAAACGTCCTGAATTTTGTCACGCGATAAAAAGCGTATTTATGAACCGATTTGGATGTAACTTCGTTTATACATAGTACAGACCAATGTCTCGAATGAGTTCGTTGGCCAGCTTCATCCGCCATCTTGTTTAAAAATGGCGGCCATTTAAAATTTTAAGAAAAATTTAAATTTGAAATGTGGTAGCAAAAAATTGAAAATTGAAAAAATATTTTTTTCTTATGTGTTTGACCTTGATAAAAAGATTCGGGAGCAGTTTTTGTTTCGTCTATATCTTAAAAAATGGCTGAGTTATAGCAATTTGAATTTCTAGCGTGGCTGACATTTTGAAACGTCCTGATTTTTGCCACGTGATAACAGACGTATTTATGAACCGATTTGGATGTACCTTGGTGTGTACATAGTACATACAAATAACTCAACCGAGTTCGTTGACCAGCTTCATTCGCCATCTTGTTTCAAAATCGTGGCCATTTAAAAAAATTTAAAAAAATTAAATTTAAAATGATATACCAAAAAATTGGAAAATGAAAAAGATTTTTTTTTGTATGTGTTTGACCTTAATACAAAGATTCCGGAACAGGTTTTGTTTCGTCTACATCTAAAAAAAAGGCTGAGTTATAACATTTTGAATTTCTATTGTGGCTTACATTTTAAAACGACCTGATTTTTGTCACGCGATAAGAGGCGTATTTATGAACCGAATTGAATGTAACTTTATCTGTACATAGTACATGCCAATGTCTCGACCGAGTTCGTTGGCCAGCTTCATTCGCCATCTTGTTTCAAAAGGGTTGCCATTTGAAAAAAAAATGTAATTTAAAATTTATAATGAGGTATTAAAAAATTGGAAAATGAAAAAGATTTTTCTTTATGTGTTTGGCCTTGATACAAAGATTCTGGAGCAGTTTTTGTTTCTGAAAATTTGTTCTTTTGTTTATATCTTAAAAAGTGGTTGAATTATAGCACTTTGAATTTCTATCATGGCTAACACTTTGAAACGATCTTGTATTTGTCACGCGATACCACACGTATTCGCCTATTTCGATGGAAGAAGGCATGTGGATAGTATACATCAATATCTCGACCAAGTTCGCTGGCCAGCTTCATCAGCCATCTTGTTTCAAAATGGTGGCCCTTAAATTAAAAAAATTATATTTAAAGTTAGGTGCAAAAAAATTAGAAATTGAAAAAGGTTTCTTTCTTAAGTATTTGACCTTGATATAAGGATTCAGGAGCATTTTTTGTTTGTCTTTACCTTAAAAAATGGCTCAGATATGGCAGTTTCAATTTCTATTGTGGGTGACATTTTGAAAAATCTGATTTTTTGCCTGCAACAGCACTCGTATATATCAATGGATTCCAATGTGAGTGAGCATGTGCACAACAGTTACTAAGGTCTCGACCAAGTTCACTGGTTAGCCTCATCTACCATGTTGTCTTAAAATGGCAGGCATTAAGAAATCGCCGAATTTGGCAGCCAAATAGAAGTGACTTTAAATAAAAGCAGCTTGGCTAAAGCTGACTAATTTCGCGAAATTCTCATTCATAATGATTTAGTATTGATAAAAATTAGTATTGAATCTCCTACATTCGGTTTCCACTTAATTGAGCTTCGTGTGTTTGAATAATATAAGTTGGCTTTTTAAAAATAAGGAATATGAAAGCTACCTCTTCCTCCCGGCACTGGCCGGAAGGACTTTTTATATTACTTTTTTACTTTCTTCTATCTTCAATAGAAGAATGCATTGTAATTCAAATGTTTTTCGACTTCCGGTTTTCGACGGATTTACACGTTTTAGTGGTCATAGATCCCCAAATACATGTTACCATCTAAAAGTGTATGAAGTAATGTATAGAATTCAACCAAATTTTTTTTTAAGTTTTGGCCTATGGCAAGCAGATCCTCCCTGAATTTGAAAGAAATTCGCCGCTAGGGGACGCTGTAATAGCAATTTTTGTGCCATTTTGAATATTGTACCATCGAAAAGCGTATGAATTTATGCATAGAATTGAGCCAAATTTTTTGTGTTTGTTTTTGGTCATGGCACGAAGGTCCTCCCTGAATTTGGAAAAATTCCACCGGAAGGGGGCGCTATAATTGCGGTGTCTCTACCATTTTTATTGTTCTACTATCGAAAAGTGTATAAAATTATGCATACAATTGAACCAAATTTTTTGTGCATAAATTTGTATAAGGCGACCAGGTCCTTTTTGATTTTGGTAATATTGCACGAAAAAGGGGCTCTGCGATTTTTGTATACTGTTCTTGATTTTTCGTAGTTCTATTGTCCTTCGGCGGCTCGTGCACAGGCGGGAACTCGCTTCCTGCTAAGCCGGCTATTCGTAAACATCTGATAACAACAGAATAAGGAAAAACTATTACTTTTAACAAATATCATGATATAGATTAACTCGTTTTTAGTTCGTTTAATTGACTGAAACAGAAATTTAAGATGAAAATCAAAGTTGGAATAGTATTGAACTAATAATATTGAAGTATTAACATGTGTAACTAGCTTTTGAAATATTAAAATGTATAAGATAGAAGAAAGTTTTGGGATTGGCACATCCAACTAGTTTTAACTACTTTCAATTTCACAGTACACTTCTTTCGTTAACTTTCATTTTGCCATTTTAGAGTATTATTTTTTAAATATTTTAAGAAGCGAAAATGCTTACTGGCAAATAAACAGATTTGAAAAATATTATTTCGAATTCTACGTATCTCCGAAGCTTCTCGACTAAAGGGGAGAATTTTTTATTTATTATTGGTTTAAAAAATTCTTTGAACCTTCCTGAATCTCTTGCTATGCCCATTATTTCTAACCATCAGAAATAATTGTAAAAATTCAAGGGAAGACAAGACTGGGACGCCATGCCCACTAACAATTATTTTACTCTAACAGTTTATACGCATTTACTCTTTGTAACTAAATTTTTATCCAAGTGTTTATATATACTTTAATTCAAGTGTTATAAAACAGTGCAAGAACTTCACACAAGCTAAATGTGTCGAAGTGTAAGTTTTTTAGCTCCCCGAAAAATTGTACTTTCAGCTAAAAATCCAATTAACTCATAAAGTACTCGAGCGATTTCGAAGAAATATTTATATATATAATATATAAATATAATATAAGTATAAATATAAGAGTAGTACAAATATAAGATCATATGTGGCAGACAGTATTAAAATTTTTTTAATTAGTTTCAGAAAAAAAAAACAGTTTTGAAAATATAAATTTTTTGAAAAATTGCCATTGCTCTGAAATAAAAAGTTTTAGACGCAGGAAAAAAAAATTTGTTTGAGATAAGTCTTGAGCATAATCCAGTGAATACAAATTCCAAATTTCATCAAAATAGGTTCAGTAGTTTATGAGGATACGGGTCTTAAAACACGCATATTTCCCATAGGATTTCACCCAGTCTTGTCTTTCCTTAATTTAAGATCAGTATTGTCCTTTGCTGAGATAGCCGTATGGCTAAGATCAGACATATGTTTGAAACGGTATAAAAGCATTGGCGGCTGAGAGTGTACATACGACCGCAAAGGGTTAATCAGTTTTCTCAAAATGGAATGTCGGAATTTAGCATGTTATTGACATTTTGCAATTGAATATTTTCCGTCAATTCATCTTGTTTGTATGACAAGCATGTTTACTGAACGTGGGACTGTTTAGATGAGAATGGATATCATCTGAAAAATTGATATTTTAGGTTGAAAAAAACTAATTAATACACAATATGAACCACTTGGTGAGGTTTTCAAAAAACAGTGGCATCAAAGGAAGCTTTGTTTTTTTATAAATGTTTTTTTCAATCTCAAAAATAGTTTCTGAAATTTCTATAGTTAAAAAATGGTTTTTGGACTCGTGGATAACTCAGAAGAGGATATTGTGTTTTTTAATTGTGTTCGTAATTATATAAATACGTAGCACTTATAGTCGTCGATCAGTCCGTCTGTCCGCATATAACATAGAAAAAACTACCCAACCGAATGGTCTCAAATTTTAAATATATAATTGTTTCAATATTTTGTCGAGTCATTTCAAATTTTATGAAAATCGGATGTATAGTTTAATGACAGGGGCAGTCAAAAGTTTCCTTTATATGACAGACAATGGGAAAAAATTGTTTCAAGTGCATTTTAATAATGTTACAGCCTTTTGAATAGAAGGAAATGGATATGCACTTATTGAAGTGAAACTAAATTATACATTCAGTACAATATGCGGCTGAAATTTTTTTAAAACTATTTATAATATGAACGCATCTCATTTTCCACGTTTGACGAGCAATTTCCAACTTGTTTATCGTACATTTTCCTAGATTAAAAATCATAAGTGATTTTTTTTTTTTTTTTTTATTATAGAGTAGTGCTATTTTAAAATGGTATCGAAATAGTATTATTTAGGAACTATACGTGTTCCAAGTGCAGGTACGTCTGAAAAAGAACTTGATTTTAGACAAAAGTATAGAACTATATAAAACTAAACAATCCCGTATCATACTTGTACTTTTCGGAAATGATCTTGTTACAAGACGTACCTTACTATTAAAAAGGGTAAATGTTTTATATTGAACAAAGATGTATTATAACAAAGAGAGAAAACATATGATAGCATCTGCCGATCTACCCACGATTCCAAAAAGTGTTCTCTAACTTTTCAGTAGATTTTTTAGATTTAAATATATAGAGACAGTGTTTTTTTTTTTTGTTGCTACTGATTTACGGAAATGTTTCCGAGAGTTTTTATGATCTATTAATCAGTTTTTTCAAACAGAAATATGGGTTTTTAAGATGCTGTTATTTCTCAATTACACATTTTCAGCTGCATAACTGATTTTATACATACAAGAATAACAAAATAATATTATTTTAATGCTAATGTTAACACTTTATATTTTCATTTTTGTATGTAAAATAAACTTATTAAAAATGATTTTTTTAAATAAGTTTAGATAATTTTTTTAATAAGTTTCAGAATAGATATCATCCGAAAAACCGATATTCCGTGTTGAGAACACTGATTAATATATTAACCAAACAACTCGGAAATGTTTCCGAAAATAAGTGACAGCAAAAGAAACTTTGTTTTTATAAATGCGTCCTTAAATGTCCAGAATATATATATTTTTTGAGGTTTTTAAAGAGAAAAAACGCTTTTTGCAACCGTGGGTAACTCGTAAGTGGTTATTTTATATTTTCGTTTGTGGTTATATTATATTTTCCGAGATTAAGAATCAGTTGTGGCTTTTACATTGTGGTAATTTTGAGCATTCGAAATTCAAATAAACAGGGTGTTGCAGATTTTGAATGTGTTTTCTAGAATCTGTGCTGTCAAAACCTAAATCTCAACCCGGATTTTCTGCGTAACCCACCCAGTAGGAATGCCTTATTGACATAAAGTTTTTTAACTCATATCACAACATTAAAATATTTATTTGCTTAAAAGACGTTATAAAACCACATTAAAAGTAAATTAAACATCTATATTTATATGTTTCAATTCTTTTACTGAGTCGTCATCAGAATGTATAACAGAAAATTACAAATGCATATGAAAAATGGAAAAAAAAATCATCGAATATAAACAAGTAATTATGTAACGCGCCCTACATTTTTGCGATTGCGTGTGTTCCCTCTAATTCGCGACGACGTAAGTTGTTTAACCATTCAACCTATAAATTCGGGATACAAAAGATAATGTATCGTTACAAACTCCTGAACCTCTTAAATAAATTTCAATAGACTCTCTTATAAATAATTGTAAATAAAAATTAGACCTGCAGATTATTTTTCTCTCGTTAAAAAGTATGTTAATGTTCTCTATTTGATTCAGCCGGGATAAAGCAGTATTACCTCTATTATATTTTATGTCCGCTTTATGTTCTTTACATATCATATTGAATTTTCGTTGGGTTATACCTATATAATGATTTTTTATTCCTCCCTCCGTAATAAAGGGAATCATATAAACTCCTGAGAGGTCATCTCTATTAATTTATTAATTTACTTTTAATGTGTTTTTATAACTAACGTCTTTTAAGCAAATACATATTTTAATATTGTGATATGGTTCGTAGTAGACGTAATTTTGACTTATTTCTCGCACTTATATACATTTGGAATTTTTAACTGTTTCCAACAAAGTTGAAAAGCGTTTATGAATTTGGTTTGTCTGTCTGTGTGTCCATGCTCTAACTCACGTTAATAGACTCGGACATTCATGCAATTGATATATCTTAATGGGGTTTAACATGGCATGTTCTCTATTGAATATGAAGTGTGTAACAGTAATAGTTAATTTACAAAAGCGCTTGAAAGAATTCAATTACATTACGGTCAATGGGGGTGGACATCGTTTACAGTATATTTTGATGACATTGCGCTATTTCGAATGTATTAAAATTGATATAAATCAGTGAATTTCACAACAAGATGATTACTTTAAAATAAGGCATTCATAGCATTTGCCGTTCGTTTACAGGGACACACAAAATAAATAGCTTACATCATCTTTGAGCAATGACTTCTGAAGTGCGTTTTCAATTTCTGTATGCGTTGTTAAATTTAACTAATGTTTTGCATGTACTTGTTTTGTGTTATTTTGATACGTCGTATACAGGGCTTCTCAAAATACCATTCAGATTATTAGCAGAAATTGCGTAAGGGGAATTTTACACTGTGGTATGTATTTCCTAAATGAGCTAATTTTTTGCATATATTTAGCTTATAGATAAAAATCTATAAAGCATTCGGACAATGTTCTGATGAGAATTTTCAGCTGTTGTATGTATTTCCTAACCGAACTAATTATTTCCATGTATGTGATTTATAGATACGATTCTATATTAGGACCCCAGATGACAATGGATACAACTGACAAAATTTAGATTTGGAGTAAACTGAGTGCAAAGCTGGCACATCAATAGTAATTGATTGAATTAAAATATGAAACTGTTGCTTATTTCACAGCGCTCTTTGAACTCTTATTTCAATAACTGTTAAAGTAAAGTGGAGTACAATATATATATATTTTTTAATTTTAAGTAGAGATTAAAGAGTTAAGTAATTGAATAGTTTAAAGAGCTTATGTAGTTAACCCCTAGAACGCAGCACATAATTATAAAATCTCTTATATTTCTTTCATTCCAAACGATTTGCATTATTTCTAGATAGCCTGTGCACTAAGCTCAGTTTTTTCAATTTTGTTACATATACCTCTTGGCTTTGGGGTCCTCATATATCATATACAGGGCTGTTCAAATAATCCTAATAATTTTTCGACTGTGGATGGGAATAGCTGAAATTGATTTTTCAATATCGTTCCAAATGTTTCAATTAGACTTCTTATTTCAACTTACTAAATGGTGAAGTTTTGTTACATTATTCTGATAGTGTTGGGAAATATACGGTATGCCATTTCTTTCTCCCACATTATTTTGTGTCATCTCCAAAAAATAACGTTACCTCACAGAAGCCAACCGTAAAACAAAGCAGTACGATTAAATACTCAATAACAATTTTTTAAACTTATAAGCATCGCACATTTCCAATTTTTATACCGTCGTACTGAGGAAAAAATACTTTTAAATGCAATTCGTTTGGAAACTGCATCTCCATTTATTTTTGAAATATTAATTTTTTTTGTAGTTTTTGGAGACATTTGCTTAATATTGGCAAAGGAAGTGCGCAATTTCTGTAGAAAGTAAAGGAAAAATAGTTGTAAAATATTAATTACATATTTTTTTGCCATTTTTTCATAAGAACCGAAAGAAGATGTAATTAAAATACGTGCTATTTTGAAAAAAATATAAACGATCGGTTTCTGTTAAAACATGGAGAAATTATAAACTATATTTAATTTTAAGTATTTATATTAGTGTTACAAACAAGTGAAGGTCTATGAATCATTAGGCGGCCAGGTTTTTTTGATCGAGTTTCTTTAATGACGGCATCATTTTGCTGCATTTGTGTATTATTTCGCGATAGTGACGTCCTATGCCTACTTTACTGTAGATGTTTAAGAGTGGATCGTAAGTGTGGAATTTTTAAGCGGATGTGAATGACGTCATTTTACATAAAATAAAAGCGCTTGCTCTAAGTCTTAAAATTGAAATATGTTTTGTATTATTTATATATACATATATTTTTTTTTCATCGGGGACGACACTAAATTCTGAAAAAGCAGAAATACTGTTTTCTAGTTTCATAATATATGTTTGATGCATGATTTTTACTTCCTTGTACTTGTGATCTCAGAGGGAAAAGTCAAGGAGGGTCAAATATAGTAGATGTGTTAGATGATGAAGGACTCACAGTCGGTTATTATTAAAAAGACAAGGGTCACAATCTAACCACTTTTAAGCGTAAAATTATGGCATGTTTTTCTTTTGTTTTATTTATTTCCTTGCTTATTTCTTTCATATCCTTTTCTGGGGTTAATTTCAACTTCGACTAGAAGCCATCGAAACGGCGGAAGATCCAGTTTGAATTCCATATCATGTTTCTAAATGTCCTTTAAAACTTTACATGATAATATATGCAAAATCATCATTTTTTTTAACCATATACTAAACAAAACATATTGTTGACAGACAATTTCCTATGAAATCTGTATCTGAAACAATAGAACAACCTCCCTGTACTGAAAGCTTTTGAAAAATTTGTTGTGTAGTTAGGTTTTTAAAGTTTATGCATTGTTTAATATTTTACAACCTATGGAGGAATTTTAGCTTAACCCTAGAAAGCTCCTCGGGTCTTTTAGGTAGCTTTCTTTACAAAAGAGCTACCTATTGCAGCCGTTCGGAGGAAAGCGATTTCAAAAAATTTTGGTATATTTTCATCGATCATGACCCCCAGACCCCGAAACCACCCTCCGTTCAAAATTGATATATATATATATCTGACCTATGTCACACTGTAACTCCCGTAATTATGAACCGATTTCGATGTAATTCGGTGTGTACATAGTACATACCAAAGTCTCGACCGAGTTCGTTGGCCAGCTTCATCCGCCGTTTTGTTTCAAAATGGCGGCCATTTAAAATTTTAAAAAAAATTTAAAACTTGAAATGTGGTACCAAAAAATTAAATATGGAAAAATATTTTTTTCTTATGTATTTGACCTTTATACAAAGATTTCGGAGCAGTTTTTGTTTCGTCTATATCTTAAAAAATGGCTGAGTTATAGCATTTTGAATTTCTAGCGTGGCTGACATTTTGAAACGTCCTGAACTTTGTCACGCGATAAAAGGCGTATTTATGAACCGATTTGGATGTAATTCAGTGTGTACATAGTACATACCAATCTCTCGACCGAGTTCGTTGGCCAGCTTCATCCGCCATTTTGTTTCAAAATGGCGGCCATTTAAATTTTTTTTTTAATTTAAAATTTGAAATGTGGTACCAAAAAATTGGAAATGGAAAAATATTCTTTTCTTATGTATTTGACCTTTATACAAAGATTTCGGAGCAGTTTTTGTTTCGTCTATATCTTAAACAATGGCTGAGTTATAGCATTTTGAATTTCTAGCGTGGCTGACATTTTGAAACGTCCTGAATTTTGTCACGCGATAAAAGGCGTATTTATGAACCGATTTGGATGTAACTTCGTTTATACATAGTAAATACCAATGTCTCGACCGGGTTCGTTGGCCAGCTTCACCCGCCATCTTGTTTAAAAATGGCGGCCATTTAAATTTTTAAAAAAAATTTAAATTTGAAACGTGGTACCAAAAATTGAAAAATTGAAAAAATATTTTCTTCTTATGTGTTTGACCTTGATAAAAAGATTCGGGAGCAGTTTTTGTTTCGTCTATATCTTAAGAAATAGCTGAGTTATAGCATTTTGAATTTCTAGCGTGGCTGACATTTTGAAACGTTCTGATTTTTCTCACGTAATAACAGGCGTATTTATGAACCGACTTGGATGTACCTTGGTGTGTACATAGTACATACAAATATCTCGACCGAGTTCGTTGGCCAGCTTCATCCGCCATCTTGTTTCAAAATGGCGGCCATTTAAAAAAAAAAAATTTAAATGAGATACCAAAAAATTGGAAAATGAAAAAGATTTTTTTGTATGTGTTTGACCTTAATACAAAGATTCCGGAACAGTTTTTCTTTCGTCTATATCTAAAAAAAAAATGGCTGTGTAATAGCATTTTGAATTTCTCTTGTGGCTGACATTTTAAAACTACCTGATTTTTGTCACGCGATAACAGGCGTATTTATGAACCTATTTGGATGTAACTTGGTCTGTACATAGTACATACCAATGTCTCGACCGAGTTCGTTGGCCACCTTCATTCGCCATCTTGTTTCAAAAGGGTTGCCATTTAAAAAAAATTAAATTTAAAATTCAAAATGAGGTATTAAAAAATTGGAAAATGAAAAAAAGAATTTTTATGTGTTTGGCCTTGATACAAAGATTCCGGAGCAGTTTTTGTTTCTGAAAATTTGTTCTTTTGTTGATATCTTAAAAAATGGTTGATTTATAACACTTTGAATTTCTAGCATGGCTAACATTTTGAAACGATCTTGTATTTGTCACGCGATAACACACGTATTCGCCTATTTCGATGTAAGAAGGCATGTGGATAGTATACATCAACACCTCGACCAAGTTCGCTGGCCAGATTCATCAGCCATCTTGCTTCAAAATGGCGGCCATTAAATTAATATATATATATATATTTAAAGTGAGGTGCAAAAAAATTAGAAATTGAAAAAGGTTTCTTTCTTAAGTATTTGATCTTGATATGAGGATTCAGGAGCATTTTTTGTTTGTCTTTACCTTAAAAAATGGCTCAGATATAGCAGTTTCAATTTCTATTGTGGGTGACATTTTGAAAAATCTGATTTTTTGCATGCGACAGCACTCCTATATATTAACCGATTCCGATGTGAGTGAGCATGTGCACAGCAATTACTAAGGTCTCGACCAAGTTCACTGCTTAGCCTCATCCACCATGTTGTCTTAAAATGTCAGGCACTTTAAGAAATTGCCGAATTTGGCAGCTAAATCTAAGTTACTTTAAAGAAAAGCAGCTTGGATAAAGCTGACTAATTTCGCGAAATTCTCATTCATTATATTGATAAAAATTAGTATTGAATCTCCTGTATTCGGTTTCCACTAAATTGAGCTTCGTGTGTTTGCATGATATAAGTTGGCTTTTTTAAAATAAGGATTATGAAAGCTACCTCTTCCTCCCGGCACTGGCCGGAAGGACTTTTTAGACCCATACACATGTTTAAGCTTGTGTTACTCAAAAACTACTCATAAGAATTTTCTGAAATACAATGACTTTTCCTGATTTATTTTCAACTAACACATACTAAAATTTTAAAATAATGCGACTTTTAGTTTTAACACAACAAAAAAAACACCCTAATCTGTCCCTCGGGTCTTTTTTGTCTAAGCATACAAATACATTCACATAGTTTTTTTTTAAAACGCCGATATCGTTTTAGTTCTGAGATAAGCTGCAAAAAGATATGGGGAAAAAAGGGGCAGAATTATTGGGGAGGGAATGAAGTTATGAGACATCTGGAACCGGACAAGTCATAGTGGAAATTCATTTTGTTTGTTGTTTTTTTTCTCAGCTAGAAGTAAAAAGTTTACCTTTTAGAATCAGTTCGAACATTTATTTGAGGAGAACATTTGTGCATTTTGTATTCGTTATATGAAAGTTTTATTTCGCTTTCATAGAAAGCTATACAGATGATGAAAATTTGTCTGATGTGGAGGAAGCTGTATCGGAAGAAGATGATAATATATCTATTGATAATTATTCTTCATATGATGAAGAAATAGATACTATACATAAAGTGCCTGAGATAATGAAGTCCAGAGATGAAACAATAATGTGGTATGCAAAACCATACCCAAGTGCTGGTCGATTAGAAAGCAGTAATATTTTGAAACTAACCCCTGGCACAACTCGATTTTCAACAGCACGAATATAAGACAAATATAGTTCTTTTGAACTGCTTTTTCCCCATAATTTGAAAACCATGATCATAAATTATACGAATTTAGAGGGAAAACATGTATATGGAGAAAATTGGACAGATCTAAATCTCGTAGATTTGGATACATACACAGGCCTTTTAGTGCTCGCAGGTGTGTACAAATCAAACAATGAATCAACAACAAGCCTATGGGATGAATTCAAGGGAAGACATTTGTTTAGAGCTACAATGTCTCTAAAGAAATTTAAAATAATATCAAGAGTAATACGACCGGGAAACTAGACAACTAAGAAGATCAAATGACAAATTTGCTGCAATTCGAGAATTATGGGATAAATGGGTAGAAATTTTACCCAATCTTTTCAATCCAGAAGTATATCTAACTTTGGACAAACAACTTATTGCTTTTAGAGGTAAGTGTACTTTTAGGCAGTACATGCCCAGTAAACCTGCCAAATATGGTATATTCTGCATTTTGAGCGATAATGACACTTGCTATGTATGGAATATCCAGCCATATTTAGGAAAACAGCCAGGAAATGCACCCGAATGAAACCAAGGATTCAGAGTAGTTTTGGACTTGTCATATGGTTTACGAGGACATAATATAACATGTGACAATTTCTTTACATCTTATGATTTAGGTCTAATGTTGCTAAAAAGAAATATAACAATGATTGTTAAAATATGAAAAAAATAAATCATCTATTCCTGTAGAAATTTTAGAAACAAAAGGAAAAGAAAGAGACAGTTCAACATTTGCGTTTACTAAAGAAACAACGCTTGTTTGTTACATTAAAAAAAAATAATAAATGTGTTGTTCTTCAAAGCACATTGCATAAGAATGAAAAAAAATGAACGAAGTATTCAAAGAAAACCAGAGATCATCATTGATAATAATAAAACTAAGGGATCAGTTGATACGCTGGACAAAATGGTACCTACTTACACTACAAAAAAGGAGGACAAAACTTTGGACATTTGTTGTATTTTGTAATATTTTAGACATATCTGCATATAACGCTTTTGTACTTTATTTCAAAATAAATAAATCAGGGAAGAAAGACTGTCCTTATAGACGAAGAATTTTTTTTGAAAACTTGGGTGAAAAACTTGTAAAAAAGCACATGGAGACCAGAGAAAATCTTCCAAGAAGGCAAGGAGCAAAACAGATGGTCCAAAGTGAGAAGCGAATCCGCAAAGAAATTAATAGTACTTCAGCTGAATTGGAAATTTCTAAGAAGCGAGGAAGATGTCACCTATGCGAAACAATGGACAATAAATGTACATTTAAGTGTGTTACATGCCACTGCTTTACATGCAGAAAGCATTTGAATACAGCTTGCCATAACTGTTATACGGGATAGTTACATTTAAATATTTGAAAGATTCATTTGTGTTTTTTTGGATGTACCAGTAAACAAGATTTTGTAAGTACCTACTTTTTACTTTTATTTCATCTTTGTACTGTCGTAATTTATTTTTTGTTTTAGTATTCGTCAACTGTTATTAAAATAATAAATTTATTACTTGTAGATTGCCTAATTTAAGCGCGAAACTTTTTAGACCCGAGGGACTAATTCGTAGGTACGGAACGAGGAGCGGTATAGGGTTAAAATGTATATTGTATAACGAAATATGGCCAACTATGATACAAATACGGATTCTTTCCTTTAAAAAGTTTGTCAAATTTTTATTCAAGGAAATTTGCGTAGGCGGAATTAAGGATACAATGTAGGCCTTTACTTAGAAACGTTTGGTTTTATAAACACGAGTATACTTTACCAATGAAGCGTTATGCACTAAATTTAATTTTTCTTTTGTTAATTTTGGTTATTAAATATAAAAATCGAAATTTAGAAATAAAATTAAATATAATGTCTACATAAAAAATCTAAAAAAAAAAGCTTACAAAAGAACCTATAAAATATAAAATTATAAAACTATAAACCTCACAATTTGTTTTACGTGACTAGAGACTGAATAACCTAACCCAAGAAGAATCCAAACAAAAAATATTCATAAATAAAACTGGTTTCTGACATGTATAAAAAACATTGAAAAGTTGAATAATAGTACCTTATAATTTTCTGCATATAAAGAATTTCATATAAAAGAAAAGTTTTTACATTTCCACTTTCTATCAATTATTTTGCCAGTTTTAAAATTTTGTATTAATAATGTTTCCGAAAATATTTTTCTGACCTGAATATTAATTGATCCAATTTTAGAGTAGCAGTTTTCAAAACTTGTTTTTGCAGTTGAAAAAAGAGGATTTATTGCATAGTATATAATTACTGCTCGCACTTTGCGTGCGAATCGCAATCTTCGTTATAACATTTGACATTTTATTTAGACTAAACTGAATTTCTAATTATATTTTTCAGAAAATAACACATATGCGATTTTCTGAAATATAATTTAAACAGTAATTGCGTTATTGAAATAGAAACCGTTGAAAATCCATTACTTAAAAAATTTTTAAAGGTTTGAATTATTTTTTATTGAACAATCTAAAAAAATTCTTTCCTTTTCATGCGAATTTGACAAATTATTTTAATAATAATTTTGTTTTTATGAGTTGTTTAATTTCAAAAAAGTAATTAATTTGTTTAATAAAATTACATAAATATAGTAAAATATTAGTAGTTTTTAAAGTCAATAAATATTAGATTTATATTTCTAAGTGGATATGTAATATGTTGAAATAATTTCGTTTCTTTATAATTAATTTGGATACATTTATCCCATGAGTTATATTATTATTGAATAACTCTGTAAAGTAGGAAAAATACACATTTTATTTTATTTTACATAAATAAATATACAAGCATAATATTTTTCAAAGGAAATATAAAACATTAAAAATATTCATTTTTCCGTTTTATATTTTAATGGATAACTTGTACTTTAATTTTTTTTTAAGTCTCAATTATTATTTCATTGTGCATAACAACAACAACAAAAATCTGTAGTTTTCATACGATTTGAAGAAATTATGGTAATAGTATTTTTTCGTTTTTTGAACACAGATTAATTTCAGATTAAAATATTGGTAAATCTGAGAGTACATTTAAAATGTACATTTTGTATTAAATATATATGTTTGATTTATATTTGTAAGTAGTATAGAATAAAGAATAGGTTGAACAACTTTCGTTTAAAATATAATTTATGTGAATCTATTTATGACACATTATTATATAATTAGATATTTGTATTAATGATTAACTATATAAAATATAAAAGCAGATATTTTATTTTATTTCACTTAACCCTTTCACCGTCCGAGTGTTTTCCAGTATTTTTATAAGAATGCTTGTAAATTCCAGGATATAGATATTTTTTAATCGCAGTTTGATGCTATAATATATTTAATATCAATTGTTTCTATATTTGATTCAAAATAAAATTTTGTTTAAAATATTTTTGTCTACAGCCATTTTAACATGACTTCCAGAAACGGAAAAATCCGGACCAGCCGGTTAAAGGGAAATAGATATACATACATAATAGCTCTATAAAGTCTATAAATGTAAATGAAAACGTTAAATGCATTCATTTCCCCTTTTAAAATTTTCCAGGAGTCCGAGGGTACCGTAATTTTTATACAATCTCCACAAATATTTTTTTTTTTCAAAATATATTCTTCGTGGTTTCTTCAAATTGCACATGTTAAAGAAATCTATAAATAACAAAGACAATAATTTGGAAATAGTGTTTTCGGAAAAAATATATTGTATATAAGATGCTACAATCCCTCATTTTGCGTCGTAATGCTTTTCGTATTTGAGGTATAAATTATGAAAAGGAAGAAGAAGACATTTACTTCGTTTAAAATAAATGGTTTGTAAGTCATATATATGAAAGACACTGCGAAATATAAAGTGAAATTTAGTAGTTGCTCAGGTACATAACAAATTGCTTTATTAAATTAAGAAGCTTTAAAAACGCGGAAGATTGTTAATCTATTTAAGGATATATTTTTTTTTAATAATGTTTCCGCTGATGTATTTAAACTGCAATTCACAGATGCTTGATTAATATAATACAATTTTTAGATAATTTTAACTATAAAATATTTACAGCTCTTAACAACATATACATGAATAATATAAAGCTTTCTGCCTAAATAAGACGCTGTTACCAGCAAACAGTATATAGTTGAAGAATTTATGTCATTTTAGTCATATTTACAATAGCTAAAACCTAAATAAGGATATGAAAGTACCGATGTAAGTTCATCTTAAATTATTCATTAATCGCTCTCTATTTTTGAAATATTTAATACAGAGTTGAAATACATAAAATTCAAAGTTGAAACACTTATTAGTAAACGATTTAATAATTTAATATAAAAATAACACAAATTATTAAAAAAAAAACTTCGAGATACATGGTATTGAATATGTTATATCTAAACTACAGATAATCCTACATTCATACACTTAACACCTCGAACTTTGATTGTATAAAAAAATAAGCAGTGACTAATGACTGACCAATAGAATATAAATATTACCAAAGTCAGGATTATTACTGCATATATTAAGCAAATGCCTGCCTTTAACTCAGTTTGATTTTCATCTACCCTTGAGGCTTCAATAATTTATTTTTTGGTTTTTTGATGACATGGATCTGAATAATTTTGCGGTTTAATTTTATTCATATCTTCTGTTTCTGCTATACATCTACTTTTAGACTGTTTTAGAGACTGACTTCGGAAGTTTGCTGAATTCTGTTTTTCATTTTTTAAGCATTAATTGTTCTTTCTTTAATTGTTTAATTGTTTTTTCGTATAGCGCTATACTGATGGCCCGGGTTTGAATCCCGGCATGGAATCTTTTTCACTAGGCTGGCCTTTGCGCCTTTTAAGCAATTAATTTGAAATTTGCTTTTTATTTGAAATATTGTATGCAAGGCGAATTTTCCTCTCTGAAAAAACTTCCAAGTCTTAATATAGTTTCATTCGATGCTGGATTTAATTAAGTTTCGTATTTGCACCATGTTAGTGGCTCACTGAAATATATTCCATCTTGTGCTGAGTTTGTAGCCTTCCCAACCTGCAATAGTGAGAAGGTTCCAGGAAGGATATCGTTTCATGTGGTTTAGTCGGTAGAAGGTCAGTGCGCTATACTGATGGTACAAGTTCGAGTCCAGGTATAGAATCTTTTTCACTAGGTTGGCCTTTGCGCCTTTTAAGCAATTAATTTGAAATTTGATTTTCATTTGAAAAAGGAATATTTATTTTATCATTTAAAATTCTCAAAAATGTATACACATATATAAAGTTTATAAACTATTTTTATAGACAACTTAAACGAATGAATTATTCTTGCCTGCTTTGTGCGCCTGATTTATCACATTTGATTTTTTTTATGAGTACAGATATAATGTGTTTTTAAAATGGTCTACAAAGAAAAAAATAAAACTTATAGATTACGAGAATTTCTTTTTTTAAGAAACTCAAAATGTATGTTTTTTTTTTAAAGAAAAGTAGCCATGAATTCTAAGCTTCTTGGTTGAGAGACATAATAATAGGATATTTTGTGCCTCTATACATTTAATACATTCAGAAAAAAATTCGTGAAATTCTAGGCAACCATTTTTAAGAAATCGTGCGCGCAAAGATCAAAATCACCCTTTTGAGAACGTTGACTTTAAATATTGAATCACACCTTTATCATATAGAAAAATATCAAGGTGTTTTAGACATAAATTCTCTTGTAATGCAACTCTTTGAATGGGGTTTGTTTTCAAATGTCGTTAAAAAATCATATTTAATTATAAGCTACTGTTTTTTTAAAAAAATCAATTATTTGAGACTTTAAAGCATACCTGACCTCTTAAGCATTCTGCAAAGTTTGATCTTACTCTACCACTTGATCGCTTCTCAGAATTAAACTGTCTTTCAAAACCGCCATGGTCATCAAATGTATTAAACCCCCAAGCACGCTCAATGTCTAAAACTTAACAAATTATTGAACATTAAAATAAATTTGACCAAAAGCAAAATAGCTAAAATACAGCAACGATAATAATTCTTAATATACGCAAAGGCGAATATTTTTTTGTTATTTTCTCCACCATTATTCATAAGTATTAAACATTGTGGTAGATTTCAGCTAAATTTCGAACTATTTTTGTTAGAAAATAGTAGTGAACAATATAATAAAATTTAGGTGCCTGAGGGTAGCCGTGCTATATGGCTGTTACAACATTGTATAAATAAAGGAAACGAGCAATAAATGCGTGTTTCTTACTATACCTCTAATTGAACTTTTAAAATGAATGAAAACTTTTTGCATCAGGATTACTATATGGTATGTATATGTGCTTCGTGCACATGGAAAACGAAAATCTAGAAAAAAGCGAATAAATAAATAAAAATAAAACCCCGCAGATTCAAAATGCCAACTATACAGACTTTTGAAAAATGCATGCATTTTGTTAGGTCTTTAATTACTGTTCAAATTTAAGTGGTCTTTGCGTAAAAAAAGTCTATTTTGCCGCTATTTTTAAATTTTGTCATTAGATCGATTTTTTGACGACACACACTCTGAGTTTTTTATAACCGAATCTAATATCATGCGAACTTTTTGTTCAAGAACTGCATTGTTCGACAACTTGTACGCTGTAAAAAAAAAAGGGGGGGGGGCTAATAAACGGAAATACTACTGCCAATCTAGACGCCAGTACTATTTCCGTTTTTTTAGGGGAATTTTTACTCTTAAATTACAGAAATTTTTCCGTTTTTAATCAGAAAAACGGAATATTTTCTGTTATTTATGGGTAAAAATTCCCGTAAAAAAACGGAAATAGTACTGGCGTCTAGATTGCCAGTAGTATTTTCGTTTTTTAGTCCGTTTTTTTTTTCTTTTCTTTTACAGTGTATGTTCCAGAATATGCTGCAGTAAACGTCTCATTAATTCAAGAGTTTCCCGTTTCTCGGAAGCCTCTTCTAACGGTATTTACTTACCACCCATATTCATTTCATTTCATTATTCTTGTTATTACTAGAAAAAATAATCTTTTCGTATCAGTTAGGCAAGGTGCGACTCTTATTGGTTTTATCTAGGATCGAATCCAAAATCTGAAAATTAAATTAGCTATCATAAATAGAGTTCAGATAAAGAATTAGATTCAAGTAGAGAATCTGATATTGAGGATGCTACTGAATATTATATTTTAAGTGAAAAATAAACTAAATGAGGCAAAAACGGGCCAATATTTAATATGATAACTCTAATGGAATATTTTGAAAAAATATGCAGAATTTCCTCAAATTGTGTCATTTAAATATGCCTCGGATCACAACGACCCGGTGCATGCTTTTGTTTAACATAGTAGCTCTGTTTCCAAGTGTAATTAGTCGGATGTGCCAATCCTAAAACGTTCTACTGACTCCTATATGTTAATACTTTATAATATTTGTTAATACTCATAAATTAATCAATTCGTGACTGTTAAAACTTTGCAGCAAATTCTCCAGTCATTCGGCCGCTCTTATACATAACGGTTACTTAACCGTAATTTTAATATAGCCTGACCATAATACAGTCAATAATATAGTCATAATAGCTTCTTGATATGCCCAACTAACCTTTATGTCCAAAAAGAGCCGTATTGCTGCATTTTCTTTTGACAATGTAGTGTCAAATACCTATTTTATGCTTCATAACTTTAAAATTTGCTATCAAACAAGAAATTATATTTCAGCAATTGTAATATAGAGCTTATGAACAGACGAATTTTTTTAATGATTATAAATTTCCTCAACATTTATAATTTGTTTGTGTACATCTTCTTCTAGAATTAAAATATTGCAATTAATATGTTTTTTTAATAAGTAAATCTTCATTCATAATAATTTATTGTTTTTAATATTCCTCTAAAAGGTTTTCAAATTTCACATGTATTAATATCAATTTAAAAATTTACTTTATTTAACGATTATAAATTTCACTAATATTTTAAATTTCATTATCGTCATCTTAATGTAAAATTAAAATAAAAAAGAAATATAGCCATTTTTTAACTAAGCAAGTAAGTTTAGTAATTTAATATTTTTACTATAACGCTATATTTGTAAAATGCACATGCATTAAAAGATATTTCATGATGATCGTTTTAAAATATCCAGCAATTGTCTTTGATTTGCACATGTATATATTTTATAATGTTGGATTAATTTATATATAATAACATTTTAATAAAGCTTCATGATTTTGTGCAACAACAGTTACAGTTAATAAATGTAGCTGAACAGTAAATCAAGTGCTATAATCCGTAAAGATAGATAATTAGTCTCCGTAATATTATTTTCTAGAAACACATGATAAACCCATTATTCTAAATTACGAACTTTAAAAAAACTGTTGTTGAAATACATAAATAGAATGAATGCTGTTTTCCCTAGATAATAAATATTGTGAGTTTTATGATCTAGTTAAATCTGTATGGTTTTCTTATTTTGTGATAGATTTTTCTTGAAATTTATTTAAGC
The DNA here is from genome assembly GCA_963932465.1 of Maratus speciosus. Classification (NCBI taxonomy): domain Eukaryota; kingdom Metazoa; phylum Arthropoda; class Arachnida; order Araneae; family Salticidae; genus Maratus; species Maratus speciosus. The sequence continues at coordinate 95,479,753 of OZ010789.1, read as the reverse complement.
TAATTTCACAGTATACATAATATCTGAATTCTATAAGATTATCGAAGATTGAAAAGTTAGACGAAATTAGTTTTATTACAGTATGACTAAGTGAAACAGCAGAAGATTTACTGTAATAAAAAGAAGAAATTTTTATATGCAATGCATCGATTCTTCACTGTTGGAGAATATTAAGAAGTAAATCTTAATATTTTTTTCAGCCTAAAGCTTCCTAAGCATATCTCATAAATTACTCAGATTACATTAATCTCTGTAGAAATGTACTAAATCTAATTGCATCTCTTGAATGCATCCGTAGTGTATCTTTAACCGTTTGCAGGGAAAGAAATGCTACAATTTGTGAATTAGTTGTATAGTTGTAAAGTCATTTACCATTTTATTTAATCTATATATTATTTAATGGAAAACTATTTATCATCCAACAAAACAAAGATTCATTTTAAACTACTTGGATGTAGGCAAAACTTTCTTCTATCTCATACATGTTAATACTTTAAAATTCGCTATTACAGTGCAAAAAATACATGACAATCTATACCCATCATCAGTATTCTAAAGATATAGGTTCGTTAAAATGTGTGCATTTAAAAAAGGTATATAATGTCTTTTTTATAATCATGGCATCTTTCAAACAAATAATTGAATATAGTGTAGTCCGACCAGTAAGTGAACAGCCCCCAGTGAATGAACATTTTTCTATATATTTTAATAGAATAAGGTTTAAAAACTTCCCCATGAGACGGAGTTACAACATTGCCTTAATTTTATTAAATAGGAAGTTATAGCATTTCTGTTTTTTGACTGAAGTCACATTACTTTACTTTGAGAACATGTTGTATTTTTCATGTCTGAGAAACACGTTGTTTCTTCGCTGAAATAATAAGGTAAGTGTTATGTCATTTCATATGTTTAACAAGAATTTAGTGTTTTTATTTGCATAAGCAATAATTATATTGTACATACATTAAATATATATATTATAGTCATATTTCTAATTGTTTTAACCATTGTAGAATATGTACAATTGGAGAATAGGTATGTTTAATAACTGGTTAGACAAATGTTAAAAATCCAATGAATGAACAGTTGTTCATTCACTGGAAGGAATACTTTAGACTACATTTTCTAGTGAATGAACAGTTTTGGGCTTTATGTTTTTGTGGCTTCTTTTATACCTATAGTTTGAATTAAGTGATTTTTCAGCAATGGTAACAAATTTAAAATTAGCAGATATAAAAACGTAACAAAAAACATATACACACACATTTTTAAAGGTAATAATTATTGATAACATTCAAATCTTACTTTTTCTATGTTTTTAGATGTTTCATAGAAATATTCTTACTGATGCCCAAGAAGATTCCTCAAAAAGGAAATATGGGAGTTTCAAGTACTCTATAGAGGACACTAAAAATACTGTACCAGCTATGAGGGTCAGGTCAGCTCAGTTTGAAGAAGGCACCTCGTTATTTTAATATTCCAAATGCAGCAACATTGTCTATGAAACTGCGAGGGAAAACAATTGAAAGTAAGCGTATGGAACATTGTCTGTGTTGTCCTTTGAAAAAGAAAAACTCCTTGAACATTGGATAGTTGGAAAGGGAAGATTGGATTTACAATGTATAAGGATGCAGTAAAAGGTGATATTTACAATATCAGGAAACAAACAGGAAAGAAAATACCATTTATAGACAAACATCCAAGGGAGAAATGGATGACTCCTTTTTTTTAAAAAAAGCCTCCAATGTTGGAAATATGAAGTAAGCACCATGACAATATGTGGATAGCTTTTTTTTCAGATAAAATATATCATAGAAATTTAAGTAAATAGGTTTTAAGTAATGCAGAAATATCGAGCTTTCATTCCAGGCATAAGGATTGTACAGTAAGTTAGGCTTAAGATAACAATGTGCTATTCTTTAGAAAAGGGATATATGGCGAGGTTTGACCCAGTCAATGTGAGGGAGGGTTGACCAGATGCTCAAGTCTCCCTTAATTAAGTGGTTTTGGAAATCTTTTTATTATACACTATGCATAATGAAAGGTTAATTGTTACATAAAAAATGTATACTTATAGTGCAAAGCTATAGTAAAATGGGGTGATGGAAAAGAAAATGTTTGAAACTGATTAAAGAAACATGTGAAAAATTGGTATAGTAACCATTTCAAGAAAAAAATTAATGAAATATAAATGGGAAAGTTCATAGGAACTTTTTTCCTATTAAATGCGACTTACAATAGGTAAATAGAAACAGTGGAAATTAGAAAGTGTTAAAGCAGCAGTTTTAACCCTTTCAGTATTAGTGGTATGTTTATGAAACTAATTAATTTAATTCCAAAACGCCACAGTTGCACCAGAATTTTGATAAAATCTTTTCTATTTAATATGTATGTGAAATATGGCTTTTTATTTTACATTTCCAAATCAATTTGTTCGTAATTTCCGGGACCAGTCATTTATTTCAACATTTTAATGCTGAAAGTAATTTGCCACGGGAAGCGTTAAAAGATGTTAATGATAAGTTATGTATTCATGCGGCTGCAAAAGAATATAGCATCGATCGAAAAACTTTAGGAAGTTTCTATAGACAAATCTCACCAGGATAAATATAGTGAGATGAAGCCAAACTATGTGAAAACTAGAGTTATCAGATCGAGTGTCACAAAAAGTAGGGCAAGGAGACAAAAACATGGGGACAGGGGCTCCTAAATCTGGTCATAATAATACATGAAACCCTATGAAAACGGAATCTGTCTCTAATGGAATACTGTTTTTAATGTCAAAATTTTATTTTCTCTGCTGTACAATTATATCTGCTCAGAAAAAATCATGTTTGAAAGAAAATTTTTCTCCTCTGACTTGCAATTGCATCTAAACAGGTTTATTTAAGCATCATATTTTCAAAAATGTATTTTTTTTTATAATAATTGAAGCATGTAGCATAAAATTATTATTTTAAAAACTGTTTTTATTCCCTTTCACAAATATTTCAGAATAAAACCTCCCATATAGTGGGTCAACCCTCCCATTTGTGTGGAGCCTTGACCCATTATTTTCTCATGATTAAAATCAATGTTTTTTTCAAATTTCTTATATATTACACTTAGGTAGTAATTTTATTTTGATAACTGATTGTATAACGAATAAAATGTTATATAAAACTTTATTCTAGGTTCAATATTTAAAAACTAAAAAATCATTTTGTAAAAAGTGGGTCAACCCTCCCTAGTCTCCCATATATATATATATATATATATATATAATAGGTAGTATTTCTTACGAATTCTACCTGAAAGAAAGATAATTTTCAATCAGGCAGGTATGGGTTAAAATAACAATGCGATAAAATGATTAAAAAACTCATACAACTCTTACAGCATGCATTGACGTCGTGCCGAAATGAAAACCTATAATTTATTTTTATTACGCAGACTAAGAAAAGTGTGTTAAGTTTAATAATGAAGTATTAAATTGTTTCAAAAAAGCTTTACATAAAATCAGCTAAACTTCTTGGACAACGATTAACAAAGCTGCTGATTTAATTTAAGCACAACTAAATGAAGTTACCGCTAACAGTTAGGAATTTACCAACGGTATAAAATTAAAAATACTAATCATTGTCGAATTTCTTTAGACATACATAAGACATTTATCCCTTTAATAAAAAGCTATTAAACATTTAAAATGCTTATTTTTTATCTCACAGAGCCTGAACTGCTGTAATTCCATATAATTCTTTGAAATCCGCTATTGATATGTATGCAATGCACAGTTTAACAAAAAAAATTCTTAATGAAGTTTCCTGCTCCAAGTTATTAGAAATGGGAAAATGTTATTTAAATTTTGTTTTCATTTGCACCGCATTTATTTTTTGTAAAAAAGCTTTGAAGAGCTTATTGTAAATGATTTTATTAACCTCTTCACAAATAAAAATTTGGAATATCGAAGTTTCTTTTGAAAAAAATGGATTTCCATTAAAGTTTCTTTTCAATTTTGTTAAACACTCTTTTTAAATTAAATCAAATAATATATTTCCTTACTTTGATTCAACTTTTATAAAATATTTCAAAATTATTTTTTTAGCCATTTCATGCACTTTAGAAATGTTTTAGTGATTTAAAAAATATTTTTCTGCAAAAGTTTGAACGATGTTATAAAAATAACTTTGAATATATATATATATATATATATATATATATATAATGTAGACAAATCTCCAAATAATTATGCAATTATATGTAAATCTTATTATCACCAAATTCTTACTAACTCTATTTCTTCTAATAAATCGTTTCAAAAAACTAATGAAAATGTAATTTTAAATAATCGTAAATTTCACAGTTATTATAAACTATTAAATATTCTTTCTAATAACTTTAATTATCCTTATTTAGTGCTTATTCCCAAATTTCATAAGACTCCTATTAAATTTAGGACTGCAACTATTGGTTGTAATACATATAATAATAAAGCCAATAAACTACTATTAAAAATTCTTAATCAATTATATATACTGACTACAAACAATGATAATACACAATGAATAAAAAACAGTATCAACTGGTCAATATTATGAAAAATCTTAATTGTGTACATAATATAACGACATATGACTTCAAAGATCTTTTTAATAATATAGATTTATTAGAGTTACATAACATTATAAATGCATTATTTAAACAGTATCATCAAAAACTGGATTTACCATCTAATATAGATATAGCTTATTTTAAATCTTTAACTAACTTCATTATCTATAATAATTATATCTTGCAACATAAAACATTACATTTACAACTCTTCGGTATACCACAAGGTGACTGTACATCCAGTTTATTATCAGACTTATATTTATATCACTATGAACGTACTTTTAATAATAATAATCTACATTTATATCGTTATATTGATGACATAATTTTAATTGTCACTGATCAAACTAAAATTTCTCAATTTCCAGTAAATAATCCCACTAATTTGAAATTAACGGAAAACCTCTTATCTAATAATACAATCAACTTCTTAGATCTTAAAATTACAATAAAAGACAACAAAACAATAACGGATCTATACGATAAACGTAAAGAATTTAAATTCAAAGTTAATACATTTACAAATTTTAAATATTATCATCATAATTCTGTATATCGAAATATAATACTTAACCATTTATATAGAATAAAATGTTTATGTTCTTCTCATCCAATTAATAATAATGTTAAAAAACTAATTTATGATGCATTAAATGAAGGTTTTCCAAAGAACATTCATATATTATTTAATATACAATTAGTACTTACATGATCTTTTTAAAAAACAAATTAACACATGCCTAAACAAAATTACAAAAAAAAAAAAAAACTTATAAAATAAGAAATTATTTATAAAAAAATAAAAAATTGTAAAATAATAAAAAACTATTATAGGACGGTTGGGTGGGTAGATGTACGGAGGAGGGTGGTGTTGTCTGGATAATACGCAATGATTAATTTATTTAAAACAATTTGATGGGGCATTTGAATTATAACTACATTGCTAATACACTTTTTATATGGAAGTTGATTCGATATTTTATATATATATGGTGACGTTAAATTTTTATTTCAATTCATATTGAATTTATTTAGCTTAATTAATATTTAATCAAGTTAAAAATAACTTGCTTATAATTTTTAGTTTTCTCGGGACAATGTCATATTAATTTCTAATGGTATACCATCTTTATGGAGAATAATATGCATAATAAGTTTATTTGATATGACTAATGTTATTACAGTTTGTATTAAAATTGGGTTATTATCTTTTTATTATTCCTCTATACTTTTTAATATTGTTTAAGTTTGAACTTAGTATTAAATCATTAATTATCGGTTTTATGTGAATGTTAATACCAAATTCATATTCTTTAATTTTTTATGGTTAATATGAAAATAAACCACACAATTTATTTGTTATCATTAGGCAATTGCGAAATGAATAGTCTGACATAATTCTCTCAACATCATTTTTTTTTCTTTTTTTCTTCCTGTTCATTTTATTCATTAATTATTTTTTATATTTAAAAGTATTTTTTTTCCTTCCTGTTCATTTTATTAATTAATTATTTTTTATATTTAAAAGTATTTTTTCTTCCTGTTCATTTTATTAATTATTTTGTTTATATTTAAAAGTATTTCTTATAGTTTTTTTAAAATATGTTTATTATATATAATTTTTATATATATAATTCAATTGGTGTTATAGCATATTGCTATATTATATTACTATTATTTTAAAATTATTAAAATTTTCCGTATAGATTAATTGGGTATGGTAATAGAAAATATTGTATTCATTCTATTAACACTTGTATTTATTTAATATTTATATGAATAATGAAATATAATATGGTATTTTTATATTAGGATTTGTTGGCATATAGCAGTTGGTATATTATGAAATAATTAGCTTATAATAGCTTAATCTTATGACATTCCTGTTCATAATAGTTTCAAGTTAATATCATAGATGGCAGCACCAAAATTTAAATTGAATTCTGTCTGATGCTTCGATTAGAGTAATAATATAAATTTTTAACACATGGTGGAGATTAATGCTGGCTATTTTCGATATTCTAAACTAATACTTTTGGTATTTTTTACTTTAGTTAAGAAATATAAAAATTTAAAAGTGTTAAGAGGTATTTTACTTATTATGTAATTATTTTCTATTTATATTATTTTAATTGCATTTATCACGATATTTCAATATAGATTAACTGTATCCATTAGGTTTTAAAATCTGTGTTAACTTAACTGCAAAAATAACCTTAAAATTATCGAGCTTATGGATACCATGTGCTAATATGTATTTGGATAAAATAACTGGGATTTTATTAGGTATTTTGTGTAATTACTATTTTTCCTTGCAATAAATTAAATATTTAAAAGGTTGTATTGCTTTTTCCATTTCATAGCATTTAATATTATTCTGTTTTCAACTTGAAACTATTCTCTTGGTTATATTGGTCGTTAGAGTACAGGTGAATTTTTTTTTCAGCTTTTAGCTTTTTTCTCACAGAAAACGACTAATTTTGCTTATATCATTGAATTCTGTACTCTTGTTAACGTAATTCAATATATAAGCTTTTCAATTATTTTATTGAAATCCATATTCTTCTTTTTTTCTTCCTTATTAATTCTTGTTATGGAGTACAAGGGACTTTATTTTATACACAGCAGCTTGTATATTGTGTTTTTGGTATCCATTCAGTGTGTTTGGGGACACTGTATCGTTGTAAATTCATTCATACTATCACAATTTTTGTCGGTGGTCAGAATTGTTTAATTAATGGTTATATATATATATATATATATATATATATATATATATATATATATATATATATATATATATATATATATTTGTGTGTGTAGTATACAAGCTAATAAAAATATCATAAAAATAAAGTTTACTATTTATTTTCGAAAATATATTATTTGGAGACACGTGCACGGATCAGAAATGTCTAATTATGTTCTCAGGAGGTGAGACGAACACTGAAACTTCCAATTAAGTTAAATTTAAATACATTGTTAAATAAGATACAGTCGTTTAGCAGGTAATCTGCAAATGTGAGTGCTGACATATATGCAGCGCATATGCTCAGACGGGAGTTTTTGACCATATTTCAGCAAACCCAGATTCTGGAACTTAGCGATTACGACCGGGACAAGTTCAATTAAGACACAATTAAAAAATATTAGCATGGCGATAATGACATGTTCTCAAAGTTTCTTACCGACTCGTTTATGTCTAAAATTGCCTCAATAATCTGTTAAATTTTATTTCTCATATGTCACAACTCTCATATAGAGGCACCCTTGTATACATACAGTTGTATTGTTGAACTTTCAATTATATTGCTATATCATTGCCCCAGATGTCATATATATAGAGACAACAAATATACAATTTAAGAAAAACATCGTAGAAATTTTTCATTTTATTCCGCGATATTGCTATTAATAGCAATTTGTATCACCTATGTATAAAACAGAAGTGGCACATTGTGTACCCATTGAGAAGAACGAATACAAAAACTTATTCATTATTATAATTCATTTTTCGATGTATTAAAATATTTTTAATGAGACGCAATGTAATTGCTACACTTGTGTTGCTGTTATTATAAACATAATGTTTATCAGTTCTTATAACATTAGCCTGAAATACTCAAGAAATTTAAGCAAAAACAGCATACACTATTTTTAAGTTTACGTTTCAAGGTTCATGTGTGATTATCGATGCTTATAATTAATGTGATATTTGTTAGTGTTTAATAGTGTTCAATAGAGTAAAAGGACAGTGTTAAAACTAATGTCGTGAAGGCATTTTTACCTTATTACTCATATAGCTGTTAAAACATAGAGGAGAAGGTCCAAATACCGGCTACTAGGTGTTCTGAGAACTGAGCGCAGCACCGCCTAGCGGTGATAGGCAGATTTTGTAACTTTAATTGAGAGAAGAAAGTTACGAAAAGTACGTCGCTGAAGTTTATGTCACTTACAAATAGTAAATGCAAAAGTGTCGAATCTACGTAATCTGGTACATCAAAAGTTTTTCAGATATGTGTTTCTCATTTTTTTTTAAATATACTGATCATATATTCGTTTGAATTGTTGATTAAGTTATTTTCTAGACATATTTAGCTCTGAATTGCCACGCGCACATTATTGGTATTTTATTATATGAATGAGTAATGCCGGTTTTAACTTAAACATAGCAGTAGTCCGAATACCGGCTACCTAGAGTGGTCTATATACCGGCTAGCCGGTATTTGGACCTCCCGGTTGCTCTTCTTGAAAGGGAGGAAAATAAATTAATTTAAATAGTTCCATAATTAATAAATTAATTTAAATGGTTCAGAAATAGTTCCAATCCCATTTCGCAATATGAAAAAAGCAACCATGGCCGTAATTCTTCACGACCGACAGTGCTTACCGGATCACTTTCCAAAAAAGTGCTGTTCAACACTACAAAATTGCCTGTAATAAATGTGAAGAGAAAGGAAAAAAATGACTGTGTAAACCAGGAGAAAGAGGCAGAAATTTGGTTTTAACCCTCTCGCTGCGCAACCCGAGGTTTCCTCGGGCAACGTAAAAGTAGCAGAATTTGCGCAACCCGAGATTTTCTCGGGGATGCATTTTTTCCGTCTAATTAACCCTCCTTGATTATTCGCACCAGTTATTTTTTTGTTATTTTTATTGTCGTTATATTAATAATTAAATTTAAAACGTGAAAAGAGCACAAATGAAAATATATGTGTAGAAAAGAAGGGAGGCTGCTTTATCGGAGCGTCTAAATCATTAGCGCAATCGTTATAATTAACAGGGATAAGTGTATAAAATCATAGAATAATGCAAGAAACTCAACTCGCAGACAAAAACCAAATGGTAGTAATTCTAAAAACGACTGCCTGGATATTTTTCACGTTGTCTGTGGCCGCACTCATTTTACGTTATGTATTTATTTATTTTTTGTAACCCTTCACCTTTTGGTGAGTTCGTTGAATTGGAAATCATTTTTATTTACATCTTTTCATTGTTGCATTTTCTGCTGCAATTTTCTTATTTTTGTTAATTATATGTTATTGTAAATTGTTTAAAAAAAGGTTTGATTGTTCATTTACTAAAAAGATAAAACAGATCACAACACCTCTGTCCTTAGCTTAAAATTAACGATATGCTATTTTTCAAAACGGATAAACTCAAGCATAAAAGATAACAACTATAACTTTCTGTCGAATTTAAGCATTAAATAATATTTCACGTATTATTAATGAGGTCCAATATCTTATATTTTTAATGCATGGAATCAAAAGCTATAATAAATTTTAATTTATACTTCAATAATTCTATATCTTATTTAGAGTAATGCAGTCTGTCAGAAAATTCTATTGATAATGTTTGACTGCTTGATGGGTATTTAAGATACCCCTCCGGGCTTTGAAAAATTTATATTCAGCAATTAAATGAATACTGACTTAGCATGATTCTTAAACCTTATCTACTCTAAAATTCAGTGAGTAGTAAATGTACATTTTTGCTTCAGGTCATTTCATCCCATACATCTGGAATCATAGATTTCATAAGTTACAACTAAAAATTTCAATCAATGTTAGTACATTAACCTATAGTCATCAAATCTAAATTTGCTTCGGGACTCAAAGAATATGATATCGACGAAATAACACTTGTGTTCGGATTCAAAATATTTTACGAAATTATGGAAATGATAGAAGATTGGCATAGAAATTGAGTCGTTCTTTTTTATATCCCCTGGCAATAAATTGTTTCCATTCATTTTATTTTAAAAGTACGGTTTCAGAAACATATTCGTAGTACAGAAAATAAGAATTTAAATTTCAGTAAAATATATGTGGGCAGTAATGTAAAGAAAAGAAAAAGTAAGTATTTATATTTAAATTAAGTGTATTAATGTTTTGACAAATTGAAATAGATGATTCATTTCTTTTGCTTTTTTATTGGAAAAGACTGAATATCACTCCATATCCGTATAGACTCATAAAAAATCGTAAAGTCGAATGCTTAATTTTTCCGAAAGCGGCTTAGTATAAATTTCTATGTTCAAATTAATATTTATTGCAAACATTATCTCGGATAGTCCTATCTCTTTATGCTACATTCAAAAAAGTAATTACGTATTTCCACTTATTTAATTGAATTTTTATTTTTTTCAAAAGATTGTTTGTCTCACTATTGTGAAAAGAAAAAGAAATTCACACACATATAATTTAGATCAAATTTAAAGAATATATATTTTTTAATTTAAATTTTAGTATGATTCATTTGTTATGAATTATAAATAAAGGGAAAAATCCTACTTTAGTATATTTAAAATGCACATTTTTGTCTGTTTGAATAAATAAAATAACGAAGAAGAGAATTTATAATTTCTAAATTTAAGATTAAACGGGATACATTAATAAGTTATATAGCTATTCTATTTTTTTCTATTGATATGTTTTACAGCTAAGAGTTGAAATATTCCAAAAATTGTAGAGTGCAATACAAATAATAAAATTAATAATGTAATTATGTAAAAAATATTTTTTTAAATATTGTAGCATTAATACATTCAAGAAGAATGTGTAACATCAAGATATCATTTCATCATGCTAATATTTGTTTCAATTGATTGTATTGTTTAGCTTAGAGCTAAAAAATATTATAATATTACATAAAATAAATGATTAATGTTAAACAGCAATAGTATTTAACAAATGCTAAGGATATTATTTTAATGACGCAATATTTTATTAAACTAAGCTAATACATGCCAAAAGTGATAAAAATATATTTAAAAGGCATACAAATAATACCTTTATTCAGATCTATACCTTTCATTCACAAGATCTACGTTGTTACAAATATTTCTGGATTTTTTTTTTCATGAAACTAGTAAACAAAATCACGAAATATTGTAGAATGAAGCCAAGTGCAATAATCAAAACGGACGCGTGTGAATGTGAATTATTATAAACTATTGTTTCTCAACCTACAGAGCATCACTCTTCAAATTTTAGGTAGTTCCAAGGAGGTTGGATCACTGGATTTATTATCTCTGTGATTTTATTAACAATTTTGTTTTTGAATATATTTTCAAAAAAAAAATTACGTATATATATATTGATATATAACGCATATACAGTGAAACTCGTTTAAGATACGAATGAAGGGACAGAGAGCATTTCGTATCTTAAGCGGGATCGTATCTTATCCGGATTTCATAGATTCTCGAGTAATAATGCATATAAAGCCAGTGCACATTGTTATTAGCATATTTTAGCCATTTATAACTCTCATTTTACCCATTTTTAACGATTTTTAGATATTCTAGGAAATTTGAGTTTAAGGTTTTGAACTGAAGAATAACTTTCTTTTTCTCCAAAATTTTATTGTGTCATCGTTTGTACAATAACACAATTAAAATGCCTTTATGCAATACTTTCTGTCAAATTAAAAAAAAAATACAATAAAACTAAATTTTTGTTAATCTTTAAAAAACAGAAACTAAAATACACTACATACTTAAGGAGGAAACATAATACATTTTCGTAATTTATTTTTAGAAAGATAAACAAAATGTAATGCAAGGAACAATAATTATTTGATACATTATCAAAATTAAATTAACGTAGGGCGAGATTTTATCACGAAGTTTTATGCCTTGTTGATGTGGTAAAAAAAATCTTCGACGGAGGGACTAGCATCCATCGAAAAGGCGTACAGTCGAACTAACGATCTCATTAAAGATGCGAATTATGATATGGCTAGCACATCCGTTTCTTTATCCGCGTCGTCTTCTGCTTCTTCTGAAGACCTAGGTTCATCGGAATTTTTGACGTCCGCGTTTATATCCGCGATAGAACGAACTTAACTTGTTACAACCTGATCGTCAATTTTGACAAATGAGTCCCAATCTTTGCATTCTTCTTGATGCTCAGTACCTGATTACTGCACAGGCCAACTAGGCCGTATCCTTGGGACCATTGCTGAGGGGGTGGGGGGGGGGGGCAAATGTAATAAAATGATTTAGAAAACAAATGTCTTAAAATTGCAGTATTTTCTCAAAATCCAAAAACGATTTTGTTTAACTTGACAACTGTATGATAATCTAACGCGAACCCCTCAAATACTCTTGGAGGAAAAAAGAATCTAGCTGCTATTTTCGCGCGAGAGGGCCCTGAAAATATGTTTGACTTTGCCTCCCTTATACAACCTTAATCGGGTTCTGTTCATGCTGCTCCTCTTCAGCGATGTCAACGTTTTACAAAGTGCCATCGACGTCAAAGGCTTTACATAAGCAGTTCTCATTGGTGGTTGATGTAACATCTTCACAGAACGCACTCAAGAAATGCATGGTATTCAAACAGCTAATAGGCTTACAGGTTCGGCAGCACAGATCCTTTTCGCGATGATCTATTTAGTGTAGATGAAGTACAACGACACGACGTTTGTATTTCATTTTGAGAGCATGAATTATGCCTTGATCCATGGATTGAACCACGGTAGTCGCATTGGGTGTTAAAAAGACCATTTGGATGTTTCGTAAGCCGGGGATATCCTTGGGATGGGCGGGACAATCGTCAGCGAGACACAATACTTTGCTGGGCTCCTTTTCCATTCGTTCAATGAATTTGCGGATTCACTTAACGAATAAATCCCTTGTCATCCATGTTTTGGCGTGACTTTCATAATCGAAGGGCAGATTTCTAGCATTTTTAAAGCAGTGAGGATTCCGTGACTTTCGATGATGAGATGTTTTAATTTATCCGTTCCGCTCATATTTAATCCAACGAAAACAGTGATACGTTCTTTGCTCAGCTTGCCTCCAGAACAAGAAATTTCTCTCCCTTAAATGCCATTGTTTTATCAGTCATTAATTTAAAACAAAAGGCCCATCTCATCGACAGTGTAAAGATTGCTTCTTGAGTACTTTTTCAATAGCGGCGCGAGGACGTTATTTTTCTAACAAATGACATCATCTACATCCTCAGCTGTCGACTCTCCGCATACCTTTCTATTAAACTATGCCATATCTTTGTCTGAAGTGGTCAAACCAACCGTTGCTAGGCGTGAAATCCACTAGAAGATGGGTAGCAATTTCGCAGGACAATGATCCGTTAGTTGGATGTTCGTCGATCGGGTTTGGATGAACCACTCAACTATAAAATCTTCTCCAATTCTTCCAAATTCTTCTCCAATCTTCTCCAACTCTTCCAATCTTTATAAAATCTTCTCCAATTCTTCGAATTTTGCCACCTTAAATTTCTTTCTGCCAGACTCCAGCTGATGCACTGTTTTCCAGTTTCTGTCTATTTTTTAACAGAGCCCGAATTGTTTACTCGTGTATTCCCGCAGATTTGGCAAAGACAGTCTTGTTTCTCACATTCTTGGCATCATATTTCCTTTAAGACATTCAATTTTTCAGTCAAAGGAAGGGTTTTTCTTTACTTTAACTATTACATAAGCATCATTTCGTATATTAAGCGGGTTTTTTGACATGAAGGGACAAATTTTCTTCGTATATTAAGCGGGATCGTATCTTATGCGTACGTATATTAAGCGGGTAATTTTACACAGGCTGAATAGGCATTTTTCAAGGGACCGAAGATAAGTCGTATCTTAAGCGGGCATATCTTAAACGAGTTTCACTGTATATTAATTCGTGATTATGTATTCTTTTTAAATTTCTGTCACAGAAATTCTTTTATGTTGGATTAAGGTCTTAATCTGAATAAAGGATCTTAAAGGAACTGAAAGAATAGATCTGAATAAATGTACTTACATGCCTTTTAAGTTTTGGGTTTTAGAATTACACCCGCTCAATAGCTGAAGCAGCGTTCCCTAAGATTTTAAGTCATTTTTCTCCAAATGTCGTTTTTAGGCACAACGCGCAGAATATTTCAAAAACGTCTGAATATTTTTTCATGAAAATTTCAAAACATATGTTTGGTGTTAGTTTATAATCTTAACATAAATTTCATTTTTATTGTTCAAAAAAAAATTTTTGGTGATTATACTGTTAAGATTTTCAAAATTTGGTATTAGCTCAATACAACTTTGTATTAAAAATATAAAAATGATTTCAATACAAATTTATTTAAGTTCAGGTTAATTAGTATAATCTGATGTATAAGTAGGCACCAAAATTTTGATTCTAGTTGCATATTTATTTTGTAATCCTGCGTAAAAGCTGTTATACCAATTTTCTGCCCCTCAAATGTCTGACAGTTTGGAGTCTCCTATAAATGCTAATTTTTAAATCATTGCTATCAATTAAAACTAGCAATTTTTTAAATACATTAAATTAAAGAACATACTTATATATTTCATACTTATGTATATAAATTCTATTTCATGTATTTATATAATATGTCATGTATATATAAGTTCTATTTCATGTATGTCATGTATAAGAAGAAGCAGTCCTTAATGGGTGAATTTTACTTTAATAAAATAGTGTATTTAGGATAGTTCAGGATTCTAGTGAAACTAACGATTACGTTTTACAATGTACGTTTATTACCATAAGCATTTAGTTGCGCAGAACACTTTATGCTACTGTTATAACTATAAATACTTACTTGACTAACAACCACAAAGCACCAGCAAAAATCGTATATAATCTCATGAAGCCAAGATTTTTACGAAGATAAAAACTTAGTGTGAATCTAAAAGAATTTTTTTTTCTAAATATTTTTCAATTCATAAGTAAAACGTTTTTCTGTTTGTTTCGAAAAAATAATCCGAATTATTGTTCTATAAAATTTAAGTGTGTTCTGTATCTCAATAAAAGTTATTTAATTTCGATAAAATAAACATACTGAAGTCACTAAATAAAGTTTTCGGTGTATAAACTTAGTTGCATATTGAAAATTTAGTCGAGTTCTATCCAAATGGCATCATCATTTTAATTCTTTAACACAAAAAGGACCGGACATTTTACTCAAGTTATATAAAATGTTTTACACCGGAATTTTGATTTAAATCTGTTTAACATTTTTCTTCTTTGTATCTTTTAAATTTATTTTACAAAAGAATTTCTACTTCGAACGGAAATATATCCATATGGTAGGGATCAAAATCTCTCACGTTCTTTTAAAGCCATCTTAGTTTATGTTACAATTATATACTGTAATTCTCTTTTTTCGAAGTGTTGTCAATATCAAATTGTCAACGGAAACATACTAACATATGCAAAAACTGTTTTTAAAACTATTGTTTTATTTTGGTATGCTAACAAGTAATTTTACTTTCAAAAGTTTAACTGTTACTTAACTAATGACATCTGGAAAATTATTCGGAAAATTTATCAAAATGATAATCAAGTGAATCTATTTTTTTAAATTGATACTATATTTACTTAAGTTAAAAAAAATTCTTAAAGTATAAATTATCGTTGACTTAAGTAATATTCGATGCAGTGTTACATCAATAAAATATATACTAAACAATTATTGACGTAGACTAAAATATATCAAAATTTCTTCATCATCCGTGTGAAACAGAAGAATCTAGTTATGCCCAAAACCATAGAAGCACACCGAAATAATTCACACACATATCTACCAAATTTCAATCTAATCGGATAAAATTTGCAACAATTCCGAAGATAAAATTCTGTGTTTGGTATGCACTTAAATTTCGGAAATATTAAATGTTGCCTTTTATTCGATGCACATTTGGGCATTTGGCGAATCTGACATTTTTGAAGCTAATTTCAGTGAATTAGTTAATAAATAAATGCCACTTTTTAGTGATAGTTATTGTTTTATAATAAACAGTCATTTAAGTGTAACATTTTTATGTTATATTTGATAACAGGAGCTAAATAACAATATAAAAATAAATCTAATGTTTGTCGAATTCATCTAAATTTAGACCTAAAAACTAACTTTAAACACGCCTTTCACATGATTTTATAAAAATTAACTCAAATAAAATAACACTTTGCACTTCTTTGATTCTACTGGGGGCATTTAACATTTCATATTAAGAGGGAGCCGGCAGTACAGACAACCTCCTCATCGAGTTGGAGGCTGAAATTAGCTAAAACCAATTCCCATATTAAAACGCAATCGGTATTCCAAGTCATATATTGGTGGAAAACACTAGAAAAACGATTTTAGCGGTTGATTCGTAGGTTTACTACTGCATTTTCCTGCACCCAAAGGTATGAAAACATGGCGGAGTGGGAGGAAGAAAACACAATGGTAAACCTACGAGTCAATCGGTAAAATCGGGTGTTTATCTGTTTTCCACAAAGATATGACTTGGAAGACCGATTGCGTTTTAACATGGGAATCGAAGTTTTAGCTAATTCTGGAATTTCAGCCTCCAACTCAATGAAGTGGTTGTCTCATGGTTCATAAGCTTCTTGAATTTTGCAGACCAGAAAGTTTTTCGGTACCAGTATTATCATTTAGAAAATCTCATCTCAAAAGAAGGCGAAATTTTGCGCGTTTAACCCATTTATGCCTAGCGTCCCATATTTGGGACGTTTCGAATTTTAACACATTTTTTTTTCTTCTTCTTTACAATATGAAAATTGTATGATGTAATTCTCTGTAAATGTCTTTATTACGAAGAGACGACGGCATATTATTGATATTTATTTGCTTAAATGAAGGCTTTTTTTGGTGTTCATCGGTTTTTTATTTTTCAAGATTGCGAAATGTAAAAAATAAGTTTATTTGTACTTTTTGTATCAAGGATCCAAATAAATAAGTCATAATCTTAGCTTGTGGGCTTCTCTGAAATACGTATTTTTTTAAATTGCGAAATTATAAGTTCAATCGTATTTTTTATGCATGTTTGTAACGTACAAAATATAGGGCGCTAGACTCAAATGAGTACATATTTCTATTAGCCAGTTAGGGAACAGTTATTTATGTAAAGTCCTTTTCTAGACGATTTTGAAATAAATTGTTTTCTAGCCTCAAATACTTTTACTCCTAACTTATTATTAATAATGCTTATAACGGTATTAGTTCTTGTAAATAAATAAATATATATTTTTAATAGTTCATAAAAATACTAATTATAGTATATAATATACAATTTAAAAGCTTAATTTATATAAATTTAGACAGAACATATAATTATGCATTTTCCACATATGGATATTCTCATATTTAGTACGTTTACATTTTATCAAATAAATACAAAAATACTTTACATAATTTTATTTAGTATTTTTACAGTTCATTTTGCAACATTTTAAAATGATTTTACCAAGAAATTTGCAAAAGCAAAAATTCAGGGATGAATGGATTAACCTAGATTTATTTTTCTATAAAAATATACTGGTAGTTTCCCAGGAAAAATAACGGTATCCGTCCGAACCGTGTCTGTGCTGCAGGATCCCGGTATACATAGGATTTTAAGATTATTTATGTGTTATTTTAATATGGAACAAATCTTTGCTTTTTTCCGTGCTAGTTCATGCGTAACACTTTGTCTAAGTATGAGTTCATTTTTGTCCATTATACAATTTTTAACCAAGATTATATTTTCATATTAGTTTCTGGAAGACCTAGCATTGATAAATATTGATTGCGACAGTGAGATTTTATTCCGCTTTTCCTCCTCTTGAGTTTAAAACGTCTTATTTTAAATCCTCATTACTCAGTTTAATAAATAGCTAAAGTTTTTTTTTAATTAATTAATTTTTTTTTTTTTTTTTTTTTTTTTTTTAAGTTCACGAGTAGCATATTTATTTTCAGATATTTTAATCTACTTACCAGGTTTGGATTCTTCAACACATGTTAGGCTTCTTAGTTTTTTAATGGATTTTTTATGGAATTTTAAATATTTCAATGAATTCTCGTTTTTAGTCGAATTACATTCGCTGAAATCTCAAATGACACTCCATTTCAATCACTCTACCACTTAAAGAATATATTTGCTTTTTTGGGCTACAATGCACGTGATTCCCAGTTAAAAATTTAAAAAAGAGTAATTTTGGATTGTTTTTGTTCATAATAATAATAATAATAAAATCATTATAACAGGTAATTTTCAAGAAAATATAATTTTTATTTATTATTGTTATATTTTAATACTGAAGATGTGAAAAATTTGTATTCGTATCATTTTTTGACAATTGGCTATTCTACAGGTAAAGCGACTCAAAATATAAATAAAGAATACAAAAAATAGCTCAAGCATAAATTAAGAAACGGTTTCCGACACTACCGGAAAACTAAAGAAATTTCATTTTTTTTTTCATAAATTCAATGAGATACCTAAATCAGCATTAAAACTAGTTGGATGTTCCAATCCCAAAACTTTCTTCTATCTTATACATCTTAATACTTCAAAAACTAGTTACACATGTTAATACTTCAATATTATTAGTTCAATACTACACCAACTTTCATTTTCTTCTTAAATATCTGCTTCAGTCACTTAAACGGACTAAAAACAATTTAATCTATATCATGATATTTGTTAAAATTAATAGTTTTTCTTTATTCTGTTCTAATCAGCCGTTTGCTAATAGCCGCCTTAACAGGAAGGGAGTTCCCGCCGCTGCACGAGCCGCCGATAGATAACAGGATTACGAAAAATCAAGAATGTATACAAAAATCACTATCACAGAGCCTCTTTACCGCGCAATTTTTCCAAATTCAAGGAGCACCTGTTGGTTCTATCCAAAATTATGCAAAAAAAATTTGGTTGAATTGTATGCATAATTTTATACATTTGTCGATGTTACAATAAAGAAAATGACACAAACATCGCTATTACAGCGCCCCCTTCGGCAGATTTTTTTCAAATTCAGGTAGGACATCCTTGCCATAGCCAGAAACATATGCAAAAAATTTGGTTCAATTCTATGCATAACTTCGTACACTTATTGATGGTACAATAATGAAAATGGCGTAGGCATCGCAATTAAACAACCCCTTCTAGCGGAATTTTTCCAAGTTCAGAGAGAGCCTACCAACCATAGCCTTACACGTGCACAAAAAATTTGGTTCAATTCTATGCATAATTTTATACGTAACTCGATAGTACAATAATGAAAATGGCACAGACATCGCAATTACAGCGCCCCCTTCCGGCAGATTATTTTTCAAATTCAGGGAGGACTTGCTTGGCACAGCCAGAAACATGCGCAAAAAATTTGGTTCAATTATATGCATAACTTCATACACTTTCCGGTGGTTCAATAATGAAAATCGTACAGACATCGCAATTATAGCGCCTCCTTCCGGTGGAATTTTTCTAAATTCAGGGGGGACCTTCGTGCCATGACCCAAAACAAACACAACAATTTTGGTTCAATTCTATGCATAACTTAATACTCTTTTCAATGGTACAATATTCAAAATCGCACAAAAATCGCTATTAAAGCGCCCCCTACTTGCGAATTTTTTTCATATTCAGGGAGGACCTGCTTGATATAACCAAATACTTAAAAGAAATTTTTTGTTCAATTCTATGCATAACTTCATACACTTTTGATGGTACAATGGCGACAGACACACGGACACATGGACAGACAGACATTTTTTATAAACATGTTTTTCGGATCTCTGACCCCTAAAACGTGCAAATCCGTCGAATACCGGAAGTCGAAAGAAATTTCGATTACAATACCTTCTTCTATTAAAGATAGTAGAAAGTAAAAAATAGAACATGATAAAAATACATTTTCACAAGTTGTTGTCCATATCCATAGCCTATAAAGGGTGTTATCAAAATTCACAATCTAACATTACGCAGGCAATCACCAATTTTAATTCAAGCGAATCAAATATGTAATTAACCGAGGATCGTTTGCGCCTGACTAAGCAGAACTTACTACCGAAATCACTCGAAAAACAGAAATGTATACTTCTCAAATGCGAGATCTGCTTAAAGAGAATCTATGCTGATCCACTGCCCTCCCTCCCTTTATCGTGATCACGTCACATGCTTATCTGATCACGATCGTTTTGTGCTCACGTGATCTACTTTCAGCAAGATAAAAAAATTGGATGTCTGACGAAGGCTGTGACGTCATATCCTGTACATTTCTAAGGTCAACTTTGATAAAATATGGGCATTTCAAAGGTCACTTGGACGCTGCACGTCTGCCAGTTAACTAATTCCAATCTTAGTTGAAGGCAGCGTCCCGAATAGCTTATAATATTTTTTAGACATCCAAGATGGCGGATATCCAAGAAGTCGGATGACCAATTATTTAACCCCTTCGGGACTAGCGTTTTTTACAGAATTTTTAATCTTTTATCAACTGTTTTTCAAAACATACATTTTTGTCTAATTGAGTCAGTTCTGTAACCGAATACTTTTATGTAACTCTGTAAATGAAAGAAGAGTGCTATTTACTTCATAATTTATTGAAAACATGTTGTTTTGAATCTCAGTGAAGCATATCCATATGATTAAAATTCGCCGAAAACCGCATTTCCTGATTGATCATAATGTAACGATATTGATTTCTGTGCACTGTCAATTAATTCTAACTGCTAAACACTTTTTTGTAATATTAGCATATAAAACATGCATGAAAATCTGCGTACATTTGCGAAAGTTAGTGTGTCGATAGAAATCCAGACAAACAGCAGACAGATGAACGTTTGTCATAAACACGTTTCAACAACATTGGAGAGTATTAAGGAATAGATAATAAATAATTGCTGTTTGAATCGATAACATTTTTGTTGTCTAATCAGAATATTAAAAACCTACGCATACTTCATCATTACTATTTGTGACAATTAGATCTCGCATAGTTCTCTAAAAAAGGGAAGAAAACTACGAAACACTCCTTCTAAAGAAAACTATGTCAGTGTGAAGAATGATTTTAATTCCACACACCAACCACTATTCTCTAGTTTCAATTTAGGGGGTAATGGGGGATTAACAGCTATGGAGTTATTCGCCGCAGAATTTGCGAAGCGCGGCGTTCAGCACGTTTTCCCTAGGTCCTTTCACTTCCTTTTCAACAATCACACTTTCCGGCACTTTACCAGACCGGTATAAAAAAAGATAAAAGGACATCACTGGACAAATTTCAAATCGAAATTCATTAAATTAAAGACATCGATATCAGTAAAAAATGGTGTTGGGGACCTGAAGTAATCCAACGGCCGTTGCGGCATCAAGTTAAATTTTCGTCCACCAACAATATGTTTAAATTACCGTTCAGCTTTAAGAGATGCAAATCATTATGCCCACTGTTGTGATCCCCGAAAACTACGTGTATACGGTATTAACGCTGTAAGTTTATGCATACATGCTTTTCGCACCTGAACGATTTACCAAAATTTTGATCTTATTCCGCGTTTATGACCTTTGAAAGTAAGTTACTTTTTTTTATATTTTGATTTCCTTTGAATTTTACCTTCTATACCAGTTAGTTATCTACAACTGAGTAGCACGGAAATTAATCTTAATGTGTCGTATCGGCATAGTGATGTTGTCTGTAAGAACTAAACAATGAATAAATGATAACCATGACGGCGAACGCCAGTGATTTTTCAAGATCACTTTTCTCAGAATTTCAAGCGTATTTCATTATACAGATAGTATTTATTTCTTTTTGTAGCTTTAGCTTAATTTGTATTTCTTTTTCGAAATTTTTTTAGATATCAGTACTTGATAAGGTATAATATTTATTTAATTTTTATAGAATTCATGAAAACGAAGATTTCTAAGCAAGTAGAACTTAGATTGATTTTTCACGAATATTTTCTGAAAAAAAGGTACCAGGTTTATTTATTCTCAGCAATATAAGATCATTGTTTATTCAAAAGATTTTTCTTTATTTACAAAAATAGACTACCAACAACAGAGGGTGTCTCTCGGACGTAAAAGGATTTGCACTTGCATATTGACAATCTGAGGGCAGAAGGATGTAGTTTTGCTTCCAGCTATCATCAAAATCTCCTACAGAACATTCATGGAACGAGTGTAAATGGGTAAGATAGATAAACCTGTGATAGGGAATTCGTCCATTATTTTCTGAAAGAAAGGTGGTTATTTGGCCCAGCCTATTCTGAATCTTACAAACCTATTATATGGTGTTGTATAAATTCAACACTAAAATCATCACGAATACATATTTTTACTAGCTTGTAAACCAATATGCCAAAGGAAATAATATAATTATATAAAACAGGCAATAATAATCCAAAAATGGCATGGTATGATTCAGTTTATGGACTGATGAAGATAAACCCATATTTGAAACTGGAAGCAATATTAGTCTACAGAATACCAGCCTTAAACGGAGAAGCAGGAACATTAAAACTGTGATGTCCAAGCACAACTTCCCTCCTGACCGAATCTTTAATACTGACGATATGTCTCATTTAATGTGTTATTTGAACTAATGTCATTTATTTTTATGTCAGGTTTTACTTTCAATAGATTTAAATACACTGCTCAAAACAATTAGGGAAGCACATGTTTTAAACAAAATTACACAAATATTTCCACCGAAGAGCAACGTAAAATAAAGCATCCATAATTTAAAGCGTAGTAGAAAACAATTAAAAGAAACTTAAAGATTGTGACGTCAAACACTAGAAAAGGTGATAAGTGCAGAAATCGAAATTTTGTAGAAATGTCTGCTTCACTGTCTCAGTTGTAAAATTCAATTGCTCAGTTTGTGTTAAAATAGCAATTAAAGCCTTTGTGCAGGCATATTATAATAAATAATGACAACATTATTTATAAACGTTCCAGTTGAGGGGGACTTTAGATTGCCTCAAGAAGAGGCTTTGTGAATTCCATTTCTCTTATTTTGAAATCGAGGAACTTACCCTTCTCACTCGTGCTTGCTTGTCGCAAAATACTTTTGCTATGGTAATTTCTTCCGCATGATTGATGGTTTGGCTATGGGTAATCCTCTTAGTCCAATTTTATGCGATATTTATATGCACTATTTTGAGGTGAAACTTTTTGAAATTTTAAAATTTCCGTTCTATGTTCGTTATGTTGATGATGTTTATGTCCTGGTTGAAATAAATTCGGATATTAATCGTATTCTCTCTATTATGAATTCCATTGATCCCTGCATTCAATTTACCTCTGAAATTGAGACCAATAACTGTTTTTCTTTTCTCGATGTCCTTGTTATTCGTTGTGAAAATAGTTTCCAGAATACCGTCTTTCGTAAAACGTTTGCTGTCAGTCTCCCACCTCACAGACATGCATCTCATCACCCTTACCAGAAATTCGCTGCTTTCAATAGTTTTGTTTTTCGGGCTACCAATATTTGTTCCACTCCTCAGTTACTTAGTGCTGAACTTAATTACCTCAAAGCTATTGCTTTTGATCGTGGTTATTCCTCTAATATTATTGATTCTATTTATGAGAAATTGACGAAACTCGTCCATTCTGAAAAGCATTCAAATTCCAACTCTAATACTTCAGTTGTGTTACCATTTTCCCCTAAAATCAGTCAGCAACTTGCTAAAATCTTAAGAAGGTTTGATTTTAATGTTATTTTTTCTCCTGTTAATAAAATCACTTTTTCAAATCTCAAACACCCCGTTGATCGCCTAGATAACTGGGGTATTTACCAAATCTCTTGCCAGTGTGGCCTTTCTCATATTGGCCAGACTAAATGTGCTCTTAGATTTCGTTTAAAAGAGCATGAATTTTATGTTAAAAATCTGGAGCTCAAACGTTCTTCTATTGCTCAACATTCTTCGTCTTCTCAACATAGGTTCGAATTTTCCTCAGCCACCATTATCCACAAATGTTCTTCTAACCTTGATCTTGATTTTGGGGAAGCTTACCACATCATTAAAAATTCTCACTCTTTAGTCAATGACTTATCTAGTACTCCAGATTTTCCAAGTATTTGGAAAGAATTAATTTAATTTCCCCTTTATTGGTTTCTTTTTCTCTCCTTCTCCGGTAGATGTCGCTACTTGTCCACCCAATCGTTTCCACTGCTTCTCTCTCATTGGTTGCTTCTGGCACATTCGCTTCCCGCATAGGGTATATAAGGCAGCGCGTCTCTGTCTATCATTTTGCTCAGCCTTGCTTTTTCTAGCTCGCTGTTCTTTTTCCCCTATCTTGCACTGAAGAAGAATATCGCTGTAGATTCGAAACAGCTGTTTGCTGCTTTTCACGCATTATTTGTGCATTTTAAAAGTTGGTTTACTGCTTTTTAATGCTCAGTTTGTGTTTTGAGAAAAGGTGGCTTGAAAATTTCACAACAATATGATTTAACTGAATCCTTTGCTTGGCGTGTTATCGGGACAGTTGAATATGGGGAAACACAACGAAGTGTAGCGGACGCTGTTGGCGTCCCAATAAGTGTCAATGCAAGGCTGTGGAATCGATTACATGACACATGGAATGGTAGACAGCAACAAGTGCAAGGTCGCCATGTGCTACCACAGAAACTAATGACCGATATATCCTGTAAACATCTCGTCGAGACGAAACGGGCAATGCTATTCTACTGCATACACCGTTGTTTTTGGCCACAGAACAAAGGGTGTCCAGCCAAACAGCTCGAAATAGTCTTCATCAGGGTGGTGTCCATGCACGTAAGCCAAAGGTCTGTATTCCATGGATCTCAAGTAACTGTGCGTCCGAAAGAAGGTGGACAACTCAACATCAAGTTTGGAGTTTGGCAACGTTGTTGGAGTCAAATTCTGTTTACAGACGTGTCCCGATTCAGTCTGAACATGACATCTGATATGTATTGGCATGGAGAGAAAAAGGCACTCAAAAAATCCCACATTCGTCCGTGAAAGGTCACATTACAGATGAGGTGTGTCGATGCTATAGGCAGGAATTAGCATAGATGGACGTGTAGGCCTGCATATCATTCGCAATGGCACATGGACGGTCCGAGTTTATACAGATGAGATACTGAGACATCATGTCGTATTTTATGTCGCAGAAATTAGTGATTTCTTTTTTTCCATGCATAATAATCCCAGACCTATTGCAGCTCGTTTTGTGGAAAACATGCTTTAAGCTGAAACAATACAGCGTATAGAATGATCAGCATGCTCTCCTGACCTGAATTCGATCGAGCATGTTTGGAACATACTCAGGCGGAGGCATTGCTGCGAGATCAAGGCATACTTTTATTATCCGGGACTTGGAGATTCCAATTCTTGAGCAGTGAAACAGTATTCCACAAAGCCTTATCGATAACCTCATCGCATCCATGGAAAACACGTGTTCAGCAGTCTTAGCTGTTCGACGACACCACACGCCACATTAAAAATCTTGCATCATTTTTAAACAATACTTTTTTTTTATCATTTACATATAACCAAATTGTTGCCCTAAACCATCTTTTCATGTTCTTTCTATCTTTTCATAGAATAAAAGCTCCCTTACAGTGTTTAGCGTCTTTTTTTCTGTATTGCTCATTGATACACGTGTACTATCCATTTTATGCCCATATATGACTGTCTTGCACTGTTCTCTTCACTTTTTTGCTTGCTCCCCTAATATTTTTGAGCAATGTAAATACATTATTCAGCTTTGTATTTTTCCTTTATATAATGATCATTTCAGTGGTTATTGCATTTCTTTATTTTTTGTCGAAAGTATTTTTTAAAAATATTCTAAGATTATAAGAATAGTATTTCCCAACATGACTGGTATTTACAACAGCACGTACGTATTTACTATAAGCAAGGACGTATTAATGTAATGCATGCCAACTCCATTTTCTTTTTTTTTTTCGCCATCCAACTCATATCATGTTCATATTTGAACTAAAATCATCTGCCGTTTAAAACTGCATTATTTTGTGATAAAATCTTGAAAAAATGAAATAATTATCTTAATTATTTTACAATTGGGATAGCCCCAAAGATATTTGTCTGTGATTTCCAAACTTCCCGCCTATAAAATATTTACATGGCTTATTTCTGCGACAAAAAAACGCATTACGTGAATCTTTCATTAATCATCTTTATCATTTTACCACATTTTTCATTCATATGTTGTAAATTACAAAATAGACATTTGGCAAGCCAAATCGGACAAATAGTGCACAGTGCAGTATGTTTGACTTTCCATATATGATAGAATTTTTAATTTGCATATTTGTCAAAAATATTTATTTATCATTTTATTTTTATATACTGATAATGTAAACTGAGAAACATTTTTTATATTATAATATAATTTGTTTATTATATATAATTTATAAACTGATAAAATAAAATAATTATTAACATATTAAAATGAATAAGGGTATTTTTGAGTAATTAATTTTTTTTCAAAGTAAAACACCATTGTTTTATTTTCTGACTTTAATTTATTGCAATAAAAAAAGATGTAAACAAAAGACGATTTTTTTTTTCATGGATCAATTATTATTTTTTTCAGTTTTTTGTTATGCGATAGAATTTTATTAAGCTCAAAGTTTTCATTCTCTCTTTTTTTAATAGGCTGTTAATAATTTTTACTTCTCCAGACAGCTACGCATTTTTTATATAATAAAAAAAAACTGCCAATTTTACACATTATGTGTTAATTGTATATTTAATTAATGAGACATTTTCTTTTGTTTTTTTTTTACAGTTTTTAATTCATCTGTCTGTACAATACTCTATATTATAAAGCAAATACGTCCGTAAGTAATACTAACGTCATATCGACAGTGGTATTAACTCATAGAAATAATAGTGCTTGAACCGGAAATTAAATAACTTTTAAAAGGGCTTTTAGTTTTACACAGTTAAATAGAAAATATAAATATACTCTCGATAGGATATTGCATGAAAACTGTACCTTAATCTACTAATTTTGGTTCGTTTTAAAATAATTTTAAAACATGGTATTTGATAAATTGACGTGCAGTAAGATTATGAAAGATTAAGTCATTTGCACTTAAAACAACATAAACAATATATTTCTTTTCAGTAAAATTCCATAAAGAAATTTAATTTCACCAAAAAAATATGAAAATACAAGTTTAAGAGATATTTAACAAATCTATGTCCTTAAATTAAAAAAGAAAGTTGGCAGAAATAGCGATTTCTTTGGTTGTTTTTCTGGAGATTTCTTTGACTATTAATTGCTGGAGTACCACTAATATGAAAGCACTATTTTAAGTAAATTTCGAAACTTCATTTGAATGCCTGATTAACATTATTCATATAGAAATGCTATTTGTAGACCGCCGAATTAAATATATATATATATATATTGTTTTTTTTTTTTTTTTGTAATTTTAAAATGAGGTTCACCTATGTTCTGTGCTGTATATTCAGAAGAATTTTGAGAACTTATTTCCGTTCTGTATTCAATTTTTAGAAAATGCTTATTAATCAAGTATTTTAAAACTTCAAATGATTATATAACGTAATAGATTAAAGTTCCTGTCGTACATGTTGAATCTATAAACTATATCAATATAAACGGAAAACAATAAAAGTTTCATTAACTATAGACAATATTCTAGATATAATATTGATTACTTACATAGTTTAAAAATCTACCATAACATTTTATATAATTGTGTAATTGTAACTATTTCATAGCCAAATGCATATTATTTATTTTTGTAATATCCAGAATTGCTTTTTTATAAATTTAGGAACGTCTTGTAATTGGAATTAGTGGTTATTTCTTTTTTTTTAGATGGCATTTATATACAGTTGTTTTATGAAAACAATGTTTCATTTAACAGAAACTTTGAATTAAAAAATAAATAAATATATTTTAAAGAGGAAGATATGTTTTACTTTTGAAAATAATTGTGCAATGCATATTGTTTTTTACCAGGAATCTTGATCCGTTTCGTCGTAAAACAAACATTATTCCTTCCCTATACTAGTTTATTGCACAAAGTTAGACAGTGCACAAAAAGACAAATATTTCTCAACCTAGACAATTGTAATGCAAAAGCAATCAAACTAAAATACGTTATTTCGCATAAACGGAATGAAGTTTCAAAAATTACCCATTCATAATATGTATGTATACATATATGTTTTATTTGAGAATAAATATTAAATAAACTATGTGTGTTCGCTCGAAGTTTAATTTAAATAACACATTTCAATTTAGCTATGATCTATATGATTTATGCAAAAGTTACCGAAGAATGCAATACAATTTTCCATACGCCGAAAGATGCTACCAGCTTAAATTTTCAATGCTATTGTCGATCCAAATTGCTTACTGATTTGTTTGTAAGCAGCTTCGGCGATATATAAAAGATATGTCACACAGTGAGAGAATATGACATTTTAGTTTAATAAAAAAAAAAAGGAAAAAATAGTTTTCAAAAAGAAGTTTAAGTCACATTAAAGAGTCATGTACTAGAATAAGAAATATACATTTTTATCGATGGGCCTGTGCGAACCTTTCGCACAGCAATCTTTGAAATGTTTTTGCTTATATTTTTTTTTCATTAATTTTTCATTAACAGCAGTTTTTTATGAAACGACGTATTTTAACGATATTTGAGTGGACTATGTCAAATAAACGGTCAAGTACGAGTATTAATCGCTCTCAGAAGGTTCTGTACAATTAATATATGAATTATTAACTGTGTTACTAAAAAACTTTACAAAAAAATAAGACTTTGTAACTATAAAACGAAGGGTTTGGTATAGCTGTACATATACTAGAAATAGATGAATGGATATACCGTAAAAGTTCACAGAGATATGAAGCCTAAATAATATAAAATATTGATTTTCTGTATAAACCTTTTTTAAATCTTATTCCAATCTGTTTATGATGAACTTACTTCTGCACTGATAATAAAAGTAGTGAATATTGAAACTTCATTTGGCATTTCATAAAACTAAATTCAGCGTCATAATAATATTTTGTTTTTATAGTGTAGCTAAAACAGAGCACTTGTTCAAAGTTTAAATTTGACATTCTACTAAGCGCATTTTGAAAGGAGGTTGCAAAGTAGCAACGCCGCCTTGGTCCGTGCCGCGTTTTTTCAGATGGGTTTTTAATTAACTTTTAAAGACAGGGGAAGCGTATTGAGAGATCTACTCAATGCATACTAGTCGCGAATCCCATAATATTTATGTGATTAATTCTAATTAAATTAATCTGTTTTTAACAATTTGACGTTTATTGCTTTTATACTGCTACTGGACTGCTGCCACTATATATGTCCAAGCCGTCGGTGTCTTTAAGGGTTAATATCTCGGCTAATTACCGAGGATTTTTCTCAAAAATCATTATCAACAGTGCATTTATCCTTCTGCTACGTTAGGTACCTTCAGCGCTCCTCCAAACATCCGCATATCCGTAAATTGAAATTAAAACGCGTCATTCACAGGTGACTGACGGTCTAAAATATGATATAAAACTAATATATATATATATATATATATATTGTTTTAAGTAGTTACTGAAAATTTATTTTAAATTGACTTACCTTTTAATAATTACAGGATTATACTTTCTTAAAAATTACTTAAAACATTGTACATTTTTCAGCTTCCGTACCAGTCATCGTGGCACTCAACGTGTTAAAATATTTAAACTACTTAACTCTTTAAATAACTTAACTTTTTAATCTCTACTTAAATTTTTGAAAATATTGTACTTCACTTTTCTTTAACAGTTATTGAAATAAGAGTTCAAACACCACTGTGAATTAAGCAGCAGTTTCATATTTTATTCAGTCCCTTACTATTGATGTACCAACTATAAACTCAATGTACTCCAAATCTAAATTTTGCCACTTGCATCCCTTGGTTTCTGGGGTCCTTAATTATAAAAATATAGTTCTTTTTATATGTTCTGCACAATATTTGAACATATCTAAAGAAATTAAGGAAAGCAATCTAACGGAAATAAGGTGAATAAGTACTTCAGTATCTGCACTTCTTTGGAAAATCCTTTTATTACAGTTCTTTTAACGGTCCGGTCAATGTCATCTCACTGTATTTTTTCATGGCATATAGCAAAGAGATTCTACGCAGGGCTCATTTTAAAATCTTTCTCCAATCAACACAAGTTCATGAAAATATTTCCTACCCTTATTTCCTGGACTGCTGAATAATAAGAAATATAAATTACTATTACTATTTGAGAATATAAAAAATTTATTCTAATAATGAGAAATCTTTCGAAAAGCATAAAATGGTGTAGAAATGTGTTTTTATATTGTGTCAAACATTGCACAAAAGGTGTAATCTTCCCGTTCTGCAGTTTTATCTCACAGATAATAAGTGATACACTATTGTCTGATTATTTATCCAATAACAAGCTTGATTTTCATCTTGTATCACAGAAGAATAATTTCCTAAAAGTCTCTCATACCTAATCTACAAAAATTTATTTAGACCGTTTGTAATAAAAGAATAATCTAAGAAATAAAAATCTTTAGTATAATAGTCCGAAAATGAAAAATCCAATTAATTGAGTATAAGTCTTTACATTCAAAATGCCATTTCGAAATTATTCCCGTGGTTTTGTTTATGCAAATATCATTACAAACAGATTCTCTTTACATTTGATATAATGTTCATGGTTATATTTTAAGTGTTATAAAAGTTCTTATTTCAGTACCAAATTTTAGTGAATGATGCTATATTCTTTAAGATGCATTATACTCTGAATGAGATTCATGGAACTACGTTTTCGGAATTCGTAACATGAAACAAGTTTTATTATCCATAAATTGTCTGCTAATGAAAAAACCTTTTTCCCAAAATCGTAAAGAAGTTCCCCAATGACAGCAGTAAACATATTTCTTTCTCTCAGTTCTAAAAATCTCGTTCAGCAGAAAAATGTATGAATTCTTTTCAGTTATCATATAAACTAAACATTTATTGTTTGTAACAAATCCCCAGGCAGTAATTTGCATTTACGTAAACTTAAATTATCTCTTTTGATTAAAAATATGGGAGTACAAAATATCCCAATTCACATATATTTTAATTTAATATAATGCAATATAATGTAATAATTTATGGTTAACTTTTTATAATAGTATGATTTTTTTAATCAATTTTACGTTGTTAATATCAGGGATTATATATTACCTGTTTCGCTCATCAGATGTAAAACGTGTTAATTGTTTCTCAATAATTCCAAGACAATTATAAATTCCATTTATATTGCGTCTCTAAAAACGATGCTTAAAATTCAATTTAAACACTAGATAAAAAACAGGATAAGTGCGAGTAGGACTCGCACCTAAAGGCTTCTGTGGTAATATTTCCCAATACCGTAAACTTTAGAAAGTTTCTTGGCAAATATACGAAATATCCAATTACAATACGTTAATTTGGCGCTAGTCTCGTTTATAGAAATTCATGAGTTTCTCACTTAATAAATCAACATAGAATTACAAAGTAATAGTTTTCGTATTTTTTCCTGTACCTGTACTATAATATATTCATTCGGGTCAAATTTCAAATTTCTGGATCAACCGGCAATACCCTATAATTTGTACTCTCAAAATAAATGGGATCCTTTAGTTTGACTTAGAACTTTTAAATTCATCAGGAAATTCCTAATTTATAATATTAAGGGTTTTTTTGGTATAATCTGTATCCCTTATTATGGAACTTCTAAGTTTGTCACGTATTAAATCGACATGGATTTATAAACTAAAGGTTTTCGAATTTCTTCCTTTACTTGTATTATTTTTTAGAGTACAAATTATAAGATACTTCCGTTTGAAACAAAACCTTCAAATTTGAAACGAAGGAAGGTCTTATCACGAAGAACAAAGAAAAAATCTAAAAATAGATAATTTATAATTTAATGTCGATTTATTATGTTATTTTCCATAATTGAAATTTTCAAAGCTAGAGTTTAAGTGTAACTTTTTTCCTTTTCAAGCACAGAATAGTAAAAATATAATTAGATAAATATATTATTGAAACGCGGATGTTATTTATTGATAGATTAATTAAAAAACGCTTTTTATGTATAATATCTTTCACGTATCACTTTGATATAATTTTTTTAAGGAATCAAAAAAATACTCGTTATGTGTCAAAATGTTTACGTACCTCTTTAATATGCATAAAAGTTTCCAATGACATTCACTGAATGGTTTGGGTTATATTGCATGTTATATTACGACTATTATTATATTTTAAAACCAAGTTTCAATAGAAGTTGAACATTTTTTATGTAATTTTCTCATATTCATTCACTTACATTTGAGAAGGCTAATCTGAAACTTCCTTGCAAATTATCGTGCCCATCAAACAGTTAACTAAAAAAAATATATTTTTGTTGTTATTTTGTACAGTTTTGGAAATATAACTCTTATCAACTATGCTGGAAAGAGTTTACTTACTACTATACCAATTGGCTTTTTTATGATCAAAGTATGTTATGTTTCACAAAAGTGAATCTTTGCTATAAAACTAATTTTTCAACAACATAGCATAAATATATACACATGTTTCCATAATCACCGTGAGTAAAATAATTATGATTTAAATATCGGTTATTTAAGGAGAAAAGCATACTATAAATTGACTGATATACTATTTCACCAATCAAAATATCTTTATAGAAAAGTATATTTTCTATGTAATGTTTTTAAAGCTTTTATATATAATATTCCTAAAAAAAACTCCTAAAGCTTAACTTTATACATTTACTTCGGGCGTTCCTCGATTACTTTACGGATTTTCGTCACATACACTGTTAAAAATTTGCAGCATTCTGTCCAGTCATTTGACCGTTTTTATCGAAAACGGTTACACATCCGTAATTTAACGCTAATCTGACCATATTATTGGCCATTTTATTGTCGGAATATAGTTAAATTATGGTTATGAAACCGTTTTTCAAAAAACGGTCAAATGACTGGACAGAATGCTGCAAATTTTTAACAGTGTATGATATCATTATTGGGGCAATACTGTATTTAATGGAAACTATGAAATGACAAATCTAACCTTCCGGGTTACAGAATATAAAAGAAGTCCCTTTTTACATATTAATATAACTTAACATTATAATATAATCTTAAGTTAATACGACATTATAGTATATAAGTTATCTTAACATTAACTTAACTGTAAACGAATTTATCTTCCGTAATCGTCTCCTAGCGATTGAGATAGATTAAAAAACAATCACGATTAAAAATTATTTTAAAAACTTTAAAAAATGAGTAAATCGCTATACAATTTTCAAACAAAATGCATTTGTACGTACAATTGTGGAAAAAAAAAGTAAACACCTCCTACTAACTCCTCAACAAATTATCGTAGATGAAAGTTACTGGTACCGAACGATTGGAAATAAAGTCTACTTTTAAGTGATGTATATAAAAATTGCTTAGGAGGCCATCTACATATTAAAAAGAACCATAACT
Organism: Maratus speciosus; assembly: GCA_963932465.1. NCBI lineage: Eukaryota > Metazoa > Arthropoda > Arachnida > Araneae > Salticidae > Maratus > Maratus speciosus. The sequence continues at coordinate 95,445,909 of OZ010789.1, read as the reverse complement.
TTGTTTCTTTCAATAGCAGTACACAATTCTGACAGCATAAATTAACTCTACACCCTTCAATTAGTCTAAAAACAAATTCTTACGCAATTCGTACCATAAGTTTCCGAGAAATTAATTATTTTAAAACAAGCATATTTTAAGGGCTGTATCCAAATTGAAGTTCGGTATTCGATTGTTGACCGAGAGAGCTCCATTCTTGATCAAGGCACCTTAAGCAGTCAATTAAGCCTGTTAGATGACAGGATAGCGTAAGAAATTTCAAAATATTTAGTCACTTCTATGATAGACGGCCCCTTAAAACATCATTTTGCCGTTTTATAAGCATAATTTGAAAACTACTTGGTAGAAAAATGTGCAATTTTGGATTTCCATAAAGGAAGACTTCTGAATCCATCAAAAAAATGTAGGTTGTAATTCATAATTTTTTGAATATTAATATCATAATTCATATCAGAAAATTATAAAAATTGCAAATTCAACGTATTTATGTTTGGGTATATTTGTATTATTGCTACACAAAAAACTAGAACATTAGGATCATAAATTCAGAAGTTATAAATAAAAATATGAAAATGTAATTTAACATTAGACGCACTAAATTTTACATGTTGATAATTCAAAATCTTATCATTCAAATGACTTGAAATTTGGTGTCTGGGTACTAGTTCGGTACCAGTAACTTTCGTCTACGATAATTTGCTGAGGAGTTAGTAGGGGGTGTTTACTTTTTTTTCCACGACTGTACATTTTTTTCTCTATACGATGGTATAAAATTTTAAAATGTGCGATGTTTAGAAATCTAAACATTTCAAGGGCGGTGATAGTAGGAGAGCTGTTGAACATTTTTGAGTAGGTATTTCAGGCACCCTGAAAATTTGTGCAACACTTCTTTTATAATGCCTGAATACAAAATTGAATGTCTGGCTGAAGGATCGTGGCCCAAAAACTGTGCCAGACACGTGTCAAGTGCCATTTGGCACTTGACACGTGTCTGGCACAGTTTTTGTGCCGAATAAAGTGTCTGTTATTTTCAAAATATTTTTTTCTAAACATAAATATTATTCTGCCTCAATCTCAGCGTGCCTCAAATACCTTTTTTGGGTAGTCAAAAAATGGCACTTGACCCGTGTCTGGCACAGTTTTTGGGCCGACTAAAGTGTCTGTCCTTTTCAAAATATTTTTTTCTAAGTATAAATATTATTCTGTCTCAATCTCAGCGTGGCTCAAATACCTTTTTTTTGGGTAGTCAAAAAATGGCACTTGACACGTGTCTGGCACAGCTTTTGGGCCACGATCCTTCAGCCAGACATTCGATTTTGTATTCAGCCATTACAAAAGAAGTGTTGCACAAATTTTCAGGGTGCCTCAAATACCTTCCCAAAAATGATTAACAGCTCTTGGACTATGATGAATTTATGAAAAAATTTAATTTTACTTCCCAAATTCCACAATGGCACCAGGAATTTGGGGGTAAACTTTTCCGTTTAATTCATTCATTTCAACATTTCAGTAAAGGAAATGCTTTACCCCTGAAAGGGTTTTAAAAATGCAGTGGAAGAGAAATTTAATCATCAGCTGTTGGCAACATAAAAATGACGTCAGTATTATGGACGGATAGGCTTGTCCTTTATAATATAGATATTTCCAATCAAAGACAAAATATTCGATCATGATTGGCTTTACACTCCAACTATTTGCTTTTAAAATCTGATTTATTATACTTAGGCAATAGTGGTAATGAAATTGAAATTTTTTTCTTTTAAGCAGTAGCGTTATATTTGTAAATGTTTTCATTATTATACTGTGGAAAAATTTCATGTCAGCGCAAACATCATTAACTGAATATAGTTTTGCTATTTGTGTACTTTATAGAAATTTTTCCTGATAAATGGCGCATCTTATATGAGGCTATAACATATTTCCTTTAGTTAATTCTTTTTTTAAGCGACTTTTATCATTATGGTAGTTCTTGGAAATGATTGTTTTCTGATTCAATCGGATATTTATTATCTTTGGAGATAAGTATTAACAATTTGTCTTCTATATTCAAATTGATATACGTCTTCTGTAGTTTTTTATTTGATCTATGTCAAATAATCGCAACAATGAATCATTTAAATATAATCATCACCATGTTTTTCTTTTACAGTTATTCCATGATACGCTGGCAGTTTATTCATTCATTTTGTTCCTTTAATGTATTTACCATATACTGTTGCAGTTAAAGCCGGTTTTTGTAATTTTTTTTTTTTTTTTTTTTTTTTTTTTTTTGTGAAAACTTTAAAATATTTCAGACAAGAGAAAGTCACCCCCCGTATAAAGAATCTTGTGAAAAATAAATGGTATAAAACATTATTTCTGTATCACTCCAAATATTTTATTTAATGTTTTATTTGATTAAAGTTCAAAATTTATTTATTTTTTAAAATTTGGGGAAGAAATTAATACATGTCTTTAAAAAATAAATACCTAAAATAAACATAGTTTAACTGCTTAAAATAATTCCACCTACACTATTTTTAAAATTTTGATAATATACGATATTAATTCATAAACACATAGAAAAGGAATTTTTTCAGAGCACGAGCAATAAAATTTAATAAAATAACAGTGTTAATGTGGAGAGTGACCATGTGGTCAGACTAACATTCTATTGGCTGAAAAAATGCTTTATTATTTAAATTTTAATTAAAAAATATATTCGGAAGCTATAATCTTCATACATATTTGAAAATAATGCATTGAAATTAATTACATAAATTAGGTGAAAAAACAGTATGGCTTTACTTTTAATAGATTTACTTTTTGCTTCTTTAGCAAATAAACATAATTTGAAGTGCGGTTTCCAACAGAAACAAATGCCTGGAATCTCACAAAAAAATGAGCTTCAAAGTATGGCTTAATAGCTATAGAACAAAATTCAATCAAAGCAAATATTATTTTAAGAGCTCCCACATGCAGAATAATCCTTTCACCTGTTTACAGCATGTGCACGTGTTTACACATATGATCTAATCACGTCCGGTGCTAATGAGTTAAGGATCCCTTTTGCAGTGCTAACCTATATTTTCTTGATATGCACTTAGGAGTTATAAGTAGCATATGTCCCATACCAGTGGTCAGTCGGATACAAAAATGATAGTGGTTATATTAGAAGGATATGTGGTACTCAGTTTATCGTCTCCAAATGTAAGAAAGGTTGAGCAAACCTTGCCTAAATCCGATGATTAACCTCTGACTCGTAGTATGGCAGCACAATGCAATAAGCAATGAACTGCCGGTTCATCTAAATAATAAATTAATCAATTTACAAAAGTCTATAAATTACTTACAAGTGTCATATTATAATGTAACTCACGTTATATTAGATTTTTATCACATTTGATAAAAAGAATTGCGTTTAGAAAAAAATCTAGAAAATATATTTTTTTTAAAGTCTTTCACCATACTGTTATTCTAAATTCAAATAAATACGATGCATTTTATTCTTATTTTTAATTTCTCAACATTTATTGCATATTATTTTATTAGTTTCGCTTTTGCTTATTGTTACTTTTTATAAATTATTCTAATCAGATTTTTTTTTTTTTTATTGAAAGTAATATTTTTAAAAGTTTTACAATGCATTTCTTAAAAGGAAACAGAGGGGTAATTGAAGGATTTAATTCGTATAAGCATTTTTTAATCTTTTATATACATCTCTGCATTTTTATAAATTATCCTATTAGACTTTTTTTCAGATTCGTTATATTCTTTCTATTATAATAAAAAGCATGACGAGATAATACTTAAGTTAAACTAAGATGTGTGATGTATGAATGTAGAATATCCCAAACGGAAAAACAACCTGCATTTTCAAGTATCTAATCCTCTTTTGAAGAGGAAAGTAAATATTAAAATGGAAAATTTCAAATCAGATATCTCTTTAAAAGGAGTTTAGAACTGTGTTTTCTGTGGATATTATTTGAAATAAATCTATTTTTTAAAGTTGTTAAATGGATAACTCATAAATCCCAGAAGGCGGAATATTTTATGATTTCGAAATATATGTCAAATAAGTTTATTTAAAAAAAAAAAATATGACGAAAAGTATTTTCTTTTACATTTCAGAAATCGAATTTATTTTAATTGTCTAAAATGAAATAAATTAAGTTATATTCTTTATTTCAATTAAACGAAAATAAATTTAATTTTTAGTAATTTCATTTATTGAATTTTCTCTAATGTAATATTATTGCAAAAATTATATCGTGATATATTTTTAAAAACCAAACACAATAAATTATGGAAAAATCTACAAATTGTCTTATTGGAAGATCTACCTCCCGGCACTTCGAACGTTGTCTAATGCTATTTTCATAATGCTAGAAGTAGCTAGAATTTTCTTAACTGGCTGGGCTTTGAGCAGAATACGTAGAATTTATACGAAAAATATGGTAACTCCTTTTTTGCAGGGGGATTGATGATAACACTCATGAAATAGCAACGTCTCATAGCTTGAGAAATTGAATTTTTGGTACGATATGTTAGAAAATGCATAATAAGTCGAATTGTTATATAGAAAAATATGAATATGTTAAGTTAATAGTTAAAAGCAAAATAACGATAAAGCTAATTTAGTTACTGACTATGGATATAATTACTATTAATATAATATGACTAATTAATATTGAAGACAAAATAAAAAGGGATTTCTAAGCTAATTTCCGATCAAAAGTACTACGTTAAATCTGCATACTTGTCTATTAAGAGTATTTTTATATACCTCTATTTTTAAGTTTTTAAAGTAATTTAGTCTTATAATGTCTTATTCTGCAATACTGGTTGTCTACTCTCAATTGTGTCCAATGGCTAATTCCTAAACCGTTAGCATACTTGCCAACTTTCCCTTAAACTTCCGTAAAATGTAAGTTAAATTAACCCAGGTTAACCCTCTAGTGCATACTGTTGTCAATTGGCAACAAATAAAATTTTCTCTCCTTATCGTTTATTTATCGTTGACTCTTGGTAACTTTATGCTTTACGTATTCATTTTGACCATATACTTAGGTTTAGTTCATTAAAAATACCTTAGGTGATAATAGTTGTTTATCAGCTACAAATAAAAAGAAACTTTTAAATCCTTCCATTTTCCTAGCCATAGATGGATTTCTAATATGAATAAAAAGTATTTATAATGCAAAATTTCATTTGAAAAAAATCTTTTCAAAAGAATATGCTTTTAAAAGTTATTTTACATAACTTTCAGTAAGGTTTTTTGCAACAAATATTCTATGCATGCGAATATACTTTTGTTGCCATTTGGCAACACTATGAATTGAGTCCCGCTTTTATTTACATTTTTAGTATTCTGTTCAATGAATTTGTTGATTGTTTCATCTTGATTTTTGTCTATTTTTTAATAAAAAATTTGTTCTGATAAAACCTCATCATGTTCAACATATATTTTAAAGCAAAGACACTAAAAAATTATTAACAGAAGAAATATGGATTGTATTGTCAAGTGAAAGTGGCATTTCTTACAATGACAGCAATGACTTTCCACATTTTGATCAAAAAATTCTGTTCAAAAACTGTTCAGACACTTATGATGAGATTGATTGTGATTTATAAGCAGATAAATCAGCTAATGAAATTGACTAGAATGTTGATGCAAACGTTCAGATAGCGAATATTCCATCTACATCAAAACAAAAGCAGTCAGGTAAACAGAAAATGTGAAAGCTTTGTAAAAGGTTTAAACTCTTCAGCCAGATCCTTCTTGGTTAAACATTTTTGGATATGTTTCTCTGCTTGAAAAAGTTCTATCACTAAAAACACCATAGAAATATTTTTTGTATTTTTCTACCTAGTACGTTTCGAGCATATCTCTGAACGAACATGCCTATACAGGGTGCAATATTAGTCCAGGCAATTGAAACCGTATAGGGGCTCTACCTAGCAAAATTAATGGAAGTTCTGGAAATTGGTTTACATTATGTTTTTTGGGTCGCTGAATCCGAATTTGTAACTTCCCACCAAAATTTCCCCCGGCAACCCCCAAATTTTGGTAGAATGCCACCCAAAAAAAGTTTTTATTGAAAAAAATAATTTTTTTTTATTGTTTTAGGGAAAAAGTATCTAAAAATTCAGAAAGTAGACAAAATTTACAACAAATTAGATATATGACATTGGGACTTACGATAAAGGGGAAGGGGTGGTCTGCCTCGGAACATGCGCCACGATACTGCGAGGACTAAGTTGCGCAATTCCACTTAACCACTCACACGTTTACATTCGCCCTCCCATCTCCCCTCCGAACTTTCTCTATAAAGCTTACTTTAAGTTTTTTGGGTCGCTGAATCCGAATTTTAAACTCCCTCCGAAAACTCCCCCCCCCCGACCCCCCCAAATAGTTGTTTTTAACTTAAATTTCTTATTGTTTTAGGGGAAAAGCATTACGAAATTCAGAAACTAGACAAAAGTTTCAACAAATAGGATATATGACATTATGACATAGGATAAACGGGGAGAGAGGGGGCTGCCTCGGAACATTCTCCCGCGCGCTTTCCTCAAAAACCAAATTTTTTCCAAAAATTCAATTTTTTAGGGGGTTGCGGGGTGAAATTTTAATGGGAAGTTACAAATTTGGATTCAGCAAGCCAAAAAATATAAAGTGAGTCGAAATTCCGAACTAGTATTAATTTTGCCCGGTAAAATCCCCTATTGCCTGGACTTCATACCTTAGTGCACGTAGCGCCGCAGTGCATGTTCCGAGGCAGCCCCCTCTCTCCTCGTTCATCCTACGTCATAATGTCAGGTATCCTATTTGTTGCAAATTTTGTCTAGTTTCTGAATTTCGTAATGCTTTTCCCCTAAAACAATAAGAAATTTAAGTTAAAAACAACTATTTGGGGGGGGAGGGTTCGTGGGGGGATTTGGGGGGGAAGTTAAAAATTCGGATTCAGCGACCCAAAAAACTTAAAGTAAACCTTATACGGAAAGTTCGTTGGAGAGATGGGAGGGCGAATGTGAGTGGTTAAGCGGAATTGCGCAACTTAGTCCACGCATAAGATTGTTATTAAGATAAGAATGCAACCCTATCATTGGTGTATCACCGCGTAGTCGTAATATGATCTGGAATACATTTGAAAGTATACGACGATTTTTTCCATCTGAACGATAATACACTGTCTAATGGGGAAGATAAGTTTTTCAAATTGAGATCAATAGTCGGTACCCTGGATGGAAATTTCTTATCCATTCTCATGAAAGAACCTCTATGTGTTTATGAGCAGATAAGTGCGACAAAGGCTCATCAGCAACAAGCAGTATATCCCCCACCTAAAAAAACAAACTCTCATAAATATGGTTTTAAATTGTTATTTTTCGCAGGAGCATCAAGATTTGTGAACAATTTTGATATTTATTCCGGAAAAAAAATACAACCAGTTTGCCAAGTGGACATGACTTGGAGGTTAGCGTTTGAGTCAATGCTAGATTAACTCATACAGCTGTTGAACTTTGCAAATCATGAACTGTATTTTGATATTAAACATCAGTGACCATAATGACACTTTTAAAATCAAAAGTAATTTTGTACCTTATTGAAATAAACATGATCCCGTGCTGCAAAACGCCACCCTACAATTAAAAGAAAAAAGACCAGGGAAGTATCATAGAATATGCTTAGAATACAATTAATGCATGGTGTTGCCATTTGGCAACCATTAAAAAAATCCAAAATACGGAAAAATATAAGAGTGATAATTTTTTCAGTATTTTTCCTTTAATGTATACACATTAAGGAATCAAATATATTTTTTTAAAGGAAAAATAAAATATCATGCTCTAGAGGGATAAACAAGTTTCGAACCAGAAATTTACTAAAGAAATTAATTCAAATAGATTTCATAGAGAAACATGATTTTAAGTCTATAATGATACATCTAATACATTTCCTGGTTATTGACGCGTATAACCTGAATCAATTTAACTCAAATTTTACGGAAGTTTAGTTGAATGTTGGCAAGTATTCGTAGAGTCACAGATATATAGTTCCAATTACAAAAATGTTTTAAATTAGGTAAAGTAATATTTTAAAAGCTATTTGGGTCAATAAAAACAATTCTTTAAAAAAATTACAAAATTTAAATTTTTATACAGTCCCACAGTCCTATAAGTTATATTTAGTAAAATTTTCCTGTTACACTAACAAGTAAGACAATAAAAGTTCCGTTATTCTACGACTAAAATTGACCGTGTAATAACTGGTTAAAGTTGGAGCATATTCCTTGTTGCAAATTAGGGGTCATTCACAAATTTAGTAAAGTATAATTTCGTCACATAAATTAAAAAAAAAATGGTATAGAGCAAAAATAACATTGCAATATAAATTTGAAATCATTAATCATTCTGACATATTAATGCAAAATATACAATTTGTAATAAACATATAAGAAGAAAAAATAACAGAATTTTTGTTAAATAACATGATGAAAATTAACGGTTTTAGCTTTCGATAATTGATTCTTATGTATTCTGTATCGCTGAATCCGAAATTGACCTTCATTTTTTACCATAACGTAACGATTTTTGGCAAATCGTAAATTTTAAAGTTAAAAAAAAAAAGAAAAAAAATAAGGAAATTTCGATGCTATAAAATACATGTCATTGTTGTGTTTTTAACTTTTGATAATTCATTTTAATGTATTTTTTACCACTGAATCCGTAAATGACCTTCAAATTTAACCCTCAAGTCAGGAGTTTTCTCAAATTGTAAATTTCAAAGTTAAAAAAAATAAAGTTAAAATTGAACCTCATCCGTCACCTCATCGAAAACCTCAGCTATTTAGCTGTAACCAAAAAATTGAATAAATTATTGAATTAAATAAAATTAAATAAAATTAGAAAGTTTTACATCTGTTTTATAGTATCAGATTTTCGCTATATTTTAACTTTGACAATTTCTGATTTGCGAAAATTCCTGACATTATAGTTAAAAATTAAGGTAATTTTTGGATTCAGTGCTAAAAAATACATAAAAATTAAAAAACACAACCGTCGCAGGCTTGTGTTATCTAATCTAAAACTTTTTCTTAAACTTCTTGGCGGTAATATCCGAATTGTTTGTGTTATCCTGCAAAATAAGTATAAATGGTAACCACCGAAAATTATAATATTAGATTGTCATTGGATTTACGTCAGAATGTAAAATTTAATCTTGATCGAATATTTGAAAGTAAGTTAAAGTTCGAGTACAAATTTTGAACTGGAAAACCATATATAGGATAGTTGAAGTTAAGTAAAAATTTATAAAAAATAACATAATTTTTGTTAAAAGGAATCATGAAAAGAAACAGCCTCAAATCCTTAAAAAATAAAACATATGTCAAAGTACATATTTTGGCCAATCTAAAACTTAATAAAAGTTAACTCAATCGTAATGCTGAACGATTTTTTTTTTTTCAAAGCGCAGATACGCATGAAATAAGTTGTCGAATACTTTAAGCACTTGGTATATAACCCCTCAAAGCACGGCGGAACGCATCTGTGTTCAGATGAAGAAAATCGGTTTAAGTCATGCATTTTAAAGTTTCATAACTCGGTCAAATTTAGAATTATGTGAACCGGATTTCTTTTGTCGTACTTGTGAGCGTAATAGGAAAATTTTACTAAATATACCTTATAGGACCGTATAAAAATTTAAATTTCGTAATTTTTTAAGAATTGTTTTTATTGACCCAAATCGCTTTAAAATATTTCTTTACCTCATTTAAAACATTTTTGTAATTGGAGCTATATGTCTATGATTAACGGTTTAGGAATTAGCCATTGAACATTGTTGAGAGGGGACACCCTGTATACAACATGTTCTTTTTTATTCGAGGCAGTTGTTAATGTACACTTTCGATTACACGGTGTATTGTATATATTTCCATATGATAATATAAATAATAATAACAATTTTTGTGCCTGGTTTTTATTTAAATAAGTGAACGTTTTCTCTTGAGGACGGACCAGTCCTAGCTTCATGTTTATAGTGCGTCCTTTAAAAGCTTATTCATAGTTTCATTTGTATAAATTCGCAGAATATTACTACATATTGCTGCTATTTACTTCATAAATTATTGTTTCATACTTTTGTTGGGCACATTTATATTCTATAAGCATGTTTACGACTTAAATCTGATGACATGAATTTTTTTCTCTTTAAGTAATGCTTTGTTTTTTAATATTCTTTTAAAAATTTCCAAAAACGTAATATTTTCTTTCGTTTGTGATTATTATTTATCACTTATTTATCTTAATACAAAATTTAAACAGTAGGATATTAAATACAAATGTTTTTAGCATCTAAAAAATCATTAGACTACATTTTCTTGTATTACATAGATATAAATATGTTTTACATGTAGGTCACAGTATTTTACTTCTTCGGTACATGCAATTAAAATATGCAAAAGAACATCAATAATTTTTCTTAATGAACATTTTGCGCAAAGAATTCAATGTATGTGATTTTTTAAAACATTTTGTGATTTGTACGTGATTTTGATACGAAATGATCGCAAAACCGACGAGATGTATCTCAAGAATTGCTGAGACGTCAAAAGTGAGAGTTTTATTTCTAAGAGTGTACTTTGAAAATTTATTATACTGTACAAGTGGTTGTTTTTTCTACTTATAATGAAAATCTAATGAAATTTGTTTTTAAAAAGTCAGAAGGGAATATTAGAACTGATACCACAGTAATATTGTTCTATTATTTTAGAATTTAATTACGTGAGATCTGACTATTACTTCATGCTTTTCAGACACATTGATAATTAAGGGGACAGGGGTATAACTCGCATCAAAGCTTCCACATGAAAATTTCGGAATTAAATGACTTTCGAATAAAACAAAGCGAGATGATGAAAAGAATGTGTGAGAATTACTGTAGACAGCTTGGAAAGTCACAATAAATTTTTAAATTAAAGAAAAAACATTGTTCTTAGATTTAAAGAGATTTAAATCGTTATCCGAATTGAAATGAATAAGACACGATGCGTGTAAAGAAGGTTAAAAAAACTGATCTATTGAATATATTGTTAGCTTAAAATATAATATTAACTTCATATAATTATATATTCAACATTGGGAAACATTTATATTCAAAATGAATGTTTTGTTTAGAACTTGAATCTGACAACATTTTAAACTCTCAACAACAGTTCTCTTTAAGCAATGATTTGTTTTGTAATATTCTTCTAAAAACTTAAAAAAAAACTAATAATTTCTTTAGTTTGTGATTATTATTTATCTTTTATTTCTCTTCTAGAAATTCGAAACTATGCTTATCAAAAAAAGTCAAGAAATATTTTGAATATTTCTTATCTGGGGATGGGTATAGTTAAAATAAAATTCATTTAAAAATTTCAAAATATTAAGGCATAAAAATTATTTTAGGGGAAGTTTAGTGTAAAATCTTTAATATTTTCATATTTATTTAAATTTGATGGTATTTTCGTTATTTTCATTAAAATAAAATATAGCAATATGAACTCCTAGTGATGATATGAATGTGTTTATCTTATATATTAAAATACTGTTTGCTTTTATTTCACAACAACTACATCTAAAATTTGTCGTTCTGATGTAAAACATTCGAGTCAAGTATGTAAAACATTCCAGCCAAGTATGTAAAGCATTTGAGCCAAGTACATAAAACAACGATAAAATCAATTCTTTTAACATGTTTTTCATAGCAGCCCTCTGACACACAAAACGATAAAGCAAGAAATTGGAATTAAAAAATCATTGTTTTTATTTAACAAACACAAGCCACGTCAAACTTTTGCATACATATGTTTTCTTTCCACCAGGTGGTTTCGAGGTGAAAAATTCATAGGACATGGTACAAAGATATTCGTCTTCAGAATGTATGTGGTGACTAGCAATTGGTTTATAAAGCAATCTAGTTTTTCGATTGTCAGAATTCATTTTTCCCGTTACTTTTATCTATTATATTCTGTAATTTAAGCTGAATTTTGCAGAATAAAATCTTTCTTTCACTTTCTGAATACCTTTAATTCGTATGTACTAGCATTATATATATATGTATCTGTTTCATCAAATTATTATCTTCTGTTAATATTCTTACGCTTTTTGAAGAGACAGTAATCTTGTGTAAAAATTTATTGTGAATAACAAATAGTATAACACATTATTTCAATATAATTCGGAACTGTTTATTTGAAGTTTTATTTGAAAGATTTCAAAATTTATTTATTTTAAAAATTCATGGAAACCATATAATAACAGTTTTTTTAATCGCATAACTTAAATCACATTTTAAAACTTTAATAAAAAATTAAAATAATTCGAAATATATCTCACCGAAAATTTTTTTAACATTATTATAATTTACAGAGTTAGTTTTCCCTGCTCTTTTATTCCTCTTTAACCTACTTTTTACTTCTGTGAAATTAACACCAAAATAATAAATTTTTCCTTCTGGAATTGTCTCCAAATTGAATTCATCACTTCCTCTAATTTGGATGTTTTCAAGATGAAATGTAATTCAATTATCTTCAAATTTAACTTTTATAGCTAAATTTAATAATATTGTTATTTGAAAATTATCGTTATTTAATATTTTATGAAAACTTTATTTTTAGTGGTTTTTATTTAAGAGAAAAATAACCAATCTAATCATTTTCAATTTTAAATGTTGCTAATGTTATTTACTTCGTTTTGAATATTCTTAAAGAGACTAATGTATATATATATATATTTTTGCTTATGCTGTAAGTTTATACTTTACTTAAACACAGCATCTAAATTTTAAAAAATAAATGTATCCAGTTGTCTTTCATTTTACTGTGTCAAAGTATTATATGTTTAAAATATACATCCATATATATAAATGCATGTTTAGTATTGCTTTAAAAATATAAAACAATTGATAATATTTATCATTTCACTTTAGATGGCATTAAAATTTTGACCTTTTTAGACATAAATTGAACAATTCAATCTGTCATTAGAAAACTAGTTAATTCCTATATGTAAAAACTTTCAAGAATCCATAAAAACATCTATCTCAGAATACGTGCTAGGTATTTTAAGAAATTTTTTGTGCTTAAGTGCAACTATCTGTTGTATTACAAAGGGCAAAAATATCTACGCGTAACGCATAATCATTCTGCGAATGGCAACACTTTGGAATTTGAAATGAAATTTCGGTTTTTCAATTTTCGGTACAGCAAATTTTTAAACTTCTAAACATCGCGCATTTTGAATTTTTACACCGTCGTGTAGGGACAAAAATGTCTTTTTAAATGCAATTTGTTTGAAAGCTGTATCTCAATATTACTTTTTTTAATAGTTTTTGTACCAATACTCTTATTTTGTTAAAAGTTAAAGGAAATCAGTGTAATCAGTAGATTATTGAATCTTTTTGTTGCCATTTTCTCATAAAAATTGAAAAAATAAATGAAATTAAACTACGTGCTATGTTAAGAATATCGTAAGTTATAGAATCCGGTGAGTTTTCGTTTTATTTAGTTTTTATTCATAATTTATATGTTCTTTAGTTTATTGAAAACTTACTTTACAACGATACAACACTTTCTCGTTAGAAAAATATATTTTAAATAATATTTGTGTGACTTTCCTCCACATTTATTTAATTCGTATCAGAAATCTTAAAGAATGCAACTTTATTTATCCGTGTGTAATAATATTTTCCGAATTTTAAAAAAATACAAATGAATAATTTCTGATAAAACATGAAGCTGTTATAAGCAAACGAGTGAAGTCCTATGAATCATTAGATACCCGATTTTTTTCCCGAGCTTCTTGAATTACGATTTTGCTTTTTACTGGGTTTGTGTATTAATACGCGATAATAACGTCATATGTATACTTTTCTATAGATGTTGTTTAAGACTCGATCATAAAAGCGGAATGCTTTAGCGGGTGCAAATGACGTCGTTTTATTCGAAAAGGGTGTTTTTTAAGTCTTAAAACTGAAATATGTTATGTAGAAGTGCGTCATTTCAATTCAGCTGCTTTGAAATTCATCACAGGTGAAAATACTTCACTTTTATAAATAACATAATCGAAACCATAGGCTGTTAAAGCGCAATGTTTTACAAAAATTGTTGCCTTTATAGAAGTGTCTTTATAAAAGAGCAGTGACATACAATGTAATTTTTTTAAAATTTAACTAATAAAATTTTATTGCTATTCTTTCAGACATTGTACTATAATTTTATCAAAAAAAAAATTACTTAATTTATTTTTCTATAATTTTACTTTACCTATGCATTTAAAACACAAAGTTGTTTTTTTTAGTCATTTGCCATTCATTGTGTTTAGTCATTGAGCTTTCTACTCAATGAATTTTATTTAAAAAAAAATTAGGCTGGAAGCTATATATTTGCAGATGTAACCTCACTAGCTGTTTTATTTTAATATATCCATTTCTGTATTTTAATTTAAAAAATATTTTATGAAATGTCATCAAAATGGCGGTAATTAGATAGCTTTCATTATTGCAGAAAAGAGAGAATATTTAGGTTTATTTATTTTTAATCATACCCTTTTCTAATAAAAATAATTTTTTTTAAATTTTTTACACATTTTCACATTTTTTACACATTTCTTATACAATTCCGTTACACACAAATTTCAATTTGCGGGCAATCAGCAAAGATGTTGACGTGCGCTGGAGATACCTATCGTAACAGAAATATAAAAGTATTGTTGATAATGATTTTTGAAAAACATCGTCGGTAATTAGCCGAGATATATAACTCCGTATTCCAAGCGGAGCTGTTCGCAATACTGAACGCATTGGAGTGGGTGGAACCCCACTCTAGCAATAGTATTATCATCTACAGCGACTGCCTCTCTAGCCTGCAGGCAATACAGGCACACAGTACAAAACATCCTCTAGTACTGCAAATCAAACTAAAACTTAAGAATCTCCTACATCGTATCTCACTAGGTCACGTCTCGGCTCACAAAGGTATCTTTGGCAATGAACTATCAGGCGACCTAGCGAAGAAGGCCACACAGAAAGAAACAATAGACACACACCTCCCAGTGCCCCAGTCATACGTCAAAAGGGTCCTTAGAGCAAGGATACTGCCAAGATGGCAGGAGCTCTGGGATACTTCAAAAAAGGGCAGGCACACATATAAGCTAATTCCTAAAGTTTCTCTCACACTATATAACTTAACACCCCACACCACTAGCTTCTTAACAGGACATGGCCCTTTCATGGCATATCTGGACCGCTTCAAGATAAGATCCACTGCCACTTGCGTCTGCGGTGAAGATGCCACTATAAGTCACCCGTACTACAGTTGTACTCTCACGCAACGCTGGCACTTGAGGCGTCCAGACATACTGCCAGTCAATTGGCTCCAAAACGTCCTTTCCCGCACCCTCCTACTCAACAAATTAAAACACATTCACAACTTCCTTACATACTTAACAAACTTAACGTAAGCCCTGGTTCTGCTTATCCAGTCTCACTGCCATCATATCAAGCTTCAAACAGCACCAGAATCCAGTCCTCTTTGTAGGCTCCAGTAAATTCTCCTATCCATCAATGTGTGGTTTCCTACGATCGCAAGAGCCTCTGCTCGTGCTTCTGACCATTCCATCAAGATCCATCAAGATACATCTCCAATGGACGCTTGAGTATCTGCTCGTGCCATCTTACTTGTGCCACACAAAGCATTACATCTCCAATGGACGCTGAGTATTTGCTCGTGCCATCTTACTTGTGCCACGCAAATCATTACATCTCCAATGGACGCTTGAGTATTTGCTCGTGCCATCTTACTTGTGCCACGCAATTCATTCTTTAACCTTCCTGTCGCCCCTTGTCGCGAGAGGGGGTCATCCCCTGGCGGCCAGGATCAGTGATGATTTTTATGATTATTATAATTTATTATTATTATTTTTTTTACTTTTAATGTTCTTATACTACCACCCTCTGTCGCGAGTAGGCGTTTTCCTGGCGGGAAGGCATTCGCCTAATTTTTGTAAACCCACTTTGTTCTTTTTCAAATAAATTCTGGGTTCTGTGGTCGGTGGTGCATAGACGCCCTTGGCGGGTGAGCCTTTTGTGTTTGTCCGTCTGCATACGGCCGGACAGGGCTGAACTCACTAACGAGCCCCAACGTGTTGGGGAACATACCGGGAGAGACGTTAAGCTCTAAGGGGCAGACCTAGCCGGCCCTGAGCAGTCTCTCTTAAGCTGCCTAACCCTTAAAGACACGGACGGTTTGGACATACATAATGACAGGGGCGGCGTACTGTATGTACCATCGGATTTTAAATCTTAGATAACAATTTTTAATCATATATTTGTGTAATAGAATGTCCAGTAGCAGTATATGAAGAATAAACGTCAAATTGTTAAAAACAGACTAATTAGAATTAATCGCTTAAATACTATGGGATTCAAGACTAGTTTCCATTGAGTACATCTCTTAATATTCCTCCGTGTCATTAAAAGTAAATTAAAAATCTATCTGGAAAAACGCGGCACGGACCAGGGCGGCGTTTCTTCCTTCCGACCTCCTTTCTAAGCGCGCTTAACAAAATAACAAGTTTAAGCTTCTAACAAGGGTTTTGTTTTAGCTACACTGTAAAAAGAAAACATTATTACTACGCTGAATTTAGCTATATGAAATGCCAAATTAAGTTTAAATATGCAGTACTTTTATTGTCAGTGCCGAATTAGGTTCATCATAAGCAGATTGGGGTAAGATTTAAATAAAAATTATACAGAATAGCGATATTTGATATCATTTAGGCTTCATATCTCTTTTACGACATACTCATTCATACTTTTCTAGTATATATAGAGCTGTACCAAACCCTAATTCGTACATCTTTTTTTTTTCTTTTAGTAACGAATAATACAGTTAATAATTTATATATTTATTGTACTCTCTGAGCGCGAGAAATACTCGCACTTGACCGACTTTTTTTTTTTTTTTTTTTTTTTTTTTTTTTTTTAAATTAAGATGCAATATGACAGTTTTAAAAAATTGCTATCCGATTGAACATATTAGATTTTTTTTTTTTTTTATCCTTGTCTATACATGTATATTTCTAAAATCGTTGCATAAATGTGTGACTACCATCTGTATTTGTGTTTTAAACAAGGAAATATTAAAATTTGTTAGATTAAAAGAAAATAAATCAATATTGTAAAATAAAATTAATTTTATAAAACAAGTTTCGCCACGATTTTGAACTCCAAGTTCTATATTTTCGAGTATTTGTTTCCTCTTTACACTGCTTATTACACTTTCTCTCGAGTAATCCTGAAAAACAAGCAAAAATGTTTTTTTTTTTTTTTTTTTTTTTTTTTTTTTTTTTTTTTTTTTTTCAAATTCTAATAAAAAAAATATATGTTAATTATGTTGTGGATTATTTTGAATTTTTGAATTTTATTTTTTTTTAAACATTTGATTTTAAATAATAAACGAGAGACAACGTAATAAGCTGCAAAATTAGGAAAGACGACTTAAAAATATGGAATGTGGACAAAATTAGTGTTAAAACAAGTTTTGCAGTATTATTTTTGTTGTACAACATTAAAACTGCTCTTGCTGTTATTTTTATTTTTATTTTTTTATATTTATTATTTCTGTAAAACAAAAATCAATGTTAAATAAAGTAATAGTTTAAGGGGACAAAGGACCTTAAAATCCTTAAAAATAATTTTTTTTTATTTTTTGTAAATTTCACCTAATTATAATTCAAGGGTTCATTATATGCATTATGACATGCATTTATCACAAAAAAAAGTAAAAAAAAAATTATTTTTATGAAAAAACATGGAATTTTACGCATTGTCTTAGAAATCTTCGAAATGCCCCCTGCGTTCTCCATATCAATGAAAATCCCCAATATTTTTTATATAAGCTTGGTTTATATATATAAATGAAATAGAGCATCGAATTTTATATATTTAAATTTAAAGGTTTTTATAAAAATTAAAAAATTTGAATTATTTTCAAAAAAAGTTTCAAAAAATTTCAATTTTTTTTAAATTTTTAAATTTAATTATATAAAATTCGATGCTCTATTTTATTTATATATATAAATCAAACTTACCTAAAAAATATTGGCGATTTTCATTGATATGGAACGCGCAGGGGGCATTTCGAAGATTTCTAAGACAACGCGTAAAATTCAATTTTTTTTTTACATTTTTTTGTGATAAATGCATGCCATAATACATATAATGTACCGTTGAATATTACTTAAGATGAAATTTAGAAAAAAAATTGAAAATTTTTAAAATTTTTTCGAAAAAATTTCCAAATTTTTCAATTTTTTTTAACTTTTAAATTCAAATATATAAAATTCGATGCTCTATTTTATTTATATATATGAACCAAACTTTTATAAAAAAATATTGGGGATTATCATTGGTATGGAGAACGAAGCGCTTAAACAGCATTACGAAGATTTCTAAAATGACGCGTAAAATTCCATTTTTTTCTGAAAAAAAAAATAATAATTTTTTTTGGTGATAAATGCATGCCATAATGCATATAATGTACCTTGAATAATATTTAAGGTCAAATTTACAAAAAGTAAAAAAAAAAAAAATTAAGGTCCCTTGTCCCCTTATATTAATTACAGGATTTCTAACTCAAGGTCAAGGTTCCGTTAATTTCCGACATTTCAAACATATGTTGTATCTTACATTTGCATGTCGGTTATGATTTTTTTTTATATAACTTAAAATAAAATAAAAAAAAAAACTAGAAATAAATATTCTTTACTTACATGGATTTTGTTAGAAATAGGATTTAGTTGCCTACAAAGGATTAAAAAAAGTGTAACTGATGTTTCAGTTAAGTATTTGTCAGTAAGTATTTGTCAGTTAAGTAAGTTATAAATAGACATAAATTATTGACTTCTGTATACTAAAAGTTGATTAAGCATAGGAGTCAAGTATTACGGACTATGAGCAATATTATTTTCGAACAGAAATATTTGCCTTAATAAATGTACGAAATAATAATGTTGAAAATCTGTAATCCTTAACATGTATTCTTCAAAGAACGTTTTGTTTTTATTATGTTCTGCGTGTTTTATATGACAACGAATAAATAAACTTAGAAAATCTTTAGTATCATATGTTAGGCTACTTTCAAGCACAAATTTGTAATTATAAAATGTATTTTGAAAACAAATGTAGGCCGGATGTATAAGGAGCTCCCCCCTAGCTGGCAGTCTGTAAAAAAGGTCATTAAGCTGTTGATCGTCAAAGCATCAACACGTATCGAAAACTCCATCCAAACTACGCGATGGATATTAATTATACTTTGCAGTCTATTCAAATTAGTCAAGTTTATGTTTGTGTAAGTGTGTTCTGCAGCATTTATGTGTGAATAAAATCAATTAAAAATAAATTAAACGCTTACAGTCAATCATACGATCATTGTGGTCCTAAAGAGCCTAAGAGCGACTATGGATAAACAGAATCGATTAAAAGGCGCCGTATAGGCTGCCATAACAAGATTAGAGCAGTTGTAAACAGACACCAGGAATGTCAAAACAACGAATGTGAACCAACTTGAGGTAAGATTAAAAAAGCCAGAAGGTCTTCAAAATAAATTGGAGGAAATAAGAGAGCAGTATCTTGATATCCAAGAATTATCTGCGCAACAAGTGCAAGAAATAGAAGAGGATATCGACACTGCTAATGAAAGGCTCAAACAAGCGGAGGTAAGCTTAAAAGTTTTATTAGCATCTTTTGAAAATAAATGTAATATTGTAAGTGTTGATGATTATTCAAATGAAAATAAAACAAAGGTTCGCCTTTCAGAAATCCCGTTACCTTCATTCGGAGGTGATTACTGTGATTTTGCTAATTTTAAAACGCTATTCACTAACTTGATTATTAATAATGCTCAATTAGATAATAGTCAGAAGATATTTCATTTCAAAGCTTCTTTAAAAAACGAAGCTAAACATTTATAATGACCTGTTTCATTATTTCAAGCCCTGATACAAAGATACAAAAATAAAAGATTGTTAATCGATTCGCATATTTCTGCAATTTTAAATTATGAAAAAATGCGCGTATCAATCACGCTAAAGAAATGCGTAATTTTATTTATCGCATTAACAAAAACATACGTTCACTGAAAGTTATAGAATATATGCAAAATAATTTATCAGAAAGTGTGCTTATAAACATAATTCTCAAAAAATGGCATAACGGAACTCAAAAGCAGTTTGAATTATCTTGTGAAAACTCAAATGTTCCGACTTTTGATTATTTAATTTCCTTTTTAGAAAAAAGATGCCTTGTTCTAGAATCAATAAAACTGTCGTCTGATGCGAGTATGTCGCAATCAAAGTTTTCGAAAGCTAAGAATAATTACGCAGTAAATAAATCCAGATTATTTTTTATCAGCGATAAAAATGAACATAATGTAAAGCCTTTTTTGTTGTGCAAGACAAGTAATCACCCTTTATTCAAATTAACTGCATTTTTAAACATGTGTGTTCGCGAAAGGAAAATGATTGTAAATAAAAATAAATTATGTTCAAATTGTTTACGATTACATCAATTCTAAATTTAACTGTAGGAGATGCAACTTAGTACATAGCACCTTACTATGTGAAGTAAATTAAAATGATCTGTCAGAAATAGCGGTAATAAATAAAAATAAATTATGTTCAAATTGTTTACGATTACATCAATTCTAAATTTAACTGTAGGAGATGCAACTTAGTACATAGCACCTTACTATGTGAAGTAAATTAAAATGATCTGTCAGAAATAGCGGTAATAAATAAAAATAATGAGTTTGTTAAAAACAAACAAATAAGGAATTCTGAACCTAAGAATAAAGAAACGCCATTAATAGGTTCTAATATGTTACGAGATGTTAGAAGAAATTGCGCAATATCAAACACAACTATAATTTTAGTAATTGATGTGTTTGGAAATAAAGTTATATTAAGAAGAATTCTAGACAATGGGTCGTCGATTAACCCTTTAAGTCAAATCGCATGCAGGAAATTAAATCTAAAGCCAAAACCATTCAAAGGTATTATTTCTGGCATTAACGAGTCTCACCAGGAAGTAAAGCAAATTATGAATGCAGAAATATCAAATGAACAAGAAGCATTTTCTAAAACATTAGAGTTCACAGTTCTACCAAAAATAACAAACAACATTCCCGTTGAAAGATTAGACATTTCAAATTTTTGAATCCCTAATTACATAGAATTAGCGGACAATTTTCACATACCTTGTCAGATTGATGCATTAATTAGTGGCGAGGTATTTTTAAACATTTTCAAGAGTGAGCAAATTCGTTTAGCAGATGCTAATTGTATATTACAGAATACAGTATTTGGATATTTATTCGCAGGTTCACTTCCACAAGTTGAAAATAAGTCATATTGTTGTCTCTTAACTGAAAATAGTTTAGACAATACTTTACAGATTTTTTTTAAATAGAATCTTTAGCTGGGGATAATAAAGAAACTGTCAAAGGGGATGAAGAAATATTTTGTGCGGAACATTTTAGAAGCATCTATAAACGCGATCATACCGGTAGATTTCCAGTGCAGCTACCAATGAAAGAAAAGGCAGAATCAGTGTTAGGAAGTTCTAGAGAAATTGCAGCAAAGAGATTAAATAATTTATGGGGTAAATTAGATAAAAATAAAACAATGGCTAATTTACATACAGCTTTTATGGAAGAATACGAATCTTTGGGGCATATGACGCAAATTAAAAATGAAACCGAAAATCAGCTGTCTTATTACATTCTATATCATGCTGTGTATAAACCAGAAAAAATATCCACCCCCCTGAGAGTTGTCTTCACTGTAAGTTCAAATACATCTATTGGTTATTTACTTAATTCTATTTTATTAAATGGAGAAACGATTCAGCAAGAATTATTTTCGATTATAACTAGATTCCGTACCCACAAATATGCATTCTGTGCAGACATTAAGAAAATGTGCAGGCAGGTAATGATCGACCCACTACAGAGAAATTTGCAAAACATTCTTTGGAAGTCTAGCAAGGACGCTCCGATAAAAATATATGAACATAACACGGTTACATATGGTACTGTTAGAGCTCCCTTTCTTGCCACCCGGACGTTGAAAGATCTTGCTGATGAAGAAAGCAAAGATTTTCCAAAGGCTGCTGAAGTGATTGATAACGACATGTATTTTGATGATTGTTTATCTCGTGCAGGTTCCTTACAAGACGCACAGGACTTTCAATCTCAATTAATTCTGATCTTAAAAAGGGGAGGGATGGAGCTACACACGTGGGTCTCTAATCATCCTGAATTATTACAAAACGCAGCCATATTAGAATATGCATTTGAAGAACACTCGCAGCAAATTTCTGTAAAAACTTTAGGGATACTTTGGAAACCTCAATCAGATCATTTTACTTTTCAAATTAGTATCGAACCCAAAGATGTTTATACTAAGAGAGAAGTTTTGGCACAAATTGCTAAAATTTACTATCCCTTAGGCCTAATAGGCTCTATTCTAACCAAAGCAAAAATTTTCATGCAACATTTGTGGAAGTTGAAGATAAATTGGAACCAACATCTGCCTGCCAGTTCTCTTCGGGAATGGCAAAATTTCCTGATTAAATTGACAGAAATAAACCATCTTACAATTCTGGGGTATGTTTTGTCTGACAACATTGCAGGTCTAGATTTACACTGATTTTCAGATGCTTCTGGAAAGGCCTATGGAGCAGCTATCTACATAAGATCTCTTTCCACAACTGGACAGTTCAGGTCTAATCTTCTGTGCAGAAAGTTCCGTGTGACCCCCTAAAGCCAATAACCCTCCCGCGACTAGAGTTGTGTGCAGCTCTATTTTTGTCAAAACTGGCTCAAAAGATAATTCTCATCCTACAGCAATGCTTTGAAAAGATGTGGCTATGGACCAACTCTTCAGTTATTATATTTTGGCTTAATACACCACCCCACAAATTTAAAACATTCGTTGCCAACCGAGTCACCACGATCCAGTCTGTTTCTGAGAATGATCATTGGAACCATGTATTCTCAAATTCCAATCCAGCAGACATCGTCTCCAGAGGTGCAACAGCCACTGATCTGATCAATAATGCTTTGTGGTGGTTTGGACCAGGATTTCTTCAAAGGGAAATTATAGTTCCGAACTAAACCCCAACTCAATAGTTCCGAACTCAAAACTGATTTTAATTTATTGACTATTCATAAAGACTCTAACGATTTGTTTCATATCAGATGTTTCATGTCAGTTTCATGTCACTGCTAATAATTTTCTAATGTGACTCTGCTAATAATTTTCTCAAACTAATGAGAAAATGTAGTTTTATTTTTATGTTCATCAATAACAGCCGTCATAGAGATATAAAACGGAAGCAGCTGACCGTAATTGAGTTACAAAATAGCATACAATTTTTAGTACAAAAGGCACATGAAGGTAAGTTCGCTCCTGAATTAGAAGCACTCAGAAAAGGGCAAACTGTTCCTTCTTCAAGTAAGTTAAAGGGATTAGATCCCTTCATTGACAACTGTGCATTACTTTGTGTAGGTGGCAGATTAATCAATTCTGACTTGCCTTTTGATGCTAAGAACCAATTAATTCTGCCCAGTGATCATAAGCTCACTAAATTAATTTTTGAGTACTTTCATAAAAAGTACTTTAACATAGGTGCTCAGGGATTAGTTCGTCAAGTACGGATGAAGTATTGGCCTATAAAGGCTAACAGCATTGCCCGATAAACAGTGTACACTTGTGTCACATGTTTCAGGCATAACCCCAAAATACTAGATCAGTTAATGGGAGACCTCCCATCGCAACGCATAACACCTAACCACACGTTTCTCAATTCAGGTGTTGATTTTTGTGGCCTCCTTTCACATTAAGTACAAAAATCTGAGAAATGGCACTTATTCCAAAAGTTATGTGGCCATATTTATATGCATGGCTACCAAGGCTACTCATCTAGAGGTAGTAAGCGAGTTATCCGCTGCTGCATTCATAGCTGCGCTTAAAAGATTTTGCCCCAGAAGAGGCAATGTAAATACGCTAACTTCTGACAATGCCACTGATTTTAAAGCTGCTTCAACAGAATTAAATAACTTTTATAAATTACTAGCCACTCTCAACGAGGAATTATCAAATTTCTTTGCCGAGGAATTCATAACTTGGAAATTTATCACTCCTCGATCTCCTAGTTTTGGCGGCCTATGGGAAGCTGGTGTTAAGTTCTTCAAACATCATTTGCTTAGGGCCGTAGGTAATAATTTAATTACTCTAGAGGATTTTGAAACTTTAGTAGTTCAAATTGAGGGGATCCTAAATTCCCGACCTTTATTTCCGCTTTCTGATGACATAAATGAGTTTGAAGTGCTTACGCCAGGGCAATTTTTAATTGGAAGACCCATTAACACTATTTCAGAGAGTTAATTAACAGAGAGTCCATTAACAGTATTCCTATGAATATTTTATCAATAGATTAACCCATTGGCAATTAATTATCAAATATGTTCAATGCATTCGGAAACTTTGGTCTATTGACTACCTAAATCACGTGCAGTAGCGCGGTAAATGACAATTTACAAAAGAAAACATAATGTTGGGATCTCTAGTGTTATTAAAAGAAGAAAATCTCCCACCATATAAGTGGGCTCTTGCCCGAATTATAGAAACAATTCCAGGCGAGGACAACAGAGTTCGTGCAGTCAAAGTCAAAACTGCATGTGGTATATTTTTAAGAGGCATTTCCAAAGTATGTCTGTGGCTCATTCAGGACTCTTAACTAATGTTTATGAATCATTATATTTCTTATATATGTTATTTTAAGTAATTATCCTGATTGTATTTTAGTATCATTTATAGTGTTAATTAGTTATCTATTGTATTATGTATATTAACTGCTGAAATATTTCATATTTCATCCCCGGGCGGCATGTTCCGTTCCGGAAGTATAACGAGCTCCCTCTAGCGAGCAATCTGTAAAAAAGGTCATTAAGCTGTTGATCGTCAAAGCATCAACACCTTTCAAAAACTCCATCCAAACTACGCGGTGGATATTAATTATACTTTGCAATCTATTCAAATTAGTCATGTTTATGCTTGTGTAAGTGTGTTCTGCAGCGTTTATGTGTGAATAAAATCAATTAAAAAAATTAAACGTTTACAGTCCAACATACGATCACACGCCTAATTTCATGATTTGAATTCTCGTAGTACAAAAAAAAATTACACCGTAAAAATTTGGCGTGGACATCGATTACTAAAAATTCAGCACTTCCGTAGAGGCTTTTATGAATTTAATAAAAATAAACCTATTTTTTTTTTTTGCTCTTTTTTTCTCTTTTTTTCATGTAGATATGTCAGCAGGAATGAAAAGAAAGCTTTTGTTGAAACTGTATATTTAATATTTCTAAATTTTATCTGAAGGTGTAATCGTAAATTAATTATCCTAATAAGGACAGTATTTTCTTATATTTGACACAAATGAAATAAAATTTTAGTTTCTATATATTGATGGCTAATTAAGATTTAAAAAATCGATATTACAATTTTATTTTTTATTTTTATGTGAGATATGACATTATTCTGCGAAAACGCAAACGTCGAGACAAGTCAATTACATTTTTGTCATCTGAAAATCTTTGAAGCATTTGCTATGTACCCATACATTACATCTAATACACGTAGTTATAGTTTGACCACTACAACATCTTTATCTTGAATTGCTGAATTATATTTAATCCTTTACAGTGCCGCTATGAACACAATTCGAAATTTATCAACAAAATTTTCAAAACATTCCGTATTATTTCATTCATATTTCTAATTCTTTGCAACTCGAATCAATTGACATTTTTTTCGCAAAAGTAAATGTCACACATACAATATGTGATGATAAATTTTTCCAAAAAAATTCACAATATATTAAGCAAATCGCAAACATAATGTTGCGAAAACACAAAGCTAGGCTTTAATGGGTTAATGTAAACGGTTAAAAGATAGTAGAGTATTTTAACAAAACATTACGCTTTTTGTTTTTTAATAGCCCACGTATGCTATTTCTTTCTACTAGTGAATAAAGTGGCATATCCAAAAAATAACGTTCCGCTGTATAAGCCAGCCGCAAAACAGAGCAGAGGTATCATCGTAGTGTACACAAATACTTTACTGCAATTTTTTTAACTTCTAAGCATCGCACATTTTCAATTTTTATACCATCGTATTGGGAAATAAAGGGCATTTAAATGCAATTTGTTTGAAAATTGTATCTCCATTTATTTTTGAGATATTATTTTTTTTTTTTTGTAGTTTTTAGCGTCATTTGTTTAATTTTGGCAACCCAAGTACATTATTTCTTCAGAAAGTAAAAACAAAATAGTTGGAAAATAGCAATATATATTTTTGTTACTATTTTCCCATAAAAACTGAAAAAAAAAATTACCTAATATACGTGCTATTTTGAAAAAATATCAATGAATGATTTCTGATAAAACATAGAGCTATTATAAACAATTTAATTTTAAGTATCTATATTACTATTACAAACAAATGAACGCATGTGGATCTTTATATACCATTTTTTTCAGTTTCTTGGATGACGATATCTCTTTTTTTGGATTTGTGTTATTCAGTGATAGTGACATCATACTTTACTGTAGATGTTGATTAATACTGATCTCAAATGAGGAATTCTTCAGCGGACAGGATCACGTCAATTTATATAAAATAAAAGCGTGTGTTTTAAGTCTTAAAACTGAAATAAACGTGGTTTGGTCATAAACAATTTTTGGTGATCTATCATCTGTGGCCGGCTATCGGAAAAATGTCTTAACTTTAATTTATCAATTTATAATAAAGTTCTAATAATATACAAAATACTTTATATTCATCGGAAACACACCTGTGTACACTTTTATTCTTAATGTTGTTATTCAAATATAAGACGGAGTTAGTGCAAAATCTATAATAAAATTCACTCTTTACATTCGAAATCCAAATCACTTTAAATAAATGTTGAGTAACCAAAGGTATAAACATAGTTGGCAAACCGAATTATGTATTAAACCTGAAAATGTTTAGCAATAAACATGGAAAACAGATTTAGATTAAATTAATTTATGCAGTATGTTAGTGCTCTTAATATGTAGATATTATTTTTAGGGGACATATCAGTTTCACGTAATTCTAATTCTAATTTGTTAAATGCATTTATTTAATTAGTTTTCGTTAACTGATGTTACTTATACCCGCTTCAATCTCATATTAAGATCAAAACAGTTATTAGGTTTACATGGATTAGGTTTCCATCCAACGAACAGTTATCGATTAAATGATAATTAATTTATTGGAAAATAGTTTCGTGTTTTCATGTATAAATTTAAGAAAACTGATATTATGAAGTATTAGGAATTAATTTGTTCAGTGCATCAGATCAACGATACTTTGAATACAATTCTAATAGAGAAACCTCTATACTAACAAAGTATGTAGTACGGATTTATTACATACAGTGTTTAAACTAAATTCATAAATGACGCATATTGCTATGTGGTTTTAAGCATATCAGAGAAAGAACCACGGTTGCAAAAATTGAAGAAAATTTGCAAATCACTAAGTTCAAAAACACTCCTAAGTTAAGACTGTTTATGGAAAACTACATTATTTTTAATACGCTGTCTTGTTTAAAAATGTCAGGCCCTTTAGTATTTCAAAGTGCTATATTTCAGCCAATGTTTAAAAAAAAAAAAAAAAAAAAAAAAAAAAAAAAAAAAATCTGGAATCCTTGTATCAATGTCAAACACTTCAGGGAAAAAAATGATTTTTAATTTTTACGTATTTCCTATTAAAAGAGAAACCGTTAAATGGCCGCCATTTTGAAAAAAGATGGCGAATGAAGCTGGCTATTGCACTTGGTCAATACCTCCGTATAAGGCGTTTTTAATCAAAACTAAATCGGTTTTTAAATACGAGTGATCGTTGACATTTTTTGAAATTATTGTACATAAAAGGATTTGAGAATTCAATTATTTAGTAAATATTCTTAAAGTACATTTCATTTATGTTTTTAAAAAGTTTCGAAAATTCAAAATTTGTTATTGATAAAATTTTAATTATTAAAAAAGTATAATTTTTTTGTGATAGTAGATCATTTTACTAACTCACTGTTATTTGAATATTACAAAACAAATTAGTCTTTCAGCTTAGTTATGCGCCAGTACATTTCTTATTATATATAGCCGTAGAAAATATTTATTTAATTATATTAATATTTTCGGGAAAGATTTTTTTAGATGAGGGGGGAGGGATGAGTGTGGTTATTCAAATTACAAAACTTAAGATTTATTAAAATTAAACACCATTTACTGAAAACTAAATATTAGAAGCTATTTAGTGTATTGTTACTGTAACAGTTGGCTACGGAAGTCTCGCTAGAAAATGTCATTATTACATTTAAGTGGTCTGTTAGAACAGGATTCAATAAACATTTCAACTTTTCGGTGTTTCCTCATTTTGTATCATGCATATTTGCTTCTTAAAATCACACCATAATTATAAATATAAAGAATGAAACACATTTTTGAAATTGCACTCTCAGTATTGCTAAAGTTTAACGTGAACTTATTTTTTGCTTCTTTACTAAATGATAAATATAAAAAAAACGATAATAGAATATTTAAATTTTATTTACTATCGTTACTATATGATATTATAACAATTATAATTGTAAAAATAAAATAATCGCGAATATAAACACGTGTCCTATTAATATAACGAGCTTTGAAAGTGTTGTATAAATTTATTTAATTTCCAAGAAACCAAAATTTAAAAAAGTATATTTAAACTTATTTAAATTATTCTCAGAAAATAGGGGTATTTAAGTATTCTCAATGTTTTTATTATTTGTATAATTCTGTGTAATAGTTTTTAAGATAAAAAGCTTCAATAATGTTTGACAATTTAAAGGTACTTAACAGATTAACTGCAATATTTATGCAAATAAAAAAATCTTCCCTTAGCTTTAAAACATATAAACATGCAAAAATGTTCCCTGAAAATTGGATCAGAAAACTCTGTCTATGAATATAAAATTGAACACAAAAGACTGTCAGCATTATCATTGTGTGTTTAAATTGTTTTAGTAAACATTCTTCAAAACATTTTATTCTAGATTGTAAAGAAATGTTCTTCCTTTTTGTTAAAATTTCCGAACTATTTTCTTTACATTCTCCGTTTAAAACCTTTAAAGAATAGAATTACATAAGCGTAATTTATTTGCATGAGCACTGGAGATAAAGTAACACGAAAATGTATTTTAACTATTTGGGATATAATATTAATTTTTCTAAAGACAATGAAATAAAGGTAATTTCACATTTAAGACGTGCCGTGTTGCTTTAATAACTTTCCACATAAATCGTTGTTGAAATCTATATTAATGAATATAAAACACACACACAAAAGAACCATTTCGTTATGATCACCGAATGCGTAAATTGTTTTGAAAAATATTTTCAAAAACAGTTAATTCCAGTTTATGAAGTAATTTTCTTCTAAGTTAATTTTGTTAACAGCTAAAATACTTCTTTAATTTCTCCTTTTAAAACAATAACTGATTAAAATAAGCGTTTGTCTTAAGAATGTAATGTAACACGAAAAATTATTATCAGTGTGTTAAATTTATTATCCATTTTTCCAAATAAAATTTGTTTGTAATTAGTAACATCACAATAAGGATGATCTTTGTACTTTTTTTTAATAAATGTGAATTTAAATTTCTGTTTTGAAGATGTGAAGTATTGTTGCCCACAACAAAACCTTGTCGTACACCACTGCACGTTTAACGTGTTTATGTAACTAATTTTCCAAAAGCTTTTATTCCAATTCATGAAGAAATTTATGTTAGTGCTGTTTTTTTAACAATTAAGAAATATTTTTTAATTCATCAGTTAATGACTTTAAATAATAGAATTATACAAGCAGTAACTAGTTTGGTTCAGTTGAAACGAAAAAATGATGTATTTTCAGTAAGGAAGACTTTTCTACCTGGGACCACTGACTTTATTTTAAATAATGTTTGAATTTAAGTTTTACTTTTCCTCTGAGCAAGTAACAACATAGGTTTTTAAAATTATAGCAATTGGAACTTCAGAAGAATGAGGTTCAACAACTAGATGTGGAAAAATATTTTGCAAGAACAGAGAAAAACATTTACATAGGAATTGTTTTAATATTTTACAAAGATAAGTAAAATATTTTCTTCTAACTACAGTACCTAGATTTTGTCAGCAGATATTAATATTATTTTTTTAATAATTAATAAGATTATAATATTAACGTAAAATATTATATAGATATTAATATTATTACTATATTTATAGATTAATTAAGCATCAGGTATTAATATTAAAAATTTAATATGTGTATTTTTAGGAATACTTTATATGTTTGTATGAATTTTCTTACAGAATGCCAAAAAATGAAATTATTTTTATTATTTTCTAATCGCACTTGCACTTATGCAGGACAAAATAAAGCGCACGTCTTTCCAATTGGGAAATTTTTAACAACCCACATTAAACTCCAACGCTCCCGCTACGGGAACATGTTTCACTCTCTATACAGTTATAGTTATTCAAAAAGTTTTAATTGATTCGTAATAGAGGTATCTCAGCTATTTAATATATATATATATATATATATATATATATATATATATATATATATATATATATATATATATATATATAACTATTAATTAAACATAACCTACCACCATCAAAAACCATAATATTATGAATTAAAGCTGTAAGTATAAAAAAGGTGTCAAATAATTTATTATAAGAATTATTATGGAAGAAAAAAGAAGAAAGTGGACACCGACAAATAATGGAAAAGCTTATATATTGAATTACGTTATCAAGGGCACAGAATTCAATGATATAAGCAATAGGGTTGTTTTCTGTGAGAAAAATAAGCTAAAGCTAAAAATTAGTTTTCCCTGTGCCCAAACAACCATTAAAATCAAGTGAATTGATTAAAATTGAAATCAGAATAGAAACAAATAATATGAAATGGAAAAATCAATAAAACCTGTTTAAATATTTATAGGATATAAAATAGAAATAATAAACAACATACCGATTAATATTTCAGTATTTTTCAATATATCCATGCGCACATGGCTACCAAAATATCGTAAAGATTAAGGTGAATAAAACAGTAAAGAAATCACAGTAATGATACCAAAGGATACAGTTAATACATTTTAAAATACCATGATAAATACATTTAATATAAAATAAAATAAAATAAATAGAAAGTAATTACATTATTTAAAATAACTAAAATGCACTATTAAATTAATTAATTACTATTTAACAATATCGTCAAAATTTAGCTAAAAAATCCACCTGGTGTAGTAAATCATAACTGAAAAGGAGCTGGAAAAAGCAAAATTTATAACTTATCGTCAAAAGACAAATTTTGTTCAAATGTCACAAGATAAACAATTGTAAGCTTTTGAATGTAAAAAAATTTATTAACAGCAAAACCAAACATATCCTTATATATAGATAGTTATAAACCTAATATAAACCACACTATGTATTTTTTTTAAACTATTGTTAATAAAATAAAAAAAAGCATACAAAATATTCTATTATCTAACTCATTTAAACTACACTAAGAATTTAAATAATTCTATAACATTGATAATATATAGCAGATAGCTATATGCTATAAACAAAATAAATTCAATGATTAATATAAATAATTATTAAAAATGATATAAAAAACTTTAATAAAAACTATTATATATAAGACAATTATAAAATGAACAGGAATTAAAAACATATGGAAGTATATAGAAGATTATCAGATACTTAAATTCCCATTACCTAAAAATCTCAAATATACTGTGTGGATTATTTTCATACATCCATAAAAATCCTAAAAGTATGAATGTGGGACATTAAAAAACATTAAACCGATAATAAATTTTATAACACAAAGTGAAAATAGATCAATATTAAAAAGAATAGAGGAATAATAATAAAAATAATTACCCAATATTAATACATACAGTATAACTTTATTTATATTAAATAAACTTATATGTATATTAATCACTATAAAAATGGCATACTATTAGTAATTGATATATTGTCCTTAGTAAATTAAAATTTAATAACAAATGATTGTAAATAAGATTAAACATAATTAAACTAAATATAATATTAATAAAAGTCGCCAATTACATATAAAATATCAAATCAACATCCTTATAAAATACGTATCAAAAATATAGTAATAATACAAAAGCCCATTTTTTTAAAAATTAACCATTGCGTATTATCCAGACAACACCACCCTCCTCCGTACTCTAACATCTTCCCACCCATCCAACCATAATAATTTTTTATATTATTTTACAATTTTTAATTTTTTATAGATATTTCTTTATTTTATAATTTTTTTTTGTAATTTTGTTTACGCATGTGTTAATTTGTTTTAAAAGATCATGTAAGTAAAGTACTAATTGTATATTAATGAATATATTAATTTTTTTGGAAAACCATGATTTAATGCATCATAAATTAGTTTTTAGGTAGATTTCGTATGAAATACTACCTATTGGGATCGTTCCTATGTTGGAATTTCTGAAAAAATTTTGCAGATCTACACCGATCATGACTCCTAGAACACAAAACCACGCTCAGTAAAAAACTTTATATATCTATCTATCTATCTATCCATCTATCTATCTATGTATGTATCTATCTATCTATCTATTTAAATATATATCACTTTCTTCTGGACACGATAACTTTCGTAATTCTGCACCAATCTCTTCCAAACTGATACATAAAATCAAAGGGCATAAAATCTCTGTCAAGTTCGTTAATGGGCAAAATCGGACCAAGGGGATGGAAATAGGGAGGGGTTTTGTGAAAAACGAAAACCCCCCATAACTTCTTAATTTTTGTACGTATCAAATCAGTTTAATGATTTTATTACTTCTAAAAATAGGGCCAAAATTTTATGTATCACAGGTTTTTGATAAAGTTAAAAATGGGCTAAAGGGGCGCAAAAATAGGGTTTTTGGGAGAAAAAAATTCATAACTTCGTCAATTCTCAAGATATCAATTCCAATTAATTTTATTATAAATCTCCTTAATATTATCTACAACTTTCATATTCACAAGTTTTTGATAGGACAAATTCGTACCGCAAAAAAAAAAAAAAAAAAAAAAAAAAAAAATTAAAAACGAAAACACAAAGGGGGTTTGAAGAAGTAAAAAATCCATAACTCCGTCAATTCAAAAGATATAAAATTCCCATGAATTTATCATATATCTTCTTAATATTGTCTACAACATCTATATAGACAAGTTTTGGATAGGACCAATTCTTGCAGCAAAAACAAATTAAAAATACATAGCGGTTGAAGAAAAAAATCATCTAAGTAAGGGTATATTCAAATCCAAACTGCGTATTTTCTGACTCATTTTACAATTTATTTTTGCTCTCAAAGGCTTCCAATTGGTACGTTTTCTTACTCAGAAACAATATAATGTACCGTAATTGTCGATTTTTTGATAGAGACAGAATATACTTAAAAAAAATGCTGTTAAAGTGGGCATTTTGAACCGAATTTCCCGTAGCGGATTGTGTTGAAAAAATCATTGCATTAAGGATGCACTCAAATCCAAACTGCTTATTTTCTGACTCATTTTTAAATTCATTTTTGCTCTCAAACGCATTTAAATGGTATATTCGCTTATTCAGAAACTATATAATGTACCGCAATGATCGATTTTTTGATAGAGGCAGAATATATTTCAAAAAATTATGTCAAAGTGGGCATTATGAACGGAGTTTCCCGAAGCGATTGTGTTACCACTTTCTTCTGGACACGATAACTTCCGCAATTCTGCACAAATCTCTTACAAACTGATACATAAAATCAAGGGACATAAAATCTCGGCCAAGTTCGTTAATGGGCAAAAGCGGACAAAGGGGATGGAAATAGGGAGGGGTTTTGTGAAAACCGAAAAAACCCCATAACTTCTTAATTTTTGTACATATCAAATCAGTTTAAAGTTTTTATTAGTTCTAAAAATAGGACCAAAAATTTATGTTTCACAGATGTTCGATAAAATTAAAAATGGACTCAAGGGGCGCAAAAATAGGGTTTTTGTTGAGAAAAAAATTCCTAACTTCGTCAGTTCTCAATATATCAAATCCAATTAATTTTATTATACATCTCCTTAATAATATCTACAACTTTTATTTTCACAAGTTTTTGATAGAACCAATTCGTACTGCAAGAAAACGAAAAAAAAAAACGAAAACAAAAAAGGGGGGTTGAAGAAGAAAAATTTTCATAACTCCGTCAATTCACAAGATATAAAATCTCCATGAATTTATCATATATCTTCTTAATATTGTCTTCAACATTTATGTAGACAAGTTTTTGATAGGGCCAATTCTTAAAGCAAAAACAAATTAAAAATACATAGCGGTTGACGAAAAAAATGATCTTATTAAGGGTGCATTCAAATCCAAACTGTCTATTTTCTTACTCATTTTTAAATTCATTTTTGCTCTCAAACGCATCCAATTGCTAGATTCTCTTATTCAGAAACTATATAATGTACAGTAATGGTCGATTTTTTGATAGAGGCAGAATATATTTCAAAAAATGATGTCAAAGTGGGCATTTTGAACAGAATTTCCCGAAGCGATTGTGTTAGAAATGAAAAATATTGCCCTACTGAGAAAATAATTGTTTATTAATCAAGTTTTAATTAATTGAAAGAAAAATAAAAACACAGGTCGCTTATAAATCTTTTAAAAAATCACGTTAGCATGTTTCATATTTTTTTTTTATTAAAAATTAATCTGAAAATATGCCAGAAAATTTCGAGTTGTTGAGTATGGAAAAATATTTTTTTTAATATCGCCTTAACATTATTCTGATAAAACCATCTATTTTATAAAAAGGAAATAAAAACTCGTCAAAAGCAAATAGATAAAACTGCTAAAGTGGATTTATATCTAATCATGATTTAGTTTTTGTTGGTGAAATTAGTATACTTAACTTCGAAATCTACCTCTGCCTGTAGGCCGGGCCGGCAGGGATTATTTAATATTATTGTTAATTAGAGGAGAAGAACATAAACATTTTATTCTATATAAATGATTAAGTATTATATTTCGAAATACAGAATGATGTAGACAAGATTTAAAATTTGTAAATGTATTAACTTTGAATTTAAATTCTTTACGTTTGTCATATAAATCTGTGATTGTTTTGTTGTCTTTTATTGTAATTTTAAGATCTAAGAAGTTAATTGTATTGTTAGATAAAATGTTTTCCGTTAATTCCAAATTAGTGGGATAATCTACTGGAAATTGAGTAATTGCAGATTGATCAGTATCAATTAAAAATATGTCATCAATATAACGATATAAATGTAGATTATTATTAGTAAAATTACGTTCATAATGATATAAGTCTGATAGTAAACTGGATGTACAACCGTCTTGTGGTATACCGACATGCTGTAAATATTGTGTTATCTTGCAATATATAATTATTATAGATAATGAAGTTTGTTAAAGATTTAAAATATGCAATATCTATATTAGATGGTAATTCCAGTTTTTTTATAATACTTTTTAAATAATGCATTTATAATTTTATGTAAATCTAATAGGTCTATACTATTAAAAAGATTTTTGAAGTCATATGTCGTTATATTATATACACAATGAAGATTTTTTAAAATATTGACAAGTTGATAACTATTTTTTATACAATGTGAATTATCATTGTTTCTAGTAAGTACTTATAATTTATTAAGAATTTTTAAGAGAAGTTTATTGGCTTTATTATTATATGTATTGCAACCAATAGTTACAGTCCTAAATTTAATTGGAGTTTTATGAAATTTGGGAATAAGAACTAAATATGGATAATTAAAGTTAGTAGATAAAATATTTAATAGTTTATAATAACTTCGAATTTTACGATTATTTACAATTACATTTTCATTAGTTTTATCAAATGACTTATTAGAAGAAATACAATTTGTAAGAAGTTGGTGATAATAAGATTTACATATAATAGAATAATTATTAGGAGATTTGTCTACATATGTAATAACGTAGTTTTTTTGTAATTTAGTAATTTGTTGGAAAAAATGCTTTGTATTAATAGAAACAAAATCAGCAATATTATTTTTTAAAGCCATAGTTAATTTTTAAATAAGTAATATTTTCCATTGATTAAAATATTCAATAGGCTTATTATAAGAGATAGAAATTTTATAAATAAAAATATCAATATGATATGTAAACTGTTTGATAATAGATTTAACATTAAATTTAGATGGAAGTCTATATTTAGTACCATAACCCATTAGTTGTTTCAATTTAAAATCATTAACAATATCAAGGTTTCCAGTGATTATATGTCCATGATCATTGTTTATGTATTTTTTTAGAGTGGGGTCATTGCAGTTACACGGAAAATTACTTGCAGCAGATGTATTTTTTGAAAATGCATTGCAGTTAAAAATCTTTCTACCATTCTATTCGGATATTTAAAGGTTTTTGATATATCAAGATTATTAATGGGAAAAAAACAATTTTTATCATTAATTATAGAATTGATATTAATTTTATTAAATATGTGATTTGAAAAAGTAATTATCATTTGAGTATTCATGTTTTGAATTTTATGTTTTTTTTTTTTTTTTTTTTGTAAATTAATATTTACAAGATTAACCCTAGTCATAATGAGGTCAAAATAAATATCAGAGAAATGTTTAGAGAAAGATTTACTTAGAAATACATTTAAATGTTGTACAATCTGTTTCTTTTTAATAGCAAAGATGTTTTTTCGAATTAACAACCAGTTATAATTCTCTATATATTTACTTTGAAGATCATTTATTTGTTTAGTGATAGATTTTTTGGAAACTACAACTGATGATGAACCCTTTCCTCGTTTATTACGTGTTGTTTTACAATTTAAATTATGATTAAGAGTAGGATAAATTGGAGAATATATGTATATATATATATATATATATATATATATATATTATTCATTTAACGTGGTTAATATAGCGCCGTTTAATGTGTTAAGCGTTGTAAGTGACATCTTGTGGATTTTAATATCTCTGTGAGTTGTGCAGATATCAGGATGGACTTTGTTTTGTGGTTCATTCAGGAATTGATAATGACAATTTTATTAATTGGAAATTTTACCCTACGGGGGCCGTATATAAGCTTAGTTTTTGAATTTTTTCAAAGAGACTCCACCTCCACGGAGTTGCAAATTATGTCATCGAATTTTGCACCATTTTCTCTGAAACTCTGCAAAGGAAAGTATTGGTCTAGACTCTAGTGGCAGTATTTAAAGAAATCGGCTATTGTTTCGATCTTTATGAATCGCACTGTATAGTCATATTCTATTTTTATAGTCAGTATCCCATCACATCATATTTTTATTCTGTTACCTTGTATTTTGAGAGGAAACAACTAAATTAACCTAGATAATCTCTGTCTTCACATGTTGGGATGCATTCTAAGATATATTGTTAATAAAAAAAACAATTGTACTTGTAGTTTTTAAAATGAGGAATTGCATTATAGGAGGATAATAAAAAAAAATAACATGAAAATATAAATAGTTTTTTAAAAAGACTCTTTTATATGTATTCAGTTTTTATCTTAAAAATAACGGCTAATTTCACGACTGCAGTTCATATAGTTCCAAAAAAAAAAAAAAAGAACAGCGTTAAAATTTGGCGTGGCATCAATTACTGAAAATTCAACACTCCGGTTTATGCTTAATAGAATACGCAAACAATTAAATTTATTAAAAATAAAAATAATGCTTTATCTGTTTTTTCTTTCATGATATGGCAACAGGAAAAAAAGACAGCTTTTGTTAAAACTGTATATTTAGGATTTCTAAATTTTTTTCTCGAGGTATAATCGTAAAATAATTAATATAAGAAACTATAAGCATCAATTACTGAAAATTCAACACTTCGGTTTAAGCTTAATAGAATACGCAAACAATTAAATTTATTAAAAATAAAAATAATGCTTTATCTGTTTTTTTCTTTCATGATATGGCAACAGGAAAAAAAAGACAGCTTTTGTTAAAACTGCATATTTAGGATTTCTAAATTTTTTTCTCGATGTGTAATCGTAAATTAATTAATATAAGAAACTATTAACTGGTAAAAGAATATTTAAACAAAATATTACTTTTTTTTTTTTCATTTTCTATTGTAGAGTTTAAAATATTTTGTTGTTGCAGTATTACGGTCAGTTTCATATTTTTGCGAACATGTCTTGGCCATAAACAATGTTTGGTGATTTATCACCTGCGGTCAGCTAACTGAAAAATATCTTAATTTATAGTTAAATTCTAATAATATAAATAATTTTATAGTCTAGTTTTAAGTACAGACACATGTGTACATTTTTTTATAATATTATTATTCAAGCATAAGAGGAAGTCAGCGAAAAATCAATAATAAAATTCAGTCTTTACATGCAGAATCAAAATTAACTTAAATGAAAGAGTACACAAATAAACATAGTTGATGAAACGAATTATGCAATAAACCTGAAAATGTTTAACAGTTTACATGGAAATCATATTTAGATGAAAATACTTTACACAGTATGTTAAAGCTCTCAATATGTAGATACTAAATTATTTTTAGCAGAAATACTAGTTTCACATAATTAGAATTCTAATTTGTTAAATGGATTTATTTAATTGGTTTTCATTAACTGATGTTAATTATACGCGTCTCCATTTCATATTAAGATCAAAACAGTTATTAGGTTTGCACGGTTTATATTTCCATCCAACGAACACTTATCGTTTAAATGATAATTAATTTATGGGAAAATAGTTTCATGTTTCCATGTATAAATTTATAAAAGCTGATATTATTGAAGTATTAGGATTTAATTTGATCCATTTCTGTTACTTTTAATGCAATTCTAATGCATACACCTCTATACTAACAAGTATCAAAATTTTATCATATACATTGTTATTAAATACGTGAAACACTCAAATAATATTTGAGAGGATGAAGCTAGAACGAGGAGCAAATGTTTACTCGAATTAAAACGACTATGTGCTTTCATAAGAGAGTGGTTACAAAGTCCTTGTTACAACATTCTTAGTGGCAATTTTAGAAATTCCCCATGCTATTTCAAAAACAATTAGAGAGATTGAAATAACGTAGTGGAACAGGGGGCACAACGGGATAACTGGGCGGAATGAAGTTTGACGTTTCTCGGTGTCAAGGGGGTACTGCCAGTGAGCAGAAATAGGCAGAAGTTAAGAAACCTGTTGCCATTCAACTTCAGCAGCCTTGATAGGCTAGTTTGCATGAGCGTTGGTGCGTGAACTTTTCTTTGTGTAAATTTTTGGTCCTGTATTTGAATTTCTGATGATTTTGTAACTAAGGTAAGGCATACATATTTGTTTATATTACAACTATAGTAGTTTCATGCTTGAAGTACGTTTGTCTTTAGTTTCCTGTAGTTAAACTTTTGAATATATATCTTTCTCAAGTGAATTTATCTCCCTGACCTATATCTTGTCACTTGTGCGGAGTGGGTGGGGCGGATTGGAGAAGTACCTGTTTCGTTCCCGAAATGATTTAACTACCTTGTTCTGACTGTGAATATTTATATTGCGATGAATTTTACTCAAAGTCAGTTCAAAGTTGTGTCACATGCTTCGCGTGCAAAAAATGGGCACGCAATTCCTATGCGGCAATAGCTATCAAAGATGATGAAATTGCCCTAGTGCGTGGATTTTATCAATAAGCTTCAGAAAAGGACATAATCAATGAAAATCTTTATAGGAACTTAAATATAAGTAACTATGGAAAAAAACTTATTTTTATTGCATTTCCACTAGATGTATATATTTTTATAACTACTTGTCCTTACCACCCCGTTCTGCCCCATACAGGGGGCAGAACTGGACAAATGACATGGTGTTTTGTTTCTGAAAAAAATATATTTGTAATTTTTTATATAATATTATAAAGTTTTGTGATCATTACATTACAATGTATTCATAAATATATTTGCAGCTCCCTTGATCAACCCATTTGTGTTTTAAACATATTTTCAACTTGGCACCTTGTTCTGACTCGGATTCCGCTAATTCACAAAACTGCTGAGTATCCTGTATTTAACACATTATGTGCGGGACACGTACTAGTACGTTTTTTGACGATTGATACTTGACCGGGGGACACGTACTAGTACGATTTAACTAAATTTGCGCTCAAAGCAACCGCCCCCGACACAATTCCGCCCCGAAATGTTCCCGTACACAATGTGTTAATATAAAATTCTGTAAAACATTTTACATGTAACAGTAATTTTATTAGAAGCCATAAAATGCAAGTTCTTTGATGTCCAGTTACCGGCTTAAATTTACACTAATCAGGGACAAAGGTGTGCTACTATAGAGCATATGCGCATTTACTAATGCACAAACACAAACAAAAATTATGAGACAAGCACCGTTTATGAAACACTTATAAGCACTCTCAGAATACTATAACAAAACTCCAATCTTTTATAAGGTGAAAAATCACGTCTAATTAAATAGTTAGGAAAACGCAAAATCCATTTGAAAACCGATTTTCAGAAATTAGATTCGTCGTTACTTTTCGTCCAAAGAGCATTCGAATTCATTTTTGTAGCCCTGTATATCATCTATATATTTGTGTATATACTACATAGTATACTAAATTTTAATATAGTTGGGAAGCGCATAGCACCGTTGAAAATTCCTCTTGAGCAAATTCTTTCAATAAATGTTAATGTCTTCGAGATTGTTTGTTACACCCTGTATAAGATTTACAGAAGTTAAACACACCATGTAATATGCAAAAAAAAGCGCAATTTAAAAACGCATATCTCGACTGAAAACGTACTTCCAGCCTATTTTTTTTAATTTGACAGTACTGTAACCATTATATTTTTTGAGTCCCTGAATATGAACAATAAATACTAAGCATAGCATCATCAATGATGAGCATTTAGTAGAGTACCTCAGTGATATATATCAGTTTCAATATGTTTGAAATATTATAACACCAATAAAATACACTGTTAACAATTCTCCCTTAAAGGTAGTAGAGTACTGTTGCTATATAATAACGTATTAATTGATACACAGTTAATCCTTTTTAAGAGCATAATATTTTTTTAATTAGGCAACCCGCTTTTCAAATGCGTTGTTGATCACGAAAAAAACAAATATTCGATTATTTTTTACGTAATATTAAAAAGAAAGTATAGAGAAAACAACTCTGTAATCGGATTATGAGTAAGGTTTTTAACATCACGTTTCTCTAATACGATATACTGCATGACAATATATGTTCCGTTATTGATGCTTTTCTCTTAAAACACATTAACCCCCTTACTGACAAGCCCTTGTTAATACGTTCACTAAGCGCCAGGTTTCACTGCAATACAAGCAATATTTAAAGTCATATAATTCTATTGATTTAATGTATTTTTAATACAATGAACAATTATTAATGCTTCCAAGGATTGCATTCATATTCGATATTAAGTTTTTTTATAAAATGTTCAAAGAATCATTTTTTTTTTTTTTTTTTTTTTTTTTTTTTTTTTTTTTTTTTAGCATTTAAAACAAAATGCAGAGAAAACAACATTACAATTTTGCCCTTTTGCAAGACAGTCGGAGGGTTAATGTACTAGTTGTACCTAGGTATACTTTATTTATTGGATAACAATTTAAAAATAAGTTTGAAAATCCCAAGTGTTTTGCTAAATATTTGGAAGATGCATTTAAATATAAAACATGTAGGGTAAAGTGCCCATATTTCGTCCCCTCTCCTAATTTCATTCCCCTTAACTTCTCCGCTTCTGCGAAAGTGACGCCACTTATGACGAAAGGCACAAGGGATGGGTGGTAAAAGGGGTCAGTGTTGAAAGTTTCTTTCGCCAATACACATACATAAATTAAAGACGGCAAATTTCCTATTTTTAGAAGACCTGAGTTCTTATTACGTCGTTTGTAGAACGTTATTTACTGTACTGTAAGTATTTATTTCTTATTCTTTGCATGCATTTTGCGTTGGTAAGATGCTGACAGTAGCATATAGTAAGTTTTAGGACGCTCAGTTCATATTACGGGAACTGAAGATCCGTCATATTGGGAAGAAGCGTGGTTCCAATT
Source organism: Maratus speciosus (assembly GCA_963932465.1). Classification (NCBI taxonomy): domain Eukaryota; kingdom Metazoa; phylum Arthropoda; class Arachnida; order Araneae; family Salticidae; genus Maratus; species Maratus speciosus. The sequence continues at coordinate 95,403,584 of OZ010789.1, read as the reverse complement.
TCGTCCCCTTGCAGTTCTTATTTTTGTCTCGGGGACGAAATTACTAATACTTTTTCATGACTTTTTTTTTTCACTTTTTTCCCCATGTTTGGAGGACTAATGTTTCGTTATGTTATTCTTCCACTGATAATTAGTACATTTCTTTGTGCCTTACTTTAATGTAAATTAAATTACTTACTCATTAAGAAATATATTGATTTAGCTATAAGTTAAGCCTCGGCGTATTGGATTTTTTGAGGGGACGAAATTGGGACCATTTTTTTTCTTTTGTATTTTTAGATGCTTTTGAAAAAACAATTTTTCGAATTCTTAAAAATGTTTGTGCGCTATTTTCCTATGTTTCTATGTGCGTGGGTACTTAGTCTATGTAAAATCCAAATTTGGTAGATTTTCACTGAAAATTACAACTTCCACGGGCCTAAAAGTGACTGGGGGACGATAATAGGGCATCTTACCCTACTTCCGGCATGTACAGTCGTGGAAAAAAAGTAAACACTTCTTACTAACTCAGTAAAAAATTATCGTATAAGAAAGTTATCGTTACCACACGACTGATAACAAACTCTATTTTTAAATGATGTACATGGAATTTGCTGAGGGAACATCTACATATTGAATCAAACCAAAACTTTTTTTTTCATTAGCACTACAGCATATATGAACTCTACACCTTTCTATTAGCCTTAAAACAAAATTTTATGCAATTCGTACAATAAGTTTCCGGGAAATTAATTATTTTATAACGTATTTTAGGGGTTGTATCCAAATTAAAGTTCGGTACTCCACTGTTGACCGAGATAGCCCCCTTCTTGATCAAGGGATCTTAAGTGCCACTCGCTAAGCAGTCATTGAAGACTGGTAGATTACAGGATAGCATAAGAAATATCAAAACATTTTCATAGTCATTTCTATCATAGACGGTCTATTAAACCATCATTTAGCCGTTTTTTAAGCATAATTTGAAAAGTACTTGGAAGAAAAATGGGAAATTTTCGATTTCCACAAAGCAAGACTTAATAAATCTACAATCCATCAAAAGATTGCAGGTTACAATTCATAATTTTTTCGAATATTAATTTCATAATTCATAATGCATAGCATAAAATTATAAAAATTGCAAAATCAACGTATTTATGTTTGAGTATTTTAGTATTATTGCTACACAAAAAAATTGCACATTAGGAGTATAGTTTCAGGAGATAATAATAAAAATATGAAAATATAATTTAACATTAAAAGCACTAAATTTTAAATGTTTATAATTCAAAAACTTATCGTTCAAAGGACTTGAAATTTGGTGTCTAGGCATAGTTTGAACCGAAGATTTGAAATGTCTCGTTAAAATTGGGTATTGCCGTTGAAAAAAATCAAGTTTGGCTTCGTTTTAATATGTAGATATCCCTAGGCAATTTTTATATACATCATTTAAAAGTGTAATTCATTTCGAATCGCTCGGTACCTGTGACTTTCTTCTATAATAATGTGTTGAGGATATAGTAAGGGTAATTACTTTCTTTTTCGACGACTGTACGTACCGGGAGACTTTCCTATTTCTTGTTTTTAATGTTAAACTAATTTTACTGAAACACTCACAGCTAAAAAGAGGGATATATAAGATTCGCACTATTCATCAATGGTGATTTTGGCGATATTACCCCAAGTATCGCGATGTTTGGCTAGAATTTGACGCTGGTGGTTATGACTACGTAGATTTGAGCATACCAGACTTAGAACAATGGTGATAATAATTGAAGAAAATTTGTAAGTCAATACTTTGGAAAAGACTCATAAATTAAGCCTGTTTAGAGAGAAATACCTTATTTTTAATACGTTGTTTCGTAAATGTCCCTCTATTTCCAATATTCGTCAATCGCGATTGTGGCGCTTTCTCCCCAAGTATCGCAATGTTTGGCTAGAATTTGACTCGGGTGATTATGACTGCGTAGGTTTAAGCATATCAGAATTCGAACAATGGTGACAACAATTGAGATTAAGGGGAAAAAACATTTCAAGGTTTTAATTTTTATGTACATCTTTTTTAATCTGAAATCGTTAAGTGAACACAATTTCGAGACAATGTGGCGAAGGAATCTGACCAATGATCTTGTTTGAGACATTGGTATGACCTGTACACTTTTTTAATTACTTCAAATTGGTTTTTAAATACGAGTGATCATAAAAAATGTTTGAAAGTAATGTGCATAAAATGATTTAAGAATTTAATTATCAAGTAAATATTCTTAACTTATATTCCATTTTCGTTTTTAAAGAATTTTAAAATTTTCTTAACGATTTTTATTTAATTATTGAAAGGATATAAGTTTTAATCCGATAGTAGATCATTTAAAAAATTCGTTCTTATTTGAATATAAAAAAACAAAAACAAGTTGGTCTTACAGCTTAGTTATGTGTCATTATAATTCGTAGGATGCATAGTCTTTTAGAAATATTAATTTAATTATGTAAGAAACTTTCGGGTAAGATTCTTTTCCGAGGTGGGAATAAAATTGGGTATTCAAATGACAACAATTAAGATTTATTAAAAATAAACTTCATTTACTGAAATCTAATGACTATAGATATGTAGTGTATTGTTAATGTAATAAATGGCTACAGAAGAATTTTTGAAGACCTCACTAAAATTTCATTATTATGCTTAAGTGTTATATTAAAACAGGATTCAATACACATATCAAATTTTCAACATTTCTTCCTTTTTTATCAAGTACATTTGGTTCAAAAAATCACCCCATATTCATAAAAATAAAGAATGAAACACGTGTTTGATATTTCACAATTAGTATTGCTAAAGTTTAACGCAAACTTATTTTTTGCTTCATTACTAAATAATTAATATAAAAGAGTGATGGTAGAAAATATCAATTTCATATACTATCATTAATATATCATACTGTCTACTTATATAAAATCGAAGTGTAGGAAAATGTACTTAACCATTACGAGGTGATCAGTGTAATCAGTGTATTTAAAACACAAGACTGTTTTTTAACCATTTGCTCTGAGTTTTCTACGCAACCGATTTTGATAATTATTATTATTTTTTTTTTTTGAAAGGCTGTAAAAATATTTCCATTTTTGTTTTTAATTTTAATTTTAAAAGTGTTTTGTAAATTTCTTCAAAAGGGTGGCAATCGATTTACTACCATTATTTCAGATGAAAGAGAAATAATAAAAAATATTCAGACACATGTCTTTTTGAATGTATTTTTCCATTTGCAAGTTATTTAAGGTAAAAAAAAAATGCACGTGTACTTTATTTTTATGACTAACTTCATATTTATTGCGATACTTCGAGAATATTGTTTATTGGGTTTATTTTTTCTTTCTCATTAGGACTTTATTAGTTTTTTTCATTCTAATTAAATAGAAAATATATTTTTATTTGAATATACTATGGTTCAGCGTACGAGTGCGTATCTAAAGTATCCTTTAAAAGTTTGCGTCAGCGGCGTTATGGTTAGCTTGAAATGCATTTCTATATTAAAAGACTACGGAGAAACATTTACAATATTGTGTCAACATCACGTAATTTTTACTGATTTATCATTCCTTAATTCTAAAAACTAGAATCGGAACGTTTATGGATCGTTATACTATTTCAGAAATTGAATATTTATTTCTAAAACTATCCTCTTCATTTCTATTTTAAGAAATCATGTGTTATGTTTTAAAATGTACGATACAAACAATATAAATTTCTACAATTCTACAATAGAAACCTTTCAAAAATGAAATCTTCATGCTGTTAGTTTGTATGAAGTCTTATAAAAGTGAAGCTGTTAGTTTGTATGAAGTCTTATAAAAGTGAAGCACGCATCAACATTCCGTCATTTTAGACGGGTGTGATATATTAGTAACAAATATATGATAATTGTAAAAAGAATATGATGCTGAATGTAAAGACGTGTCCTGTGCATATGACGTGCCTTAAAATTTGAATAAATGTATTTAATTTCCTAAAACCTAAATTTAAAGAAAGGATACTTAAAAATTATTTAAATTATTCTAAAGAAATAGGCATATTTAGGTATTCTCAAAGTTTTTATTCTTCGTATAACTGCCTGTAATATGACAGTTTTAAAGATAAACAGCTTCACTAAAGTTTGACATTTTAAAGGTACTTAAAAATTTAACTGCAATATCTATGTAAATAAAAAAATCTTCCCTTTGCTTTAAAACACTTAAACATGAAAAGCGTTCTCCGCAAATTGGAATAGAAAACTCTGTTTATGAATATAAAATTGAACTCAAAAGACTGTACCTATTATCATTGTGCGTTTAAATTATTTTAGCAAACATACTTGAAAACATTTTATTCTAGATTGAAAAGGAATTTTCTTCCGTTTTTGTTAAAATTTTGGAACTATTTTCTTTACATTCTCCGTTTAAAACCCCTAAAGAATAGAATTACATGAGCGTAATTTATTTGCATGAGCTTGGGAGATGAAGTAGCACGAAAAAGTATTTTAACTATTTCTGACTTAGTATTATTTTTTCTAAAGGCAATGAAGTAGGGTTTATTTCACAGTAAAGACATTCCTCGTTATTTTCATAACTTCCTCTGTAAATTGTAGTTGAAATCTAGGTTAATGAATGTAAAACGCACACATATGCACACACAAAAAAGAATAATTTCGTTTTGATCACCGAATGTGTAGATTGCTTTGAAAATTGTTTTCCAAAACACTTAATTCAAGTTTATGAAGGAATTTAATTCCAAGTTACATTTTTAACAAATAAAAAATGCATTTTTAATTTCTCCGTACAGGTTAAAATTAGATAAGCTTTTCTTGAGCATGTAATAGAACACGAAAAACTATTATCAATATTTTAGATTCATTATCCATATTTCTAAATAAAATTAATTTCTCATTATTAATAGCCCAATAAGTATAATCCTGGTCCTTTTTTAGTCAATGGTAATTTAAATTTCTGTTTAGAAGATGCCAAATAATTTGCCACACAATAACACCTTGTCGTGTAGAACACTGCATGTTTAAAGCGTTTATAGGTAACTGATTTTCCAAAATCTTTTATTCCAGCTGGTGTACGTCGATGTTGTTTTTGTTAACAGTTAAGGATGTTTCTAATGCATCGACCTTTAAAGAGTAGAATTATACATCAAGTAATTCGTTTTGTTCAGTAGAAGTAAGGGAATGGTTATTTTAAGTAAGGAAGATATATGTACCTATGGCAGCTGTCTTTACATTAAAAAATATCTCTAATTAAGATTTACCTTTTATCTGAATGAATTGCAACATCGGTTTTTTCTAATTACAGCATTTTGAATTTCATAAGAAAAACGGTCTAGAAATTAAACGTGGAAAAATATTTTGCAATCCCACAAGTACACTTTTGTACCTAGGTGGTTTTATTATTTCACAAACATAAGTAAAATATTTTCTTCGAACTACAATATCTCGTTTAAATTGTTATCTGAAGTCTTAAATGCTATAAGAAATATTCATCTATGGATGGGTAATTTTTAATGCAACCCATTTTGTCTGAAATCAACTAATGTTAAGAAAAAGAAACAACGTATAAGGGCACAAATAAAATGTGTTTAAAAGCATACATCTGTTTCAAAACCTTTAAGGTTTCCTCATCAGTGCTTAAAATAAAAGTTAAATTAAAACTAAAACATTGTGTAAAAAGGAGGAAGGTGGACAGAGAGTCAGAAAAGCGTACCTTTCAGCTCTACTGCCAACGGTGAAATGCGACATACGGCTGACAAACAGCTACGGATTTGATCTCACGCGCATATTCAGGGAGACCAATCAAAATCACCCAATTGCTCTGTAAGAGTCCAAACTTAGAAGGAGAAAAAGGGGGGGGGGAGGGAGTGGAGAGAATTATAGAAAATTAAACCATATCTTTGAAAAATTGGGCTTACTGAATAAATCGTTAACTAAACTGTTTGAATTTTTCCATATGTGATAAGCTTCCCAGAAGTCCAGATCATAGATTGAAGTACATTTCTGTATTATGGAGGCTTCGGAAAATTTAAAATTATGGTTGTTGGACCAGCAGTGGTTGTCAATAGCGGAACGTTTAATATCACAATTTTTAACACAAGTTTTATGTTTCCCCAAACAGATCTTAAAGCACGCTTCGTTTGACCAATGTACATTTTGTTACATTCGCAAGATATCCTGTAAATACCCCAATTTGAAAAACTATCAATTGGATGTTTCAGATTTGTGAATTGAATTTTATTAAAAGGAGTATAAACTACTTTAAAGTCAAATTATGACAAGATTTTAGAAATTTGATGGCTTATTTTCGGAAAATATATGAGTATAATTAAATTTTCATTACCGACAGTATTAGCCCTGGATTTTGTATGTTTACTTAGTTTGTTATGAATGGAATCGACGATTTCAGCTGTAAAACCTCGATCAATGGCAATGGATTTAATGTAGTCTAATTCTGTTTTTAGTAAACTGTCGGAAGAACAAATATTTAAAGCCCTGTAAACATAACGGTTAAAGGCAGCCAACTTTTGATTTGGTGGATGGGATGAAAGGCGATGTGGGGCTAAGGATACTGCGAATGGTTTACGGTAAACAGTAGTGTGAAACAAATTATTTTCGCGGAAAACCATAACATCAAGAAAGGGCAAACGACTGTTATTTTCGAGTTCGAAAGTGAACTGAATATGTTCATCTATAGAATTCATAATATCGAGAATATTAGTAAGATTAAGATAATCAGAGTTCAATAATGAAAAGCAGTCATCGACATAGCGGATGTAAAATGGAAAGGATAATATCTTGAAAAGGTTTGATTCATAATAGTGCATGTAAATATCACTGAGGATGGGGCTGAGGGGGGAGCCAATGGACAAACCATCAGTCATGCAATAAAAATTACCATTAAAAATGAATGTGTTTTGCGATAAACAAATGCTAGTACGATGTATAAGCTCATCAATTTCGTAATATGAATAATGAAAATCATGTAGGCATAATTTAAGACAATTTAAAGCACCTTGAACCGGTACGTTAGTAAATAGTGATTTAACGTCGAATGAAACCATACTATTGTTTTGAGTACCACTGAAGCTACGAAGCTTATTAACAAACTCATAAGAATTCCTGCAAGTGTAGATATTGTTAGAGAGCAGGGGGGAGAAAATAGAGGTCAGATATTTCGCTAATTTATAGGAAGAGGTTCCAATGTTCGAAACTATTGGTCTGAAAGGAATGCCTTGTTTATGGACTTTTGGGAGCGTATAAAATCTTGCGCAGTGTGACACTGAAGGAATGAGGGATAATTTAACGTTGTTGGAAATGAGAAGAGAGTGTTCGATAGCCGATTTTATAGCTTTCAATTCTTTTTGAGAAGGATCAGATTTAATCTTTTTATAAGGACCCTCGTCTATCAAATCTTGTGTTTTGAATAAGTAATCAGACTTGTCCATAACAACAATTTGGCCACCCTTATCAGCCTTGCTGATAACTATGTCAGTATTAGATTTCAGATTTTTTATGCAACTCGATGCAGCTTTGCTGATATTGGATTTAGGATCTCCTTCTAAGTTTGTACTCTTCCAGAGCAATTGGGTGATTTTGATTGGTCTCCCTGAATATGCGCGTGAGATCAACTCCGTAGCTGTTTGTCAGCCGTATGTCGCATTTCACTTTTGGCAGTAGAGCTGAAAGGTACGCTTTTTTGACTCTCTGTCCACCTCCCCCCCTTTTACACAATGTTTTAGTTTTAATTTAACTTTTATTTTAAGCACTGATGAGGAAACCTTAGAGGTTTTGAAACAGCTGTATGCTTTTAAACACATTTTATTTGTGCCCTTATACGTTGTTTCTTTTTCTTAATATATTGGCACAAAGTACAATACTTCCCTACTTTTTATGTCAACTAATGTTGTATTTAAGAGAACATGGTTTAAATGTACTTATATCCATAGCTTAAGATGGAAATTGCAATTTTTAATTCAGAATATGTAACAAAATATTTTCATTCATGTATAAAGCTAGAATTTTAAAACGTCGATAATTTAAATATTTTATGTATGGTGGTTTGGGGATTTGTTAATTGGCGAGGTATTTTTTTTAATATTATAATCTAATGCAGTTTTAAACATACTTTAATCAAGTGATATATTTACTGTTGTTCTACCTGATGACGATTGTTTATTTTATGAAAATATTTGAAATTTTTTATATTATTATTATTGCTCTTTTAGCATATAAATTCAAAAATTTCAAGGATGGCCATGAGTACAACAACGAACATTGATATTCCTGTATCTATGGCTATTCACAATGCATGTACGCTGCTTCTGATAAGAAGTAAATACTATAAGCACGTATTCAGATTAGTTTAATGTATTTTAAAGTGGTTAGTAGGTCAGTATTTGAGCGTTAAACAAATACTGTCTCAGGGTACAAAAATTGCCATTGTGTCAGTCTTTAAAGACTATTTCTCGAGATAATGGTGAAAAAGTAATTTCAAGCTATATGCTATTTTATTATGAAACTTCATTTTTTTAGATCTTAGTATGATTATTGCTGTGGAAATTCTGTTAGTTCAAGTATGGTATATTTAGTGTTCATGTTTCTAATGATAATAATGAAAAGATCTTTAAATTATAGAAACTTTCTGTTTTCTACTTTGTAATTTTAAATGTCTGCTGTTGAGTGGTAATTGCTATTTCAACTGTTACATCTAAACTTAACAAACCAACTTTGAAATTTTTTCTTGTATTGCCATTGCTTGCCAAGATATGTAACTGTGAAATGTTGTAAAGTTCTAATTTTCGCAACAACGATATTCTAGATTCTTCGATACTTAAAAATGTAATATAAACATATAATCTCTAATGTCACAAATCGACCAATTAGATTTTACCTCTTTTACTGCAGTAAGATCAAAGAACAACTACCCATCTATGTTTGTTTCCTTAAATTTGAAGGTGTTATATATTTAATTAAACAATATCTCACTGTAAATAAGGGCGAAGAACCAAATTTGAATTGTAAAGCTGAAATATTCAGCAAATACACTATAATACATATGCTTATCGAAAAAAAGTGGGAAGCTTGCGACAGTAGTCTTGGTGAAAAGCAACAAAATATTTAGAGAAAAAATTCTAGAAAACCTCAATTATGTACTGAAAGTTGAAGAAAATACTTTGATTTTTTTGCGGTTTTTAATTATAGTGTTTCTAGGATTTAAATATACATTTTTATCTTTATTTGATATATACTTGTATAAGTCTTTATATAAATGTATTTGTGTTGCTTTTTCTCAAATTTGTAAATTTTTTTTACATAAAACACACCATCATCAATTTGTCAATAATCGCTTTTGTGATAGATTTCGTATGAAATACTACCTATTGCAGTCTAAACTATGTTGGAATTTCTGTAAACGTTTTGCACATTTACACTGATCATGATCCCTAGAACCCAAAACTAACCTCAGAGAAAAACTTTATACATATATATATATGTGACCTGTGGCAACAGTCTATAAGAGACGACGGCAGCGCCACAAGTTGGCGTAGAAGAATACCTTTTTAGAACATTCGACAGACGCGGGAAAAGAAGGTAAAAGAGGTGGTGGCAAAAACACCGAACTCTCAACGATTTTTCATTAAGACGCATTAAGACGAATGAGTGTTTAATTTCATTAATGTTCTACTAAATTGTAATTGTATATAGTGTAAATAGTTCATTTAATATATTTAATTCTTAAAGTTAGCAAGTGTTATTATTCGAGTATGAGCCTCCTTTTCCCCGTCACATGGGGGATTGAGCCGGGATTGGATTATTTTTGTTTTCAATTCTCTACCCTAGACAAGACAAGTATCATTTTTATAACGACGCCAAAATTCTTTCAGAAAGTAAGCCGGAGCTGTAAATTTATAAAGATCATGTCGTGTGTGAAGAATACAATTTTTTTTTCTACAGCTTTGGCGACTGGCCAACTCTTCAGTTATTTTGAAATAACTGCAGCAATATATTATTCCAAACTGGAAATAAATTGATTCATCTTTTTTCAACGACAGAAATTAGTGGGTGAGTACTGTTTACTGTTTTTTTTCTTTTCATCATGATTTTAAATGACATTCCAGTCATCGCTTTTGCATTGAAAAACGAAAAGACGAATCGAATAAAATTATTCCATAAACTTTTGTTTTCATCTGAAGGCGATCGTTTAAATCGATCGCGAATAAGAGTATCCACTGCAGTCGATATGATGAAGCCGTGGTCAACCACGTAAAATTTGACATTCAAAGTGTTTTTCTTCTTCTTTTCTTCCTTTCCGTTACTGTACATATTGTGTGGTGCTTCAAGAATATGAGATAAAAAATCAAGAATTCGTCCTTCTACAAAATATTTTCTTTTGTGTGTTTCTTCTTTTTTTCATCACCTGTGTTTACATCAAGAATAATTTTAACAAATAGTTAAAATTTTGTTTGTGAAATATGTGTTTGTGAAATATTGTGATTCAACTATCCCCGAGATGTCATTTTTTTTTTCTTCAGTGCTGCTGCTGAAAATTGTGTTCCGTAAAGTATTGTGGTTTTTTTTTTCTGTGAACTACAAAGACATTTTTTTTTTTTACTTTTTTGTGCTTTGCATAAAGAACTTTAGAACTGTGGACAGCTCCATTTTTTTTTGTTATATGAACATTCTGTGACTTTATTTGATTACAGGCTTTGATTACAGATTTTTTCTGCATGAAGTTTCATTTTTTTTTTTTTTTTTTTAAGGAAGAAGACGATTAGAAGATGCCGATTTGTGTTTTTTTTTCTCTTTCTGTTTTTCAGACGTACCACTTTAAGACGTATATAGGTGGGTATATTTTTTTTTATTACATTTAAGACGAGTACCATTTAAGACGGGTACGATTTAAGACGAGTACCATTTAAGACGGGTACGATTTAAGACGAGTACCATTTAAGACGAGTACCATTTAAGACGGGTACGATTTAAGACGAGTACCATTTAAGACGGGTACGATTTAAGACGAGTACCATTTAAGACGGGTACGATTTAAGACGAGTACCATTTAAGACGAGATGGAAGACGAAATGCCAACCGGCATTGACGACGATTTTCATTTTTTCTCTCTTTATTATTTTTTTTTCTCTGTTTTATTCTGTGTATTTTTTTTTTAAAGATATGTTATTTTTTTTAAGTTTGTGTTTAAGTGTATGGTGCGCACGAGGTCGTGCGTATCAGGATGGACGAGTGTGATCTGTGGCAACAGTCTGTAAGAGACGACGGCAGCGCCACGAGTCGGCGTAGAAGAATACCTTTTTAGATCATTCGACAGACGCGGGAAAAGAAGGTAAAAGAGCTGGTGGCAAAAACACCGAGCTCTCAACGACGTTTCATTAAGACGCATTAAGACGAATGAGTGTTTAATTTCATTAATGTTCTACTAAATTGTAATTGTATATAGTGTAAATAGTTCATTTAATATATTTAATTCTTAAAGTTAGCAAGTGTTATTATTCGAGTATGAGTCTCCTTTTCCCCGTCACACACACACACATATATATATATCACTTTTTTATGGACACGGTAACTTCCATAATTCTGCACAAATCTCTTCCAAACTGACATATAAAATCGAGGGGAATAAAATCTCGGCAAAGTTTGTTAATGGAAAAAATCGGGAAAAAAGGGGGTGGAAATAGGAAGGTGTTTTGTGAAAACCGAAAAACCCCATGAGTTCTTAGTTATAATACATATCGAATCAGTTGAAAGTTATTATTACTTTTTAAAATATGGCCAACAATTTATGTATAAATTTTATTTATGATAAAATAAAAAATAGACTCAAGGGGCGAAAAAAATCGGGTTTTGGAGAGAATAAAATTAATATCTTCGTCAATTCTCAAGATATCAAGTCCAATTAAATTTATTGTAGATCTTCTTAATATTATCTGCTACTGTTATATGGATAAGTTTTTGATGGGACCAATTAGTACCGCAAACAATAAAAATAATAACAAAAAAGGGGTATGGTTGAAGAGGAAAAAAATCTATAAAATCAGCATAATTTTTTTTTTATATATCGTCTTAATATTATCTACAACTTTTACGTTGGCAAGTTTTGATAGGACCAATTCTTACAGCAAAAACAGATAAAAAATACATAGCGGTTGAAGAAAAAAAATCATCGTATTAACGGTGCATTCAAAATCAAACTGGTTATCTTCTGATTCATTTTTAAATTAATTTTTGCTCTCAAATGTATCCATTTGGTAGGTTTTCTTATTCAGAAATTATATAATGTACCGTGATGGTTGATTTATTTTTATGGAGGCGGAATAAATTTTTAAAAAGGACGTCAAAGTAGGCATTTTGAACAGAATTTCCCGAAGCGATTGTGTTGAAAACGAAAAATATTGTCCTACTGAGAAAACAAATGTTTATAAATCAAGTTCTAATTAATTGAACGAAAAATAAGAAAAGCAGGATGCTTATAAATCTCTTTAAAAATCACGCCAGCAAGTTTTACGTTTTTCTTTTAAAAATGAATCTGAAAATGTATGAGAAAATTTCGAGTTGTTGAACATAGAAAAGTATTTTTTTTTAAATACCGCTTTAACATGGTTCTGATAAAACCAGCTCTTATATAAAAATGAAATTAAAAACTCGTCAAAAGTGGCCAGATAAAATTGATAAAGTGGGTTTATCTCTAATGATGATTTAGTTTTTGTTCTTGAAATTAACACTTAACTTTAAAATCTACCTGCGCCTGTAATCCGAGACGGCGGGAATTTTTTAGTGATGAAATGATCTTTTACAAGGCATGTAAAAGTAATATAAGTAAGATTTCCCCTCTGTTTTTAATAATTTAGTTGATTTTAAATGTACAATTAAGTTGCTTTCCTTAATGATCTTGTTAGTAAAAAAGCAAAACATTTTTAACAAACTTTGACTAGGGCGTAGATTCTGATTAATGACCAATGACTGGCTAATATCGTTTAGATGTATATATTATAAAACTAATTCTTGATACGTTATATGATGACTATTTTATTAGCATAATTTTATTTCTTAATTCATTTTGAAAACTTTTTTCAATATACATTGCCACTTAATATCAACAGTTAAAAAAAATAAAGCATGTTTTAACCTTTTCGAATACGCTGTATAAGAAGCTGCGGCTCGAAACTGAGTTCTTGGGAACCCATGTTCTGCATAATTATTTAAATTTCAAGTGAAATACAAGTTTATTAGCTAGCGTCCTGTAAAAAATGTATATTTTCAACAATAAAAGTTCTTTTCTCTACTAATTTTCATAAATACGCAAAAGCTTTCTCTAAAAATTAGAATTGAAATTAAATTTAAAAGATATTCTAAAAATACATAGTATTTGCACTATCATTACTCGATGGTGTTTAAGATGTTTTAGTAAACGTTATTCTAAAACTTATTATTCACCCCTGTAAAAGAATTCTCTTCCAGATCGTGCCCGGTTTTAAATAGAAATATTTGCTTTACATTTTCTTTTTAAACACTTCAAATAATAGAATTGAGTAAGAGTACTTCTTTTTTGTTTGAACATGATGCAACTAGACTAAGGCCGAAGCTATTTCAATTTGTATTGTCGAGTATGAGAAACAAAAACATGTATGCAAAGATATTACTGCAAAACCATATATGGGACATTTTCACAATCTTTTGACTTTCATGTCCCTGAATAATATTTTTTTATTTAATACCCTTTTTTGTGTGTTTTTTTTATTTCATATACTTGGGAACATCCCAATGCATGATTGCACAACAATATTAACGAGATAAATAAGTTTTGGACGATGTTGGGGGTCCAAACATATGGAAAACTCATCTACCGCCCCGTATCCGTGATGCTGATTTTGAAGTTTGGAGCTGTCTGGATAAAATTGTTTCAATAAAAATAATTCGATGTAATTTTTTCTGAAACTGGAACTATAGTTTTATATAAATATGTATCTAAAAATTAACCTGCACACATTTTTAGGGTTGATATTATTTTTGGAACTCTGTCCCTGGGTTTTAGATTTTTTACCATCCTTCTTCTAAAATGATACAGAAAATCACTTCAGATGCAGCGACAGAATTTTTTTCAAGTTTTTGCTCATGCAGAAGTATGCTAGAGAAAGAATATCTGAAATTCTTTGACAGGAAATTTACTGCAGAATATAAATCAGCATTTAAATATCAATTTCAAGCACCGTGGCTTTATTGGAGTCTTACCGTCCCCAAGGTTTATTCCTGCACTTTTCGAGGTAAATAAATAAAAAAAATAATTTAATCCAATGATAACAACTGTTTTTAAAAATCAATGAACATTGTGGCTATCACTTAGTCTTAACATGATTTTTCTAAAAATAGGTGGTAATTTTCCTTACCATTCCATCCTTACCGTCCCTTTTTTTTACCATTTCGTCCCTTTTTTTTATCATTTCGTCCCATTTTTTACCTTACCGTCCCTTCTTTAACACCCCTTTAAGACAATATTATACAAAAATTCTGTATTAAAAGTAGTACATTTGTATTATTTCTTATTTGAATGTCCTGTGGGTACTATGCAAATTCATTATAAGTAAAAATTTAGAAGAAAATAAAAAGTTATAGGGGTAAAATTGTCAGGAAAAATTGAACTCGCAAGTTTAACTTAAACCTCAGTTAAATAAAAAAAAATTTCGCTGCTCACCATTTTTTCTTTATTTTGAATCATTAAGGCATTCGTCTATCAGATTAAAATGTTATTTTAGCAAGTTTAATTTCGCCAGATTTTTTCCCCAAAAGTCAAAAGATTGTGAGAATGGCCCATATATACCAAAGGTAATTTTCAGACTGAATTAAAATAATGTGTTTTGGGGAATAAATTGATAAAATTATTTTTTAGCCCAGATCCAGAGCAATTTAAATTTGCACATGGAATCAATTACTTAAAAATGCGGCTTACATTTGCTAAGTGGGTTCTTCAAAACTGCTTTTAAATATTGAAATAGCGAAAACGAAAGCAAGGAATTTCTGTTGATTTATTTATCAGTCGCTACAGCTGCTACATGATTTTTTTTCTAAAGTTAATATGCAATTTCAAATAAAGGTATAATTATATAGCTTTGAGACGGTGTACTTTTAAAACGTCTTTTAAATGTAGAAAAAATTCTGCACCTCTAGCGTTAATACATATGAATAGTTGTAACAATTATTTTCTATTTTTTCCTTGTAACAACATATTTATTTGAATATTCAAAATAAATTTCATGATTCAAGAGAGAATTTTTACGCAAAAATAGTTCATTATAAAAACATTAATAAATAATAATTGATAATTCCACTATCCAACGAAATCAAAATATGAAAGTGTTTCAAACGTTTATTCTTTGTTGTCCGTGCTTCGTGTGACGTTTTGTGACGTTAAAACAAAACATACCACGTCTTTCTCCGTTATCTGGGGAGCATTACCTCATCTGAGTCGCGTTACTTTAGAATTACCGAAATTAGGAAGTCACCATCATGTATTCTCAGCTTGTTTATTATCTCTATATATTTATATGACTACTTGTCTATTTATTTAAAAGGTTTCTTTAACCAAACTTACCAAAAATCTTTTAAAAAAATCATAAAAGTATTTGTACTGTTACACAGCATATTATTTAAGAAAATAAAAGCACAACGATGAAACAAGAGCTTATACTTATTTTTCTCTTGAATATGTTGATATATTCTTTATTTTTTAAAATTATAAAAATTACCATTCTTACGATTTCTATGATTTTCATTTTAATTAGTGTAAGATGAAATATCACAGTGTTTAAATCATATTATTTTTTTTTCTTTTGGCCTTACACATCGATGTTATTTAAACTTAAATTCATATTTATTTTTGCGCGACCGATTTTGTTTCAGCCGTACATCGGCAAATTTCCTCCGTTTCATCGCGCTCTGAACTGAGATCCTTCTCCATTCCGGTCTGCACGTATTGTGATGACGTCATCGGAGCACCGTCTCTCGCGACGTAAGCATTGAGTGGATGTCGACCTTTCGGAGGCGGGTCTAATTCCCGATCGTAGAGCAAATAAAAATAAAAGTTTTATAAATGTATTCTTTCGGATTTGCTTATTAAGTTACTACCTATTTTTTTAAATTCTGTAATAGATTTAAATCTTTCTTTCCCGATACTTGTGTAGTCCCCGTTTCTTACTGTAAATTAAAAATTTCGTTAATTTTAAATCAGAGTATGTTTTGTTGGTGATTTTAAAAAGATCGCGGGGTCCGGTGAAAAACTTTTTCGAAAATGATGTCTGCGATTTCAATAGCTCCCGTTAAATTTATTTTTCTGATGTCGTGGAAAAGATTTTAATTATGTTTTTTATTAAATACTAAATTTAATTTACGCTGCTCTTTAATTTTTAAAGAAATATCTTCAAGTGGAGTAGATTATTTTTTTGGCAATAATTAATTTATGAACGGTGACCAACGGGAGGCCTTTTCTTCTCTTCAAAAAAAAAAGATGGAAAAAAGTTTTTAATTTATACTGTTGTTAAGTCTCCTCTTCATTTCATTATAGACATCCGATCTAAGTAAGAACTTTCTTTTCTTTAATTTTTTTACAATTACATGATTGTAAGGAACCAAATGAATATTGCAATATACAACGCAATTTACTTTAAAAGAACTTCATGATTAATTTTCCTTTGATTAACTATTCAATATAAATATTAATACCACATTTTAATTAATAATACCACATTTAATATTAGTAATATCACAATTAGTTTTGCAGCAATGATTTCTGTGTGGCATCTCTGTTTAGATGTAATGTAGGTTTCACAAAATAACACATTTCGCCCATTCCTTATCCCATTCTTTTTAAAAATATGTATTTTCTCATGATATATGCAACAATACCTTCATTCAATTTTTCACAAGCTAAGGGCTAGCATAATTTCTTACTTACTATACACAAATTCAGAGTTTAATCCTTTATCTACTGCATTATGATCTACTGCATTTTTTTCATGTAACTTTTTTTTTTCAGTTACTACAAGGAAAATTAAAGGATAAACATAAAAAAAGAATACTCACCCGTGAGAAATATAAATCCTTAGAGGTAATTAATTAAAGTGGTACTTTAAAGTACCGTCAGTACACTATGACTAAAATGTTATCGTAACAAGAAACCACAAGGTATTTCAAATGGCACCAGAATTGTGGTAAAATATTTCCGATTTAATAAGTATGTGAAATATAGCCTTTTTCTTATTTACAAATAAATGCTGTGGAAAATTCCGGTGCCAATCGTTTATTTCAATACGTTAGCATTGGAATTACTTTTTCCAGAAAGGGTATTTTTTTTTTTTTTTTAGGTTTCGATCTTGTTATCAGTCCTTTAGTAATGCGACGAAGTCTATATTCCAGGGACAACATGCTCTCTAGCATCTCCACATATGCAATATATTAATTCACAGAGGGCATTTCTAGTATAGCAAAAAAGAGCCGGTGCCGCAACTTTTACGGTTTCCTGTAGAAAATAATAATGAAACAGAAAAGAAATACTAGGAAAATTATTACTACACCACATTTTAGTAATTACATTTCAAAGCAGATAAAAACGATGGATACCCGTAAGGCATGGTGACGTCACGGCGACGTCGTTGTGAAGTCACACTGTGACTTTGTGACCGTCGATGTGACGTCACGTGACGTCGATGTGACGTCATAGTGACTAGAATGCGAGGTCGTTATGGCCGTTTTAGAGGTCGTTTGTGACGTCACATTGTGACCACTCTGTGAAGTCACAGTGTGACTAATTTGTGAAAAGTGTGACATTTGTGACTACTTTGGCATTAATTTTGTGACGAACATGTGACGAAAGCGACAATGCTTTGAAGTCACATTGTGACCAATATGTGTCATTAGTGACGAACTTGTCATAAACACTGTGATGATTTCAAATGAAAATCAAATTTCAAATTAATTTCTTGAAAGGCGCAAAGGCCAACCTAGTGAAAATGATTCCATGCCGGGACTCGAACCCAGGCCATCAATATAACGCACTGACATTCTACCGACTAAATCACACGGAACGATATCCAGCCTGGAAAATTTCACACAATTACATGTTGGCAAGGCTACAAAAGCAGCACAAGATGGGATATTTATCGTGAGCCACCAACATGGAATAAACAGGAAACTTAATTCAATCTAGCATCGATTGAATCTATATTAATACTTGGAAATTTTTACAGGGAGAACCATTTGCCTTCCATACAATATTTCAAATGAAAATCAAATTTCAAATTAATTGCTTAAAAGGCAATTTTAATTTGAAATTTGATTTTCATTTGAAATACTGTATGCAAGGCGAATGTTTCTCTCAGGAAAAATTTCCAAGCATAAATATAGTTTCAATCGATGCTGGATTTAATTAAGTTTCGTGTTTGCCCCATGACGGTGGCTCAGTATAAATATTCCATCTTGTGCTGCGTTTGTGTCCTTGCCAACATGTAATAGCGAGAAATTTTCCAGGCTGAGTGTCGTTCCATGTGGTTTAGTCTGTAGAATGTTAGCGCGCTATGCTGATGGCACGGGTTCGAGTCCCGGCATGGACTCTTTTCACTAGGTTGGCCTTTGCGCATTTTAAGCAATTAATTTGAAATTTGATTTTCATTTGAAATATTGTATGCAAACCGAATATTTCTTTGTGGAAAAATTTCCAAGTATTAATATTGTGATGAAATTTAAAATTTCCAATTTTAAAATAAAGTTTTGTTTGAGATATAAAATCGTATCTTTTTACGTACTTTTTAGCAAAATATAGCTATTTTGGAGTCCTATTCTTCTAAAATAGTTTTAATTTTTCCACTTAAAAAACAATGTTTGTCAACTGACATCTTTTTTTATTAAGTTCTAAGCTTGATCTTGAGTTCAAACTTGATATTAAGAATGTATAAGATTTTAAGGTGTTGTGGTTGTCATTAATCTTTGCTTTATTAAATACGACGTAAGTCATGTTTATTTAAATTTTTTATTTCCGTGTAAATTGTATTTTGTGAATATGAGCTTAAATATATTTGGTATGTTCTATAGGAAAAGACTGATCTGGGAAATAGAAAAAACAAGTAAGAAAAATCATGCGTTAAGCATAGATTATAAAACACTTTCCAACACTTCCCGAATGCTTTAAAAAAACTTCGTTATTTAGGGAAATAAGGTAAATAAGAGAACTAAGTAAACATTTCAGAAAACGCATGAAACATTTGAAAAACTCATTTCCGCAGTTACTGTCCATAGCTAAATAGGTTTTCCAATTCTTTTGAACAGCCCTGTATTTGATCTGTAGGTTGATATATATATATTATATAATGGGATAATTTAGTTTAGCAAGAAAACGCATAACAGGTTGAAACTCTCTTTCAGCAATTTATACTAATATATGGAAACATACTTTAATACTTTTGTACAACCCTGTAGTTGGCCTAGAACCTTCATTACACGCCACCGTTTAGTTAAAATTTAATTCAAACTAAAACACACTTAAAACAGCTGAAATCACATTTCCAGAAATTATAATTTATAGACGGCCATGTATCCAATTCTTTGCATGACCCTGTATACCATTTTATCTATATTATACAACAGTAAATTAAATTCAGTTCAGCGTAAAAATGCACAACTCATTTAAAAACCACCTTTAAGTAACTTGCGCTCATACCCAGCATTACTTGCGAATACTTTTGTGTAGCCCTGTATATGAATTATAGCATTTATATACACCATATACTATGCATAAATATAGTGAATCATAAAAGCGCATATCATAATTAAAAATGCATTTCCAGCAATCATCACAAATGAACAGTACTTCGGATACAATATAGTATCTGAACTATATTGTGTGTGCCTGTAAATGCTATATACACTTCATATTCTACATGAAAAAATTATAGTATGTAAACCTTAGCGACGTATATCATTTTCATTATATATGAAATAGATTAACATAATTAAAGTGCGCCGCAAACAATTCCCTCCACCGCTATATCATTATGTATTGGAATTTCTTTTTAGCCCTATAAATGAACAATAACTATTCTTTGCATCTCGTATTCTTCAGAATGCATATTGTAGTACGTTTCATAAATGCATATCAATTTTTTTCTGTATGAAAACGTGTAAAATCATGAAAAAACCTTTGAAACGATTTTTTCCCATAGGCCGTAATGTAACGGAATAATTTTGACTGTACCTGTAAATGAACTAAACATGCTACAAACGTCGTTACACATAGGGACCGTGCTATAGTAAAGGTCAATAACATCTAAAAATTTCAGAGCAATCGGAGTATATTTACGAGAGTTAGAGCGCGGACAGACGGCTAGACAAACCAAAGTCATAAACACTTTTCAACTTTGTTGAAAGGTGTTAAAAAGGAAATATAAAAGTAAAATAAATGATTGAAAGGAAATATAAAAGTAAAATAATGAACTTTAAAAAATATATACTAAAGCAGTTTAATCTATAAGCTTTCTATCAGGCATGAAAAACACTTTATTTCAATGCTTAAATATAATATTTTATTTTTTAAGGGTGTATTTCAATCCAAACTGCTTATTTTCTGATTCATTTTTAAATTCCTTTTTGTTCTCAAACGCATCAAACTGAAAAATTCTCTTATTTAGAAACTACCTAATGTGCCGTGCTTCTCGATTTTTTGATAAATGCAGAAAATATTACAAAAAATGCTGTCAAAGTAGGCGCTTTGAACCGAATTTTTCACAGCGGAAGATCTGGGAATGAAAAAAAAAAAAAGGTCTTACTGAGAAAATAATTATTTAAAACTTAAATTCTAATGAATTGAGGGGAAAATGAAATCACACGGCCTCTTAAACATCTCTTCAAAAATCACCTCAGCAAGTTTCATGTTTTTACTTTTAAAAATGAGTCTGATAATGTCTCAGAAAATATCGAGCTGTTGAAGTGGAAAATATTTTTTCGAATACACCTTTAATGCCAATATTTATGTGTATCGAAAACGTAGAAAATGAGTTTACAATCGAAGAAAATTTAATAACTGATTCTGAATGTCTATAATTAAATGTTTGATTAAAATCGCAAATAGAAAAAAATGCTTACATACAATTAAAAATAAATAAATAAATCCACCAATTTGAAAAACACTAAAAATAATAATTAGTATTTTTAATTGTACTATTAAACAACAACTAACTACAATAGATGAATTAAATGCATTATTAGATTTAGCAATTTCTCAAAAATCTTTCCATGTGTTATAAGGAATTCCTATTATTTTATAATTTTGGCAAATGTTAAATCTGAAAACATTGGTATGAAGATTCAGGATTTTAAATAATAATTTAAAATATTATTAGCAAAAAAAAAAAAAAAATCTTTCAAAAGTTACGCTATTATAATATGTAAAAACACATTTTCCCACTATAATGTTAATTTCTAAACTGAAACAGTTTCGTAATATCATACTATTCGAATATAATATTTAACTCCAAAACAATAATGACGATAAATACTGTTATATGAGTGTTAATAATCAGAAAAAAAATAAGAAGCCGAAAAAAATTCCACATCACTGTCTCAATCTCAAGTAACTGCAAATTAATGTTTATATTCATCCCACTATGAACGTAGACATGAATTTCTTTTTTACTTTCTTCTATCTTCAATAGAAGAAAGTATTGTAATCGAAATTTTTTTCGACTTCCGGTTTTCGACGGATTTGCATGTTTTAGGGGTCAGAGATTCCAAAAAACGTGTTTATAGAAAATGTCTGTCTGTCTGTGTGTCCGTCTGTCCGTCTGTCCGTCTGTCCGTCCGTCCGTCTGTCCGTCTGTCCGTCTGTCCGTCTGTCTGTCGCCATTGTACCATCAAAAAGTGTATGAAGTTATGTATAGAATTAAACCAAAATTTTATTATAAGTTTTTGGCTATGGCAAGCAGGTCCTCCCGGAATTTGGAAAAAATTCGCCGGTAGGGGCCGCTGATATAACAATTTTTGTGCGATTTTGAATATTGTACCATCCAAAAGTGTATGGAGTTATGCATAGAATTGAACCAAATTTTTAGTTTAAGTTTTTGGATATGACAAGCAGGTCCTCACTGAATTTGGAAGAAATTCGCCGGTAGGGGGCGCTGTAAATGCGTTTTTTGTGCGATTTTGAATATTGTACCATCGAAATCTGTATGAAGTTATGCATAGAATTGAACCAAATTTTTATTTTAAGTTTTTGGCTATGGCAAGCAGGTCCTCCCAGAATTTGGAAAAAATTCGCCGGTAGGGGGCGCTGTAATAGCGATTTTTGTGCGATTTTGAATATTGTACCGTCCAAAAGTGTATGAAGTTATGCATAGAATTAAACCAAATTTTTATTTTAAGTTTTTGGCTATGGCAAGCAGGTCCTCCCTGAATTTGGAAAAAATTCGCCGGTAGGGGGCGCTGTAATAGCGATTTTTGTGCGATTTTGAATATTGTACCGTCCAAAAGTGTATGAAGTTCTGCATAGAATTAAACCAAATTTTTATTTTAAGTTTTTGGATATGGCAAGCAGGTTCTCCATGAATTTGCAAAAAATTCGCCGTTAGGGGGCGCTGTAATAGCGATTTTTGTGCAATTTTGAATATTGCACCACCGAAAAGTGTATGAAGTTATGCATAGAATTGAACCAAAAAAAAATTTTAAGTTCTTGGTCCTCCCTTAATTTGTAAAAAAATTGCTCGTAGAGGGCGTTGTAATAGCGATTTTTGTACAATTTTTGTGCCATTTTGAATATTGTACCGCCGAAAAGTGTATGAAGTTATGCATAGAATTGAACCAAATTTTACGCGTTTATTTTTGGTCATGTCACGAAGGTCCTCCCTGAATGTGGAAAAATTCTGCCAGAAGGGGGCACTATAATTGCGATGTCTGTACCATTTTCATTATTGTACCATCGAAAAGTGTATGAAGTTATCCATATAACTGAACCAAATTTTTTGTGCATGTTTCTGGGTATGGCAAACAAGTCCTCCCTGAACTTGAAAAAATTCCGAAAGAAGGGGACGCTATAATTCCGATCTCTGTGCCATTTTCATTATTGTACCATCGAACAGCGTATAAAATTATGCATACAATTGAACCAAAATGTTTGTGCATGTTTTTGGCTTTGGCCAACAGGTTCTCCTTGAATTTGGAAATATTGCGCGGTCAAGGGGCTCCGTGCTAGCGATTTTTGTATACTTTTCTTGATTTTTCGTAGTTCTATTGTGCATCGGCGGCTCATGCAGCAGCGGGATCTCGCTTCCTGCTATGCCGGCTATTCGCAAACAGCTGATAACGACAGAATAAGGAAAAATTAATAATTTTAACAAATATCATGATATAGATTAACTCGTTTTTAGTCCTTTTAATTGACTTGAGCAGAAATTTAAGACGAAAATCAAAGTTGGTATAGTATTGAACTAATAGTATTGAAGTATTAACATGTGTAACTAGGTTTTGGAATATTAAGATGTATAAGATAGAAGAAAGTTTTGGGATTGGCACATCCAACTAGTTTTTTTTTGAGCGATGGCCGATTAACACATTTTACAAAATAGTGTCGATTAGGAAAATTTCGCTTCAAAACAATTCCAGATCAGTCACTTTCTATATGTATAACATAAAACTATTTAAGTCATAATCGTAATATACAAACAGAAATAAAAAAATTAAATTAAATAAGACTTACCTTTTTCTGCTGTAAATTAATAATATCCGAGTATTTTTGCCCGAAAATGGCAGACGTCTTTCTCTTATATTTAAAAAAGCAAAAACAAAAGCTGACATTGTAGACATGGTCATGTTCTTTTCCCGCGTGTATTACAAAAAGTTCTCTGTTTACCCTGCGGTTGCGGTTATATCCGACGCAGACGATCTTCAGCAGCTGATTTTACTGTTTATTTGCAGTCCTAACTTTCAGGCGGAATAGTTTTATGAGTTAGTCTGTAATTAAAATTTTCTATTTGAAGAATTTTCCAATGCATTTTACCATTTCTTTTTTATCAGCTTAAAAAAAAATTAGATAAAACACTGCTTAAATTTTTAAAATGTGTAAAAATAAATTTAATGGTAATAATACCACCCCCCTTTTTTTAAGTAAAGTTTGTTTCATGCGTAATAAATAAAAAATATCTTCTTAATAAATAAAAAAAATGTTTTCGAGGATAAAAATTTTTTCTTTGTCAATCTGTCAATCTTTTCATGTTAATTTTCTGCAGAATAAAACAATTTGTAAAATAACTTTTTTAAAAGTCATACCTCTAAAACACAAATTGGAAATGCGAAAAATTAATTATATCATGTGTTTTGCATAAATTTTGTATATATATATTTTTTTTTTCGGAAAAGGCTAATTTTATTTAAAAAGGCTGAAAGAAGTAATTAAAAAAAAAAAAAAAAACAGTTACTAAAAATAGATTAACAGGAAAAAAATATGACTTGAATGCAAATTATAAAGCAATAAATGCATATATGACTAAACTCTGAAGATTCTTTCTGCGTGCTCATTAAAATCTGCAGACTTAACTGTAATAGAAAATGTTTAGTTTGAAACCACAGAAGTGTTTCGACCAGTGGTCGCCAAAAGGGTTAAAAAATTTCCTCCCTGCAAACTAAATATGTAAAGTGTATAGATTTAATATTTCTAATTCTAAATATGTTTCAAATTGCTCCAGCACATAGCATTTTTCTGAGAAATACTTTTATAATAATAACAATCCGTGATGTATTATTACATTAAATTGCAATGCTAGATAAAATTGAAATCATGAAAAAAGTATACTTTCACTTCTTAGATATCAAATTGATAAAATATAGCATGGAAATCTAGTTTCTTGATACTTGTACCGTGCATTTTTCTTTTTCTCCCCTCCCCCTTCTTTTCGTGTCCGAATTTACTATTTGCTGTCCACTAATATTCATTCCCTATGCCGCTGTAACTAGGGTATGTTTTAAATATTTCTCTTCATTTTCAAAAATTTTTGAAGTTAATATTTTTGTCACACTGTGATTTACAATATGGTGGTTTTTTTGTCACATATATGACGTGACGTACGTTACATGCAGTGACATAACAGTGACGTTACAATATTTTTTTAATTGCCGGAAAAATAAAATTTTACAATAAGTAACATGTTTTGAAGAATTTTTATAATTGTTTAAAGTTTTCTAAGAAGTTCACATCTCCGTCACAATGTGACATCACTGAGTGGTGGCATTTTGGTCACAGATGTAACGTGACTACAGTGACGTCACAATGACGTCACTGTGACCATGCATGCTATGAGGGTAAGTACACTGGCAAAAAGTAAATAAGAAGAACACCCACTGTACTAAGGGTATTTCAACTGTTAAATCAAATACATACACTGTTCACCTAAAATAGCTAGTCAAATTGTATTCTAAGATCCTTATGAATACATAAAAAAAACCCAACTCTTATTTTGTATCCTTTACTGTGTTTGCAACAATAAAAAGACGAGCGTTACAATCTGTTCAAAATGTCGGCACAAAACACATCAATTGTTTCGCCTCCTTCCTCGCTAAACAAACCTAGAACTGCTGCTGCCATGTATCCGGATAAAGTGGACTTTAGAGTTTTTTTGAAAAGTAACATTAGAAAATTAGTAATATTCACTATGGGATGAAAGTTTAAAGTAAGTGGTACTTATAATTAATTAAAGTGTTAATTTAAAGTACCGTCAGTACGCTATGACTAAAATATTATCGTAACAGGAAACCACAAGGTATTTCAAATGGCACCAGAATTGTGGTAAAATATTTCCGATTTAATAAGTATGTGAAATATAGCCTCAGTATCAATCGTATCAGTATAATGTCAGTAGATAAAGGTTTAAAGTAGAATTGGTTTTTAATAAAGAGCTTATAAATAGACAATTCACTTTTACTTAAAAGTCGTTTTCATATCTGCTATACGGATAGCACGCAGAATTACTTGCACAAAGAAAATATTTTTTTCAGAAATAGCAAGTGTTACAAATACAGAGAAGAAAAAAATCATCGGGTTAAAAGGATATAACTAATATAATTACATAACTTTCTACAAAAACTTCGTTAAGCGAACGTCAGAAATCAAAGTTAAAATAAAAAAGAGAAAAAAAAAAGAATAATAGATATTTTATCGAAACATTTATGTCTCAAACTTATTTAATTATCTAGAGTTAATTATTAATTTATAACAAAACCCTTACATGTCTATAATTTGTAATATGTTTCATTAATATAAAATTATATAGCTTTCTCTGATAATTATTTCCGCATATAACCTTACTTAAGTCTTATTTGGTTACAACTGCTCCTTAAGTATGTGATTAGATTTCTGGAATCTATGGAATCCAGATTTATTTAAAATTCTTTTGCTATGAGCCTGAAAAGGAATGCAAGGATTTATGCATAAAGCTGTAATTTCTGGAATGCGTCACTCGTGAACTTAGTTTAAGAAAAATTAAGGCCAATATGACAGCCGTAATTAAAGTTTATCTTTCACCGAGTTATATTTAATTCACATAGCGTGACTTATTCTTATTTAGAATAGTGTCTACAACTCCTTCGTTTCTAGAACGTCAATATTTGTTTATTCTTGTTGTTGTTTGTTAAGAAAGAAAGAATAACAGATATTTTATAGAAACATTTATGTCGCAAATGTATTAAATTATCTAGATTTAATTATTAATTTATAACAAAACCCTTATATGTCTATAATTTGTAATGTGTTTCGTTAATAAAAAATTATGTAACTTTCTCTGATAATTATTTCCGCATGTAACCTCATTTAAATCTTGTTATGCTACAACTGTTCCTTAAATATGTCATTAGATTTCTAGTATCTATGGAATTCAGATTTATTTAAAATTCTTTTGCTACAAGTATGAAGGAATGCAAGGACATATGCATAAAGCTTTAATTTCTGGAATGCGTCACTTGTGAAGTTATTTTATGAAAGGCCAACATGAAAGCCGTAACTAAAGTTTATCTTTCACAGTTATAGTTACATCACAGTTAGTTTATCAGGTATTTTTAATTCACATAGCCTGACTTATTCTTATTTAGAATATTGTCTACAACTCCTTCATTTCCAGAGCGTCAGTTGTTTGTTTATTCTGCCATGTTATTGCAAAATTGTCTTACGCGATTCATAACTAACCTTGCAAACACAATGTAATTATTTTTTCTATTATGAATATCAATTGAAAAATCAAAATGGGAAATTTTAAATTTTAATAGAAATGTCATTTGCGGTTTTATTCATCACCTTTAAAAGAAATATTAGAATGTAATTTTTTGTAAAAGTATGCTTAATGTAGATTTACTTACACAATTAACGCAACACTACGAGTATCATTAATTTGTGAGCTATACCACACTGTAAAAAAACACTAGAGATTTGCCAGAACAAACTCGATCACAGTGAATGTGCTGTATCTTTCTTTGGTTTCCTGACTATATTAACATGGAAAATACAGTAGTTGTGTAAAATTAACAGCACAATGTGCTGGCAATTTGGACGCAAAAACAGGACAGCACAAACTGCTGGCTTCCAAATCGTCAGTATATTGTGCTGTTAATTTTACGCAACTACTGTATTTTCCATGTTAATATAGTCAGGAAACCAAAGAAAGATACAGCACATTCACTGTGATCGAGTTTGTGCGCAAGATGAACAGTACTTTGTACTGTAAAAATGTCGTTTTTTTACAGTGCATACTTTTTAGTGTTAAAATCAGGGATGTAGTGGAAGGTATACGAAGGTATACGCCGTATATCGTCTGGATTTTTTAAGGAACGCCGTATACCCTCTGTTTCTCATAAAAGCTATATCATATACTATCTAGTGTATACCGTCAAACTTGAACGTATACCCTCTGCCTAGAGCGTATCACCTCTGTTTTTTTTTTTTTTTTTTTTTTTTTTTTTTTTTTTTTTACGACTACGCCACTGTTTAAAATTAACCCATAAATATTGAACATAAATTGAATTGTAATATGGATGATACTAAAAAAGTGTACGGTTAAAAAGTTTATTAAAATGGTTTCATTTTATTTATATTATTTCATGTTTTTGCATGCAGATGTATGCATCGTCTTTTCTCTTCCAGTTTAAATTATGCCACTCCTTGCATTTTGGCAGTAAGACGTTTTATATCATTACTTTGCTGCATAAAATGCGACTAACATCATATACGGATGCATTGATAAATAAAAAATAATGTTCAAACGTCTCTGGACATGTGTAAATTCACATTGCTGACATTTTAATTAACCAAAATTGAATAACAATTATTCTGGTTTTCAGACGTTAGAATAATACATGGGATAATAGGATTATTAAAGTTAAGATTATATCAGATATATTTAATACCATTTGATCATAAACCTTTCTTTCAATATAAAGAGCAGAAATTCGAGATTTTGAGAACAAATCAAAAATTTACATGAAAAAAAAACTTTAGTTTAAAATACTATTATTTATACTGATGTTTCCAAAGAGGTAAAAATATGCAAAAATAATGAATAAGTATTTTTTCTTGCATTAGGAAAAGTTGTATTTACTGAAAATACTCTCGGTAAAATAATTCCAATAAGGCAGATAACTAAATTATAAAAGTAATTTCAAGAGGCAAAAATATATGCAATTAAAACTACTAGTTTATTATTCATTTTTTATATTAAGTGTATTTCTTTATTTAGGAATCTTCAAAACATATCCGATCATCTCAATGTCTTCATATTTCATAATCTCTGCTTCATTCATCATAGCAAACGATATCGTTTTTCATTTGACGACGCAAAAGAAAAATGTTCTGTATGTAATGTAGGAGAAAGATTTCTGCATTATTAAATTTCTTATATACGATTTATGGATGGTGAATGCGCCAAATGTAAGAAAGTACATCATTTCGTTTCAACAAATTTTGTTAAACTTTAAGAAAATATATATGATTCTTTTATTATTCTAGGAAAATATAATAAATCAATAAAAGAAAATAAACAATAACCTCTTCCGAGATATCAACTATTCAGAAAAACTTCCTTATATTTAGAAATACCAGAAATCGATGTATTTTTGAGATTTAAAGAAGTATTTACAAAATCAAAGTCACTTTCGTTTATATAGATATTCGGAAACATTTTCGAGTAGTTTGTTTAGTGTATTAATATGTTTCCCCAACTTAAAATATAAGAATTTTAGATGGTATCACTGCTGAAATAAAAGTTTTTAATACTTAAGACACACATTTTTTAGACAAATATGATAAATCGACAGCATTAATATTATAATTAAACTGATATTCCGGTATGAGAAAACTGATCAATATAGTTTAAAACCTATTCAGGTACATTTCGTATATCTGTGGAAGTAAAAAGTTTATTCATTTCATATGCTTCTTTATACCCCGTGTCTAGTCATTATATTTCTCTTTAAAGAATGTTTCTTACAACAAGAAGAAGAATTTAACTACCATTTGTCTTGAAGATTTGTTTTCATTTCAGTTCAAGTAATTAATAGTTCCGAGAAATTAATAGTTACGAGTTATTAATGGTACGAGTAATTAAACGCTTTAAAATATACATCCACATATGTATTTTGGAAACAGTTCCATGGAGAGAAATTTAATTTACGTTCTTTTTAAAATAAGTCCAGGTATCCCCTTATTTAAATATGATTTGCTTAGAACTATTCCACACAAATTTCCTTAGATTTCATATAGATATTCCTGGTTGGTTGGTTGTATTAGGTTTCATGGCATAAAATATAGGTATTACACTCAGATTTATTTAGAATTATTTTTATATGCGTCTAAAATGTCAAACGGAATGCAAAGGTGTAAAGTTCGGCTTTATTTCTGGAATGTTTTCACTAACGAACATAGATAGTTTAGGAAGAAAGATTGCCAGCATGACAGCTTTCATTAAAATTTATTTCCTGACGAGTTGTAATTAATTCCTTTAACATACAATTTTCACGTTAAGAATATACCGTACATATTTCTTCAGTTTGAGTACATTAGTAATTTGACATTCCTTTCAACTCAAATAATATTTAGCAGGGAACATTAATTCTATTCTTCAAACACTTGTAAGAAGGTCATTATGCGTTTGAATTTAATTTTCGATAGGTATGTCACTAAGATTTATTTTGAATTCATTTAATATACGTCTCAAAATGTCTAAAGGAAGACAAATATGTATGCATAGACTTTATTACTGGTGTGTTTCATTGATTAATATGGTTAAATACACTGTTGAAATTTGCGACAAACTGTCCAGGTTTTCGACCGTTTTAATGGTAAATGAATATTTAACCGTAATTTACATCTAATCTGAACGTATTATCGCAACAATCATGGTCATGATAGAGTTAAATTACGGTTGTGCAGCCTTTTTTTAGAAAACGGTTGAATGACTGAACAGTTTGCTGCAAATATCTAACAGTGTAGCTTAGAAAGAATGATTACCAGCTTGACAGATTTCATTAAAATTTATTTTCTGTCGAGTTATGATTAATTCATGTAACATAAAGTATTCACATTTAGAATAATATGTATGCACTTCTCCAGTTTTAGTTTATTAGTCTTCTGTCCTTTCGGACAAATAAAAAAAAATATTAGCATGAGACAAATACAGTCAACTCTCACCTATGCGCCTCTCATTTATAAGCGACTCTCAGTTATACGCGATTTTCGTAATGTCCCGTCACGAGAAATAGGAAAATAATACTGTAGAACTCTCACTTATAAGCGCCACTTTGGATTGTCTCTCTAAGTTATACACGGAAATAGCAGTCTACTTAGACTTTTTAAAGGAATTTGACATGAAGATAACTTTTAAAAAAAAGTTCTACTATTTATGGATCAGTGTCCTGATCATCCTTCGTATCTACCATTGCTGACACATACACGAGTTATATTTTCCGCTGTAAATTGTACTAGCAGACTCCAGACATTATATCTACTTATAATATGTTCATTTAAAGCGCCGTATAGGAAAGATTTGGTGCGAAGAATGTTTATATGCCAGAGCAGAAAAAGGAATTCAAGAAAATTTGGATTCTGGATGCTATTCATATGTTCGTTTCCTCTTGGAATAAGATAATTGCCACAATAACTTCTAACTGCTTTAGAAAAGCGAATTTTGTTCATTCAAATGATGTTGCAGCTATTTCATTACAGGAAAATGAAAACAACAGCAATGAACAGACTAAAAAAATGGAACAGCATAAGCCAAGATCCTCTTTCTTTTAAAGATTTCGTCAATGTTGATATTAACGGCAATAAGAGATATTGAAACTTTTTTTGGTGACATGACAGCTGATAAAGGTTAGAAAATGATGATAATGCTAAAACTGATATTTTAACTATCCCATCTTATGCTACTGCTTTAGGAGCCCTGGACGGTTTGGGATTTACCTTCAATATGCTGATGTAACATCAAGTACAACAATGACACACTTTAATGCATTAGAAAAGGTCGTTGTACTAACGCGGCTTAAGCAAAAACAAGCTAGCGTCGATGACTTCTTAAAAGAGGACTAATTAGCATATCTTCTTCTATGCAAAATGAAATTTTACGTTTATTGTATTTTTTAAACTAAATTTTATAGGGAAAATGTAAGGATTTTAAATACACTATACTAATATTACACCTGTTATATGTTATAAAATGTTATTAATCATAGTTTTTATGTATAAAATTTTTCTTCCCATGGGACATTATTTTTGGGTTGTTATTTTATGGGACATTCTCACAATCTTTTGACTTTTGTGGAAAAAAAAATCTAGCGAAATTAATCTTGCTAAAATAACATTTCAATCTGATAGACGAATGCATTAATGATGCAAAATAAAGAAAATATGGTCAGCAGCGAAAAAAATTATTTAACTGAGGTTTAAGTTAAACTTGCGAGTTTAATTTTCCTTACCATTTTACCAATATAAATTTTTATTTTCTTCTAAATTTTTACTTGTAATGAATTCGCATAGTACCCACAGGACATTCAAATAAGAAATTATGACAATGTAGTATTTTAGTACAAAATTTTGGTATAACATTGTCTTAACGGGGTGTTAAAGAATCGACGGTAATATAAAAAAGGGACGAAATGGGGAAAAAAGGGATGGTAAGGATGGAATAGCAAGGAAAATTACCACCTATTTTAGGCAGATCATGATAAGACTAAGTGGTAGCCAAAATGTTCATTGATTTTTAGAAACAGTTATTTACATTGGATTAAATTAAAAAAATAATTTACCTCGAAAAGTGCAGGAATAAACATTGTGGACGGTGAGACTACCAATAAAGCCACGATGATTGAAGTTGATATTTAAATACTGATTTAAATTCTGCAGTAAATTTCCTGCCAAAGAATTTTAGACATTATTTCTCTAGCATACTTCTGCATGAGAAAAAACTTGAAAAAAATTCTAACTCTAAAAAAATCTAAAACCTAGGCACAGAGTTTAAAAAATAATATCAACCGTAAAAATATGTGCAGGCTAATTTTTAGCTACTTATTTGTATAAAACAATAGTTCCAGTTTCAGAAAAAATTACATCGAATTATTTTTATTGAAACAATTTTATCCAGACAGCTCCAAACTTAAAAATCAGCTTCAGGGACACGGGACGGTATAGGAGTTTTCCAGGTGTTTGGACCCCCAACATCGTCCGAAACTTATTTATCTCGTTATTATTGTTGTGCAATCATGCAATGGAGTGTTCCCAAGTATATATATATATATATAAAACACAAAAGTGTATTAATACAAAAATTATTATTCAGGGACATGAATGTCAAAAGATTGTGAGAATGCCCCGTATAAAGAATTACTACACACAACATCCTCTCAATTATGCGCGGCTCTCAGTTATGCGCGATTTTAAATCAATCCCTTCAAATGCGTATAACTGGGAGGTGACTGTATTACTAATCTTGTAACAGTTAACAGTCGTTTAGGTTTCAATTTCATAGACATAAAAAAATGAAAGGTGAAAATGAAAATCCAAAGAGTGTTTCATATTTAAAATGGAAAAGTATTAGTATTTGTATGCATACATTTTCAGAAATATTAAACTAGACGTATATTATTGTACTATACCACACTCAGCTCTTTTTCTTACAAAGTTAAAGAAATTGATATTTGCAGAAATCAATGCTTTTGCTTTAAGGACATTTTTATATAACATATATGTTTTAATGTATTTAAGAAACTTTTATGTCAATGCTGGCACTGGAAAAAAAAATTCCGGAAGGTTCCGAAAAAATGGTGGCATTAACATGCCACGGCTTTTTGATGTTATGTTTCACAACAAAGTAGTGAAAAATTCCAATTTTTTAGAAACATTCCGTAATATATACTCCAAAACCTTACATAACATGAAACGTTTCGTAGTATATATTACGGACCATTCTGAAAAATTGGAATGTTTCACTACTTTGTTGTAACGTAACAGAAAAAAGTCGTGGCATCTTAATGCCACCACATTTGTCCGGAACCCTACGGAAATTTTATTAAAGTAAAGGTTAACAATCAATATAGTCGTCAGTATATTTGTTCATAAATACAAGCTCGATGGAAAAAAGGATTTTTTTTCAATATAAAAAAAAAAAAATACCATGTTATGAAACGTTGAAATATTACATAAAAATGTGAAAAAATAAAAGTAAACACTATTTTCAGATCTATTCGCATTTTTCAACATAAAGTATAGCACATAAATTTCAAATACCTTTTTTATTTTAATTTATACTGATAAACTATTATTTTCTTAAGAATTCAACTTCTGGGAAAAATCTTCAAAAAGAGAAAAAAAAAATAAGAATTTATTTTTTCTGCCTTGGATTTTCAGTTTTGCTATGAGCAGCAAATACAGGTGTGCGCCGGGTAAAATTCCTCATCGGCGGCGGCGACAGACAGCTTGATTTTAAAATTTCTGAAACTGGTTATCACTAAAATTATTTAATATTAATAATTCAGTTTTTACATGCTATTAGCTTTCTTGGTTGCCTTTCTGAAGTAATAGTTTTCACTTCATGCAGTTTTAACACATTTTGTTTGATGTAATTCTCATAAATCGTGCAAAATTAAACTTTAGTGTTAGTTTTAAATGTAACACTAGAATCAAGGTGAAAGCGCATTAATTCTAAAAATATTATTTTTTATTTATCAGGTAACAAAATCGAAGCTGTAGAACAAAAATATATTAATCGAGACTCATGACTAAACATATAAAAAGTATTTGCTAAAACCGAGCTCGAACTTGCGCGAGTAAATAAGGTGTAAAACTGTTAATTATATATATTTATTTAATGCAAACATTATTTTTATTCCGTTATTAAAATAATAAATTTTTAGAAAATATAAACTTTCCTTTTAATCAATCATTTTCTGGTTTAATAATTTACATCCTTGCTAGAAGATTCGATAAGCATTAAAAAAGATAACTATAAAACGTGCAAAAATTACTTTTATGTGCTTTTTTTTTTACATAATAAAATGAGAGAAATATTATATTACACTTATTTTAAATATATCATATTTTATTAACAGGAAAGGCGGTATATTAAAAATTGTAAAATTATTTCAACTGTCCCTAAGACTAATTTAATTGCCTAACTAATTTATTAAAATGATTTTGTTAATAATTTATTAAACGAAAAACAAGTTAGAAATTGCACGTCAAACGTGGCAAGTGAAATGCTTTCGTACTATAACTAGTTTTAGAACTATTGCTTGCCCCACATATAATACTGAATGTTTATTTTAGTGCACTTCATAAGTGCATATCAATTTCATTCTGTTCGAAAGGCTATAACATCATTAAAATGCACTTGAAATATTTTTTCCCCATTGGTCGTAACGTAACGAAAACTTTTCACAGTCCCTGTAATTAAACTATACATCCAATTTTTATAAAATTTGAAATGACTTGACAAAATTGTGCAACGATTATATATTTAAAATTTCAGACCATTCGGTTGGTTAGATTTTTGTTTTGTTATATGAGGATGGACTAACAGAGGGACGGACCGAACGACAATTACAGGTATGCTACATATTTATATAATTACGAACGCACTTAAATAAGACACTATATGGTTCTATCAATGAATAAGATTTTTCAAAACAGTTTACATATAACACAGGCTTAATGTTGTATTTAAAGGACATTTTAATTAATTTATAAATTAAAGAAAGTACAGAAACTGATTAATAAAATATATAAATTTTTGAAAGATAACAAAAGGTGAACATGGGCTTGATTTTATTACTCATTTAAAAATTACATAAATAAATAAAAACACTTGTAGCACTATAATTTTCTCTATGATTCTAAATGCATTAATCCTTTGAAGAGCCCTGTATGTCAAAAGTGCGATGTTTTGCAATCAGTATTTTCGTATAATTTTCAGGAGTAAAAAAAAAAAAAAAATACTTGTACGAGCAAACTTTACGAGCAAAATTTTCTTCTTGAAAATACTTGGGGCAAATTTGTGAATTTTTGGTGATTGCACAGTGCAAACGGCACGCGTTGAAGGGTTAAAAAAGCTAAATTTCATGAAGCAATTCAAAAATTATAAAAATCGATTGTGGAATATTTAAAAATGCTTTATTTCATAAATTATTAAAAATATTGGTTTTTAACAGCATAATTGAATTTGATTATAGTACTGCAATTCTGTGAAATTTTGTAAGTAATATATGATGTTTATCATAAAAAATGAATTTCATAATGTTTTAAACTTATTAATTTATTACTCGTATTAAATTGTAGGAAGTTTAATTCAAAAGAAAATTGAAAAATATTACTTCTATATTATCTACACATTATTACTATATTATCTATACTTTTTTATAGAAAGTATTTTCTCAATTGGCAGATACATTCAGTAATAAAAGAATAAATATTTCATTATTAGACATTATAAAAAATAATCAACATGCTTTTTTATACAGTGTCTTATTTAAGCAAATAAATTTGATAATGTTTCGTATTACAGATAAAATGAAAATAAAAATAGTGAAGCATAAAAAGCTTTAAACTAGCTACTTAGTTTGTGTGATATCCAAACAAAGATGGCATGTGTTCAGAATGCATTTGTCTCTAACTGCCTAGGCAGCCGTTTTTTATTCTTATTTATTTATCAAAATGGCTAATGGAACAAAAAACATGAAGCACGTATGCGCAGAATGTTGTTTACGGAAAAGTTGAAACCTTTCAAAAATATTACACGAAGTGTTGTCGTAATTGATATGGGACATAAAGAAATTCGAAATTCCAGAAAAACATGCGAAATGTATCAGGATAATTTTCTGAAACGTTCCAAAAATATTTTACACTTTCCTACTCCAATTCATTCTAGTACTTATTTAATTATCTAGAATTAATTATTAATTTTAAAATATACTTTATAAGTAGGTAACATGTAATAAATTTAAAAAATAAAATTTTTGTTAATTTTCCATTAGAAGTGATTCTACGTATGACATTATTTATGCCTAACTGACAAAATTTCTTAATTCTAAATGTCTAAAATTCTTACTGAATTTTTGGTATGTAGTGAGCGCAGATTTATTTAATAATCTCTTGATCAGTGATGAATTGAGGGGTGACCCTGGGGAGGGGGACATTCCCAACTGAAAGATTTGAGATTTTGTGATTTCAATGGTCAAAAATTCCGATCCCCCCCCCCCCCCCCCCACCGAAATTCTATGATTTCCCTCCTGAACCACAAAAAGCCCTCCCGGAGAAAAGTGTCTGAATTCAACACTACTCTTGATGTGCGTCTGAAAAGATTTGAAGGAATGCAAGAAAATATGTACACGCTCTAAAATATGGAATGTGTCCCTCGGACACATACCAGAATGTTTTATGTAAATGAAAGTCAGCATGGCGACTTTTATTAAAATTTATCTGCCGGTGAGTTATAAATAACACGTGTACCATAACGTATTCAATTTCAAATAAAATTACATTAACATTTCTTAGTTTTTATGCATTAATCATTTACTTTTTGTCAACTAATCATAAAGTATTTACTGCAATCCACTTAATTATTTTTTTTTCAATCTCTTATACAAGTAATGTTTATCTTACGAAACTAAATTTGAGTTCGAAAAATAAATAACTTAATCATTATCTGATTTAATGACAATGATTCTTATGTTTTTAATACACTCCCATAATAGAAGCAAATGTCTATAACTGCTATATACAATCAAATGTATCCCTATATTTTGAACGAAAGTGAAAATGTAAAGATGTCGGAGATTTACTTCATTTTTTAAGAATGTACATTTACAATAATTAAGATTTCTTCGTAAATACAAAAGTATAAAGCAAAATTTCTTATTTTTTTAAGCAGATACCTTTTAAGCAGATTAACTTAAAAAATAAAATTAATCTGTCAGGCTGTTAAATAACAATCGTTGCGTGAAT
This sequence comes from Maratus speciosus, assembly GCA_963932465.1. Taxonomy (NCBI): domain Eukaryota; kingdom Metazoa; phylum Arthropoda; class Arachnida; order Araneae; family Salticidae; genus Maratus; species Maratus speciosus. The sequence continues at coordinate 95,366,075 of OZ010789.1, read as the reverse complement.
TTTAAAATGATACAATTATTTTATTTTTATTTGAATGTGTATTATTTTACTTTTGAATAGCTTTAGTTTTAGAATCTGTTTGTCAGTAAAAAAAAAAAAAAAGCTTTACCTTAAAAGTTTAAGAAAACTTTTCTCCTTCGTATTACATAGTGAACGACTGGGCAAAACGATTTCGCACTGTCCAATTATTTTATATTTTAATTCTTTCGGGTAAAAGTTTGGGGACAATGTTGCCGAACAATTCTTATCATCTAGAAGGACTTATTGAGGGAGATAAGATTAAAAATCAATAAGTTACCAACAACATAGTATTGCTAAATTATAACTATTTCGCGTATAAATATCATCTGTTTAATTTTAAAACTGACATAATACAATAAAAAATAAATGGATACATTTCCATTAGACGAACACGAGTCTCAGTTTTTTCCCATAAATATTTCATTCAAAAAATATTTCTTTTTAGGATAACTTAAAACTTTTGCAGTTTCCAAATGAAGAATGCTCTGTGGATAAATTGTTCAAGGACAATGGCATTAATCATGCTGTGACATAAGTATATTTCTATTTTTAAAAAATCACCGCCAGCTCGACCTACAGGCACAGGTATATTTAGAAGTTATGTACTAATTTCACCAACAAAAACTAAAAACTCAAATTAAAAACTAAATGTAACCCTATATGCTCGTACATCTCTCATGGTTTCCAAAAAATTTCATCTCGCCAGTTATACTTTTTGATCGCCTTAGTGACGGATTAACGGATATGTGATTTTTTTTCTCTTACAATCCCCCTGACATGAACGACTATATCAAGTGTATTCAGAGGTGCTAAATGAAATCCTAGCGTTTAAGCGGGCTGTGAAATTAAATTTAAGATAATTTTATTTTTTGTAAAATTTATTTACATGTTTTGCAAAAAAAGAGATATACTTTTTATTGAACTACATGCATGTCATTAGGATTGTCTTTCCTATATTCTATTCTAAGTTGGCTTTCGCATATTTTTTTGCAATATTTGCCAATAGTCTCTTTAAAATTAAAATAAATATGCTAAAAGTGATTACAGTACGCATAAAGGATTAAACAAAACGCTTTAAACAAACAGAGATGCTAGTTTCATACCACATCGGTGACATTCCGAATATATGTAATGATAGAATAAACTACTCTCGCAAATAATTCTAATGTAATTACAATTTTTTTTAATAAAAAGATTTCTTCAACTATAATTCTATAGTGGTCTATTTTTTTTTTTAATTTTCGTTCCAATAGCTGCACTTTCGTGTGGAGTGGTGTTCGTGTAATAAAAAACTAAAATAAAAATATTTAGTAGTTTTTTTAGATGACAAAATAAAAATTGATTTTTTCTTCACATTTGTTTCTTATTTTAAGTAATGAAACTTTATAATAAAAAAGGTTAAAAGCTCTTTTCTGTATTATTAAAATACCAGACCAGTCTCTGTGTATGTGTGTCTGTCTGTATATCTTCGACGGCTAGCGAAATCTACCGAACGAACAAGCCTGAAAAATTGGATGAGCATAGTCCAAGAGTGTGGTGATGTATATGAATATCAGATTTTTAAATTTTTGATAATTACCCGAGATATTAGGGAAAACATATCAAACTGCACAATTAAAAAAGCCGTATAAAAACCGTAAACTGAATAGATTTGGACAGTTACAGTGAGGATAGATATGGAGAATGACAATAAATATAACAACCTGCTTTGATTTGAAAATGCAGGCGGTGGAATTTTCTCATTTTCACAAATCATCATATAATAAGATAACATAGTGAGGTATAGATTAGAACTACGCAGCTGAAAGCATCGGGAACCTATACCATAGGTTTAATTTGAGGGATTCTTTTTTTGAAATTTAAACTAGTTGGATGTGCCAATCCCAAAACATTCCTCTATCTCATATATTTTAATATTTCAAAATGTTGTTACGGATGTCAATATTTCATTTTTATTTATTTAATACTATATCAACTTTGACTTTCATCTTAAATTTCTGCTTCAGTCAATGAATCAGAGTAAAAACGAGTTAATCTCGATCATGATATTTATTAAAATCACGAATAGTCACGAATAGCCGGCTTATCAGGATAGGAAGTTCCCGTCGATTCACGAGCCACTGGTGTACAATAGAACTACGAAAAATTAAGAAGATTACAAAATAATTTCTATTACAGCGCCCCCTTCCGGCAGAATTTTTCCTTATTCGGGGAGGACCTTCCTGCCATGGTTAAAAACACACACACAAAATTTGATTCAATTCTATACATAACTTCATACACTTTTTGAAGATACAATATTCAAAATGGCACCGAAATCGGACAAAAATCGCTATGACAGCGCCCCTAGCGGTGATTTTTTCTAAATAAAGGAAGGGACTGCTTGCTATAGTCAAGAACTTAAACTAGGTGGGTGCGCCAATCCCAAACCTTATACATCTTAATATTTAAAAAAGTAGTTACACATGTTAATACTTCAATATTATTAGTTCAATACTATACCAACTTTCCCTTTCTTCTTAAATTTCTGCTTCAGTCAATTAAACGGACTGAAAACGAGTTAATCTATATCATGATATTTGTTAAAATTAATAGTTTTTCCTTATTCTGTTGTTATCAGCTGTTTGCGAATAGCCGGCTTAGCAGAAAACGAGTTTACGCCGCCGCACGAGCCGCCAATGGACAATAGAACTACGAAAAATTAAGAAAAGTATACAAAAATCGCTATCACAAAGCCCCTTTACCGCGCAATATTTCCAAATTCAAAAAGGACCTGTTCGCCATATCCAAATTTATGCACAAAAAATTTGGTTCAATTGTATGCATAATTTTATACGCTTTTCGATGGTACAATAAATAAAATGGCACAACCATCGCTATTACAGCGCCCCCTTTCAGGCAGAATTTTTTCAAATTCAGGGAGACTTGCTTTCCAAACCAAGAAACATACACAAAAAATTTGTTTCAGTTCTATGCATAATTTCATACACTTATTTATGGTACAATAATGAAAATGGCGCAGACATCGCAATTATAGCGCCCCATTCTGGCGGATTTTTTTCATGTTCGGGGAGGACCTACCGACCATAGCCTTACATATACACAAAGAATTTGGTTCAATTCTATGCATAATTTTATACAGTTTTCGATGGTACAATAATGAAAATGGCACAGACATTGCTTTTTTCAAATTCAGGGAGGATTTGCTTCCCACAGCCGGAAACAGGCACAAACAATTTGGTTAAATTATGTGCATAACTTCATACACTTTTCGATGGTACAATTATGAAAATCGTACTGACATCGCAATTATAGCGCCCCCTTCTGGCGTATTTTTTCCAAATTCAGGGAGGACCTTTGTGTCATGACCAAAAACAAACACAAAAAATTTGGTTCAAATCCATGCATAACTTCATACACATTTCAATGGTACAATATTCAAAATGGCATAAAAATCGCTGTTACAGCGCCCCCTACCGGCGATTTGTTTCCAAATTAAAGAAGGACCTGCTTGCCATAGCCAAGAACTTAACTTTTTTTTTGTTCAATTCTATGCATATACACTTTTCCATGGTACAATATTCAAAATCGCACAAAAATCTATATTACAGCGCCCTCTATCGGCGACTTTTTCAAATTCAGGTAGGACCTGCTTGCCATAGCCAAAAACTTAAAATAAAAATTTTGTTCAATTCTATGCATAACTTCATATACTTTTTGATGGTACAATGGCAACAGACAGACGGACACACGGACACACGGACATTTTCTATAAACAGGTTTTTGGGATCTCTGACCCCTAAAACGTGTACATCCGTCGAAAACCGGAAGTCGATAAAATTTCGATTACAATACTTTCTTCTATTAAAATAGAAGAAAGTAAAATTCAATGAAGATTTTAATCATTTGCGTTTCGTTCCGAAAAATCGACGGACGGTTAACAGCAAGCGCGTCAGCTAGCATATATACATATATATATATCCTAAAAGAATTATCACACATATTGTTTGATGTTGAATATTTTAATATCAATTTCAATATTTTATTCTTATTTATTCGAAGTAAAATAAAAATGTAAACAATGTTGAATATTTATATCTATTGTTTATAAAATCCAAACAAAAGTTCTCTCTTTGAAATTCTGTTGTTCGATAACAGTAGTATTTAAGACTGTAACTTTTATTCAGACCGTTCTTAATGAAGTCGTTCTAATTACTTTTCTATTCACTAATTAAAACCGATTTAATTACTGGGAAAACAAAGGTGTTTTAATTTAAGATAGGGATCCACGATTTCCTTTAAGAGTAAACTGTGGATGGAAATATAAATGAGGTTATAATTACAATTCTATTAGATATCAGAAAAGAAAAGCAAAAGTATTGTTTCACATCATGGGTCTTTCACAAAGTCTTTGAAGCATTTGAAACATGAAGCGCCATGTCTCTAACATCCTATACTTCACTGTAACTCTGGATGTGTTGTTAGCTAGATTACAATAAATAAGACATATAAAAATACAATTCTCGTTCTTTGAGCATGTTTCTTCGTTTGAACGCATCACATATAAAATAAAATTACGATCTTCAAGCATTGATTACGATCTTTATCTCTTCGCTTAAGAGAAGAATATTTTTGAAAGATTCAGTTATTTTCTTTTCCGTACAGCGACTCAGACTATGCCGGGCAAATATATATCTCCGAACTAATCAACCCGAGTGTTATTTATATGTACAGGGTTAAATAAATTATATGTATATGGTTTATTATATCATAAGTAATCATTTACGTATTATAATGTATCATAATTTTTAATTTTTTATTGATGTAAATGCAATAGACTCAGCGTCTTATTTGTTTTTACCCGACTACGGCAAAGCCAAAGGAGGGTTATGATTTTGACAGGCTATGTATGTATGTATGTATGTATGTATGTATGTATGTATGTATGTATGTATGTATGTATGTTCATCTGTTCCCTCGTAACTTCTAAACCACTAATCAGAATTCGACAAATGACATATCATTAGAAGCGTCTTAATTGTCCGCTGGTTATAGGCTATATAGATTTTCACCAAATTCAATGTGGCGCCTTCTAGCGGACAAAATATACAGAGTAAAAAAATAAAGTTAAGCTAGATATGCCGTGTTTGGTATCATTTTAAAGCGCTTCACTTCAAAACCATAGAGGGTTTGTTTATAAGTGCCTTGGATCATAATAAGTTGCTTAAAAATCCACATGACAGTCAATCGTTAGCAGAATTAGATAGATTAAGAAATCTTCCTAGGTCATCTTAATACATGAAACCTTCAATCTACATTACACATTTACACATTACACTAACGACCTCATCCACTAATCGGTCCATTACCCATTTGCTGCCATCGACGGATATGTGCGTCACTACTACCAAATACTGGAAGCGTCATACGTCAAAAAATAAAGTTAAGATAAATATGCCGTGTTTGGTATCATTCAAAAGCGCTTTACTTGTACATTTTGAATATATCTATATATTACTAGCATTTGCTTGTGACTTTACCTGTATTCATGGGGTACTTTTATACTTTTTCAGCGTAGTTTTTTGTCGTAGTTGGGTTTTAGTTTTTTTACTTTATCTTGTTGTACTTCCTAATAATATAGTCAAACTGTTATCTTACTAATATATTTATTTACCATCTACTGTGCGCAATAACACTTTACCGCGCACTTTTTCTAAAATAGTGATGTAGCCAGTATGTAATTCATTAGTGTCCAATAGGGAGTTAATAATATATGATAATAGTTAATAATGTATGTTTATTATAATAGTTAATAAGGTATAAACTGGAATAATTGAAAGGGAGCTCTAGATATGAACATATTGGTTGTTCAGGCATAATCCGAATAATAAATTATGCATCTCTACTTGTTCTTTCGTATGATATTTGGTAAAACAATAAATTTCACACTCATACTTATTCTCGATTAAACTGTTCCTGAAATATGTTTAAATAACGACACACGTATTTGAAACTTATAAATAAAATCTTTGATTTTTATTATCTAAGTTTGAATGAACTCTAGCGATCCCTCCACATCTAAATGAAGCGTCTATCCCTGTAACCGAACTTCAGTTAACACATCGTAATAGGACACAATATTTGTTTAAAACTGAAACTTTAACTTCTTTCATTTCAGGTAAGCTAAATAAGAGCAAACAACTATATATTTATGCATTTGAAATTACAAAATGTTACTCTATTGAAAGTAATGTTCATAACTATATTTCCATACTTATGGCAATCTTTTTTTTTTTTTTTTTACTTTCGAACTATTAAATATTGGTACAGTCTGCACCGTATTTTATTTTACATGTAATGTGTATTTCAAGTTAGAGCAGAAAATTTTAATATTTTGAATAAATGAAGCATTTAATACCAAATGAATGAAAATAAATCCAGTGTTCACAATGAACGTTTGAAAATTCGAATTACACACATTCTTTCAACAAAACAAACATGTTATAAAAATATAGAAATGTATTAACAAATAGTTTGAGTGTAAAAAACGATTTTCTTGAAATGTTTGAATTAAAATTAATGCACACATTTGTTGTGCTTATTTACGTACTTAACATTATTCGTATTGTAATCTCGAACAATTTTTATTCTAATTGATTTTATTTCCTAATTACGGAATTAGTAAGTGAAGTGAGTGGAAATAGTGAAGTTATTAATAACATCATTATTAATAACTCCATACACCATGAGAAAGATTAGTCAAAATCCATCATCATACAAAGGAGCAGTTAGTTGTTCCTAGTTAGTAGTATAAATTCCCTTCTATTTTTTATGTTTGTAAAGAAAACAAAATCATTTTTAATGTGTTCAACAAAAAAAAAAAAAAAAAAAAAAAAAAAAAAAGAAGAAGTTACACTAATGTTAAGAAAAAAATAAATTGTAGAAAGTAATACGAAGAAACTTCTATATTTAATATTATACACCTGACTCTACAGCTCTTGAAGGTATATAATTATTGAATTTCTATGGTAAAGATCCCATTCATAAAAAATATTTATTCATAAAATTAATATCATTTATTTCTATGCCTTGTAAGTTAACATAGTACCGTACATTGCTAAATGACATAATCTGCTATAAATTACAAGGCTGGCACATGTGACAATTTTAATATTCTGATCGCACCAGTATTATTCTAATAAGTATTTTAAGGTGTATTTCTCTTACAAATTTTGTCAAGGCATGTGTTAATGATCTCTGTTTTGAGAAAGTGGTGCCAGTTAGAATTTAAAAATAGTTGCCTGTGGTAGCCCTGAAATTAGACACTTTAATGACGAAGTTATGTGGATGAAGAAAAGTATTTAATTTATAATTTGTTTATAAGAAATAGAAATATCACATCAAAGTATGCCTTTTCTTCAGTAGAATTTTCTCCATTAACTTTAGTAATTCATTTATATTTTTATTTAGTAAATTAAAATAAATACACTAATGAATGTTCTCTTCTCCTCTACAATGAATAGAAATAATTATTTATTCATTACAATCTTTTGTTAGCAATAGAAAAAAAGTTACTTTTAAAACTTTTGCAATAGACCTTTTAGGAAATAATTAGTCTCACCTTACTTTCCATTTGTATAACAGATTACGTAGTCATGAATAATAAAATTGTTACTATATTATATGTCTTTTTGTTAGAAGAAAAAAAAACTGGTATTGCTAATTTATGTAATAGATATTTTTTAGATAGTTAATTTATGTAATAATTGTTATAGTTATCGTAGAAAATTAATCATAAAGAAAGGGAATAAGAGAGGGAAATAGACAATATTTTATTACATGAAATTATTTCCAGTATTATTTAAATGAGCATTCTTCTCCTCTTTTTACTCATTTTATTTGTAATGAACATAATTTCCAATGTGATACTGGCGAGAAAACTGTCCATGTGGATCAAATGTATCCAGAAAAAATCATAGAAATTAATTAAATGCTGAAAGAAAAAGCGACGTAAACAGCTAAAGAGAAAGAACAGTCGTAAGTAAGTAGTATAAAGGTAAATGTGCAATATTTCATGCCGAATGCACAGAAAAGCTAATAAAATAAATAGTAATTAAGAAAATAAGGAAATGTATCCTAGAATTTTTTTTTCTAAAGTATTCATATTATTCGCATGTAATTAAACTGTACGAATTATAACAGTAAGAATGTCGTAGGTGTTAATTTCTTGTACTATGATCTGCTGTCACATTGCAACTTGGACAGCCGTTTCGAAAGCGAATGTTGTCTATCAGCCATAATGTTTGTTTGTTAGGACTGTGCTGGCTGGTATGATCACATTATTTTTTTATCAAACACTTATAAAATTATATTCAAAATAAGGAAAATAAAATGTTCATAGACAAAACAAATTCCCCAAAATCTATAAAATTTTAGGATTTGTCACCTATTTAAATGAAACACTGTTTGTATGAAATATTTAGAAATCAATTATGAAAGACATGTTGTCTCTTTTCTCTTTTTTTGCGATACCTTTATACCTTTCTGTTACATAGTTAAAGTTTTGTCTGTGTTATACTCATCATAAAACATTCTTTTGCATTTCGTCACCATTAGACATTTTAATGTATTCTTTATGGACCAATGAAAAATAAGCTGTTTTAATACCTCTGGTCCAAGACGTCTCTTGTTCTTCGTGATTTCTTGAATTAATATAGTACCTAATGTGTTTAATGTTGAATATTACACTACAAAAAGTAAGAATAAAAATGCATGTGATAATTTCAATATTATAACCTAGTAAGTTTAAGTGCTTTTAGTGAAAACTCATCCCTTTTACACAGGCAATGTACTCCAAAAGACGACCGTTTAAATAATGCGAACTACACTTTAAAAAAGTGTCAGTTTTCATTTATGAAAAATACATAAGGATGACACAAAATGATTTGCTTGCAAATGACAAACACTTTGTTTTAAACAGCGGTCGTAAGAAATATTGTTTTAGTGCCTATTTAATCGCAATACAGAAGGAATCTTAACGTTTTGTTTGCGTACTTCATAACTGTTCTATATGGTTCTTTTTTACTCTCAGAGAAAACATTTGATGTCATATAGAAAGTTCGTAAAGGCACTAATGTCAGTGGATTCTTCATGCGCACCTTCATTTCTTTCATGGTTCCTTGCCTACTGCAGTATATCCTCAAGTTGTTTAGCGCAGACATAACCACATGCAAAGCAGTCACAAACTGGCATGCGAAATGCGTTAACAATGTCTGGCATGGAATGGTTTAGGTGTCAATAAAATGAATCACACATAACAGTTATGAAGTGCGCAAATAAATATTTAAGCTTCTTTCTATTGTGTAATTCGGTTGTTTCTTTAAAACGTTGTGGATAACGTAGTTATTATTATGTCTAATTAGTGAAATTATTTTGACTCACACTGTAATTGTAATATGTTTTACTGCATGTTTTTCTATTTAGATTTTGTACGAACATTTACCCTTAATTCATCTTATCAAGTGGTGCCTGTGAACTGTAAGATGTGAAAATTGTTTATACCAATCAATCGAAAATTATTATCGCACTAAGTGTTATTTTTTAATACAATAGTTGTAAAACTTATTCTTCTATGAAATTTATTTTTCGACGTTCATTATGTTTATTGATGATACTGTTTTTAATTTTATTACTGTATACTAAATAATTCAAATAGAAACACAAAGGGTTATTCAATTGCATTGTTTTTGAAAACTCAAGCAACAATTCATTAATTACAATGCTTTTGTTGGGGACAATCGAAAGAGGAAGCTTTTATGTGGATCTTGATGAATGAAAAATTATTTATAATGAAAAATTTGTGTTATTTTTATTACATTATACGGGGTAATATTGTAGTAACACAAACATAAATAGAAATAAAGTATTGTTTTAATAAATAAGAGTGAAAACAGAACCTCGTGTTATTACAAATTATTTAGAATACTGCATAATTTGAATTTCGTTTATTTTCATCTTGTAGATAGAGATTTATTGCACCAAGACCTCTTTTTTTAAATCTGTGACAATGAAAATAATCTTAATCTAACTGGAATTTATTAATCGTTTTGAATAGCAAGGGAGAAAACTGAACCTTGCATTATTTCAAATTATTTGTAATATTGCCTAAATTAAATTTTATTTTTTGCTGAATAGTAGATAATGATTTTTTATATCAAGATTTCTTTCTTTCGAATATATCACAATACAAACAGTCATATTATACTAGATTAATTTTAACACAATTATTCTAATTTGTAAATAAATCATATCACAAGTAAATTTCTAACTGGGCGAAAAATGTCCAGACCAGGATTCGAACCAGGGATCTCTTGGCCGATCCCTGGCTGGGGGAAAAAGTTCCACCAGATTCGTCCGGGATTGCTCACATGGTAGTGCATTGGCGATTTCTGCCAAGAGATTCCTGGTTCGAATCCTGGTCCGGACATTTTTCGCCTAGTTGAAAATTTACATGTGATATAAATCGTAGTCTACCTCGAAATTATTAATTATATATAAGTCTATTAAAGGCAAAAAAATTTTAAATATTCATTAGTTTTATATTAAAAATCATATTTGAAATAGATAACAAGCAATTAAATGAAGAACTTAACAGGGAAGTATGGAATTTTACGCGAAATCAGAAAGCAAATATTGAAAAGTTGAGAAAAATATAAATAACATTAAAATTTAGAAAGAGATTTATTCCTTATATTTGGAAAATTTTGGCACACTTGCTAATTTTATAAATATTGTATAAATATTGTTTTAAATAGATATGATTATTTTTAAAATATTCCTAAGGCTTACAAAATTCTGAATTATCAGCAGATAAAATGTGCAGTAAAAAAGTTATTAGCGAATATTATACGTATAGTGTAGATTTAAAAAAAAAAGAACCATGAAAAGTTAACCCTCTAATACCTACTACGAGAAATGGCAGGAGAAAATTTTTTTGTCTTATTTATGTTGTTTGGATAAAATCAAGTGAAAATATGAAAAAAAATGAGATTTTATTATATTTTAAAGGATTTATCTATGGTAGCATGTATGCTACCGCGGGCATATTAGGAGGAAATCAGGAGGAATTTACTATATTTCAAAAGTATCTTATTTTATCTATACTTTATCTGTACTTTTTACATGTGGTATGACTTAAAGCAATTTCTTTCTTTGTTTATATGTATATATATATATATATATATATATATATATATATATATATATATATATATATATGTATATGTATGTATATATATGTATATATATATATATATATATATATATATATGTATATGTATGTATATATATGTATATATATATATATATATATATATATATATATATATATATATATATGTATGTATATATATGTATATATATATATATATATATATATATATATATATATATGTATGTATATGTATGTATATATATGTATATATATATATATATATATATATATATGTATGTATATATATGTATATATATATATATATATATATATATATATATATATATATATGTATGTATATATATGTATATATATATATATATATATATATATATATATATATATATATATATATATATGTGTGTGTGTGTGTATACAATATTCATTTTTTTCATATAACATTATTTTTTCCACCATTTATTCAATTTTACTCAACAATAATAATAATAAAACCTCATTTTACTTTTTTGAAATTTTGTACAAATATACATATATATAAAACACTAATGTAGTATGTAGAGGCTAAAAACATGTTATTTTTTGCCGGTGGCAACGAGTGATTTGATTGTCTAATACGAGTACATATGACAAAAAAAAATCACTCTGCCTATCTTTCTAAAAGTATACATATTTAAAAAGCTAGATTCGTGAAATTTTACATACAGGTTATTAAAATATTACGGAGATGAAAAAAGTAATCCGGATTCTAAATAAAATATTGATTTTTATTTAATAAAAAAACCCACAAATTAGTAGTCATTTCTTATAAGATTTACTATTTTTTGTTGCCAAACTTCAAAACGCACAATAAACACAGCAATTAATTAAAAATATAGTAAACTACAGCGCAGTTGATCTACTCGAGATTAGCTAATGTAATATGTACCACCTAGTTCAAACATACTAACTAAAATATACTTGAGTGATACGACTGAATAGAAAGGTGTTTTATACTTAAAATTTTTTTAACTTGGAAGTATGTACTTAGAAATATAAAGTTCAAAATATTCATTCCGGATTTACATCATGATTTTCTCTATTTATATATTAAAAAAAAAAAAATCAATATTTTTTTCAAAAATTATAAAAAACAAAAATAATTTCATTTTATTGTATATGGAAATTATAAATTTCAAGTAATTTATTTCGGATTTATTTAATAACATGAGCATGTTATTAAAAGTAAATATTAAATGGCATGAATTACAAGTAAAACAAGTACCTAAAGTTCAAAGGTAACAAACACTAAGAAGTACAAATTCCCTTTGAAAATAATATGGTATCGAGAATGCTACCATGGGCTCATGATCACTAATGTCCGTATAGCAAATCTGCTACCTTGATTTTAATTACTCATTTTATCATTAAAAAATAAACTTACATTGAACTTTTTTGTGCAGAGAATAGAGGTAACACTTTTTGTACCTATATATCATATGTTTTTAGTTTTAGTTCAATAAAATATTGGAAAAATTGAGAAAAAACGTCCTCTTTGTTAGACATGTTGCTTCAAACTTTTTTTTCTTATTTACTGCTCCGCCTGCATTCAAAATTCATAACTACATTACCTAAAGGTGCAATTATTACTGTAATGACTTAAAATATACATTATTTATGAAATTTCGTACTGAAAATTGCTACCATATGTTCAGTGAACAAAATGCTACTTTATGTTCACTGAACATATGGTAGCAGACTTTGCTACCATGGGCAGTAGAAGGTTAATGTAACCTGAAACAGTAATATTAGGAAGGCATCTAACATTGATATATTATTACATCAATCAATAAACAATTTAGGTGTTGTGAGCCACCTCCCTGTGGAATATCAAAATAGTTTCCGTATAATTTTTGTGTTCGGCATTAGTCTAAAAACCTCGTTCGACTCGAAACTCTCTTGTTCTCCAGTTATTTTTTCTTGTACTGTTATGTTACTCCACTTGTATCGTTGTGTTGTACTACCTGTTACTCAAATGAAAATGTATCAGAACGGGAGTATAAGCAAATAAATAAAAATTAAGGAAATTCTAATTCGAAAAATATATGAACAGTTCTAAAAATAAATTTTAAGGTAAACATTTTTTCCATTCATGATGAACAGATACTTTTATTCTTCGAAAAAATATTTAAAATTGTTTGGATTAGAAACTTTCTGTTTGCCCTACTATTTTTTTCTGTCATGGTACTCCTGCTGTACTGTTTTGTGGTACTTCTGGCTACTTCATTTTCTATGCAATAAATGATAAAAATAAATGAAAATTATGCAGATATAGAAGAAGAAATGTTTCTAGTTAACAAATCTCAAAGGGAAAAAAATAATTATACGTCACGGAAGAGAAACTTCCAAACATATTTTCAAATTCTTAAATGTCGTAACTCGCGTGATATAAAAAAGGAGAAACATTATAGTTGCGTGTTTTGTGTTGTTTAACAGAACACCAATAATTTAAAAGGATTTTGAACACTTTCATATAAAAATTTCAAATGTGTAATTTTTATGAAGGTAGATGTAAAAGTGAGAAATGAGAGAATACGCCCTTTTAATAAAATTTCTGGATCCGTGCTCTCATACATAGTAATGTTGTCGAAATATTTTGTGTGTACTTTTAACTGTGAGATAATTAAAATATGGTGTAAACAATTTTTTTGAAGACCAAAAATGTAACCGAATTCTTTTCAGTGAACGATTAAATAAATTACATGTTCTTTGTCCGTCATATTCAACAGAAATCTGGTTTTAGGGAACTTCATAAATGCATATTAATTTTATTATGTTTTAAATACTGTGACATAATTAATATATACCAAAAACTATGTATCTATGCATTCCTATTGACCATAATGAAACGGGATTCTTTTGAGTACCCCTGTAAGTGAACTATAAATGCGCCACACCTCCATTTGCAAAAAGAACATGCCATAGTAAACCTGAAACACATACAATTACAGGGCAATCTGACTACTGTTACGAGAATAAGAGCACGGACATACAGCAACCGACAGACAGATAGATCGTACAGGCTTTTCTACTATGTTGGAAAATATCAACCACACTTAAAGGCCAAACATCTCCAGATACTTTCAATTTTACACGTTTTCTCGAATATGTAAGTATATATATATCGGACTCATATGGAACTTCAGGGATATAAAAAAATTTGTCTGACCTCAAATTTGTCAGCGAAGGGAGGAGTGTAATTATGCGACAATTAAAAAATTGAAACCAAAAATAATGTTTGGGATCACCCTGTAAAACAAAATGCACGTAATAATCTCTTGCTCTTATAAAAATTTGGAGATATTGATCAATATTTTAATTCTTTTTTTGTAAGAATAGCACGTATATTCATGGAAATATAGCGATCTCTTTAAAAAAAATCAAGGTACTTTTGCATGTTTTTTTATTATTATTATTTATTTCGTGGACTAAAAATGAAACCAAATGTATTTGACAGAATCCGTAAATGAATGATGAATAATTCCCGTGTCGTTCCTACAAAAAGCCTGGTTTCGAGCGCTTCATAAATGCATATCGATTTCATTATTTTTTAAATAGCGTAACATAATTAAAACAGATCACAGATGATTTTCCCCATTGACAATAATATAACGGGATTCTTTCGATTATTCTTGTAATAGAACTATAAATGCTACATAGTCCATTTCAATACAAACATGCCATAATAAATCTCAATAACTTATATTAATTATATAGCGAACCGAGTAGCAAAAGCGCGAACAAACGGCAGCCAGCATACAGTTAAGTTAAAAACAGTATTCTGCAAAGTTGGAAAGTGTTAACTACTGCACAATATTGCCCAAAATACCGGACACTGTCGATTTTACACATTTTGTCGGAAATGATCTTCATTATTATAAAGAATTTGTTTGACCTCATATTTGTCAATGAGTATTTGATAACGAGGACTATTAGGGACAAACACAACATTGAAAAATAATAATAAGTCGCTACAATACACAACTCAATTAATATTAATAAATAAAAACTCTTATGATACTCATCAGTGTACATTTCAATAAAAAACTATATTAAAAAAAAAACATTAAAAATTAATCCCAACGTTTCATGCTCTTTCTGATGAGCCATCATCAGAGGAGAGGGTTCTTGACCTCCACGAAGTAAAGTTACAAACAGCACAGTCACTTTCACAACAGTTATGAAAGTGACTGTGTTGTTTGTAACTTCGTGGAGGTCAAGAACTCTCTCCCCTGATGATGGCTCATAAGAAAGAGCATGAAACGTTGGGATTAATTTTTAATGTGTTTTTAATATAGCTTTTATTTAAGTGGACGCTGATGAGTATCGTAAGAGTTTTTACTTATTAAATTTCGACAGCGTAAGTTCAAGTTTTTCAATTAATATTGTACTATATTTCTATTCTATATTGTTTTATATTTCTATTTCTAAGTATGCACGTATATGCAAGTGCATACAGCTCTTTCTTTAAATAAATGTATGTATTTTTTGTTTATAGTATGGTTTCTATGCTGCTTCTGGTAGTTTTCCAAGGACAACTAAAGAATCCACAATATATGAAATTAAATATGAAAACAAATTGTGGCAAATCTCTTATCATCCAACTACTTTTAGAGAGAAACTAAAAATCAGTTCACTCTGTCACCGATGTCTTTCCGAACATTCCTGATATTTGAAGGGTCTTTTCATATGGATTACTCTGTAGAGTTGACTACCAATTTTTGAAAAGTTATCTTTGGTATCGTTCTTGTGTAGACAGTTAAAAATTATCTCTCTATTCTAAAAAAAGGTAGCTTACGCTGTCACTATGATAATAAGCTTTCAAATTAGACAAAAAAGTATGTCATCAATCTTTAACTTACCCGTTCCGTCAGGTAAGCTCACGCTTGCTTCTGGTTCGTACTGCCGAATTCGATTTAACTTAATTCTATTCAATAACTCACTCAACTAAAATAATACATCACTAGGTTAATCTTAAATACTTATTTACAAATATATTACAACATATTTACAAAATTATAGGACTTTAACATTTAAATGCTTTAACTTTTAATCGAATCATAACGGAGACACAACTCCGTTCACAAAAAAAAAAAAAAAAAAAAAAAAAAAAAAACATTATTCTAAAGTTTTTTTTTCAGTTCCATTCAGTTCACTTCGGTACGTAAAAGTTTTAGTTAAATTCAGGTGTCACTGTCACTGCAAAGGGATACAGAGGGAGCTGTCCGCGACAGTCACCGCCGCCGCCGCCGCCGCCGGTTTTGAATTTCTTGTGACAAGAGGTGTTTTTCCGTTAATATTAAGAAAAATATTGCATACAAAAATATGGAAATAAGCGGTATTATAGAGAAATGTTTGATAAACAAGCTGATGCAGACAGTTTTCAAATCGAAAAATTATTTTAAGAGATATTTAATACTATAGTTAGACAAAGTCGTTCTATTAAAAAAGTTTTATAGGAGCAAAAACTATACATCTTAATTTAATCATTTTTAGATCATTTTATACGTTATAATTTGCCGGTGTGCAGAATGCATTTATTTTTTAAATTTGAGTCGCCTTTTGAGGTTTTATTTCTGTTTTAAATTCAAATTTTCAGTATTTCGAGAGATTATTTTTTACTTATTTTAGAAAATTGTACTAATTTAACCTGTTGCCAACTGTATAAACAACGCAATCAATAATGTTTGCTTCAAATTAAAAATTTATTTACACGTGACTACTATAAACAGAAAAAAAACTTTCAAATTAGAATTAAATAATTACGTATAAAAAGCAGGAACTTATTGAAAATTACTTCATAAAAACTATATTTACACGTGAATTTTAACAGAGAAAGGTTATTGTAAAATAATAAATTCATTAACATGCGTTAGACGTCTTAAATAGGAGAAATTACGTCACATTTACGTTAAATTACACTTATTACGTAAAATGAACAAAAAATAATATTGCAAAACAGTTTAAATTTAAAAATTGCGCGAGACATTTATTTGATATTTCAAGATGAACATTTCAACTATTTTTGTTGGGACAGCGCAAATAATATTTCATTTCTAACAAACGTATTATCACATGAATATTAAAAAGAGAAATAAAAGTTTGGTGAAAATTGCGTGAGATTAAAAACGATACATTTAAAATGTCTTTCATTTATTTATTTATTTATTGAACAACAAACATACGACTTGTGTGCTTGACATGAGAGCCCGCTTAAAATGTCTTATTTAAAAGACCTTTCTTTTCGCTTTGATAAAAAAACCGGGAGACAAAGACTCTGTTTACTTAATTCATTTTATATGAGATTATTTTGAAGTGTTTAACTGGTTTTATTTAATCAAAGAGGAAAACAGCCATAGTATCTTTTAACAGCAGCTGATTTTTCCTTAAAATTCCCCAATCAAAGAGAAATGAATAGAAAGCCGTTTATAGGGAGATCGCCGCTGTTTTTTAAATTATAATTCAATCTTTCAAAATCTTTTTAAAGCCAATCAAATTAGCGTGCTTTTAGAAACTGCGGTGTCGGGGGTTGGCGAGCGTAGCTCGTAAGGTGCCGAGGCCCCTGTTTCGTACAAAATCTCATATTTCGTGAAATATTTAATATATTTTTATCATTTTTTCACTATGTTTAAAACCACACCCTGCATTCTGCAAAAAAACTTACAGAAATTTGTTGATTTTTTTAAAGTAAAGTTTATGTATCCATGAATTACGTACTATTTCTTCACAAATGAACACAAATATTGTAGCATATCTTCATAAGCATGTGCTAGAACTACAAATTATTTCGAGAGCATTTGATTTTACAGTGTGATTGGAAATAAACTTTTTTCCCTCACTTTGTTGTTGATCCTCTAATTGCTCTCATACATTGACTGAAAAATATGAGGTCAAACATATTTTTCATACTGCTGAAGTTTCAAAAGCTTACGTCAAGAATTTCTCTAAATACTCGACAAAAACTTCTAAAATCGCACTTGTTTGATGAGTTTTGGAGATATAATATGTATTGAAAAGTTCTAATACGTATAAATGTGTTAGTTCACAAAAAATAGCCTAGTCCAGTATAATGTGTTTTCGAATGATACATATTACTGGTCAAATAGTATATACTGAGGTCCTTAAACCTTCTTCTAGTAAGCGATTTCACCGATACATATGGGACAATTAGACTACATTTTAATGAATACTTTTGCAAATATGAAACATTTAATGTTTTTTTTTTAGTTTACTGACCCTGATTAAGAACTTGACTTATGTGATATTATCAGAAAAATAAATTCTATTCAAGTTTTTAAGTAACATAAATGATGAATTAGAGCTGTCACTTGCAGGACACAATATTGGACACGACTTTTCAAATGCTTTGCTTCTAACAAGAAACTTTCTGATACTGATGTGTATACAGCTGTAATTTTTTTACTAAATGCTCAGTCTCCTTATAAACTATTTATTGTGTTATTCGTTTGAAAAAATAAATTTTAGTACAATTATTAATTTTTCTAATAAGTGTCACATGCAGGATGCTTTTGCCACATGTGGGACAATGTGAGAATTCCTAATTTTAAGAAAAAAAGATATCAATTGAATATTAAATGAAAAGTAGATTTAATATTCATTTAAGAAAGTTTCTACATTAATATGAAGAACCTGGCATAAAATACAAAAAAATTACTTTTTAAATAGTTTTTTTATGAATAAAAGTTGTATTAAAAAAAATCAACAAAAGAATAAAATCAAAGTATTAATCACAACACAAGTTTTATAGTTTTGGTTTAGAAGTTTGAATGCATAGTTTCCATTTTATAGGAGAATTTACTATTATAAAAAATTGTCGCATTGACTTTGTCAAAGCGACAATCGGCGACAAATGTTTTAATTGGATTTTACTATTTCTTCATGTTTGTATGAAATTTCATCTCGATGTTTGGGCCATTTAGTTGCGACAAACTACACTGCTCAAAACAATTAAAGAATATTTGAAGTTTTATATAAAATAAAGATATAAACGAAATTTTTTTTTGCCGAAAATAGAAGAAGAGAATCACAAATGCAAATTTTTCTGGTTTTCAAACTGTGGGGTATTCAAATTTTGAGTTCGACGTCAAAAACGTCACTTCAGCGGCAGTGAATGAAATTTGACTTTCAACTGGATAAAAGAGAATGAAGACAAGGATGATCGGCGTCCAGTGATTGCTTTGTTTCGATGAGTACGATGTCTCAGCGAAGTCATTTGACAGATTCAGAAGCTTCGAGAATTGTTGGTAGGTTAGAAGGGGGCCAAACTCAAGCCGAAGTAGCGCAAGCCATTGGAGTGTCACAAAGTGTCATTTCCAGAATCTGGAACCGTTTTTTGGAGAGTGGATGTGCAGGCCGAAGACCAGGGCAAGGTCGTAGACGGGCAACAACGCCCAATGAAGATCGGTATTTAGCGTTAACAGCTCAGAGACACCGAACCATGAACGCTACTCTTCTCCAACAACACCTTCGCTCGGCTACAGGCACCACGATTTCAACTCAGACTGTCCGAAACCGGCTCCATGCTGTAGGTCTGTATGCTCGCCGACCGATGGTATGTGTTAGATTAACATCAAGGCATCGTCGCGACCGCAGGGAGTGGCAACCGAGCATGTCAACTGGAGGAGAAATGAATGGAGCAATATTCTGTTTTCTGACGAGTCCCGTTTTTCTGTGCATCCGGATAATAGGCGTATTTTCATCTGGAGGGGCCGTGGCAGTAGGAATAATCCTGCGTTCATGCACGAAAGTGTCAGATTTGGCGGTGGAGGAGTGTTGGTGTATGGTGGCATCTCCATTGATGGGCGCACTGACCTCTACATCATTCGAGATGGAGCTCTGACTGGTCGCCGATATAGGGATGAGATCCTCAGACCTATTGTAGTCCCTTACGCTGCAGCAATCGGAGATAACTTCATTTTAATGGACGATAACTGCAGGCCACATCGTGCAAACCTGGTGGAGGATTTCCTTTTCGAGGAAGAAATCGTTCGAATGGAATGGCCAGCGTGTTCTCCAGACATGAATCCAATCGAGCACGTTTGGGACGCTCTAGGAAGACGAGTTTCTGGCCGCCAACAACCCCCACAAACTCTCCAAGAACTGGAAAGAGCTCTTCTGGAAGAGTGGGGCAGAATACCCCAACTCGTCATTTATAAACTCATTGAGACCATTCCTCAAAGGTGTTCAACGTTGCTGGCCGCCCGTGAAGACCATACTCCCTACTGAAAATGATTTTCTTTGAAGAAAACACCTTTTCTTATTCTTTTTTTTCTCATATGCACAAATTGTGTTTTTTTCCTTTAGTACACAAATGCGCAATAAAATGCATTTTTTTTCTGCCAAACATGTGTAATTTATTCTCATGTAACCTACTATGTCTGTCGACCATGTATCAATCAGCTAAACAGTATACCAGATACAAAATCCACCTAAAACTGCAATATCCTTTAATTGTTTTGAGCAGTGTATATTCTTTTCATTGTGTTCAGTGATATGGAAGTTCATGGATATTAATTTGATTTTAGTTGCATTTTTCCAAGGAATTTCCTTATGTAATCTTTTTTCAATTTCCTCTTTTCCAATGTAGAATATCTTCGATATCTTTGAAGGCTAGCCTGCTTTAGTCAGAAAAATCATTTGCAGATTCAACTATGTGTATTTTGTTCCTACGCATCCCCTTTTGGCACAGAAGTGTTTTGATGTTACCACCTACCAATTACTTCCTTCGATACTTTTCACTAAAAAAGAGTTTTGCCACGGATTGATGTTTAAACATAGAGGATGGTCCATCACTGCATATAATTTCTTTCTGTAGGTGCTTTTTGCTTAAGTGAGACATCTCTTGATAAAGAAATTCCATTAAAGCAAAAATAGAATTTTTGTCTTTATTTGTGGTAGTTAGATATATATAGGATAAATATGTTAGTTACCTATGAAACAAAGTTGCAGCCGTGAAAAAAGGAACTTGTTTTCGACCACAAAGCCCTTTGCACGTCATTCTGATACACGAAGAAAAATGACATTTCAAAGTCAAATTTCAAAATTCTTATGTGTTTTTCTTCTTATTCATTTCAAATTTCATATTTTGGGTCCTATTAACATTTAAATGAATCATCGTTTTTGTCATATTTTCCATTATTGTATCATATTCATCTCTATTTTAAGATCTTTTGGGTATGCAGTGGTCTTGCCATTCATATATTTCCCACAAAACAAGTTTATTTAAATTATTGGCATTACATTAACTTCAATTGCTAAAAGGCGTTAATTAACAATTTAAAACCAGTAAAAATACGTTTATTTCGATTGTTTACGTGTTTCAACTTTACCCGAATCATTTTCAAAAGAAATAAAAATAAAAATATTCTAAAATTTTACAGTCTATGAAACGCCATCATTAAATTTTTTACGCAGGCTTTCATATTATGCAAGCTATTTGTATTTTACATGGATGCTTATTTTCTTTTATTAATTCTTGAGTAGCTCTAGCCATTACTTTGGTGTGTTGAATGATGCTGTATCGTTACATATTGAATTTTTGCGTATTACAATTTCTATTGTTTCTCTTATAATGGGTGTATATAGAAGGATATATAACATAACTATATGTCTGTTGAACGCACAATATATTAGAAATATTTAAAACAGAAAAAGCAAATATAAGATATTTGAGAAAATGACAACAACATTTCCAAAATACCTTTAATCATACAACATACTCCAGTATACACTATATACACTACTGAAAAATTATTTGAAATTTTCTGTCTAAATAATGAAGAAATACATTTAAAATTTATTTGTAATAGTTAAAATAAAGGTGAAAACAGGGAATGAATTTTACGAAAAAGGGAAGGCAGATGTGTTAGTATAGATTATTGAGAAGTTTATAACAAAGGATTACAACTTCTTTGTCAATTTTTAATGCATTTTCCCACTTAATTTTTGAATGGATGCACTACGTTTCATCTTCTTTCTAATTTTTATCAAATGAAAATATCTTCAATATTTAAGATTGGACTTTACACTGTGTGATAACTATATGGAAAAATATTTATAGAATTGCTAAACAAAGTACAATGAGAACTATACAACACATGAAAAACCAACATGACATTTAAAATATGCATGACGTTTAAACATTAAAATGATATTAATCAATTCCCAATGGTTTCAGCAAACACTTGTCCTTTTTCAAGGGATACTAAAGATGCATCTTTAGTCTTAGCTGCATCTTTTTCACATACGTGCAATTTGTAAATTCCTACACAATACGATAACAAACAATCATCTGAAGCATTTTTTCCTCGTTAAATTTAACTATTACAAAGCTCTTTTTAGTAAATAAATAATTTAAAATGTTAGTAAAAATATTTAAAATTTGAGCAGAAAGTGAGCGAGAAATTAAATGTGTTATTTCTATTAAAAATATATAAACATTACTTAAAATCTATTTATAACTAACGTCGAATATATATGGCCTTTTTTTTTGTTGTTGTTGTTGTTGTTTTTTATATATGATTGTTTAAAATATTTTATCGGACATAAAACATAAAAAATACATGACAAAATATATTTTGAGTATCCTTCAAGGATATTTAAGCATTCGAATAAAGAAATTCATAAATTTCTTTCATAAAGTGGAATTGAATTTATTAATTTATATATATATAACTGTTTGTGTCTGTTTGTTAGCTTTCAGAAAAAAACGTTATTTCAAAGTTCATTTGAAAAATTTTATTTTTAAATTAATTCGGCTATTAAAAAAAAGTATAGTCAAACATAAAATTAAAACAAAAATGTCTCTTTCTGTCTGTTTGTTGATTCGTAATAAGCTATAAAAAGGTTGCATAACTAACACTAAACTTATTAAGGGCGGATAAAGAATATCCTAGTACATATTCTGAATTTTGTATCATGCCTATATATAATTTTTCAGAAAACACTGAAAAACACACAGAATAAATCAATAAGCTAATCTTTCAATAGCCATAAACTAATCATTTTGCGCAAGTTTTAAAAACATAAGCTAAATTTTACAATATTAAAATGCGCAAATTACACCAACATTACATTAAACACATACGGCACCCCGTATCAACGATATACACAGGCCTTTCATAAGTGTGAAAATAAACAAAAGTAGAAAACAGGAATTCTGCTTTTTTCAGAATTTAGTGTCCCCCACCCGCTAATATATATACATATAACGATATTACGTTATATGGTGATTCGAAAGTGTGGTTAGCTTCGATGTCATAATAGATGAATAATCAATCTGGAAGCCGTACATTAGATTAAGCTGAAATAGAATGTTTCGTAGTAAATCAACATCGATATTGGAAGGTAGTTGCAGTCATCGAGTGGTAGGCCAAGTAACACATTTATCCAGTGTAGTTTTCTCCGGAATCATTGAGACAATGCGTAATTTAACTCCGGGTTTTATTTAAAGCGCTGTCGGCAGTGCAGTTTCCACCAATTCAATTTAAATCAATAATTCTACGTCTACGTAGTATTTAATCATGAGTAAGCAATTATAGATAATAGAAAATATCAGACGGCGACCAGGGGAAGTTATCAAAGTAGAAATACCACTAAGTCTGCTGCAACACCGCGAGTATCGACTTTTTGTTCCTCCAATGTAAGGATACAAATATGACGTAGATCGCGCTCTCAACCACTGAATAATTAAGAATGTCACGCCATATAAAGAGTTTGGACAGAGCAAGCGGATGAATTTGAAGGGAAAAAGGATAACCTCAGAAATACGCGAGAAAGTAAAAATGGAATCTAAAGGAATATTCTCGAAAGAAAAAAGTGCGGAAATGGAACTTTTAATTTAAGAATACAAAAAGCGTAATATTTAAGCGATTTAGACAAGTGAGGCATTAAATTAAAAGGAATTTAACAGAGTTAACGATAGATATTACATAAGGATAAGGATTTAGTGAATATAAAGTAGTAATTTGGAATAAGATAAGGAAATCGCGGAATTAGATTTAATAATGTGACACACACACACACACACACACACATATATATATAGATAGATAGATAGGTAGATACATAGGTCGATAGATAGATAGATAGATAGTGCAAAACATATTTCAGTTTTAAGACTTAAAATGCAGGATTTTATTTTACATAAAACGATACCATTTGCACCCGCTGAAGCATTCCATATTTACGACCCAGTCTTAAACAATATCTATAAAAAAGTATGCTTATGACGTCAGTATCAAGGAATAAAATACAAAACCAGAAAAATGGATGTCGTCATTCAAGAAGCTCGGCAAAACAAATCGGGTATCTAATGGTTAATATGCCTTCATTTATTTGTAAAAGAAATATGGATACTTAAAATTAAATATAGTTTATGATAGCTCCATGTTTTATTAGAAATCATTCATACCTATTTTTTCAAAGTTCGAAAAAAGTTATCACACACGGATTAATAAAATTGCATTATTTCAGCTTTTTGATAGAAATTAATTAAATATGGAGAAAAAATTCACACAAATATTCTTTAAAATACATTTTTATAACAAATGATACTCTTGGCATAACACCTTATGTTAATTACATTTTTTTTTTTATTGTTATAAGAAAATGGCAAAAAAAAGGTATAGTAATGTACCATTTTTTCTTTACTTTCTATAGAAATGGAGTGCTTTATTTGCCACCATTGCTTAAATGGCATTAATAACTTCAAAAATTAATATATCAAAAATAAATTTAGAAGCAGTTTTCAAACAAATTGCATTTAAACGTACTTTTTTCACTATATGACAGTGAAAAATTGAAAATGCGCGATATTTAGAAGTTTTAAAAATTGCTGTAGATATTATTAGTAGATTGTCACTATTTAACCGTACAATGATACACCTGCTCCGTAGTACGGGTGGCTTATGGTTACGTGTAACGTTATGTTTTAGTAACGACTTTTTAATCGTTGTCTAAAAAGAATAGCATATTGAGGGCTATAAAAATAAATAAATAAAAATAAGAAGATTACAAATTAAAACGGTTTCAAAGGAACCCGTCGGCCATACCCCGGAGTACTGGCTAATGGCTTTTTTTAAGTTTATTTTCACACTGATGAAGAGGATCTGTGTATCTCTGAAACGGACGTATATGGTTTAATGTAATATTGGTTTTGGGCATTGGTATATTTTAGCTTATGTTTCCTATCTTTCAATGCTCAAAAACCCGCGAACTGATTAATCAATTTTAAGGAATATTATGGCAATTAAAAAATCTATTTAAAATTTATTAATAATAATATTTAAATTTTAAGCTTATGACAAATACATTTTTATTAAAAAAGTGTATAGGTAAGTATAAGGAGGTAATATTCCATAGTCAGTAACCAGAGCGGAGGTTTGCATCATTTCCAAGATAGAATAACCTAGGAAACCATTATATGTTTCCTCGCAAACAAACAAACGTGGTTACTACAATGCATCTCTTTTGGAGCAAAACTATGCTATCTAAATTTTATCATTTTGCTGTTCACCTATTTTAGAAGATCTATAAATTATAACATATTTAAGTCGATCCAATTTACAGTTTACAACATATTAACACCTTTCAAAATAGATGAAAAGTGTTTATGAATTCGTCTGTTATGAAATGTATGTTAGGCATATCGCATTCTGAGCAGACAAGGTGACAAAAGTGTACGACAGGAGACAACTCTAGTATTCAAACGGATTTTCCTTTTGGTAACAGCGTGAAATGTCGCTTCATTCACGCTTTTTGTCGCTTGTCTGTTTAGTGTGCCATGTGCCTTAGTCTACCCATCCGTCTGTCTGTCCGTGCTCTAACTCGCGTAAATATAGTCTGATTTCCATGAAATGGATATACTTTATTGGCGTTTACTATGGCGGTATTGAAAATGAAGTGTGTAGAATTTTCTGTTTATTTACAGGGCTACTCAAAAGTATTCCGTTACATTACGGTCTATGGGGAAAATGGTTAATGATATTGCAGAATTTTAAACATATTGGAATTAATACAGATCACTGAAATGTACTACAAGTTTCTTACTATCGAATGTTGTGTGCATAGAACTTATCATTCATTTACAGGGACAAGCAAAAGAATTTGGCTATAGTAGAAAATGAGGAATAATTGAGCTATTGAAACTTATGAAAAATAATTTCTGGAAGAGCGTTTCCGTTGTGGTATGTGTTACTAAATTTAACTATTTTTTAAATGTTACTTGGTGTGTATAAATTCTATAGATCATATACAGGGTTATACAAAAGTTCTCAACAGCATCTGTTTATTGCGGGAAATTGTTCAGTGAAAATTTTTAACTGTTTAACGGAGCTAATTTTAGCATACTATGTAGTATGCATATCTATCTGTAGATCCTATACAGGGCTGAAACAAAATCGTATATTTTAACGACTATTTATGGTAATAGCAGAAATAGGGTTTTTAAATGCGTTTTGCGTTTTTCAAATTGTTCATTTAAACGTTATCTTTCACCTTAGTAAACTGTGAAGTTTTGTTTTAGTAATCTGAATGCGTTGGAAAGTGTTTCATAAACTATGCTAGAAGAATGATTTTTCGTTCTTGTTCTTTTGAAATTTTAAACTTGATTTTTAAGTAAAAATGGTTAATATTTATTTATCGTGTTCGAGGTTGGTATCAATGACATGCAGTAATTTAACCTCTTCAATAGCAGCCCCGAGACAAGTCCGGGCTAACAAAAATGTTTCCTTATACCTATTGCCGGTGAAGTTGATAATCATCTTGAATGCCAAATATGTCTGTCTCATAAAAAAAAAAAATCTAGTTTTACCAACATATTTATTTTTGCTCAAAACTACACTCCTAAAATATGCCATATGTTAGTGGCAACAATTACGGTAGATATATAAATGATAATAATTTTATATAATTCCGATTTTTAGCTTACAACTCAGTATTTTAATTTAGAAAAGGAAATAATAAATATAGTAAGATAATATTTCGTATTCGTGTTCACAGCTATTTTTTTTTTCAATTATAAGCAAGGAAATGATCATCTACTTTGAAAACAGCGATGAACAAAAATTGATATCGCGATTAAGGTTCTACAATATAAAAATCTGATTGTGTGTTTATAACTCCTCTATTTAGAATAAGGGACAATGGACAAGGAAAATAACATCAGTAAATTATATGGATACAATGAAATTATAATAACACTTGAAATTTCAAAAACTGAAATTACTTTTCGATTTCTTGTAATTTTGAAAAACATCTTTCAAACAACTCCAAAAAGAAAAATAATTCAATATTATACATTTTTGCTGTCATCTTTTTTTTCAAAAATGGGAAAGAAAAGAAATATTTTCAATTTGAATAAATGACATATCACGGTTGTTGTCGCTAGCCTAACTTTTGACATCATACCTTAAATTTTGCTTAAATTCTATAAATCAGCTTAATGACTTTTTTTTTACTTTCCCTTTAGAAAGTGTACTGTAATATATATCACTATGACCGATTACCACATTTGTTTAAATAATTTGTTTAACAAAGAACATAAAGATTGCAATATGATTGATGAGTATGAAATGCCGTTTTCCGTATTAGAAGAAAATGTAGCAGAGTGACTTGAATAGAAAATTGTGTTATCGTAAACTATTTAGTTATGAATGCCGATACTATAACCTCTGGAAGAAAGACGGCTACCTTCACCCCCGCTTACCCTTAATATATAAGATGACCAAGGAGGTAACCCGAAAATGAAAAACATCATGGTAAAATATATATATATATATATATATTCGTTAAGTAAAACACATCAAATGGTAAACAAGAAGTACTGTGGTGTTATCTACACACGATTGGACTAAAACGGGTAAAGTCCACGCATTGCTCTTCACAAGTCTATACCGATACCAATGATACAAAGATAAAAAAGCATATAAAATCATGATTTGCACGATAGTTATACATATTATATATTTAATTTCTTTAATGGAAATGCCGTTTTGCCCACAAATTCCGCTGTTCTCAATTCCATCATTTGCATATTATATGTAGGAGTTTTTTAAAGATTAATCTCATGGATCCTGAAAATGGAATTCCTTACTGGATGAATATCATATCATATTTAATACGAATTATGTATTTCAGCTATTAAAACTAAAATATTATCGAATGCGTATAAGAAATACCAATTTGATATCAAATCACCACTTTCAAAATTTTACAAATGTTGTGACAAATGTTTTCACCTTAAAAAATCATCCAACTCAAATATTTAGCAAGGGGCTGCACATGTGTAACACTATAATATTTTTTAAATTTTTGGAACACCTCCCCTCTTACGATATGATACGTTATCATATCTCGAACCCTCCCCGCCCCCTTCTCCGAATGATACAGTTTTCAGTGTCTACAAATTCTTTTTATTTTTTGGATTTTTTTCTTTCATTTTATGCTCATATGTTTGCAATGACATACGCATATGGTTTATACATTTATTATTAGCTTACTTTACTGATTTAAATGAAGAAACGATGTTAATAAAATATCACTATTATATATGAAATAATAGAAAATCAAAACCGCTTTAATTATATGCTATTTAAAAGTATTTTACAATAGCTTTTTGTTACATAAAGCATTCAACACTAATATTGTCTTCTTTCATTTGCTCCCTGCATAGAAGTAAGCAGAACTTCTTATAAAGAAAACATACGATTAACATTCTTCCGAATTTTTTACTAGCAAATGAAACAAATAGCATTTCGAACCTGGTTTCTCTAACAACGAATTATATGCACCTATTGGAGAAGAATAGGAATGACGAACGTTGGGTTATTCCATTTTTTGTAATGAAAGGGTTTTATAATCATTTAATTGTTTTAATAATATTTTGTATTTTTATAAAAATAGATAACAGATTTAAAAAAAATATGACAAAGATGTAAAGAAACAAAAAAATGACAACGATATCTAAAGACAAACCCATCACCTAGAAATATCTTACGATATCAAGTGTCAGAACCCGCTCCTCACTAAAGTAATAACGTTATATACGAACAAGAACAGCATAGAACATTTTACTACAATTTAGTGTGTTATTAAATGCAGAGGTGACATATTCACATGTTGCATACTCTAACTAAAGAATGACGTTCGCTGTCCTCTGAACACCTGTAACTTCAACTTTATACCCCAAAAGCAAAAAAAGTAAAAAAAAATCACAAAGTGCGAAGTAAAGGCAACTTTGAGGCCGCACAGTGTCAAGTCACGTCTGACCGCCATCATAATAGACAATTTCAAAATCAGCTGCACTGTAACATTTGCTGCAAAATCATACAAATTGAAAACAGCTGAGCAACAAGAGAAGTGATGTACCGAATTGTCGGTAGTAAACGTAACTGTTCTTGACCCCGCCCCACTATTACTTCCTTATAAAAGAAAATTCGACATTTTTTTTTTTTTTTTAACTACATTGTGGTATTGCCTATACTTAACGAATTATTGAATTATTTATTTCTTTTGTGGTTCTTAGATCACCGGGTATAAAATATATTTCGTATTAATTTATATTTAAAAAAATTCTATATTTATCGAAAAAAAAAATTCTTTTTTTTTTTTTATTTCATTACATGTTATACTTCACTTCGGCATTCAAATATATCTGCCATTAAAAATTCTTTTAAACAATGAAGTAAGAAGTTATTCTCGTAAAAAAAAATAAATAAAAATAATATTTTTTTAAATAAATCCTAAGAAAGAAATTAAAAAAAAAGATATGTTTTTTTTTTTTTTTTTTTTTTTTTTTTTTTTCTCTTAAAGATTACTCATAGTCAGCAAAGCGAGCAAACCAAAACTACTTTTTTTTTCTTTTACAGTTTTTACTGTTTAAATATTCCGGAATATCTCTTTTCAATAACAGAAGTTTTTAAGTACCTAGATTTTAATTTGGATAAATTCAAAAATGACCTTCTATTGAACAATACACGACATTGAAATTAGAGACGTTCTAAAGTGATCAGGTTTCAAGTCACGTTTCTGCCCGCACTAATTGAAATGGTTTTAAATTTCTCGGACGCTTTAGTCATTGAACTAGCTTTCAAATCAGTTAATTAAAAACGGAATACCTTACGAAACTTAATGAGAGGAAATGGGAGCTTAAAGCTTCAAGTATGCTGATTTAAATTTCCATACCATTTAATTGTGAATTCTTTTTATAACTTTTTAGCATTTTACATATTCATTTTTGAAAAATTATACAATTTTTGGATAGCTTCCAGATGCTCGATTTTAAATTGATAGTTCAAAATAACTTGCAATCATTTATATTAAAAAAACCCCTATTATTTAAGATAAAAATGGACAGATCTGGGCATACGTAAAGTTAAATATGCTACTTCATTAATTCCAGACTTTTTATGCTTTTGAACCCTTAAAAAAAACAAGAAGAAAAATGGACTTTCTAGTACATTAATATTCAGTTTAATTTGAGTCCGCCTGATTGGCTCTTGGTTTACAGCATTGTGTAAATTATTGGATACATTTAACATTATATAGGATGTCCCTAAAGTCATGGTACATACGTTAGGGGGGGGGGGAGAACACAACTAGATAAGCACAAATCACCGTACAATCCATCGTCTTAAACGTTTTCCTGGCGACACAAAACACAAGAAAGAAAGGACATGAACAGGGAGAGAAAACATGGTTATTAATCTTAGTGTTGCAAAAATGCCGGGACAATGCTGGAAAGTGCAGAGGAACTTACTGCAAGCATCGTGGCAGCTGCTGGGGGAAGTCCCGGTATTTTCAAGAACATTAGATCTTCCATGCGCCGGAGAAGCGCTTCCATACATCACGAACCGGGGTCGTAATTTCGAACACCTACTTTGATGACGATCGTTGTCTCTTTAATGTTCTTATTTCTTATTTTTTTTGCTGCACTAAGGATAATAAATATGTTTTCTCTTCGTATTCGTGTCATGTCTTTCTTGTGTTTTGTGTCTCACTACCGCGCCAGAAAAGCGTTCCCGACCATGGATTTATGGGGATTTGTTCTTGTCTATTTGAGTTCTATCACCCCCTAACGTATGCACTATGAGTTTAGGAACACCCTGTATATCGTGTATAAATCCTGGGTACATCTGTTCAGCATATTACCCTACATCCATGTACTATATATACTGATTCTTTTGTGTGTATTTGCAATTTCTAAATTTATGCAATTCTATTTAATCAGTTTGAATTAATAAGAAAATTTAGAAGAACATGATACATAATTGATTTTAATTTACAGCCAATTATAAAAAAAGGTGTTAAAATCGAGGATTTTTTTAAGTATTCACTAATGTAACATATACATAATTTACGTTTTCTTCTCACATATAATAGATTAGAAATTTTTATTTACCTTATACTTATTATATTGAAACACAGAATAAGAATAGAATTAAAAACACAAATTGTTTCAACTAAACGTCCTCTTTTATGGATGCTCAATCTCATGCAACTAATTTAATGTTAAATGTAGAAAAATTTTGTTTACATATAAATTTATTTCAAAGTTAATAAACGCGCATAATTTCTTCTTATAAAGACATAAACATACCTTCCATAAAGAAGAAAAATATTCATTAAATTTATTTGAAAACAATTTTCGAAGGGCTTGTTTTTGTTTTTTTATTAATATTTTTTATTTAAGAGTTTCTTTGTAGTGTGCCGTTTAGGGTTATGAATTTATAAAATGGTTCGATATTGGCGTTTATTTTAAAAGCATAATGATTTATATTTTGTGTTTTCATTTTTAATTATATTACAATCAATCTAACTTGTTTTCCTTTCATATGCTGAAAATGGTAAACAAAATAATGGAAAGACTGTTTTTTTTTATATTTTTTTGAAGATTTTAAGAATTCAAAGGCAATTTTAGTCTTAATAAGCATTTGGATTCTAGAGTATGAAAATTTTACTTTTCTTGTTTATACTATCTAAAATTCATTTAAAAATATTATCAAATATTTAAAAAAAAATCTAGCTATAAATTTTGAAAAGAGTTTGAGGAAGTTAGAGATATCATTAAGGAAAAAAGAAAATTTAGCCGTCTATATTATTTTGTTGGTAAATGGAATAGATTGCTAAAAAAGTTATATTGCATGCAGTAAAATTCACATTTACGAAAAAATTAAAAATATGCAAATTTATCAAAGTTCTTAATTTTTAAATATAACTAATAAAATGTGGAAACATCGCGATGAATTTAATGCATATGAATTTAAGTCATTTATACTATAGATATATATATATATATATATATATATATTGTTTGATTTTTCAGTTCAAAAAAAAAAAAAAAAAAAAAAAGAAAAAATCACATTTAAATTAAATTTAGGTATTAAATACAAGAGTATAAGACATAAACATGATTTTATTCAACAGGAATTTCAGAGTAAGTTTCGATGTATATTTTGATGAAAGAAAAATCAAAAATCCACATGCTTCCAGTCTTATAAAGTCCACCATTTTAATGGTTAAATATAATACTTATATAATAACGTTGAGCGGGAATTTACGTTAAACACAAAAAGAAAACTACGATAAGAGTGTTATAAACAAATACTTATTATTAAACGACTATTTTCTATTTTAATGGCGTGTAAAAATATCAGACATTTGTAACCGATGATTTACACAGATCACTTCAAATCAATTATATTCATAATTAAGACAGAATTAGTAAAAGCAAAGTTCCTGCCGGTGCTTTCAATATTAATAATTAAACGATTCGGTCTAAATATTTTCTAATTAGTTGATGGACATAACAAACGATTTACGCATTCGAAATTCAGTAGTGTCGTAGATATTATTATGGTAAAAAGAAGAAATGGTATTTCAATTAATTATAAATCAGCAGAAGAAATTTAAATGAAAGCTTACATACCGCATTCATTTTTTCAACCTATAAATTAAGTACTTAACTGTCAGATATATTCCACTCATATTAGTCTATGCTTATGTTCTCGCATTCTTTTACACTATTGGCATGTGTAATGAAGAATTTAACTTCCAATCCAAGTGCATTAAAATTAAATCTGTAAAAAAAAAAAAAAAAAAAAAAAAAATACGACAGATCAATTATAAACAAATTAGATTTAAATGAACATAAATAAAGGAAATGAATATCGTAATACGTTGATTCAATTTCTCTTATTAGTTTAATTTGCGTTTATTAAGATGTTAAGTTTTGTAAAGATGATAATTACATATAAATGCATAATTTAAATTTGAACCTAAATGAAAAATGTTTCAAGCACGATAAAAATATATCCAAACTGTGTTCTTTATTAAAATTACACAATATTTTGTATCTTTATATTTATATATAATTTCGCATTCTTATACTGCCTGCGCATTAGTTTATGTTTTGTAGTCATTATCCGCACTGAATGATTTGAAGTATTTTAATCATAAAATACCTGATATATAAAGGCAGAAATATTTTGGCAAAAACTCGCTGAATTTGCGCCAATTATCGTCAAATTTCTCGTAATTCTTTCATTTGACGCGAAATATGTGTTTTGCATTAGTAATCAAGCAAGTGGATTTTCACTCAAAATTTTGCCAATGTCACTTGTATTTCGCCAAATATAGTCAAATTTTGCTAAAGGTTGGCAACATTCTAACTTTGTTTACAGCCAACTGCTCAACAACTTAACAACTGTTTTAACCGTCAACCCATTCAAAAGCGTTAACATGCAGTGACGTCAAAATGACCTACTAATTAAATTTTCTCGAACATGTGACTTAGCTGAATGGTCGTATTGTATCCTAAAACGGTATGATACAAAATCATGAGAAGACATTCGAGAACTCATGTTAAACCAATGACAGCGTTCTTTTCAAATTTTTCGTTTGCATTTTAATTTTTTTTTAATTTCTGTTTGCATAAGATTGCTAAAATCAATGTCTAACCGGGTATATTCGTATTTTCTTTTACTGTGGTTGCAGTTTTTTTTTTTTTTTTTTTTGTGTGAAGAAGCTTTCAATTTTGGAACTAGAATCATTTTAAAATATTGAAATGCAAAAGAGATATTTGAAATCAAAGCTGCCATTGGTATAACATTAGCTTGGGAGCGTTTTCGCGAGGCTAAATTGGGCTCTACCCTGTCGCTAACATAAACTTTATGTGAGCCATAATGCATACGGAATATAATTTTAATTTTATTGGTTAATTTATTATATTAAGAATACGATTTTTTTCTAATTATTGAAAATTCCAATAAAAAAGTAATATTTTAGGAACAATATGCATTAATATTATAATAGGTATAACAGTAAAATGTTCATAATTATATATATTTGTACATTTATATAAAATGGCGTTTGAAATTGCTTATTGCATACTATAATTAATATTTCTATGCACAAAAAAAATATTTTATTTACAGAGACAAAGCAGATTATATTTATCACTACTAATAAACTAAGAATAATCGTATTTGAAGCTTTACAAGAAATATTCCATAATCATCTTTAAAAGAAAAATATTTTACATAAAAGAAACTTTCCTTTCAATGGGTAATAAAACATGTTGGCATTCATGCCTAACGTACTATATTTGGGACGTAACAAACAGGCAGAATAATAGGCGAGAACACATAATTGGACAATTAAAAACAATTACTATTACAAAGAAATTTACAAGTAAGTTTATAACTTATTCATTTGGATCTTTGATGAAAAAAATGCAATTAAACTTACTTTTTACGTTTCGTCATCTTCAACAAACGAAAAATCAATGCCCATCGTAAAAATTTTTCAATTTAGCAAATAAATATATATATTGTGCTGTCATGTTTTTGTAACATATAAAGGCATTTGTAGCTAATTACTTCACATAATTTTCATATTACAAGCGAAAATATATACAAATTTATTAAATTTCGAAATACGTTACCCTAAGCAAACATGAGGTAATCGACGGTACAAATCTTATTTATCTAAATCATAAAACGTACAGGAATGACGCAGATACCTTCATGGAAAAGGAGATACTATGCTACTGTGATTACATACGAGTATAAACAACTCAAAGATAAATTTTTAATAAACACTGTCATGGTGACTTTTTATGCGCTACACGTACAATCGTGGGGGAAAAAAGTAAACACTAACTAACTCTGCAAAAAATTATCGTAGAAGAAAATTACTGGTACCACACGATAGGGTAATAAAATCTACTTTTATATTTTATAGATAAAATTTGATTAGGGGGGCATCTACATAATAAAACGAACCATACCTTTTTTTTTTTTCAATAGCTGTACACAATTCTGACAGCATAAATGAACTCTACACCCTTCAATTAGCCTAAAAATAAATTTTTATGCAATTCGTACGATACGTTTCCGATAAATGAATTGTTTTATAACGAGCGTATTTTAGAAGCTGTACCTAAATTGAAGTTCGGAAGTCGATTGTTAACCCAGAGAGCCTTCTTGATGAAAGCAACTTAAGCGCCCCTCAAGCAGTCACTGAAGACTGCTAGATTACAAAATAGAATAAGAAATTTCAAAATATCCACTAACTTCTATCATAGACGGCCCCTTAAACCATAATTTTGCCGTTTCTTAAGCATAATTTGAAAAATGTGAAATTATTGGATTTCCATAAAGCTGGGCCATCAAAGCTAAAGCCATAAAAAAATGCAGGTTACAATTCATAGTTTTTTCGAATATTAATTTCATAAATCATAAATCATATCATAAAATATAAAAATGGCGAATTCAACGTATTTATGTTTTGGTATTTTAGTATTATTGCTACACAAAAAATAGCACATTAGGAGTTTTATTTCAGGTGATATTAATGAAAATATGAAAATGTAATTTAACATTAGAAGCACCAAATTTTGAATGTCTATAATTTAAAAACGTATTATTCAAATAACTTGCAATTTGATGTTTAGGCGTAGTTTGAACCGAAGATTTGAAATATCTTGTTAAAATTGGGTATTGCCAATTGAAAAAAATGAAGTTTGGGTTCGTTTTAATACGTAGATGGTTCCGTAAGTAAATTTTATATACATCGTTTAAAAATGGACTTTATTTCAAATCGTTAGGTACCAGTAACTTTCTCCTACGATAACACTGATAAAGAAAACATTTTTTCTTGGAAAATTTTAACAAATTTAAGTAGCCATACCCTTGCGAATTTAGGAAATATTCGTAAAAAGGTAAAAGTTGGTTTCCGTTTCAGAGATATCTGTGTTTAAATATATCTCATTATGTTATTTTATTGCTTTTTAAAGTACCTGAAAGTGAACAAATATCTGCTACTTATCTAAGCGCCAATAAGATGCGTTCCGTTCAGCACAGTAGCGCCACCTGTTGGGCGATGTACACTAAAACTTAATCAGCACCAATTCATATGAAGGACTACTTTAACTTTGTATACTTTTTACAGAAGAAAGAGAAAGCTGAAATAGATATAAATATAGATAGATAGGATAATACAGGGTTCGTACACATTTCTTTAAATAAAAATCAAGGACTTTCAAGGACCAAAAAAAATGTAAGGACCTACAAATTAAATAAACTAATAAATTATAATATGCATTTTTATTAAGGGTTTAATTCTTGTAAATACAAGTTTTAAACATTCAAATTTCCAGAAAGGTGGGGGGATTTAAGCCTGTGGCAGCAGAAATTTAGAAAATTTCAAAATAACAAATACAGCAGACGAAAAAACTAGTCGGATGTGCCAATCCTAAAACTTTCCTCTATCTCATACATGTTAATACTAAAAAATTCACTATCAAAGTGCCAACATTAATAAGTAATCTTTGCCCATCATGAGAATTCTAAGGATATGGAATCCCGCGCATTAGTTCTTGAGATATGACTATTGGTAAAATAATGCAAATCCTGCAAAACGCAGCACAGCAGCGCCACCTATTGGGCAATTAACAACAAAACCTTATAAGGAACAACTTGTGTCAACGCCTAACTGAATCTGAAGTTTGATGAAAATTCGTGCATTTGTTCTTGAGATAGAGCTATTGCGGGAATTATGAAAAATTCAGCACAGCAGCGTCAACTCTTTGACGATTTTCATCAAAACATAATCAGCCCTATATTAATCAAGGTAAACCTAAATCTGAAGTTTGATCGCTTTCATTCAAGGATGTTGTGCATAATTTCTTAGGGCATAATTTCAACATAATTTCATGTGCATAATGTCAACAAAGCTACAAATTACAAGTGTATAATCAAAACATGGTAAACAATTTTCAAAAGCTAAATTTTCACTTGTCATTAAAGCTTCATTTCTTGAACTCTCATAATGCTTTTTTTTCAGGTAATATGGGAGCGTTTAGCGACGAGCATGGTGAACGATTTTACTGACAACATTCTGCTATGGAGTCTCGTTATCGATCGCAATGGAATGCAGCAATGCTTGGCGATTGATGTTGGTTCATCGAGATAGAAGATACTGAATATAAACATAAACGCCAAATTAGGTACCATAGTAATCAAATTAATACACTCTAATTGTGTTCAGCTGCGTAAAATGTATGTAAAATATGTGGAAAATGTGTATAAATAATAGTGTACAAGTACACTGCTGGTACTTTGAACTTTGAACTTTGAAGACCACCGAAGTGGGAATTGCTTTGGGGCATGTAGCTGCAATGGCTGTCGCTTCGAATGATCGTTTATTTTATACACAGAAACAATTACACATTTTTTACATAACAAATTCGTCAAAATACAAAGACGAGATAGCACAAGGAAATTCACAACATCAGAGATAAACAGCTGGGAGTTCCACAAAGAGTGTGCAACGGAGCTAGCGGGAGTCGAACCCAGCAAGCCTCCTACTCTCTCAAGCGATTTGCGGCGTGGTGCCTTACCTACTCGGTTCCTAAATTGTGATATATCGTAATAACCTATAAATACATATCCTTTGTTTAAAAAAAATAAGAACCAAGTAAAATTTTCTAATATAACTTTTATTTACTCAAGAGTGCATATAATTGGAATATTAGTTTCAAATTTTAGAAAAAAAAATAAAAAGACAATTTTTGTTTATCAATGTAATTTGTTGAGGTGTTAGTAGGGGTTGTTTACCTTTTTTCCCACGACTGTATGTCCAATTAATTAATATATACATATGTTTGAGCATTTTTTTTAATTTAATCGGATGTGTATCAGTAAAACCAATATAAAATTAAGTATCCTAACAGCCGAAATTGTTAAAAAAATATTTGAGGAGCTATTACAAGCAAATTATATTTAAACGATGATAAACACTGAAAAAAAAATCGGATAATGTCAATTTAACTTTAGTATAGAAATGTCTAAAAGTAGTATAATTAATAACTGCATCTAGATATATGGATACATATCAAGTCTTAAAAAATAGCCACAGAAACGACATAGATGTTTCCTAAATTTCATTATTAAATATGCTGTATCTTTGTAATTATATTTTATATTGTGTAATTTCTATTCCAATGAAATGGGTAAAATCGATATAAATTTAATATTAAAAGTTTGAGTTAATATTCTGCCCTCTGAATAGGTATTTGTTTCCTATATTCAGATGCTGGGCAGCAGTTTATCTAAATATAAAAATTATAGCAATATTTGAATTAATAAATTACAGTCATTCATTTAAAATGCAATTTTTTTTATAAAAATGATTATAAAAGATATTTATTTTTTAATAGTTTAATTATGAATGTCATTTGTTTCATGCTGATAAATATTGTATCAAAGGTAAAAAATGAGTAAACTCAAATCTCATAAAAAGCATATATTGACAAGTAAGATTAGAAAGATTGATCCAAGAAATTGATGACCGTTGCTTTATAGATAAAAGTGTAAGAACTTGACATAGATAAATATGATTGATTAACCTAACATTTTCAAACTATTCTAATAGTTTCAAGTTGAAAATTTCTTCTAAATCTACAAATATTTGCATGGTTAGACGATTATCTTCTAAAATAATGGTCTTCTATATTTTCAATTAGTGTCAGTAACGTGTCTATCTTAATTCTTTACTATAATGATTTGAATGTAAGAAAATCTAAAATGTATAAATATTAATACATAAAAAAATTATTAACGTAGTATAGTGTAAAATATGCAATTTGCTTTATATAACGCAATTAACCTATCATGGTGAAATCGATTACTATTCTTTCGACATTTCTGCTGTCGGTGCCATCTATTAGCTTGAGTATCACAATAACTTTTTCAAACATTCGATCAAGGATGACATGAAGGAATGAATATATTAGAGATATTCTGTGGCGATACCACACTTAACATAGACTTGACTCACGTTCCACTAAATTATACACTATGTGAAATTCTATTACCTATTATGTTTTACAATTTCATTAATGAAAATTATTTAAAAAAATTGCATTCCAGTTTACTTAATTTACAGTTCGGCTAATTAAAATTGCTAAATGATTTACTTGATAGAAAATGCAACCTTTTCAAAGTTCTAATATGAATAAGTAAAATATTTATTTTAATAAAAGAATTCATTAAAAATGAATCATTTCTAGAAATTTAGTTACACGGGAATATGAAGGGATTTTAAAATTAAATTTTATTCTAAAATAAACTCGTAGGATTTTAAGGCTGTGCTTGATGTGGAAATGAAAGCACTCCACTGAATTATTCACTTAGTGAAATTTCTATTGCCTATTATTTTTTACAATTTTCTTAATGAAAACTATTTAAAATAATTTCAATCCAGTTTACTTAAGTAACAGTTCGGCTAATTACAAATGTCAAATGATTTATTTATTTTCAAACATTTAATAAGAATAAGTAAAATGGTTATTTTAATTAAAGAATTCATTAAAAATGAAATATTTTTAGAAATATAGTTACAAGGAAAAATGAATGGATTTTAAAAATAAATTATAATTTCTTTATCATGTTCATTGTTTCATGTTTTACCTGATCAAAGGTTGTCAAATATTAATAAGCATATCAAGATACCGCATTATACAGAAATCTCAAATTTCACATTAGTGATCTGTCATCGTTTTGCTGCAAGCCAATTAATTAATAAGGGCATATTGTATATGTTATGTAATGTGTCTATACTACGTGAGTAATTTTTTTCATTAAAACGTTTAAAACACTATTTATTTTCAATGAAGATAATAATCGTTATTTATAAGAAAACAAAGCACTTTCGGTTGACCCCAGATTCCATCATTAGTGGTTAATGTCCCTGTATACATATACACTTCAAAATATTTTCTACTTTATGCAAAAAAAGAAGAATTTTTTTAAAGTATTAATTTATTTAAATCATACAAATTTATAATATAGGAAACATTTAAAGAAACATCTGATTAAGAGAACTTCGACATAGTTAACAATGGAATTTATTCTCTTTTCAAACAATTCATAAAACTAAAATGAAACAGTCTTTACCATTAAAAAAAGACATTAAGAACTCGACTATTTTAATTATTAATGTTGTATAAGTAAAATAAATATTAGTGTCAGTGGTTTAAATAGCAGCAATTAAGTGATTTACGCTATATCTTATTTAATTGGTTGACAGAAAAAAGCAAAAGACTTAAATATTTAAAATTCAGAAGTGGCGCAGGGATTACTGCGTACAATATGAAGTCATTCTACTTCAATTAATTAGTAGTCAACCGAAACTAAATTTTTAATGAATGCTGTCATGCTCGCTTCAGTTTTTATTTAAATTAATGTCTCAAGTGTACACAGCCCACATATTCTTTTATGCACATTTTCTCGCATTATTTCACCTTGCCGAGATGTATATGGAAATTAAAATCGAAGTGACATAGAAACAAGGCCTGTAATAAAATATTGAAGATCAATTAAAAGCAAATTAAACTTAAATGAGGATAAATATGAAATGATTATCGCAATAAATTTATTTTACTTTTGAATAGAAAAGCCTAAACGTACCATATAATTAAAAATTGCATTTAGAAGTATCATCAAATTTATTGCTTAAATAAAAGAAGGCACATCAATAACATAATTATTCCCTAAATTTATTCTTCATTACATCATTAAATACTTTGTATCTTTGTAATTACATTTGATTTTGCATAATTATATTGCTAATGCACTAAGTGTTGTTGTAATTATATTAAATATTAAACGTTTAAGCCATACAGACAGTCAGTTCATACAGAGACAACATACAGAGTGTTTGTAAAAGAATGTACAAGTTTCAATGGCATATTATAACAGTTTGTTTTAGACTATTTAGCATAAATCATACATCAAATTGAAGCTAGTTTTCTTACAAATGTTCAATAGGTGCAACTTTATTTATAAGGGACACATCCAAGCTAAATACTAATTCTTCCCATATTTCGGTTTACAAGTCCGCAGTAATGGAAGTCTCTCCAATTTTTTTTTAAACTCTGGCAAGGCATTAGGTAGCGGAGGAACGTAGACGCGATCTTTTATATAGGCCCAAAGGAATAACTTTCAGGGTTCTAATGACTTTTAAATCTTCATCCCAGAAATAACGCTTTATTCTTAGGAGTCGCTATTTTGCATATGTGGCACTCCAAGCAAGTAGATAACAAAGCAGTACTTGCGCATTCGCGAATATAAAACTGTTTGACTTACACTTCATTTGTGACCTTGAACCAACACTCTACAACACAGAGTTGATACTATTAAAATTCATAACAGGAACATTCTTTTATGTGTACTCTGGA
The DNA here is from genome assembly GCA_963932465.1 of Maratus speciosus. Classification (NCBI taxonomy): domain Eukaryota; kingdom Metazoa; phylum Arthropoda; class Arachnida; order Araneae; family Salticidae; genus Maratus; species Maratus speciosus. The sequence continues at coordinate 95,324,025 of OZ010789.1, read as the reverse complement.
TTTCTTTTCCTTCTCTGTCTTGTGGTAATACATTTCTGAATACAAGTCAACAGAAACCCCATTTATATAATAATCAAAGCCATATGAAAATGCAATATTTGGTTTTCATATAGTTTCTACACTGTTAAAAATTTTGCAGCATTCTGGCAGGTCATTCGACCGTTTTTTGAAAAAAGGATTTCATATCCATAATTTAACTATATTCTGACCATAAAATGGCCAATAATATGGTCAGAATTGTGTTAAATTACGGTTGTTTTAACCGTTTTCGGAAAAAACGGTCAAATGACCTGCCAGAATGCTGCAAATTTTAGGTAGCTTTCTTTACAAAAAGCTACCTATTGCAGCCGTTCGGAGGAAAGCGATTTCAAAAAATTTTGGTATATTTTCATCGATCATGACCCCCAGACCCCGAAACCACCCTCCGTTCAAAATTGATATATATATATATATATATATATATATATATATATATATATATCTGACCTATGTCACACTGTAACTCTCGTATTTATGAACCGATTTGGATGTAATTCGGTGTGTACATAGTACATATCAATGTCTCGACTGAGTTCGTTGGCCAGCTTCATCCGCCATTTTGTTTCAAAATGGCGGCCATTTAAAATTTTTATAAAAATTTAAAATTTGAAATGTGGTGCCAAAAAATGGAAAATGGAAAAATATTTTTTTCTTATGTATTTGTCCTATATACAAAGACTCTGGAGCAGTTTTTGTTTCGTCTATATCTTAAAAAATGGCTGAGTTATAGCATTTTGAATTTCTAGCGTGGCTGACATTTTGAAACGTCCTGAATTTTGTCACGCGATAAAAGGCGTATTTATGAACCGATTTGGATGTAACTTCGTTTATACATAGTACATACCAATGTCTCGACCGAGTTCGTTGGCCAGCTTCATCCGCCATCTTGTTTAAAAATGGCGGTCATTTAAATTTTTAAGAAAAATTTAAATTTGAAATGTGGTACCAAAAAATTGAAAATTGAAAAAATATTTTTTTCTTATGTGTTTGACCTTGATAAAAAGATTCGGGAGCAGTTTTTGTTTCGTCTATATCTTAAAAAATGGCTGAGTTATAGCATTTTGAATTTCTAGCGTGGCTGACATTTTGAAACGTCCTGATTTTTGTCACGTGATAACAGACGTATTTATGAACCGATTTGGATGTACCTTGGTGTGTACATAGTACATACAAATATCTCGACCGAGTTCGTTAGCCAGCTTCATCCGCCATCTTGTTTCAAAATGGCGGTCATTTAAATAAATTTAAAAAATTTAAAATTTAAAATGAGATACCAAAAAATTGGAAAATGAGAAAGATCTTTTTCGTATGTGTTTGATCTTAATACAAAGATTCTGGACCAGGTTTTGTTTTGTCTATATCTAAAAAAATGGCTGAGTTATAGCATTTTGAATTTCTATTGTGCCTGACATTTTAAAACGACCTGATTTTTGTCACGCGATAAAAGGCGTATTTATGAACCGATTTGGATGTAACTTAGTCTGTTTATAGTACATACCAATGTCTCGACCGAGTTCGTTGGCCAGCTTCATTCGCCATCTTGTTTCAAAAGGGTTGCCATTTAAAAAAATGTAATTTAAAATTTAAAATGAAGTAATAAAAAATTGGAAATTGAAAAAGATTTTTTTTTTTTTTTTGGCCTTGATACAAAGATTCTGGAGCAGTTTTTGTTTCTGAAAATTTGTTCTTTTGCTTATATCTTTAAAAATGGTTGAATTATAGCACTTTGAATTTCTAGCATGGCTAACACTTTGAAACGATCTTGTATTTGCCACGCGATAACATACGTATTCGCCTATTTCGATGGAAGAAGGCATGTGGATAGTATACATCAATATCTCGACCAAGTTCGCTGGCCAGCTTCATCAGCCATCTTACTTCAAAATGGCGGCCAATTAAAAAAAATTATATTTAAAGTGAGGTGCAAAAAAAATAGAAATTGAAAAAGGTTTCTTTCTTAAGTAATTGACCTTGATATAAGGATTCGGGAGCATTTTTTGTTTGTCTTTATCTTAAAAAATGACTCAGATATAGCAGTTTCAATTTCTAATGTGGGTGACATTTTGAAAAATCCGATATTTTGCCTGCGACAGCACTCTTATATATCAACCGATTCCGATGTGAGTGAGCATGTGCGCAGCAATTACTAAGGTCTCGACCAAGTTCACTGGTTAGCCTCATCCACCATGTTGTCTTAAAATGGCAGGCACTTTAAGAAATCGCCGAATTTGGCAGCCAAATATAAGTTACTTTAAATAAAAGCAGCTTGGATAAAACTGACTAATTTCGCGAATCATTCATAATGATTTAGTATTGATAAAAATTAGTATTGAATCTCCTATATTCGGTTTCCACTAAATTGAGCTTCGTGTGTTTGAATAATATAAGTTGGCTTTTTTAAAATAAGGAATATGAAAGCTACCTCTTCCTCCCGGCACTGGCCGGAAGGACTTTTTAACAGTGTAACTGGAAGTATATTAGAGTGATCTTCGGTTTAAGAAATAATCCCCGCATTTTGAAAAAAAATCGGCACGATACTGTGTATACGATAATGTAATATCACAAATTATAAATACGCAGTCAAATACTGAAGTTAGGGTAAATACTTAGATTTGTACGGAATTCTCTATTTCTAATTCTGAAGCTTTTTTTAATATATGGAAATCATTTTTTCTTTCTCTCTTCCCTATAAATTATCTAAAATTAAGTACTTGTTTCCTCAAACGAAAATGGAATGAAAGCAGTTTTTCTGTTGAAAGACATAAAACAGAAAATTACTAACGGAATTATTTTAACAATAAATATGAAATTAAAATGACAAATCATATATCTTTAAAGTGGAAATGCTTTGAAGCCTACTTAATGAAGGTTGAAAAATGTGCAACAAGCATTGATTATGATACACTTTCCAGTATATTCAGAAAATTGTAATAAAAATATTGTATACAGCTCGTAACGTTAATACGATGGAAGATAATGTCTAAGTAAACAATTTGGAAAACAGATAACACATTTGGAAAAGCAACTTAAGTAATAACCATCTACAATTAAAAAAAAATCCCTAATTATTCCTCAAACTCTGTGTATGAGCTACATATTTATATATATGCCACATAAATGGGTGAAAATTAGTTGAGTTAGGTAACGCATAGCAAAATTGTAAATTCTCATTCAGTAATTTCTGCCAATAAGTAGAAATGTACCCGTGATCTCTTGTGCAGCCCTGCATATGATCAGTAGAATTTATGCACACCCAGTAATATTCGAAAATGTCTCTATTTAAAAACCTGTCCCTCAACCGAAAATATACTTCCAAAAATAGCCGTCGCTTTTCCAGCAGATTCAGAATATTGTAACAAAATTATGTATATAGATCGTAAGATTAATAATCTGAAACATAATGTCTAAGTAAACAATTTGGAAAACGCATAACGTATTTGGAAAACCAATTAAAGCAATTACAATCTACGATCGGAAAATTATCCGATTTTTTCTGCGCAGCAATGTGTATGATCTATAGATTTATATATGAGGACGTGTGTTTCAAAACCCGCCTTTTCCACAAAATGAAAGTATGGGAAAACGCGAAAAACATATGTCTGCGTTCATTGGTTTTCATGGTAAATCATGATTTTACAATGCCAGAAATGCGTGATTAAACTAGTCTTTTTTGCAGATTTTAGTGTTTTTTCAATGCAGGTTCACCAATAGAATAGATTAATAGAGAAAATTAGATTTTTTAAGTTTGGATAAGGCGAGTTTTGAAACTCACTTCCTCATATATACCACGTAATTACGCGAAATTTAGTTGTTAGGAAAAGCATAGCAAAATTGTAAATTCCCATTCAGCAATTTCCGTCAATATATGGAAATGTACTCGACATCTTTTGCGCAGCCATGTATATGATCAGTAGGATTTATTCACACCAAGTAATACGCAAAAATTTAGTTACTTTCAAAAATTATTATCGATAGACTGTACTTTAACCGAATTATTTTGTGTGTCCTGGTAAATGAATGATAAGGGCTATAAACATCATATTCTATAGTAAGCATCTTGTAACATACATCAGTGATATAGATATGTACTTCAATATATTTAAAATAGTGTAACAGGTTTAAAATACGCCGCAAACGATTTTTCTCCTTATACCCAATGTAACGGATTTCTTGCGGATGTAACTATAAATGTTACACACTTCATTTACAATACCGATCATTCCATACTAAACCTCAATAATATATACAAATTACATTGCAGTCCGAATAGATTTACGATAGTTTGAGCACGCACAGTCCGCAGACAGACGAACCTAATTCATAAACTATCTGCAAATATGTTGGAAAGTGTTAACGCGAGAGTAGTCGCATCTTTTTTCAGAACGTTATTAGTCGCACTCGGTCTTTTTGCCGCCAGTCCCCCACATAGAGAAAATGTAAAATAAGAAAAAAAAATTACTTAATATTTGCAATTACATTACAATAAACTTATAAATTTGCAGTTTACTTAAATTATACATTTTATTAATGAGATTTGGAATAACGAAAAAAAGTAAAAATAAACTGACATTAGGGATCTTTGCTCAGACTTTTCTGCCAATTTCAACTTTGCTTGTAAAAATGTACCTGGAAAAAAGCACAGATGTCTTGTTATTTTCACTATGGTGATTGAGAAACATTTAAAATCAGCTAGATGGAAGTAAATAATAATATAGCTCAATAATTTGTTTATTATGTCAAAATAGTCTTGATGGAAATATAACCATCCTCAGATCAGCGGTAAACAACGAAAACAGAATACTGAAACGATAATTTTCAAGGACAATAACATTTTTGAATTCTTATCAAAATAAATTAGACTGTAAATCATTGTATAATCAACGAACTGTTGAAATATCTAAATTGTATTTATCCAAAGTGAAACTTAATAATCATACATCAAACTGTTTATTCCTCCCACGCGCGATGCAAGGGACTCGCGTGACTGTTATAAAAACTGAAAAAAACTTTTCTACTTTTTTATTATTATGTTATTATACTGTAAGATTTTGAACTGTGAACAAGCAAAAAATTAAATCGCTGCAGTAAAATGCATCATAGCCTATATGTTAATACGTTAAATTTAATGGTGTAAACTTCACATATAATATTAATATATTCAAGAAAAAGAATAGGCTTACGAGTGAATTTCTTCATGTGTTCAGAAAATATTATAACAACCCCTTTTTATTTATCACACTATAGTGAAATATATAATATGAGTTTCATCAATTAATAGCAAAGTTAGATTACTGGCCATACATCCAATCAAGGAATTGCTGCAGCGGAAAAATAAAGGTAGGAAATTTACCTATAATATCTATTCGATTGATTTATTAAGAACGGCCAATTTATATTTACTTTATTATTATCTGTATATTAGCTCGCGTGGCCTACTGTTCAAATAGAGGTGGCATTTTTGCCAACATATATTGATCATAAAGACGAAAGGTTCTGATATTCAGTGTTAATAGAGATAACTACTTGCCGTATAAATGTGTACATTAAAAATAAAATTGTTGAACATATAGTAAATTAGTGCAGTGATCCTAACGAAATAAATATTGTGTATTTTTGATGGTACATATGAAATGTTAAGAATCGAACGAAAAATAAACATATATAAGTTTTTATATGATATGACATAAAAGCAATTCCTCATGGAAATATAAACTTAAATTACTAGTAAAAATGGCCGCAGCAAGAGAAATCCAGTTGGTAGAAAATCTTAATACAAGCAACTATATTACATGGAAGTTTAAAACCGAAATGTTATTAATTAAAGAAGAATTATTTGAAGTAATTATCGATTATATGCCCACGCCGCACAGTGGGGCAAGAAGCCTTCAAATCTGGCAAAAAATCGAAAAAATGACATTCTAGTTTGAACTTCCGACATACGTCAATTTAATAGAGCAGATATCAGTAAACATCTGCTTAGTATTAAAAAGTGTGCAAAATTATCTTGGTCGTCACTAAAGTAAGAATTTAAACTGCATATCGTACGATGATAATAAATGAAAAAAATATCAATAATTTTGTTCCAAATTCGTTATTTAATTTCGCTGTAATAATTTAAAAATAATATTTTTTGACTATGAAATCTTCAACTTCAGGTATCTAACAAAAATACAATAACTTTTACTTTTTTTATATATGATTTTTATAGACAAAGTGACACTTAGAATATATAGTAGTCAATTTTTTTAAAAAAATTAACAGTGTCTACAAACATTGAAGGTTTTAGTTATGAGTTAAAGCGGGTTAAGTGTCAACTATAATTTTTTCTACTAGGTTTGAGTTTTAGGATGGTAAATATGTCGGAAAATTTTGCTCCTTTTTGCCCCTTTTTTAATTGTATGGTCCTTTTTATAGTTAATCATCCTCAATTTTTAGTTAGTGTACATACATAAACATGATTACAAATTGTTTTTTTTTTAGACGAATTTAAATACATTATATATTACCAGAAGAGAACTTCTGAATACTATGAAACGAATGACCTCCGTAAAAGACCTCCAGAATAGGACAAACTGCGAACGTAGTAGTTCTATAGACTTAAAAAAGAAGCTAAAATATTTTAAATTTCAATATAAATTCCAATGGGCAAAAGCCTGCCGAGACAAGGATAATGCAGTCGGTAAAGGAAAAGGTTTTTAGAATTAGTAAGGAGTGGCTTGACAAATCGCTTTCATTTCCTCGATTTGAAAAACAAACAGAAGCGGTATTGAAAAGCAAACGTGGCCGGCCTCATATTCCGTTTGAAATGTGTTCTGAACAATCAGAAAGATTAAGAGCAAAATGATTATGCGATTCTAGTTCGACATCTTCTTTAGTGCACGCGACATATATGAGTTTAAGATCTGAAGGACAGATTCAGGCCTCAAACGTTTTAAAATATATAACTGCAAGTCCAAAGCGAGCTATCAAATATCAAAATGCTTATACAAAATCTGTAAAATCACAACAGCATTTGTCAGGAGAAGATGCTCTGACTGTATTAACAGACGCGAAATTATCTCGCGAACAGTTTAATGTCATTAGAAGTCCCCAGAAAAAATTTCCACCTTACAAAATTGTGCAAGAGGCAAAAAAAGAATGTTATCCTAAAAACATCGCAGTAACAGAAATTAGTGCATCAGTTGCATTACAGGCTCTTCTAGATCATACTTCAGAGCGCTTGTTACAAATACCAGAGCCTGTTATCGCTTGAAAATTAATAATTAAAGCAGTTGTGCCTTATATCAAAGTGTGGTTTTGACGGGTCTTCGTGACATAGCTCATACAAACAATCTTTCTGTGACTCGGAAGCCAGTGATTCAGTCGTATTTATTACGTCTCTAGTTCCACTTCGAATGATATCTGAAAAAAGAGTTATACCAGTTTTTTTACATTTTTAAGGCGATATGTATGGATGATTTATAAATATTTAACTTGTAAGAAACTATCTTAATTTCTTGTTTTTAACTTATTTTTGTACAGAAAATATTTGAAAAAGCTTTGTAAATTAATTAACCCTTTAGTGGCTTTGCATATATGCAAACAACAGTGTTTTGAATTTAATAGATATTTTTATTCGTATATACCTAATTCACACCAGAAAATTAAAATAGATATATCTGCTTTAATTAATAACAGACATTCCCTATTTAAATAAAGGGAAATTAACCATTGAAACTTTTCTGGTGTAAAGTCAGATTTTCTGAACTACGTAATTTCTAGAATGTGTTCTATCATGGGAATTAAAGGGTTAAAGGTTAGGTTTTATAAAATAAATAATTATATAAAATAAGGTATTTGGAGGCATACGTAATAAAATATTTACTAATTTGCAATATTGCTTATGTGCAACAGAAGAAAAGATTGACGTATTATATGAAAAACGTATCTCTAATTTTTTCATTATTTTTCCTGTGTAATAAACCTTTCAGATATATAATTTTTTCGAAACAAAATAAAAAATCGTACATTTAAGGGTTAATAAATTACTCTATAGCTTATGTAAAAGTTTTAAGTTTCACTACGTAAAATATATAAAAGAATGCATGATGTGCTTTTTTTGTTCAAAGTAAATTTTATTTATTGCCAACTTTGGTGGTTCCCTGCCCCACTGTGCGCCGGTCACAACCGATTGTCAGAAGAAAGACAGGAAGGCTGGGGCCATTATTAACTTGACATTTGAAGATTCTCAAATAGCTCATGTTAAAGGGCTTAATACGACCAGAGAAACTTGGAACGCACTTAAAACGATACATGAAAGAGCTAATTTATCGAGTAAATTATTTTTGTTAAGAAAACTTTATGGAGCCAATCTCCGAGAAAACGGTAACTTAAGGTGACCTTTCTACATAGAAGAAAAAAAAAACACTTTTATGATTTTTTTGTAAGAAAACTGCATGATGAATCTTTTTGAAATTTTAGCAGTTTATTGTACATATCTTAATGTATACACAAGAATTTTTTTATTAGATTTTGTTGCTTCTACTCTAAGATATAAACAAATACGTTCAACTGCTTTGGAATATTTCGTCTGGACAGTGAGCATGATAGCGCCTTGTAGAATTATCTGAAACACAAAAATATTTCGTAAACTTCATGAGTATAGCTTCTAGTTAAATTAAAGGAACCTATAAATTTATTTTTAAAAAGTTATGCAATTGCTGAGTTAAAAAATTCATCCTTATTTGTTAATAACTTTTTTTATCTAATAATTTTAGTAAAATATTTAATTCATATCGAAGGCAATTAAATAAGCTTTAATTAAAAAAATGTCAAAATGATCCATTGACTAGATTTTTTTTTTTTCTATCTTGCCCACTGTGCCAAAAAATGTGCTTGAACATATTTGTTTATAACGTAGAGTAGAAGCAACAAAATCTAATAAAAAAAATTATTGTGTATACCTTAAGATATGTACAATAAACTGTTAAAATTTTAAAACGATCCATCATACAGTTTTCTTACAAAAAAAATCATAAAAAAATGCTTTTTTCTTGGTCTGCTAATGTAGCAGGTCCCCTTAATAAATCATATAACGTACATTTTAGAATTAATCTTTAAATTGTCCGCAGTCGGGGAAACAATTAGCGACTCACATCTTTCGGCTTTATTACTGTGTTCGCTACCCCCCAAGTTACAATACTTTAATCACCGCCCTTGAATCGCGTATTGAAGACGAGCGTACACCACAATTTATTAAAAGTAAGCTAACAGACGAGTACAACGGAAGGGTTGAAAACGCAAACCAGGCTGAAAATTCCACAAAATCGTTTAAAACGCAAAAGAGAATTCCAAATGCTAATTTCAAAAAGGAAAAACAATGCACGCATTGTAAAATGAGGAATCATACATACAGAGAATGTTGGCATCTGAAAAATCGAAACACTCACCCAAATACACAAAAACAACAAACATACAAAAAAAAGTTACTCATCATCGTTGTGTTATCAACAATCGGAGAACGAGATAGGAAACACTGACCGCGAATCAGTAGATAAAACAGATTATAGAACGGAAACAAAACCAGATCAAAGCAGCGACGCAGCAATTTCTAATAGACAAAGCAGGAAAACAAACCTGGATGGTTGATTCTGGTTCATCCTCACACATCAAAACAATAAAAATTAGTTTACGAAATTAATTGGCGCAGAAAAAAAGTCCTTCATAATTGCCAACGGAAAAACACTAAACTCGGCAGGTATCGAAGAAACTACATTCACGACAAAAACATCCGATGGAGGCATAAATAAAATTACGTTGAAAGAAGTTTTGTATGTCCCTGGGCAAGAGCAAGTAGCTTTCAACCACGACATAAAAGTTACCCAATACTCGTTGTGCAAGGAAAAATATTTTTGAACCTTTGTTGATAATCGTCATTTTAAAATACCATTGTTCATTAATATAATTTTATATTATATTAAAGATTGTAATAACAATATAATTATTATAGATATCATTAATAACATATTTTTAGTGAGACGAATATCTTTTTCCAAAATGAAATATTGACCCATATTATCCGCCTGTGAATAGCCATTATCTGAAAAACTATGATTAAAAACGAAACACTGTGTAACCATGCATATGGAGTCTATTAGTTTCACTTCCAAAGCCGTATCGCAGATTAGTTAAAAGTTAATAATTAGTGTTTTTAAATGTGTCATGCTAAACTTAAAAGAGTATTATATAGTCAAAAATTAAGTTTTTTTCCATGTATATCGACGTAAATAAAAGATTCTTTTCATTAATAATATGAAGTAATTTTCCATAGCTATAAATGACTAATTGATAAAATTCTATGTTTTAATATTATTAGTTGTTTTAATATTACGTATTAATATGTAAAAATTGATAAAAAGTCTGAATCAGTAAAAGTAACTCGCTTGGTAATGAATAATTTATTGTTAGTTTTTTTTTTTTTTTTAAATAAAGTATCTGTCGCTCTATATAATAATAATGGACCTGTAAATATATCTATTCTCAAGATTCTTAATATTCTATCGATATTCATTCTTGTTTCTGTGTTTTCAATTGCCTTCGATAGTTGGGGAAGATGAAAGAAGCAGAATAAATTATTCCAGACATTATCTTAAACATGAATTCCAATGTGTTATATATATATACATAGGATTTGAATTTAGATAGCATCGTTTATCCCACGTATGACATACGTGATCAAATCAACTAACTGTGCAGTATTTATCTTTCCCTGTCATTTGTACGCCTGGGATATAAAAGCAAAATTTGCCGATCGCGAGCACAATGACTGTACACTTTGAAAATCAGAAAAGAGGCAGTCTGTTATTTTTCGATCATTCATGAAAAACTGGCACGGAAGCTGTCACAAAGTCAAATTGCTGTATTAGGCCTAATTAGAATGTTTTACTTATATCCTATAAATTTTAAGGTTTAGTTCTGGTATGTTTGAATAAGATAGTTGTAGCACAAAGCAAAATTAAATGCCTTCAAGGAATTAAATTTCGTATGATTTCAGGATCCTGTTAATATCTAAAAATTTCAATAAACTAACGTTTTGCATATAACCTTACAACATACATATATACACGCACATATACTCGTATATATAAAATTGTTTATTTATTTATATATTGGTTCATATTTTTAATTTATTAAATATTACGGTGAAGATACGAGAAGTTTTGACTCTCACAGGCTTAATTAAAATATTTTTCTGAAAATGTTTCCCAAAGTATCACAAATTTTATTATTTAATTTTGCGCGCAATTTTTAATAACTTTTTCTTTATTTCTAATTAATTTTATCTTCCACACTTTAAAAGGTCAAACAGACCAAACTTGGTTAACACAAACTGCCATAGAGCTTTTGCAGGTAGTTTTGTTTTTTCTAGTTAACATTTTAAACAACATAAGCTCTTTTTAGCATCTTTTTTTATTATATTTTATTGTCAGGTACATGTTAACTTTAGGAGAGAAAATGCTAAATTCTAAATTTTATGCAATTGTGAAAAAAAATATTTCTGTTCTAAACATTCCATAAGGGACATTAAAATAAATTAAAAAAACTCATCCAGTTATCATTATTTTGGTCATTAAAAAAGAGGTAAAAACTACATTTTAATCTACCAAAAGATATCTGAGTCTCAAGGTATACTGTCTTTTTCCATTAAATAATAATCTTATTTAAAATTATTCAAAAATAACTAAAGATAAAAAATATTTAATATAAATTTTATGTTAACGTATTTAGTTTCTTGAAAACTGTTAACATATTATTACGCATGATATTATTAAATATCACTCGTAAAATCATGCTAAACTGGTATTTTAAACAATTTATCTTAAAATTAATAAACTGTTTACTCCCAATATCAAACTTCACTGTTTGAAAAATTGCTTGCTTTACAATCTCGTGCACTTTAGAATATGTGCAGAAAGTACAACGTCTTATCATTTTAAAGTGCTTTTAAAAGGGATATCTCTTCCTTTCATACAAATCATGTATTTACATTGTCTGAAATTTATAAATTTATAACATACCATAAGTAAAGAAGGAAATATTTTTTTTTTCTTATATGTGAAATATTCATCGATCAGAAACTTACTCTTTGATGAATGCCATAAGATTTAAATCATTTCCTGCGGTATTTGTAAGTATGAAGCTTGGAAGTAGAAAGTAGTTGTCCGAAAACAGTTGTATGACTGTTATAAGTGTTTAATTATTTTAGAGAGTTTGTTTCTCATAGCTCATGGACTATAATTTCCATAAAATAATGTACAATTATAGAATTGATAGAACCATTCCGTCTAGTTTCACCACTAAATTACGGCATTGAGATGTAATAGGTATCATTCGACTGGAAATAGTGTTGGAATAGGAATGTCATTTTTTAAAATAACAGTCAGCTACATATTAAAAATTGCACCAACGTTCATTTTGCAAATGATAACAACCCCTTTTGACGCCATCTTGACTTTGTATCACAAGAGACCGGAAAAAGTACAGTTTTTATACTCTTCTCTTTAATATTCATGGCTTTATAAAAGGAAATATGTTAGAAGTTTATCCGGAAATTTAAAAAAATAAATAAAATGTCTTACGAAGGAACGTACAAAAATATTTAATTTAGTCATCAGAAAAATTATACAGAATTTACAATGCAAAATTGTTATTTTAAATGAAAGGAAAACCTTAAAGAATTGCAGTTGCTCTCTAAAATTTCTTTTTTGTGGATGCTTTGATAACATTAGTTAGTTCTTTTACACCGGTGGTGCGCATTACGAGATCCGCGGGCCGCACAGTTTCAACTTAAAAAAACTGAAATCGTCATCGTTGTTAGTCGCAGAATTTCTATTATTGAAAAAAGCGAACATTATTTTTGCAAATTGCAATGTGGGGGATACTTTTTCCAAAAAACACTTCAGTACTGCTATTTTAAAGCGCCGAAAGGCTAATTTTGACTCTAAATAAAAAATCAATAATTTGGATATAGTACTATAAGCTTGCACAACCATTTTTTAGACGATTCTGATTAGTTTTCTATAAAATGTCAATGTAGGGCGTAATTCCTGTAATAGAATTCATTAATAGTTTTTATAATTAAAAATATATATATTTTTTTAATCAAAAGTTTCTTAAAACATGTTTGTGTCTATTTATGATATCACATAAAACATTCTGTCGTATAATCTATCGGGAAGATAAATTGAAGTCTGTCATATGTATTTAATATAAAAATCCTCAATCGTTAAGCTATTCCAATTCCGTGAAAATTAATGAAAATAATATAGAAACTGTACTTTTTCCGGGCTTCCTTAATCAAAAGAACACAAATAAATTGTGCTTAGTGGGTGAGACCATTTGAAAACTAAAATTGATGCAATATTTATGTGGAGAACTAAAACTGAATTCATATTCGGAAAGTAGAAACAACTACCAGTCGAATGGTACCCCTCGCATCTTTCTTCCACAAGTGCGTAATAAATATCATGGGCTGATGCGTTTTTTTTCTTACCATGACTTATAAAACTCTTTTTAAAAGTACGGTTTAGTGAACCTGAACTGTGCGTTCCATTGAGGAGAAAAACAAAACTATATTCCAAATAAGTAGACAATAGTTAGTCAATCTCTATATTATAAAAGTCATTGTAACGCTTCCGGGGCGAACCCATCGATTTTGCCAATCTCCGATAAGATGGAACCACGTTAGGCTTAATTTTGATTTAAGATATGTAAGAGAAAACTTATCTGCTTAAATACAAATCTTTTCTACCTGAAATCCCTTCTGTTTTTCTTTAAAATATTCAAAACTTATGACCGTTCGATGATTTGTGCAGTTGAAAAACAATTTCAGAAATCGAGTTATAAACATACATTAGCTTAAAATGTAAACAAGCGTAGCGAGTCATTCACTTGATTCATTGAATTGAAAAATAAAATATGGAGCTATGGCGCAAATCAACTACAGTGATCATCTTTCGGCCACGAAACTTCCCACTCCGGATAAACAGCGCATTTGCTAAGACTGAGCCCCAATGGGAGTTCCGTGATATTCCTGTCTATATACAGATATCGTCACGCGTATTAATTGATCTCAGCAATACCTATTTGCTGTGTTCTGTTTATAATTTCTTTGGATTACACATTATTAGGTATTTTTTTAATTTATTATTTGTTTTTTAAATCTAATTTGTTGTGATTCCATTTTTAACTTTTCTTTTGATTTACTCAGATTTAATGTGTTCTTTGTATTTTCCGCCTATTTAACCTAACCAATGGAAACTTTAACCCTATCGTCATGTAGATATTACGAAACGTTCATTTTCTCTTGAAATATCTCTTAATGTTTTAATATCCAGCATCAGTAATTATTTTTACTGTACCTTATGGCTTCATAGTTGAAAATTTCTCTGCTGAATACCTTCTTCTGAAAAGAGCAACAGAAATAAATTATCTGTACTTTTGTTTTCTTTACATATCGATTACGATAAAAATATTTTAATATCCAGCAATAATTATTTTGACAGTGTACCTTATAGCTTCATACTTTAAAATTTCTCTACTGAATAACTCCTTCTTCTGAAAAAGGCAATAGAAATAATTTAGTGAAAATTTTTGTTTTGATTACATACCGATTAACTAAAAACGTTCTTGACTCTTTTTAAAATGCAATTGAAATGATAATTCTAACGATTGAATCTTTAATAAAAAATTATATGTTAAATTAAGCATGATAAACTTAATACTTGGAAAGGCTGAGACAAATATAAATTTTTAAAGCCGATATCATACATTGAATGTTTAATCACAATGTTTTAACTAAAATAACTTTAAATATTAACAAATTTAAACAAAATGAAGTTTTAATTCATTTAAGATGATTGATTTTTTTGCGAAAAAGGATAAAAAACTTAAAACTATTTAGATAGAAAAAACTACAATGCTTCTGTTGACAAATAAATGGATTTTACAATGCTTACATTAAAGTAAATTTAAAATTCAATGTCAGAATTACAAATTAATTAAATTGTTTAATTTGGGATCCCCATAACTCAAGAAATATTGGAAAATAAGTTATCACCGTTTTTCTAATATTTGTTGACAGACGATTGCGATTTCTGTTAAAAACCACCAAAATAACATTATCTATGTCCTATCATATGATACATACCAATAGATTTCTAAACAATTTCCACTTGAAAATCTGAAGATCATTAATATATTACTAAATCAAAAGAAAAGTTCATGATTAATTCCCAGTAAGTCAGAGTGAATAAATGTCAAAACACGTAATATGTGTAATCCTGTTTAAAAAAGCTTTTTTCAAAAAGGTAGAAAGTCATTCACATACACTGACAATAAAATTATCAGTGTTTCGGTTGGTGGTAAAACATTTAATGTATTTTATCAATGCTGTCCAACATGGCATTTTTTTTTTGGGGGGGGGGGGAGTGAGGAGAGCACAATTTAGTTGAGAGCAAGATTTGCAATACCATGCAGGATTTCATGGATTTTTCACAAAATAGGAAAATGCTGCATAATAAAAAATGCCGTGCGTTCCGCCTCATTAAATGTTTCTACAGACATGTGACTCTTTCCGATTTTTCGTCCCGAGAAAGGGTTTTTATTCTTTTGCGCGATTTTGCAAAATTTTCTGAATTTCTTCAAATGATGGTAGAAAAGTATTATGAATTTTGCCAGTGAGTCACAAATTGAAATGACAAGATTTCCTAATCAACCAGAACGACCAATCGACAGATTTTGCGATTTTTTACAACGACAGTTTGAAGAATTTCCGGCAGTTTACAGATGAACTTACAGAACACAATATTTTAAAGCAATCAATTAAAGGATTTTGAGTTTTTTCCGATGATCAACTGGCAATCTTCACGGTTTTTTTCTGAAGAATGAAGGAAGAATGTTGCAACTTTTTCAACACAATTGATGAATTTTGCAGTACTTTTCTTTTTCCTCTACCGATTGCGCATTTTTTTTTTTTTTTTTTTTTTTTTTTTTTTTTTTTTTTATGCGACAAATTTCATTTTTCCGTCACAACCAACTGGCGATTTTTTCCCCTCTGCGCTTGATTGATCAATTTTGTGATTTTTTTTAAGCGATAGATTGACGAATTTTGCGATTTTTTTTCTTTTTTTTTTATTTATTTATTTATTTTTTTGGCATGACCAACTGAAGAATTTCCTGTAACCGACTGGTCAATTTTTCGATTTTTTTTCCCTTCACAAAAGCAATTTAGAAATTTCTCTAAATACATTTATAATATACAGTGATCATAGACAAAATTCATGCATTTACAAGATTCCTGTTTGCTGAATATTCTGTTTCCATTATTTTTTCTCTTTCTTTTTTTTTTTATTCCATTAATGCAGAACTATATAATACAGAGAACTTGCAAAATCCATTTTACTGACATGTTACTTTTCCGCGGAATTGCGCTTTTTTGGCACTGAATTTTATTATCCCGTGGATCTATGCAAATATGCAATAAAATTGTTGACATTTTTATGGGGGAGGGGGATAACGAAAGAAATATAAGAAAAACGCGAGTACCAACTGTGCCAAATTAAGCAAATTTCTTCAACGGATCGCGGAAAAAACGCAATTTTTTTTAAAAGATCGAAAAAACAAACGCAAAAATTTTCAAAGGGTCGCGGAAAAAACGCGATTAGCATTAAAGGATCGTGAAACAAAAAGTGTGATTTTCTCTAAAGGATCACGGAAAAACATTACATTTCCAGATTAAGCTAAATAATTCTATAAAAAGTGATAAAATATCTTTATTAAGATTGACGATCGTTTCATCGCACTAACGGCGACATTTTCAAAATTTTGAAAATGTCGCCATTTGTGTGATGAAACGATCGTCAATCTTAATAAAGATATTTTATCACTTTTTTTGTAATTTTACAATAAATACTTTGTATTAGTAACTTGCCAATATATATTATAACAAAAAACTCGCAAAAACTTTTAACAGTTGCTGCATACTTTTATTCGTTATATGTTTTCAGTAACTTAAACTAAGAAAGTTGTGCACATTCTAATTCAGCTGTTGAAAGTTTTGATAAATCTTCTTTATTTTTCATTTTACAAAAAGTATCACTTGCCAAGATTTAATACCAAAAAAAATTGCCAAAAATGTTTAGTAGTTGCAGCAGAATTTTTAAATTATGCAGTTACATTGCATATTTGTTAAATTATTGATTTATTAAAAAGTTTTAATTTTGGTTGTGATGTTATATTAGCCGGAAAACCTATTCTACGCAGAAGTATTGTAAATGCTAATAGTGTGTTTATTAGAACATAAAAAACCAAACTTGCTCATCTAAACTCTTACTTAGTGGATGCCTTATACATCGCTGTTACATGCAATAACATTTTCAAGAAAATTTAATGTCCTTACTGCTGATCCCCATTTTCCGTGCGTACTTTTAATATTTGTATGTTCAGTATGTTAAACTTAAAAAGTTGTGCACATGCTTATTCAGCCGTTAAAAATTTTGCTATTTTTTTTTTTTTTTTTTTTTTTTTTTTTTTTTTTTTTTTTTTTTTTTGCGTTTTACAAAAAATAGAACACACTTACTAACATTTAATACGAAACAAATCATCAAAAAATTTTAATAGATGCAGCAGACTTTGTTAATTATGGAGTTTTATTGCATGTTTTTTAAACTTTTGTTCTAAGAATTCTTAATTTTCTTATGTTATATTAGCCAGAAAGCCTGGTCTACCCAAAAGTATTGTTAATGCTAATAATGTGTTTATTAGAACATAAACTAGCCGAAATTTGCTCATCTAAACGCTTCCATATTGACAATTATTTTCCTCTTTTTTTAAACATTTTAAGTAAAAAACAGAATTTTTACACACCGTCCTAGGACGGGCTATACACTAGTAAAATTAATATACTAGAATGTAATGTTTCACTAAAAAAATATCAATAATAGAAAACGCACACAAACTAATATATTATTTCTAATATCAGAAATCTAGTTTTATCCACATACAAAACGTACAGCAATGAATGTGGTATACGAAAGGTTTTCGAACAGGCTTGTCCCATGTTACACTAACATTTCTGTAAAACATAATGGTTGATTAAAATTTGCAGTTTAATAAAAGCCTACATTCCAATTATTTTAATGTTTATAGATCTAAAGCCTTACGCAGGCATAATTCTTTAAAATAAGTTTAAAAAAATTAAGCCTAAGTATTTTAGATCTTTTTTCCAAAAAAATTAAATTTCCTTACCAACTTATGGATTTTTTCAAAAATAGGGACACATTTTTTCTCAGAATAACTTTACCTTTAGGGAACTTATCATTCTCATTTGTAAACATTACTCTTAAAAGCAAAATAATTAGTCAATTTTAAAAAATATAAATTATTCTAATACTAATAAGTAGTACAATTCTTGAATAATAGGTAATGAATAGTAAATATTCTTATAAAACTTTACTGTTATTTTTTTTCTTTGTGCAAAATATGAGTATTGAGTGTGCATAATTTGTGTATAAAATAAAGCTTGCTATAATTTTAAAATAACCTTTAATATGATGTCTCAACTTTCATCCTACGAGTATATTTACACGGCTAGGGATTAATATTTTACAACGTAGAACATTTAAAAAATATTATGTAGTATGATACCCCATTTCCTTTCATCCTAAGCACATATTCATACCTCTTGTTATTAATATTTTATAAAGAACGACAGATAAACAAAGGCGATAATTGAAAAAAAAAAAAAAAAAAAAAAAAAAAAAAAAAAAAAACATGATAAATATTCATAGATTTTATCCTTATTGTTTTATTAAATCCATAGCAGTATATTCGTATGTAATATGTGTATGTGTAAGCATGAATCTCATAATGCATGCAGTTTCATGATTGTAATTAGCTTACATGATAATTATCTTAAACAGTGGTTTTCTCTTATCTTTATTTTATTATTCTATGATAAATGATGCTTCTATATATAAATGTTTAAAAATTGAAATATATATATATATATATATATATATATATATATAAATGGAAGTTATGTTTAAAATTACTTTCAGCGATTTAAGAAAACATTTTACTTTTGTTAGAATTTAATTTATTAAAAAAATAATAATAATAGCATTTTGAGAAAAAAACACCTAAATAATAAATCACCTGGCATTTTAGTCAAATTAATTTATCCTAAGTATAACAAATATATCGGGCATTCTCACAATCTTTTGACTTTTAAGTCCCTGAATAATAATTTTTATTTTAGTACATATTCATTTGGGGTTTTTTTTTTCATATACTGGAGAACATCCCATCGCTTAATTGCATAACAATATTAACGAGATAAAAAAGTTCTGGACGAAGTTGGGGGTCCAAATACCAGGAAAACTTCTGTACCGTCCAATGTCCCTGATGCTGATTTTTAAGTTTGGAGCTGTGTGCATATAATTATTTCAATAAAAGTAATTTGATGTAATTTTTCCCGAAACTAGGACAATTGTTTTATATACATATCTAGCAAAAAATAAATCTGCACACATTTTTACGGTTGATGTTATGTTTTTAATCATGTCCCTGGGTTTTAGATTCCTTACATTCTCTCTTGATAAACTTATACAGAAAATCACTTCAGATGCAGACACAGAATTTTTCCAACATTTTTCTCATGCAGAAATATTCTAGAGAAAGAATGTCTAAATTTTTTTGACCGGAAATGTATTGCAGAATTTAAATCAGCATTTAAATATCAATTTCAAGCATCGTGGCTTTATTGGTAGTCTTACCGTCCCCAAGGTTTATTCTTGCACTTTTCGGGGTATTTTTTTTTTAATTTAATACAATGTAAATAACTGTTTCTGAAAATCAATGAACATTGTGGCTATCACTTAGTCTTAACATGATTTGTCTAAAAATAGTGTAATTTTCTTTACAGTCCCATCCTTACCATCCCTACTTTTCCATTACCATCCCCTTTTTTCCTCTACTAACCACTTTTCTTTCCTTCCATCCCTTATTTAACACACATTTAAGAAAATGTTATACCAAAATTTTGTATTAAAAATACTACATTGTTATTATTTCTGTTATAATACTACTACTGTTTAATACTACATTGTTATTTTTATTAGAATGTCCTGTGGGTACTATGCAAGTTCATTATAAGTAAAAATTTAGAAGAAAATAGAAAGTTATAGTGGTAAAATGGTAAGGAAAATTAAACTCGCCAGTTTAACTTAAACATCAGTTAAATTTTAAAAAAAATCGCTTCTGACCATTTTTTCTTTAATTTGAATCATTAAGGCATTCGTCTATCAGATTAAAATGTTATTTTAGCAAGTTTAATTTCACCAGATTTTTATTCCCAAAAGTCAAAAGATTGTGAGAATCCCCCATATCGCTCTCAACACATAACTTAACTTTTATGAGAATTTCCCGTTTTAGAACAACTTATGTTTTATGACCTGTGAAGCAATTGAAACTTGTTATCATTTTATAACTCTTTTTGAAACATTTTCCTTCCTTCCATTCTACCAATATATTCACACCGTTAGATATCGATACTTTGTAATATGACGTGGCTAAAGAAGGGACAGTGTTTTAATATATATATATATATATATATTACCTGTTAAAAATATTTTTCAGCGATTTTAGAAAACAATTTAATTTTATTTGAATCGTTTTATTAAAAAAAGTTTGAATGTTATTTTTAAAACAACTGCAAAATAATAAAGCATCTGATATTTTAAGCAACTCAATTTATCCAAAGTGTAATAAATAGATCCCCCTCAACATATCAAACTTAAGTTTTTGAAAATTCCCTCCCCCAATTACATAAACATATGGTTTATGACCTGCGCAGAAATTGAAATTTGTTACTATGTTATGGCATTCTTTACAATATCGTCTTCCTCCCATTCTACACATATATTCACAAGTCTTAGATATTGATATATTTAACGTGACGTGGATAAAGGAAGGATATTGTTTAAATGATATATATATATATGATATACAGGGTGTCCGGTCTCAACGGTGTCCAATGGCTAATTCCTAAACCGTTAGTCATAGACATATAGTTCCAATTACAAAAATGTTTAAAATCAGGTAAACAAATATTTTAAAAGCGATTTAGATCAATAAAAGCATTTGTTAAAAAATTACGAAATTTAAATTTTTATACGGTTCCCCGGTCCTATAAGTTATATTTAGTAAAATATTCCTTTTACACTAACAAGTAATCCACAAAAAGTCCCGTTATTCTACGATTAAAATTGACCGAGTAATAGCTGTTTAAAGTTGGAGCATATTTTTTGCTGCAAATTGGGGGTCATTCACAAATTTAATCGAAATATAATTTCGTGAGATATATTAAAAAATGGTCGATAGTAAAATTAACATTGCAATATAAATTTGAAATCTTTAATTATTCTGACATATTAATACAAAATATACAATTTGTAATAAGCATTTAAGAAGAAACAAAAAACAGAATTTTTGTTAAAAAAATGATTCTAAATTAACAGCCTCAGTTCTTTACAAAATGAAACGTATTTTAAAATATTATTAGATAACACTAGCCTGCAAAAATTGGGTTATGTCATGTTTTTTAGCTTTTGATAATTGATTCTTTTGTATTCTGTACCGCTGAATCTGAAATTGACCTTTATTTTTAACCATCACACCAGGATTTCTCGCAAATTTCAAAGTTAAAAAGTTCAAAGTTAAAATTGAGTCTCTTCCCTGATGTCATCAGACCACTCAGCTATTTAGCTGTAAGAATCCATGTATAATCCAAAAAAAAAAAAAAAAATGAATAACTTATTGAATTAAATAAAAAAAGTTTTACATCTGTTTTATAGTATCAGATTTTCGCTATATTTTAACTTTGACATTTACGATTTGCTAAAAAAATTGTAACGTGATGGTTAAAAATGAAGGTCAATTTCAGATTCAGTGCTAAAAAGTACGTAAAAATCAACTATCAAAAGTTAAAAAACACAACCATCTCCTCTACTTTATAATATCCGATTTTTGTTATTCTTTAACTTTTACAATTTATGATTTGCGAAATATCCTGACATGATGGTAAAAAATTAATGTAATTTTTGGATTCAGTGCTAAAGAATACATAAAACTTAAAAACATAAAAGTTAAAAAAAAACAACAATCGCAGTTTTGTAATATCTAATCTAAAACTTTTCTCACACTTCTTGGCGGTAATCTATCCGAAATTCTTTGTGTTATCCTGTAAAATAAGTATAAATGGTAACCACCGAAAATCATAATAGTATTAGATCGTTGTTGAATTTACGCCAGTATGTAAAATGTAATCTCGATCGGATATTTAAATGTCAGTTAAAGTTCGAGTGCAAATTTTCAACTGGAAAAGAATACATACGATCGTTGAAGTAACATAAAAATAACATAATTTTTGTTAAAAGAAATCATAAGAGAAACAGTCTCAAATCCTGACACAATAAAACATATGTTATCTTAGTCAATCTGAAACTTAATAAATGTTAACTTAATCGTAATACTTGTACGATTTTTTTCAAAGCGCAGATACACATGAAATAAGATCTTCGAATACTTTAATCACTTGATATGTGACCCCTCAAAGACAAGCCGAACTCATTTGTTTTCAGAGCAGAAAAGTGGCATAAGTCATGCATTTTTAAAGCTTTATAACTCGCTCAATTTTAGTGTTATATGAATGGGACTTTTTTTGTCATAGTTGTCAGTGAAAAAGGAAAAAATTACTAAATATAACTTATAGGACCGGGGGACCGTATAAAAATTTAAATTTCGTAATTTTTTAAGAAATGTTTTTATTGACCCAAATCGCTTTTAAAATGTTTCTTTACCTGATTTAAAACATTTTTGTAATTGGAACTATATGTCTATGACTAACTGTTTAGGAATTAGCCATTGGACACCGTTGAGACCGGACACCCTGTATATATATATATATATATATATATATATATATATCAGGTTTTGAATGTTTTTCAGCAATTTTAGTAAATATTTCACTTTTATTAGATTGAATTTATAAAACAAAATCTTTTAACAGTATTTTAAAAAAGAATCCGGAAACAATAAATCATCCGGCAGCTTAAGGAAATTCATTTATCCAGTGTAATAAATAAATCCATATCAATACACTAAACTTAATTTTTTCAAAATTCTCCATTTCACAACAACTTATGTTTTATGACATGTGCAGAAATTGAAACTTATTATCATTTTATAACATTCTGTAAAATATCGCCCTTCCTCCCATTCTACTCATATATTCACACCGCTAGCTATTGATATTTTATAATGTGACGTGGATAAAGAGAGAACATGGTTTTCTTTTATTTTTTATCCTGTTTCAAATGTTTTGCAGTGATATTAGAAAAGATTTTATTTTTCATTGAATGAACTTTCAGAAATATCCACACCTATAGATATTGGTATTTTATAACCTGACGTGTATAAAGGAATAAATAGTTTAAAAATTTTGTATCCTGATGTTAAAAGTATTCATCGGTTTAAAACGTGTTCCCTTGATAAATTCCATAAGTTTATTTTCATGGAGCATTGTAAAAACGAAGTTTGTAATATAAGTACTTTAATTATTATAATAAGGTTATTTCACATTATCGTTAGACTCTTTGACTTACCTTAAAATATTTTACTGTAGTTTTTTTTTTTTTTTTTTAATATTTGTATATCCAATCATTTAAAAATTATTATAGAACAAATATTGAGAATAGAAAATATATAAGAATAGAAAGTTTTATTCCAGCAAATTTTGAAAATTTCTTGCTCATTCATTAATTTTGAAAAACGCTAAGGATAATTAATTTTTTTTAATTAAAAAAAAATATTAATCGCATTAGAAAATTTACATTAGAAAATACCAGCAAAAATAACTCGATATTTTAAAGAAACTTTATCTGTTATATTTCTAATTCACAAGTTCACGCTCCATGTAAAACTTCACTGTATCAAATTAGATGGTTTTAGAATATCTTACGCTTTGTTATCTGAGCAGAAAATTAATATTGTTATCATTTTCAACAAACTTTTCATTTTCAACTTTTTCATTTTCAACAAACACGTTTTACTGACAAACATGGAAAATTAACAGCATTAACATTGACATTAAAATAAATATTACCTACGCATGTATATATTCCTTTACATAGCTCAAAATGCTAATTGAGAATAAATAGCCCCCTGTATACCAATGTTTCAATTTGAAAAAAGTGTCATAATATTAAAATATTTATTTGCTTAAAAGAAGTTATAAAAACACATTAAAAGTAAATTAAAAACTCTTTAGTTACATGTTTCAACTCATTTTCTGAGTCGTCTTCAGAATGTATAATATAAAATTACAAATGCATAATGAAAATTGGCAGAAAATCATCGAAAATAAACAAGTAATTATGTAACGCGCCAAATATTTTCGCGATTGCTCGTGTTCCCACTATGTCGCGATGCCATAATTTATCCAACAATTCAACCCATAAATTCGGGATACGAAAATATAATGTATTGTTACAAACTCCTGAATCTCTTAAATAAATTTCAATGGACTCTCTTATGAATAATTGTAAATAAAAATTAGACCTGTAGATGATTTTACTCTCGTTAAAAAGTATGTTAATGTTCTCTGTTTGATTTAGCCGGGACAAAACAGTTAATGTTACTGTATGTATTTCAAGCTTAAGTGCGATTAAGACTAATAATAAGCTAGAAGAAGCAGTGGTTGGTCTTTAGCTTCATCGCCCCGAGCCCTGTCTTCCCGATTTTCGGTGTCTTTAGTTTGTGTAATTTCCCTTTTAAATTTGTCCGGTTTCAATTTTCGATTTCTTTTTTTTAAACCTTGCTTTCGCTATAGTGTCTTTCACTCGGGACGTGGCTGGGTACGTGTGAACCTTGTTTTCGCAAAAGAGTCGGAGTAAGTAGAAGAATAAAGGGCAGGGGACGAAAAGAGGCCGCTCGCCGCGGCGGTTGACCCACCCGTCCACACCCAGCCGCCGACCGAGACTAAAAATGAGCTAGAAGTAGAAGTGGTTGGTCGCAAACTTCCTCTATTGTATTTTATGTCCGCTATATGTTCTTTACATCTGATATTGAATTTTCGTTGGGTTATACCTATATAACGATTTTTGATTTCTCCCTCCCTAATAAATGGAATCGTATAAACTCCTAAGAGGTCATCTCTATTAATCGGATCAATTTTAGTATTTAAAAGCATCATTAATTTCGGAGGCGGCTTCGCGATCAAACGTAAGCCAAATGACTTACGACTCGCACTAATTTACATTTGAAAAAAACTGATTAATACACTAAATAACTGCGTGGAAACTTTTCCGAAAATCGATGGCATTAAAATAAGACCTTTCCTTATAAATGATATTTAAAATCTCAAAAATGTATTTGTTTTTATGCCCCTAATGATAATGGACGAATTAAGGAATAATGGGTAACTCGGAGATTTTTATCGTATATTTTCATTCGCGGTTATATTATATATACATAGATTAAGAAACATTTTAACAGACCGAAAAGTAATGATGTATTTTTTCAGTGTTGTGAAAGCTGGTCGAAAAAGAAAACTAATTGCGTCCGCGAAAAAAAAAGAAAAAAATGATTCGCGCTTATAGTCAATATTTATAAAGTGAATACGCTCAATTCAAACTCATTTGTAAAAAATACGAAAGATCATCCGTCCAGTATATATTACTACTTTTCAACACAATCAGAATCTACCCTATTAAAATCTGCGCTTGTATCTATATAACTTTAAAAACTCGGAAACAACAGGACTCCGGACTACGAAATTTTGCACGTGGGTAGCTGGTAGCGGGCCCATGAACGATTGGGTCAAGAAAAAATTCGAAAATTTTAAATAGATTTTTTGTATGTTTTTGCCCTTTTTATGTGTAACCCGTGATCGCACCAGTTCTAACCAGCTCTAAATGCTTACTGCAATGTGAGATATACATATTACTTACGCCACGCAACGATACTAAGAAGCTGTAGCGGATATTACGATAATTATTTTATCTCACATGCAAATAATTACAGATTATTTAATTGCGCTTGATTATTATTTTTTTTTAAATAAAGAAAAACATTTTATCACAAACATCAACAAAACTTTTATTCTATTTATACCCTTATTTCAAAGATATCGTTTTATCGGCTGCTGCTATAGCAACATTATAAATTAAACTTCATAAAAAATGCACGGTATTGAAAAAGTATTTTTCTAAATCGGATACGGATTTTTATTTTTAATTTTGGTTTTCAATTAAATTTATGAACGCCCGTGCGTGGAACGTGTTGAACAGCTAGTACTGCAATAAAAATTTACAGTTTATTAAGGTAAAATATGTCTTAATAAACAATTTAGAAAATTCATACCGCGGTTGAACACCCAGTTAATGCAGTTACCATCAATTGTTAGAAAAATATTCTAATTTTTTGTGCAGCCCTGTATTTGATCTACAGATATGTATGCATACTACATAGTATGCTAAAACAGTTTGGTTAAACTTATAGTACTGTTGAATGTTCTTATTCAGCAATCTTATTCTTCAATAACTAGCAATTTACTTGAGTGCTTTTGCGTATCCTTGTATGGGACCTATCTATATTATACACACCAAGTAATCTGTAAAAATTAGTTAAATATTAAAACATGTAGTACAACTGAAAACGCGCTTCCAGCAATTATTCAAATAAACAGTACTGTAGCCAAATACTTTTCTGTGTCTCTGTAAATAGAGGATAATTTATATGCACACCACATTCTGCAAAGCGCTTGTACACCTCAGTGGTATACATAAATTTCAGTGTGTTTAAAATAGCTTAATATCATTAGAGTACATCGCGGACGATAGTTTCCCATAGGGCCGTAATGTAATGGAATTCTCTTGATTGTCACAAACTTCAATTTTGATACCGAATATGCAATGGTAACCCTGAATATGCAATGGTAAGCCTGAATAATACATTGCTAGAAAAAACTTTAGGACTACTAACGAAAAAATTAAAGCTATTACTTTATTGAAAAACAAATTAATTGAGCTGTCGTTTCTCTGTAACAGATAAAGTCATTTGTAGATTATTATTTCACATAGTCATATTACAAGAGAAAAAATTATACAAATTTATTAAATTTCCTTAGCATTCTTAATCACTGACAAGAACATACATATGGTTAATCGAATTTACAAACCTTATTTCTTTAAACCGTAAAACGTAAAGGAATGACGAATACATGATAAATGAGATATCATGCTACTTCGATTACGTACAAGGAGCTTAAACCATGGAGAAGCCATTCCTCCCCGTTGTTGAAGCTAGCGACCACGCCCCCTCATCCTCCCAAAACATCGGGTCGCCTAATAGCAATGTATATAAATTTTCTTGTATAAAAGCGCTTTATTGAAAGATTTTTTTTATGTTTCCCGCTTACACTTTTGTTGAATTTAAATCTAAAGCTTTAAACATAAATCTGATTTCCATTTTATGATATTTTCACTCTTTATTTTTAAAACAATTGGCAATTTTCGAAGTATGTGTTAATGATCAGACAGCAATCGTGACTAATGGAGATTATTATTGTGATAGATTATTATTGTGATAGTCTTTCACCTACATTGATATCATGTACTTTGAGGTGAAGCCCTACGCGCAATGGCGGATCCAAGAGGGTGGGGGCGGGGGGTGGGGTCGCGGCCACCCTGAACAACAACAGAAATGCTAAGAATCATTTAAAAAAATTAAATATATATTAAATCCTTTCAATCCCCCCCCCCCCCCCCCGCTGCTCAACAATACGAATCTTTATGACTCCTTAAAGCTCTAATCAAATCAAAATTAGGTAATTTCTGACACATCTGTGAAATTATTTTTAATCTCAAGAAATTTGCAAGTACACTTATTCAGAAACTATGTGATTAAATAGTGTTTTCCATTTTTCAATAAAAGCAAAGAATCTTTCAAAAACTTCTTTAAAATTTGGCGTTTAAAACTGAATTTCAGGAAAACGGAATTTAAGTCCTAAAAATTGCCTTAAAACGCTAACTTTGATAAAATAGTCCTTGAATTTTTAAATGTTTTAAAAACATCTTTTAGCTATCAAATTTTATTTGCGACCTTATATTTTTTCCGCTACAAAGTGAAGTAAAAAGTATGAACGGAAGTTATTGAATTTTTATTTTCCTTTTAGTCTCTTAAACTGTTTGTAGGTACAAAATAGTATGATGATAAATATAGTAAATAATGGTATTGCTTAATAAGGAGAAACTTGCTCTTAGCTATTTAGTAATAATTAGTAATTAATAATATTTTGAAGTAATTTTTTGTAATCAAATTTAAATAGTGGTAAATATGCTATATCACAAAAAGACACAAACTTCTTTTGAGACATTACTTCTGCTCTTATAGCGATTTGACATCTTTTTTTCCACCTATTTTTCTCCTTAAGAAAACCCAGCTCGATTTTTTTTTTTTTTTTTTGGGGGGGGGGGGGGGTGATGTATGACATTTTTTTCCATGGTATTTACATGCCCAATAGTTGTTGACAAATGTCAGCCCTCAAAGTCTTTTAACTGTTGTACAGCCGACTCTCTCAAAATCCTCTACATGTGATTTACTTGCTTGTTTAACCCTCTTATTCACGATTCTTCCACCCCCCTCCCCCACAAATCGGTCTTTGAATTAGTAGAATTAAAATGTTATTATAAATTGCAATAAAAATTTATGCCCATAAATAAGACTTGGATGCATAAAAAACATCACTCAAAATCAAATTTAGAAGAAAACCTTTTCCAAAACATTGTTTTATCATTTAAGGGTGTATTCCAATCCAAATTGCTTACTTTCTGATTTATTTTTAAATTCATTTTTGCAGTCGAGTGCATCAAACTGGCACATTCTCTTATTTAGAAACTATATAATGTGCCGATTGTCGATTTTAACTATATTATAATAATATAGTAATAAAAATATATTAATGATATTAACTTGTCGATTTTTGATAAATGCAGAAAGTATTGCAAAAAATTCTTTCAAAGTTGGCGTTTTGAACCGAATTTTCCGAAGTGGGAGATCTGGGAATGAAAAAAAATGGTCATACTGAGAAAATAATTGTTTATAAATCAAATTCTAATTAATTGAGCAAAAACTGAAATCACACGGCCTCTTATACATCTCTTCAAAAATTACCTCAGCGCAAGTTTCATGTTTTTACTTTTAAAAATGAGTCTGAAAATGTCTCAGAAAATTTCGAGCTGTTGAGGGTGAAAAAATATTTTAATTAGGAGCCTCATATGATGGTCACGGGAACAAGAGGACAGTTTCTCTAGCAGTATCTTTTACAAGATAATTAAATTTCACAGATAACTGTGAAATTTGTATAACTGTTAAATTCTTGAGAAACTGAATAACACTATTTGAAAATTCTAAGAATGTTGGATATTTTTTCAGCAGTGGGTTCTCCCCGTTTAAGACAATTTAAAAACACAAAATTTTATCATTGTCTCTTCCATGCTTCCCCCCAATGAAAAATACCCAGTTTTTTTATTATTATTATTATTATTTGCACAGTTTTCTTTTTTTTTCCTAACCATGACAGATTTTGAATTAAATAAATTTGAAAATTCAGGGAGGGATAATGATCCTTCCTTTGACCCCTTACAGGTGTCTATTTTAAAGGAGGTCTCTTTTCTTTATAATGCACAGGTTTTTAAGTTTAAAAATCTCATGATTAAAAAAAATTCTTTCAAAAATACTAAAACAAAATTTAATAATACAATTCTGATTCTGGAAAACTTTGTGAAATGTACATTTTCTGTATCAGAAAAATTTGACCTTAATCTTAAGAGATATACATATTACTAATCCTCCCTTTTAAAATGATGACATTGCTAAGATCTATAACACTTAAAAAATAGATAAAAAACTGTGTGTTTATATATATATAATTAGAATTATTTGAGCCATTCTTTAATCTTTAAGAATTTGTTAGTAGCAGGTACATATTTACATACAGGGGTTGTCTACAAATGTCAGTCTAATTCTGTATTTTCCATTTCAAGAATTCTTTATTATCTGTTTGACAGCCTTATTTAATAAAAATAAGCTTTGCAATAACAATATTTTCATAAAAGAAATTGACCTAAAAAGCTTGAAACATATTTGTTTGCTCATATCTAAATTAGAGGATGTTTTTATTATAGTCTGTAAATACCTCAGAAATCTTATTTAACATATTTAAAATCGCATTCTTACTTCTAATCTTTGTAGCATGACTGGAAATTATGTTAAATCTAATGTAAGTAATTTAATTAAGACTGATTTGAAAAAAAAAAAAAAAACCTTGTTGAAACAAAATATCTCCTCCTAGTAGTATAAAAAGCATTTTTTTTTTTTTTTTTTTTTTTTTTTTTTTTTTTTTTTTTTTACAATAAAAAGCCGGCAAAAAATAAACATTTTTTTCGTTAAAAAAAGTCAAACTTTTCCGAATATAACCAGTTTTATAATGTATAATCATAGTAATATTTTTTTTTTCCACTTGGTGTTTAAGACGTATGAATGAGAAAATATTTGAAATTTTACAATAAAAAACAAGTTGATACGTATAAACAGTCTTCTATAAATGCAAAATCATAGAAAAAATCGGATCTTGACTCTAAAATTATTTTTATTAGGAATTTTCGATACTCATTTTTCAATGTATCGCTATGCGTTCTTCAATGTTTTGGGAGGATGAGGGGGCGTGGCAGGCTTCACTTTCGTAGCATTGCGTAGCGGAGCGTTGTCTTCTCCATTAGTTCAACCTCCTTGATTACGTATAAACTAGTGAAATATATATATTTTATAAAGATTGTCCTAGTTTTATATGATTTTTAAATTAACTTATCATGTGCTGAATGTACATTATTAATGTACTTAATCAGTAAATATGTTCACACATCATTTTACTTTATTCAAATATGTACCGAAGAATAAAAAAAAAAAAAAAAAAAAAAAAAGATTTAACTGCCCTAATTACCAAATTTCTTATAAAATATGTGAGGATAAATTGCAATCAAATAAGATTTAAATGAGTATAAATAAGGATTCATTTAATTTTCCCTTAGAAATATCTAAATGTTAGAAATGTCTATGAATGAATGTCATTCATTCATAGTCGACTATGGCAGCCCATTTACAGCCATTAATTTCTCTTCATTTTTTCCCCAATTTTTTTTTTCATATTTAATTTCTAAACATAAGTAACATAATTAAGTTAACAGGAAGCAATTTAACAGCAAAAATTATTAAAAAACTAAATCTAGATATGTGGATAAATTTTAAGTATTAATAAAAGTAGGCATAGAAAAGACATGGATATTTTATTTTGTGTAATTATACTGGCAATGCAACAGGTAAAATTGTGTATAAATTTAAATGTTAATTATTTGAGGAAACATTTTAAATAGAGATAAGGCAATATTTGTCAAAATATAAAATTTATAAGAATATATGAATTATTAAATTTCATTCATTCATATAAAATTCAAATTTTTATAAAAATAATTAAAAAATATTTCGCTTTTAATTAATATATTAATTTAATTATGAATGTTACTTGTTTCATGCTGATAAATATTGTAGCTAAGGTAACAAATGAGTAGACTCAAGTCTCATAAAAGAGCATATATTGACTAGTAAGATTACAAAGATCGATCCAAGATATTGATGATCGTTGCTTTATAGATAGAAGTGTAAGAACTTGACATAGATAAATATGTTTAATTAACCTAAAGTGTTCAAAATATTGTAATTGTTTCAAGTCGAAGGTGTTTTCTAAATCTACAAATACTTGCATGGACAGAACATCATCTACTAATATAATAATTTTCTAGATGTTCAATTAGTATCAGTACTGTGTTTATCTCAGTTATTTACTATAATGATTTGAATATATGAAATATCTGAAATATTCAACTATTTTGCGCACAAAAATTATTAACGTAGTATACCGTAAAATATACAATTTGCTTTATATAACACAATTAAACTACAATTAAACTATCAGAGTGAAATCGATCACCATACCCTCTTCCGAAAATCCCTCTGTCAGTGCCATCTGTTAGCTTGGCTATCACAATAACTTTTTCAAACCTTTGATCAAGGATGACATGAAGGCATGAATACATTACAGACATTTTTGGGGGATATTACATTTAACATAGACTTAACAAAGATTCCACTACATTATCCACTATGTGAAATTTCTATTACCTATTATGTTTTTCAATTTCATTAATGAAAACGATTTAAAATAATTGAAATCCAGTTAACTTAACAGTTCGGACAATTATAATTATCAAATGATTTATTTGACAGAAAATGTAACAAATTCAAAGTTTTAATAAGAATAAGTAAAATATTTATTTTAATTAAATAATTCTTTAAAAATGAAATATTTCAAGAAATATAGTTACAAGAAAAAATGAATCGATTAAATATATATATATATATATATATATATATATATATATACAGGATGTCCCAAAACGACCGCATAAACTCTGCACAGCTAGATTCCTCGTTGGGAGTACATAAAAACAGCCCAAACAAGCGTTCTTGTACGATTCATAGTTTACGAGAAAAATACGAAACACAAAGTATGACGTCACTGCCGATGCAAGAAAAACACTTTATTGGACATATCAACAAACAGTATTTGCATATCTTTCCAGACGATAATGTTTAAAACGTTCGCCGCGCATATCGCGTCATGCATGCGCGCTCACCATGGGATGATATTAAGCCGACGTTGAACTCGTATTTTTAAAAGGCTGCGTCTTGCAGCCACCGGTACTCTTCGTATGGTGGCCGTGTATTCCGTTCGTGACTACTGCGACATGTACCTGATTTACGGCCGGTTAAATGGTGCACAATTGTGTGTTTAAACATTATCGTCTGGAAAGATATGCAAATACTGTTGTTGATATGTCAAATAAAGTGTTTTTTCTTCCACCGGCAGTGACGTCATACTTTGTTATTCGTATTTTTCTCGTAAACTATGGATCGTACAGAAACGCTTCTTTGGGCAGTTTTTATGTACTTCCAGCGAGGAATCTAGCTGTGCAGAGTTTATGCGGTCGTTTTGGGACACCCTGTATATATATATATTCTAAAATAAACTCGTAGAATTTTACGCATGTGCTATTTGATGTAAAAATGAAAGCATGTCTTTTTCATGTTTTACTCGATCAAAGGTTGTCAAACATTAATAAGCATCTCAAGATACCGCATGATACTGAATTCTCAAATTTCGCATTAGTGGACTGTCATCGTTTTTCTTCAAGCCT
The DNA here is from genome assembly GCA_963932465.1 of Maratus speciosus. Lineage (NCBI taxonomy): Eukaryota > Metazoa > Arthropoda > Arachnida > Araneae > Salticidae > Maratus > Maratus speciosus. Next base: position 95,290,576 of record OZ010789.1, on the reverse strand, counting down.
GTTAATTTATTTCTAAGTTCGTACACTGTAAAAAAAATCTGTAAAGTTACTAAAATTTTCTAGGAACCTGGGACTTTTAATGTAACGGCAGCAAGAAAAGTTCCTGTAATAGACGCTGTTACAGAATTTTTCCTTGTTGCTGTTACAGAAAAGTTCTAGGAATCCCAGTTTCCTAGAAAAACTTTAGTAACTTTACAGATTTTATTTTACAGTGTATTGCATATGCTATGCTATACTACGTGCATATTTCTTATCATTAAAACCCTTGAAACAGTATTTACTTCCAATGAAGATAATAAATATTAATTTATAAGAAATCAAAGCATTTACGGTCGACCCGAATTCCATCTTTAGTGGTTCATGTTTCTGTATACACTTCAAAAAATTTTCTGCTTTATGCGAAAAAAAAAAAATAAATAAATAAATAAACATTCTATACAATATATGAACTTAATTAAGGATAAATTTTTAAGTGCTCCTTTTTTTAAGTATTAATTTATTTACCTCAAATTTAAAATACAAGAATCATGTAAAAAAAAAAAATCTGATTAAGAACTTCAACATAGTTAACAGTGGAAATTATTCTATTTTCAAACAATTCATAAAACAATAAAACATTCTTTATAATTAAAAAAGATATTAAGAACCCATTTATTTTAATACTTAAGACTGAATAAGTAAAGGAAATATTAGTGTCAGTGGTTTAAACATTAGCAATTAAATGCTTTGTGCTAAATCTTTTTTTTAATTGGTTGCCCGAAAAAAGCAAAAGACTTGAACATTTAAAATGCTGGAGTAGCGTTAGTGATTATTATGTACAACATGAACTCATGCTACTTCAATTAATTAGTAGTCTACCGAAACTAAATTTTTAATGAATGCTGTCATGCTCGCTTCAGTTTTTATCTAAATTAATGTCTTAAGTGTATTCTGCTCAGAAATTCTTTTATACACATTTTCTCGCATTATTTCACATCGCTGAAATGTATAAGGAAATTAAAATTGAAGTGCCATAGAAACCAGGCCTACAATAAAATATTGAAGATAAATTAAAAGCAAATTAGACTTAAATGAAGATAAATATGAAATGGTTATTGCAATAAATTAATTTAATTTTCGCATAGAAAAGCTTAAATGTACCATATAATTAAAATATAAATAAAGAAGGCACATAAACGACATAATTATTCAGTAAAGTTATTATTCGTTACATCATTAAATACTTTGTATCTTTGTTATTATTTGTATCTCTGTAATTATATTTGATTTTGCATAATTATGTGTTTAATACACTAAGATAAGTTGTCATTATCTTAATTATTAAATATTTAAGACAATGTTTCACTCAGAGATAAGGTTTTTGTTTTGCTTCTCTGACTACGGCACTATTTTGTGAATACAAGTCATTGGAAATGTCAAATGTGTAAAATGTTAAATTGATAATTTAATAATTAATGTCTTATCAAAATGCAATATTTGATTTTAATATATTTTCTAACTAGACATATATTACAGGGTACTGCGGTTTAATAAATAATGCCCACATTAAAAAATAATCAGAATATTATACAATTTTAATATCACAAATTATAAATACATTGCCAGATTCTGAAGTTAGAGCAGGAATGTAAATGTTTTACGAAAACAAATTATATATATATTTGTAATTCTTTAGCTTTTTTCATGTATGGCAATTATTTTTCTTTCACTGATTTATTTAAATTATCTAACATTAAAACCTTGTTTCCTCAAGTGAATATGGAGTCACACAGGTTTTTCTGTTAAAAAACGCAAAAGAGAAAATCACTTACGCAATTATTTTAGCAATTAATATGTTATTAAAATGGCTAATCATATATCTCTAAAGACAAAAATTTTGAAACCGACTTAATGAAGAGTGAGAAATGTGCAACAAGCATTGATTATGAAACACTTTCCAGCATATTCAGAATATTGTAACAAATCTATTGTATACAGATCGTAACGTTAATACAATGAAAGATAATATCTAAATAAACAATTTGGAAAACGGATAACAAATTCAGAAAAGCAACATAATTAATAACCATCTATAAACTAAGAAAAAAAACCCTAATTATTCCACGCAACTCTGTGCATGATCTATAGATTTATACTTTGTGTTCCAAAAATGGCTGATGGATTTTAAAATTGAATAACTTGCAAACGGTGACAGATAACTAAAAAATTTTTGCAGGAACTTTATTTAAGATGTCAGGAGTTTTTATGCTGCGATTGACAGTTTTAGTTACAAATAGCAGCGCTATATGGCTCTGCAAGCAAAAGGCCGCTAAACCCAGGCTCGATTTGTCGGCCTCTCTCTTCTCCCATGTGGAAAAAGGTGATTAAAATGTTTTGAATGGATCTCGAGATACCAAAAATCGGGTGTGGAATAGTACCTATTTCTAGCAGCGCCATCTATTGTTTGAAATTCGAACTAAAATCAAGAATCACAGTACGAAAATACCTTACTCATACATAACCCTCCTGCAAGTATTTTTTTAATATCTGCCACCGTTTGCAAGTTATTGAATTTTAAAATCCATCAGTTATTTTAGGGATATCCGGCATATATGCTACATACTTTGGTGAAAATTAGTTGAGTTTGGTAACACATAACAAATTGTAAATTACCATTCGTAATTTCCGCCAATAAATGGAAATGTACCCGTGATCTTTTGTGCGGCCCTGTATATGATCAGTGGAATTTGTGCACAGGAAGTAATATACGCAAATTTCGTTACATTTAAAAAACTAAGCCAAAGCTGAAAATTTTCCTCCAAATTGTTGTCGACAGACATTACTGTAACCGAATACATTGAAATAAATTACAGTAAAAAATCTTAAAGTTGCGTAATTACTTTCTTTTATGTTTGTCTACTGCAATGAAAGAAAAAGAAAGAATCTGAATTCATTTCATTTTGAATTTGTTGGGAAAACTTATAATTCCAATGTCTTATGCAATGTTTTTAATAACATACACTAGAAAAAACTGAATTTCTTTCAATATAATTTTAATTTAAATAATGATTACCTATCAAAGGAATTGTATATCATATGAAACAAATTAGAATTAAATATATTAATGTTAAGTTATGGCTTTCTTTTATATTTCTCTACTGTTATGAAAGAAAAAAGAAGGAATCTGAATATATTTCATTTTGAATTGGTTGGAAAATGTATAATTTAATTGAAATTGATAAAAATATTAAAATCTTCAAAATATCTTCTTGTGTTTTGAATAAGACTGAATTGTAAAACACCAAATTTAAAAAACTGTTTTGTACGTTTCATTATGGTTGGGATTTTAAATGCTTCATTTTTTGACTCACATTTATGCTGAAAAGTTTCCGAATACAAATTGAGAAAGAAATTACAAAACACCATTTTATAAATATGCACACAATAATAATAATAATAAAAATTTTAGAAATTAAGTAGGATGTAAAATATTTATTCTAATAATGTAAAAATTATAAATTTTAATTATATTCAGGAGTAATGTTATCTAGAAATTTATCTGAAGAAAGAATTTAGTTTCTAGCGAAACTGTGAGAAGAAATACAAAATAGCACCTTTAAGCAGAAAATCAAGGCCATTTGTTTTGCGATTCTTCATACTCGGGCAATGTAAAAGTTACTTATAAAATAAGCCGTTTGAAAAATGTGTTTCAGTGTCACCTGAATAAAATTTTACTCGTCTTTGTGTATTTAAAAATATCTATTAATATTTCATGTTTGAATTGAAATTGTGCGATAATTTCCTTTTCTATTCCTAGAATATAATCAAAATATTTCTAGATAGTAGACTAAATATTGATGATATGTACAGCAATAATTTTTTAGATTTTCGACTTGTATTAATACAATGTGTCAGTAATATTGATATTTACAAATTTAAAGAAAACTATTTGGTAAACCGCGTGTCTAGAAATATGAAAACGCTTTCGAAATTATAACTGACCAATTTTATAAAATTTTCTTATGCTTCGGATTAAATGCAAATTAATCTTGTTTTAACTTTTAAATATAATAAACATGTTCCGTGCTTTTTATTTAATAGTGTCGATTTTTTATACAAGAGTACATACGTATTTCTAATGTTTATCAAATGATTTATTTGCATTATATTAATATTTAAATACGTATGTATAAAATTTAATATCGCTCAATAATTTATTAATTATTTGAAGACAGTCTTTCGTATGAAATGCTGTTTTATTTTTAAATTAAAATTACAAAATTACACATATTTTCGTTTCTTACTTAATTTAAGATATCTCAGTTTGATGATCAATTTTGCGTCTTTCAGGCTTATCAAATCAATATCCTCAAATCTCATAAAAACACACATTGACTAGTAAGATTAGAAAGATTGATGCGTGAATTTGATGATCGTACATGTACAGATAAAATATTAGAATTTGACTCAGATAAAACTGAGTGATTAACTTTAAATGTGCTGAAAATTTAAATAGTTTCGGATGCATTGCGTTACATAATTTTATGTAAAATCATTATATATTATAAGAATTAAGAAGCTTTTATATGTTTAATTCATGTCGGTACTGCGTGTTCCTGATTCATGAATAATATCTAATGCAATAAAGGAGGTTATTAAGTTTCACTGCAATTTCTTAGAATTAGTTATAGTTAAAAATTTTAGCAAGCATTTTTCAACGTAGTTTAGCATAAAATGAAAACAATTTCTTCCATGCAGACAAATTATCACAGCTACAATTAAAAAAAGACTCACAGTGTTAATTCATGTAAAAGGAATTTATTTTTTCTTATGATTATAAATATTGATGCATGAAACTGACAGATGCTGTTTACATATGAAAATACAGTAGACCTTCGATTATCCGAAGTAACTGGGACCGACCCTCTTTTGGTTGGTTGGTTGATTTTTCACGGCCGATTATCTACACTAGGGATATAGGCCCGAGGGGGTCTGCCTATCGTGGGGGTCTTTCTAAGGGAACCTAACCCGTATTTACGCATGGAAATCCATGGCTCGAAGAAAACCACGAAAACTCCGAACGATTAGGCCGACGGGTGCGATTGGGGTAGAACCCAGCACCTCCCGTCTACCAGATTCGAGAGCAGAACCTCTCAGCCACTGGTGGGAGCCCCTTTTTGGAAATTCGAAGTTTTCAGATAATCGAGAATGCTTCAATTTTAAGATTACGGACAAATGTATGCGCTATTTCTTATCATAACAAGTGCTTAATAAAAATAAAACAATAGTAAAATAGAAACAAGAATAAATTACCTGAATTTTAATTTTGAAATTAAATACCTGTTACATATTTCACAAGGGTTTGAAACAAGTTCTTTGTCGCAGTTTCGATTGCCACTGATTTGCAGCTTAATCACGAAGTTTTTTTAATACTATTAGTTCACCACTATCACAGCCTTTCCTGATGCTACAGCCATGTAGATCTTTTGCAAAACATTCAACAGCTTCAGAATGTCTAATTTGTTCGTTTTCTTAGCCCACATCGTTGTGCTATTCTACGCTTTGATCAGCACACGCTCCTCGGGTATCTTTAATGATTTCTTCATCGCTCAATATATGAAATCCAGGATCATTTGAGTCTTAAATTAGCCCATCGTTTATTCCTGCAATATCACAACCATCATAACCAAGTATTTTATTAAATACCGATTCCAAATTCGCTGCATTATTCTTATTTTCATCCATAAAACTTTCGTTCGTTTCAGTAGCTAAACGTGGAGCAGCAAGTTTACTCCAGCTTCGAATGAACGTATGCTGCTGTAACAATTTCTAAGCTTCAATTATCATGTACATACAATCTTTTCTAGTAAAAAAAAGCTTTAAAAGTGTATTTTGCACACAAGGAATGTGATAGTAAAAATAAATAAATAAATAAATAAATAAATAATAAATATCGGTTAACCGAGAGTTTCGGTTAAAAGAGTTTCGGGTAAAAGAGATTATACTGTATCAGTTCTGCTATATTTTAATTGTAAAGTAAAAAAAAAAAATACTGAAGGCATTTTTTTTATACCGTAAAGAGTTTACTCTAGAAGATTTTTGCGAAAAGAAACTCATAATTCTATTACTGTATATATTAAGGTTCCTTTACTAGAAAAATCTAACAAACATTTTAAGAAATCTAGTAGTGGCTGGAAACATAGTAAAAATAAGTGAATTTTCCGAGAAAGCCCACTTTAAAGCCAGGTACTACTGATCGAAAACCTTTATTGACTATTTTCAAATCGTAATCAATAATAACTGAATCTCGAATTTTAACACAGACAATGGTTCAATAAGTTCAATAAGACAATCTTCCAACAAGTGTTCAATTATCGAAATGGTAAGCGAGACATAAGAAAACGTTTGAGCTTCCAATAATAACATATCTTTACGATAATAATCAATCAAGAGAAATCACCAGTCACGCGTAGAAAAATGTTCAACGTTAAGATTCCTAAAATATCATAGATATGTTATTTGGAGACTAGCATGATCAACTGTTGTAATTTTTTGAGGGAATCAAAATAACCAAAAATCTGTCATCAGAGAGCATACGTGATGTTTGATTTATCGATAAGTATAAATACAGAGGCAAGTCTACAAAACCAGCGTGAACCAGATTTCAAGTCATTCAACTAATCCGAAGGCATTACGTAACAGCATGTGAAAAAAAGTGTAAATAATTAATAGAAAGCTCGCAAAAACCTTTTAGAACAAGTCCCCCCCCCAAAAAAAAAAAAAAACACTATGAAAGATTATATCGAAATGAACATATTTTAATACAAGGAATCCAAAATCTTAGCGCATAAATGTGAAATTGTCGCATAAACACATTCTAAGTTAGAAATAAATTAAGCGTGAAAAAATAAAGAAATTAATATGTCTGCATATATATATAGAGAGAGAAACAGTGTTTATAGTTCATCCTTTTTAATCACATGATGCCAAGAATCAATTATACCTTCAATATATTGCGTTTTATTGGATAGACGCTTTTTTGTACAAGGATTGTACAAGGAACGTCGCCACAAATTTTCTATACGATTCAGATCGTTTCTGTTTCCTTGCCAGAGTAATAATTGTATGCTTTAATTTCAAACCCATTCTTTGCATATTTTTGCAGTATGGCAAAGAGCTGAATCCTGCTGAAAGATAAAAGATGCTTTATTGGGGGAAAGATCTTTTATGGAAGATATCAATTTTGGTTCCAGACAGTTTCGATATTTTTTTTTTTTTTGCATTCAGAATGCTATTAATCACTTGAATCACAGCATCATCAGACATACAGGCCCCAACCATGACATTTGTTGGGTTCTTTGCAGTTGCTTCAATGCAATCAGGATGCAGCTTATCACCTAATCTACGTCTCACACATTTTCGCCCATCATCACCAAAAAGCGATATTTTACTCTCATCGCTCCATATTATGTGCCTCCACTGATTTTCTGACCAAGTAATGTGTTTTTTGCCTGCTGAACGCATTTGTATCATTGCTGAATATTTAAAATGATTTTTTTCCCTCGGAATTCCACCTTTCAGTCAAAAACCTGCTAATCTTATCCTTATTGTTCTTTAACTAACTGAAATAACCATTGCATTCATTTCACATCTAACAGAATCTGATGAAATTCTTCTATCATTGACGCATATGCTTTTTATCTTTCTATCCTAAGAAGCACTTGCGTATTTTTTTTTTTTTTTTTGGCCTAATCTTGCCTTATTTATCACTGATTTAGTTTCTTCCTAACGTAAGAACAACCTTCGTACGCCAGATAAAGTGACTGATCCTTCAACCTGTCTTACAATTTGTGAATAAGAGAGACGGTTTTCTCTCAATATGAGAATTCTGCTCCTATTTGGTGGTATCCAATCAGTTCTTATTGTAGATGACATTGTTTTAAATTATTTGCATTAAGAAAAAATAGAAATATTTAAATATATATATATTCTGTTTAGTTACACTAGTATTCATCCTTCTGCAAAATTCATTCCAGAAAAATACCGTTTTTACAAATCAAAATGTACTACAGTTTAGTTACTGACATTTGAATGATTCCCAGAACAGCCAGGAAGCTTTTATTACAATACACTTCAATATCCATGACTAATGGTGTTTGTATTTTGGACTTTAGTAAGTGTAACGTTTTTGGTAATGCGGGTATTTTAATTATGTTTTTTTCATTAAATTCTGTATAACATTTCCTTGAATTTTATATATAAACATTTGTATGTAATTGAAAAATAATATATTCTATAAGCACACAAACTTATAAAACATGAGATTTTCAAAAAATGTCCACAATTTTGGCCACCACTGTATATATATATCAACAAAATTTATTCTGAGTAAAAAACATACAAATGTGTAAATATTTGGCATTAATATTTGTTCATAAAACATAAGTGTCGGATAATTGAGAGTGTTCGTAATAAAGTTTTTACTGCGTATTATTCAAGACTTATTGTAGACTTATTTTAATGATTTGAAAGTACAAATATGTTTTAGAGTTAAACAGCGCAACATATATTCCAGAAAAATTCAAAATAATAATGTATGTAAAGTCAATAAACTCTGTGAAACGAAATGTGTATTAGAAAGACATATTTATAAAGTTTCCTGTTTATCTGCAAAAAATTCGTAATACGTACTCGAAATGCATTATGATAAATTTCTAAATATTTCATTTAATGTTAAGTTTGTGTTTTATATATTTTTTATTCAAAGATTAAATGGAGTATTTTAAAATTTAGAAGTACATAGAAAACTAAATCATTTTATTAAAGAATTTAATTTGATATTCTATATATAATGATTTTCTATATTAGAGGAATTTTATTAACATTATTAGCGATGCGTACGATAAACATAAAATTATTTCAATTGCCACGCGAAAAGTTAAAACCCAGTCCATGACAATGGTATGAAATGTGACAACTTCATTAATAGATATATCTCACTCGGAGCATGGCTTGAGGACTTATCTTCTATCATAGTCAAATAATTATGCGCCCTGCAATCTCAATAACTACACGCGACTAGATAGTAGTCAGTAGATGTGTTTGATTAAAATTTACAACCAAACGAGTAGAATAATATTGATTCATACCACAGACGTGTGAGATATTAATAAACCGATATTTAACCTGCCGTTGTTACATTTTAAATATTCACAATGTAAAATATTTATAACTCAATTCTCTGTCTGGAAATAAGTTAAATGTAACACAAATTTATTGAAAATATTTTTCATAAGGAAAATGTTATGAAGCACTCGTAAATATTTTATTTACTGCACAAATATGATACTGCTAATAACATGCGTCTACGTTTACACAACGATTCTTTCTGAATTTACTAACTAGCTTTAATACTTATCAGCAATATGTCGTCTTAATGAATACGGCAGAAAATTACGATTTTCTAACGATGCTAACAGAAGTGATTTCTTCCATAAATGCACCAATCACTGATTTGGAAAAAAATAATATCTAAAAAGCATCTTCTGCAATCTAATGTTATATTCCGAAAATCCATTACAAGTGAATTAGACGTAAATGCTTGTGTCAAACTCATATGAAGAAAAGTTTTTTTTTTTCTCAATATATTTTTTTTTCATGATAAATAAATCTTCATCAAATGAATACATATTATATATATACATATATACTTCATCAGATGAATATTTATAATATGAAATACAATATTTAAGTTGTAGAATTCCCGTTTAAGCTGTAGTTGAAGAAAGTTAAATTAAAGAGTGGCATGGAAACATAATATTTTGTTCCGTGGATCATTTCATTTTATTTTAAAGAAAATATGAATAATCAGGTTTAAGCATATTAAAAGTCCAAAATTTAAACTTTTGTGAAAAAAAAATTGCAACTAATAACAACTTTAGAGGTTTTATTTCATAACCACCAGATGTTTACTCTAACTTCAGAAGGTTTTTAAGTATAGAGTAGTATTGGACTAGTATCAAAAGGTAAGTTTGCTGTAGGTAAGCGTATTCCGCGAGGAATGTCCCAGCGGCATATGGTTTTAAGAGCAAGAAACAAGGTCCTATGTCTTCCTATAGAAGAGTGTTTCTGTTTTCTTCTGAAGTCTTACATGTAGAGCAAAAGTTAGAGCTACCTTTAGAACACAAAAAATAATAATGCCACTTTTTTGGTTTCTATTCCCTTCTATAACCTGGAGTTTCATGTAGTGAATCGATTACGGTTTTCGGTCCCTAAAATAACGCTTATTAGTTCTGATTTAAGGTGTTACGAGTACACAGGTATGAATACCTAACATTAGTAGGCATTTCATGTAAGTTTAATTTTTTTCAATATGTATAAATACTGTGGCATGCAATATTTCTAAAAAAGTGAAGAAACAAGAGGAAGTGATGTACAGGGCTTTTATCTTACCAATAACTAAAATTTTATAAACTGAGTTTGAAAAATTAATAACATATTTACCTTTTTATTTACAGAACAGAAATAATCATTCATTACAGTTAATAAAACTACAAAATAGTTTTAATTTAATTTCAATTTTTCTTCAGTAATATTAATGCTAGTCTCCGTTTATAATATTTTATCTTCAATATTATTATATTGATATTTAATTATCAATACTCATTTCGCAGTTAAAAATATAACTATTTAATCATACAAATGAATTAGGCTTACCTAAATTCATCTTATCGGGAGATAAAAGGCTCATTTAACTATATTCGGAATAAAAGTTCATACAAAATGTAGACAATAACATATATTTGACGATCACAAAACAAAATACATAACGTTCACGTACACAATTTCGTTTCAATAAAATCTCACTTCTTAATATTTCGTAGCTACGTGTTAGATCATAAAGCTCTAAAGAAATTCATTTATCAACAAATTAATATCGTCTGCGCGAAGTGCAAAATTAAAATGATTATAATTAAGTCCATGAGAAAGCGATAAAATGCAACACACTCCCTACTTTGGGTTTCGAATTCAATGGAACTCAAACTTTATTTTGGGTTTATATACACGACATTAACTGGATCGTTTTTCACGTACAGTCACCACAGGAGAGTCAGCAACACTTTTTTTGGGAAAATAGGTTCAGTAGATTCAGTATCTAAAAAGCAGTCTTTAACAGAATGTTGGATCATCGGCTTACTCGTCGCAGGGTCTGAAGAATAGTTTTTACTAAACATTTTATCACATTTTATAGTAACTTCTGAGGATCCCAATTTGTATATATTTTTTATGTATATAGAGGATCATTTAAATTTTTTTTTTCGTGAGCTTAAGCAATAGAGTTGCTTATTGCTTTAAACCGCAGAAAAATCTATTTGTGGAAAAAGTACAATGATTACGGATAATCATTTTCATATCAATTGTTGTGATGTAATTTAGGATTATGGAAGCTTCGAAATTTGCAAGAATATCCTCCAATGGAGGACGAAGATTATCTTTCAGAAATATTCTTAACTGTAGGCTTAAATATTTTAAATCGAAAGAAATTTCAGAAAAGGATACCTTATTATTACCCGAATTTTTTATTGGCTTTTCTCTTCCGTTTTCGATAATCAGGGTACCCTTAAAAATTAGAGGGGGTGAGGTGAAAGACGAATTTATTGCTTAATTAGTGACAAAGGCTCTTTGCATGTAAATGATGTCACATGTAACGGAATTAAAATTACTTGCTAAACATTTTTTCGTGGAATTTTATATACTATTTGTTAAATTTTATTGAAACTGTCATTGTGGGAGATTTTACGGTAAAAAATGGTAAACTTTATGTATTTGCGAATGATAAATTCTGCGGAAATCACATCATTTTGTGTAACTGCTATAAAATGCTAATATTTTCTATATGAAAACCAGCTAATGATTTAAAATACGACGAATCCTTCACCAGGTTATTTTGTCTTATCTCATAATACTTGACGAGATTTTTAAAAAAAATCTTTCACTTCATGAATGATGCAAATATATGCATTTTATTTATTTAAAACATGAAATCGATTAAGGAAATTGAATATTATTGTACATTTAGAAAAACATTTAAATGTTAATCTTATTGAATACTAAATTCCAAGTAAGAAATTCTATTTAAAATGTAAGGTAAATTTGAATTTTTAAATTAATGTGACTTTTGATGCAAAATATTATTTCTTAAAAGTGTATTGTTATTTTAAAATTTCGATTTTAATTTCGAAGTTGGTGAAATGAAAATGCCGTCTTTTTATTTTCATTAGTTACTTATATCCATGCTCATTGTAATTTCGACGAATGCTTGAAAATGCAACTTTTTATTTCAATTATGAAGTCATATTTTCCAATCGAAATATTTTCTTAATAATATAATTATTTTTCATTATTGGATCTTCTAAATACGACACCATTTTTGACAAGAAACCTCTTATTAACGCATCCGATGTTCATGCTTCATGTATAATAGTCCTCTTTTTATTCGTTTCAAATATGACGTCATAGTTATTTTTGATTAAATTCATTTTCTTTTTATTTTTCACGTAAACATTGGTTGCTATTAATTTACTCAGGAGAAATTATTATTCCGTGTTTTTATTTTTTGGCATAAAAAAGAAAGATGTTTAAATTTTACAGGAAATTTATGGTATGAAAAATAATTTGGTATTGATTCGGTATGAAAAATAATGAAATTTTAAATTATTAAGTAAAATATTCGAATAAAATAAATAAGTCACAGTCTGTGTTCATTTCTAATTTATAACCTACCTATATGCAAAGGTACAAAGGCATTAATTCATCCATTTTGACGTTGACTTCATTCAAACTTTCGGACACACTTTCACATTTATAATATTATAAAGAAGTAGATTATTTTTAAACTTAATAAAATCATATTATTAACCTTGACATTTTTTTATTCCCATACGATCTCCAATCGCTTGGAGACTTATCTTTTTTCTTTTGGTTCATTTTTCTAATGTTTCACTTACTTTCCCAGTTTCCAAGTTTGTTCTTTGCTTACTTTTTCCAAACTTTTGTTTTTTATTCATTCATTCTTCAGATAATAGCCTTGAATATTAACCGCTACTTCAATGCTTTTTTCTTCTCTTCTCATAAAATGACATTTTCACTTTTAAAAATTGCGAGCTCCATTCTGAAATAAAAAGTTAAAACGGATATTTGCGTAAAGATGGAAATATGTTTTAAGTGGATTAAAATACAAACAAAGAATTAAGAAGTTTCTGAAATGATATTCAATATACCTAAAAGGGATAACTTTCATAAATACGTTAAATTCATAAGTATTTTTATAGCTGTTAATTCGTATAGTTATTTGTATTTTTCACGTACAAACAGTTATGGCGTCTTTATGAGTTCAGCCGACCATTTACCAAAATGTCATGCTTGCAGTTTTACGATAGTGTCAACTTAACACATATGTAGGCTTGTAAAAATTAATGTTCGAGATCTTAGTTAGCAATAAATATAACAAATTATATTATAAGCTAAAGTTACAAGAAGCGTGCATTCACATGCTACAAATACAGCAGCGGCAATCGTACTACCAGAAAAGGCATGGTTACAAAGCAAGAAGACCTTTAATGCATCAAATTGAGTTGCATACCGGAAAAAAGATTGCATTACATATAAAAATTTAAGAAAGTTAGGTACTTTATGAATTGTATCCAGACATACTTTTTGTCTGTGATATTATATTGTTCTCCACAACCAACACAGTTATCCTCTTCCAATTCTATTCCCTCGGAATCTGTAGAATCTGACAATTTTAAATGTATTTCATTTGCTTCGCTGCTCGAAATATCATATTTTTTGTTTTTCTTTCTCGCATTTATTTTAGGTTTATTTAGTTTATTTAGTTTATTTAGTTTATTTTTCAATTTTGTCTGCTTTGGGGATGAAAGTTTCCGGCGTTTTTCAATATTTTCTGAAAACAAAAACATTGTTAGGTCTTATTATGTAGTAAAGTGGGGGCAGATGCCGCATTTTTACTTTTCTTCTTTTAAAATGTACAATAAAACAAAAAAAAAAAACAAATTAAGTACCAGGAATCATTAATCAAACCCTTTAGAATCAAAATTCTGTGTTAAACAAGTTAAAGCCCTCTTAATAAAGCAGGCATAATTATTTTCCCAAACGTCCCTTTTTAACACCATTTTTTATGTGCTGGGTAAGATGCCGCATGGGGTGTGGTACAGATGCCGCATGGAGAAAAAGCTATGCTGTTTATTTTTTCCAAGCAAATCACATTTTTATTTCCTCAAACTACTTAAAATGTAAATAAATAACAGTAAAGTTACATAAATTACATATATCACTAAATTGTGAAAAGTTTAACGAAATTGCAAAGGTGCAAGCTCAAAAAATAAAACTCAACTCAAAAAAAATGAAAAACATTTGACTGGAAACAATATACAGCACAATTACAAAAAAAATATAAACCACTTGTTTATATCCAGGCGACTATTGTAGTTTGCTCGAAAGCACTAGTTCCATTCATTTTTAGCCGTAGTCTTTTTATTTTTGGCTTTTCTTCTCATTTTTTTTATTTCGTATTTCTATTCGCCCACAATCACCACACTTTCCGTTGCAAGAGTAAAGTGAGCATGTTTCATGCAGCCACCGATTGCATGTTATGCACTGAATCCAATCCGCTTTAGACATTATTTCTTGATATGACTCCAGACACTCAGCAGATTTAGAGTCATCAAATTCCAATCCAATACTGCCTTCAGACTCCATAAGAAGAATATTTTCGTCACTGTCGGATGATGACTCACATTTCAGTTTCTTCCTCAAGTGAGGTGTTTTCAAGTTGATCTTTCCCTTCTTTTTTTTTACACATTTTACTTCCACCAAACTGTCGTTCTTTGACGCTTTCTTGCTTATTTTGCTTTTTATCTCCTTCTTCTTTTTTCTTGTTTATAAAATCTGTGCTTGTAATATTTGCAGCCTTTTCCTTTCTCTTACTTGTCTGTATAAGTCTTTTGACCACTGGAATAGGAGAAATTTTGTTTAACAGCTTAGATGGTGACAATTGTAGAAGGTCTATGTTTACCTTATTCACAAATGGTGAACCAACATTGTTGCTCAGAATATTTTGATAAGTAGAAGAAGTTCCTTCTAATGGGTGTTCTTCATTTTGTCTCATAGCAAAATTATCTGAATGGATTTGAATTGATTCATTTTGTTGTGGTTCATTTATGTTGTTATCAGTTATGAAAGCATGGTTTGGAATTGCTGTCTTATCTAATGGCAAAATTCCTGCCTTAAAACCTGAGATAAAATTTAGATTAGAAGATAAAAAATTCATGAATTCATAATTCAGTACGTAAAGGGTTAAACAAATATTAGCTAAATAAAGAAATGCGTTGAATATACATTCATTTATATGTAAGTTCTACTGAAATTGTAGTGATGTATTTATTGAACAAAAAAACAAAAATATATTTTGCGGCATCTATCCTTCAACCTCAGTGCGGCATCTGTCCCACAGTGGCGGGTAAGATGCCGTACAACCATTTTGTGTGATTTGAATGACGCCAAAGGAAGGCAAGTACATGTCTGTATTCTACGAGAATCTAGTCTACAGTTACAATCGATTTTCGAAAGAAATATCTGTTTATTTGTCTTAAAATATGTAATAAAACTTTATTAGAATAATTTTAGCAACTTAACACGCAGGTTTGAAGCATAAAAACTGGCAGAAATACTTAAATACTAATAGTTAAGCAGTGGAAATGCATACAACACTGCAGACAGCACTTAGGCACACAACGAAATTCTTAATTTGGCCTAGGGAACGCTATTGTCGCCAATACAATCTTTGCGGCACCTGTCCCACCGCGGTGTCTGTCCTCACTTTACTATATTACTAGCAAACCCCGCGGCTTTGCTCGCGTAATATTTGAAATATGCCAAGTGATATTTATATGTCTATTTTTTATTAAAAGGTGCTAACTAAATTTTTATTTTTTTAAAAGGTACATATTACTTTTAAGAATAATTAAAAAATTACTATTTAAAACACAGTTTGATTAAACATCATTGTTACACTGCATAAGGCAGAAATGAGACTTAAATTGATAAAACGAAATAAAACTAAATAAATAAGAATTTAGAAAATATTTTGAAACATTTATGCTCAATTAATACGCTCATTTCAGTATTCATTTGAAGTTTTGAATTTTTTAGAAACCATCTTCTTACACCTTAAAATTAACCATCATGTCAAATTTCAAGTCCTACCACCTCTCTCATCATAAAGGGCTATGTTGAAATAGGAACTGTCACCATTAATTTGCCAACATTAAATTTGAAATTGGTTTGTTATTTCCTAATATTCCACAGAAGCGTAATTTAGAAAGCTTTTAAAGGCATTTTTTAGAGCGTTAGTTGTTCCTGTGAACCCCAGGTGGTAGAATCATCGGCATAAAATATAGCCTGTGTAGGATCAAAGACTGTTACCATTGATTCGCAACTATTACTTTTATATTTGGTTTATATTCCCTGAAATTGCGTAGAAATCGAAATTTAGGACTTTTTTAGAATGCTTTTCGCACCTCCCCTTCACTTCACCCCTTTTTAATTCGAATTTATTTTCGACAGTCCTTCGAGGGCATTTATATTTTATAAGTTACTACCATGCCATATTTAAAGTTTCTAGCCTTTTCAGTATCACAGAAATCGCAATTTAGAAAGTTTTTATCTCATGCAACCCTCTGGTGGTAGTGGCACAGACAAAAAATATAGCTTATGTTTCAGCAGGCTCTATCACCAACAATTTGTCATCATTATTTTTTTAATCGGTTTGGTATTTGATAAGATTACATAAAAATTGTAATTTATAACGCTTTTCGCTCACTTCATCTTTTTAAATTTGAAATTTTCTTTCGACAGTTCTTGGAAAGCAGTTGCATCTTGTAAGTAAATACCATGCCATACTTCAAAGTGTTAGACCCTTCAGTTATGCAAAAAACGCAAATTAGAACATGTTTTGCTTTTGCAACCCTCAGATGGTAGTGACAGCAACATAAAATATAACCTATGGTATAGCACGGACTGTCACCATTGATTTCCAACCATTACTTTTGAAATAGCTTTGGAATTTCCTGAGATTGAGTAGAGATCGCAATTTAGAGCGTTTTTAGAACGCTTTTCGCGCATTTTCACCCCTTTTTAAATTTCCAATTTTTTCGAAACTGCTCTTAAAGATCATTTATATGTAATAAATATATACCTTGCCAAATTTTAAGTTGCTAGCCCCTACCGATCACAAAAATCGAAATCTGGAACGCTTTTTTGCTCCTGTAACGTCTAGTGATACCAACTTAAAATAGCGTCTATGTTAGAGCTGAGGCTGTCAGCATCAATTTCTTACCATTACTTTTGAAATCAGTTTGATTCTTCCTGAGATATTGGTGAAAAATCGGCATTTAGAACGTTTTTAGAACGCTTTTCGCTCATTTTGCTCCTGTATCTCCTCTGGGGTAGTGGGAACAGATATAAAATATAGCCTATTTTGGAGCAAGATCTGTCCCCATCATTTTTGCACCATTATATTTGAAATCGGTTCATTATTTCCTGAGATTGCTAGAAATCGCAATTTAGAACGTTTTTTACAACGCTTTTTGCGCATTTTGACCGCCCTTTTAAATTTCGACTTTTTTAGGAAATGTCCTTAGAGATCATTGATATCTTATAACTAACTACAATTCTAAATTTCACGATTCAAGGCCCTTCCGTCACGCAAAAACCGCAATTTAGAACGTTTTTCTCCTGCACCCCCTTTGGGGTAGTGGCACCGACAGAAAACATAGCCTATGTTGGAGCAAGTGTTTTCACCATCATTTTGACGCCTTTATTTTTCTAATCGGTTTGGTATTTCCTGAGATTGTGTAGAAAACACCATTTAGAACGTTTTTTAGAACGCTTTTCGCCCATTTTCACCCCTTTTAAATTTCGAATTGTTTAAGAACTGTTCTTAGAAATCCTTTATATCTAATAAGTAGCTGATACTTCAAATTTCATATTTCTAGGCCCTTCAGCAACACATAAATCGCATTTTTAGAACGTTTTTTCTCCTACACCCTCTTTGGGGTAGTGGCACCGACATAAAACATAGCCTAACTTGGAGCAAACGTTGTCACTATCATTTTGACAGCAATATTTTTTAAATCGGTTTGGTATTTTCTGAGATTATGTAGAAACTACCATTTAGAACGTTTTTTAGAACGCTTTTTGTGCATTTTCACTCCTTTTAAATTTCGAATTGCTTAAGAACTGTTCTTAGACATCATTTATATCTTATAAGTAACTAATATTCCAAATTTCATATTTCTAGGCCCTTCAGTAACGCAAAAATCGCATTTTTAGAACGTTTTTTGCTCCTGCACCCCCTTCGGGGTAGTAGCACCGACATAAGATATAGCCTATGTTCTAAGTTGGACTAACACCATCATTTTCATACCATTACTTTTGGAATCGGTTCGGTAGTTCTTGAGCTTACCTCCGACAAATAAACAATTTTTTCCTCTTTATAATAGGAAGTATAGATTATTATTATTGAAATATTTCTAATAGTTAAAATTTAAACAACTACATCAATTAATATAATTATAAGCATAAAAGTTATATAATTATTTAAAATTTAATTATATTTAGTTAAAATCCTTACTCCATATAATTATTTTGAAATATTGATTAAATGTGGTCATCTCTCCTCGATTTGATTTGACCATCTCTTCTGAAATTGAAAGACATATGGCCGCCCAATTTAAAGCGTCAATAGCCATTGCACGTCTTTATTTTATGCGTAGATGTAAAGATTGGATTATAAGGTTAGTTGGGGGTAACTGGCCCCACGAGGTAACTGGGCCATAGGGGCATTCCACGTCAAATCAGGCAGTAAAATATCAATACGTAACCCACCATCACAGATTTTAATGAAACTGCGAGTGTTTGTTCTTACTATTAAAATATGATCACCAGTAATTTTTTTTGCTCCTTGGTGAAATAGTTTCTGAGAAAAAAATTGTCAAAATTTTGAAAAACTGCCGTCAGTTGGCATTCTTGATAGCTCGGTTTTCAAATGTAGCATGTCATATATATCATCATATTTCAATATCTACTCTACAAATCATCTTCAAATAATTTATGCACAATATTTAGGGTACGCAGCTTATGAAAAAAATATATTGTTACGCTTATAACATTTTAAGTGTGTCTAAAAAAATATTTAAACTTTGAAGTCGTGAATTTTTTATGAAAAATAATGCATTAACAAAAAAAGCATTATCAACAAAAGGCGGTATTTTTATTAAATTTATTTTTTATGGGAGATATACTTAAAGGTGTCCTTTACCTGATTCTGAAATAAAAATAGTGGGATTTTGGGTGTTTTTGGTAGTTTTTCCTATTTCAAAATATTTTGAGGTGCATTTCATATCAAATCAAGCAGAGTCATTCCATGTCAGTTCCCCTAAGCCATTTAATCACTGTCAGAAATTTCAATGAAATTGGGTTTGTTTATAGCTTATTTTAAGACGTAATCACCTTTAATTTTCTTGATCCTAAGTAAAATATTTTTTAAGATAAAAAACATCAAAATTTTGAAAAATTGTTTTAAATTTTTTTAATGACAGTTCGATATTCAAAGACTGCATTAAAAAAAAAAAAAAAAAAAAAAAAAAAAAAAAAAAAAAAGTCATTTCAATATAAAATCACTAAATAGGTTTCAAATAATGTATATGTGACAAATAATGTAGGCTGATTATTATTTCTTGTTTTTATCATGTTTAAACACTAAGAGTGTCTTTTATCTTATGAATTTCTTAAAATCAAGAATTTTGTCAAAAATAATGTGTTAATCAAAAAATTATTATTAACCGAAGGCAGGGTGTTATTGCTTTTTTTAATTGTACGTAAAAATATCTTTTAAATGGTTATAAAATAAAAATAGTGAACATATGAGAAAAAATTATCAAAATTTTGGAAAAATGCCACGAGTTGCCATTAATGATTGTGCAATTTTCAAAGGCCTCATTTTATATATAAAATCATATTTCAATAACTAATAAAGAAATCTTCTTTGAATAATTTAAGCAAGGTAAATAAAGTATATAGATTATGAAAAAAATATTGCTGTAATGTTAAAAAATATTTAAATGTGTCTAAAAAATTGTATAATCTTTGAAATCAAAAATATTTTACAAAAAATAATGAAATTATTAAAAAATCTTTATCAATCAGAGGCGGAGTTTCTATGACTAATTTTTTAATTTTAAATTGTACATACTACTACATTATAACTGAATCTGAAATAAAAATAGTGGGATTTTGGTTGGTTTTAGTAGTATTTAAATCATATTTAAAATTATCAATATTTTCAAATGTAAAACCTATCCAATGTATCATCCCTGGAAATATTTTTATTTATACATTTATTTTATTTTTCAAATTATCTTTTATGTTCGTTTCTTAAGGAAAAAAATCAACAATATTGTTTTTTAGTAAAACTTCTAGGGCGAAGAGCAATTATCCCTTTCCAAAAAAGAGAAAAATCACTAGCTCCTCACCGCCCAATAGAAATTTTCAAAATGACAGTCCTAATCTTTAAACTCATATTTGGCTGTTAATATTGAAAATTTAGCATTGAGCTGCTAATATTGAAAAAAAATACCAAATTTCACTCTTTTGAAGAAAATTTTGAAGTATTGTGCTTTAAATATATGCAAAAAATGCATAATCCATTATATTTATATCTTTCAAATAACTATATCTAAAAAAATATTTAAAACTTAATGAGTTGCACTTTTGTAACTTTATTCAGTTTCTAATGATATGTACCGTAATTTCGGGTGTATAGCCCGCAGATCAAACAATTCAGTTTGGACCCAGAAATTTTATTCAGTATTTGAAGACCAATATTTACTCTGTGATCTAAAAAGTTACATTTTATTTTTAAAAATTTCTGGGTCGAAACACGATTGTTTGATCCGCGGCTATACACCGGAAATTACGGTAATTTGATTTATTTCATCACAGTATTGCTGAAAGATGGATTTTCAACATATATATGTGTGTATATATATCCCTGTTCTCAAGCAAATTATTTAAAAATTATTCATTTATGTTTAATAAAGCATATATATATTGTTTATACACTTATAGAAAATACATATAGTAAATTTTATGATATTATGTCAATAATGTCTAAAAGTAAAGAACTTATCTAATAGTATGTAACAAAAAATTTAACATCTGGTGTAATGACAACAAAATTTTATAATTGTTTTACTTAATTTGGATGAATGAAAAAAGCTTACATGTTTATATTTTATTGAAGTACAGGTGAAAATGTCACAAAGACATTCCTACCTCAACAACCACTGAGTATGTCACATTCACACTACAGATGATTTTTTTTTTCTTTTTGATCTTTCGGGTTTGATTTCAGATAGTAATGAATTAATTAGTTTTGTTAGAAGTGTCATTGCAGTCAGCATATTAGGCTCACTGTTTTTTTTTTTATATAATTTGTTTTGATTGACTCGATGAACAACAATATTTAAAGGGACCATTTCATGACTTTTCAATTAAAAGCTGATTTATAAATTCATCATGTTGTTTAGTTATTATTATCGTCTTAAGATAATAAGTTGATATTAAAAGTTTTAAATGCAGTTTATTTATTATTTGAACAGTTGAAAGTATTTTTCAATAAGAGTGGTCTGTTGATTTTAAGTCGGCTGTTGAGCAATGTAGTGTTGGTAAAGGAACCGGTACTATTTAATTTAATTTTTATTGCTGTAAATAATGTTTGTTATTTTATTATTGTATGTATTATATTTAAGCAAGAGTAGAAATACACGATATCGTAGTCATTTTAGTACATCTTAGCATGAAAAGCTTCAATATTTATCCTTAAACATTCACATTTTATGAAAATTTTCTTAAAATTGCTCATATTTTCACTATTTTTATTTCATAACTATTGAAAAGATATTTTTACGTACAATTAAAAAAAGTAATAACAGCCTGCCTTCGGTTAATAATAAATTTTTGATTAACACATTATTTTTCACAAAATTCTTGATTTTAAGAATTCACAAGATTAAACACACTCTTAGCATTTAAACATGACAAACAACAATAAATAATAATCTGCCTACATTATTTGTCACATATACATTATTTGAAACTCATTTAGTGATTTTATATTGAAATGACTTTTTTTTATGCAGTCTTTGAATATAGATCTGTCATTAAAATCATTTTTAAAAAATTTCAAAATTTAGATATTTTTTTTTATCTTAAAAAATATTTTACTTGTAATCACCTTTAATTTCCTTGATCCTGTCTTAAAATGAGCTATAAACATACCCAGTTTCATTGAAATTTGTGACAGTGAATTAAATGTCTTAGGCGAACTGACATGGAATGACTCTGCTTGATTTGATTTGAAATACGCCTCAAAATATTTTTAAATATGAAATACTACTAAAAACACCCAAAATCCCACTACTTTTATTTCAGAATCAGATAAAGGACACCTTTAAGTATATCCCCCACAAAAAATAAATTTAATAAAAATACCGCCTTTTGTTAATAATGCTATTTTAGTTAATGCATTATTTTTCATAAAAAAATCACGACTTCAAAGATTAAACAGTTTTTTAGACACACTTAAAATGTTATATAAGCGTAACAGTATTTTTTTTCAAAAAATACGTACCCTATATATTATGCATAAATTATTTGAAGATGATTTGTAGAATAGATATTGAAATATGATCATATCTATGTCATGCTACATTTGAAAATCGAGCAGTCAAGAATGCCAACTGATGGCAGTTTTTCAAAATTTTGACAATTTTTTTCTCAGAAACTATTTGACCAAGAAGTAAAAAAAAAATACTGGGAATCATATCATAATAAAAGGAACAAACACACGCAGTTTCATCAAAATCTGTGATGGTGGGTTACATGCCTGCCTGAACTGACATGGAATGACCCCATAGGCTATTTAATAAAAAACCGTTGACGTATTTTAAGTTTTAACTTTTGTGAACAATGCCCCTTAACCTCTACTTCATAAAACAATGTGTGACAACTGAATCATAACTCTCTCTTTGCTGTGATAGGTTGTGGAAAATTACCGATTCTTTTTTTAAAAACAACGTTCATTTGGTTGAACTTTCTCGACTTTTTATTAAAATACTGTAAGTACTTTTATTAAACAATCTTTTTTTTAATATTAGGCATATAACTACATTAATATTATTAGGTATCTATACATATTTACTTCATGTTTCAAATGTAAGCCCGGTGTCCCAGTTAACCCATAAATGTTTCAAGAATGGGGTAACTGGGACATGTATCCGGGGTAACTGGGCCATGCTGGATCCAGTTACCCCAATAGTTATAAATAATTTTTTTGAGTTTCTCTTACAACGGGATGTAAATTTCCCCATTGTTTTTTGCTCACAATAAAGAAAATTATAGAATACCTTATTAAAATTACGTAATAAAATTACGTTTTAAAAAAGCATATTGAGTGGTATCAAACATTTCTTGACCCCTTGAGAGGCGGTGATGCCGTTATGGCATCAGATAATTTTAATTCCTAATTGCCACATTGGCACCAGAATTTTATAATGAAAATTTCACCTTTACTAAGTACGCGAAAATATACTCTTACTTGTTTACAAATAGATTCTCTTGTAAATACTGGTGTCATTATTTCATCATTTTACGAATGCAATTACCTTGCCCCTGAAAGCGAGACAGCCAAACCGTGAAATTGTACGATACACAGGGGTCGCATTCTATATGGAAACTTTTATTGTTCCTACCACTATTTTGAAAATAATATCTTCATAGCTGCCTTTAATTAGAATATGTTAAATAAAGGGAAGATGAAGTTAATTCATTAAGGGTCCTGGTAGGAACAATAAAAAATTCCTATATAATGCGACCCCTAGATACAGATTATTACCTACCTATTTTTTTCCTTAAAATACCTATGTGACTTTTACACTTATTACCTATACTAAAGTACATAAGTACTTACTTAATTTTTAAGTTTTTGGTATAAATAAATGTAATATTTTCACTTTTAGTGCTTTTTTTAGACACATTGACAGCAAAGGTTAACTTTACAACGCTCTTTATAGACACATAGTTTACATGATCTGCCTGGTTTAATTTTTTTTAAGTTGTTTACACTTTTTCAAACAGGACATGATATCCCATATAAAAAAAAATAAACGCGTGTGGAACATAGACCCTCCTGGTCCACTTACCACATTTTTATAGGGCAACTGGACTCATGAGGACAGAAAGATGAAATATGCATATTTTTATATTTTTAAATATTAAAATGTAATTTTGAGCATTTTTGTATGATAGAGGGAACCTAACTGAACACATTTACAGAAGTTCAAATTTAAATTCAAATGAACATTAGCTGTTTGAAGCCGAATTGTCAGAAGCTCCAGAGTCACATTGTAAAATCATGGCCCAGTTGCCCCAACTAACCTTGTATGAGCCTATAGTAACGTCCATATAGTTAATATAATAAAAGTAAGTCCATATAATAAAAAATATATGCAACGTACTTTCTGCAAAACATTCAGATACACAAGTCAAAAAAATACCCAACCTCTAAATTAAATAAACATTAAAATTGCACTTACTTTTTTTTTAATCAAAAAACATAACTGCACGTCGCAATGAATGAACTCGTTAAACTATTTCCAACGAACACAATTTACGTTGCAAACTATGATCAAGCTTTGGGAATATTTAGACTGGCCATCTATCCTAGGCTTACCCTATGATTATTTATGTCAATAAAAAAGTAGAAACTATTTTTTCATCTTCAAAAAGTTATCTGAATCATCGGAATATCTACATTTTTCTATTAAAAAAGATTCCTATATAATTTGTTCAAAAATAATTAATGGATAAACAAATATTTAATACAAATTTTATGATTAAGTATTTTCCAAAGATTTTTGAAAATTATTAACATATTATCATGTATGATATTATTAAATATTACTCGTAAAATCATACTAAATTTTTATTTTAAACAATTAATCTTAAGATTAATAGACAGTTCACTCTCTATATCAAACCTCACTTTTTGAAAAATTGCCCTCTTTATAACCCAGTACTCTTTACGACCTGTGCGGAATGTGCATTTTCTTAATATTTTAAAGTGCCTTTGAAAGGCATATATCTTCCTTTCATACAAAGCATGTATTCACATATACTGAAATTTATAAATTTATAACGTATAATATGTAAAGGAAGGAAATATTTTTTAAAACTTTATTTTCTTATATGTAAAATATTCATCGGTCGCATGCTCTTTTATTTATAAGTGCTATAACGGCACGTCGTTTTCTGTGATATGAAACTATACAATTACTTTTGATACAAGTAGTTGTATGGCTGTTATAAGCATTTTTGACACGTATATGAGAGAGTTTATTTCTCACATCTCAAGAGCTATAATTTCTATAAGATACTGCACAATTATAGAATTAAAACACCCATTCTGCCTCTTTCACACCAAAATTAAACACTGAGATGCAATAGGTATCATTTGACTGGAATTTTCTTTTGGAAAAGGCCATTATTAAATAAGAATCAACTACATATTTAAAATTGTAGCGAAATTTATTTTTTAAATGCTAATACACACTTTTGACATCCTTGTCAGATAGGAAAAGGTTTGTTTTATATACATTTTCTTCCTTTGTAAAGGGAATGTATTAGAAGTTTATCCGGAAATTGAAAAAAAAAATAGACTTGTAAAGAACCGATAACCTGCAATTTAGTTATCAGGACGGGAAATTCTAGACACACAATTTATCAAGATAATTTAGTCACGTTAAATGAAAGAAAAATCATTGTAGTTGCATTATAAGATTTTCTTTTTTTTATATTAAGTTACCACTTAAAAAACCTGAAATCGCCATAATTGTTAGTCGCAGAATTTCTATTATTAAATCAGCCGAATACTATTTTTTTCAAATTGCCATGTTACGTTATTTTAAAAGAAAAAAAAACACTTCAGTATCACTGTTTCAGAACGTCGAAAAGTAAATTTTGTCTCTATCTAAAAAACCAATGATTGGAAAATTGTAGGGAAGGTTTCCTAAAATGATCCCCTTAAGGCGAAAACTTTTGTAAAATAACATAACTGTATTAAAAGAAATCTTTGGACCTTTGCTAGTATGTTTTGCAATATATATTGGATTATAAATCTACCCTATATATATAAAATCCTAATGAAGCGAAGTTATGAAACGGAAGTATGAATCACTGATTAAACAACTGATTATGTTTCACGGCGATTTCTCCTAAAATATGGAATACTTTCAGATGAAATTAACACCAAAAATCAATATTGATCCGCATATTTCAAAACTGGTATTAGAATTTTTAAATTCGAATTAGTTTTCGAAATATTAATTTTTTTCTAATTTTATATATATTTTTCTAATGATGTCAATCAGATATTTTTTTCGCATTTCAGAAAAGGTTATAATTTTAAACTAATTTGGCGATCAAGTTTGACCTCCTTTAAAACTATGCTAAGAACAATGCTTTTTTTTATTTCGTTATCATTTTATTTAATACAAAATTTTCATTAAGAAAAAAAAACATTTAAAATTAATGGCTTACACTTCTTTCTTTTTTTTAAACGAAACGAAAAGAAAAATATTAGGCTCAGATGTCATATACGCCCCGGCGTAAATAATTGGCGCCACAATGGCGCTATTTTGACTGGCATGGTAACCCGGCTATTGTTGCTTATTCATCAATAAATGTTTATTTACATTTATTTTCTTTTTATTTAAGAAAAAAATGTTATAAATTGCTTTGTTCTATAGTTAATAATTTTTTTTATTTATTTATTGTTATTTCATTTTAAAAATAATAGAAAAATAAATTAAAAATACATATATAACTGGTATTCGAAAACGAGGTTTTCGCCAAATTGTCGTAAAAAAAATCACCCCAAACCCGGTGCTTATATGACATCTGTGTTAAATATTAAGCAACAAATCATAACATTTAATTTCAAATTCAAAGCAAATGACCAATATCGCCAAATTATATAAATCGTCAAACCATTCGCCAAATTATACAAGTTGACGTTTTTTTTTTTTTTTTAAATAACGAAAAAACAAATAAATTAGTATAAAAATTCAAATGCAAATAAAGCGTCGAAATAAAAATCACTTGACGGCGTATACACGTGTAACTTCCTTACAGTCAAGTGAATGTTACATTTTCGATCAACTATTATTATCGTTTAATCTTATTGTCTGGCGATTTATTTTTGGTCAATGGGATAACCAAGTAGTACCGTTTTAATTTACCACTCAAAAAATGAAAAAATGCTAACTTACGAGTTAAAAAAGGGTACTTTTCCGTTTACGGACACCATTGTCGCCAAGCGTAATGGTTGGCGCAAAATGAAAATCTTGTGAATTGAAATATTTGAAAAATAAAAGAAAAAACACTGTCGATAGTAAAGTGAGTCTTTTAAAAATATAACATATGGAAACTACAGACTTTTATGAACTATTTTACTAAATCACAAATATATACTTAAAATAAATGAACAAATAACTGCTGTACAACAAAGTATAGCAAATAATAGCAAATCAGAATGTTTCGCATGTTGTACTATAAAAATCCTTTCGCGATCAGGGTTGAAATAAATGGCGCATTAGCATACATTTTGGCATGGTGTCCGTATAACGGAAAAATACCAAAAAAAAAAAAAAAAAAACTATTGGCGAGATTTGAACCCGGCTAACATAAAAGTATCAAGAATTCTTTGCGATCATTTTATGTAGTTTTTTTTTCGAAAAAATAACTTTTTTTCTTTAATCAAAATGAAAACCTTTCTTATGAAAAGCGAAGGAACTGTTGATGATAGTCATGACTTAGGCTATTATAATAGAGATTGTTTTCAATTCTAAAAACAGTGCAAATAATAATATTTCTAACGATTACAAATTCACTTACACATGCCTATTAAAAACAGAAAAAAAAACTTTAAAATTACTGTTAAATGAGTACGAGTTAAAAGCAGGAAAATATTGAAAATTATGTCTAGAAAATTGTATTTACACATGAATATTAAAATAGAAAGGAAACTTTAAAATAACAAATACATTAATATGCGTTTAACCCTTTCAGGGGCAAGGTACTTCTATTCGTAAAATGTTGATATCAGTGAATGGCACCGGAATTTACAAAAAAATTTCGAAATACGAAAATACTTTTGTTCACTTACTTAATAAAGGGAAATTTTTCATTCCAATATTCTGGTGCCAATTTGGCATTTAAGAATTAAAATTAAGTGGTCCAAAAATGAACTACAGCCCTTGAAAGGGTTAAAACAGTAAATTGTATTGTGTCAATCGTTTTATAACGCTATTAAAAAGTACCGGTTGGCAAAGACTCTGTTTACTTAATTCATTTTATTTTAGCTTCTTTTCAAATGTTTAAGTTATCTTCTTCAATCAAACACGAAACCAACCATTGGATGTCTTAACAGCAACTGATTTGGCCTTAAATTTTCACAATCAAAGGGAATTGAGTGGAAGCCCGTTTACTGGGAGACCGCTATATGTTTTTTCATTTTAATTCAATCTTCTCTAATCTTTTAAAAACCGATCAAATTAGCGTGATTTTAGATTCTGCGGTGTCTGAACCGGGGTTGGTGAGCGTAGCTTGCAGAGGGCAGAGCCCCCTAGTATATTTTATAATATTTTAAACTCGAATTGAGTAATGAAAAATATAGATATTTGAAAAAGTGTACAAACTATCATTTTTTCCTCACCAAAATGCAAAATCATCCTTCAGTTGAAACAGCAACATAAACTGGCGATAAATCACAATTAATATAATAAAAATTTATATAAATCACCAGAAAATCAAATCAATTCACAGGAAGCGTTTCGGGTTGGAAATTTTAACAACACGTCATCAGCTTCTGAAAACACGTGTCTGTCAGGGGACATATCACAAATGAACATAAAGGAGAAAGAGGACAGCTTACAAAGAGTGCGGTAGGTGGAGCTAGCTGTAAGGTAAACATCAACTAAACAGGAGCACATGCAGAATTGGAAAGTGTTGCCACAATGATAACACAAATTTTACCCGGTAACATGACCGCCCTTTTTAGGTCTTAATAATTGATGACGGCGAGAAACATAACAATCATAGCAAGTGTATTTCACATCTAAAAACATTCTCCATTAAGTAAACCAAGTCATATTTTTGTGTTTTCTTTATAAAAGATGTTATAAAACCCAATTTTTAAAAGAATTCTATTCGGACGCATAATACTGCAATCGCTTGAATACCGCCATTGCTTTTTCTTCACATGGCACACACTAGTTTATATGCTATTCGGTAAATAGCGCCACCTGTCTGGAAGAAAACATATGTGGATAGTTTTGACCGCTAGGATCATTTTAGGCCACCTTCCATATAAGCTTGCACAACCATGTATTGCAGTTACTTGTGATTCGTTTTCTTTATAACATAAATGTATGTTCTAATTCCTATATTTTTTACATGAGTTCACTAGCAGTTTCCATAATTAAAAATATTTTTTGAATCAATAGTTTGCTTTAAACATGATTGGGCTATTTATGATTTCACATAAAAAATTAGGTTTTATGATATATTGGGAAGATAAACTGAGGGCTGTCAAGTGGATTTAATATAAGCATCCTCAATCATTAAGCTATTCTAAATCTGCGGAAATTTAAGAAAACAATAAAGAAACTGCATTTTTTCCTGGCTTCCTTAATCAAAAGAACACAAACAAAGAGGGAAAGTGGGTGAGACCATTTTAAAATTAAAATTTGTACAATTTTTATGTGAAAAATTAAAACTGAGTTCATATTCGGAAAGTAGAAAAAATTTTCAGTTGAATTGCACCTCTCGCATTTCTCTTCCACAGTTGGGTAATAAATATCATGGCTGATGCATTTTTTTTTCGTACCACGCCTTACATAACTGTTTTAAATACAAGTATTTTAAATTATTCTGTATAAACATTAATGGCGCTATTTGTTAAGTAACTGCTAAAACAACTGTTTTTATGTGGTTGGGGACATTTTTTAAATATGCAACATGTTCAACAGCAATCTCTCAGATTATTCTAGTTAATTAGTTTTAACTTATTCTTTTAATTTTCTCATACTAATGACTAAATCTCGCCCACGAGATTTTTCTTTTTAGAAGAATTTCCGGAACCTAGGTCCTACTTACCATGGCTACAGATTCGCTAAACGCATTGAAAACATTCATTAAATGTTTTTATATTCACAACTCACAGTTTAGAACTGTGGGTTCGGTTCCGCCGAAAAGCAAAACTATAATGCCAAATAAGTATGTGCTCCTTCAAAATAATATATAAAAACGTAATGTTTTACTAAAACTTCATCGAAAAAAGTGTGTTTTAAAAATTTAGTAATTGAAAATATATTTTTTCTGATGTGAGAAAACTTTTTCTTTTGCACATATAAAATGTTAAAAAATGAATGGGGTATACGAAAGATTTTTAAATAGGCTTTTCACATAGTACACATGCGTTTCAGTAGAACACAATGTTTGATCAAAAATTGTAGCTTAATAAAAGTCTATAATCCTATAAATTTAAAGTTAAGAGATCAAAAGACATAAACAGGTCTACTGTTTCATGTAATTTAAAAAAAAAAAAATTAAGAATAAGTATTTGGATCTTTTTTCCAAAAAAATTAAAATTTCTTTACAATCATATTGATTTTTTAAAAACCCGGGCACATTGTTTCTCACAAAAACATTATCTTTAGAAAATTACCATTCACATTATTAAAAATTACTCTTAAAAGCGAAATATTTATGATTTTAAACAAATATAAATTATTCTAATACTACTGAATAGTATAATTCTTGAATAATATGCAATGAATGGTAAATCTTCATATAAAACTTCACTGTTAGAAAATTGCTCGTTTTGCAACATTTTAAGCTTTGTGAGTTGTGCAGAAAATGAAGCTTGCTATTATTTAAAAATGCTTTTTAAAAAGATGTCTCACTTCCTTTCATCCTACGCACATATCCATACCTCTAGAGATTAACATTTTAGAAAGTCGAACGTTTTTAAAATACCATGTAATATGATACCCCTTTTCCTTTCATCCTACGCACATATTCATACCTCTAGACATTAATAGTTTACATCGTACAACGGATAAACGAAGGCGATAATTGAAATATATATATTTATATATATACACATATATATATATAATGTATATTCTTACATAAAAAATATTCATAGATTTTTAACCGCATTATTTTATTAAATCCATAGCTGTATATTCGTATGAAACGTGTCTACGCCTGAATACTATAATGCATGTAGTTTCAAGACTGTAATTAGTTTATTTGATATTTGTCTTAAACAGTTATTTTTTCTTATCTCTATTCTATTATTTTATAATAAATAATGCTTGTATTCGCAAACACCTAAAAATTAAAAATATATAGAATGGAGTGGAAAATTATGTTTAATTTTTTTTTAAAGATGTAGAAATATTTTACTTTTATTAGAATGAATTTATTTAAATAAAAAATAATAAAATTTCGACATAATAAAACACATGGCACTTTAAATAAATTAAGTTGTACTAAATGTAATAAAGAGATCCCCTCAACGCATCACTCTTAACTTTTTTTAAATTCCCTGTTTTGCAACAACTTACATTTTATGACCTATGAGAAATTGAAACTTGTTAACATTTTATAACGCTCTTTAAAATATTTTCCTTCCTTCCCTTTTATGCGTATATTCACACCTCTAGATATTGGTATTTTATAACTTCGTTTCGACAAAGGAAGGACATATTTTTTATAAGCTTGTATCCTGATGTGAAAGATATTCATTGGTTGAAACTGTGTTCCTTTGTAAAAATCCATGAATTTATTTTTATGCAGCATTTGTAAAAACGAAGTGTGTTATTCAAGAATTTGAATGATTATAATTAGAATATTTGACATTAATATTATAACGTTTATTTGTCTTATCGCAAGATATTTTAATGTAAATTTTCATTTAAAAATATTTGTAGATGCACATATTTTAAAATACTTAGAGAAGGAAAATATTGGAAGCAGAAATTATAAGAATTTTTTCAAACAAATTTTTGGAAGCGTATTGCACATTTCTCATTTTTCAAAGATACTGAACACAATTTTACCATATTAAATATTTATATTTAAAAAAAACTACTAACCGCATTCAAAATATTACTCATAAAAGCAAAATAGCTCGATATTTTAAAGAAACTTTATTTGTTATATTTCTAATGCATAAGTTCGCGTAGAGGTAAAACTTTGCTGTTTCAAATTAGATGGTTTTAGAATATCTTATGTTTTGGAATTTGACAGGAAAATTGTTGGAAATCTGGACAATGTTTAGTCCCCCTCAATTTGTCGCGTGTTTTTTTTTTTTCAGAAGTGATATCATTCTAAATCGGGTTTTCTTTCTCCATTTCGGTCGTAAAGGCACTTTCTTTTAACTGTAACTGTATTCATAATTTTATTCCAGTTTGATGTACCGAGTAAGCATGTCTAGTTTGAAAGAACTCCATGGATTGTGATGAAAGAAGAAAAAAAAACGATGTGCTTAAGTTTACTCTTTGTTGCAGTTATATTAGTAATGTATTAATGTCACCAAGTTCCTAGCAAAGGCTAGTGTACATGTATATGTCCTTATTATTTGAATTTTAAATTCAAGCTGAAATAATAAATGGAACTGTTATTTTTAAATTGAACTGTTTGATCAACGTGCTACATACTTCACGTTTCACCAAAGACCTTAAACACTGAGTTTTAAAACTCTTCTCTATTTCTATCAAAAATGTTTCTTGTTATTACTTTAAGTCTCTTTTTAAATGATTTACTGTTTCCTTTTATTATGTGCATATATTCATACCTCTAGATACAGTGGCAAAAAAAAAAAAAAAAAAAAAGTTGCTTCTTCAGCTAGGGAAACTATAATATAACCACGAACGACAACATACAATAACCACTTAGAAGTTAAGAAGTCTTCAAAAGCGTTATTTATTTTTGGGAACCTCAGTAAACGATATATTTTTGAGATGAAGCAATAAAAAAAAGATCAAGTTTCTATTCCTAATATTGATTTTCGTAATCCGAGAATTTTTTATGCTGTCATAATCAGCTTTTTCAAACACGAAGAAATTTTAGTAAAATATAAGTTCTCAAGTAAACATTTTGATATTTAACAAACATGTTTTACAGACAAGCATGGTTAAGTAACAGCTACAATATTAAAACTAACATAAATATTACTCGTGCATGTATAAATTCAATTACATAGCTTTAAATATTAACCCGAGAGTAGTCGCGACATTTTTTAGAACGTTAGTAGTCGCGCTCGGTCCATTTGCCGCCGTTACCAGCAGGCCGAAAACGAAGGGGAAACTTGCCGGTGTTATCAGTTGATCGAAAACGGATAACGTAGGGTGAAAATATTGACTGAACTTTAAACGATTACAACAATTATTCATTTTACAACCTTTTACAGCAATTATTTATTTCGCTTAAGTATATATTCAGTTGGCATCTAGATAAATATTTTTAATAACTCCTTCTTCGTTTTGCATAAATACTTAAAAGTAAATAGTAAATGATTTGATTGAATTTCTGATGTTGCTATGAATCAATAATTAGTAGGAAAACATTTACTAATATGAATCTAAATTTATGATAGGGGTATTTTTATTTATTTATTTATTTATTTATTTTTTTGGAAGGACAGAATCAGAGTCAGGTAGAATTTTTTGATACTCCGGCACTCTATATCCATTTAATAAAATAAAATTAATAAATTTAGCATTAATATATTACACTGACATTAAATTGAACAATTAAACTGAAAATAAAAATGGAACCTATGACATGCAACAGAAAATCAAATACAATACCAATAATTCACCAGCATATTGCGGACGATTAATTCATTTAAAACATATGAAAAACCATCAAATTTGATGCCATAAACAATTAAAGACAATATATATATATATATATATATATATATATATATATATATATAAACTTTCTGTACAATAATACCATTGCAAAATAAGGAAAATGACCAATAATTATGAAATCACAAATAGCACATAAACCAAATATTATTAAAAATGTATAATTATATATATATATATATATATATATATATATATATATATATATATATATATATATATATATATATATATATATATATATATATATATATATATATATATATGTATATATATATATATCTGTATATATATATATATATAATAAAGAAAAAGGTAAAAAATACTTAACTTCGAAATTATAAATGTAAATGTTGTAACTACGTTTTATTTATTTATTTATTTTGTGGGGTGTCTGTGTGTGCATGAGGGGGGAGAGGAGGGGGGGGCTCTCGAGATTTTGTGATTAAATCCATTTTTCAAATGAAAATGCAAGATTTGTAGTTTTTCTACTTATTTCAGGGTGGGAGCAGCGCCCTTGAATAAAAACTCTGGATACGAATTTCGCTCATATAAAGTAAATAATAAATAAGTTATTGAAATTATATATTTAATTTAAATACATTTGCAATTGTAAATTTAAATCCTAAGATGGATAAATTATTTTAATTAATAGAATCACTGAAAGGTTCATCTTAATAGGGATGTATTTTACAGAAACTATTTAATTAAAATGAATATTCAATTGTACATTTCATAATAAGGTATTAATGTTATAATTTATTGTTTTATAATAACGTTCATTAAATTAATAAAAACAATAAGAAAATGTTCTCCGAAATTATAAATATGTAGAAATAATTTAATTTAAATGAATTTTCTCTCATATTCTGGAAAACATTATTCTGAAAAATAGTTTGAACAATTGATGAAGGACAACAAATTTAAATTTGTTAGATACTGTCCCCAAGCCTCTATTGGATTTCAATAATAATTTCTGCGGCATTGTTAAAAAAATGTGTTTTTACTTACAGTATGAAAATTTAAAAATAGATAAATTTTATAAAAAATACTTAAAATATTTTTTTTAAATCGTAGTATAAACATTCACTGAATTATCCAAAAGAGATTTTTATTTGCGTAATTTCTAACCTACATTATAAAATTCTCATTATTTTCCTTATTATACAAATAAATTATATGTATGTTCTTCGCAAACATACACAGTACATTTCTGAGAAGATTGTTTTATCTTTCGAATTTGTTTTATTGTACAAAAACGATACTTTTCAGATTTTGGATATATGGCAATTTTTTTTACTGATTCTCACAAAATTCTCTTCTCTTTTTTTTTTAATGGTTTTGCAGTGTTATTGTCTATTTTCTTTCATTTATATGTTCGGGTAATAAATGGAAAGCAAGTTCTTTCAAATAATGATGATGAATTTCCCTTTTTTTTTCCATATTTAAATAATTATCGATTTGAGAATTTATTGCCGCAATATTTGACAATGAAAAAAAAAATGTAAGTGACCATCCATCATTTTTTTGTGCGAACTGACTACACAACTAATATAATAAAAGAATTTTAAGTCACATCCTAAAAGTAAAAAAAAGCACTCTTTGAACGAATTATATAGCAGAAGGAAAGAAAGACGAAATAACAACAGACAGAGAGTCCGTACTTCGAAGAAACCTTCCCCACAGATTTCGCGGAAATGGGAAAGGATGAACACAAGGGGGAAAAATTCAACTAACGTAAGTGGTCGCAACGCGGTCATTTAGACCGATTGAAACTTAAGAATGCGATAAAATGCTAAGAAATAGCAGGAATGACTTGCCATTATACTACACAAGAGTGTGAACACTCAAGGTCAGCTACATGGAATCTGGCTATCGTAACTTTAACGGGAAATGAGTTACAGGAAGATAACGAATTTCGGGCGGGGAAAAGACCAACGCGCGACTATTAACGGGTTAATTGAGAAAAATAGCATCTTAGAACCGACATTTCAGATTCAAAAAAGCTGTTTAACACATTAAAAAACTATTTGAAAACTATTCCGTATATCAGCGGCAGCAAAATAAACTTTTCCTTTAGAAATGCTTCCTAAAATCTCAAAAATTGTATTTTTATATCTTTAATGATAAAGAAATCTTTTTTGAATCATGTGTATCTCCGATGAGGTTATTTTATATTTTATTTCGTGGTTATATTATATTTTCGTAGAATAAGAAACATTTTCTTTTTTTTTTCTTTTCTTTTTTTTTTTTTTTTTTTTGGTGAATTGATATTTTACAAAATGCGATTGGAAACTAATGATATATTTTTTGCCTTTTCAGTTCTCGGAAGAGGTTATTTTATATTTTAATTCGTGGTTATATTTTCGTAAACTAAGAAACAATTCTCTCTTTTTATTGTGTATTTATATTTTACAAAATGTGACCGGAGACTAATGATATATATTTTGCCTTTTTAGTTCTCAGAAGAGGTTATTTTATATTTTAATTCGTGTTTATATTGTATTTTCGTAGACTTAGAAATATTTCTCTCCCTTTTTTTTTCTTTTGGCGCATTAATATTTTGCAAAGTGTGACCTGAAATGAATGGTATATTTTTTGCCTTTTCAGTATTGAACAACCTTACAGAATTAAATTAAAAAAATCAAAAACCCGACTGCGTAAAAAGCGAACCAATTAATTATTTCTCATCAATGTTAAACTATTTTTTATATTACTTACCTATTTTTTTATTTACTTGTATTAATGACTTTTAAGTTGTGTTTAATTGTTAGTTCATATCTATAAACACTGTTTTGATGAGGCCTATAGATGTCTATGATGATTAGAGTCGCAGTAAAGCTAGAGATCCTACCTACACAACTTCCAGGTTGTGTGATATTTAACCGTTTAGACGCCGAATTATGAAGTAGATCGAACTGGTACTTAAATTTGCTTAATTAAGTATACTTATAGACCCCTTATAAGTAATTAATAAAAACATTTAAAGAAAAAAAATTTTCATATGGATTTTTTAGATATTCCCAAATGGGAACATTGGCGTCTAATGAGTACTTTTCTTATAGGTTTTGATGATTTTCTTTTTACAAAAATCAAATGAACAAAAAGGCATAAAAATAAAAGATTATGAAAATATTTGGCAATTTAAAAATAATTTACATTAAAATTGTTTACCTTTTTATTTTTACAGCTTTTTATCCAATTTATTTGCCATGATATAAGGGAAAACAATCTTTATGCAACCTCTTGTCACACTCAACACACATGTTGCGGCAGTTTTTTTGGCAAAGAGCACAGCGTCCTTGTGACGCAGATATCAGATAATGATTATCAGTTTTTCTAAGTTTATTTTGAACATGCACTTTTGGTCCAGGTTGAGATATAAGTTTTGGTTTGGGACGCAGTAAGTTCATCGTAATATCTCGACGAAATTCTAAATGTGACATTGAATTCTTTCCATGAATGTCTCTATAAATTATCCAAGATGCTGTTTCAGCAATATTTAGAGCGTTTGCAAATAAATTCCAGTACCATTTTTTATTTCGTAGCTGCGGTCTGTACGATGAAAGAAGTTTATCCAGAACATCAACTCCACCCATACCTTCATTGTAATATCTTATAAGAGCAGGTTGTGGAACATCAATTTTCTTTTTTGCCGATTTAGAATATCTCTTTGTGTTTGAAATAGGTTCATGCGTTTGATGATTAGAGGCAACTGTCACAACTGCATTGTCATTCCACCGGCAAATGAATACAGTTCCATCACTACGGTAATCCATTGCTCCTCTGGTCATTTTGGCCAAGTTTTTATTGTCTAGTAAAGGACATTGCCGGATGCGGTTACTTCGGATTGTACCTGTAGCTCTAATTCCAGAGTCTGCCAATTTTTTTAATAAGTTATAAGATGCAAAAAAGTTATCGAAATAGATTTCGTGCCTGCCCGGATCTGTAACTGTGGAGATTAGCTGCGTCACGACATCCTCACCCAGAGGCATTCCTGTAGACTCAATCTTCCTTCCAGAATAAATTTCCATCGCATAAGGATATCCAGACGAGGAACATAACATCCATATTTTAAACCCGAATCTTATGGGTTTACCTTTTATAAACATTTTGCAAGTGTGGTGTCCATAATAAGGTACCATAGATTCATCTATGCTCAATTT
This sequence comes from Maratus speciosus, assembly GCA_963932465.1. NCBI lineage: Eukaryota > Metazoa > Arthropoda > Arachnida > Araneae > Salticidae > Maratus > Maratus speciosus. Next base: position 95,252,286 of record OZ010789.1, on the reverse strand, counting down.
TTTATGGAAAGTTCCAAACTGACGCAAATTTTTCCCCAATTCTTCATAAATTGGAGCTATTTTCCCAAGTTTATCACCTGGCTTCAATTTAAAATTATCATTTAAGTGAAAAAACTTTTTGATTGTACGGAAATGGCTTCTTGACATGACTGTTGGAACAATATCAACTTTCAAATCTTCAGCAGTGCTCCAATAATAATCTTCTTTTGGCACCCAATGGTAACCACTCAAGAGGAGCAATCCTAGAAACTGAGCAATATCTGTATCGTCAATGGCAATTATCTCTCCTTTTTGACTAGCGTATAACTTTGTCATGCATGCTAATGTTCCGATATAATCTTTAGGCAAAATTTTATCAAAAATTTGAATAGGATCCAAATCTTGTAACTCTGGAAAATCAATTTTTAAATCACCTGGTTCCTCATCAAGAAATGTATGATTAAATTCTTTTTTCTTACTCCATCTTGCTTCATACAATTTAATTTTTTTTCGTGTAGAAAAATCATCATCACCTTTACCCATGCTCTCTGCTTCTGTTCTTGTGTGTGATGTTGATGGCGCATCACAAGCCTCATCTTTACGCAGAATATCCATTTCTCCCGTTACATCCGTCGGAATAATTTCCCCTAAATCATCATCATTGATATCCTCATTTTCTGTTATATCACCACTTTCATTTGGCGGAATAATGCATATATCTACATCTGAATTATCAGATTCATCTGAATTTAGCGTATCGAAATATTCGAGAGCTTCTTCCACAGTTTTAAAACGCTTAGCGTGATCCATAATCAACAAAATAAGCCCGCAACAGAAACACAGAGCAACTTATTCCTTTCTAAGCGTGAATTTTCCTTCCTTCTTTCCTGAAACACGTGGGGAAAGGAACTCAACTTTGACCTTTCGGCACATCTGATAAGAAGACAGGGGTAAATAAAATTGTGCTCTAATCTACGTCATAAAGCTACAACTGTGACTCCCTTGTTTATATTTTTCGGTTGTACTCAGCAGAAATAGATACCCTTTAGCAAGTGGTGACATCAGTGCAGGCAGTAGGAAACAGAGAAAATGAAATACTGGAAGTTGAAATTTTTATTTTTTGATGGGGGGAGGGGAGGGGCGGGGCGGGCGGTTTGGGATAAACTTGAATCTTATACTATTAAACCATCTTTGTACTCAATTATACCTTGCTTTCATGCAGAAAATACCTGTACAATATCACTCAAATCGGTTAATTGCATTGAGTTTAAACATATAAAAAAAGTTCATGGCAAACGCCAATGTTCCCAAATGGGAACATCGAAATATATTTCTTCATATTTACTCAACTATACCCTTTTTTATGATTTAATTGTATTCTACATATTGTTTTAAGGTTACTATTTCATAACTCACATGAATTTAAAAGTATTTTATATTTTATATATTCTTTAAAAAATTTACAATTTATCAATATGAAATATGGCAAAATTTGCAAATTTGAACATTTTTTTCGATATAAAAAAAACAAAAGTATCCCATTTTAACACATTTCAAAAAATCAATCATATTTTTAAGTTTATGAAATAAAAATCTCATAAAGGTATCTTTAAAATTAAATTTTTGAAGATTTTTTAAAATTGATGTTCCCAAATGGGAACATTGGCGTTTAAACGGTTAAACAGAGCTTCTGACTGTAAAATAGTCAATGAAACATATTCTTCATTTTGAAAGACGTATCCAATGATATGCCACTCAATCGGGTGCGTAAACATTTTATTTCGACTCTACCACCATTTTGTATTTTACGGCCGCCATTTTCAATTTATAAAAACAAAACCTAGGCTATAATCATCGGGCGGTTAAGACGAATCGACAGAAACCTCATTCATTAAAATCCCTCCAGCCGATGGGATGTTTTGAGAGTATAAAGAAATCCACATACCCAGATACGCGTGAAACACATAACCTTTCTTGGCAGTCGGGTAAAAAAGAATTTCATGAAAAACTCACTTCCATGAAAGAAGATTTCGATTCCCGCGCATATTTAATATTTATAAAATAAATGCTCTCAATTCAAACTTATTTGTTAACCAATTTAAGGGCACCGGTATATTATATATACCACTTAATTTTAATTCCCAAATGCCACATTGGCACCAGCATTTTAAAAATAAATTTTCATTTATACTATATACTCGAAGAAACACATTCAGTTTCTTTCATACAAATTTTCTTGTAAAACCTGGTGTCACTCTATTATTTTACCATTTTAGCAACCAAAGTACTTTGCCCTCAAAGGGTTAAAAAGAGAGAAACTCTCTTGGAATTTCTTTAAAAAAAATAAGAAATAAAAAAAGAAAAAAGTTATCACAATATGTATTTTTTTCTATTTCCATTTTCTCAACTAATATGTAGCGTACAACAATGAATAGGGTATCATTGGATACAATTTTTAGCTTCTGACATCGCTTTTTAAATGTAACTAACATAGAGGGTACAACATTGAATGATGTATTAAATGATAGTTTTTTTTTTTTTTTTTTTTTTTTTTTTTTTTTTGCTGATAATTAACATTTCATACTGACTTTTAACATACTTTTTGGCTAAGTATCATCATACATATTATTTCGAATATCAACATCCCGTTTTCATTGCATTTTCAAATTTCAGAACAATTAATAATACATCACTCGAAACTATTTTGTACCAGCGTCTGATGCATCACACTCGCATTCAATTAAAACATGTTTTCGAGTAAAAATTACCGTTAATTAAAAATTAAATTTCCATTGTTTTCATAAAAGAAAAAAGGGTTTTCTCAAATCATATTTGCCACAAAAATAAATTACTGCATCATATCATGCTCATCAATGATTCTAACAAATATGTAGCACAAAAAAAAATAAAAAAAAAAATAGTGGCATCTCCGTATGGGTATATTTTATATTTAGGCAAAAAAAAAAAAAAAAAAAAAAAAAAAAAAGCAAAAAAAAAAAAAAAAAAAAAAAAGCTTGCTTTAAAACACATTTTTATTATTTTGCATTTTTCAAGAATATTATGATACAAAATAAATGTCAAGTTTTATACCGCATTAAATATAGTACAGTAATTATGTGTTATATTTTATTATCACTATATTGCCAAAAATATTTTATGCGGTTGAAATTAAGAAATCCCAAATCACAATCGCATGGACTGCGTGAGTAGTGCATCGAAGTGTGATATCTACGGCGTCATTTCGATTAATTAATATTAGTTTCTTAAATTCCTTAAACACAGTGTGAGATTATAAAGGTATTTTTCTAAAAATATGCCTTATCAAAATGAACATTAAAGTAAAATAACTTGTAATTTATTTTTTAGTTTAAAGTCTTTAGTATCAAGTCTCTTAAATTTCAAATTATCCTCAACAAAGAAACTTGTAAAAAAGTTTAAAGCATTTATCAGAATTATAAGAATGCGAAGCGACTTAGCGTCTAAAGAGTGCGCCATAATCTTTTTAAAGTATACCCATTCATTTTTTACATATGTCGCTTTGCTTTTCTTTCGAAATAACCGATAATAATACTACTGAGTGATTTCATATTTAAAAAGTTTTCACACCTTATTTTTCTTGAGATATGTTGGATTCCACATTAATTGTAATTAATAATTAAAGAACACAAAAACTTGTGCTAAAAATCACACAGTAATTAGTAAAATTACTAAATTACAAAAACTTTTAAAAAGGGATAAAAACATTTTACGTTAATAAAATTTAAGTTGTTTTATTTGTGCAAAAAGATGAAAAACTTGATATTTGTTTTGTTTTTTTCCAATGTTATTAATATAATTAGAAAAATAAATTCTTAAATTACATATTATCTCAAATTCATATTGTTTGATGAAAGATACGAATAGAAAATCGAATGCCTGACAATTGGCGTGGGTTAAAACATTGTTATAAATCATGTTCTTGTATTTATCTGTGTAAAACTATTATATTAAAAATGTATGATTTTTTAAGTCAAACATGGAGAAAAGTGGGAATGACCAGGTTTTATTACGATGCTTTACATTTCAAAAATTTATTTTCAAAACATAATTAAAAAAAGGCTCTTCCAGGAAGTAGATTGTTTGCATTTGTTTTTCAATATCTTTCTTACTAAATTCGGATAACGCGGCGGCGGTCAACGTATTGACAAAAATTTCTCGACAGGAATTGCTTAAAAGTTTAAAAGGAATTTCAAAACTCATAAATATTTTGTTGAGAAGGAATAAATGATGCTTTAGGATTCATTAGAAATATCATTGTAAAGAAGGTGTATTGTAAAATATTTTCGTGTTTTTATAGGTGTGGAGTTGGGGGTATATTACAAGAATGATTTACTGTGAGATATTATAAACACATCATCTTACCTAACTTTACCACACATCCTTTCTCAGAATTTAACAAAGGGATGCCACTACTTTGTGAACTGGCAATAAAATAAAAAGAAGGTTTTTAATAGAAAGATATGATTCAGGAAATCGCCAAAAACTATTTATGAGTTTGAGTTGTAATTTTCGTTAAAAAGTGAATCAAACTCACATCAAAACCCACAGAAAATGAGTCAAATTCAGGAGTTTAATTTGAATGGCTTTGCTCCAGCACAGCACTGTTTTTTATGTTTTTACATAAAAATATTCATTGATTGGAATCGTATTTTTTGCTAAAATATATTGTAGTATATTTTGAATTTTAATTATCTAATATATAGCTAGTGTAAAAAGCTTATTTAATATTTATCTTAAGCAGCATTTTCCTGTCTTAACATTTTATTCTATCATTTTTCTAATAACCAATGCTTATACTACACAGACATATAAATAAATGGAGGAAAACGTTGAAACAGAAAATTTTGTTTAGATTTTACCCCAAGGGCTTTAGAAAATATTTTACTTTTATGAGAATACATTTATATTAAAAATTTATTCAGGCTATTTAATTTATTCAACTTTTATCATTATTAATAATTACTCATAAAATAAAAATCATCTTGGATTTAAAAGAAAAACAAGCTTGTTTTGCCTGGCTTGGCTTCATGCATTAAGATAAATTTTATATCCTATTAACATTATACCTATTTTATTTTTTAATAAATAAAAATTCTGATTGAAAAATTATTTATAAAATTCAAAATGTTATTACAAGAATCACCCACCATTTTACCCTGTCGAGGACGATAATATAAGTACAGTCCTTCCTTTGATACTAAACAATTTGGTTCCGCGTTAGGATCATCACATGATCGGCACATACCCTCTTTAGCATATCACGGAACATTGATACGAGAACATAATTAGGTAAGACACTTAATGACACTTTTCATGTGACACCCGTCTTTGTACGCCATGTACTTGTAAATAATTAGTCTTTTGAAACCAGATGAATCATTTAGGCTAATCATGTACTATTTTCGAATCATTTTAGCATTACAAATAAATTCCAGTGTGTTTGTTTGTGCATGTCTAAGTGTGCTCTACCAATCGCTAGAGATTATGCAATATGTTTTTATACAACCTATAAAATAATTAACACTTCTATATCCTCTAAATAATGTAAGTACCATCCTTTCTTTGATACTATACAATTGGGTTCCGCGTTAGGATCATAACATGATCGGCTCATACCTCTTTATCATCTCACGGCCCATTGATACAAGAACATAATTAGGTAAGACACTTAATGACACTTTTCATGTGACACCCGTCTTTGTACGTCATATACTTGTAAATAAACAGTCTTTTGAAACCAGATGAATCGTTTAGGCTAATCCTCTACTATTTTCGAATCATTTTAGTATTACAAATATATTCCAGTGTGTTTGTTTGTGCATGTCTAAGTGTGTTCTACCAATCGCTAGAGCTCATGCAATATGTTTTTATACAACCTATAAAATAATTCACACTTCTATATCCTCTAAATAATATAAGTACCATCCTTTCTTTGATACTATACAATTGGGTTCCGCCTTAGGATCATCACATGATCGGCACATACCCTCTTTAGCATCTCACGACCCATTGATACAATAACATAATTAGGTAAGACACTTAATGATACTTTTCATGTGACACCCGTCTTTGTACGTCATATACTTGTAAATAAACAGTCTTTTGAAACTCGATGAATCATTTAGGCTAATCATGTACTATTTTCAAATCATTTTAGCATTACAAATAAATTCCAGTGTGTTTGTTTGTGCATGTCTAAGTGTGTTCTACCAATCGCTAGAGCTCATGCAATATGTTTTAATACAACCTATAAAATAATTCACACTTCTATATCCTCTAAATAATATAAGTACCATCCTTTCTTTGATACTATACAATTGGGTTCAGCGTTAGGATCATCACATGACCGGCACGTACCATCTTTAGCTTCTCACGGCCCATTGATACAAGAACATAATTAGGTAAGACACTTAATGACACTTTTCATGTGACACCCGTCGTTGTACGTCATATACTTGTAAATAAACAGTCTTTTGAAACCAGATGAATCTTTTAGGCTAATCCTGTACTATTTTCAAATCATTTTAGCATTACAAATAAGTGTGTTCTACCAAACGCTAGACCTTATGCAGTATGTTTTTATACAACCTATAAAATAATTCACACTTCTATATCCTCTAAATAATATATTTTTGATATATTATAAACTGAAAAGTTCAAAGGAAGGACTTAGTTTAAAATTTAACTTATTGTGTGCTTGTATGAATTTGTTCTTACATGAAAATGATCCATCGATTCTGAGCATATACTTTGAACTCATATTGTTGTTCTGCATATTCGAATTGAATTCATACTCTAAATACTCTCCGTCTGCTCTAACAAGTAAATAAATGCTGCATTCCTGTATGGGAGTTCTATCAGAATTATGAAATGGGATAGCATGGTTTAGGATTGTACTATTGTAGGTGTTGTTCAACGATAAGTGTAGACACCCTGTATAGTGCGAAATATTTTAGAGATATTATCAACATCAATTTAAAAACATTTCACTTATTACGACAACATCTAGTTCTTCGGAACAATGCATGCCGTACGTATAAATGTCTTAAAATACGGAAAGATTTAATCAGCTAAATGGCTTTTGTTTATGCATATTAACACATACGGGATTTTCCATATCAAGTTTGGTCTAAATCACAAAGAACGAAAATTATAGAAGTGTAGCACTTACTTAACTGCTCTTGTAACAATGCAAACAATGGCAAAAGGCATATAATGACGGGTTTCTAAGAAGTGCCATAATTTTATATCGCTTTCAGACTCTTGTTTCGTTTCGGTAAATTAATTACATATTTAATTTTTGTTCGTTTCAGATAAGAGGTTAGCACCGTGAGTTTAAAAAAGTTTTATGCATCCACTTTGATTTGTGTGGGTATTTTGACTAAAATCTCGATTTTCACATATCACAATATTGACAGGCGACAATTATCATAGCGCTAGAGATACTCTTTTCTAAAACAACGGCTGATATTCATATTTCTGTTCTAGGCATTTAATATAATAATTAGGCACCACTTTCAAATTTTAAGATTTCCTAAATGCTGTTTGTTTTAAAACACATAGAGCAAATGCCAGAATCTGATACAGTACCACTAAACGTGCTAAAACCACCCAACAATACCCACTCGGAATTCAATAAATGCAATGTATAGCGATAATGGTTGTGTCTTTGAATGGTGTAACAAGCACGCAAAGTAAGAATGAATGAAACATTATGAATTAATAAAATATTGTAATCAACATACTTATATAGAAACTATTCATGCGTATTAGGAACTTCTTAAGGAAATATATTTTAGATCCGTCGATGACTAAATTAATAATCTGCTTTTAAAACATTTGATTATGAAATATACATTATTTTTTCATTTTTCGAAGTTACCCTATCATTTACATTTACATATATGTCTCACTGACAACGAATATGCACAAAACCCATTTACTTGATACTGTGAACGAAACTTTGTCCTTTTCATAATTCAAAAGAACTCTTCTCCGTTTCAGATTCATCGTTTCAGTTCTTAGGATGCAATGAATGTACCACGCTTCGTGCTTGACTATTTGCTTTCTATGACTTATACCAAACTGCATTCGGTCCGAATTCAAATAAAAATTAATAGTGAAAAAATAATTGTAGATAAAAAAGGGATGTATATTTTCAGCGAGCTATTCATGAAATTGCAAAAGTTTTCAGGCAAGATTTGTAACAACATACTTATTTCTTTGAAAACAAATCAAAGTTATGTGTCATAAATAATAACAAAGTAGCTTTTCTTTTGATCCGATTTCTAAAACGAAAGTCTATAACAGCTTCTGCAAGTAAGAACTTTCATGCAATATAAAAGGAAATTTCTTAAGCTGTTTTAATAATACTTAGAGAATCACAGAAACTATTCTCATTAATTATAGTAATTGATTCATACTTTTTAAAAAAATGCAAGAATCGTTCATTTCCAGTATTATTAAAATGAAATCAAAATTATATTTATTACCAGCATTTCTTTAGAGCAGTTGGAAAGGAGTTTTGTTGAAAATTTTGAAATAAGTTTTTTGTTGTGGATTTAACTACAGCATTTTTCGAGGACATTAAATGCATTATGTTAGGAAGAAAGGTGTCGTAGTTAAGAGTAGCGATCAGGTGTTACCGTTTTACGTATATTTTTGAATCATAAATGAATGTGTTTTTTTTTATTTCAGCAATACTATTTTAATAGAAATGTGTGACGAATAATGCGAAAAATTGAATAAATTAGATATGATAAGCCTTTGAATTTCAGTCAGAAGTTTGAACCAAAATTTAAGACAAATTGTAATAACTTTCTCTTTTTTATCTATAATGGTGACTTTTAATGTATCAATAAAAAAAGATAATAGAATACGAAATAAAATAGATAATAGAAAAAGAAAAGAAAAAAACTGTTTTTAACCTGTTAGAGATAATCTTTAATAGCTCGTTCGCTGATTTGTAGTTTTCACTTCAATATATGTAACTCATAGTTTTAAAACATCGAGTAACAGTAAATACTCTCTCGAACTATATCTTCATGTACATAAATACGATATTTTTACTGTGTTTGAATAATAATCTTTTCTTAGCATTTAAGAAAAGCGTAAAAACAGTTACATTTTTGACTTTTTCTGCACAGCCAGATGAATTTAATAAGTTATTCACAAAAATAGAAATTTATTTGGTAACAAGATTTGCATGTATAAACTACTAGTTTGGAAAATAAATGAAGCTATTGTGTAATAAATAATAACCTAGAAGCTTTTCTTTTGCTTCTATATAAAAGAAGAGATTATAGGGCAACTTCCACAGTAAAATATCATCATGTAATATAAAAAGGAATTTCTAATGTACTTTCATATTATTTTGGAAAATCGGAGAAAGTTTTGTCATTAATTATAGTAATTCATTCTTTTCTAAATAAAACGTAAACTCTAAACACACACGAGAGTTCTATTCCATTAATATTAAAATGAAGGTAACAATTCATTCATTACAATTCTTTGTTAAGAGCATTCGGAAATGAAAAGTATTGTTAATAACTTTTATCATAAATATTTTGTGAGTATAATAATTACAGAACATTCAAGGGACTTTTCAGTGGGTATCATCTGCAACAGATACATATGTCGTTGTTAATCATGTAAGATCAAATATATAGTTATATATATCTGTCTATTTAGAAATATGTTTATATGGTGTGCTTCAAACATATTTAAACACGCTTAAATTTTTTATCAATTGGAGATACGTAGGAAAAGCAAAAGTGCTAAGAAAAGAAAGGATGTAAAATTATGTTGATGATATGCCAAGTAATACTATATGAATCAATTTTCTAATACCAAAACCCATCGAATAATGACACAGTGATTTTTTTGAAATTTTGAGTCGTCCCGTCCGTGTCTAAATCTGACAATATCTATCTATAAACTAGCTTTCTTGAAATCACGGTTTGGCGAGAAATACAACAAATGATAATGCACGCCATATTGTGTCTTCAAAAGAACAAGCTTTTTAATATATTCTTAAACCTCTTGGTAAATTACGATGTCCAGCAACTTTAAATCGAACTCGGATAATAACAGCATCGGTGCATCTGCTGTACCAGAAAAAAGTCATTGTTAGAGAATGTACTACGTCTAGCAGTTGGTTGTTCTAATACTACGATAAAATTTATGGAAAGACGCAGAAATGAATTGTACAATTGGCATTATTCGTAAATTTTATATATCACTGACGACGAATCAATCCAGCTTGATATGCTATCAGCTCGCGTTCTATTCAAAGTTTTCTCACAGTTTCCACGTTAGTTTGGGGTTTATAAGTAATCTCTGACAACAGCGTACGATAGTGTCATTACTATCGCATTTTTGTCAGTACGTTTAAAAAAAACAGTCATGGATAGTGTACGGAAGAGAATATCACTCCAACTTGCATATACTATTACAATCCACAAATAAAAAGTTGGACTTGACTGGGACGTACATGATATCGAATCCAACGAATTCAGTTGGCGATTGATGCACGCGGCTTTGAACCCTGTGTAGAGTATGGGCGATCTTATTATAACTCTGATTTTTAAAAGTCAAGTGTTCTTTAGAATCGAATGGAGCAGATCCGGATAACACCAATGAGCAAATATGCCATGATTTCCTGTTCTCTAGAGAATAACAAATATGTATATATTAATGTACTGAACTAAACATGTTGAAATAATAAAATGCGTCTCTGCTATATTGGCTTGTTAGACATTTTTCTGAGGCAATCTCTTATGCGTCTACTACAATGGTTTCTTTTTTGACACTTCCCTCTTCATTCCGATAATGACCAAAAGCCAATAGTGACCAAATTAATCATGCTAACAGCTACTTTGGTTCGCGTAAAGAAAACATAAATCGTGTCTTTGTGGAAAATATATAGATCAGAATTACCATGCACTTAACAGTAAAATTTTAATTTGAACGCAGCACGCGTGATTGTTCAAATAATTCAGAACGTGCAAGGTTTTTCCTAAGAAACTCTACTCCGTGTACCAATGTAGTGACCAATAGCTGTTTCAAGAAAATGTAGCAAGAATATCTTACAGGTAAGAAAATAAACACGATATAATCGAACCCTATTTTAGAAATTAACAGTAATTAGTCGGGTTTTTGTATCGAAGTGTCGATGTTACAATTAAAAATTCAATGCCAGGCACAGAACATGAATCTCAGGATTCTCGACGGTCTGAGATAGTGACGGTCTTCAGTGTGATAGTAGGGCGTGTTAATTTGGAAGGCAAAAATAAAAAATCGTGATTTTTGTGAATAAGGGGGTGCAAAAAATTGCCTTTTGATGTGTAATATCCTAATTTAAAAGATATTTCCCTATTCATAAAGATTTACCTTGGTAAATTTTCCGCTTGATTATAATCTGTATTGAAATTTCTGAAAAAGGGGATAACTTAATATAAACTCCAACAAAATTTGCTCAAAATGTAGTGTAATGAACTCAAACAATTTTATTTATATTTTGTCTTTATTATGAAAAACTGAAAAAACATTCTAAGAAAGTTAAAAGCTTCAACGAACAATATTCATCAAATCTTGCTACGATTCATTCCTAGACATCATTCTTCTGCTTCCATCCTGTCCTCTAATGAATCCTTCTCGTTTCTCATGAGTATACACTATGCCAGAAGCCTCTGTTACTTGTTTCACACACCTCTCTGTGCACTGTCCACGGCATGGCCACTTTGGAACTTGCATTGGCTCTTAATCAAACCTTTTTATTTCTGATATTTTGAGTTTACAAGTAAGTGGAGGTTCGTATACTTTTTTTGACCAGTCTATCAGTTCCAAATGGGAAGTTACATTTGGATTAACTGCAGGTGTTTTCCTAGGCCGAACAGATAGGTCTCATGGTATATCATCATCTTCATACATTAATTCAATTACTTTCTGGACTCCAGATCTTCTTTCTTCTTGGTCTTCCGAGCATAAAAGTGTCTGAAGCACCATTTCACTAAATGCAAACAACGATGAACATTGGATTGTTGGCAAAACAATATCTGCTAATGCCTTCTTATATTTTAGAAGAAAGTATGTGGCGAGGTCCTTCCACCCAAGAGAACTTCTATTTGATTGTAAACCAGCAGGGATAGTAAACGCCAACAATGTATTCCATAAGCAGTTGTAACTTCCTCAGGTTGTTGCCTTTAAGGCCATGTTTTGAAACCCATATGTGATAAATCCTATTTGCAGTAGTTAACCACCAAGATTGGCTTACAGGACCAATTTCTAGTAATGCCAGATCAGATGGAAGTGCACTTGTTCTTATGGCCTGAGTTATCCTGTAACAAATAAGCCTGATCTGTAAAGATACCTTTGACAACAGTGTCACTCAATACAACCAAGAATGCTGGAAAAGATATTGTGACAAATGAGGGATTGATTAAAAGTTCTGTTACAGCATCAAACATATTGCTAATCTTAGCACTTCACTTGTTGTTAGACAAAGTGTTTCCATCCAACTCTGTATGTGATCAAGGGCCGCAAAGGTAGCTCATTAGTATGAAGAGCACAAACCAACCAGATGAGTTTACGTTTCAGGTTTGCCTCAACCCAATGCATGATTCCTCCTTCCCAACAAGTGTTAACATTCGTTGAGTCACCACCAATAGCCTGCAAACTTTTATCAGTGCTGTTTTCCTTCTAAAAATCCACAAGATGGTTAACTTCAGCAGGTTTCCTTTTCGTTAAGTCTTTATCTGAAGAAAAATGTCAAAGGTACCTTCCACCTGTCTCACTGCAAATAGTGTAATGTTCTTCTTTCACAATACTTGGAAACTGATGATTTAAGTTATTTGCTTGTAACAGAACATTAGTGGAATCTTGGCGTCCATCAAAGAAGATACATTCAATATTGCCTGTCCGGCATCGAACATGGAATTCTTAATGAAATGAATTCATAAATTTTTCACGAGCCCTTTTTACTTTATTGTGATCAACCACAAGTCTCCTGTCTCTTTCAGTAATTAATCCAGTATCCAAAAATACAGCTGTTGTAATGACAGCTGTAGCAAGTAAACCGGCACCATACCTAATACTTTGCAATGATACGTTGTGCAATTGTAATGTATTATACTGACTTGTACTTGAAGTAGAAGGTACATCAGAATCATTACATGGAATCTGCAAAGGATCTTCATATTCTTCATCTGTAAAATCAGTTATATCTTCATCTTCGTCGGAGAAAAAAAACTCTATTTGTTTGTAATGTTAACTCTTCCTCCCTTTTCTGGTCATATTCAGAAATTCTTCTTAATTCATCTTATTGCCTCTTTTGCTTTTTAATTTCTCTTCTGTGCTCAGGTATATCTGGTAAACCAATTTGATGCTGTCCAACAGATCCAACTTGCTCTCTTTGACTATTTGTATGATATTAATAAAAATTAATAAAAATACATTCAGCTGCAAATGAGTATTGCTAGTTTTAAAACTTTTACGAATGAAATAAATTTTTTTACAGATGTTATAGTATTATATAAGTATATTTTTAACCATACAGCAGAAATACAAACAGAAATAATGATAAGAAAATACTTCTTGAGAGAAGATAGTTTGCTGCAATTTTTACAGGAAACCGGAAAATATCACGAAATTGAAGTAGCTTCAATGTAACCAAGCAAAACTATGTAATTGCCAGTTCATGTGATATTTGTGAATAGCTAACCAAAACACAACTTTTTGAACCCCCTCATTTTTTGAAAAAGGAAGTTGAAAAATTAAACACGCCCTAGTGTGATAGTATACAATGTTTGAAAATTAACTTGTCATCTGAAATCAGCTCAATTTTGTGCTAGCCCTAGGGGTCATTCCATGTTACGTGTGGAAAAGTTTTTCGACAGATTTCTGGTCTTTTAACAATGTTATTATATCTTTAAATTAAAACAACCATGTTGATATGAAAATCTAGAGATTTTTGTTATTTTAATGCATGATTTATGATTTAAAAACTTATAAGTCAATAGATATAGGTATTTATGTAAGTGTCGCGCACAGGATATCTTGCCCATTTTTTCATGGAATGGCCCGGAAGCGAGAAGATTACTTAAGTCTAGGATTTAAAATGTGAAGATTTTTATTAACTATTAAAGGGCTATTCCAGATCACGTATGAAAGAGCTTTTCTACATGCACTGTAAAAATTTTTCCCTTACTTTACACCAAAAAGGGTGGCAACTAAGTTGCCACCCCAAGTGGTGCAATGAAATTCCATTTGTAAACTGGTGTAATAAGCCACCAGCTATCAAATGGTGTAAACAAACACCACTTTTAGTGACAACTTAGTTGCCACCATTTTTGTTGTAAAATAACGCTACTGCTTACTTGGTGTAAATTCACACTACTGCTTATTTGGTTTGCACTTTAACAGTAAAATAAAAAAACAACTTAAAGATTACATTTTAAATCTAATGCAACCGTAATTTACAATAAATAGTTTCACGCGAAGAGGCTGCTAAACATTGTTTTAACTGCGATAATTTATTATCTCAATTAAACATTTATTTTAAACATTTTAGTTTTGGTAAACAACGAAATTTCTTCACAAACCATTCATTCGTTACATCTGGACTTAAGTCACGTATACTTGACTCTTTTTTTTGACTCAGCGTAGGCCTGACTGGTTTTCGAATAAATAGTCTAAGCAAATTAAAATAAACATACCATAAATGCAACAAAACATTGCAAATTGTACAAAAATCAGATACAGAGAGCTAAAAACCTCCAACCTCTCAAGCGCTAAAGAACAATTTTTATCCCTTTAAAATGCAAATTAAAAATACTTAACGGCATAATTAATTAATAAACACTACACCGCTAGAAAGCCTAAAGTTTAAGCTTTTAAAAGATACTAATAGTTAAGCAAAATGATAAGATTTAAATAGTTAAAAAATGTGAAAAGCAAAGTAAACAAAACGCGTAACACTATGGGAAAGTGTTCTGAGACAAAAAAATGTATACCAAATTTCATGAATTTTTTAAACATATCTAAACTCAACCCAGGAATACCAGGTGGGTGGCGAAGCAAAGCCCGTACTCTATAGAACATAAAACAAGCATTAGTTTTTCAAAATAATTAATAAAAAGTTGAAAACAAGTTATGTTAAAATATGACAACAACAGTAAAAATCCCATGTATTTCTATGAAGGGTTAACTGGAAAATCGAAAAATGTCAATCAAAAAATGTCAAAATGCTCAGCATATACACAAAAAGTGTTCCAAACTTTTAAAACTAGATAGAATCTTAAATCTTAAGCTTTGAATGAGCTGACTATCACATTAGTTCTTCAGAAAAAGTTAGTTTTTGTAGTTAAAAAAGCTTAAGAATATCGTTGTTTACGTAATGTATTTCCTATGGGAAAACGAAAGTCGTAATCCTAAAAACGGTACTTATTAAAATGGCTCGCAAATAGTTAAAACTTATTGAAAACTTAAAATTCTTGGTTACAAAATAATCTACGATCTTTTGCTTAGTCGAATCAAACATTATTTTAAAGTTAACAAGCGGAATTCATTGTATACTGAGCGTCTCAAAAGTGACAAAAATGCCAAAATTTGAAAATGGAACCAATACACTGTAAAAGTAGGTTGACTTCATATACTCATAAAATTATACATTTAGCAGCTAGAGATGCATAGTAGATATAAAAATGTTGGAAAATGATTGTAGTATTAACATTAAGCAGTAATTGTTCAAAAATATGAAGCTAAACATAAGTTTTAAGTTCTTACCCTATTTCGAAGAAATTAGCCAAAGAAGACGAGCATTTTTTCAGCTATGAAGGAACTTTTCAGCGCGGGTACTGCAACATAATCTGGTTAACTGCTTTTTATTTAGTGATCTTTACTGAGAAACATTTTCGAACAAAATCCGAGCCCTGGAACATGGCTATATAAAAACATTTCAAAATGGCGAACTGAATCGTATATCGTTTAAAAACTTTACACCCGAACTGGTGTTCAGTTTCTATAATTTCTTTAAAAGATTAAAATAAAACCGTTTTGAGTGTATCATGACACTTTATTCGGTGCTTACACCAAACTTAGAGTATATTTAATCCTCAGTTGGCATTTCATAAACTCAAATTAAGCGTAACTATAGTCCCCTTTTTTTTACAGTGTATTTACATTTAAAATGTGGAGATTTTTATTAACTATTAAAGAGCTATTCCAGATCACGTATGAAAGAGTTTTTCTACATATGTACATTTAAAATGTGGATATTTTTATTAACTATTAAAGGGCTATTCCAGATCACGTATGAAAGAGCTCTTCTACATATTACTCTTGTTTTAACAATGCTATTGTATCCTCAAATTAAAACAAGCATGCTAATATGAAAATGTGATTTTTTTTCATGAATTAAAATTTATCGTTTATATTTTAGCAACTTATACGTTAATAGATATAGGTATATATGGAGGCGTCACGTGCGTGACATTTTGTACGTTTCTGACGGAATGGCCCTTAAAATGAAATTCGTGAAGCCTTGCAATTGTAGTTTAATATTTAAGTTCATTACATATACACATAACATTTAACATTTGAATTCATTGTTACTTCTTTTTCAAGATATTTATTTTAATAATCAATGAGAAAAAATATGTAAATATAAAATACACGTACTTCAACAATGTCTTTAGCATGGTAAAGCAAACGCTGCATCATAACACAAATAATCTGAAAATTTAACTTTATGCAATAGACAAAGATATCTCCATTCTAAATAAAGCAACGGATTATTAGAAATTTAAAGATAATAATGCTTAAAAGTCTATTTAAGTTTTCTTTGGTTTAATTATTTTTACTTTCTACAAATAAACAAATTATAAGCAAAAGTTCTGCAGAATGAAAATCTAAAATATGAAGTAGAAAAGGGAACGTATTGCTGGCAAAGCTGATGAACAATAATAGAAATACATTGCAACGAACTGATTTCTAAAACGACTATTAAACAACATAAATAAACAAGTTTTACTCATACAATATATCTGACGTAAAGAAAAATGCGGCATAAACACAATTTTACGATAGGAAAAATATTCAATCGATAGATATATTTAATGAATGGAAATTATTCCAGAGGGAAACATTCGCCTTGGATACAATATTTCAAATGAAAATCAAATTTCAAAGTAAATGCTTAAAAGGCGCAAAGGCCAACGGCTCACGGTAAAATATTCCATCTTGTGCTGCGTTTGTAGCCTTGCCAACATATAATAGTGAGAAATTTTCCTGGCTGGGTATCGTTCCAAGTGGTTTAGTCGGTAGAACGTCAGTGCGCTATACTGATGGCCCGGGTTCGAGTCCCGGCTTGGAATCTTTTTCAATATGTTGGCCTTTGCGCCTTTTAAGCATTTACTTTGAAATTTGATTTTCATTTGAAATATTGTATCCAAGGCGAATGTTTCCCTCTGGAATAATTTCCATGCATTACTATAGTTTCTATCGATGCTGGATTTAAATATATTACGTGTTTGCCCCAGGTTGGTGGCTCACGGTAAAATATTCCATCTTGTGTTGCGTTTGTAGCCTTGCCAATATATAATAGTGAGAAATTTTCCTGGCTGGGTATCGTTCCAAGTGGTTTAGTCGGTAGAACGTCAGTGCGCTATACTGGTGGCCCGGATTCGAGTCCCGGCTTGGAATCTTTTTCACTATGTTGGCCTTTGCGTCTTTTAAGCATTTACTTTGAAATTTGATTTGCATTTGAAATAAGATATATTTAAGTTAAAAAAAAATAAGTTATATAATATTTATAAAATGTTAAGTGTTTAAATCTGTCAAATCCTTTGTCTAATAATTATCATTATCTCAATAACTATGCACCATAAATTTTAGTACACACAGTAATTCGAGCTGATATGTGAACAATTTAATCCATTGTTGTATGGACGCACATAGTTGCTATTCCAAACACTTTCCAAACAGATATCACATTTCTCGTAATATAAATCATGGTTGTTTATAAACGTTACAATATCACAAGTTTTATTAAATTTCTTAACAAAAATGTGAGTTCGGCTTAGGGTTTTATGTGACATCATAGTATGTTTGAGCAAATAGGTAAGATTTACGTCTAGCTTATTGACCTCTAGGTATAAGTTAATATATTGTGAATATATTACCTTAAATAAATATGCTTTGTCTTAACGCGTATTACCACTTCTTAAACCAGTCAACCATTTATTTCCTACATTCTGTATATATTATCCTTTATGTAACAGATATCCCACAAACATTTTTTTTTAATTTATATATGGGCAAATGTACAAAATTTGCCCGATTTCGCGTACTGACCTCTAGAAGCGTTGCAAATTATGTAAAATCCAAGTCTCACTAAAATGTTCCATATATTAGCTAATTTTTTCATTGTAAATATATTTAAGTTTCTTCATAGTTTTTCATTAAAATTTGCTAAACAGAATGAAAATATAAATATCGGCACGCGTACTCAGCGTATGTTGCTAACTTTCCAAGTCGTTATCTATGCGATTTGACAATATGTCGCTGCAACTGTTCGTCGAAAATAACGTGAATCTTCCATATTTTCAAAACAAGGGGCCGCATTTTAAATGTCTATTGAGTATTTTTAGTTTTTTTCACCCACATAGAGTGCACCAATATTCTGAATGTGGAGCTCAGCATCACTGGCTCAGTCTTCAATAAGGAAAGAACAAGTAAAGCGATGGCCTGTTGCCCTGCTCAGCGAAGATTTACATTTATCGGCTTTTCGCTCAAGCAAGCCATAAATATTGAGATACATTTGTTACTTTAAGATAAACAATTGAAATTAATTCGTTCAAGTTATTAACTTTTTACTTAGGTGGTTAAAACACCATTAGCACAATTAGGTGGTCTGAAGAGAATGGGCGTTCTTTAGTTGCCATATTAATTTACTTTTGTAAAGACCGTCATATTTTCCTTGTTCTGCTTTTTTAGACGGTCTTTACTTTGTTCTACACATATTAACTTATGTAAGTTTTTCAAACAATAATCATACTTTTTTGGGGAAAAATTCTTATTTTTTATACATACATACATATATATATATATATATATATAATTTCCAGTTACTGATAAAAATTTACGAATTTTAACCTAATGCACACAATTTGAAAAATACGTATTTTAAAATAGAGCTGTTGGCAATGTGAATTTAAATACAAAATATTCTTTAAGTAAATCTTTCAGAAAATTTGTAGATTTCGTCTGGGAAAATTCCTGATACTCGTAATTGCCGCACACTCGAAATTTACAGGTTAGAAATGATAAAATGTGTTGTGTATTTTGTTGTGTATTTGTATATGATTGAATTTACAAGTAAATTTTACTTTTAGTTATTCATTTTTCAGAAGACTATGTTCACGATGAGGACCATACGCCGCTCCATTTTATTACAAAACCAAAAAAAAATAAGTTGGTAGCTCTGCAAAGAAATCTGGAAATAGCCCAGAAGAATAAAAATGGAGCGATGAAAACCAGTGAAAAAAAGCACCAGAAAGAAAACATTGTACTGAAACTAACAAGAACGCATGACATTATTTCGATATTAATTTAGCTACCTACACACGTATTTATGACGATTGTGTGTTTAAATGAGATGAATCATTTTTGATTACTTACGTTCCTAGTATTTGGCACCTGTGCCTTATTATTTTTTTTTGTTTAATTGTATATTTATTGTATATTTTGTTGAACTGTCTTTCAGGACTCAATTGCAATATAAGAGTGGTTTCCAACTATTTGGAAATTTTAATAAAAAATATTTGCTTAATGTCTTCAATTATTGAACTTTATTGAAACATATTGATATCACTAAGCTATAAATAACTTTTCACGAAGCGCATCTACGTACCAATTTTTTTTCAAAACCTTTAAAAAACTGTAGACCGCGACAGGCATTGTAACGACCGTAACAGCAAATCCAAAGCCCATCACAAGAAGGCGACCGTCACAAATTTTTCGAATTAGTTATGGTTCAGTATCAAGAATCCTTGGCATATAAGATACCGAAAGTTATTTATTGCACCGAAAGATCTGGTTCTTCGAAATATATAAAGAAATGTGGCAATAACATTGAGTATGATTGGTTGTTGGAGAAAATCACGATGAGGTATGAAGGAGCTTCATAGAAACTTCCTTTAAAAACTGATTTCCATCGAGCAAGCCATTATGCGAAACTCTAAATTTTTGTTTTGACAACAAGTTGATCGTCCTTGATAGCGTGGAGCGAAATCAATAGTATCTGTTGGAGGATTTTTGACAATGATATTGCACTTGACGGTTTTTATAAAATGTACTAACCAATCTCCGGAAAACGCATTCTCATAGCTTCTTAACCCTTTCTGAGGTAAGATTCGTAAAATGTTGAAATAACCGAATGTCATTAGTAGTTAAACGGTAATTCGTTTGTAAACAAGTAAAAGTATATTTTCGCGTACTTAACAAAAGTAAAATTTTCAGTAAAAAATGTGGGTGCCAATTTGGCAATTAGGGACTAAAATTAGGTGATCCCATAACTGCATCACAGCCCTTCAAGTGGGTAAATAATCATAAAAGGGGTCATTCCCGAAAGTTGAGTATCTTTCTATCCACAGCAACCGTGGGTTTGAGGTGTACACGTAGAAACATTTCTCATTGTCCAAATACCAAATCGAGCACGTTTTGTAGAGTTACCCTCATATAAATTAGTAATTTTTTTATTTAACGTACGTTTAATACTTAGTGCATGGTGTTCTTTATCAGCTATAACCTCGTACCATTTGCATGTTTCAAATAGAGCTTATGTTTTTCCATGAACTCATTATGAATCTTGTATACAACTGTTGTATACATTTATATTTCGCAAGACATACACACATACAGGAAAATAATAACTGTTTGCAAATTAAGACAGATAGGATTGACTTTTATAATAATTGCATCAATGACAAATTGTGTACATTTAATTCAATAAAAAAGGAGGGCATTCATTGGCTAAAACGTATTGGTGATTTACTTTCATACCACGCTATTAGTACACTAAATTTAGATTTGCTTATTTTCTAAGAGTAACAATTTCGATTTTTTCTTTCAAAACTGATATAAAATAAATAAAACCTTAGCTGCATTAAATTTTTTTGTCAGGACGCCTCTTGTTGCTTTTCCTCTATGACATTTACATAATGGTTTTGCAAAAATTACAAATTTGATTTTTGGCATAAAAGTCTTTTCCCAAAGCGGAACAATAATTTATGTTATATTTGATCTTTAATGCTGAAACTCACGCAATTGTGCTTCAGCTTTTTTATGTTAAGCATGTTAGGAAATTTTATAATTTCAAAGTAACATTCTAAGTAAATAACGTTCTGACAATTAATTATATCCAATGTGTGCATTATATATAACCCCCCCCCCCCCTCCACAAAAAAATCCACATTCTTTTTATTGTTGATATATAAATATTTCGTCGTGTCAATATGTAATAGATTCATAACTAATTTAGAATTTTTATATTTACAAAACTAATTATCCTGTGACGAAAAAAATGCAAGCTACGCATCTGTAGCATGGCAATTTGCTGTTGCTGCCCACATTATATAATCATTATGTCAAATGAACCAAACAAACGAAATTATTGAAAATAAAAGATAAAAATGCAACTATCGTTTTAATTTTTGTTGTATTATTTGGTACTAATGTCACATAATGTATGTTCATATGTTGTAACATGTAAATTTTGTCTCTCTGTATATTTATAAATATCATGTTATAAATTAGTTCATGTATTCTTTACCTTACTAAATCAAGTGCTCATCTCATACTATTCGTTGACGAATAGTGCGGGGTCTTTTCGTTTAATCAGAGAACTGTGCATTGAAAAATGCATTTCATAGCATAATATGAATCATTTCTTTAGTTCAGTAACTATCATAATTCCTCGACTTTTACAGGGATCGGCTGAGATATACCATACTTCCTAGCGATGTTACAGACATAGAAGGCGTTTATGTTTTAACACGAATCTCTTATTTATATGTGCAATGTAACGCTAAATTTTGAATATTTCCAAAAGCTCTAGGATGCAACCGAGCATAACAGGGGAAGCTGAAAATATAGTTTGTAAATATGTGCATTGAAGAACATGTTAATGATTGACAACCAAGTCGCTTAAATTTTATTGATTTGAGCAGAACCATGCCAGAAACAATTCATTGGCTAAATATTAAATAGAAATTTAAAAATAGATTTAAGTTTTTTGAAGTTTAATGTTAAACACATATAATTAATATCAAAACAATGTTCTAAAGTTCCATTGAAAATATTCCACCATTCGGTTGTTTTTTAGGTTGAAAAGTTTGAACATTTATATAAAACAAAATTTATAATAAAAGACATATCTTCCTTACTTGATAAATCGTTTACTGCATAATATTCTCTAAAACTGGAATAAAAAATAAACAGGGAATGTTAAAAAAAATCGATTGCAATAGTTTAATGCAAGTATCTGTAATGAAACATGACATTAGCCGTGCGCTTTTATTTCCTTATTAGCTGTAATTAATTTAAAGTTTTTTTTCCTATATTGTACTTTTTTCGATAATA
This sequence comes from Maratus speciosus, assembly GCA_963932465.1. Lineage (NCBI taxonomy): Eukaryota > Metazoa > Arthropoda > Arachnida > Araneae > Salticidae > Maratus > Maratus speciosus. The sequence goes on along the minus strand of OZ010789.1, from coordinate 95,229,630 downwards.
GCTTGCGTTAATCATAATGTATTTAGTTTTTGAAATCTTAAAGCTTGGAAGAGCAAAATGTTTGGAGAATATTAAGAAAACTTTTGGAATGTTTTAGCTGAAATATAAATTCTGTAATTTCTTAAGGCTGTTCTCAAATCCAAAGGGTCAACTTTCTGACATAAGTTTTAATTCGTTTTTATTCGGAAACTCCTGAAACTAGAAGGTGTTGTTATTCAGAAACTCCTGAAACTAGAAGGTGTTGCTATTCAGAAACTATGTCATCGAACTATTTTTTTTCTGTTTTCTTGTAAACGCAATTGATCTTTCAGAAAATGCTGTCAAAGTTGGCATTTTGAACCGAACTTCCGAACGAAAGAAGAAAGTCCAGTCAATAAGGGGAGAAAAATGCCGTGTCACGTGATCAAAATCGCTTATAACTCAATAGCTAATTTATTGATTAAAAAATGGGAAAACAGTTCGATTTCAAATCACTTCCATGGTCGAGATTTCCAATTTTATATCTTTCAGTTAAAAAATGAATTTGTAAATGTGTCAAGACGTTTTGCACTTGTTGAGCAGAGCAGTTAAGAACAGCCTTAAGTAATATTTTTATTTTTGAAATAAATACATGAAATATATATAAATATATATTTCCTTTAATTTTCACCAAATAAACTGTAATTATCATGATTACTCGCGCTTTATAATCTCATTTACAAATTTTATAGAAATTTAAATGTAACGGTTAAAATGAAACATTTAAACCTTATTGGGCTATTTCAAGAAAAACGGACAAAACGTCCCGTGTGTGACAAATGCGTATCTACATCTATGAATGTATAAATTCTTAAAACATAATCTATACACTAAAAGTAACACAAAGCCCTGGATTGTAATATTTTCTTTAATTTTAATGTATAATAACATTGTTAGAACAGCAGTAATAGGTAGAAAAGCTGTCCCACACGGAATAACCCTAGTGAAAACGCAAGATTTTTTTTTTATCTCATAATGTACGTGCTCTGTTCTGCCATAATTGCACATTAATACATACATAATTACACAATTTAACATATTTTGACATAATTTTGAAATACAATTTTTCATACGATTTCATGAAATAATGATTTTATTTGTGAGAAAATTTTAGAAAAGCTGAAATTTAAATTTAAACTCGTGCTTGTGTCGGATAATTAATTTACGGATCAAAAGGCAGTTTTGCATTTTTTTAAGTAATTTAAGCACCACAAATATTTTCCACTATGAAAAAACCGCAAATTAAGAAATCAAAAGCTTATCCATTAGCGGAAACTCGGAATGAGACAAGTTCAAAACACGGACTATCTAAAAATGGGCTCTGGCTCTAATTTTATATTATCCATCAGGCTCGGGAGGGATCGGACTAAAAGTAAAAATTTTTATTTATTCACAAATTAAAATAAAAGAATAAAAACTTTCTGGTTAAAGAAAAAATAATGTGGCCTAAATGTATTACCGTATTTAAATACCCTCTAAAAATCAGTTTGGAAAGGAATAATATAGTTATTGCTGATATTTGAGGAGAATTATATGTACACTGACAAAAAAAAAAAAAAAAAAAAAAAAAAAAAAAAAAAAAAAAACGCATTGAAAAACGGAAATACTACTCGCAATCTACACGCCAGTACTATTTCCGTTTTTTTTTTACGGGAATTTTTACCCATAAATTACAGAAAAATTTCCGTTTTTCTGATTAAAAACGGACATTTTTCTGCAATTTATGGGTAAAAATTCCCGTAAAAACACGGAAATAGTACTGGCGTCTAGATTGCCAGTAGTATTTCCGTTTTTTAGTGCGTTATTTTTTACAGTGTACAGTCGTGGGGAAAAAGTAAACACCCCTACTAACTCCTCAACAAATCATCGTAGAAGAAAGTTACTGGTACCGAACGATTGGAAATAAAGTGTACTTTTAAAAGATGTATATAAAATTTGCTTAGGAGGCCATCTACATATGAAAACGAACCATAACTTTGTTTTTTTCAATAGCAGTACACAATTCTGACAGCAATTCGTACCATAGGTTTCCAAGAAATAAATTATTTTAAAACGAGCGTATTTTAAGGGCTGTATCCACATTGAAGTTCTTTACTCGATTACTAACCGAGAGAGCCACCTTCTTGATCAAGGCACCTTAAGCACCACTCAAGCAGTCAATGAAGCCTGCTAGATTACAGGATAGCATAAGAAATTTCAAAGTATCTAGTCACTTCTATCATAGACAACCATCATTTTGTCGTTTTTTGAGCATAATTTGAAAACCACTTATAAGAAAAATATGAAATTTTGGATTTCTGTAAAGCAGGACTTAATAAATCTGAATCCATCAAAAAAATTGTAGGTTGCAATTCATAATTTTTTCGAATATTATTTTCATAATTCATAATTCCTATCATGAAATTATAAAAATTGCAAATTCAACGTATTTATGTTTGGGTATATTAGTATTATTTCTACACAAAAAATTAGCACTTTATGAGCATAATTTCAGGACTTATAAATAAAAATATGAAAATGTAATTTAACATTAGAAGCACTAAATTTTGAATGTTTATAATTCAAAAACTTATCATTCAAATGACTTGAAATTTGTCGTCTAGGCATAGTTTGAACCAAAGATTTGGAATATCTCGTTAAAAATAGGTATTGCCATTAAAAAAATGAAGTTTGGATTCGTTTTAATGTGTAGATGGACCCCTAAGGAAAATTTTATATACATCATTTAAAAGTAGACTTTATTTCCAATCGTTCGGTACCAGTAACTTTCGTCTCCGATAATTTGTTGAGGAGTTAGTAGGGGGTGTTTTTTTTTCCACGACCGTACATCATAGGTCTTCATCGCTTTTGGTTCAGAGTCCTTTTCCAGATTTACTAGAAAACAGAAATCGCGCATTTCTGTCATAGTTCTATATATATATATATATATATATATATATATATATATATATATTACATTATCTTTTGCAAATTTCTATCAGTGTTTAGGTATACAAAACAAATTTGCTTTTTTAAGCAAACTTTCAGCGCCGTCGTGTCCAACCTTTGTTCATAATGGTATAAACGCTGCTGTTCAATTTTAGATTTAAAAACTTGAATTACTATAGAGTTACAATAGAAATACGATTAGCGAAAACGAACTCATATTGCTGCCCTAATACTTTATAGACACATGGGCGTGGACAGTAATCTAAAAAAAAAATTATATAATTTACTATCATATAAAATGTCAACTATGGAAGACTTTCAGAATTAGTTGAATTCGAAAACAGCCAGCTAAATGCGTTTATCGTTCCGTCTGAATTTCTTAAAGATATGCTTTACACAAATATGCATCCTAATAATTTCTTTATCCTCATAAATGATTGATACTTCATTGGTCAGCCGTCGACCTCTTTCAAATCATTGATACTTCATTGACCAGCCATCGAACCCTTTCAAATCGTACAAAATCTCCAAATAACGATATTCTTTTGAGCGGATTCTTGAATGTGCACCCTGGTGAATATTGTTAGTTTCCCCGTAACTTCAAATCGAAATTATCACATTTTCCGAATTTGCTATATTCTGAATATCCTTTCACTCTGCAAAAATATCAAAGGCATAGATTCGCGTTTTAAGCACAGATATCACTGTATATAGTAGGGTGTATCGATTTTTAACTTTTTTTTTGTTTCCAAATTCCAAGTTGATAAAAAGTTGCTACTAGACACCACAACTTACCACAAAAAATTTTGGATTTTTAAAAAAATGTTTAGGTCTCTCGCACAAGGCCTAAAGTTTAGAAATTTTACTTAAAAAGTAAATTTTTACAAAAATTTTAAAAAAAAACCTAAAACACTTTTTTTCTAAATTGCAAGTTAAAATTCCACTAACAATAAGCACAAAAAGCGATAAAAAATGTATTTCAAAAACTTAGCACAACATTTAGGTCTCCCGCACAAGGCCAAAAAGTCGTAAATTTCAGCCAATTTTTGAACATTTTTCAGTGCTTTGATATTTGTGTTGTTGCTGGTTTAAAAATTAAATGTAACTAAAGCCTCGTTAGGCTTGATTGGAATTGTTGAAATAAGTGAAATAATAAATCACATTTCAATACGTCAAGTGTCAACTTGAAGCAATGGGGTGGGGGAAGACCAGACTGTTGCGACACGGTGACGCGACACTTATGAATCACCGCGCAGACTTGTCAGTAGTCGTCTGCCCGCGAGCGAGCATTACGGTTGTGTTTTAGTGCGATAGTCTTGTTGTAAGAATCAATTGAGTGAGTTTTGTTGTTGTTCATTATGAGTAAAAAACTGCATCTAACCAGACAAACTACCGAGAGGCCGGTTATCGGGCAACCTATTGATGTGAGTGAGTTTAATGTTCTGCCAACCAAGATGGATGTTTTGAAGTATTTTGAGTGGGTACGCATTGAAATGAAACAAGAGGGAATACATCAGCCTGAAGAGAAGGTAATTGCGTTATGAGTTGCTTTAAAACTTGAGGAAATATGGAAAAGAGCTTCAATTCCTGTTTGTGGCACCAAAAACAAAATATTTATGGTTTTAAAACTGCATGAGCAGCTTGAGAAAATTAAAAAGTGTTCAGGGCCTAAAAGGAAGTATCCTAACTCCTACAAAGATGCAGTAACTAGCTTTCAGTCAAAAACTGAAACTGTATTGTTTGATATTTGTACTTGCAAATGTGACCTCAGCAACTGTATTTGCTCTATTGACAAAAAAGTCCCGGCACTAGAACACGAGTTTTTGCTCGACCAACGTGGTCCTAGATTAATGTCGATTGCAGAGTGTGACAAAAACGAGACTAACAAGCTTAAAAAGCGATTAGAAAGAAAATCTAGGTCACAAGCTTTAATGCAGGTAGTTGTAAAAAAGACTGAGGATGAAAACTTAAAATCTGTTGATAACATTGATTCTGGTGATAGTACAGATGATTCAATGTCTCACACATCATGTCAAGATAGTGATTTTGAAATAAATGTACTTGATACGAGTCAAAAAAGTGTTTCAAGTGTAGAAGTAAAACAAGAACTGTTACAACGCTTGTCTTTGTTTTCACGAGCTTGTGACCGCAGGAGCATTTCTAGTAGATCTGGAGCTCAGTTAGCTACTGCCCTTTTGCGAGACTTAAATGTCGTTACTGCGGAGAACCAAGAAGCAGTAATCGACAAATCAAAAGTAGCACGTGAAAGACTTAAGTCTCGTAAAGAAGTAAGCTCAACTCGAACCTCCGATCTGTTGGCCATTTACTTTGATGGTCGTAAAGATGAAACCATAACAAAAGAAATTGTAGCTGGTAAAAGTGTCCGAAAATCTTTAATAGAAGAACACATATCTATTGTTGAAGAACCTGGATCAAAGTATTTCGGTCATGTAGGCAGTTGTGTGTCTACTACATTTGAATGAATTACCATTTAGAAAAAATATGGTTGCTCTTGATGGGCCAACTTCTGGACCAAACACATTTAGCAGGCCTATTGGTAAACAACTTCTAAGCTGCCAAAATCTGGATGTTGTCAATTTTGTTGCAATTGAAAGCGATATACCAGAAGTTCATCTTAAAGAATTGAGCACATACGAAATGTTTCTGTACGAAATATCCAAACCCGTATCAATAGGTACATGTACAGAAGAGTTGGCCAGATGAAACCCCGGAAACATCTCGCACGCCAGGTGGCTTACCTTGGCAAATCGAATCCTTCGTTTGTATGTAGCCATGGATGATCCGACCCCTCAACTGAGAATGCTTGCAGAGTTCATAATGAAAGTCTACATACCACCATGGTTCTCAATTAAGTGCAATCCCAAAATCCCGCAGGGTTCCATTAATTTTTTTAAAATGATTCATTTCAGAAATTACTTGGAAGACGAGCTAAAACATGTCGTTCATACAATGTTACAGAGAAACGCATTTATAGCTCACCTTGAGCATGTTTTAATAGCTATGTTGTTTGATGAACGAAAACATATTAGATTCTTGGCTTATAAGAGAATCCAGAAAGCTCGTGAAACAGAAAAGAAAGGGGTAAGGATATTTAAACCCCCTCAGATCAATTTTAATGCTAAAGACTATATAGATATGATTGACTGGCAAACCTCTTCAGTAGAACCCCCTCTTGTTACCGATATGAGCCTAGAAGAGTTAGAGTTAATTGCGGAAACGGGAAAAAGTGGAAGGGTTGAATTTACAATTCCTTCTCACACTCAAGCTGTGGAACGAATTGTGAAAGAAGTCACAGAAGCTTCAAAGCGAGTGTGTGGGATGATCGAAAGAGATGGTTTCATTCGTGCCAGACTGGAAGACCGTAAAGAGCTACCTACGTTCGAGACCAAGAGCCAGTACAAAACCTCAGTGAAGGATTAAAATGTAAGTAAGTGTTTTTTGTACTACTTTGATTTTTAATGTTTTTAAATAACATCTTTATCTTACTGTCTTCCATATAATATTTGAAATTCATTGGGGATCATTTCTATAATTTTGTAAAAATCTGTAGGCCTACGTAAATGCTGTATATAACTTTCGTTTCAGGTTTTGAAGACAAGATGAAAGGACGAATATTTAAAACAAGTCAGTTAATTTGAAATAGAACAAGAAAACTGCGCTCATGTTCTATGAAAATACCTCAGCAACTTTTTGTACTTATATACTACATTTTATTCAACGTTATAATATTTTATACATTTGTAATAAACAATAGTAATCACAAATAACGATAGAGTTTATTTGAACACCTTTATCAAACAATTTACATCGTTAAACTATCTTTTTTATAAGGTATACAACATTTATATATTATTTATGTTACATATACATATACATACATATATATATATATATATATATATATATATATATATATATATTTATTTATTTATATTGTGTCATTTTATGCCTCCTGTAACAAAAATACACTTAAGTCTGGTGTTTTTAACGAAAAAAAAAATGGTTCACTTACACTAAATATTACGAAAGTTTCGTCAAAATTAACAAACTTTAGGCCTTGTGCGGGAGACCTAAATGTTGTGCTAAGTTTTTGAAATACATTTTCTATCGTTTTTTGTGCTTATTGTTAGTGGAATTTTAACTTGCAATTTAGAAAAAAATTGTTTTAGGTTTTTTTTAAATTTTTTGTAAAAATTTACTTTTTAAGTAAAATTTCTAAACTTTAGGCCTTGTGCGGGAGACCTAAACATTTTTTTTTAAAAATCCAAAATTTTTTGTGGTAAGTTGTGGTGTCTAGTAGCAACTTTTTATCAACTTGGAATTTGGAAACAAAAAAAAAGTTAAAAATCGATACACCCTAATGTATAGTTTATCTCACAATTTCACGAGCGATACAAATTACGCTAATCTTGTAACCACTGATTGTTGATAAACGTTTATTAAATTGGAATAAAACTTTCCTCTGACCCAATCACGCAACTCATCCACAACAGCATTCTAATACAATTCTCGATTTAACGGTCCAAGTGGAGAACATCCAACTCTTAAAACCAATCTTTTGGACTCATAGGCATTTACAAGGTAAAAATGGACGTAACATCCGCTAATACAAACTTTCAGTCATTCATTTATACTCAGCATATTGACCAGCTAATTTGCATGAAACCACTAACGGAGAATTCCAAGAGTCACAAAAACGCTCCAGAAATTTAAAGTAAAACGAAGTAGAGATGTCGATTTTTCGCACATTGGTTATTGTCTATAAAACGTTCTCAATCAAAAGAGGATAGTGCCTTCATAAGAAAGCTGCTACTCCATTACGCGTTGTTTAAGAAAATTTTAACCCTATTACAATGCGGTTATTAGTCATTTATTTTATAGGATGTCGCTATAGCAATTACCTATTTTCTATTTTCATTAATATTTCGTAAAAACAAAAATCTCCAATCTCTTCGCAACAAGCGTCTTTTAAGAATTTTTATTCTATTGTCACCGGTTTTTCAAAACAAGGAAAAAATCTCTAATTTAATCGAGAAAATGCTTCCATTAAATAAGGCAAAATTTACAATAATAAAGTAACTGGTGGGAATAATCAGGGAGATTTAATTAGACGGAAAAAATACATCCCCGAGGAAATCTCTGGTTGCACAAATTTTGCTACTTCTACGTTGCCCAAGAAATTTTCGGGGTGCGCAGCGAGAGGGTTAATAGAATACGTATGACAGTTCACTGCGACCGAAATCAAATTTCATAAAAATTACAATATTTACTTATGTTAAAACAAAATTTATATAGCAGAATTTTTATTAATGATAACAACTAAAATATCGGATAACTTTTAATTGCAGTAATCAGATACAACTTTTCATTTGTAAGTTTCCTGTATAATGTATTACACTGCATTAAAGTTTGGTCTAAAGGACGATACTTACTAAATACTAACGTATTCTTTTAATTATATGTGATACTAATCTGCATTGCGGAATCAGTTTTAAAGCATAACCGTCAATTATATTGCAATGTACTAATAATGCTTAATTACATTTTTTGTAGTAAAATGTATGGTTGATAAATTTGCACACCTTTTAATTGTATCATCATTACATGACAAATCTAATAATTTTCTCTATCTTCTTTAAATGAATATTTAGTATAATGCATTGTTAACTTTTTCTTTGTTTGGTTCCTCATCAGTTCCAAATTTTTAGAATAAATTTTTGTTTGCATTTTTAATAATTTTTCTTACATGTTAATTTTATTTCATCATATTTTAATTTTCTATAAGATATAAATATTTAACACGATTGGATGTTTTGTAAAAAGGGCGTTTCTGTCAATCAATAAATCAACAATATTTTATTAAAAATTTTTAATGAATGTTTCTGGCATTAAATGGATTTCTATTCCACATTAATCTGACCGCAACTAAAAGAGATATTTAATGAATTTAATTTAAGTATTTAATTAAATATACAAGTTAACTATCATCATTTCAAATAATCAATACTAACTGAAAAATACATTTTAATTTAGTAAATAAAAGATACAGCTTTCGAACTTTTTTCGAAATTAATTGAAGGGTAGAATAACAGATTAAATGATTATGCGTGTTGATTTTCATCTTCTTTTAGACGCAACATTAATAAAAAAAATAATCTGCACAATAAATATATATTTTACGTTCTAATTTCTGTTTCAGTATTCTTAGTGCATATTTTCAAATCTTGAGACATATTTGTAGAATGTTAATGTCATTTGATTCATGTTTCTAAACACCATGAAATCGCCTTTCCAGATTTTTAAATGAAAACACAAATTAAAGTAATTTTTTTGAAATACTTCCCAAGCGAGTAATGTAAGATTTAAATAAATATAATCAATAAATATTTATGCGCTTTTTTATGAATGAGTAAATGAGCAGTCAAAAAATAAAGTGATACACCACTACTGATTTTGCTGCAAATAAACGCAGAGAAAATCAATAAGCATAAATTGACTGGAATTAATTTCTATTTGCTAATAATACGCATAAATAATTTTCCGGTCTGTCCGAATATTAAAAACTTTTCTTTTTTGGAATTGTTGTTTGAATTCCAGTTATTTATTGAAAAAACTTCCAACCGAGTAATATGATATGTAAATAAACATAATCAATCAATGATTTTGCGCTTTTTTCATGAATGTGTAAAGGGGTTGTAAAAAAAAGTGATCTATTCCTACTGATTTTGCTGCAAATAATCGCAGAGAAAACACATAAGTACCAATTGACTGGAATTAATATTTGTTTGCTAATGAATAATTTGCATAAATAACTTTTCGAGTACAGGCCAAATGTTAGAAACCTTTCTTTTTTGGAATTGTAATTTGAGTTAATTTGATAAAATCGAATGGAAAAGTAAATTATGCAGTCAAGGGGAGAACCCAAAATAAATGCTTCTTTTTTAATGAGATACAATTAACACGGCAGTTTTTGGCTCTGTAAATACTGTCTGTGTATTTTTTTATTAAAAAAATATTTTTAGTTATAAAATGATAACTGTTTCTTTAAAAATATTATAATATATATTTCTTGTAAAATAAATTTATTAATTATTAATATTAAAAAGATTTTATATTACCACGTAAACATATTTTTAAATTAAAATTAATCCGCGCACCTTAATATAGCTATGAGCTTTTACAGCTCATACCTATCATTATTTTTCAAGACTAAATATTTTTACTTTTTAAGGTATATGGGGGGGGGGGGGGGGAGGTGTTCACCGCTATCTTTTGCATCCACATAAACTTAACTTTTAAACAATAACCAGTAAAACTCTATGAAATTCCCTTTCATGCGTAGAATTTTTGTATTTTTTTAGGGATACCAGTTGATAGTTCGCAGTATGTTCCCCTATATCATTTTAAATGTATTTTTATATTTTTATTGATAAACTCACATTCTATAGATATCATTGAATATTTGAACAAAAAATGGTCATTGTGAGTACTTTTCCAGGCATCTTTGATTCAAAGCTCAATTAAATTGCGAAAAGTGGGTGTTCCAAATTAAAAAATAAAACTTGTCGCAATTTTTTATATTAGGCGATCTCTACTATCTTTAAAGCATATTTTCAGTAGTTTTGAGATATATTTCCAAATCGATTGGTACTTATTTACTTTCCGTACTATCATTCTAATTGGAATTATTAGGGGTGATACTTTTTTTTTATGACTGTGCAATACAGATTTACTTTTTTTATGACTGTACAATGCAAATTTACTTTTTTATGACTGTGCAATGCATATTTACTTTTTTATGACTGTGCAATGCATATTTACTTTTTTATGACTGTGCAATGCAGAATTACTTCACTCGCAATTATCTACCATAATATGCATTTGAAGCGACATAAGCGACATATAAGCGAAATCATAAGCGACATATTTCTTTAACTTATTAGTAGTTTATAAATAAATTTCCTGATTCTATCCACATTTTAAGTATGTTTTACAGGTTTTGCCAATAATCCTGATCAAACATCTAAGCCCAAAGTAATACTAACAAACCGTTCCGTTACTTTAAACAGTCATTTTTCTAGTAAAAAATAGATTTTTTTTGTTGTTTTTTTTCACTGATTAACTCTAGAACCGCCGGAAATTTTACTCAAATGTTATAAAAATATTATACACCAGAATATTTATTTAAAACATTTTAACTTATTTATTTATGTTGGAAAACGTCACAGTGTAAGTTATTTTATGTCCAACATCACCTCGCTTGTGAAATGACAATTTTCTCGTGAAATATGCAACGCGTTTTTTTTAGTTGTGATATATGTTCCAAGATGGCGACACTTCCCTGAGTTATCGTGGCGTAAGGTCACAAACTAAAGAAGGATTGTGTAAAAGACTTTTGTTTCGAAAAGGCGTCAACAGATCGCAGCACCACAGAACTTTTCTGATAGACTCATTTTAAATAGAACCTTTTTTGCTTATTAAGCAGACTGTATTGTTTCAAGTTTTTTTACTCTGTTTTAACTCTTGTGGGCCCCTTTTTACTTCTTCACTTGAAGGCCCGATTTTGTGAGGCCAAGACGCACGGTTTTTCGTGCGTTAACTCTTTGTTCAATGGAAGACTTACATCTCCTACTGGATTTCCAATGTTATTACTTTTATAGTATCCATATTTAACCCTTTTATTTTATTCTTTTTTAGTGTGTGTGTGTGTGCATCCATGTAACCCAGAATTCGTCGTGCATTAAATAGTTTTTTCTCTACAAGTGCATCTGCATCATTCTAAGAAGATATTTTTCACGATTTACAATATCTACTCATTAAATAAAAATTGATAGGTTGTTTTCATATGAAGGAAACCAGCGAATGTCTGCTTTACCAGAAAGGTAAGAAAATAAATTTCTATCTTTCATTATTAATGAAAAAACTTTTGGTATAACAATTTTATATTTATACTGGGTCCTTAGCTTCACGCTAATCGCGAACTCACCCTTTCTAGATATTTTAATAGATTATGAAGGCTGAGTTGAAAGGGAAAGTAAATAAATAAAAAAAAAACCCAGTAATAAAAATTTGTTTATCTGATTGTGATAAAATGATGAACAAGATGCACATATGAGATATGAGATATTGAAATATATACATGAAAATAAAAATAAATGTGCATGAATAAATAACGATATATATAATATCGCAAAAAGAGTATTATTGTGAACGAATATTGATTGATTATTGTGAATAACTGATCATTTTATTTATATTTATGAATATATTCTAAGAAATTATTTTAAGAAAGTCACAAACTTCTTATAGTAAATATATTTGTTATCAAAGAATTTATAAAACTTGAATAACACGCTATGTCTGCCACAAAAGAAATTACGGCAGTGGAGAAACTAAATGATAATAATTACAATCATTGGTGTTTCAAATTAGAAAATCTGTTAATTAAAGACGATTTATTCAAATATATAACAGAATCTCCACCTGCCACACCCGATGATACATATACTAAAAACGCGGCTAAGGCGAAAGCCATAATTTGTTTGTGCATTGAAAATACACAAATCGTGCACATCAGACATTTGACATCTCCCAAAGAAATTTGGGAAAGATTAAAAAGTGTTCACCAAAGGGCGAATTTATCATCCAAATTATTCCTTTTGAGGAAACTATATTCGCAAAGGCTCAATGAGGGCGGAGACTTAAATCTACATATCAACAATATTTTAACTATCCGAGACAAACTCGCTGCCATTGGAGAGCTCATAAATGATTCGCACATCGTGGCTCTTATGCTTTGCAGCTTGCCTCAGTCATATGCTCCTCTTATAACGAGCATGGAGGCTAGAGACGAAAAGGATCTAGACCTCGAGTTTGTGAAAAACAAACTCATCGACGAGTACTCTCATCGAATCGAATACAAAAACACCAGCACACGACCAAGGGACACAGCATACAAAATAATAAATAAAGGAAACAAAAAATATTGCAGCTTCTGTCAACGAGATGGGCACGCTCGTTCAGAATGTTACAAATTGAAAAACAAACAGAAAAACAATTACCAAAGAAGTGAAAATTATAACAGTAATAAATTTAACAACCATGCCAACTTTAAAGCCAATTCGGTAAACCCCCAAAATCAACACAATGGTAGTAAAACCGACTCCTCGAATTTTTGCTTTAACAGCAAATCAAATATAGAGGATGAGGTCAACCAATCGATCATTCCTCTCTTCCCAGTGGAAAACAATTTTGAAATTGAGTCAGTAAAAATTAACCAAACACAAACAACAGATCCAAACACATATATCATTGACTCGGGTTGTACCAGGCACGTTGCATCAGCAAAAACAAATTTTGCTACATTCACAGCCGGGAATTTTGGGAATATAACAATCGCTAATGGAAAAAGGCTTAATTCGGAAGGTATGGGCGACGTAAAAATAAAAACAGACAAAAACCACTACATTACACTAAGAAACGTCTTATACTGTCCAGAACTAAAGGGCAATTTATTGTCAGTTAAGAAAGCCACTGAAAATAATATAAAGGTAATTTTCGAGAAAAATGCATGTTTATTTGTCAAAGATGATAATATAATCTTGACAGCTAAATTAAATGATAATCTCTACGTATTAAACCCTGAAGATGATTACGGCTATACTATAAGTACTCAAACTTTCTGTAACAATACAAATTGTATTTCATTGTGGCACCGAAGACTCGGACACAAAAATTTTGATGATATTAAATACCTTGTTAATCATGAATTAGCCAATGGGATAACAATTAACAAATGTAAACATGACACGCGATGCACCAAGTGCATTGAAGGAAAACTTTCCGCTCTGCCCTACCCTAAAGTAGCCACAAACAGAAGCAAAGACATCGGTACCCTCGCACATTCCGATATATGTGGACCCATGAATACTGAAACGATAGGAGGGAAAAGGTACTTTATAACATTCACGGATGATTATAGCAGGTACACAATAACATACTTAATCGCGCATAAATCGGAAGCCGTTATCAAACTGAAAGAATACATAGCGCTAACAAAAAATAAATTTGGCAAGTTGATAAAGGCAATAAGGTCCGATAACGCAAAAGAGTATATCAGTGACGAATTTGAAAACTGCCTGATAGAAAACGGGATAGAGCGTCAATTGAGTGTTCCCTATTCTAGCCCACAGAACGGCGTTTCAGAAAGAAAGAATAGAACGATAGTGGAAATGGCTAGAACCATGTTGTCGGACGCCAAGTTACCTAAGCAATTCTGGGGGGAAGCTGTCATGTCCGCCACCTACCTCATCAACTGTCTACCAACAAAGGCTAACAAAAATAACATGACACCCTATGAACTTTGGCATAAAAGAAAACCCGATCTCTCGAACATCAAAACATTCGGATGTAAGGCATTTGCCTATGTCGACAAACCTAAAAGAAATAAATTAGATGAGAAAGCCATCGAGGGAATAATGTTGGGATATGATTTCAGAAGCAAGGGCTATAGGATATATACGGGTGAAAATAAAATTATAATATCTAGAACCGTAAAATTCTTCGAAGAAGGTATAAAAGATGAGGAAATTATACCCGCCAAAGAAAATCAAAACATCGAACAAACTCCCGCAGATAATATTGAAATTGATCTAGAAGAGCGCGACGATGATCAGAATAACACCCCGACCGACACATCCCTTGAGCCGAGAAGATCGCAGAGACAAAATCGTGGTGTACCACCTAACCGTTATGGAATAAGCGCAAACCTGTGTCAAATTCAGGAGCCAAAGTCATGGACAGACCTACAAAATATCAATGACGCAGAAACGAAAGATAAATGGCTAAAAGCCACTAGTGAGGAAATAGATTCTCTGAAGCAAAATAATACTTGGAGATTAATAAAACCTATCCCGGGAAAACGCGTCATAGGTTGTAGGTGGACGTTTAAGGCAAAAAGGGGAGCCAACGGGTCTATAGAGCGATATAAAGCCAGATTGGTCGCTAAGGGATATGCTCAAAAATATGGAAGCGATTTCGACGAGACCTACGCACCCGTTGTAGCGCATACCACCCTACGAGCATTCTTAAACGCAGTGGTGTACAAAGATCTTAAAATAACTCACCTAGATGTCAAAACTGCTTTCTTACATGGCGATTTAGAAGAGGAGGTTTATATGCATCAGCCAGAGGGATACATAACAAAAGGGGAAGAAGATAAAGTGTGTAGTTTAAACAAAGCGATTTACGGCCTTAAGCAGGCAGCTAGGGCGTGGAACCAAAAAATAAGTAAATCTCTAAAAGAACTAAATTTCGTTGAATGCGCGTCAGACAAATGTCTGTACAAAAGAGTCCAAGATGGAAAAATCGCATACATAATAGTGTATGTTGATGACATCTTAGTCGCAGGAGACAAAACAGACACACACGAAATATACACTGAATTATCAAAGCAATACGAAATCAAAAATTTGGGTCAAGTAACACAATATTTAG
The DNA here is from genome assembly GCA_963932465.1 of Maratus speciosus. Classification (NCBI taxonomy): domain Eukaryota; kingdom Metazoa; phylum Arthropoda; class Arachnida; order Araneae; family Salticidae; genus Maratus; species Maratus speciosus. Next base: position 95,214,168 of record OZ010789.1, on the reverse strand, counting down.
GCATAAACATAAAGGAAAAAGCAAACGGTAATCTAGAATTAGACCAGGAACACAAAATAATACAAATCGCAGAAAAATTCAATTTGTTAAATGGTAAGCCTACGTATACACCCATGAATACTAACTACTTTAATCTAGATCCAAACGGGAAACTAATGGGAGATAACGTAAAATTTAGACAGGCTATAGGAGGGCTTCTATACATTGCAACTTTAACTAGACCTGATATAGCATCAGTCGTTAACATCCTGGGAAGAAGGAATGAATCCCCAAGGGAAGTCGATTGGCAAGCTATCGAGAAATTAATTAGATATCTGCTTACTACCAAAGATCTTAAATTCGTAATAGATAAAACAAAACCTCCAATCCTAACGGCATATAGCGATGCCGATTGGGGGAAAGACAGAATAGACAGGAAATCAACCACTGGAAACTTGTTTAAATTAGGAAACAATATATTGGCATGGTCATCGAGGAAGCAGAGTTGCACAGCACTCTCGTCCACGGAAGCTGAATATATCGCTGCCTCTAATGCAGGTAAAGAGATTTCGTGGTTGTTAGACCTGTTAAATGACCTCGAACTGTGTCAGCAACTACCCGTAACATTGTACGAAGATAACTTATCAGCCATAAGATTGACCGAAAACGAAAAGGCACAGACAAGGACTAAACACGTGGAAGTTAAGTATCACCACATCAGACATCTATGCCAGAATGGTATAATCAATATAACTTATTGTCCATCGAAGTTAATGCTGGCAGACGTGCTCACCAAGCCGTTGCCTAAGCCTCATTTCGAGTGTTTGAGAAACAAGTTAAACATTCTACGCTCGTCGGTTTGACATAAAAAGCGGGGGTGTTGGAAAACGTCACAGTGTAAGTTATTTTATGTCCAACATCACCTCGCTTGTGAAATGACAATTTCCTCGTGAAATATGCAACGCGTTTTTTTTAGTTGTGAAATATGTTCCAAGATGGCGACACTTCCCTGAGTTATCGTGGCGTAAGGTCACAAACTAAAGAAGGATTGTGTAAAAGACTTTTGTTTCGAAAAGGCGTCAACAGATCGCAGCACCACAGAACTTTTCTGATAGACTCATTTTAAATAGAACCTTTTTTGCTTATTAAGCAGACTGTATTGTTTCAAGTTTTTTTACTCTGTTTTAACTCTTGTGGGCCCCTTTTTACTTCTTCACTTGAAGGCCCAATTTTGTGAGGCCAAGACGCACGGTTTTTCGTGCGTTAACTCTTTGTTCAATGGAAGACTTACATCTCCTACTGGATTTCCAATGTTATTACTTTTATAGTATCCATATTTAACCCTTTTATTTTATTCTTTTTTAGTGTGTGTGTGTGTGCATCCATGTAACCCAGAATTCGTCGTGCATTAAATAGTTTTTTCTCTACAAGTGCATCTGCATCATTCTAAGAAGATATTTTTCACGATTTACAATATCTACTCATTAAATAAAAATTGATAGGTTGTTTTCATATGAAGGAAACCAGCGAATGTCTGCTTTACCAGAAAGGTAAGAAAATAAATTTCTATCTTTCATTATTAATGAAAAAACTTTTGGTATAACAATTTTATATTTATACTGGGTCCTTAGCTTCACGCTAATCGCGAACTCACCCTTTCTAGATATTTTAATAATTTAATTTATTTCTCTGCGGTACATATTTAAGTTATTTTAGAAAAAAAAAATTGGCTCGAATCAACATATTTTTATTCGGTAGCGGTCAAAATGGCCACCTGACCGGGACGCATGCTCTATAGCACCTCGGGGCCCATGGTCAAGAAAACAGAGATGGGCACTGTCGGCCCAGATCCTTCATGGATTGTATAGCCACAGAGTTTAGTTTTTTTAGCGGTCAAAATGACCGCTGTGGTGGTTCTAGTGTTAATGCAAAAACTTAGGCATAGTGCTAACTCAATGAATTTGAAATAACTCAGTCTTTCTTAATCAGCCGCAAAAAAGACGTGCTAACAAAAGCGGATAATAACCAGAAAAAGAGATCAGGATTGTATATATTTTCAAATTCTGATGTCTCTCTGTACAAGATGATGAAGAACTAAATTTTTGCCATGCATATTATGCTTTAGTCCAAACTGGGACATATCAAGTACTTTATTTTGTGTTCATTCATGTTTTTACGTTAAATGCCAAATGTTATGTAATCAGAAGTTGCAAATATATAATTTATGAATTTCATTTAAAACTGTAAACTAATGTTTTTTTGTTTTTTTTTAATCGTCTCTTTTTTTATACACTCACATATACAAATATGCACAAATAAAAATTTTCGTAAAGATGAAATAAGCAACAAAAGTTAAGTCAAAATAACTTTATAAGTTTTGGTAATATTTACATAAATCATACTTTAAATACTTCTTTTTGTATCCCACCATTTTCAGTTATTGATATAATTAGAGGACTTTAGCATGGATAAATGCCAATTTTCTATTCATGAAGAAATATTCTAGTTTCAATGCTCAAATGAAACATTTTTTGAATATCTGAAAATATTTTCGAGACTTAACAAGCTTTTTGCGGAGCTAATTAAAAATAAATATATCACTAATCATATGAACTGAAAAAATAGCGGATAGCTGTATTCATGACGTTGCAACTTCCACAGTAATTACTTGCGAATTTGTATTCATCACTTTCCTACGGTTTCCAGTTTTATCTTTTAAAAAGCTTGTTTAATATTTCTCGTGATGTCGATTAGCTAATTTATTACTCAAATTTCTTAATAACTGAGAGTTTTAAACATGTCATAATGTGCACAAATCACCCGAAGTGAAATTTATTTACTTATAATTCCATTTTGTAATAGTTTAGGAAAATAAAACTTAACAGTAGGCGAACTAATTAATGGAACTTACAAAAACTTACCATGCCATTTTTATTTGAAGAGAATAATTATTTTCCGTGTATTTTTATAACTTCTTTAATGTTTCTCGCGCTATCAGTTAGCGAATTTAGTACTCGCATTTTGAAATAACTAATAGTTTTTACACTTATAATGAAGTATCCATTAAAAGACGTGCTACCATTTATAATAAAATACTTTTTAAAAGACATGCTGCCACGGATAATGACGGGGGGAAGACAGCGAAAATGTATTCATTTCCTGATTCTAAAGTCTTTTTGCATAGATGATTAAAAACTAATTTATTTCTACATATATTGTGCATTTCTCATTCCAAATGGTTTTGAATTAAGTAGCTTCTTTTGTGTTAATTAACATTTTTACTATAAATGTATAAATCTTATATCATCGCAAGTTTCAATGGAATAAATTAAGAATTTAATTTGAAACTCTAAACTTGCGTTTTTATAAAAGTTCTTCCTTTTCTTCATGTCCGCTTACAAATTTTGGTAAAGATGAAACAAGCAAAAATTTAGTGAAAATTAACGTTTTATCTTTTATTAAGTTTATATAAATCATACTTTACATACCGGGTTTTGTATTCTACCACATTCAGATATTGATATAATTAGACGTTAGTATGGATAAAGTCCAATATTCCATACGTGAAGAAAAACTCTAGTTTCAAATCACGAGTGAAACATTTTTTGAACATCTGGAAATATTTTCAAGATTTAAATAGCTTTTTACGGTGTTAATTAAAAACAGAAAACTTCACTAATCGTTATTAAAAAAAAGAGCGAATAACTTCATTCATGATGCTGCAACTTTCACAGCAATTATTGGCGAATTTGTATTCATGACTTCCTACGGTTTACAGTTTTATCTTTTGAATGTTTGCTTAATAATACTCGCGCTATCGATTAGCTAATTTATTACTTATATTTTGAAATAACTAAGAGTTTTAAATATATTCTAATGTGCACAAATAACTCGAAGTGCAATTTATTTACTTATGATTGCATTTTATAATAGTTTAGGAAAATGTACTTAATCGAAGCCGAACTAATTAGTGGAACTTACACAAATTTAGCATGACATTTCTATTTGAAGCACATAGTAATTTTTTGAGCCTTTTTTAACTATTAAACGGACAAAATATATTTATTTATACTCTTAAATTAGGATGTTAAATTGTAATATTATATTTGAAAAATTATGATACTTGTATGTGTATTAATCTTAAATTTAAAATTTTAGAAATTTAAACGGAGACTGTTCTGTATGCCAAAATATATGTTTATTAAATACTACCATCATGACAGCACAAGCAAGACTTTTATTTTTCATCAGTCTCTGACACATTTTTCAGGCATATGATAAATACAAAGTGATTTCGATACATTTATGATATTTTTGAGTTTTTCATTTGTAGCATAGCTGCCAACTTTTACGCTTTTTTGCTACCACTAAAATTTAATAGACATTTTCACCTTGTTCCATCGTGATACTTTGGCGATTAAACAAGATAATGTTTTCTGTATAATTTTAGTGGTACGAAGAAAGCGTAAAAGTTGCAGCTATGTTTGTAGTAATATTCGATATTAAAGGGCATACTTTAGTAATGTCTAGTATGTGATTATTTTGAAATATGATTAAATTAACTAAACATTTGTCCTTCATTAGGAAAGTCTGGGAACATATGTGTTACATTTCCTTTAAAATTAATCTCATTACGCTAATAAAAGGTACATTAATTGAATGCTTCTAAAAAAAAAAAAAAAAAAAAAAAAAAAAAAAAAAAAAAAAAAAAAAAAAACGTTAAATAATACGAAAATCTGAAAGATCCTTAAATTCCTTATTTTTTACAGTTCGGTGACTCGAAAAAGAATTACTTAAAAAGTTTAAAATTACGTATAATTATATTTAAAGTCCTGATTTAGGAAAAAATCTTATTTACTTGCTAAAAGGACTGTTTTGAAATGCAATTCAGAAACAATACTATAAAAGGTGACGTATATTATAAAACTTTCGTCATGCTTGAAAAATCCTAAAATCATACCATTCCCCCATCCCTTTTTGTCTTTTCGAAAATGTCTTTTACATTTAAGGGTTCTCAGGACTCTTAAAATTCTAAATAATGAAAAAAAGACAATTTCGAACCTTTAATATCTTAAAATGTATATTATTTTAAAACCCAATTTTTATTGGGATTCAATATATAAATATGTTCTTTCACTTCGTGTATTTAAAAAATTGCATGATGATGAATATGAATAATTAGCATTTATAGGCGGTCTCAAACGGCCAGATATTGGACGTGCAGAAAATTGGTGTAACAGATTACGCGCAGGATTACAAAATAATTTTTGCCACTAGAATGAAACTTTTGGTGCCTATTTATATTTAATATCGCAACAATTACCCTGAAACTAAATAAATCTGTATTTAAAGCATTTTTATATTTTTAATGTAAAACTGTATTTAACTAATACAAAGTATATGCATAATTAGCATATATAGGCGGCCCCAAATTGCCAGACATTCGACGAGCAAAATATTGCTGTAACAGCTTATGCGCAGGATTACAAAATAAATTTTGCCACTAGAATGAAACTTTTGGTGCCTATTTACACTTAATATTGCAATAAGTACCCTGGAACTAAATAAATCTTAAAATTGTATTTAGCTAATACAAAGAATATGCATAATTAGCATATATAGGCGGCCCCAAACTCAGACATTCGACGAGCAGAAAATTGGTGTAACAGCTTATACGCAGGATTACAAAATAAATTTTGCCACTAGAATGAAACTTTTGGTGCCTATTTATACTTCAGATCGTAATAATTACACTGAAGCTAAATAAATTTGTATTTAAAGTATTTTTGTATTTTTAATGTAAAATTGTATTTAGCTAATACAAAATTTTGAAAATTCAACAGTATAATTACCTAAAAAAATATTTTTTTAAACATTAGAAAGAAAATCTTAGGTTCAGTTGATAGAGGCTAAGAGAAAACATATGTTTTAAAAATTTTATTAAAATATTTTCAGGAGTTTTTGAGGTATCGTGCGCGTTATGCCCAAAAACGTCATTCTGAGAAAAATGATTCAAAGTTTTGGAAAAGCCGCTTCAGCTATTGGGCGGATATACTTTAAAAGGCCATATCGTCTGTTTTGATGGAAATTTCAAGAAACAATTAATCAAAATGTTCAGAAGAGATACTTCAGCACTTAAAAAAAATTAAAATTTCGAAATTTTTCAAGCTTTAAGAGTCCTGAGACCTCGTACTTATAAAAATAACTTTTGCCTTTATAAATTGAATTACAGGTAAATGATCCTATTTTTAATAGTATACAGTAAAATACGTATATAGCCGGAAATATGTTCATAATTCATGTAACTTTATAATATGAATCTGATTGATGTATTTCAAGGTGCACACTGTAGAACAATACATCAACCAAGAATAGGATTAATAAAGATTTAAAAATGAAAAACAGAATACACACACACCCCAAATATGGGCTTTTACTTATATTTTCATAGATAGGAAAACAAATGTAAATTATTACTATTTCTGGTGTAAAGTTAATTTTTGAGTTTCTGTGAATTTGATGAGTTATATGCATTAAATATGCATTATTAACACTCGGATTCCATGTTGTGTCTTAAACGAACAATTTCTTTAAACGGAATAACGATAGTTTCTCCATTGTTATAGGTTGAGGTTACATACAGAAAGTCCATTTTTATCTTTGTCCAATAGCTGATTATTGATGAGTAAAAGCTACTTACGTCAAAATTGTTGTTTTTGTACAAGTTACGGAGTTTAAATTTATGTATCGCACCTTCACCTTATAAATTATATTTTAAAAAACATTCACAGTGCTTTATCAACTAAATTAAAAATAAACGTTTCTGGTGCATATTTGTTGAAGGGGCCCACAAGGATGGAGTGAGAGAGATATATTGCCGAAATTGGTTGTAAAATCTTCGCAAATGGTTTGCAGTTCTAAAGAAACAGCACGTGTTAATGATATCTTCATACAGCGTTCGGCGAGGTTCCAGAACACATTTCCTATATTTTTGCTTCCTTCTATCTTTACAAGAAGAAAAGAATCACGAAAACTTTCAATTTCCGGTTCCGGATTGATTTATTTGTTTTAGAAAGTGCTAAACATGATCGGTTTGTTTTTACCCGACTGAAAAGAAGGGTTATGTGTTTCACGCGTATCTGTGTATGTGGATTTCTTTATACCCTCGAAACATCCCAACGGCTGGATGGATTTTAATGAATGAGGTCTCTATCGATTTGTCTTAACCGTCCAATGGTTATAGAATAGGTTTTGTTTTTATAAAATCAAAATGGTGGCCGTAAACTACAAAATGACGGTAGAAACGAAAATTTTTTTGCGAACCCTATCGAGTGGCATATCATTGGTCGTCTTTCATCATCATCGTCTTTCAAAATAAAGGAGATGTTTCATTGACCATTTCGCAGTCAGAAGCTCCGTTTAAATATTACACAACCTCAAACTTGTGTACTTCGGACCTCTACCTTTACTGTAACTCTAACCTTCATAATAGACATCTATAGGCCTCATCAAAACAGTGTTTATAGATAGGAACTAATAATTAAACATCACTTAAAAGTCATCGATACAAGTAAATAATAAAAATGGTAAGTAATATAAAAAATAGTTTCATATTGATGCGAAATAATTAATTAGTTCGCTTTTTCCGCAGTCGCGTTTTTTGATTTTTTAAATTTAATATATTTATTATAATGTGTAATTCTGTATGTGAGACACATTTTATCTGTATGGGCGCTCTATCTCAAGAACTAAAGCTAGGTAATAAAATTTCAGATTGACTTCTAGCTTGTTATAAATTGGCGCTGTATATGTTTTGTTAAAAATCGCCGAACAGAAGACGCTGCTGTGCTGCATTTTCGAAATTTCGGCGATATCTATACCTGGAGACTTATTGCATGGGATTTTACCAAATTTCGTACCAGTTAAACCTTAAGATATATAGATCCTTATTAGGTTTGAGGGTACAACGCACAATATGTGTAGCTGTTATACTCATTTATTCACGATTTCCACAATAGCTATATGTCAAGAACAAACAAATTGTCATTTATATTTATTTGCAGACAATTTGATTTATATAGAAGAACGTTTTGTAATGGTCACAACACACTAGTTTTTACCTGCATGTTGTCTTTTTTATCGGTTGTATTTACAGTTCTAAATATAGGAACACTTTTTCATTGACATAATATAAGATGGATGCAAACTCTTTTTTTTTAAATAGAAAACATTTACCCATTAAATAATTGTGCTATATGAGCCTGTATGCTGCTAATGATAAAGCTAAATAAAGATACAATGTAATTTTTTTAAGGCATTTGTACTGGAAATTGATTTAGTGGTTTGGGAATGCTAGTCGTAACTAATTTTTAGTTTATGTACTGTCGGGTCGATGAATCATCATGCACAAAACGGAGTAATAAACAGCTATATATGTTTGAAAATGTGACAATCTATAGGATAATAACATGAGGGAAGTCTTAAAAATTTAGAAAAGTTTTCTTTGTGTACATCACTCTTATAAATCATTAGTATGAATTTATTATAAAACATTGTAATATACTTTCAATAACATAAAGCATTATACTATAAATTGTAATGTTATTTATTTTTATATGTCTATTATATGTGCGCGTTATGTTCCCGCATCACGAGCTTCGCTACCACCAATGAAAATAAAAAATGTGGTTTATTTTAAATAATATTTAAAAATATTTTTTGGGGTAAACTTAATAAAGTACCTGTTCCAATATGGACATTCTAAGGAAAATTGATTGTTTTCAACCCTGTGTCACGTCATAGGACTCCAAAAATATATGACCACTATTCCTGAACTATCATTATTTAACTTAGCGGCCTTATAAATATTCTGGTTTAATTTTAATGATAAAACAAAAAAATGTTTACAAGTGTCCATATAAGGAACCACCTGTCCATATTATGGACATGCATGTCCTTATTAGGGACATCTTAAAGTATTGCGAGGCAGAGGGGACACAGTAAATATCTTCAGAGCGTGTACTTTAAAAGGGGGGTGGTCATTTTTGGTTGTGGCTCTTCGAAGATCCATGCAAAGCCCCTCAGATACTACAAAATATTATGAAATAATATAGTTGGTTTTTCTTAGCTTTATTGTGTCTGTCTGCAGAATTTACATGTGTTATTACTTAGTCCTCACAGGATGGACAGATAAAAACTTGTTCATCATGGGCGGTAAGTCCTACACAGTCCTCGTGGACATATCTGTCGCATGTCTGCAACAACATCAATACTGCATAAGAAGCAGTACCAGCTCTCCTTTGTTGAGGAAAACATAACGGCGATACCTGCGATTTCGCCAACAGATACCCTACTGAGAGGAGGCTTTTTGATTTTTCTGAAAGGACTTTTTGGAGGATTTTTTTCTTGGAGTGGTTTCTTGGAGGATTGTTCATATGATATTAAACAGATATTTCACAAGTTTGTGAATCTTCAGATTCACTTGCTGTATTTCCTGTGTGGACATAAGGTGTCCATATTGGGAATCGGGCATAGTTTTACTAAATCTTATAATAAATAAACAGATAAAACATTTTTAAGCAATATATGCAATAGCAATCGAAAATATGTTTCTTCAGCATTCTTAAACACTCCACTTTTCAATATTTAAAGTAATTTTACCATATCTAATACGAATTTAAACTTACCTGTAATTACAATCAACACACCCAGGAACAACAAGTTTCCTTCCAAATGGCGAACAGCGCGCTTTTTTGCTCTTTCCAGGTTTAATTATCTTTTCAACTGCTTTTCTTAACTAGAGATCCTACATTAGAGAGAGATTGGACATTGGAAAAATGTCCGCCATTTCCGTTACAAAATAGATGGAACGCCGTACAACGCAATGCAGTTTTATCAGCGTCTAACACTTTTTATTCTATTAAAATTATAAAAATTGCACTTTATATGCCTTCAAAAAGTCTTTCGGAACATAAATATTATCAAATTTCCATTTTAATGAGTAAGAATTCTCAGAAAATGAATTTTTCTTTACTCTGTTTCACGCTACGCAGCAATGCGATTTTACTTAGTTATCGGATTTTCATTTATTTATAGGATTTGTTTTTGACATTTTTTTTTGTTATCTTTCTTTTAACAGCAGTGTCCGTATTTATTTTTTTTCTAAACTTTCATTTAATGTTTTGATAACAATTACTCATCTTAATACTATGTATTTACCGGGTGTCCCAAAAAGGACTGACTGATTTTAAAATTCAATAACTTACAAACGGTGACAGATATTAAAAAAATTCTTGCAGGAGGGTTATGCATAAGGTCAAAAGTTTTATTACAGTGATTTTCAATTTTAGTTCGATTTACAAACAATAGATGGCGCTGTAAGCAATAGTCGCTAAATTCAGGCTCGATTTTTGGTACTTCGTGGCCCGGATAATACATTTCCATCTCCTTTTTCTGCATGGAACAAGATAAAGGACCAAAAATCGAGCCTGTATTTAGCGACTATTGCTTACAGCGCCATCTATTGTTTGTAAATTGAACTAAAATTGAAAATCTCTGTAATAAAACTTTTGACCTTATGCATAACCCTCCTGCAAGAATTTTTTTAATATCTGTCACCGTTTGCAAGTTATTGAATTTTAAAATCAGTCAGTCCTTTTTGGGACACCCGGTACCTGACTTTTGTATTTAAAATGAATATCAAAGGAGAGTAGCAGTACGTAGAAACTTATCATAAAAAATTTCCAGCGCACATATTAAATTAACTTTGAATCACATACATAGTTAAATAGGAGTTGTATATGATATGTTCAAATTTTATTATTGCTGAAATTATCAATGCAAAGATGGTGAAAATTATAATATTTACTATTGTTTTAAAATGTGTAATAAAGTGTAGTTTTTAAAAATTGAATTGTATAGTTCATTTTCTATCTGATAAACGTTAAAAATTATTTTCTCAAATATTACGAAATTAAAATAAAGTTCTTACATACCCAATCTTCCTCTGCCCACTATTTTAATTATTAAAAAGAATAGAAAAAAAAAGGCAATAACTGAGAATTCTCACTCATTAAAATGGAAATGTGTTCATATTTATGTTCTGAAAGACTCTTTGAAGGCATATAAAACGAAATTTTTATAATTTTAATAGAATAAAAAGTGTTAGACGCTGATGAAAATGCATTGCGTTGTACGGTGTTCCATCTACTTTGTAACGAAAATGGCGGACATTTCGTCAATGTCCAATCTCTCTCTAATGTAGGATCTCTATTCTTCACGGACATGTAGCGCCATCTCTCGATCAAAATTGTTACTTTTAAAGATATTAGGGGTGTTCATATTGAGAGCACTGTCCATATTGAGTACAAGTACCTTATTATACGCAGTTTTTTTTTTCAGATCTCTCACTATTTTTGTATAGCTAAAATGAGTATGATGATAACGTGATTTTTTAAAAATATGTTATTTGACAGTTTCTTGATTTTCGTTGTTTCGTTATATCTTCTGTGTAATTGTAAATTCTGTGTAAAAAGATAATATCATCAGGTATATATAGCACAAACTTTCAACACACCATCAGTTTAAAACTTGAACAATAGTTACATTTATCGCCTTTTAAAATTTAAAGAATTGTTTAAATCTACTAAATGTTTTAACAGTAATTGTTTAAAGTAAACGCTTGTTTTACTTCCAAGAGAAGGATGTTTAGCAATTGAAATACTGTGAAATGTAATGTGGTGTGGTAAACTCTTTAAGTTGGTGTATAAAATAATCCACAATGCAACAGAAATACTCATGATAAAAGCTTCTTTTGAATAGAAAAATGTTTCGTTTTTATATTGCATTATTTAAATTTGTTAATACAATTTTCATTTAGAATAAGAGGAAAAAAGTTTATTCCAAAATACTGACATTACATCAAGTTTTATATTATGCATATTTATATAATAAAATATCTTATTAATATTATTTTTTTCGTTTTCATTGAACAAATTTTTCAAAACAGCTTTTAACTTTACCTGTAATATAATTTGCATACTTCACACTGTTCTTACTTACTTAACTCTACGTGAAAGTACAAATATAAAAAACAGCCCAAACTTCTTTAAGACTTTGTGAGTTTGATAAATATGCTAAAATTACGTGTATAAAAAATCAATCAATTGAAAATCTTTAATTTGTTATTTTAATACATTTAGCTATTAAATATAAAACTTTTTAATGGGAGAATCAATGTAAAGGGTAAATTCTTATCTAAGAGTAGTAAAATGTCCTTATTATCCTAATAATAATAATATTTAAATGAAAAATAAGTGGACTAACAGTAGTTACTAAAAAACGTTTCAAAATATGTACTTTAAGATAATTTAAAGAAGATAATAATTTCTTAAACCTTTTAGAGTAAAAAAATAAATAAATAAAAATGTATTTGAACTGTCCAAAACTAAGCAGAAAGGTCACAGAGCGCTCATAAACTAGTTCCCACAGCATAAAAAGACTCTAAAGAACTTGTTAAAAAGAAAAGAACTCTAAAGAACTTGTTCTAAAGAAATTGTTAAAAACAGCTGCTTGTCATAAGTAAAAAAATGTTCTTAAATACCTTTATCACGTTTACACGGAGTATGCTATCAAAGCCAATTGTTATGCACATCCATAAAAAAAATAAAATAAAAAGAACTGCTTGTTTTGAGGAAGGTTTGTACCTAAGAAATATTTTCATAATTATTTTCCTGAGTTAAGCTACATAAAGAGCTTAAAATTTGGAGTTTTTAAATATTAAATTTATTTTAAAATGAAAAAGTTTTAACTAACATACCAAGCTTCGTACGGTACCGTTATTTACAAGGCTCAATATAAGAATTTTTTATAGAAAACAAATCTAGTTTAAACTGACGAAATTTCGCCTTATTTCAGGAGAGATTTTCCATTAGAAAATACTAATACCGAAGAATGTCTTATTCTAGAAATTCAAGCACCCGTACGAACATTGATATTCGCTTAATACACTCTCGATGACAATTAGTAAGTGCAATTTATATGTCAAAAAGTTTTCAATACTAAATAAATTGTACATCGTGTATGTACGCACAACTGACTTTATTTTTTAAGATGTTTTACTTAAAAAAATTAATTTTAATTTCTCATTTCTGTGATCATCACATGCCGTCTCTGTGAATGTACACACTATGATCTAACTACATTAGACTGAACCTTCACTCATACAATACTTGTTTCACCAACTCGAAGTTTCATAATCTGTCATTCCCTGAAGTTAACTAACAATGAACAAGCATAATAGTTTGTTTGATATATTATGATAGTTTAGTGGTAATGGGACAGACTTACTCAGATGAAAGAAACTATTGCATTCCCTGAACTATGCCACTTAATATCTAATCAGAAATGTTGCTAACAAACTTAAAGATTTTCAACTGCTGTTATTTACAAAAAAACTTACGCAGCATGAAAAATTATTTAACGTACAAACTTTGAATGGCAGGTACGGATTATCAAAGTGATCCATTTTCACAGATGGATGAATGATCAGATACACCAGCTTATTCACCCAACGCTCCAGGTTAATATTTAAGGTTTCTTCATACAATTTTCCCTTAACATGAGTAACATACCTCGTCTTACAACCAATGAGGTGGGTGAAATGTACCCCTGTTTATACATTATCAAAGGTTAATGGAAGGTTCACAGAACGAATGTGTTTCAAAATTAATTTATAATAACTGGTAGTATATCACTATATAATTGCATTTTAACATAAAAATTGTATAAAGAGCTAAAGCAGCAAAAGTGACTATAATTATCGAAAGGCACGATTTATAGGAATTTTTACCTTTATTGAAAAATTATGCCTGTATATATTTGACAATATTCCGCACCATGTACACATCATACGACCACCTATCGTAGTTGAATATATGGCCATTATGATACTGTTATATAATGACTATTTTTCAAGCAAACTCTTATATATATTTCCACTAGAGTATAACCTGTTTCAGGCACGTTTTATCTCAGACATGTAGAACTCATTCAGGAATTTGTCAAAGAAAGGGTACTAGATTGTATAATATTTCAAAAATTGCCTAAGCGTGCTTCTTTCAGGTAAACTGGCACGGCACTAATGGCCACGCGATCTTCTAGAGAATTGTTTTAAAATCATTTTTGTTCGTGAGGTTTATAGAATAAAAATTTGATCGCGGCGTGCACTCTGCAGTTTTTATTGATCTTTCGAAATGGGACAAAATAAATATTTCTGATTTTATAAAATATTATCTTGGATTCACTGCGAGGAATTTATATGTCTTTATACAAGTATTAACCAAATGTTTCGCTGTAAATAGTGTGTATATATTTAAATATGTAAAAAATAGAATTGATATTTTTTAATCTTCTCGTGCTTATTCACATTGAGCAACACTAGAGTAAAAATCAGCCGTGAAGTATGCTGCTTTTAATGTAAAATTATACAGTATCCTGCCTTCTTGAAATTTGTTCTCCCACTAATTTTCATGAACGGTGCTATAAATTGAAACTCTTGGATGTATACGAAGATTATTCATTATAGATCGCTATTTGCAAATACTATATTCTAACTGATTTAAATTGAGATGGCATCAATAAAATCCCCAACACACATTATTTCTTTAATCGACTCATAACATACGTGCGCGTCTGTGATAATTCAAATGCATTCTATAAAATTCTATCGCACACCACATCGATTTTAATAACATATTAACCCTTAACCGGAAACGTACATCTGTGAGATGTTTGCTTATACATACCTGCCCTTAATATTTTCTCTCTCCGACATTCCAAACTTATTTTTATGCTGTTATATTTAAAAAGTTCCTGTTATTGCCTTACTATTAAAGATAAAAATTTTAAGTTCACTATTTCGTAAATTATTAAGTGTTCTGTTTGAGCACAGGATTTTCAAGTTTCCAGTTAAGGGTTAATGGGATTCCTGTGCCTCTCTACCGATAGCAAACATATATAGTATTATTTTTACACAAATTTATTAAGGGAATATAAAAGGTGCTTAAAAGCTATCTATTTTAAAGGTGTTTAAAAGCTTGTAATTTCATTTCAGTATTTACCAAATACTGAGAAAATATTCGTTATTCCATTACTTCATTATCTTGATTAAATGTTCGTAAGTGTGTTGTTCAAAAGAAATAATATTTTTCATAAATTTTTCGTAACACGGTTAATGTTCGACTGAACTATCTGATGGTTCTGAATTAATTTTAATGCTTATGATATATAATGTTATTCGATTTAAAAGTACTATTTGGCACGATTTGCGTGTCTCAATCCTTACAGCGGTACCAGGGGTCGTACGCCTCCTGGAATTTTGCAGGGCAGATAATTCTCCGGCTCGAGTACTTTCTTATAGAAAATCACTCCTTAAAAGATGGTGGAAATTCGCGTGTTTAGCCAAGATGATTTATTTTTTTCTGTGAAAAAATACCGATAATTCTCCTAGAAAATTTCTCCGACCCGTAAAATCCCTGTTGTACTGACGGCGTTAACGTTTCATTGAAAATTTCATTTCAATATATATATATATATTTACATAAATTTGAACTATAACATTTTTCAGCAAAAAAGTGGCTAAAAAGAATTTTTATATTCTGACATGTTAATCTTATGACCGTTTTTGTATTACTTGGGTGCTGTTATGTTTCTTACGTGGCGAACTACGCAGTTTATTATTTCAATTATTTATTATATATAAAAAAAGCTATTATAATCTTATTACACATTTTTATCCTTTGAAATTTACTTTGTGTTTAGTTTTAAAATATACTTGTTTAAAGATAAATTCATTACTGTGAAAAATAATTATTTTTATGAACTTTGACACAACTGATAAGACTAGTATTGTGAAATGTTTCGCAAAAGTTATTGATTTTTTTTTCTTTTTTTAAAGTAGATATGTTGTATTTTTTATTAAATGCGTGTATTTTTCGACTGCCCTACACACATTTCTTAGTATTACACATCATTATTTCTGAGCTATTACTTTTCTTAAAATCCGATAAATCAATTTGTTACATCCGTCATCTATTAAGTGAAACTTTAACACTTTTAATAGCCATTTTTAACTTTGAAAATTTATTAACCATTTGGAAAAATGGTTATTGTTCTCGTCAGGGTAGGAAATCAAAAGCATATCTGAACGTTTTCATTGGTTTAATCCGCAATTTATTCGTTAGATGATTGGTATATACAGTAATCTGTATTTCCCTTTGGTTTCAACAACGATGGACAACAGAGTGTTGCCACTATGACAAAAAAGTAATAAAAACTACAAAAAAAATTAATAAATCAGAAACAAATTGAGATAAAGCTTTCAAACAAATTGCATTTAAAAGTACATTGTTTTCTCTATCCGACGGTATAAAAAGTAATATTGTCGGATGTTTAGAAGTTTAAAAATGAAATTTTATTTTAAATTGGTCGTGAGATTTTTTGGAAATCTGATGATAGAAAAGCCTTTTCCCGAACAGTCAATGAAATGCTTGGATAATACGCAAGTTTCAGGAAATCTTGCAATTTTTACGTGTAATAACACTATTAATGTTTCATTCATGGCGTACGTAATGTAGGACCAGCTCCGTAGAAGTTTAAATATTTACAGTACCGAAAATTGTAAAACTGAAATTTCTTTTAAAATTTGTTCACGATGGGTCCAGGAATGTTATCGTTTAATTCATGGCGTACGTAATGTAGGATCAACTCCGTGCGATTTTTTATGTCTTAAATTTTAGTCTTTGAAAAAATCATTTTCCAAATGGTCGTTGTAATTTGTTAAATTGCTATTTTTTTAAAGTTAGTTTTAAAAAACATAGCATGTTTCTCTATCTACATTTTAATTTTTATAGAAAAATGTATTATATTTATTATTTGACTAATTGAATAGTTTGAATGACTACACTACACTACATTTTAATATTTAAGGAGGAACCATGCCTTTTAAAATTATGCTTAATATCGTTTTATACGTTTCAAATATATCGACTCCTATGTGTTATAATGCTCATTGGACCTCCATGAACTTCCCAATGTATTCGGAATTTCAAGAAATTTCTGTCGCAGTAAATGAGTCATGCCCAAGTGATTCTCTACCGACAAATGTAGTTTAAATACAACCAGATTAAATTCCATTATTGAAGCAGCAGGGATATTTTAAGCACATACTTCAAGATTTGAGTATAAAATATCCTATCTTTTAAATCCCTGGTCCTTGATTGTAAGACAAGTCCGATAGGATAGAATTTTATAGTAATTGCATCAATGATAATCTGTATGTGTATTTAATTATAAAGAAAGTAGGGTAACTCAATGGCTAAAATGCATTTCTATTATACTTTGCTATTATGCATATTAATATATTTAAGTTAGATTAACTTAATTCGTAAGAGTAAGAAGTTGAATTTTTTTTCAAAACTGGTATAAAATATATAAAACCTTAGCTACATTAAAAATTTTACAAGGGCGTCTCCTATTGCTCCTCCTATATGATCTTTACATACTGGCTTTACGAAAATTACAATCTTAAGTTATTGCGTAAGAGGCTGTTTCCAAAGCGAAACAATAATGGATCTTATATTTCATCTGCAATGTTGAAACTCACGCAGTTGTGTTTTAGCCTTTTTATGTCACGCATGTTACCAAATTTTTTAGTTGGAAAATAAATTTCGAAGTACCATATTCCTAGTAAAAAGCAGACATGTAATTATACCCCATGTTATGACCCCAAAAATAACCACATTTTTTTTTTTGTTGATATGTTTTATTTTTATCTTTTGTCGCGTTTATAGGTAATGGATTCATATCTTTAACTAAATTCCAATCTTTATAATTACAAAATTAATTATCATCTGACGAAAGAGAAATGCAAGTTACAAATCTCTAACATGACTACTTTCTGTTGCTGCCACATTACGGCATTTGAACCAATTAAAAGAAATCATTCACAACAAAAGATGAAAATATAACTATCGTTTTAATATTTGTTGCGTTTTGATTAATAATGCCACATAGTGTTTCTTTATATGGTGCGTCATGTAAATTTCGTCTGTTTGTATATTTCTAAATAATAGTGAAATAAAGTAATTCTTGAATTCTTAACTTATTAAATCAAGTATACAATTTGCCTTTTTCTTTGAAGAACAATGTGGGATTTTTTTTCTTTTTATCAAAGAATTGTTCCTTGAAAAATGCATTCCTTCGAATACTAATTTCCTTAGTTAAACAAGTGTCCTAATTCCTTGAAATTTACATGGAACATAAGAAAATTATCGTATTTCCTAGAGAAGTGACAGACATATTAAATGTTCATGTTTTATACCCGAGTCTACCATTTATTTCAGCTATGTAATGCTAAGTTTTGAAATTTCCACAAATTCTAGAATGAAAGAAACGGAGCATAACAAGAAAGAGCCAAATGTCTAAGTTAAAATGTGTAAAATAAAGAAAATGTAGATGATTGGCAGTCAAGTACAGGAAAAATAATTAATTTTTCATCGGAGCATGCCAAAAACAATTAAAAGACTAGAGTGTAAATATAAATTTTAAAGTAGATTTATTTGTTTTTCTGTTTTAAATTTTAACATAATTAATATCAAAATAAAGTTCCAATATTTCATTGAAAATATTCCATCACCAGGTAATTCTTTAAGTTTTGAATGGTTGGAATCTTGTATACATCTCGATAAAAATATCATGTCTACATAATTCGGTACATTTTTTTCTACATGAAATTATCTTATTACTGAATAAAAAAATCAAATGATGCTAAATATATCAATTGTAATATTTGAATGCTTCAAGGGATACGTGCGTTTATTTGCTTATTAGTAAAATTTTCTTTGCTATATACTGTAATTTTTTTGCGCAATAAATTGCGATAATCATAATTTCTTGACTTTTTTTTTTAATTTAAAAGGTTTCGAAGAAAAAAAAATCTTGAAGTTTAAGGAAATTTTATAACGTTTTATCTGAAATTTATATTCAGTGACTTCTTTTGGGAATATTTTTTTTTCAGTTCTTAAATAAATGTAGGAGACATGCTTAAAAAAATAATGTTTGCTTTAAGTTTTAAAGTTAAAGAAAAAGGTAATATTTATCATGATTACGTGCACTTTATAATCTGATTTAGGAATTTTATAAAAAATAAAATAAAACGGTTAAAATGAAATATTTTACACATTAAAAACACAAGGGTTTTTTTTATATCATAATGTACATACTCAGTTTTAGAAATGTGAACACATTTTAACAAAATTATTATAATCTCGTGAAATAAAAAAAAATATTTGACAGAATATTTTAGAAAATCAAAATTCAGCTTAAACTCATATTTCTGTCCGATAATTAACTTATAGAAAAAAAGGAAGGGTCACATTTTTTCAATTTATATTAGCAGCGCAAATATTTTCCACTATGAAGAAACCCACAAATTTAAACAATAATGGTCGTCTTAGAGAAAATGGAAATGAGACCGGCTCAAACTGAGCCCAAGCCTGGTTCAAAAGCAGGGCACAGACTTCGTTTTTATTCCAATCATTAGGTTCGAGGGGCATCGGACTAAAAGTAAGTATTGTTTTTATTTACAAATTGCAAAAAAGAAAGAAAGAAAACGTTCTATTTCAGAAATAAGACCGTACCTTATCCCCTTAAAAAATATATTTTAAAAGTCGTTTGAAAAAGAATTGTATTGTTAACACAGACGGAAAAACATAAGGAAGAAATAGGGTGTAATTTTTCTGCTTCGCTGTCAGTTGAATTTAATTTTACAGAATTACGGGAAAATAGAAATGGTGTCTTTTTGCCTTAATTGTACAACGATATTTAAAAAACAAATAGTATCTTTTGCCGATTTCTATCTGTGTTTGGATATAAATAGCAAATTTAATTCTCGAAGCAAATTTTCAGAGATATGAATATGACGAAACGTTGTGATGAGGAAATATTTAGGATTAATACGAATTTCTTTGTATAAGATATCTTTAAATGAGAAAATTATTTTAAAGCAATTTTTAAATGTCATTAAACGTTTTTTACGGTGTACTATCAGTATCTGGGTGTGATTACAAAATATGTTTCGGGCTGGAATTTCAAATTGTCGAGTTTGGGCTCCAAAAAAGGAGCACTCACCTATTGCTAACGGTAAATTGAATATTTTGCACCAGTAACAGATATCTTGTGTTGTCTGTTAATTATTTTAGAATAACTTATACAAAAATCTTAGAGATTATGTAAAGTAAACGGAATATAAGTTATTATTACAACATAATTTAATTAAATTAAATTACAACATAATAAGTTAAATTACAACATAAATTTAAATAATTTGTAGAAATAACAAACGACTCAAATTGTTAATCATTAGGCGGAGAATTTTTTCTTATTAATCTTAAAAAGATTACTTTATTATTCCTCTAATAACGATCATCATCCTCGTAGCACTGTGGTCAGCGCTTGAGGGATAACGCTATAGGTCCACTGTTCAACTGTGGACTGGGAAGGTACACAAAATCTTTTATCCCATGAATGCCCATAAAACGAGTATCAAGCATCTCTGAGAACTAAACACGCGTCAGGGTGGCAGCCTGACTGGAAAGCATGATGGAACGCATGACTGCCTGACTAGAACGCAGCCTGACTGGGACCTCAGATTCATGGCCGAGAAAACTGAATTGGAACTGTAGTTTCAGTTCCTTAGGGATTTAAAAAAAAAAAAAAAACTTTAATCAAATAGCTGTCGGACGTCAATTCTACTTTTCGCTATTCAGTGTGTGAAATTATGTTCTTCCCCACTTCGTAAACTAAATAAAATAACAGTAATTTTTTGTAAGATGCTTTGGAAAGTAAACATGTTCCTTTAAACGAGAGCGGCATATAAGCCAAAAAATGTAATTTTTTGAGATGATTTTCGACAAAAACAGATTTGGAGAATTTTTGATTACCGTAACATTCTGTTCGCTTTCCCGTCTAACTTGTCTTCATATATGCTTTCGAGCTACAATTTCTATAATGTGGAATTCTTTAGTTTATAACATAATAATAATAATGAATAAATGTCCAGTAAGAGCGGTAGTTTTATCATTTCTACTCTTGAGCATAATGTTCTTGTAATTTACACTGTGATTAATTTCGGATTTAAAAACTTCAGAGTTAATATGAAAATACGATTGGCATGAAGGATAAAACATTTTTAATGAAGGATGCTGAAGGGTGCAAAATATATCCGTACAGTTTTAAAAATTAAAAACAAAATTTGCGAATTTAACGTGCATAGAAAATAAATGTTACTTAATCTCGCATAAAGTTGTACAGAAATATTACATACCCTTTTTCGAGTTACTAACGATTCCTAAAATCCTTCCTTTATCTTCAGAAACATCTGAGGACAACAGATTTACGTGATTTAAAGGCGCATTTCTCATTAAATGTTTTATTGTAAATTTTACCAGCAAAAGCTTCTTTATAAGCAGATAATTTTAGGAAATGTTTTGGACTATTATTTACAGTGAATTAATCACTTTTTGCAATACGCGTTTAAACTAAAAATCGGTTTTTGAATGCTATCAATTCTCAAATAAACATTTTTACTTGCGTAAATTAATTGATATATGCATGAGTTACAAAATAACGTTCATTTTAATATTAATGTTAATGTATCATGTTTATATGTTTAACACTTTTGTAAACATGAAAATACTTATTTGACAATTTATATGCACATAAATATCAATATTGCGTGTAGACACGGGTTCAGAAAATCGATTAATATACTACAAAAATTACCCCGAAAAGTTTACATAAGTTTTTCGACGGGCAGCAAAAGAAACGCTATTTTCAAGAATGTTTCTTTATATTTATTCAACAAAATGTCTAAAATTGAAAGTGTCCAGGGAGGTTGGGTCATACATATTAGTTTAAAATATATTAATTTTTTTAACTTGTAAAAATATGCATTCCGCGTAAAATAATATGTAAATGTATCGTTCTGAATTCTACATTGCAATACCTATCATGTACTAGATTAATTTGCTGAAAGTCATTTTGCATATTCATAATAAGCTAAACAGTCATTTCGACCAAAAATTTTTAACAAAGTCCTTAAAATCAAAACTAAAATTTCGTATATTGTTGTGCAAAACAGAAAATTTGATTACTCCAGTTTCGACTTCTGATAGAGTTGCATATGGAACATAACAACATGTATTTAACAACATACATGGTCAGACTTTATATTTAACCCTTTTCACTCCGCGGTATTTTCAGTATGGGCTACCAGCAACTCCGCGTCATTACATAAATATTTTATTCGATAGGCACCACTTATTTAAACGAAGTTTTATGTAAAAGATAAAAAAGTACACAATTAAAAAAAATGGTCTGATTAAATAAGGCAAATTTTATTTTATTTTATTAGTGGTGCCAAAAAACAAAAACTTCAAGGCAAGATGATGTCGCCGCAGCGGTGACGACGGAGTTTTTCACTTACCTTATCGTGTCGTCGCAGCAACGACAACGGAGTTTTTCATTTACCTGACAATGTCGTCGCAGCGGTGACAACGAAGTGCGAAGGGTTAAAAACACTTTTTATTAAATCCAGATTAGGAAGGACTGCGATTGAATTGCTTTAATTGTAGTATATACTACGCTGCACATAACGATAATTTGTCCTTAGATCAGTATTCAAGAATACGATCGAAAGCAAGACTAATAATTCAAATTTCACTTATGTATTGAAGATTGGCGGCTCACACAACATTCACTAATATCTTCGATTGTTCAAGCACGACTATCAGTATAAACAAAGGTTATCTCACTGTCATGTTTGTATTTCAATTTAATATGTATAGATGGCAGCACCATACCTCCACCCACAATTCATTAGAAATAAATATCAGATAATTATTCTTCTCGAGTTTTATGTCATGTGACTGGTGTTTGTAAGTGATGTTTTTGTTTGTGAAATGTATAGTAAATGTATGTCTACGAGTTGTCTAATCAATTAATGATTGTGTTAATTATTATTGATTACTTACGAAAGGTATAATAAATGGCGACGATGGATAGAAATGAAATATTGTTACCAGAAAAGTTAACCGAAAATGATAATATGGAATTAGATAATGGATCTGAAATTTCTGCTGTTACATTAAAAAGATTTCGTAGAATTTTTCCTGATTATAATTTTTTTCCTCCAGATGTTCAGTTAAAAACTGCAACTGGGGAAATTTTCAAACTTCTAGGTTATGTTGAAATAAATGTTACTTATGAAAATAAAACTAGAAGGGTAAAGTTGTATTTGATAAAAGAAGATAATTTTCCTTTATTATTTGGCAGTGATTGGATATCTGAATTTGATATTTTCCCACATACTTTAAAACCAGTATATGTGAATTAAGTTGTAAATTATTCTGCTAAATACAAGGTTTGTTACAGGAATTTTCTGATTTATTTACTGATAAGGATGGGGAAATTACAGGTTTACAAGCAGAACTTTATCTTGAAAAAGATGCTACACCCATATTTTGCAAAGCTAGGACTGTCACTTATGCACTACGTGCAGCAGTCAATGAAGAATTACAAAAATTATAATACTCAGGTATTATTAAACCGGTCACAAACAGTAAGTGGGGAACTCCTATAGTTCCAGTGGTTAAGCCTAATGGGAAAGATCATTTATGTAGTGATTTTAAAGTAACATTAAATAAATTTCTGAAAGTTGAAAAGCATCCTTTACCTAAGATAGACGATATGTTATCTACAATATGTGGTGATGTACATTTTACAAAAATCGATTTAAATCAAGCTTATCTTCAGTTACATGCAGATGGAAAATCCCTAGAATTATTGACCATTAATATATCAAAAGAATTATTCCAATTCCTTAAGTTGCCTATGGGTCTTGCTTGCTTTTTTTCTATATGGCAAAGAAAATTTGAGGACATTTTGAGAGGGTTACAATTTGTATAAATGATATTGGGGTTACAGGTGAAACACATGAAATTCATTTACAGAGATTAAAGAAAGTATTGGAAAGATTAAAGGTTTATAACTTTAGGAAAAATAAAGGAAAAATCCTTCTTTATGGCAGATAAATTTAATTATTTTGGTTGTAAAGTTGATAAACATGATATTCTTAAAACACAAGATAAAACCGGGGCAATTTTAAATGCTTCCAGACCAGCCAATGTATCTCAGTTTAAAGTTTTCCTAGCTTAGTTATATATTATGCTAAATTTATACTAAATTTATCTACTATTGCAAATCCTTTAAATAATTTACACGTTAAGTTTAATTGGTCTTATAAATGCGAACAAGCATTTAAAAGTATAAAAAATAGAATTTACTTCTGACAGGGTTCTTACTCACTTTAATCTTAAATTACCTTTAGTTTTAGCTACAGATGTTTCTCCTTATGGTATCTCTATTTTCTCCTTCTAAAAGTATTCCTGTTTTATCGGATGCTAGAATTCAACGATATGTAATTTATTTACACAGACACACGTTTCACTATGATATCCGTTATAAGAAAACTACCGAACACGGAAATGTTGATGTTCTTTCACGACTTCCTTTATGTAGTGAATATTTACCTCATCAATTTAATTCAAATGATGCAATTGATGAATCTGAAATTCTTCAAATTAATCAACTCTCTATTCTACCGTTAAATTCTAAATCTGTTGATTCAGCTGCAGAATCTGATCCACTTTTACGTCAAATTTTTCATCATCTCATTTCTGTTTCTGAAATTCCCCAAAATTTACTTTTTGGTAGTACACAAGATGAATTTACTCTACAACATAGTTGTGTTTTAAAAGGATGTAGAGTAGTTATTCCTGAAATTCATAGAAACCAAATCTTAAAAGATTTACGATTTGGTCCTTATGGTATTTAATATGAAGTCTTTAGCCAGTAGTTTTGTATGGTGGTCAGGTATAGACCAATATATTGAAGATCTTGCACGAAACTGCACTAATTGTGTAAAATGGAAAATAATCCTCTTAAAGTTGATACACACCAATGGGAATGGCCTAGAGCTACATGGCAAAGAATTCATATTAATTATTTTGGTTCGGTTATTGGAAAAATGCTTCTTTTAGTGGTTGATGCCCATAGCAAATGGCCAGAAGTTTTTATTGTTCCTAGTTGAACTTCAGAAAATACAATTACTTGTCTCTCTTCACTTTTTGCACGATACGGTTTTCAATTTCTTTAGTATCACGTAATGCTAAATAGTTTACATCTGAAGAATTTGAGACATTTTTGGAAAATCATGGTGTCAAACATAAATTCAGATATCCATACCATTCAGCTACAAATGGACAGGCGGAGTGATAAGTGCAATTCTCAAACGTGGATTAAAAGCCTTAGCTTCCGAAACTGGTACTTTGCAAATGAAATTAAATAGCTTCCTTTTGCAATATAGGAGGATACATCATGTGTAAGAACATGTGTAAAATGGATTTGATAGTGTCAAATATTACAAATTTCGTTCATGATAAACAAGATGCAAAAAAATCCAAAGTTAAAATAAAAGAATGTGAAATTAACGAGAAAGTAGCTGTAAGAAATTATACTCCAGAAGACAAGAGGAAAATTGTTTGAATAATAGCAAGAGAAGCAAAATTACATTATAGAGTTCAAGTTCGTTCAAATATTTGGAAAAGGCATGTTGATCAAATAACAAATGTAGGTTCAGAGATTTCTTTAGTTAATGATACAAATTCTGAAGAAAGTGATACAGGAAATTTCAGAAGTGAAAATTGAATTGGGAAACAAGGTGATTTTCCATCAATACAGTCTAGTATCACCGATCCCCAACCAGTTGATTCTCATGAGCCATGTGCTCCATGTCCTTCACCAACGAACTTTCACTATCCCGATTCTGCAAGTCCCAAATCAACTGACTCTGAGCCAATACTTCCATAGCCTTCTATTCCCACTAGTTCAGTAGTTGATTCTGCTGAAATTTCCACCAATACAGACTAGTATCACCGATCCCCAACCAGTTGATTCTGATGAGCCATGTACTCCATGTCCTTCACCAACGAACTTTCACTATCCCGATTCTGCAAGTCCCAAATCAACTAACTCGGAGCCAATACTTCCATAACCTTCTATTCTCACTAGTTCAATAGTTGATGCTGCTGAACTTGTAAAATCTAATTCTTCTTCTTCTCCACAGGTGCTGAGAAGATCCGGTAGGTACAGAAGACCTCATTCCAACATATTAAGTGGGGGAGAGCTGTCATATTTGTATTTCAATTTAATATGTATAGATGGAAGCACCGTAGCTCCTCCCACAATTCAATAAAAATAAATGTCAGAGAATTGTTCTACTCTAGTTTTGTATCATATGACTGACGTTTGTAAGTGATGTTTTTGTTTGTGAAAAGTATAGCAAATGTTTATATGTCTACGAGCTGCCTAATCAATTAACAGTTGTGTCAATTATAATTAATTACTTACTAAATATATAATACTCACAGTTTCATGGACTATAAAAATGCTTATAAACGAGTGAACCGTCTTTGCGTATAAATTTTTATTACATTATAATAAAATTTCCCTTTGTTCAAAACCGATTACTCATACACACCGAGATTCTAATACACTTCTAGATTTCTCAGTCTACGTGGCGAACTCCAACTCTAACACCCATCGTTTGGTTTTATAAGCATTTAGAAGGTAGAACGCAACCACAGATCCGCAGATACGAACTTTTGATGAAGCTATTATACTCATCAGATTGACCAGTGCATTTTAATTAGCATAAAACCACTAACCGAAGATTCAGAGATCCAGAAAGGCACTTCAGAAGATTAAAGAAAAAAAAAGGATAGATGTCGTTTTTTCGCACAGATGTTAATTTCGACAGAATGCTCTCATTCAAAAACTAGACGACCTTTATAAGCCTTTATTGCTACTTCATTTCCATTTTCGTTAACATTTCGTGAAAAGGAAATTCACCACTTCTACCATTTGGGCTGAAAGTGTGAGACTGTCTCCCGCATGATGAACCAATTTTAATTTGAAACAATTTTAATTCAATTTTTTATGCAATGTTTGGCCTCATGATAGATTTAATGTATGCAAAAATATCTTAATTTTTTAATAGAATGTGTATGACAATAGTTCACCGTGGCAAAATTAAATTTTTATATAAATTTCAATTTTTAATTATGTTAAATCATAATTTATATTCTACGATTTTTTTAAACAATAACAACTAAAATATTGATTATATTTTGTAGGCATTCAGTTGTATAATTAGATATACCTTTTCACTTATAATTTTACTGTATAATGTATTACATTGCATTAAAGATTTGTCTGAAGGACAATACTTACTGAATAGTAATGTATTCTTTAATTGTTTGTGATTCTAAAGTGCACTACTGAATGAGTTTTAAACCATAATGATCAATTACATTGTAACACACTAATAATGCTCAATTTCCTCTTGTATAGTATAATATATATAATAGATGCATTTGCACAAATTTTTTTTGAATCATCATTATATGACAGGACTATTAATTTTCTTTGTTTTCTTTAAATAAATATTTACTATTATGAATTATTAACTTTTATATTTTTAATGTTTTCCTTACATTCCGTTTAAGTTTATTTCCTCATATATTTCTTTTGTATAGTATATAAATATATAATTTGATTAAATATCCTGTAGAAAAAAGTGTTTCTGTAAATCAATAAATCAACAATATTTTATTATAAAATGTTATTTAATGAGCATTTCAATGGATTTCTATTTCACGTTATGCTAAAAGCAAGAAAAAAAATATTTAATGAAAAAGATGATTTTTATGAATTTAATTATTTAGATATTTATTTGAATGTATAAATTAACTATTGTTGTTTTTAAATAATTCATATTTACGAAAAAAATATTTTTATTTATTAAATGAAAGACTATTCATCCTAACGTTTGTTCGAAATTTATTGAAAGTTAATATAACAAATTAAATGATTATGTATGTCTCTTTTAATCCTTTTTTACACAAAATATTAATGAAAAAACAATGTGCACAATAAATATATATTTTAAGTTATGATTTCTTTTATTAATCTTAGTGTATACTTTTAAATCTTAAGACATATTCATAGAATGTTAAACTTATTTGATTAATTTTTCTAAACACCGTGAAATCTCCATTCCAAAGTTATATTTTGAAAATTCTCCCAACCGACAAATGTATGTGGGATTTATTTGAATATATATCGCTTAATCAAAAGTGATATTCTTCAAACAGTGAATATGTATAATAAAATGTTTAATAGATCACCAAACATACAACTTAACATTCAAATAACATTGTATAACTGTTCCAAACTTTATCTTTTGTTCCCACATTCGGTCATCCTGACGCTTCTGGCGACCTTGTCATTTACTTCTTATACAAATTTAGACACATATTCAAACAAATAAACAGATGACTATAAAACAAAAACATCTCACGTTATGAAGATGCGTTACTCCACGGCTTCATATATCATGCAGCAGTTGATGTCTTGTTAGGACCATCTCCAATTTTTTCTATATCATAACGATCACGTGACTTTACTTTAGTGACTTTATATGGACCGTGGAATTTTTCCTTTAATTTCCGGCCTGTGCCGTACTGCGTTCTTTGGATTGCCACGAGGTCATTTAATTTATATCTGATAGGCTCTTTCCTCGTCTTGTTAAATTGTTTTCTATTTTCTTCTTATGTTTTCAAAATATTTTTTCCGTAATTTATTCCTCATATTGATCTCTATCTTTAGAATCAGCATACCTATTTTCCCTGTAATTTCAGTCTGGATATTGGACTCGATCTTTAGAAGCTGTATACCTATTTTCTCTGTAATTTCTTTTTGTATACTGATCTTTATCTTTAGAATCTGTATACATATTGCCTCTTGAATTATAAGAATTAGAATAAGCATATCTTCCAGTATAAGCTCCTTTAAATCCATGATGAAAATTATTTCTACTGCCATTATACCTTTGTTTTCCATAGTACACATTATCATGTCAATAACTATCAGTCAATAACCCGCCATAAACAATTACGGGTGAAAGATTTCCGTTTTGATTAAAAAAAAAAAAAATTCGAATAAAACTACATAAAAGTCGCCATGATCGCAAAGAATTCTTGGTACGTTAGCCGGGTGAAAATCTTGCCAATAGCTTTTTTTAACTTGCCAGTTAGCATTTTTTTACGAGTGGTAAATTAAAACATTGCTTTGAAGTTGAAATTAAATGTCATGGTTTGTTGCATTATTTAGTATTTGGCACAAATGTCATATACGGTCGGTTTTGGCGGGATTTTTTTTTTTTTTTTTTTTTTTTTTTTTTTTACGACAATTTGGAGAAAACCTCGTTTACGAATATCAGTTACTTATGTATTTTTTATTTAGAATTCTTGGTACGTTAGCCGGGTGAAAATCTTGCCAATAGCTTTTTTTAACTTGCCAGTTAGCATTTTTTTACGAGTGGTAAATTAAAACATTGCTTTGAAGTTGAAATTAAATGTCATGGTTTGTTGCTTGAACAATCATTTACAATTATTTATTATTTGGCACAAATGTCATATACGGTCGGTTTTGGCGGGATTTTTTTTTTTTTTTTTTTTTTTTTTTTTTTTTTTTTTTTTTTTTTACGACAATTTGGAGAAAACCTCGTTTACGAATATCAGTTACTTATGTATTTTTTATTAAGAATTCTTGGTACGTTAGCCGGGTGAAAATCTTGCCAATAGCTTTTTTTAACTTGCCAGTTAGCATTTTTTTACGAGTGGTAAATTAAAACATTGCTTTGAAGTTGAAATTAAATGTCATGGTTTGTTGCATTATTTAGTATTTGGCACAAATGTCATATACCGCCGGTTTTGGCGGGATTTTTTTTTTTTTTTTTTTTTTTTTTTTTTTACGACAATTTGGAGAAAACCTCGTTTACGAATATCAGTTACTTATGTATTTTTAAATTATTTTCTCTCATTTTAAAAATGAAATAACAATAAATAAAAAAAAATAATTAATAACTGTAGAACAAAACAATTTATATATTTTTTAAAAAGAAAATAAAAGTAAATAACAATAGCCGGGTTTCCATGTCAAGCAAAATAACGCCATTTTGCTGCCAATTAGGTTCCCCGGTGCTTTTATAACATCTGTGCCTAATATTGTCCTTTTCGTTTCGTTAAAGAAAAAAAAACAGAAGACAGAAATGAAAGACATTAACTTTAAATGTTTTAGTTTTAAATGAAAGTTTTGTATTTTAAATAAAATGAATGAAATGATTATATTTTAAACAAAATTAATAATAATAAAAAAAAAAAAAAAAAAAAAAAAAGGCCACGGAAAAATGTTTGGCGATTTATCACCTGCGTCTCCCTAACATAAAATGCCGAGTTCTTGATTTCTCTTTCAGAATCTTCCAACTTCGAGCAAGATTGTTCAAGTAAATTGAGTTATGAATAAAAGTAACATGATACATTTCTTAGAATATATTTAAGGGAACCCAAACTGGTCGCAAAATTAGTTTAAAATAATAACCTTTCTAAAATGAAAAAAAAAACATATGTTATGATTAATATTTGAGTTACCATCATTACAGAAAGTGTTTAAAATTAGAAAAAAAATTAATATCTCGAAAACGAATTCAAATTTTGAAATTCTAATATCAGTTTTGAAATCTGCAGATCAAAACGGATTAGTGTTGTAATTTCACGGCATAATATTCCATATTTTAGGAGAATTCGCAATAAAACATAATCAGTCGTTTCATAAATTCGGTTCATTAGGATTTTATATATATAGGGTAAATATTTCTTTTATTTATTAGCAGTTTATAAATACAATGTCTGTTTTGTTTTGCATATTTTAAAGATATTTTACGAGTTTATCCAGTAATCCTTATCAAACATCTAAGACCAAAGGCTTTTTAACCAAACATTGGCTTTTAAACATTGACTTTTTTCCAGTAAAAAAAAAAAAAAGGATTTTTGAAATTTTTTTATTAATTAATGTAAAAACGTATGCAAAGTGGTGTGAAACTCAACATGCTTTCAACGTGTTCAGACTTTCTCCAGAGACTGAATTCAGACTGAAATCTAATTTGAGAGTAAATAATAACAGGAAAAAAAGATCGAAGGAAGAAAATTGTATATATTTTAAGATTTTGTCTTTTTCTGTACGCAGTGATGAAAAACTGAGTTATTTCAATACATTTTGTGCTTTTTCTCATTCCAAAAGGAGTTTTATCAAGCTTTTTCTTTTGTATTTACTCGTGTTTTTACTCTTAATGTCAAATAATTTATAATTATAAGTTTCAAATGAATAATTTAATAATTTCTTTTAAAACTGTAAAAAAAAAATATTTAAAACTTCTTCTTCCTTATACATACATGTAATACATGCTCATATGCAAATTTTTGTAAAATTGAAATAAGCAAACGTTAATTGAAAATTGACTTTTTAAATTTTGGAAGTGTTAAATAAATTATACTTTACTTGCATCGTTTTGCATCCTACCATTTTCAATTATTGGTATAATTAGATTTGAGCGTGGATAAATGCCAATATTCATACATGAATAAAACTCGAATGAAACATTTTTTTGAATATCTGGAAATATTTACGTGACTTAACTACCTTTTAACTGAGTTAATTAAGTACGGAATATTTCACTAATCCTTATGAGCAGAAAAAAAGAAAGTAGCTTCATTCATGGTTTTGCAACTGTTAGAGAGTAATTACAGGCGAATTTGTATCCATAACTTTCCTACTGTTTACAGTTTTATCTTTTAAAAGTTCATTTAATATTTGTCGCGTTGTCGATTAGTTAATTTATTGCTTATATTTCGTAATAACTAAGAGTTTTAAACCTGTTAGAATGTACACTAATTGACCGAAGTGCAATTTATTTACTTATGCTTCCGTTTTGTTATAGTTTAGGAAAATATACTTAAGAGTAGGCGAACTAATTAGTGGAAGTTATAAAAATTTTTCATGCCATTTCTATTAGAAGTGCATGCATATTTTGATGTATTTTTAAAATTTATTTAATGCTTGTAGTGTTATCAAATAGCTAATTTAGTATTCATATTTCGAAATAACTAATAGTTTTAACTCTTATAATGACGTACCACTTAAAAGACGTGATATCACGGATAAGGGACGAAAAGAAAATAGTGGAAATATATATATTTTCTGATTCTAAATTCTTTTTGCATATGATGATTAAAAATTAATTTATTTCTATATAGGCCAATCCATTTCAAGTTGCCCAGAAAATCATTTATTGGTTGCTTGACCATTTTTTTAAAATCTGAAAATTTTTGAACAACAACCGTAACATGATGGAAGTTCAAAGTGACTATTATTTTAATTTCATTAATTTTTGGTTGTGCATGGCGGCCATCTTTGTTTCATCGTCTGTAGCAATTTTCTCACCTGAAGGGTTTACAGAATTGTAAATAACTGATCGTCTATTTCTCCAATGCAAGTGCGGATGAAAGCAATTTGTATAGGCTAACATTGGGCTAAAAATTTGCTAATGGAGTAGTTTCCGAAAATAAATCTTTATTGTGAAATTTCAGCATAAAATTTCAGTTTTTTTTCCAAAATTTGTCAGTTTACAAGAGGAAATTTTTCTAGCAAGAAAAAATGTCAACATGACATAATTATTTTTACAATAGGCTGGAAGTACTTCAAGTATGCCAAGATCCAGATCTAGGACTTGTTTTCTCTTCGCTAAAAAAAATTCTCAAATTTTTCAAAAATGTCAAAAATTTAACTTTTGAGGCTTTGAAATCTCTGGTAGAGCACGAGATAAAAATCTGAAGTTCTGGTTTTTGACTGTATTCTATGGTGGTGTTATGCACAAAAAAATCATGATGAAGATTTGACTACAGCTGATATATGGCAAGGCCAACATATCAAAACAATACTGCCAAACTATTGTTTTGTTGTAGTCACATGTCTCAGAATGTCATTTAATTTTTTTTTTGATTATCTTTAAATAATAGTAACAGAAAATGAAGGTTTTTGCAAAGCTTAGCAATTAATTTTAAAAATAATTGTGCCTAAGACCTACATTTTGTATGGTTTTAGTAATTTTTGTTGTAAGTAATTTTAGTAACTAAAAGAATCCTCAGCACATTTACATAAGAAAAAGTATTTTTATACAAAACCTGAGACAAAAACAGAATAGGGAAAGAGAAAGGTGTTAATGTTGAAATACTTGTTGAGACATGATCAAAAATGGCAAAACACATTCCTGCTTGTTGGTTTAAAAACCACAATTTTGATCTTTCTCAAAATTTTATTTGTAGGAAACAAGGTTTATCATCTCTTGATAACTTGATTGAAGTTCTTGGCCCTGTTGGCTCATAGAAATTAACTTTGAAATCACTATGTTCAAGTCTCACTTCATTAATAATTCCTTGCTTACTTCTTATCATACAACAATGTCATTTTGCTGTAGTATAAATTTTTAAAGGGCTTTGGATATCTTTACTTTCTGAAAATTACTTGCGGTTGATGCATGGTAACATCGTTTAAATGTTTCATTTACAGGAACATACTTATGGTAGGAAAAAGTGTCAGGGACTGGCAAGCAGCATTAAAATTGTTGTTTTTAAACAACAATCAGGAATGTGTTTTGACACGTCCCTATTCTGTTTTTGTCTCAGATCTTATATACATACATTTCTTTATGTAAAAGTGCTGAGATTTCTTTTAGTTACTAAAATTACCTACAACAAAAATTACTGAAACTATACAAAATGTAGGCCTTAGACATAATTATTTTTTAAATTAATTGCTAAGTTTGGCAAAAAGCTTTATTTTCTGTTACTATTATTTAAAGATAATAAAAAAAAATAAATTTAAATGACACTCTGCGATAAATACTTACCTGTATACAACAAAACAATACTTTGTCTGTATTGTTTTGACATGTTGCCTTTCCATATCTCAGCTTGTAGTCAAATCTCCTTTCTGAAATTTTTTGTGCATAACACTACCATGCAATACTGTCAGAAACCAGAAACTGAGATGTTTATCACGTGCCCCACCAGAGATATCAAAGCCTCAAAAGTGCTATTTTTGACTCTTTTGAAAAATTTGGGATTTTGTTTTATCAAAGAGAAAGCAGTTCTGGAACTTGGCGTGTGAGTACAAGTACTTTCGGCCTATGTAAAAAAAAAAAAAAAAAATTGTCATGTTGGCAGTTTTTCTTGCTAGAAAAATTTCCTCTTGTAAACGGACAAATTTTGGAAAAAAACTGAAACTTTACGCTTAAATTTCACGAATAAGGATTTAGTTTCGGAAAAAAGTCTTATTGCCAAATTTTTAGCCCAATGTATTCTATACAAATTGCGGATGCACTTGAATTGGAGAAACAAACGATGAGATATTTACAATTCTGTAAAACCTTCATGAGAGAAAATTGCTACAGACGAAGAAACAAAGTTGCACAAACAAAATTTAATAAAACTAAAATAATAGTCATAGCAAATAAAGCCTTTGTGCAACAATATTAAAAAGCAGAAAAAACAACGTTTAAAATGCACAAATAATATATGAAAAGCAGCAAACAGCTGTTTCGAATCTACTAGCGAGATTCTTCTTCAGTGCAAAAGGAACAGCGTGCTAGAAAAAACTAGGGAACAGCGTGCTTTGGCTCAACCTTGCTTTTTCTAGCACGCTGTTCCTTTTGCACTGAAGAAGAATATCGCTAGTAGATTCGAAACAGCTGTTTGCTGCTTTTTATATATTATTTGTGCATTTTAAACGTTGGTTTTTCTGCTTTTTAATAAAATAATAGTCGTTTTGAACTTCCATCACGTTAGCGTTGTTGTACAAAAAATTTCAGATTTTTTAAAAATGATAAAGCAACCATTGCTGGACCACTTGAAATGGATTGACCCATATATGTATTGTGCATTTCCCATTCCAAATGTTTTTGTATGAAGTTACTTCTATTTGTATTATGATACATGATTTACTATAAATGTATAAATGTTACATCACCATAAGTTTCAAATGAATATTTTAAGAATGATTCTTCATGTCCGCTTACAAATTTTGGTATAGATAATATCAGCAAAATTTAATTGAAAACTAATGTTTTATCTTTTGTCAGTGTTACATAAATGACATGTTACATACATTGTTTTGTATCCTACCAATTTCGGTTAATGATATAATTGGACATTACCATGATAAATGCCATATATTCCATATATTAAGAAAAACTCCAGTTTCAAAGTACGTGTGAAACATTTTTTGGACATCAGGAAATATTTCCAATATTTAACTAACTTTTAAATGAGCTAATTAAAAACGAAAAACTTCACTAATCGTTATAAACAGCAAAAAACGTTGCAACATTCGTAGTAATTACTAGCGAATTTTTATTCATGACTTCTCTGCGTTTTACAGTTTTATCTTTTGAAAGTTTGTTTAATGTTACTCCTGCTATCGATTAGCTAATTTATTACTTATATTTCGAAATAACTAAGAGTTTCAAATGTGTTATAATGCGCACAAATTGCTCGAATTGCAATTTTTCAGTTATGATTGCATTTTATAATAGTTTAGGGAGATGTATTTAATCGTATCCGAACTAATTTGTAGAACTTATATAAATTTAGCATATTTCTGTTGGAAAGACATAATACTTTTTCGAGCATTTTATAAATAATAAAAGGACAAAATATATTTATTTATACTATTAAGTTATAAAGTGAAATTACAATATTTTACTTGAAAAATTATGATATTTAAATTTAAGCATTGAGAAATGTGAACGGAGACTAAAGGTAAAATTGTTTATCACAAAATATAACTTTATTAAATTAAATACTATCAGGAAGATAGAATTAGCAAGATATTTGTTTTTAATTAAAAAACGAAAAAACGTATTATATTATATATATTATATTGAATTGTATATATTTATATATATTATTACTTTTGTTTATATCTGACGCGTTTTTCAGGCAATGAAGAAATACCAAGTTCTTTTCATACACTTTGCAGTTGTCTATACATTTATGAAGTTTTTGATCTTTACTTTTTCCTAATTTTCAATATTAAAGGGCATACTTTAGTATGCCCTTAGTAGTCTGTTAGTGTTAATTTTGAAATTAATTTAAGCAAAAAACTTGTCCTTCCTTAAGAATATCTTTGGACATACGTGTTATATTTCATTTAAATCACATTATGCTAGTACAAGATACACAAAGTTAATA
This sequence comes from Maratus speciosus, assembly GCA_963932465.1. Classification (NCBI taxonomy): domain Eukaryota; kingdom Metazoa; phylum Arthropoda; class Arachnida; order Araneae; family Salticidae; genus Maratus; species Maratus speciosus. The sequence goes on along the minus strand of OZ010789.1, from coordinate 95,177,866 downwards.
CTTATTACAAAATAAATAAAAAATAAAAGTGGCAAGTTAAACTGATAGCATTGAGCTCACAGTCTATTTACACTAATTGTGTAATATACTTTTAATAATGCCTTTCGAAAAATAAATTAAGGGGATTCTCCCTCCTGTTTCACATCTTTATACTTAACCAAAGAGCCTCAAAATCTCGTCATGTAAGCGCCTTATCAGAATAAACCGGTATGCCAAATTTGCAGCAAATCGGATAGAAAAACTCATTTATCTAAATTAAAGCGGTATTAGCTCCCTATTTCCCCCTTTATACTTAAACAGTGAACCACCAAATCTAATCAGGGATTCGCTTTATCATAATAAACCTGTATACCAAGTTTGAAGCAAATCGGATGAGAAAACCGATTTATCCAAATTAAGGGGATATTACACCCCCGATACCCCCTTTATACTTAAAATATGAACCCTCAGAACTAATTAGGGAAGTGCTTTATGAGATTGAACCGAGAAAAAAAATTGAAGTAAATTGGATATTTCTATCAAGAATTATCGCATTACGTATTCGTACGCACACACAGAACCTGCAGGCACATAAGCTCTCATGACTTGATAGCCTGTAAGCAAAAAAGTATTTAAAAGATACGAAAATCTGAAATCTCCTGATATTCCTTACTGCTACAAATCAGTGACTTCAAATGAATTACTTTAAAAGTCATAATTAACGGAGCATTATTATTTTAAAAAAAATGATTCGGGAAGAAATTTTATTTCCTTGAATAAAGAACTTTTTTGAAACGTAACTTAGAAACAATACTATAAAAGCTGAAATATATTATAAAACTTTCGTCATGCGGAAAAAATCCTAAGATTATCATATTCATCGTCCTTTTTGCATTTCCGATAAGAATTTATTGTTCAAAAATGTCTTTTACATTTAACTTTTAAAAAGAACTTTGTTTTGATTGAATTACAGGTAAATGATCATATATTTAATAGATCATATAATTAAATACTCATATATCCTGAATTATATTCTTAATTCATGCTACTTTTAGGAGTTGCATTCTGTAGGGCAAATTTTAATGTACCTACACGGAAAGAACGATTTTGTTAAAACGACAAAAAACTGGTTGTGCCAACCAAATTTTGCCCCATCCAAATATTTTTTGTTGCATTGACAAAATCCTTTTGTTAGTTCAATAAATTTTTATTGAACGAACAAAATAATTTGATTAGTCCAACGAACATTCATTCAGGTCAAATAAACATTTGGCTGAGGCTATATTAACTAAATATTTTTTTCCGTGTACCACTATTTTGAAAATAATGTACATATTGTACCTTTCTATAGCATATTTTATATAAAATGATCATGGAAATTACTGATTAAATGTTGTGGCAGGATCAATAAAATTTTCCCTGTATAATGCGATCCCTGAGTTTATATATGAATCTGAATGAAATATTTCAAGCTGCAAACTATACAACAAAGCATCAAAGAAAAATAGACTTAAAAAGATTTAAAAAGGAAAACAGTAGTGGAGAGTAGCCGTATTTAGACCGCATTAACGTTACAAAAATGGCCAAAAATATCAATATTTTAAAAAGTAGTAGGGATTTTTAAAAACGAATTTTTTTAAATTAAAAAAATTTTAATTAAACGTGCAGTTACTTCTTTTCAAAAACTAATTTTCGTGGAACATTGAAAAGCAGTAAGTCCACCATTTGAACCATATTTAAAGAAATGTCGAAAGCTGCCTCCTTGCAAACAATTTCCTTATACGGAATAACGACAGCTTATCCTTTCTTATATGTTGAATTTACATACAGAGTGTCTCCTTTTAACATTTTCCAAAAGCACACTATCATCATATTAAAAGCTATTTGCCACAAAATTGTGTTTTTGTAAAAGTTAGAAAATTTAAATTTATATATCGCCCCCAGATATTATAAATTATGTTTAAGAAAACTTTCGACGTTCTTTATCAACTAAAAAATAAAATTTCCTGGTACATATTTGTTGTAGTGGCCAACAAGTATAAAGTAAGAGAGATATATCGCCAAATTAGGTTGTAAAACTTTCACAAATTATTTGCAGCTGTACAGAAACAACACGTGTTTATGATCTATCGACACTGCAGTTTTGGTGAAGATTCAGAACATTATTCATATGTTTTTACTTTCTTGTATCTTTAAAAGAAGAAAAGAATAATGAAAGCTTTTAAATTCCGACTTTCCATAGATTTATACATTTAGAAAGTGTTGAACATGATCGGTTTGTTTTAATAAAATTTAAACTGTGTGTCTCTCCGCATGTGACCCAGATATTGCTATCTCAAAAACTAAAACACTGTATTCACATTTTAGATCCCTTAGAGCTTGTTATAAATTGGTGATGATTAGGTTTTGGTGTAAATAGCGAAACAGAAGGAGATGCTGCGCTGTATTTTTCGCGATATCTATATCTCAAGAACTAATGCACGAAATTTTACCAAATTTAATATTATGTTAAAACTTCACATATATAGATCATTTTTAGTTGTGTATGTATACCGCACAACATATATCACTGGTCTACTCATATATTCACGATTTCCGCGATAGCTATATATCAAGAACAAATAGATTGTCATTTAAATTTTTTGCAGATGATTTGTCTTATCTAGATGAAAGTTTTGTGATGACTACAACATACTACTTTTTAACAGCATGTTGTATATTTTTATCGCTTGTATTTACTCTTCAAAATATAGAAACAATCTTTGATTTACATAATATGAGATGGATGCAACCTCATTTCTTTTTAAATCGAAAACTTTTATCCAATAAACCACTGTACCATATTAAAATGTATGTTATTGATGATAAAGCTTAGAACTGCAACATAAGGATATATTTTTTAATGCTTACGTGTTGGAAATTGTTGTAGTAGTTTGGAAATGTCAATTGCGTCTGGTTTAAAGCATATGACTTGTCAGGCAGAGGTAATAACAACCACAAAGTAGTTTAACAAACTGCTATATCTGGGTGAAAATGCAACAGACTATTGGTATAGTTGCATGAGAGCATTATTAAAAAATTAAAAAGGTTTTATTCGTGTGAAGTATGATAAGATGTTGTTATGAAACATTTAGTCTTTTTAACATAACACCTAGAAATTATATTATACTAGGGGGCTCTGCCCCCTGCAAGCTACGCTCGCCCACCTCCGTTCAGACACCGCAGAATCTAAAGTTACGCTAATTTAATCGGTTTTAAAAAATGAGAAGAGATTGAATTACATTGAAAAAATTTATGGCGATCTCCTTGTAAACGGTGTTTTATTCAATTCCCATTGATTGAGAAAATTTAAGGCCGAATCAGTTAATGTTTAGACATCCAATGTCTGTTTTCGTGTTTGATTAAAGAAGATCAATTAAACATTTGAAAAGTAGCAAAAATAAAATGAACTAAGCAAACAGCATCTTTGCCTCCCGATATTTTGTAACAGCCTTATAGAACGATTAACATAAAGCAATACAGACATTTTAAATGTGTTGTTTTAAATCAGACCTAAGTTTCACTAAAGTTTTCTTTCTCTTTTTAGCATTCACATGAAAATACTTCTGTTTTTAGAAAGGAAATATCATTATTCGCGGTGTCTTAGATTTGGGAACATTAATGATCATAATTTAAAATGATCATCTCGAAATATGAAATTAATATCCCGCATATAATTAAATTGATTGACAGTATTATTATTTGGCCATTTTAAATGTGACGTAATTACTACAATTTACTGCTTTAAATGCATATTAATGTATTTATTATTTTCAAGTTTCCTTTCTCTTTTAATATTCATGCGTGAATAGAACTTTCAGGACATAATTTGCAATATTTTCCTGCTTTTAACACGTACATATTTAATAATAATTTTAAAGATTTTTTTCGTCTTGAATAGTCACGTGTAAATTAATTTTTAATAGTACGGAAATATAATTCTTTGCGCTGTTTTTACAATTGAAAAAAATATGTATATTAATAGCCTTAGTCATGTGACTATCATCAATAGTTCCGTGCTGACCAATTCGCCTTTTATATTCCAGGTGCCACTTGTGTACTCTAATTTAGTCAGACACACGTGATAATTCGCCAAATAATGTTCTATCTCAGTCATTTCATATATATTATAATAGTCCAAGTCATGTAACTGCCATGAACAATTATGGGTTGATCCCTTTGCTTTTCGTATGAAAGATTTCCATTTTGATTGAAAAATCCAACTTTTTTTTTCGAATAAAACTACATAAAAGTTGTCATGATCGAAAATCATTCTTGGTTCTTTTCTGTTAGCCTGCAAATAACTTTTTTTTAACTCGCCAGTTAGCATTTTTAATTTATTTTTCGAGTGGTAAATTAAAACATTGCTTTGAAGTTGAAATTAAATGTCATAGTTTGATGCATTACTTAATATTTGGCATAGATCTCATACACGCACCGGGCTATGAAACACATATATTGCCATGAAACTTAATCTGTCGCTTAATCAGTCGTTTCATAAAATCGTTTCATAAAGTCGTTTCATTAGGATATTTTATATATATATGGTAGATAATGCAATGGTATTTATTTTTATATGTCTACTAGCTAACATGCCCGGGTCCGTCATAAAACTGCACAAATTGCGAAAAAGTTCTGAAAATTGTAATAAAAAATGGCGTAAAATTTAAAAATAGATTTGAATTTCGAATAAACTTCAGGAAAGAGAATAAAAAAGGGGAAAAAAATACTACATTGGGGTAGAAGATTGAAACTGGATCATTTCCAGTTATGTTTAAAAATCGTAGAAAATCGCAAAATATGTTCGGTAATATTACATATTTACGTCAAAAAATTAATATAAAGAATTCACAGCGGAGCACGAAAAAAAAAACCGCATTAAAAATCGCAAACATTTCAAAAATCACGAAAATCAAAATTTACTATAATTGGATAAATGTTTCAAATCTAATTCCTTTGTAGAATCTCAAGCCATGAAAGGCGGAAAAACTTTTTGAAATCGCAATAAAATGTGGTTAAATATCAAAAATCGCACAGGAAAAAATTCATTATATAATATTATAAGTTTGAAACCGAATTCCTTTTTGGTATCTCTAAAAAGCACAGGGAACACTAAAAAGAAGGAAAATAAAGGATAAAAAATTGCATTGAAAATTGCATTAAAAATTGCTACTCTTCAAAAATATCGGAACAGAACATTTGCCATAATAAGATAAATGTTCCATGAAACTAAATTGCTATTAAGCTAGAAGTTTTAAACAAGAATGTGCCCCCTGTATCATTATGTAATAGACTTTGTTTGCGGAAAATGACGGAAAATAAAAAAATAAATATTCTTTGCACCGCATATACTACAAAATGTATATTTAAATGAACTTCATATGGCCAAATTGACTGCAAAAAGCGTAATTGTAACTATGGAGACCGCCATAATAAAGAAGTACACAGTTTCATTTCCGAGAGAAAAAAATCTTACCTTGTTATGATAGTTCAAATTTTTAGTATTTTTTTTACCTTAAAAATGTTTTCTTCCAAATTCTGTTCGAAAATCAGTATCTAAGCTATAAAATGTATTTTATGTTAAGAGGATGAGTACTGCAATAGATTTGAAAAGCGTTTAGTTTACATTTACTTAATATACCGTCAATGGAAAAGCTAACATATGTTTTTAACTGAAGTTTAAAAAACTGTTTTTCAGAAATTCAATATTGCATGGAGTTTTTTAAGGTCTTTGACTATTTTTGTGTAATAAACAGCAAATATGAACTACGGTTGAATTATTTAAAATGTGTTACTTTGAAGTTTGTTTATTTTCTCTGTTTCGCTATCTCAAGTGTGTAATCGGGGCAGTAAGTAGAAAAAGAAAAATCATGAGATATATATGTTGCACAAACTTTCAGCATACAATCAGTTCAGAAGTTGAATAATAGAAGTTAATGAATTTATCCCCATTTAAATTTCCAAAATTATTAAAATCTACTAATTGCTTTAACGCTTTGAGGGGCGCACAATTGTGTTTCTGATATATCGAATTCACACCGAAATCTGCAAAAAGATTTATTGCAAATTAAGTAAAATAATTCTACGATTTTTTCCCACTAAAGTAAGAAAAGAAAAATTTAATAAATTTTCTTGGTGCAAAACTTCCTTGCCCCGCAAGAGGTTAACGGTAATTGTTTAAATGAAATACTTGTTTTACGTCGAAGGTAACGATGTTTATTATTTAAAATGCTTTGAAAAATAATGTGATGTGGTGTACTTTTAAAATGCGAGTTTAAAATCTTCCACAATATAAGTGAAATATACATGATAAAAGCTTCTTTTGAATAGAAGCATGTTTCTTATGCCTTTATTTAAATTTCTTAATAAGATTAATAATTTAGAATGAAATGTAAAAGTTTATGCCATAATACTTATATACATAATCACATAAAACTTAATATTATTTATATTCACATCGTAAAATATCTAATTAGCATTATTTTATTCCTATTTAATAAATCTGCAAAACACCCTGTGACTTTATCTTTAATATAATTATCTGATCTCACATTCGTCTTTCGAATTACTTACAACTACTTGAAATAACAATTAAAAAATCTAACGAAACTGTATTACTACTGTGTGATAAATATTATACCATTGCGTATAAAAATTAAAATTTCTCAATCACAAATTGAGAATGCTGGTGACCTTTTAATGCATGTAGCTAGTAAATATAAAACATTTTAATGCAAAAATAAATATTCAATATATAAATAATAATAATTAATAAGTAAGTAAGTAGAAGATACATATATCTGAGTGAAATACTCTTTAAAAAATGGTAATAAAAATACTTAAATGAAAATTAAGTGCATTAAATGTAGTTACAAAAACGAAATGTTGAAAAATGTGTATTTTAAGATAATTTTGAAAACGATGACATTTTCGTAAAAAATATCAGAATAAAAAAAATAAATATATGGTTATCCAAACATAACATGGAAACTAACATTGCGCTTAGAAACTATTTCCCTAAACATTACAGGACAGTGAAGTACTTTTAAGACATTGTTAAAAACAGCTGTTTCACATGAGTAAAAAAGGTTCCTAAACGCCTTTATGGCTTTTACACAGCATATTCTGACAAAACAAATTGTTATGTTCCTCAATAAAAAAATTAAAAAGTACTGCTTGTTTGCAAAATATTTCGTACCTAAGAAATATTTTGTTTTGTCTAAACTTTTAAAGTGGAGATATATGCATAATTATTTCATTGCTTTATGCTACTTAAAATATTTAAAATTTAAAGGGTTTTAGTATTAAAATAATTTAAAATGGAAATAGTTCTAACGAAAGCACATTTATTACATTTATTGATGACAATTGGAGAGTGCAATTTATACGATATTATTTTTTTTTCTTTACAAGATTAAATAAATTGAACATCGTGTATCGGCTCGTAACTGATTTAAAATTTTAAAAGAGATTTTCCTTTTGGAAATTATTTTTTAAATCATTTATACGATCGTTACATGTAGTTATTGTGAATCGATGTACTGTGGTCTAACTAGAACAGACTGGACCTGTGCTTATACAAATCATGTTTCACGAGCTCTAACTTTCATAATCTGTCTTTTCTTGAAGTTAACTCACAATGAACGAGCATAATCGTATTTTAATATAACTAGGGGATCGAACCCGAGCTCCACGGGATACGGAGTATAGGTGAAAACCATTCTTTTTTTTAAATTGTAATTATTTTTTTACATGAAATATTTTAGATTGCCCACTAACATCAAAAAGAATTTTTATCTGAAAAGTATTAATTATGCAATCAAACAAAGTTTTAAAATTTATTAAAAGCGATACTTTCACATGTCATCGCATGCCAGGAGTTATTAGCTCAAGATTATGCGACTTACGGCAGTCTTTCTGATCATTTCAGTGCTTTTAGCGCGTGGTTCAATCACATGTCTGTTAAATTTGTTTCTTATTTACATTGTTTTATTTATTTTTCTAAGGACAAAGTTTGAATTTTGTTACGGAACATTAGACGGAAACAAATGCTGAACTTTTTACATTGTTTTAAGGGCAAGCGGATTAATCTTTCGTAATCGAGCTACACGTGATAGATAAATTAAAAAATAATTCATGCTTGAAAAAAATATATATTATGCTATAGTACGTGGCACAGAAATCGCGATTATTTGTTAATTGTTTAATGACAACACCTGAATGAAACGCATCTCATTGGTTATTGTGTAATATTTTAAAAAAGGGAATAGCAATAAATAAAAAAAAAGTTTAATTAATAACTATAAAAAAAAAACAATTTATATAATAAAAAAAAATAGAATAAAAGTAAATAAACAATTTATTAATAAATAAACAACAACATCCGGGTTACCATATCAAGCAAAATAGCGACACTTTAGCGCCAGTTAAGTACCCCGGTGCGTATATGACATTGGCGTCAGAAAAAAATCGCGCAAACTTGGTGCGTATATGACAGCTGTGCCGTCTTTTATTCATCTCATTTAAATACAATAAATAAATAAATAAATAAAGGTATTTTTCCAGTATAGGTACTTGGCGAAATAGAGAAAAGGTCCATGGCGAGAAAAGAAATTTGGCAACGTATTTTCTGGCAACTTATTTCATCAAAATATATTTTTTTTTTCGAATAAGCATTTTTTATTTTTCGAGGGGTAAATTAAAACAATGTTTTAATGTTGAAATTAAATGTTTTATGCGTTTATGGTATTTATTCTTTTCTTTTTCTTTTTTTAACCCCTTAATGCTCGAATTAAATTACGGTTTAAAAATTCAAATTGCTTATTGGCACCACTTTTATGAAAAAGAAATATTCACCTTATTTAATGACAGGTAAAACGATACTAAAATATAGCCAATTTCACTATTTTATAAAACTGGTGGGAATCAAACAATCTGAGTAAAAGACACAGCCCGTGAATATGACGGGATCGTGAATTAATTGGTTAAAGAATTTTTTTTTAAGTGAAATTCATGAATTTGAAATGTTTCAGTTTTACATTAAAGTTATCGATTTTAAAATGAGTGAAAGAATTATATTTTAATTTAAAATAATGAAATATAGAAAAATGCGACGGGTACAATTTTTGGCGATTTATCACCTGTGCCCGACTAACATAAAAAATACCAAGTTCTTGATTTTTCTATCTGAATCTTCCGATTTGGCGAAGGATTGAGACAGTTAATTAAATTATGAATAAAAGTAACATGATACAATGCCTAGAATACATTTAAGGGAGACCAAACTGGTCGCCACGGGTGACTTGTTATTTTAAAAATCGTAATAACTCAGTCAATTAAGATACAATTTTCAAACAAATTGCATTTGAAAGTAGAATTTTTTTCTCTATTTGACGGTGTAAAATTTGAAAAATGTGCGATATTTGGAAACTTAAAATATCGCTGACATATCACGCATTATAAATTCTTTTTTTTTTTCAGTTTTTATGAGAAAATGGCAACAAAAGGTACAGTAATATATTATTTTATTTCCTCCGTGATTATTTTCCCTCTAGTTTCAGCCCTCCATGACTTTCAACAGAAATGGAGTACTTGAGATGCCACAATTACAAAAAAAGTATTAAAAACTACAAAAAATTAATATCTCAAAATTAAATTGAGATACAGCTTTCAAACAAATAGCATTAAAAAGTTCATTTTTTTCCTTATACGACGGTGTAAAAATTTAAAATGTGCGATGTTTAGAAGTTTAAAATTTTGCAGTAAAGAAAAGTTCAAAACCAAAATTTCATTTCAAATTTCAAAGTGTTGCCATTCGCAAAATGACGTATGCGTTACGCACAGATATGTTTGCCCTTTATATTATAGATATGAGGGTTTCGTGGTAATGCAACCGGCTTACTTAGATAAAAGAAACGATGACATTCCTTGAATTATGTCACTTACTATCTAGTGATAAATATTTCTAACTATTTTAAAGACATAAAACTGCTGTGAGTTTACAAGGTGTTACACAATATAAAAAATACCTCATGTACAAACACTGAATAGGGGGTACAGATCGCCAACACAATTCTTATTTAGAGAATAATGAATGACCAAATGCGTCAAAAGTAATTGACTGTTCTTTCAGCGTTCCAGATTAGTATTTAAATTTTAGGTAGCATTCATTACAAAAACCTACCTAATGCAGCCGTTCGGAGGAAAGCGATTTCAAAAAATTTTGGTATATTTTCATCGATCATGACCTCCAGACCCCGAAACTACCCTCCGTTCAAAATTGATACATTTATATATAGATTATATATATATACATGACTTATGTCACACTCTAACTCTCGTAATTATGAACCGATTTCTATGTAATTCGGTGTGTACATAGTACAAACCAATGCCTCGACCAAGTTCGTTGGCCAGCTTCATCCGCCGTTTTGTTTAAAAATGGAGTCCATTTAAAATTTAAAAAAAAATTTAAAATTTCAAATGTGGTACCAAAATATACAAAATGGAAAAATATTTTTTTCTTATGTATTTGACATTTATACAAAGATTCCGGAGCAGTTTTTGTTTCGTCTATATCTTAAAAAATGGCTGAGTTATAGCATTTTGAATTTCTAGCGTGGCTGACATTTTGAAACTTCCTGAATTTTGTCACGCGATAAAAGGCGTATTTATGAACCGATTTTAATGTAATTCGGTGTGTACATAGTACATACCAATGTCTCGACCTAGTTTGTTGGCCAGCTTCATCCGCCATTTTGTTTCAAAATGGCGGCCATTTAAATTTTTTTTTAAAAAAATTTAAAATTTGAAATGTAGTACCAAAAAATTGAAAATGGAAAAATATTTTTTTCTTATGTATTTGACCTTTATACAAAGATTTCGGAGCAGTTTTTGTTTCGTCTATATCTTAAAAAATGGCTGAGTTGCAGCATTTTGAATTTCTAGCGTGGCTGACATTTTGAAACGTCCTGAATTTTGTCACGTGGTAAAAGGCGTATTTATGAACCGATTTGGATGTAACTTCGTTTATACATAGTACATACCAATGTCTCGACCGGGTTCGTTGTCCAGCTTCATCCGCCATCTTGTTTAAAAATGGCGGCCATTTAAATTTTTAACAAAAATTTAAATTTGATATGTGGTACCAAAAAATTGAAAATTGAAAAAATATTTTCTTCCTATGTGTTTGACCTTGATAAGATTCGGGAGCAGTTTTTGTTTCGTCTATATCTTAAGAAATGGCTGAGTTATAGCATTTTGAATTTCTAGCGTGGCTGACATTTTCAAACGTCCTGATTTTTGTCACGTAATAACAGGCGTATTTATGAACAGATTTGGATGTACCTTGGTGTGTACATAGTACATACAAATAGCTCGACCGAGTTTGTTGGCCAGCTTCATCCGCCATCTTGTTTCAAATTGGCGGCCATTTAAAATAATTAACAAAATTAAAAAATTAAAATGCGATACCAAAAAATTGGAAAATGAAAAAGAATTTTTTCGTATGTGTTTGATCTCAATACAAAGATTCCGGAACAGTTTTTGTTTCGTCTATATCTAAAAAAATGGCTGAGTAATAGCATTTTGAATTTCTATTGTGGCTGACATTTTAAAACGACCTGATTTTTGTCACGCGGTAACAGGCGTATTTATGAACCGATTTGGATGTAACTTGGTCTGTAAATAGTACATACCGATGTCTCGACCGAGTTCGGTGGCCAGCTTCATTCGTCATCTAGTTTCAAAAGGGTTGCCATTAAAAAAAAATTAAATTTAAAATGAGGTATTAAAAAATTGGAAAATGTGTTTGGCCTTGATACAAAGATTCCGGAGCAGTTTTTGTTTTTGAAAATTTGTTCTTTTGTTTATATCTCAAAAATGGATGAATTATAGCACTTTGAATTTCTGGCATGGCTAACATTTTGAAACGATCTTGTATTTGTCACGCGATAACACACGTATTCGCCTATTTCGATGTAAGAAGGCATGTGGATAGTATACATCAATATCTCGACCAAGTTCGCTGGCTAGATTCATCAGCCATCTTGTTTCAAAATGTCGGCCATTAAATTAAAAATATATATATATTTAAAGTGAGGTGCAAAAAAAGTATAAATTGAAAAAGGTTTCTTTCTTAAGCATTTGACCTTAATATAAGGATTCAGGAGCATTTTTTGTTTGTCTTTACCTTAAAAAATGGCTCAGATATAGCAGTTTCAACTTCTATTGTGGGTGACATTTTGAAAAATCTTTTTTTTTTTTTTTTTTCTTTTTCATGCGACAGCACTCGTATATATCAACCGATTTCGATATGAGCGGGCATGTGCACAGCAATTACTAAGGTCTCGACCGAGTTCACTGGTTAGCCTCATCCACCATGTTGTCCAAAAATGGCAGGCACTTTAAGAAATCGCCGAATTTGGCAGCCAAATATAAGTTACTTTAAAGAAAAGCAGCTTGGATAAAGCTGACTAATTTCGCGAAATTCTCATTCATTATATTGATGAAAATTACTATTGAATCTCCTATATTCGGTTTCCACTAAATTGAGCTTCGTGTGTTTGAATGATATAAGTTGGTTTTTTTTAAAATAAGGAATATGAAAGCTACCTCTTCCTCCCGGCACTGGCCGGAAGGAGTTTTTTTCATGCATTTTTCCCTTTACTCGAGTAACATACCCCGGCTTACAGTCAATGCGATGGATGGAATACACTCCTGTTTATGCATTATCAAAGGGCTTATATTATTAAAGAGTCTGAATACAAATGTGTTTCAATATAAATCTATAATAACTCGTAGCATATCACTATATAATTCCATTTTAATATAAGAAATGTAAATATGGCAAAATATGCAAAAGAGATTATAATTGTCGAAAGGCACGATCTATGTGAATTTCTGCCTTTTATGAAGAATTATCCCTGTATATATGTAGAACTTACACAGGAGTTTGGATAACCAAATATACCAAATATAACGCCAGTGATACTTTAACATTCTAACTATGAACTATATTCAAAAAGTTGATTTTTTAAGAATAAATCAAAAGTAATATTTTTTAAGTATAAAGAAATAAATTAAATTTTTTAACATAGAACGTTTTTAAGAAAACGTTTAATCACATTAAATTCCTTTATGGATCTATAATCCCTGAAGCACATTTCCTAAACTTCCGTTTATTTTTTATAACCTTATAATTTTCTCATAATTTTATGTTTCTATATACATATTTATTCGTTTTGAATATTTTTTTCTCTATCTATTCAAACCATCGCAATGAATATTGATAGATACGTACCAGCCATGCAATATTTCTTCCAGTGTACAAAATCTTTTCACAGGATATAAATGCTTGTTAGGAGGTAAGTAACACACGAAAGGTAATTTATTGATCTCTTTTGTCATAAATACGTAAAATGTGTTTCTATAATTTAACAGAAAATACTATTTTTATATCACATTATAACGGAAATAACTAGGTTTGTTTAATGAATTTTTAAGTTATTTTAAAAAAAGTTTATTTTATTAGTTTAGTTTATTTAAAAAAAAAATAATATATTACAGTACAGTAAGAAATCGGAATAATTTTTGTAATGGACATTTTTTTATTTATGTTTTGCTAAAATAGAATCTGAATATTGAACCAAAAAAACTAAAACAACAAATTTTGGATGATAATTGAACTATCAGACAGATAAAATCATTAAGGCTCAAAGGGCCAAGTTAGGCTACTTTTACTTCTGGGAAAATGTTTTCGCACATAACAAAAATAGACATATACTAACTTACACTTAAAATGATGTTGTTGATTAAGAAACTGCAATGCTTAAAAAGTTGAAAAGGAAAGTGTGAGTAAAAACGGAACAATTTATTCACAAAAGAAGGTGAGAAAAAGTATAATACTTTATTCCTGGTTTTAATTACGATAATATTTAAAAAAAAAAATATATTATTTAAAATATACTGGTTTTAATATACTTTAGACCAGAGGTTCCCAAAGTGTGCTCCACGGAGCCCTTGGGGCTCCGCCTATACTTTTCAGGGGCTCCGCGGCATTCCAGGAAAATAAACGAAACATGAAAGAAATTAGCATATTGCAAGGGAAATTTTTCCGAAAGTATGTAGCAATTTATGTGTGTGTGTAAAAAAGAAATACATCACTGGGTTGAAAAATAGTATATTTTTAAAAGTAAGGATTTTTTTTGCATTATAAATGTATCTATTTTCTATATAATATTTTTGGTTTCAATTACTTTATTTTATGTGTCTGCATTTAATGTGTTTTAAAAATTCGATTCAAAATAAGCTACAGGAAATAGTATTCTGAATCCAATGCACAATGTGAAATGAAAGAGCAAAGACGCTCCAGTGCTGTTATCTTTGCTTGCCGAACAAAAGGGAGAACAGTTTTGTTCGTTGGAGCTCCGCCTATTTATATTATATTCTGTGTGAATTTCATTTGTGTATATATATTTCTTTTTTTTTTAATCTAACTTTAATTTCTTTAATCTGTTTATGTTATTTGTATATACTGTTTTTCATAGTACTGCAATGTTTGTTGATTAAAACCTCTTTTTTGTAACATCTTGTATCATTTAATAAACTCTCATTAGATTAATTTAATATTTGTTTACGTTGTGTAAGTAGCTTTCTTTTGCCTTTTTGCAACTTTAATTCCTTTAATCTGCTTATTTTATTTTTATTAATTCTTATTTAAATTTTCTATGCCGTTTTACATAATTGTACTTAATTTTTAAAGCCATGTATGATGCTGAAAACGCATTGTTTTTAACATCTCGTATCATTTAACAACCCCTCTTTTAAATTTTGCTTTAATTGGTCTCGGCATTGGCTAAGATTCTTATGTTATGATGCCACATTCCCTTATCAGAAATAAGACTGTAGCAATTTTTAAAATACATACTGGTTCTTTACATTTGTCATCACACTAACAATCTAAACTTTTGCTCAGCTCCACCCCTTGCTTAGACTTTTCGTCAGTGTGTACCCGTCCAGATATAAATTTAATCCCACCCATATATCCCGTTTTGTTAGTAAAGTTTTTCTACTAGTTGCTGTTCTTTTAACATGTTTAGTTTTTAACCGTACGTCTATTTTGAGGCAAAAACAATGGTGAAAGATTATTTCAAAACTATAATTAATAGCTAAATACCAAACATAAAAAAAAAGTGAACGATGCTACACCTAACAATACAGGTTATAGATTTTGCCCCGCCCACTTAAACACTAAAACGATGATCTCCTTCTAAATGTATTTTTAAAAAATGGTTCTAAAGAAGAAGCTCAGAGGCGATTCATATTATATTATTACTCTTGGGTGACTGGGCCTCCGCATTTCTTTCCTTTCGCTATTATCCTACTGCAGGGATCGTACGCTTAAGGTACTTTTTTAGGAAAAATATCACTATTTGTTTATGGAAAAATAAATCTAGGTTAAACGCACGAAATGTCCCCTTATTTAACCCCTTAACCTACGATTTACATCTAACAGCTCCACGGTTTGGCAAATCCATAGCTACCACTAAAATATAATAGAGATGTTCTCCTTTTCTAATCATGGAATTTCGACAATTAAATTAAGCTATATTTACTGTGAAATTTTAGTGGTACGAAGAATTTACATTTAGCTCGATCATCGTACGCGGGCTATGCCCACGTACGATGATCGAGCCTTCTAGGTTAAGGGGTCGATGATCTAGGTTAAGGGGTTAAGAAGAGATTTTTCCATAAGAAAATACTGGTACCGAAGAATTTCCTGGTCGTGAAATTTCAGGACAAGTACGATCCCTGCTACTGGGATTATACAGAAGTCTCTCTTTGTAAACGAAAGCTGTATAACTTACCTTTTTTTTCTGTGTGTATATGGTTACTATTTTTATCTTTAATTCCGAGTTCATATTGAAAATCCCGAAATAATATTTTTTATTTTAAAAATGGATGTCATTAACCCCTTAAAGGGCCGTGATGCCGCTATGGCATCACATAATTTTAATCCCTAATTGCCACATTGACACCCGAATTTAATAATGAAAATTTGACCCTTCTTAAGTACGCGAAAATAAAATTTTAATGGTTTACAAATAAATTTTCTTGTAAATACTGATGTCACTCAATTATTCAACATTTTACGAATATAAGTAACCGTGAAACCCTGAAAGTGTTAACAATACTGCTCGAACGTCGCTCGGGTAAGAAGAGTTTTTTTTTTCTTCGTTACTAACACCTTTCAAAAACCACAAATGTTTAACTATAATTTTCGCTGTACTTGGCGGATTTACAAGGCAGATAATTCAATACAAAAAAGGGATTTTTAGTCCTTATTTGTAATTTATTCTGCCCAATAATAGTAATATTAAATAAAACTTTTAAGGGGTTAAATAATAGAAAATTTGATTTTCAAAATTTCTAGTATGAATTCAGAATTTCTGTATCAAGAAAAGGGCCAAACTGAAAACCTTGACCCCATGTTGGAAAGTACCGTTTCAGACTCGCTCTTATTCAGCAGATTTTTTTCTGCTCCATAGGCATAAAAAACATTAATTTGTAAACCATAGAGTACCGTGGGGTTAAGGGGCTCCGCCTTAGAAATTCTTCCCAAAAAGGGCTCCGGGAGCCCAAAAGTTTGGGAACCACTGCTTTAGACAATTAATAAATCTTTATTTTTTCCCATCGATTTCAGTCTTTAAAAATACTTCCCATCTTGTAAAGATAGCAATTTTTATTGGTCTTCACTTTTTCTTTGTTTTATTTTAGACGATTTTTCTTTTTGTCACTCGATGATTTTTATCCTTTGTGGAAGTAAAAATTGAACTGTGAATCCAAACTGTAGTCTAAGTATATGTTATTGTAAAACTTGTCATTACTGCTGTAAATATGATGAGATTGAATCACGTTAATTACGGCGCAAAATTTTTAATAATAGTCTAGCAGAAAATAAATTATCAATGAATTAATTAGTTTCATATCCATATGTGATTTAGTTTGTAGTGTTTATTTCTAATTCTTAAAAAAGAATTAGAAATAAACATGTATAATATTCTTTATATTTTTTATTTACAAGTCGTAAAATTTTAAATGAAGAACCGGGGTTGATACAAGTCAAGGAATTTTTCAGTAAAAGTACCAGATTTTTCTTATAGCGTTTATAAGAATTTGCATTATGCAAATGTCAGCGATTATATCATGTGTATATTTCTAAAAGCAAACGCAGGTATTTTTCTTAAAACGGTCACGGATTTGTAGCAAAGTGTTTTGTAGATATATTCAACTTTTTGAGTGTATGTGTGCGTGCTTCCTGCATTTTTGTTTTAAACATCAGTTAATACAGTACTTCAACAATTACCCCCAAGCGCATCTAGATAACTTTCTTTTTGAGACTAAGACATTCAGGGCTTAAATGAAACTGGATTTTGTTATGCGTACTAAAATTGTAAAAGTTGAATTTTATTTTCTTTATCGTTTTTTATATAGTGGGATATTCTGTTGCAATATTCTAACAATTCAGTGCTAAAAATTTGTAGTAAACTGTCCCGTCGTTCGAGCGTTTTTTTTTTTTAAGAAAACGGTTACACAGCCGTAATTTAACAGTATTTTGACCATAATAAGAGCAATAATAGTATCAGAATGTAGTTAAATTATGATTATGAAGCCATTTCCATAAAAAAATCGAATGACTGGACAGTTTTTTTCAAATTTTTACAGTCTTGTATTGCAATAACTGTAATTTCAGAAACATTTTAATTAAGTTTTGAAAGCGTCTCTTCAATGATGTAAAAACTAAAAGATGTTTGCAAACAAAATTTATGTAGCTAGTGGTCGAAATGTTACAAATGTGCACCATTAAATTTATTAATTAATTTTTTTACAAATATATGATTTTGCAACTAAAAAAAAAAAATAATAATAATAAAAATATATTTAAAATACAACTTCATAGATTTATTCTATTTCAGATAGCAATTTGGATAATTTTTATTATAATGATTTAGATTAATTGAAATGTGGTAAATATGTCAGTATTAACATTATTTCTCAAAAATTCCATTTTAAAATAAATAGCTTTATTTCACGCATTGCATTTGAGTAAGATTTTAAAGTTAAGGATTGAATGTTTACATCACTTTCAGTCATAGGATATACGTAAATTTGCAGTTTTTCTCATTATATAATATCACTATAGAAAAATATATTCACGTTATTTTGTAGTCATTACTTCACAAGTTTTTTTTTCTTTTTTTACACGAAATTTTCCGCAAGCTGTACGGCCGTAAAAAAATTTTGTAGGTTCTGAAATAAGCTAGAAAGGGAGAGTAGAATATCAGCAGTGTTCTCGATGTCGCTGCGAAGTAGACCCATCCAACTGGTCGATACTGGTCCACTGGTACACTGATCCACTGGTCGGCAATGTATGCCCGCGCGTTTGCTCCACAATGCAGTTGTCCAATATCAAGGGATACACGAAAAGACTGTTAGTCTAGAACAGGCCTGGAAAAAAAATACATAATATTAATTTAAATAATACAAGTTTAAATTAAATAATATAATATAAATTTAAATAATATAATATTAATTTAAATTATATAACATTAATTTAGAATAATGAACTATCATTTTGCCTGGGAAAATTTATCAATTACAGAATCTTTTCCGTTACAGAGATTCCAGCATTTCCATTATTTTTATCACTATTTTATAGTAATAATCATTAGGTTGAATTTTTTTAACTTTTACAATAGTAATTTATTAAAAAGTGTTTTGTTTAGAAATACAGATAAGCATTTGAGAAGCCTTTCTGTTACCTTCCGTCCAGCATCTTCCATTATTTTTTTCATTATTTTCTATTTATAATCTTTAGGTTAGATTTTTTTTTAACTTTTACAATAGAGATTTCTTATAAAGTGTTTTGTTTGGAAATAGTGTGGGAAATATAATATTATTATTTATATATTATTATTTGATACATTATTATTTATATTTATTGAATTACTATTTATTTTTTCTACAATACAAACTGAATGGGATAAAGTTCATTCTGATATATGTATATACTGAAAATGTAACTATTCTATTACATTTATTATATTTATCAATTACATTTTCATTATTTATAAACACCATTTCTGTATAATGTTCGCCTGGTCACTAAAGTTTAAGAAATCATTTCATTTTTAATCTTTGATTCTGAAATGATAGAATTTGTTCAAAAGATATTACAATAAAAATAAACTTATAAGTGACGTCCTTTCAAAAAAATAGTATTTTCTACTTTTCAATAATGTTTTTGCGTTTATTTCGAAACATTTGAGGCATAAATATTTTTAAAGGCAGATAAAAAGTGTTTCATTTTAAGTGTAGCAAACAGTATTAAATCTTCCAAATAAAATACAGTTGTTGCAGAAAATATTTTTCACAACATAACAGTTCCTCTGCGTCAAAAACCTTTTTACGAGGAACTCTTTGCTTGTAATAGATGTTTTCCGTAATTAGAAAAAAATCCCAGAGGAACTTTTCCCGCTTTTCAAAGCAAATATTGTCAAAAGAATTCGTTACGCGTCCTATTCAGAAAGCAATTCTGACAACACGTTTTCAATGAAATCCGTGAGTAAGTGTTTAGAATTATTTCGTCTGTTATTTGGAAAAGTGTTTTGCAATGACTATGTACGATTTTATCTCTTTTGGATAAATCTAATAAAAAATGCTTACATGAAATAAATTTATTCTGTTGAAAATTCAGATTCGGAAACTTATTCAAAATTATGTGCAGAGCACACGACGAAAAAGAGTGTAAGAGATAACGATGTTAAGTGAATAATTATAAAGCGGACAATTCTTTTTATTAGAATTTTTTTAAATGCACATATTTAATATAAAGTATTTATTACAATTAAATATTGTAAAAAATGACCCTGAGATCAGTAGTATCAATTATAGATTCCGGTTAACAGTGTTAAAAAAATCCGTGAAATATCCAGAATCTGCTGGTAATCATTTGTTTTATGTAAATTTAGAGTGAGCTCAAAACATATGTTCTATTGAACGATAAAGAAATTAATTTATAAATTTACCTTAAAAACTGTAAATATATACAGTGGGGGATCGGTTGACGAACTGCTTATTTTACGAACAGATCGGTTAACGAATATTTTCGGGAGAGATAATGAAATATGCAGTATTAACATTCCGATTCCACCTTGAGTCTTAAACATACAATTTCTTTAAACGGAATAACTACAGTTTCTGTTTTGTTATGGGTGGCAGTTAAATACAGAGCGTTCCATTTTATCCATGTCTAATAGCTAATTATTAATGAATAAAAGCTGATTGCATCAAAAAAGTGTTTTTTGTAAACAATTACGAAATTTAAATGTATATATCGCACCTACATCCTATAAATTATGCTAAAAAAATTTTTTCGCAGTACTTTATCATCTAAAAAAGTTAAAGTTTCAAATACATATTTGGTGTAGGTGTCACAAGGATGAAGTGAGAGAAATATATCGTCAAATTAGATTGCAAAATCTTCGAAAGGGGTTTGCAATTCTAAATAAACAGCGAAATCTTTCAACTTCCGGTTTCGATGAATTTATTCGTTTTAGAAAGTGTTGAACACGATCGATTTGTTTTTATATGTGTAATTCTGTATGTAATAAACATATTGTGGGCGTTCTATATCAAGAACTACAGCAGAGTAATCAAATTTCAGATTCCCTTCTAGCTTATTATAAATTGATGCCGAATATGTTTTGTTGTAAATCACCAAGCAGAAGGCGCTGCTGTGCTATGTTTTTGCGATTTTGGCATATTTATATCTCGAGACTTATTGCACGAAATTTTACAAAATTTCATATCAAGTTAAACCTTGAGATACAGGTGGTTATCAAAATAATGGAAACACTTGTGAATGAAAGGGACATTTAAGAATTCCCTTCGTAAGCATTAAAATATAATCTTAGCTACCAGATTTTTTTTAATATAAAAAATACATGTATTAGGTAGTATGAGAGAGCTCTAGAAGAGTTGTCTACGTTTTGATTTTTTTTTGTCAGAAGCGTAAAATGTCAGACCTCACAGATTTTCAGAGAGGCCAAATTGTAGGAGCCCGACTAGCTGGAGCAACGGTGACCGAAACATCCCAGCTTATAGGCGTTTCTTGAGGTACGGTGTCTAAAGTCATGACAGCATACACACAGCGCGGAAAGACAAGCTCAGCAAAGCAAAATAGTGGATGGAAGGAGAAGCTGAGTGAAAGAGACCGACGGGTATTGAAGCGGATCGTAATGCCTAAAAAGAAAACAACTGCAGCCAAAGTGACCGCAGAGCTCAATCATCATCTGGATTCTCCAGTGTCAACAATTACAGTTCGGAGATACCTTCATAAAGAGAACATTTACGGCAGAACGGCAATTCCCAAGCCACTTGTCACAGATGCTAATGCCAAACGTCGTGTAGATTGGTGCCACAACCACAAAACCTGGTCGATTGATAAGTGGACGACTGTTATATGGTCAGACGAATCATCTTTCACATTGTTCCCCACAACAGGACGGGTACATGTCTGGAGAACACCTGCACAAGCGTATGATCCTGATTGCCTCCGTCCAACTGTCAAGCATGGAGGTGGATCGGTCATGGTATGGGCAGCCGTGTCATGGTTTTCTGCTGGTCCAATCGTAACCCTAAAAGGAAGGATCACTGGGGAGAAGTATAGAGAAATGTATAGAAATTTTAGCTGACCAGGTCCATCCCATGATGCAAATTTTGTTTCCTGCAGGAGATGGAATTTTCCAGGATGTTAATGCCCCTATTCATGCAGCCAGAGTTGTCCAATCATGGTTTGATGAACATGAGGATGAGGTGGATCATCTATCTTGGCCCGCACAGTCCCCAGACCTCAACATAATCGAACCGTTGTGGTCTATTTTAGAGCTTTCAATCCGGAATCGATATCCACCTCCGGCATCTCTCACGGAACTTTCACAATATCTCCATGAAGAATGGTACAATATTGCTCTAAACACTATTCAGAATTTGTATGATTCGATTCCCAGGCGAATCCAAGCTGTATTACATGCCAAAGGCGGTCCTACTCCATATTAATAAAGAATTACTTCAAAATCTAGGGTGTTTCCATTATTTTGATAATCACCTGTATATCGATCCTTATTAGGTTTGAGTGTACAATGCATCATATGCGTAGCTGCTATACTCACAAAAATAATTCACGATTTCCTCAATAGCTATATGTCAATAACAAAAATATTGTCATTTAAATTTATATGCAGACGGTTTGATTTACATAGAAGAATGTTTTGTAATGGTCTAGTAACACACTATTTTTTACTTGCATGTTGTCTTTTTTATCGGTTGTATTTATCTATACTCCTATTATAAAGAGGAAAAAATTGTTTATTTGTCGGAGGTAAGCTCTGGAACTACCGAATCGATTCCAAAAGTAATGGTATCAAAATGATGTGTTAGTCCAACTTAGAACATAGGCTATATCTTATGTTGGTGCCACTACTCCAAAGGGGGTGTAGGAGCAAAAAAATGTTCTAAAAATGCGATTTTAGCGTTACTGAAGGGCCTAGAAATATGAAATTTTTAATATTAGTTACTTATAAGATATAAATGATGTCTAAGAACAGTTCTTAAACAATTCGAAATTTGAAAGGGTGACAAGCACAAAAAGCGTTCTAAAAAACGTTCTAAATGGTAGTTTCTACACAATCTCAGGAAATATCAAACCGATTTAAAAAATATTGGTGTCAAAATGATGGTGACAACGCTTGCTCCAAGATAGGCTATGTTTTATATTGGTGCCACTACCCCGAACGGGGTGTAGGAGCAAAAAACCTTCTAAAAATGTGATTTTGGCGTTACTGAAGGGCCTAGAAATATGAAATTTTGAATATTAGTAACTTATTAGATATAAAGGATTTCTAAGAACAGTTCTTAATAAATTCGAAATTTGAAAGGGGTGAACATGCACGAAAATCGTTCTAAAAAACGTTCTAAAGGGTGGTTTCTACACAATCTCAGGAAATACCAAACCGATTTAAAAAACATTGGTGTCGAAATGATGGTGACAACGCTTGCTCTAAGATAGGCTATGTTTTATGTCGCTGTCACTACCCCAAAGGGGGTGCAGGAGCAAAAAACGTTCTAAAAATGCGATTTATGTGTTACTGAAGGGCCTACAAATATGAAATTATGAATGTTAGTTTCTTATAAGATATAAATGATGTCTAAGAACAGTTCTTAAACAATTCGAAATTTGAAAGGGTGAAAATGCACAAAAAGCGTTCTAAAAAACGTTCTAAATGGTAGTTTCTACACAATCTCAGGAAATATCAAACCGATTTAAAAAATATTGGTGTCAAAATGATGGTGCCAAAGCTTGCTCCAAGATAGGCTATGTTTTATATCGATGCCACTACCCCGAAGGGGGTGTAGGAGCAAAAAACCTTCTAAAAATGTGATTTTAGCGTTACTGAAGGGCCTAGAAATATGAAATTTTGAATATTAGTAACTTATTAGATATAAAGGATTTCTAAGAACAGTTCTTAATAAATTCGAAATTTGAAAGGGGTGAACATGCACGAAAATCGTTCTAAAAAACGTTCTAAAGGGTGGTTTCTACACAATCTCAGGAAATACCAAACCGATTTAAAAAACATTGGTGTCGAAATGATGGTAACAACGCTTGCTCTAAGATAGGCTATGTTTTATGTCGGTGTCACTACCCCAAAGGGGGTGCAGGAGCAAAAAACGTTCTAAAAATGCGATTTATGTGTTACTGAAGGGCCTAGAAATATGAAATTTTGAATATTAGTTAATCTATTTATATAAAATCCAAGTCTCTGTGTGTCCCTCACTATTCCGGTAGGACCGCCTCATTGAAATGAGTAATTGTTGAAAAATATTATTGCAGGGTTACCACAGTAGCGCAAAATGTTAGCCAACTTAGCGATAGCTGGCTAATTTGGCGAAATTCCCATTTAAAACCATTAATCTTTCATAATGGAGGTCACCGAAATTTAATTTAAACTCCACTCTTTTAAGATATTTTTTCGAAATCTATGGGTGATAATTTAAAGTACATCTTTACATCTTCCTCCCGATGCTACTAATAAAATAACCGCCAATAGACAACGGTGTACAGTGTGAGCTCCTAACTGTGCGATTTTAATGTGCTTTAGGTACTTTTCCTGTTTAGGTGCTTTGGCGAAAAAGGAAATTTGGTAAGATATTTTCCGAGAACCTATTCACTGTTTCATTTTATATACACACGCATTTTTTTCGATATTTATACGATTTATTTAACATAAAAAAGCCGTTTCTCTAATTTTATACAGAAACAGATGTAATTTGTAGATAAAAACATCAATAATATACGTATAAAAGAAACAAAAACGCTCATCAAATTTGTTTTCATAGCTGTTTATATGATTTGACAACAAATCTCGATATTTTTCCGTTATACGGACACCATGCCAAAATGTATGCTAATGCGCCAATTATTTCAAAATGCTAAAATATATTTGTAATTTTATGCCAGCAGATTAATATGAGTTTTATTTTATTGCTTTATTTTATAGCAGTTATTTGTTCACTTATTTTAAGTATATATTTGTGATTTGATGAAATAGTTCGTAAAAGTCTGGAATTTTCAAATGTTATATTTTTTAAATGCTCACTTTAGTATCGAAAATGGTTTTTCTTTTATTTTTCAAATGCTTCAATTCACGATTTTGCGCCAACTATTACGCTTGGCGACAATGGTGCCCGCATAATGGAAAAGTACCCAAATCTCACTTTCTGATGCCCAAATTACACCAAGCTTTTTTAAAAAAATGTCAAAGCCCCTACAGTGGAAAAGTACCAAACTGTCTATTATTTTGCGCTATCCGTGTTATAGTTTGTACTATATGCAAGGGGAGTGGAGCGAAGATTTTAAACATTAAATATTAAAGTTTCGGCACAGATGTCATATATTGGCGCGATTTTTTTCTGACGCCAATGTCATATACACAACGGGTACTTAACTGGCGCCAAAGTGTCATAATTTTGCTTGATATGGTAATCCGGATGTTGTTGTTTATGCTGTTGATGTTTTCGCCAAATTGGCGTCGGAAAAAAATCGCGCCAATATATGACAACGTATATGACAACTGTGCCAAAGTTTCTATAAAGCAGTAGAAGACTAAAAAATTAAGAATAAAATAAATGCAAAATAAGACTAAAGAAGAAAGAAAAATCATGCGTTAAGCATAGAATATGAAACACTTTCCAACACATCCTAAATGCTTTAACAAAACTTCGTTATTTAGGGAAATAAGGTAACGTTACTTCTTAGATATCCCGTCGACCAATTTCGCCAAATTATATAAATCGCCAAATCAATGGTAAAACATTAATAAAAATACAAATAAAACGTCGAATTAATGGTTTTATTGGCCATTATTGGCAATTAATTAATTAATTAATGGCAACCATTATTGGCAATTAATCTTACAATTTGGCGACAGTAATTTGGTCGACGAGATAACTAAGAAGTGCCAAGATAACTAAGTAAACATTTTAGAAAACGCATAAAAAAATTTAAAAATTGATTTCATCAGTTACCGTCCATAGCCAATAGTACCGTTATTACATGCCACTATTTAGCTAAAATTTAATTTAAACTACTCTTAAAACTACTGAAATCACATTTCCAGATATTATAATCCATAGACGGTTATGTATCCAATTCTTTGCGTGACCATGTATATCATTTTATCTATATTCTACAAACATTTCTTAGGAAACTAAATGCAGTTCAGCGTAAAAATGCATAACTCCTTTAAAAACCACCTTTCAGCAATTTACTCTCATACTCAGTAACCCTTACGAATTCTTTTGTGTAGCCCTGAATATGAACTGTAGCATTTATACACACAGTATAGTATGCATAAATGTAGTGAAACATAAAAGCGCATATCATAATTAAAAAGGCATTTATAGCAATTATTGCTTATGTAGAATACTTCGGAGAAAAGTTTCGTGGCGAGAAAGAAGTTTGCCAACGTATTTTCTGGCAAACTATTTACTGCTTCATACTCAAAAGCAATTTTTTCCATATGTATACAATTTGGCTCAGATGTCATATACGCCCCATATTGGCGCGATTTTTTTCCGACGCCAATTTGGCGAAAACATCAACAGCATAAACAACATTCGGGTTACCATTACAAGCAAAATAACGACACTTTGGTGCCAGTTAAGTACCCGGTGCGCATATGACATCGGCGTAAAAAAAAAAAAATAAATATCGCGCCAATATGGACGTATATGACATCTGTGCCGACAATTTAATATAAAAAAAGCTATTTACCTATTTTTATAAAAAAACAGAAGTAATTTTTGCACAGATGTCATATACGCATGGGGGTTGGCGTGATTTTTCTATGACGAATACCAGTTACTTATATATTTTTCAATTATTTGCTATCATTTTGAAAAGGAAATAACTATAAATAAATAACAGTTTCAATAATAACTATAGAACAAACTCAGTTTTTATAATTAAAAAACAGAAAATAAAAGTAAATAAACAATTTATTAATAAATAAAAAACAATAGCCGGGTTACCATAGCAGGCAAAATAACACAATTTTGGCGCCAGTTAGGTATCCCGGTTCATATCTGAAATCTGTGCCGTAATTTGTATATAAAAAAAATTATATATATTTAGAAACAATTTTTTATGCATATAAGTGCATATATAAACAATGATAAAAGTTCATTAGATTTGTTTTCATAGCTGTTTATATATTTTCGCAACATATCTCACTTTCTGATGCCCGAATCACGCCAAGCTTTTTTTAAAAATGCGCTATAATGGAAAAGTACTTAAATAAATAATTAACAGAAAAAACAAATTTTTCAAACTAAAACATTGGTACAGATGTCATATTCGCCCCATATTGGCGCGATTTTTTTCGGTTGCCAATTTGGCGAAAACATCAACAGCATAAACAACATAATCCGGGTTACCACATCAAACAAAATAACGACACTTTGACGCAAGTTAAGTACCTGTTGCCTATATGATATTGGCGACAGAAAAAAATCGCGCCAATATGGGGCGAATATGACATCTGTTCCAAAACTTTTTATTTGGAGATCAAAGCACTGTTTTTAATTTCGATTAAAAATACATATATCCTTGGATAACTTCAATTGAAATTAGTTCCACAGCTTAATATCTCATTCCATAAACCTAAACAAACACAAGTGATTCATTCATCGTGAAACGTCAAAAATATTAAATCATTGAGGTAATCATTCACAAAATAAGTTCTCCAACAATCAATGGGCAATATTCTAATGACGTCATAGTAGGTAAAATGGTGGCGCTATCGTTTGTTTATGGTTTGTAATCACAAAGATTTAATTTTGCAATGTCTCTTAGTTACATTATTTTATTGTCATATTTCTGAGCTCAGAACAAAAGCCTATTTTTTCATTATTTAGTTATTAAAGACGGAAAAAAATCATAAATGCATGATTTCAAAATTTTAAATAATTTTTTGCTTAATACTAAAAAATAACATCGGGAAGTAACATCGAGTTTAAGTTAAATAAGTTTAACTGTTTAATTCTGTTATAATATTCAAAATAACTGTATTTATTAGATATCAGTACTCAACATCAGGGCCCGATTAAACTTTGAAGTTAGAGGAATCACAATGTCATTTCAGAACCTTTCTTTTGGAGAAGCTTTTCTAAATTCCATATATAAATGCAAAATCTTCAGTGTTAGAAATATTATTCCTAGGACTGACATAACACGAGAACGGCCTGCAATTTTACACAAGTTTTTGAAAGTTACTTTATATCAGAAATTTTACTAAAAACTGGTTACTTTTTTGTTATAGCGGCCCACACTATTAGGATTATGACAAGTTGCAGCCAATTTCGCCAACGTCGTATCCAAGATCGTGAAGCACACATATAATACCATATAATACCATTTCATGAAATCGTATACGATAATTTAATAGTTTTTAACCTTACTTCAAGTGTGTTATTTATTTAATTTTAAGGCTCAACAATCTAAATTGTCCAATATATGAATTTTAAAAAAAATGTAAACAAAGATTGAATAGACATGACCGCAAAAAGCCTCAAATCTGCATAACACTTGGAACCAAACTGTGCAGATTAGTGGTCTTCTACTGTAGACAGTTTTTCATAAATGTGTTTCGTTCTTAAAATGTGTTATTTTCATCTATCACTGCGGAACCAGCGAGAAAACCCATATTCTTGCACATGAGTTGTATATATCTTTATATCTAAATTTCCGTCATTTTTGACGGGCTACCTTTCTAGTTATAAGATATAAATGATGTCTAAGAACAGTTCTTAAACAATTCGAAATTTGAAAGGGATGAAAATGCACAAAAAGCGTTCTAAAAAACGTTCTAAATGGTAGTTTCTACAAAATCTCAGGAAATATCAAACCGATTTAAAAAATATTGGTGTCAAAATGATGGAGACAACGCTTGCTCCAAGATAGGCTATGTTTTATATCGGTGCCACTACCCCGAAGGTGGTGTAGGAGCAAAAAACCTTCTAAAAATGTGATTTTAGCGTTACTGAAGGGCCTAGAAATATGAAATTTTGAATATTAGTAACTTATTAGATATAAAGGATTTCTAAGAAGAGTTCTTAAACAATTCGAAATTTGAAAGGGGTGAAAAGGCGCGAAAATCGTTCTAAAAAACGTTCTAAATGGTGGTTTCTATACAATCTCAGGAAATACCAAACCGATTTACAAAATAATGGTGTCAAAATAAGGTTGTCAAAATGACGGTGACAATCCTTGCTTCAACATAGGCTATGTTTTATGTCGGTGCCACTACCCGAAAGGGGGTGCAGGAGCAAAAACGTTCTAAAAATGCGATATTTGCGTTACCGAAAGGCCTAGAAATATGAAATTTGAAATATTAGCTACTTATTAGATATAAAGGATTTCTAAGAACAGTTCTTAAACAATTTGAAATTTGAAAGGGGTGAAAATGCGCGAAAAGCGTTCTAAAAAACGTTCTAATGGTGGTTTCTACACAATCTCAGGATATACAAAACCGATCTAAAAAATAATGGCGTCAAAATGATGGTGACAACCCTTGCTCCAACATAGGCGATGTTTTATGTCGGTGCTACTACCCCAAAGGGGGTGCAGGAGAAAAACGTTCTAAATTGCGGCTTTTGCGTTACGGAAGGGCCGAGAATCGTGAAATTTGGAATGGTAGTTAGTTATAAGATATCAATGATCTCTAAGGACATTTCCTAAAAAAATCGAAATTTAAAAGGGGGTCAAAATGCGCAAAAAACGTTGTAAAAAACTTTCTAAATTCCAATTTCTATGCAATCTCAGGAAGTACTGAACCGATTTCAAATATAATGGTGTAAAAATGATGGTGACAGATCTTACTCCAAGATAGGCTATATTTTATATCTGTTTCTACTACCCCAGAGGAGATGCAGGAGCAAAATGCGCGAAAAGCGTTCTAAAAACGTTCTAAATGCCGATTAGTCGGCAATATCTCAGGAAGAATGAATCTGTTTTCAAACGTAATGGTAGGAAATTGATGCTGACAGCCTCTGATCTAACATAGACGCTATTTTATGTCGGTATATCCCTATCACCAAGACGTTGCAGGAGCAAAAAAGCGTTCTAAATTTCGATTTTTGTGATCGCTATGGGTTAGAAACTTAAAATTAGGCAAGGTACATATTTATTAGATATAAATGATCTTTAAGAACAGTTTCGAAAATATTGGAAATTTAAAAAGGGGTGAAAATGCGCGAAAATCGTCCTAAAAACGTTCTAAATTGCGATTTCTACTCAATCTAAGGAAACACCAAAGCTATTTCAAAAGTAATGGTTGCAAATGAATGGTGACAGTCCCTGCTATAAGATAGGTTATATTTTATGTTGCTGTCACTACGATCTGAGGGTTGCAAAAGCAAAACATGTTCTAATTTGCGTTTTTTGCACAACTGAGGGGTATAACACTTTGAAGTAGGGCATGGTATTTACCTACAAGATGCAACTGCTTTCTAAAAAAAGTCGAAAGAAAATTTTAAATTTACAAAAATGAAGTGAAAAAAAGCGTTATAAATTACAATTTTTAAGGAAACTTATAAATTACCAAACCGATTAAAAAAAATAATGATGAAAAATTTTGGTGATAGAACCTGCTCAAACATAAGCTATATTTTATGTCTGTTCCACTACCACCAGAGGGTTGCAGGAGCTAAAAACATTCTAAATGGCGATTTCCGCGATACGGAAAAGTCTAGAAACTTTAAATATGACATGGTAGTTATAAAATATAAATGCCCTCAAAGGAACGTCGAAAATAAATTCAAATTAAAAAGGGGTGAAGCGAAGGGGAGGTGCGAAAAGCATTCTAAAAAAAGTCCTAAATTACGATTTCTATGCAATTTCAGGGAATATAAACCGATTATAAAAATAATAGTTGCGAATCAATGGTAACAGTCTCTGATCCTACACAGGCTATATTTTATGCCGGTGATTCTACCACCTGGGGTTCACAGGAACAACAAACGTTCTAAAAAAGTGCTTTAAAAGCTTTTTAAATTACGTTTCTGTGGAATATTAGGAAATAACAAACCGATTTCAAAATTAATGTTGGCAAATTAATGGTGACAGTTCCTCATTCAACATAGCCAGATACATGTTCAGAGAGGTCGTAGGACTTGGAATTTGACATGATAATTAATTTTAAGATGTAAGAAGATGGTTTCTAAAAAATTCAAAACTTCAAACGAATACCGAAATGAGCGTATTAATTGAGTATAAAAGTTTCAAAATATTTTCTAAATCATCATTTATTTAGTTTTATTTCGTTTTATTAATTTAAGTCTCATTTCTGCCTAATGCAGTGTAATAATGATGTTTAATCAAACTGTATTTTAAATAGTAATTTTTGAATTATTCCTAAAAGTAATAAGTACCTTTTAATAAAAAAAAACATTTTAATAAAATAAAATATTACCTTTTAATAAAATAAAATATTACCTTTTAATAAAATAAAAATTTTGTTAGTACCTTTTAATAAAAATTAGAGATATAAATATCATTTGGGATATTTCAAATATTATGCGAGCAAAGCCGCGGGGTTTACTAGTTTTCCTATATAGCAGAACAATATTTCATTACATAATATTAGATGGATGCAATGTCATTCCTTTTAAAATCGAGAAATTTTACCCAATAAATAATTGTGCGATGTGAGCCTGCATGTTACTAATGATGAAGTTAAATAGAGATATGATGTAAAAATAATTTTTTTAAGACGTTTGTAATGGAAAGTTATTTAATGGTTTGGGAATGACAGTCGTGACTGATTTAAAGTTTAAGTACAGTCGGGTGAGGGAAATAACATCGACAAAATCCTGTATTAAACAGGTATATATGTTTGAAATCTTGACAGCCTATACAGATAATTACACGAGGGAAGTATTAAAATGTTAAGAAAGTTTTATTAGTGTAAATTATTCTTATAAATGATTAGTATGAATTTGTTATAATGTACTGTAAAATATTTTTTAACACAAAATATTATATTATAAAAATGTAATATTATTTATTTTTATGTATCTATTATATGCGTTATGTTCTCGCATCACGAGCATCGCTACCACCAATGGAAATCAGAAATGTGGTTTATTTTAACTAACATTTAAAAATCTTTTTCGGGGAAACCTAATATTATATGTAGTTTTTTTAAGATCTCTGACTATTTTTGTATAACTAAGAGAGAATATAAACTTAACATGAATTATTAAAATTACGATTCTTTCTACTTTCTTGATTTTCGTTGTTTCGATTTGTCAATTGTGTAATTTTGACTATAAATAGAAAAAAAAATATCGTCACATATACATTGCACAAACATTCAATACATCATCAGTTTAAATCTTAAACAACAATTACATTTACCTCCAATGAAATTTGCAAGAATTTCTTTTAGATCATTGAAATATTTTAACAGTAATTGTTTAAAGGAAATCCTTGTTTTACTTCCAAGGGAAGGATGTTTAGTAATTAAAATGCTTTAAAAGATAATGTGATGTTGTATACATTTCAACTTTGTGATTAAAATCAGCCGTAATGCAACAGAAATACTCATGATAAAAGCTTCTTTTGAATGGAAAAATATTTTTTTATTGCATTATATAAATATTTAATCCGATTTATCATTCCAAATTGAAAAATCTTTAATTTGGGTGATTTCAATGCATGTAGCTATTAAAAGTAAAACACTTCAATGGGAGAATCAATGTAAGGGGAAAATTCATATCTAAGAATAAAATGTTCTTATTAACCCAATAATAATAATATTTAAATGAAAAACAATTGGACTAACTGTAGTTACTAAATAATGATTCAAAATATACACTTTAAGATAATTTAAAGTAGATGATACTTTCTTAAACATTTCAGAGTTAAATATATATATATATATATATATATATATATATATATATATATATATATATATATATATATATATATATTTGAACTATCCAAAACTAAGAAGAGAGGTCACAGAGCGCTCATAAAGGAATTCCCAGAACATAAAAAGACACTAAAGAACATTAAAGACATTGTTAAAAACAGCTGTTTCTCAAATGTAAAAAAAATATTGAACGCCTTTATCACTTTTACACGGAGTATACTGTCAAAACAAATTGTTATGCATGTCCATAAAAAAAAATAAATAAAGTACTGCTTGTTTTGCAGAAGGTTTTGCTTTGTAACTAAGAAATATTTTTATAATTATTTTCTTGCTTTAAGCTACTTAAAGAACTTAAAACTTTAAATTTTTCAATATAAAAATTAGTTTAAAGTGAAAAAGGTTTAACGAACGTACGCTTAATACATTTATTAATGACAATTAGAAAGTGCAATTTATACACCATAAATTTTACTTAAGAACTTAAAGAACTTAAAACTTGAAAATTTTCAATATCAAAATTATTTTAAAGTGAAAACGTTTTAACGAACATACGCTTAATACATTTATTAATGACAATTAAAAGTGCAATTTATACACCATAAAGTTTTCAAGATTAAATAAATTGTACATCACGTATCTACGCACAATTGAGTTTACTTTTTAAGACGTTTTACTTATAAAAAATAAGTTTAATTAAACATTTATGTGATATTCACATGCCGTCTCTGTGAATCTACGCACTGTGATCTAACTACATGAAACTGAACCTTCACTTATACAATACTTCTATCCAATACTTCTATCCAACTTCTTCTATACAATACTACTATACTAATCCGTTGCTGTGATTTATAAAAAAACTTACGCAGCATGAAAAATTATTTAAGTTACTGATTATCAAACTGATCCATTTTCACAGATGGATGAATGATCAGATACACCAGCTTATTCCACTAATATTCCAAGTCAATATTTAAGGTTTCTTCATACAATTTTCCCTTAATTTGAGTAATATATCTCGTCTTACAACCAATGACGTGGATGAAGTACACGCCTGTTTATACGCTATCAAAGTGCAATGGCGTCACAGTACGAATGTATTTCAAAATTAATTTATAATGACTGGTAGTATATCACTATGTAATTGCATTTTAATATAAAAACTCTATATATGGTTGTAAACGTGACTATAATTATCGAAAGACATGATTTGTGTGAACTTTTTCCCTTACTGAAAACTTATGCCTGTATATATTTGATAATATTTCGCACCATGTACACATCATACTACCGAAATCGTAGTTGACTATATCACTCTTTTTAAAGATAACTCTTGCATATAGTTCCACTACAATATGAACTGCCTCAGACACGTTTTGTCCAAGACATATATGACTCACACAGGAATTTGTCAAAGACAGTGTCGTAGGTTGTGAAATATTTCACAAATTCTCTACGCGGGCCTCTTTCAGGCAGACTGGCACGACGCCAATGTCCACTTGACCTCCTAGATAATTTTTTTAAAAACATTTTTCTTCTTTAGTTTTATAGAATGATAAACATTTGATCGCAGCATGCACTCCGCAGTTTTTCTTGATCTTCCAAAATGGGAAAAAACAAATACAGTGGCGGTAAAAAGTTTCCGGCCAGTTAGTTTCTTTGATTTGTTTGACAGAACGTTTCACCGAAGAAAAAGCACGATTGCTCCAAAAGTTAGGAATAAGCAAAGTACGTCTGACCACGTGATCATTTTGATTCGATACTGAAGATACTTTATGCAAAGGAGACGAATTCGAAATTCGCGTGTGCAAAAGTTTCCGACCATTTGTCATTCGTTAGTTTTTAATATCGGTAAAGTGTTTTTCTTGGCCATGTTTGTTAATTAATCAATGTGAATAACGTATTTGAAATTAAAAAATGAAAAGTTGAACAATTTATTGTTCCTAAACGAGTGACTTGTTTGTTGCTAAAGGGACAATCCTCTCGTGAGATTGCGGCGAAATTGTCGATTGGAAAATTTGCTGTGAACGATATTTAAAAAAATATATAAAATGTTCATGGCCTTCAGAACTTGCCACGGTCCGGGGGACTCCGAAAAACGACTATTGTTGCGGACAGAATTATCAGGACAAAAGCAGTTGATGACCCGCATAAAAATGCCGCTGCAATTCACCGCGATTTACGGTGTTAAAATATTGCTGAAATAAGTCGGTCTACCGTGTCAAGACGCTTACGTGACCTAGGATTTTATGGAACAGTCGGTGCTAAAAAACCTTTCATAAGTAAAAAAAATCAGAGGGCCCAACTGGCATTTCCCAAAGAATACAAAAACTGGTCAAGTGAAAACTAGAAAAAAATACTATTTTCCGATGAATCGACATTCAATCTTTTTCGGAGTGGTATCAGACACAACAACCGGCGACCTAAAAACAAAAGACGAGATTCGAGATATGTTATTTCTGAAATGAAGCATGGCGGAGGACACGTTATGCTGTGGGGAGCATTTTCTGGAAAATTTACCTGTCCATTATTTGAAATCCGCGTCAAGATGAATAGTGCAATGCATAATGATATCTTGCAAGA
This sequence comes from Maratus speciosus, assembly GCA_963932465.1. Classification (NCBI taxonomy): domain Eukaryota; kingdom Metazoa; phylum Arthropoda; class Arachnida; order Araneae; family Salticidae; genus Maratus; species Maratus speciosus. The sequence continues at coordinate 95,142,707 of OZ010789.1, read as the reverse complement.
TCAAATTTTGCCTTAAAAAGGAAATATTGCGGTCGCAACTATTTGTTTCATTCTCATAATAACCAAAAGCATACATGCAAGCTCGTCAAGCAGTGGCTTTCGCACAAAAAATCTGCTTTTGAAACGGATATCCAAATCACCCGATCTGAATACCATAGAAAATCTTTGAAACTAACTTGAAAACGTGTGTGGAATTATAAATATTCCAATTCAGCAGCATTTTCACAAAAATTGCAAGAACCATGGAAAAAACTTAACATTGACGATCTACAACCGTTCATTGAATTGTTGCCACGTTACTGCGCGGCAAGACTTATTGCTAAATGTATGAATACAAAATTCCAATTGTAAATGTTGTTGATCACTGTTATTTTCTGTTATAACACCATTTTTTAAGGAGGAACTTTACTTTCAATATTTTGCTAAACATAGATTTATACGTCTCAAATATATCGATTCCTATGTGTTATAATGTTGACTGGACCACCATAAACTTCCCAATGTATTGGGAAATTCAAGAAATTCCTGTCGCATTAAATGAGTCATGCCCGTGATTCTCAACCGACAAATGTAATTTAAACACAAACAGATTAAATTCCATTATTGAAGCAGCAGGGATATATAAGCACATACTTCAAGATTTGAAAATACAATACCCTATCTTTTAAATCCCTGGTCCCTGATGGCAAGACAAGTATGATAAGATTGAGTTTTATAGTAGTTGCATCAATGATAATCTGTGTATATTTAATTTTTAACTAAGTATAGTAACACATTGGCTAAAATACATTTCTATTTTACTTTGCTATTACGCATATTAATATATTAAATATATATTAGCTTAATTCGTAAGAATAAGATTTTTTTTTTCAAAACTTTTATAATAAGACCTTAGCTGCATTAATAATATTAATGCAGCTAAGTATTAAAGTATTATAGTAATATTAAAGCAGCATATTGCTACTCCCCCATGACCTTTACATACCGACTTCCCGGAAATTACTACCTTAATTTATTGCGTAAGAGGCTGCTTCTAAAGCGAAACAATAATGTATCTTATATTTCATCTGTAATGCTGAAACTCATGTAATTGTGTTTTAGCCTTTTTATGTCACGCATGTTAGCAAAGTTTATAATTGCAAATAAATTTCTAAGTAGCAGACATGTAATTACTTCCTCTGTGAGCATTACAAATTTCTTCAAAATAACCACTTTTTGTTGTTGATATATTTTACTTATATCTTTTGTCGCGTTTATATGTAATGGATTCATACCTTTAACTAAATTCCAATCTTTATAATTACAAAATTATGTATCCTGCGACGGAAGAAAAATGCAAGTTATAAATCTCTAATATGGCAACTTTCTGTTGCTGCTCACATTACGTCAAATGAACAAGGAAAAGTAATTACATCAAAAGATGAAAATACAACTATCGCTTTAATTTTTTGTTGAATTTTGCTTAATAATGACACATAGTGTTTCTTTATATGGTGTATCATGTAAATTTCGTCTATCTGTATATTTTTAAATGTAGTGAGCTAAAGTAAATCAGGAATTCTTTAAATCATTAAATCTAGTAACCAAAGTCAAATCTCAATCATTAAATCTAGTCACCAAAGAAAAAGGCGAGAGCCTTTTTCTTTGGTGAAGAATGCATGGTATTTTCGTTTTATCAATTAATTGTTCATTGAACAATGCATTTCTTCGTATACTTTCAATAATTTCCTTAGTTCAATAAGTATTGTAATTCCTTGCAATTTACAGGAAACATAATAGACCTGGAGCCGGCAGCGCAGATATAGGGCTCCTACGGATACCGTAATTTCTCCAGGAAAACTTCCAGTATCTTTTTATCGAAAAAGAAATCTAGGTTAAACGCGCAAATTTTCGCCTTCTGTTAAGAAGTGATTTTCTATAAGATAATGCTAGTACCGAAAAATATTCTGGTCTGCAAAATTCAAAAAGCCGTAGGAACCATAAGATCACCACGTCATCGATTTGGAAGGTGGAATTCCAGAATTAGCTAAAACCTGATTCCCACATTAAAACGCAATCGGTCTGCTAAGTCAAAACCTGGTAGAAAACACCGAAAAACACTATTTTACCTGTAGATTTACCATTGTGTTTTCTTGCTCCCAGTCCGCCATGTTTCCATACCTTTGGGTGCAAGAAAACGCAATGGTAAAAGCTACGAGTCGACCGCTATAATCGAGTTTTTAGGTATTTTCCAACAAGATATTACTTGGAAGACCGATTGTGTTTTAATATGTGAACCGAGTAGCTAATCCTGGAATTTTAGCCTCCAACTCGATGAGGTGGTTGTCTGTACTACCGGCTACATGGGCTCTAACATTAATAGCGTATTTCCTAGAGAAGTGACAGACATACAAAATGTCCATGTTTTATACCCGAGTCTACCATTTATTTCTGCTATGTAATGTTAAAACTTGAAATTTCCCATAAGTTTTAGAATGAAACAAACGGAGCATAACAAAAAGGAGCCGAATGTCCAAGTTAAAATTTGTAAAATAAAGAAAATATAGATGATAGGCAGCCAAGTTGCTTAAAAATAATTGATTTTCCGCTGAAGCACGCTTAGACTAGAGTGTAAATTGAACTAGAGCACAACTAGAGTGTAAATTGAAATTTTAAAATAGATTTTTTTTTCTATTTTAAATTGTAACATAATTAATATCAAAACGAAGTTCCAATATTTCATTGAAAATATTCCATGACCCGGCAGTTCTTTAAGTTCAGCATGGTTGAAATCTTGTATAAATCTCGGTAAAAAAAAAGCATGTCTACCTAATTTGATACATTTTTGTATTCATAAAATTGTCTAAAACTCAAATAAAAAAAAATAAAACGATGCTAAATATATCGATTATAATATTTTAATGCTTTATCGGGTACATGCGTTTAATTTGTTTATTAGTAAAATTTTCTTTGTTATATATCGTACTTTTTTGCATAATAAATTGCGATAATCATAATTTCTTTAGTATTCGAAATCTAAAATGTTCGGAAAAAAATCTTGAATATTATGAAAATTTTATTTTTTTTTTTTCTGAAATTTATATTCACTAACTTCTTTGGGAATATTTTTTTCAGTTCTTGAGTAAATGTATGAAACATGCTTAAAATATAATGTTTGCTTTAAGTTTTAAAATTTTAAGAAAGGAAGCCTTTATCATGATTAAGTGCACATTATAATCTGATTTATACATTTTATAAAAATTAAAATGAAACGCTTAAAATGAAATATTTTATCCATATTAAAAACACATCTTTTTCTGTCTCAAAATGTACGTGCTAAGTTTTATTAATGCGCACACATTTTAACAAAATTATTATAAACTCCTGAAAAACATTATCTGACAGAATATTTTAGAAAATAAAAAATTAGATTTAATCTCATGTTTGTGTCCGATAATTAACTTATCAAGTCAGAAAAATGTCAGGAAAAAAGTCAAGAAAAAAATCAGGGTCATGTTTGTTCAATTTATTTTAGCAGCCCTAATATTTTTCACTATGAATAAACCCCAAATTAAGACGTTAATGGTCATTTTAGCAGGAACTGGAAATGAAACATGCTCAAAATGAGCCCAAGCTCTGTTCAAAAGCGGTCATTGGCTCAATTTTTATACCAATCTTTGGTTGCAGGAGGATCGGACTAACAATAAGTATTTTATTTGTTTACAAGTTGAAAAAAAAGAAAGAAAACTTTCTATTTAAGAAATAAGAATGTACCCTTTTCTCCTTTATTTTTTTTTTCCTTTCTTACTTTATCCTTTAAAAGTTGTTAAGGAAGTTAAAGTTGAAAAGGGATTGTATTGTTATTCTCAACATATACGGAGAAGTATACGGAAGCCATCGGACGTCACTTGTTTGCTTCGCTTTCAGTTGAATTTAATTTTACTGAATTACGGGAAAATAGAAATGGTGTCTTTTTGCCGTAAATGTACAACGACATTTAAAAGCAAATATTGTATTTTGCCGATTTTTATCGTTTGGATATATAAATAACACATTTGATACTCGAAGCAAATTTTTCGAGATATGAATATGACGAATCGTTGTGACGAGGAAATTTTTATGAGGAAATATTACTTATTTCTATGTATAAGAGATCTTTAAATAAGAAAATGATATTTTAATTAAATTTTAAATGTTATTAATCCTTTTCTACTATGTACTATTACTATTTGTGCCAAGCTCTGATTACAAAATTTTTTTTCTGGCTTGAATTTCAAGTTCTCGGGTTTGGACTCCGAAAAATAAGCACTCACCTATCTCTAACGGTAAGCTCTATATTTTGTACTAGTAAAAGATATATTGGTTGTCTGTTCATTATTTTAGAATAACTTATAAACAAATCTTTGAGATTATGTAAAGGAAACGGAATATAAGGGAAAGAAAAAATTACAACGTAAATTGAAGTAATTTGTAGAAATAACAAATTACTCGACTTGTTAGTCATTAGGTGAAGAATGTTTTCTTATTTATATTAAAAGGGTTACTTTATTATTCCTCTAATAACAATCATCATCCTCGTAGCTCTGTGGTCAGCGCGTTGAGGAATAACGCTATAGGTTCACTGTTCAACTGTGGACTGGGGAAGGTACACAAAACGTTTCATCCCATGAGTGTCGATAAAATGAGTACCAGGCTTGTTGGAGAACTAAACACTGAAAACTCGCGTGAGGCTGGCAGTCTCAGTGTGGCGTATGCCCTAGAGCACCCCAGATCCGTGGCCGAGAAAACTGAATTGGGAACTGTAATTCAGTTCCTAATTTATTTTAGCAAATCTTTAATCAAATAGATGTCTGACCTCAATTCCACGTTATATTATTCATTTTGTCATTTTCTGTTACTCCTGACTTAGCTAACTGTATTAAATAACAGTAATTTTCTGTAAGATGCTTTGAAAATTATACATGTAAATTTGAACGAGAGCGACATATAATCAATAAAATTTGGTTTATTGAGATGATTTTCGATGAAAACAGATTTGCAGCCTTTTTAATTACCGTAATACTCTGCTTTGTAGTCTAACTTTTCTTCGAATATGCCTTCTATAATGTGGCTCTATAATGTGGTATAGTTCTATAATGTGGAATTCTTTAGTCTTGGCATAAATTTTCAATCAAAGCAGTAGTTTTATTTCTCTACTCTAGAGCATAATGTTATTGTAATTTACGTTTTCGCTCATTTCAGATTTAAAAACTTGAGAGTTAATACGTTAGTGCGAACGAATTCATCTTGCTGTCATAGAAACTTTTACAAGCAGTAACATGGGCATTGATGTAAAATAAATCATTATATCATTTACTATTATGTAAAATGTCAATACTTCGAACATTTGTCGAAAATATCTCATAGCGTTTATCGTTCTATAAAGAATTTTCTCATTTTCTTATGAAAATTCTTTATATAAACACAGTTTTTACACTTTCCTCAGCATTAACAATCATAGACACTTGACTGACCTGTCATTGATCCTTTTCAATTCTTATCAAATCTGTACATAACGATAACCTTTAGGGTCCTTTATCGTTGTATAAAGAATTTTCCCATTTTCTTATGAAAATTATTTATATAAACATATGTCTTTACGCTTTCCTTAGCAACATCAATCATAGATACTTCACTAACCTGTCATTGATTAACTTCAATTCTTATCAAATTTCTACATAACGATATCCTTTAGGGGTCCTTTATCATTGTATAAATAATTTTCTCATTTTCTTATGAAAATTCTTTATGTAAACAGATGTCTTTACGCTTTCCTTAGCATCATCAATCATAGATACTTCACTCACCTGTCATTGATCAATTTAAATACTTATCAAATCTTTACATAACTCTATAAAATAGGGCGATTTCTGACATATGCTGCCTGAAGAGCTTAGATTCATCAAAACATAAAAAATATCGCATTTTCTGATGAAACAGTGAAAAAACTCCTCAGTATGCAAAAATATCATCCGCATCTTTCAACATTTACACACAAATTTCATCCTCAAGATTATGGATTTGAAACATTTCTAATGCGCGTGAAAGAATCTTATGTTATGAAGCGAGTTTAAAATCACTAGCCATTGATTTTCCATTAACTAACGATGAAGGGCATACACAAATATTACGTATCTTTTATCGAGTTACCCATGATTCCTAAAATCGTACCTTTATCTTCAGAACTGTCTGAGAACAACAGATTTGCGTGATTTAAAGTAGAATTTCTCATTAATTTTTTAGTGGTAATTTATACCTGCAAAAGTTTCTTTGGGAGCAGATAGTTTTGCGAAATGTTTCCAAGTAATTTTCTATAATGCAGTAATCCCTTTCTCAATACGCATTAAAGCTAAATATGATTTTTTTAGTGCTATCAGTTCTCAAGTAAACCTTTTTAAGTGCGTAAATTAATTGATATATGCTAGAGCAACAAAATAACGTTAATTTTAATATGAATGTTAATGTATCGTGTTTATCTGTTTAACATGTTTGTTGAATATGCAAATATTTATTTGAGAATTTATTGCACCTATAAACCGATATCTCGTGTAGATACGGGTTCAGAAAACTGATTAATATACTGGAAAAACTACTCCGAACTTTTAAAAAAGAAACGTTTCTTTCATTAACACATTTTTGTTTGCAGGTAAGAAATCTATTTTTTCTAACTTTTTATTTTACATTGATATTAACTTAATTAGCCAAAAGGTAGTGCTTTGTCAAATATCAGTACTTTACGAATTATTCTTGAAATCAGGGAAAGTAAGGAACTTATTTGACCTGATATTTGTTAATGAAGGTTTAGTCATAAAATAAACTAGGGACCTAAATAAATAAAAAAAAATTAATTATCCAATCGCTCTGTATCATAAACTATTCGAAATGTTCTGTAGCTGTACCAAGAGTCCGTATACGTCCTGGACAATATTTGTATGTAATTATAAAAAGTACCAAGCGCGTGAATTCATGAAAATATAAATATTCCTTTAGAAAAAAAAAATATTGTATATTTTTTGGTCACAAAATGCAGGGGTATCATCAAAATTTAACACCACTTCCAGAAAATTTGACAATATGCATTAAAATATTATACTGAAAAAATTAATATTAGAAGAAAAATAAATATATTAAATATTCGATGTGATATGAGCATTTGCATGAAATAATTTTTATCTCTGCATGCGCCAGTGGCAGTATTTTTTTTTTCATAGATTAATAAATAGTGTAACTTAAATATAAAGACAGTCGAATAACATAAAATTCAGAAAGATATCGGTGATATCGTCAGCTGAGTTTCAGTTGATATCTAAACGTATCTAGAAAAAAAGAATATTCATTAAGTTGAGATATGTTTTATTTCTCAATTGTCAACAAACGAGAATGTATTTGCTCTATTACATGCTCAACGATTTATAGAAGACTTCGGTTTGACGTTTTTTCTTTATGTTTCTCTCGTTCATTTTAGATCAGAAACATAAAGGATTATGTTTCATTTCCAATTAGTGACAATTTTTGGAAAGTCCATTACCATGCAGCTACTACCAGAAAAAAAAGCTAAAATTCATTTTACAATATTAGCGATATCTTTCTGAATTTTAAAGCAATTCATCTTTCATTTTGATGAAGTATCTCTATATAGTTATCTACCAAATTGTGAAAAAAACTGCCTGTAGTGTATGTTCAGTTAACAATTATTTTATTCAAATACATTTAACTATTAAAATATCCAATTCATTCAACTGGACTTTTCATATGAGTTTCTATTAGTCGTTGGTATGAAATGAAAAAAAATAATAATTTCGTTATCACACGCGAATGTACAATTAAAACTTATTCCATACTTATTCGTATATCTAATAAAATATTCCTTATATTAATTTTATCATTATGGCAAAGTGATTTTGCGGTACTTTATGAACGTTTCGGAATGCAGCTTGAAATTTGTTTGAAAACCCTGCATGCTATAAACAAAACATGCGATTTTTGTTCATTTTAAAGACGCGTTTTTATATTCACGAATATACGTGCGATGGATGAGTACAAACACTATTCCCCTGGATCACATAGTTATTGCTGAAGCTACATACTATTTAGAGCGCTATACATTTCAGGATTTTAGGTAGCTTTCATTACAAAAAGCTACCTATTGCAGTCGTTCGGAGGAAAGCGATTTCAAAAAATTTTGGTATATTTTCATCGATCATGAGTCCCAGACCCCGAAACCACCCTCCTTTCAAAAGTTGATATATATATATATCTGATTTTTGTCACACTGTAACTCTCGTATTTATGAACCGATTTGTATATAACTCGGTGCGTACATAGTACATACCAATGTCTCGACCGAGTTCGATGGCCAGCTTCATCCGCCATTTTGTTTCAAAATGGCGGCCATTTAAAAAAATTTTTAAATTTAAAATTTGAAATGTGGTACCAAAAATTGAAAATGGAAAAATATTTTTTCTTATGTGTTTGAACTTGATACAAAGATTCCGGAGCAGTTTTTGTTTCGTCTATATGTTAAAAAATGGCTGAGTTATAGCACTTTGAATTTCTAGCGTAGCTGACATTTTGAAACGTCCTGATTTTCGTCACGCGATAACAGGCGTATTTATGAACCGATATGATGTACCTTCGTGTGTACATAGTACATACCAATGTCTCGACTGAGTTCGTTGGCCAGCTCCATCCGCCATCTTGTTCCAAAATGGCGGCCATTTAAAAAGAATTAAATTTCAAATAAGGTACCAAAAAATTGGAAAATGAAAAAGATTTTTTTCTTATGTGTTTGACATTAATACAAAGATTCCGGAACAGCTTTTGTTTCGTCTATATCTAAAAAAATGGCTGAGTTATAGCATTTTGAATTTCTATTGTGGCTGACATTTTGAAACGACCTGAATTTTGTCACGCGATAAGAGGCGCATTTATGAACCGATTTGGATGTAACTTGGTGTGTACATAGTACATACCAATGTCTCGACAGAGTTCGTTGGCCAGCTTCATCCGCCATCTTGTTTCAAAATGGCGGCCATTTAAATATATTAAAAAAGATTTTTAATTTAAAATGTTGTACCAAAAAATTGGAAAATGAAAAAAAAAAATTCTTATGCGTTTGACCTTAATACAAAGATTCCGGAACAGTTTTCGTTTCATCTATATCTAAAAAATGGCTTAGTTATAGCATTTTGGATTTCTATTGTGGCTGACATTTTGAAATGACCTGGTTTTTATCACGCGATAGCAGGCGTGTTTATGAACTGATTTGGATGTAACTTGGTGTGTGCATAGTACATACCAATGTCTCGACCGAGTTCGTTGGCCAGCTTCATCCGCCGTCTTGTTTCAAAATGGCTACCATTTAAAAAAATAAAAAAAAAATTAATTTAAAATGAGGTATCAAAAAATTGGAAAATGAAAAAGATTCTTTTATGTGTTTCACCTTGATACAAAGATTCCGGAGCAGTTTTTGTTTCGTCTATATCTTTAAAAAATGGTTGAGTTATAGCACTTTTAATTTCTAGCATAGCTGACATTTTGAAACGATCTGATATTTGTCACGCTATAACACACGCATTTATTAACCCATTTGGATGTAAGAAGGCATGTGGATAGTATATAGCAATGTCTCGACTAAGTTCGCTGGCCAGCTTCATCCGCCATCTTGTTTCAAAATGGCGGCCATTAAATTAAAAAATATATATATTTAAAGTGAGGTGCAAAGAATTAGAAATTGAAAAAGATTTCTTTCTTAAGTATTTGACCTTGATATAAGTATTCCGAAGCTTTTTTTGTTTTGTCTTTATCTTAAAAAATGGCTCAGATATAGCAGTTTGAATTTCTTTATGTGGGTGACATTTTGAAAAATCTGATTTTTTGCTTGCGTCAGCACTCGTATATATCAACCGATTCCGATGTGAGTGAGCATGTGCACAGGAATTACTCAGGTCCCAACCAAGTTCACGGGTTAGCCTTATCCACCATATTGTCTTAAAATGGCAGGCACTTCAAGATATCGCCGAATTTGGTAACCAAATATAAGTTACTTTAAATAAAAGAAGCTTGGAGAAAGATGACTAATTTCGTAAAATTCTCATTCATAAGGATTTAGTTTTGATAAAAATTAGTACTGAATCTTCTATAATCAATTTCCACCAAATTGAGCTTCGTGTGTTTGAATAACATTAGCTAGCTTTTTAAAAATAAGGAATATGAAAGCTACCTCTTCCTTCCGGCACTGGCCGGAAGGACTTTTTGTAAATATTCTTTTTTTATTCCTTCTGATATTATTTCTGTAATTACCCTTTCGTGAGTAAAATTCGAATGAAAAATATGAGTTGTTACATGTTCTTCATATTTAGAAAATTCAACAAGTATTTGTCAAATTTTTATCTAGGTATTCAACAAAAAGTCTAAAATCGAAAGTGTTCAGCGATGTTTTGTCATATAAAGTAGTTTTAAAACGACCTTTTAAGTTTCAAACATATATTTATTTGGCGTAAAATAATATGTAAATGTATCGTTCAGAATTCTGCACTGCAGTACATAGCATGTACTACATTAATTTGCTGAAACGCTAAACAGTAATTTCGACCAAAACGCATTAATAAAATCATTAAAACTAAAACTGAAATATGAATATATTTTTGTGCATCAAACAAGCAAAACAGAAAATGTGATTCTTTCAGTTTCGTTGTCTGATAGAGTTGCATATGTAACATAGCGCTAGAACGAATTCATGTTTCAGAGTATCATCTGATGAGCTGTTCACTTCTTTCTGAGTTCTCACAAACTGACAGCTATTGGTCTGTAATTTGCATAATTATTTTTTGTGTAACCATTTCTCGATGGTAAATCTTACAAGATTTTTTAATTCTTTTGGAAGCGTACATCCGACAAATGAAGCCCTTTGTTAAAGTCATATGACCGGTATTTTGCAGCAATTCAAAACATAAAGTGTTCATAGCGTACACGGAAAGGCTGCACTATTGTGGAAACATAGTTATATTTTATGTTTAAAAACACTGTTTATTAAAACCAGATTAGGAAGGGCTGAGATTGACCTGCTTTAATTATAGCATAATCATAGTACGCTGCACATAACTAGCAAGGAGGACCGAGCTAAGCTCGGTCGAAATTAGCCTTGTCTTAAATTAGATATATTATTCTCACTGTATGAATCTTGCTGTTTAGATACAATTAGCATGATCATGAGACATAATGACCCAAAATAACCCACTAACCGATTTTTTTCGAACATGCTATCTAACCAATGCCCTTCTCGAACCCGAAAACAATAGAATCCAAAATTTAATCAAAATCGTTAAAGTCGTTTTATACATAAAATTAGCTTGACACACGGTAATCCACAAGGGACCCACTAATCTAAATTTATTGAACATGTGATCTATCCCAATGGTCTTCTCGTACTGGGAAATGATGTAGTAAAACATTTTCCCAAAATCGTTTGAATCGTTTTTTAGATACAAGTATCTTGACCCAGAGTGACCCAAAAATGATCCATTAATCGGATTTTCTCGAACATGCGACTTAGCCCAATGGTCTTCTCATCCCCAGAAACGGGTTTTTTAGATACTATTAGCTTGACACACAGTGACCCAAAAATAACCCAGAAATAGAATTTTCTCGAACATGTGACTTAGTCCTCACGACTTCTGATGCCCGTAAACGGTATAATGCAAATCATCTTTGTCAATATTGTTTGAGTCGTTTTTTAGATACAATTAGCTTCACCCACAATGACCCAAAAATAATCCCACAAATCGAAATTTCTCCAACATGCGACTTAGCCCAAAGGCCCAGAAATGGTATAATACAACTTTTTTTCAAAATCGTTTGATTCGCTTTTTAGATACAATTATCTTGACCCACAGTCATCCAAAATGACCCACTAATCGATTTTTTTCGAACATGTGACTTAGCCCAATGGTCATCTCATGCCCAGAAGCGGTATATTACAAAATTTTGTCAAAATATTTTGAACCTATTTTTGGATTCAATTATCTTGACCCACAGTCATCCAAAATGACCCACTAATCGATTTTTTTCGAACATGTGACTTAGCCCAATGGTCATCTCATGCCCAGAAGCGGTATATTACAAAATTTTGTCAAAATATTTTGAACCTATTTTTGGATTCAATTAGCTTAACACCTGACGTATTGTGACCCAAAATGACCCACTAATCGAATTTTCTTGAACATGCGACATAGCTTAATGGTATTCTCGTGCCCGAAAACAGTAGAAGCTTGACCCGAATTGACCCCAAAATGACCCACTAATCCAAATTTCTCGAACATGTGACCTAGCTCAATTGTTTTCTCGTGCCTCAAAACGGTTGGATATAAAATTTATTCAAAAAATATTGAGCCGTTTTTTAGATATAATTAGCTTGACCCTGACCCATTATGACCCGACCCACTAATTGAATTTTCTCGAACACATGACCTAGCCCAATGGTTTTCTATTGCCCGAAAATGGTAAAATACTAAATTTAGTCAAAATCGTTCGAGCCGTTTTTAAGATAAAATTTACACACACACTCACAATTTTTGCTCTTATTATTATTCTATAAGATTTGTCCTTAGATCAGTACGCAAAAATACAATCGAATGCAAAACTTATCATTCAAATTTCATTTATGTATGGAACAGTGGTGCAGGACTTCAATAGGCGACTATTTTTATATTCTGCTCGCACCAATATTTTTCTAATACAAATTTTAAAGTATATTTCTATTGCAAACGTTGGCTAAGTATGTGTTAATAATTTCTGTTCGTAAACAGTAGTGCAAGTTAGAAATAAAAAATAGTCGCCTGTGGCAGCCCTGTTGGTGGCGCATACGACACTCACTAATAAATACGATATTCAAGCACGACTATCAGTATAATTAAAGTTAATCTCACAGTTTCAAAAACTATAGAAATGCCTATAAACTAGTAACCCGTGGTTGCTTATACATTTTTAATAAATTACAATCAAACTCTCCTCTGTTCAAATCTTACAACTCATGCATACCGAGATTCTAATACACTTATCCATTTCTCGGTCTCCAACTCTAACACCCGTCGTTTGGTCTAATAAGCATTTACGAGGTAGGACTCAGACCCAGATCCTCTAATACGAACTTTTGAATCAGCTTTTATTCTCAGGAGATTGGTCAGGGCAGTCTAATTCGCTATCTAATTGAAGATTCAAAGAACCAGAAAGACGCTTGAGAAATAGGATGGAAGTTGGGGGTCTTGGTCAATCACGTCAGATGCAGCGTTGGGTTCAACAAGGCCAGGATACGCCAGCAGGCTCAAACGACGATCGATTCGCCAAGAAAGCCATGATCTGCTTTGAAGGCGTTTTCCATTTTGAGTTGGTTCTAAAAGGTCGTGCCATCAATGGCCAGATCCATTGACAGCAGTTGGATCGCGTCTACGACAAATTGGTGCAGAAGTATCTAAGGTTGGTCCGCCAAAATCTCGCCTTTTTCAGCAGGACAATGCCAAACCACACATGACCAAGAGGACCAAGGACATGTTTGTATTGTTCGACGGTGTCGAAATTCTTCCACATATTTTCTTTAGTCCAGACGTGGCTCCACTCGATTATGGCCTCTTTCGATCAATGTAAGACTTTTCCAAGGGCCGTCGATTTGAATCAAGAGTTTTTTTTATTCCAAGGAGCCACCATGGTACTTCCAGTAAATCCGGAATCTGGCAGAACGATGGCAAGAAAGTCGTGGATTATGATGGTCTCTACTTTGAAGAATAGTCCTTGTTGCTTTTGTTGATATTTTGCGCGTAACAACGCAGCTTTTACAAATTTCCCAGAACTTTTTACTCAACCTAATGTATTTACTTTTTCCGCTATTCTTTGCATACACAGAAACGTAACCTTTAAACAGTTACCAGGAAATTTCTGTGAATTTACATTTCATATGAAGAATTTTTGCATTTTTCACGGATACTAGTTGATAGTGCGCAATATGTTACCCTATATTATCTTAATTTTTCTCTATATTTGTAAATAAACCCACTTTCTATAAATATCATTGAATATTTGAGACAAAATGGATAATCAAAATACTTTTCCAGGCATCTTTGATTCAAATCTCTGTTAACTTGTGAGAGGTGGGTGTTCCAAATTAAAAAATAAACGTTTAAGTGATTTTTTATCATTTGAGCAATTTTTTATCAGTAGACGACTTCTACAGTATCGGAAGCATATTTTTTGTATCCTTGGGATGTAATTCCAAGTCAATTGATGCCTATTTATTTTTCACACGATTATTCTAATTACAATTATTAGGCGGTGATCTTTTTTTTCATTACTGTGCAAAGTAATGAGACATTTCTTCGCTCGCAATAATTTAACATAATGTGCATTTCAATATAGCGCATCTGCGACGCATTTCTTTTATTTATTAGTATATATTTCTTCTAGATATTAGCAGTTCATAAATAAATTGTCTGTTTTTTTTTTTTTATTTTAAGTAGGTTTTACAAGTTTAGCCAGAAATCCTAATCAAACATCTAAGACCAAAAAACTTTTTACAAAATTTTCCTTTATTTTAGACAGTGACATTTTCCCAGTAAAAAATGGACTTTTTCGAATTTTTGAATTAATTGATGCAAAAAATGTATGCAAAGTGGTATGAAATTCAATACGTTTCCAAAGCGCTCAGAATTTCTTAAACTGACGTGCTACCAATTTCAGAGAAGATAATAACAAGACAAAAAGATCAGAATTGTATATATTTTCAGATTTAAGGTCTTTCTGTATGAGATCATGAAAATATATCTATGCATTTTGTGGTTTTTTCCCTTCCAAATGGAGTTTTATCATGCTCCTTATTTTATATTTATCTATGTTTTTACTCTTAATGTCAAATACTATATAATCACAAGTTGCAATTGAATAATTTAAGAATTTCTACTAAAAATGTAAAAAAAAAGCATTAAAAAGCTTCTTCCTCATACATACATATAATACATGCACACATATAAATTTTTGTAAAGATGAAATAAGCAAAAGGTAATTGTAAATTAACGTTTTAACTTTCGGCAATGTTAAATAAAGCAAACTTTACATGCATCGTTTTGCATCCTACCATTTTCAATTATTGGTATAATTAGACTTTAGCATGGATAAATGCCAATATTCCATACATGAATAAAAACTCTACACTGTAAAAAAAAATTCCGCAACGTTCCTGGGAAAAAATGGGCAACTGAGTTGCCCATTATTTCCAAGAAACATTTCTTGAAAATGACTGGAACTTTACTGTATATGTTAAAAACTTTCTACAGAAATGCCAGGAATATTTCTGTTGACAGCAAAACATTACTGACATTTCACAGCATGCGGGATTCGCAGACGATTTTTACGTTTCCAGTTGACAATTTTCGCTTTATTATCATTATTTGTTAGAATGAAAAAATATTTTGAAATTGACATCAAAATTATTATTTATAATTTACACGAAAAAATAAATTTTCAGTTAAAATTCAATAAAGTAAATATATATATGATATATTGTTTCTGAGCTTTGCTTAAAATATAAAAATATATAAATGTAAATAATAATTAGAAAAAAAATCTAGCCATAAAATATTTTGGATTTTCGTCAGTGATTATGTTAGTTTACAAGTTAGATAAAATACATGAAAAAAAAAAATCGAATTGAAAAAAAATTCATGAAAAAAAAAAAAAAGATTTCATGAAAAAAAAAAAACCTAAACGTAATTGTATATTTTTTCCGAAAAAAAAAAAAATCAAATTTGCAGCAATTCAAAGTGTCAAATATATATCAAATTTAAATCAAATTGTAATAAAGTGTTAAAATATAAAATTAATTAAAAAAGAAAAAAAATTGAAGAGGTAGCATCGAACTCGGGCCGTACGGGTGGCGTGCGAGCTTTCTGCGTCTACACCACGAAAGACACGTTGAGAGCTGCAAACTAATGGGTATTTGAAACGTATGCTAAACCTCGGCATCTAATTTCTCAAAATCTAAGGCCCATTTGAAGAAATCGTTTCACAGGAATAATTAGAGATAAGAACTCTAAAACATACTTTAAATTAATCAAAATCGGTGAGAATCATGCTTGATGATCCCTGGTTAATGGAGATCCAAATAATGGATGTTTTTTTTTTGCACGGTCTGCTCGTTAAACGTTCCACAGACAAGTACGAGAGATAATCTCTTAGCGGAGGTATTGTATTTTCATCTGAATTGTCTTGACAATAGAGACGTAAAGGATTATGTCGTGTATTGATTTATTTGCATTCCATATTGATTTTTTTACATTCATTTAAGGAATTCGTTTTCGACACTCGCGCGCGAGCAACGGATTATAGCAAAAAAATAATAAATGGCGGCCGCAGCGTTTTGCTGTTTCCAACTTTTGTTCAGGGTTCAGGAACGTTTCAGATAAGAAAACCAGAATTTCACAGGAAAGAGCTAAATTATTCTGAAAACCTGAGAAAAGGCGAAACGTTCCTGAATTTTACATGGAACGTTACCATTTTTTTTTACAGTGTAGTTTCAAACACGGGTGAAACATTTTTTAAATACCTGGAAATATTCGTGAATAAACAATCTTTTAACTGCGTTAATTAAATATGGAATATTTCACTAATCCTTATAAGCAAAAAAAAAAAAAAAAAAAAAAAAAGAGCAAATAGCTTCATTCATGACGTTACAATTGTCGGACAGTAATTACTGGCGAATTCAGAACTTACCTACGGTTTACAGTTTTATCTTTTAAAAGTTCGTTTAATATTTCTCGCGTTATCGATTAGTTAATTTACTGCTCATATATCGTAATAACTAAGAGTTTTAAACATGTTATAATGTACACTAATTGACTGAAGTGCAATTTAATTACTTATGCTTCCATTTTGTAATAGCTTAGGAAAATATATTTAAGAGTAGGTGAACTAATTTGTGGAACTTTAGAGTGGCATTTCTGTTAGAAGGGTGTACATTTCTTGGTATATTTTTAAACTATGTTTAATGTTTCTCGCGTTATCAGTTAGCTAATTTAGTACTCATATTTCGAAATAACTAATAGTTTTAACACTTATAATGCCGTACTAAATAGTAGATGTGCTATCACAAAATAATCACAGGAAGAAAACAACGGAAATGTACATATTTTCTGATTCTAAAGTCTTTTTGCATAATATGATTAAAAACTATTTCTTTTTCTATATATATTGTGCATTTCTCATTCCAAATGATTTTGTATGAAGTTGCTTCTTTTGTATTAATTCAAGATTTACTATAAGTGTATAATTGTTATATCATCGTAAGTTACAATTGAATATTTTAAGAATTTAATTTGAAATTCTAATCTTAAATTTTTATAAAATTTCTTCTTCTTCTTCACGCTCGCTTAGAAATTTTAGTATAGATGATACAAGAAAAAATTATGGGAAAATTAACGTTTTAACTTTTCGCAATGTTACGTAAATCAAATGGTACATACCTCGTTTTGTATCCTACCAATTTCAGCTAATGATATGATTGGATTTTAGCATGGATATATACCAATATTCCATACATGAAGAAACAATCTAGTTTCAAAGGACATCTTGAAAGATTTTAACTGAGCTAATTAAAAACGGAATACTTCACTATTTGTTATGAACTGACAAAGCATTGCGACTTTCACAGCAGTTACTTACGAATGTATATTCATGATTTTTTTACGTTTTACAGTTTTATCTTTTGAAAGTTTGTTTAATGTTACTCCAGCTAACGAATAGCTAATTTATTACTTATATTTCGAAATAACTAAGAGTTTTAAATATGTTATAATGTGCACAGATTAGTTTAATTTCAATTTAGTCATTTATGATTGCATTTTATAATAGTTTAGGGAAATATACTTAATCGTAGCCGAACGATTTACTGAAACATATATGTACAACTATGCAAATGTTTCGTTATGTTATTCTTCCACTCACAATTCGTGTATTTCTTAGTGCCTTACTTTATTGTAAATTAAATTACTCATTTCGAAATAAATTTTGATTTAGTTATAAGTTACGCCCCGGTGTATTGTTTTTTTTTTTTTTTGGGGGGGGGGGGGACGAATTTGGGACCATTGTTTTCTTTTGCATTTTTTAGATACTTTTGAAAAACAATTTTTCGCATTGTTAAAATTTTTTGTACGATATTTACCTACGTTTTTATATGCGTGGGTATTTAGTCTATGTAAAATCAAAATTTGGTAGATTTTCACTGAAAATTACAACTTCCAAGGGCCTAAAAGTGACTGGGGGACGATAATAGGGCATCTTACCCTACTCTTTGCACATGGATACAACAATTAGTGGATACAAAAAGTTCTACCATAAACGGGTACATCATCAGAGAGCAGACAACCTTCCTTGGCTAGCAAATGAATATCATAGATTTCGAATACAGTAGTGGCTGGTTGAACAGATTTAAAAAAGCGACGAGGATATTCTCAGTGCACACGAATTGGGGAGAATACAGGTGTTGATGAAGAAATTGTGTTAAATAGTCGTAAAAAACTGAGTGCGCTGATTTTAGAGTATAAACCAGAGGACGTTTATAATATGGATAAAAGTGGCCTTTTTTACCGCTTGCAGCCAGATAAAACAATTTCGAGGGGGACTGCTAATCGATGCAAAAAAAAAAAAAAAAAAAGAAAGATCGTGTGTCTCTTGTGTTCTGTACGAATAGTGATGGATCTGATAAAGAACTATGGCAGTGATTGGAAAATCAGCTAAGCCAAGGTGTTTTACAAATTTTAATTCTGCTCTTTAAGTAGATTATGAGAATAACAAGAATGCTTGGATGACTGCAGCATTATTTCAAAAATGGTTGGGGAATTTCAACTTAGAAATGAAAAGAAGTAAACGTCATATTTTAATGATTTTGGATAATGCCCCTTGTCACATAGCATATCCAAGGAACAATATTTGCATTGAATTTTTATCTCCTGATTGTACTGGATTTTTACAAACTTTGGATGCGGGTATAATAAAATCATTCAAAGCTCGTTATAGAAAGTATCACGTCCGCCATATCATTGAAAAAATCAGTAAAAATGATTTTTCTCCAATCCTTTTGCATGATGCTATTCGCATGATAAAAAAGTATAGGATGAAATTTCATCAGAAGCTATTGTTAATTGGTGGAAACATACTGGATTGATTAAATCTTAACGATCTACTGAAAAACAAAACAGTACATCGCTTCAAGAACTGCAAGACGAAATACACAAATTGACAGATATTGAACATCCTCTATCGGCAATTAAGTACATTGATATAGACAAAAGTGTTTTAACATTTGCAGATTTGACAATCAAAGAAATTATTGCCAATCAAAATCAAAATTCAAATTCATCTGACAGCGAATCCGAAGAAGCTGAAACGTCGCATATTATATCTGATGAAATTAAAAATTGCATTGGAAAAATAAGAATATTTTTAGAAAAACATGCATCTGATAAAAAAAAGGATGAACAATTTTTTAGTTCTAGAAAAAGATATTTAAAAAGTCCTTCCGGCCAGTGCCGGGAGGAAGAGGTAGCTTTCAAATTCCTTATTTTAAAAAAGCCAACTTAAATTATTCAAACACACGAAGCTCAATTTAGTGGAAATCGAATATAGGAGATTCAATACTAATTTTTATCAATACTAAGTCATTATGAATGAGAATTTCACGAAATTAGTCAGCTTTATCCAAGCTGCTTTTATTTAAAGTAACTTATATTTGGCTGAGATGTTGATGTATACTATGCACATGCCTTCTTACATGGAAATAGGCGAATACGTGTGTTATCGCGTGACAAATACAAGATCGTTTCAAAATGTTAGCCATACTAGAAATTCAAAGTGCTATAATTTAACCATTTTTTAAGATATAAACAAAAGAACAAATTTTCAGAAACAAAATCTGCTCCGGAATCTTTGTATCAAGGCCAAACACATAAAAAAATCTTTTTCATTTTCCAATTTTTTAATACCTCATTTTAAATTTTAAATTTAATTTTATTTAAATGGCAACCCTTTTGAAACAAGATGGCGAATGAAGCTGGCCAACGAACTCGGTCGAGACATTGGTATGTACTATGTACCGACCAAGTAACATCCAAATCGGTTCATAAATACGCTTGTTATCGCGTGACAAAAATCAGGTCGTTTTAAAATGTCAGCCACAATAGAAATTCAAAATCCTATAACTCAGCCATTTTTTTTAGATATAGACGAAACAAAAACTATTCCGGAATCTTTGTATTAAGGTCAAACACATACGAAAAAAATCTTTTTCATTTTCCAATTTTTTGGTATCTCATTTTAAATTTTAAATTTTAAATTTTTTTTTAAATGGCGGCCATTTTGAAACAAGATGGCGGATGAAGCTGGCCAACGAACTCGGTCGAGATATTTGTATGTACTATGTACACACCAAAGTACATCCAAATCGGTTCATAAATACGCCTGTTATCACGTGACAAATATCAGGACGTTTCAAAATGTCAGCCACGCTAGAAATTCAAAATGCTATAACTCAGCCATTTTTAAAGATATAGACGAAACAAAAACTGCTCCCGAATCTTTGTATCGAGGTCAAATACATAAGAAAAAAATATTTTTTCAATTTTTAATTTTTTGGTACCACATTTCAAATTTAATGTTTTCTTAAAAATTTAAATGGCTGCCATTTTTAAACAAGATGGCGGATGAAGCTGGCCAATGAACTCGGCGGAGACATTGGTAGGTACTATGTACAAACGAAGTTACATCCAAATCGGTTCATAAATACGCCTTTTATCGCGTGACAAACTTCAGGACGTTTCAAAATCTCAGCCACACTAGAAATTCAAAATGCTATAACTCAGCCATTTTTTAAGATATAGACGAAACAAAAACTGCTCCGGAATCTTTGTATAAAGGTCAAATACATAAGAAAAAAATATTTTTCCATTTTCAATTTTTTGGTACCACATTTCAAATTTTAAATTTTTAAAAAAATTTTAAATGGCCGCCATTTTGAAACAAAATGGCGGATGAAGCTGGCCAACAAACTCGGTCGAGACATTGGTATGTACTATGTACACACCGAATTACATCCAAATCGGTTCATAAATACGAGAGTTACAGTGTGACATAGGTCAGATATATATATATATATATATATATATATATATATTGATATATATATATATATATATATATTGATATATATATATATATATATATATTGATATATATATATATATATATCAATTTTGAACGGAGGGTGGTTTCGGGGTCTGGGGGTCATGATCGATGAAAATATACCAAAATTTTTTGAAATCGCTTTCCTCCGAACGGCTGCAATAGGTAGCTTTTTGTAAAGAAAGCTACCTAAAAATCGATATTGAAAAGAAAACTCAAACTAGCATTTTAAAATATTTCCATGTAAAAGATAATTAAAGTAAAATAAATTCAGTTTGAGATTTAATATATATGTGTGGCTCTTATGTGCATAATTATCTACTGTATCTAAAATTGATTATATAAAGGGGTAAGGGTATGTTAATTCCGTATATTAATTGGATGATTATGAATCATGCAGTATTAATTATATTATTTATATTAATTATATATACTATATACTGTTGGATAATTTAATAAAAATGCATTATGATATTTATTTTTATAATAATAATAATAATAGTATAATAGTATCAAAATTAATTTTTATTGCATTCTAATTCCATATACCGCCAAACTCGATATAGCGCCGAAAATTTCGCGAACGGGTAATGGTGGTATAAAGAGGTTTCACTGTATATTTTTAAGATAGAACTTTTATTTTGTGTACAATTCTTTCTAAGTTAATAAACTATGACTCAGTCTATTTTCGAGGTTCTCTCTTTTCAATTCTCATTTTTATAACGAAAAATCCACTAGGTGCGTACTCTTACCCTCCTTTCCCCTATACATAGAGATTTTATGTTCAGATAAAGAGAGATATAGATTAAACGGACGCTCTGTGTTCTCTCATCATGAAATAGTCTGGCAAATTGACTGCATATTGGCGTTATTGTAACTATGGAGACCGCCGTAATAAAGAAAATACACAGTTTCATTTCCAGGAGAGAAAATTTTATCCAGCTATGATAATTTAAATTTTTAGTATTTTTTCGCACTAAAAATGATTTTCCCAATTTCGGTTTGCAATTTTATATCTAAGCTATGAAATGTAATTTGTGTTAATAGGAAGAGTACTGCAATAGACTTGAAAAGCGTTAATTTACTTATTAATATATCACCAATGGTAAAATAAAATATGTTTTTAACTGATATTTAAAAAACAGTTTTTTGGAAATTTGGAACTATACGCAGCTTTTTAAGGTCTCTGACTATTTTTGTGTAATAAACAGTGGATATGAACTTCACTTAAATTATTTAAAATATGTAACTTTGATGTTTGTTTCTTTTCGTTGTTTCGCTAGATCAAGAGTATAATCGGGACTGTATATAGAAAAGAAAAATTATGATATATATTGTTCAATCTTTCAGCATAGAATCAGTTAAAAACTTGAATAACAGTTACATTTATCTCCATTTAAATTTCCAAAATCATTGAAATCTAATTGCTTTAACAGTAATTGTTTAAATGAAATCCTTGTTTTACTTCCAAGAAAACAATGTTTATTAATTACAATGCTTTAAAAAATAATGTGATGTGGTATTCTCTTAAAATATCTGTTTAATATCTTCTACAATGTAATTGAAATATTCATGATAAAGGATTCCGCTGAATAGAAAAATATTATTTTTTTCATGTCTTTACCTACATTCCTTAATACGATTAATCACGTAGAATAAAATGAAAAAAGTTTATTCCATAATAGTTATATGTACAATCACATCAATTTTAATTTTATGGATATTTACATCATAAAATATCTAATTAACATTATTTTATTTTTATTTAATAAATCTGCAAAACAGCCTGTAAATTTATCTTTAGTGTAATTATCTGATCTCAGACTGTTCTTTTGAATTACATACAAATAATTGAAATAACAATTAAAAAAATCAAGGTAAACTCTATTAGTACTTTGTGAGACTGATAAATATTATAACATTGCGTGTAAAAATAAAGATTCGTCATCCCAAAATTGACAATGTTGGTTGAGAATGTTGGGACATTAATGCATGTAGCTAGTATATATTAAACATTATAACGAGAAAATAAATATAAAAAAAGTGGAAGATTCATATACATGAGTAAAATACTTTTTAAAAGTCTGGTAATAAAAATATTGAAATGAAAAATAAGTGCATTAAATGTAGTTACTAAATAGAAATATTGCAAAATATGTACTTTAATATAATTTCCAAAAAATATGTCATTTTCTTAAGAATATTAAAATAAAAAAATAAATATTTGAACTATCCAAACCAAAAATGGAAGCTAATATTGCTCTCGTAAACTATTTAAAACATTACAGGACAGTGATGTACTTTTAAGACATTGTTAAAAACAGCTGTTTCACAAGAGAAAAAAAAGTTTCTAAACGCCTTTATGACTTTTACACAGCATATACTGCCAAAACAATTTGCTATGTACCTCCACAAAAAAAAAAAAAATAAAATAAAATAAATAAATAAATTAAAAGACTTGTTTCCAAAAAAATTTGTACCTAAGAAATATTTTCTATTTCGTCTAAACTTTTTAAAAGGCGATATATAAATACTTCATTGCTTTATGCTTCTTAAAATATTCAAAACTTAAAGGATTTTCGCATTAACATAGTTTAAAATGGAAATAGTTCTAACGAACACACTCTTGAATATCGTGTATCTGCTCAATTGATTTAAATTTCTTTAAAGAGATTTTTTCTTTTAAAAATTATTTTTTACTCATTTTTACGATCACCACATGTAGGTTCTGTGTATCGATGTACTGTAGTCTAACTACAACACATTGAATCTGTTTCTATACAATACTTATTTCACGAGCTTGAACTTTCAAAATCTGTCGTTTCTTGAAGTTAAATCACAATGAAAGAAAATAATCGTTTGTTTCATTAGGAGGGTTTTGTGGTAAAGGAACCGTCTTACTCAGATAAAAGAAACGATAAAATTCCCTGAATTATGTCACTTAATAACTAATATGAAATATTTCTAACTAATTTAAACACTTTATTTTAAAACAGCTGTGAGTTTATCTTACACATTATAAAGAAATACTTTACGCACAAACCGCAAATATGAGGTATGGATCAACAACACAAAACATATTTACAGAATAATTAATAACCAAATGCGTCAGAAATAATTTACTGTTCTTTCAACGTTCCAAGTTTGTATTTAAGGTTTTTTCATACATTTTTGCCTTAAATTGAGTAACATACATAGATGTATATTCAATGCGATAAATGAAATGCACCCCTGTTTATGCATTATCAAAGGACAATGAAAGAGTCACGGTACGAATGTGTTTCATAATAAATCTGTAATAACTGGTAGTATATCACTATATAATTGCATTTTAATATAAGAACTGTTAATATGCTAAATATGCAAAAGAGATTATAGCTGTCGAAAGACACTATCTATGTGAATTTCTGCGTTTATAGAAAAATTATACATGTGTACATTTGACAATTAATCCGACTCCATGCATATATACTGCCGGAATCGTTGTTGTCTATGCGTCTATTTTTTTAAGTAAAATTTTATACTATATATTTCCTCAACAATATGTCCAGTTGTAGGAAAGTTTTATCCTAGAGGTGTAGAATTCACAGAGGAGTTTGACTAACTAAATATACCAAACATAACGCAAGTGATATTTTAAAATCTTACCCATGAAATCTGTACAAAAAGTTGATTTTTTAAGAATAAATCAAAAAGGTATAAGTATAAAGTATTAAATTACTTTTCCTCAACAACCTCAAGAATAAATCAAACTTTATACTTAAAAAATATACCTTTTTGATTTATTCTTACAAAATCAACTTTTTGTATAGATTTCATGGTTAAGATTTTAAAATATCACTTGCGTTATATTTGGTATATTTAGTTATTCAAACTCCTCTGTGAATTCTACACCTCTAGGATAAAACTTCCCCACAACTGGACATGTTGTTGAGGAAATATATTCCTCAAGAATAAATCAAAAAGGTATATTTTTTAAGTATAAAGTATTAAATTATTTTATAACATACAAAGTCTTTTAGAAAACTTTTAATCACATTATATTCCTTCTTGGATCAAATAACTCCTGAAGGCCTTTTTTCTAATCTTAAGTTTGCTTTTCTATTATTAGAAATTATTATTACATTATTAATAATAATTATTACATTTTTAAAAATTCACGCAGGCGAAAGTCTTTAAAACGAATAATTTTTACGTCATTCATCTGTAAATGTGCATATATATTAGGAAATTAATTTTCAGTGGTGAAACGGAAATTATAACGAAATTATTGCGTGTTTTATATTCATTATATGAGTTTTCAGGATTTTCCAACAATGGTTTCATTGTTGAAACAATATATTCGGTTTTACTTTATTTTACATTTCAAAATACTCACACAGGCGAACATCTTTAAAGCCGATTAATTTTTACGTCATTCATCTGTAAATGTGCCTATATATTAGGAAATTAATTTTCAGCTGTTAACCGGATATTATTACGAAAATATTTCGTGTTTTATATTCGGTACATGAGTTTCCAGGATTTTCCAACAATGGTTTCATTGTTGAAGCAATATATTCTTTTTAACATTATTTTACATTTCTAAAAATTCATACAGGCAAACATCTTTAAAACCGAATATTTTTTACGTTATTCATCAGTAAATGTGCAAATTTATTAGGAAATTATTTTTTATCCGTGCACCGGAATTTATTTCAAAAATATTGCGTGTTTTATATTAGGTATATGAGCTTCAAGGATTTTCCAACAATGGTTTCATTATTGAAACATTATATTCGGTTTTACTTTATTTTACATTTTAAAAACTATGCTTATATAAAGTTATCAATATTTCGTTAATTTTGGATCCCTTCACTCCTTACGATATCAACCGTTATCATTCGTTGAACCCCGCCCCCACCCGATGACAGCATTATCAATGTCTAAAAATTCTTTTATTTTTAGATTCGTCTTTCTTTTCATATACTTGCATGATATTCATGCACATATGATTATGTATTTATATCGCATACTTTACATATTCAAGTAGTCATTAAAATAGCAATAAGTAAAATAAATTTATATATGTCAAATAACATCTAAAAATGTTGTAACTATTTCAAAGTGTAAATAATATCATAAGACGAAACGTAATTTTTCACCTTGATTCAACATAAAATAAGTAATGTGAACATTAAAAACGTCCACAATCTTACTTAAAAGGCGTCCAATGTAATTAAAAAGATGTTACAAGTTTAAAATATACATTTTATTTAAAACTTTCTAGTACATCCAAGCCTTCCAGGCTCATCATCAGAGAATATAATAAAAACCAAATGTTGTTTATTTATATAAATACGTCACTTTGTTTTGAAAATGAGAGAACCAATAATTACTAGAGTTCAGAGTAGAAGTAGCAGTAGAAGTTTATTGGATTGAATTTAATTAGAGGAAATATATATTATTATTATTAATTGCAGGTCCATTTATTTTATGACATCACTATGTTTCTTATGCGTCACTTTCCATGGGCAGAAGAAAATTTTCTTCTACGTTAGTTGAAATGGAGATATTGAGAAAAAAATATTTTATTGTATAATATTTATTTTTGTTTTTATCGTTAGTATATTTATAATGATTTAATAAAATGGTTTTCGAAACTCTGTAATTTTGAAATATTATATTTTTTAAATGATTACTTACGGCCATTAATGTTAATTTTGCTTCGTTTGGTGCCAACTATTATGCTTGGCAAAAATGACGTTAATATATGGAATAGTACTGGTTTTTTAGATTGCAGTAATGTAGGCAGTAATATACAACGTGGGCGCAGATAATGGACAATAACGTAATTGGTATATAGCTTCAAGCTGCCACTGAGATGGTAAAATACCTTTTTTTAAAATAATTTTAAAAAGGAGATGAGGAAAAATCTGTGATCGGAACCCACACCAAATTGGCTCATTTTACCGAGAATGTTTTCGTACAAAATAAAATACATTTGTATATATGATCATAAATCTCAATACTCCCCGATTGAAATGTCTTTAAAATTATTCAGCAGAGACAACGAGAAATAACTTGCAGTTTCTTAAATTTTAAGCATCAATATTCTTATCTATCTATCTACTTCTGCTTCTACTATATATAACAGTGTAAAATGCAAAGAGGAAATTCATCCCAGCTGCATATAATTTGAGCTCAGTTGAAGGGATTTTGATGAGAATTAAAATGATAGTTAGACAATTTTTCAGAGAAGATTTAGCATGTAACATATAATTCTACGTTTCTTAGACATTTAATTAAATTTTAAAGTTATATATTCAGACGATCCCAATTATGAAGTATTAGCCTTTTTAAAAGATTCAGCCGAATGGATTTTGATTGAACTTGCACTGTTAGATAATTTTTCAGGCAGGTTTTTAGTATATATACAACCGTTTTGAATTGCTTAATAATGGAAATGTGGTTGGAAGTTCTATAATCATTTGAACCGGATTATGAAAGTTTAGCATTTTTAAAAAGTTCTACGGAACAAATTTTGATAGGAATTCTATTGTTAGTTAGATACCTTTTCAGATATGATTTTAGTATTTTGAATATTGTTCTACGTTGCTTAGTCATAAAGTAATGGCAGAAAGTTGTGTGAATTGGATTATGAAATATTATACTTTTCAAAACGCTCTTGATGGTGGATATTGATAATACTTGCTTTGTTGATTAGACAATGTTTTGGGAAGTTTTAATTCATTGCGTACTATTCAACGTTGGGAACGTGGCAACGTTAGCAACGTGGGGAAATTTCTCTACTCAGGTGGACACCAATATGAAAGACCAGCCTTTTTAACCCGGGAGAACTCGCTAGTGAGAATACCCAATTGCTTTTCTTTTACGTTACATTAATATAATATCAACTTTTTTTGGTTGGCTTAGTACTTTTATTCACAAAAGAGGTAAAATAATTGAAATAATATTTGAAATTTTAATTAAAATGAAAAATGGTTTAAATAAGAATCTTAAAAAAGTACGACGGTGAGAGAAAATCTCATGCAGCGAGTTCTCACGGGTTAAAAAGTTTTACTGGATGTTTTTGCCAGTTTGTTTGTTTGCATTATTAGTTCAATAATTTTTGAATGGTTGTTTTATTATATTGCATATTGTACTACCATTCTTTACCAAATGTTTGCATATTGGAAAATATAATAGCACACTGGTGTTCATATCTTTTTCAGCAATGCGAAAGGACATTCCATATTGCTTTAAATCACAATGTCAAATTCACTGATACATTTTCATTGATTCAAGGTTGGCTTGGATAAACAGACCAGCGTAGCGGGCATCGCCTGCTAGTCTGAAATATATTTCAGAAAACATGTTTTTGTTTTGTAATTTAAATAGGGCTTCAATAAAACTGTATTTTTTCCATATGCGTACTAAAGCTGTAAAAGTTGAATTTTATTTAATTTGTCCTTTTTTATATAGTGGGATTTTCTGTTGAAATATTCGTACAAATCACGGCTAAAAATATATGGCAGACTGTCCCGTCTTTTGAGCGTTTTTTAATAAAAACGGTTACATAGTCGTACGTAAACAGTATTCTGATCATAATAAGGGCAATAATATTATCAGAATATAGTTAAATTATGGTTATGAAACAGTTTTTCATAAAAAAAATCCAATGACTCGACAGTTTTCCTCAAGCTTTCACAGACTTGTATTGCGATAACTGTAATTTCATAAACAGTTTAATTAAATTTAGAAAACGTCTTTTCAATCATATAAAAAATAAAAGTTGCTTAAAAATAAAATTTAAGTAGTTAGTGGTCCAAATGTGACAAATGTGCACCATTAAATTTGTCAATTTATTTTTTATAAAGATATGATTGTGCTTCTTAAAAAAATAATAAAAGTATATTTTAAATACAACTCCAGAGATTTATTCTATTTTAGATAGCAGATTAGATAATTGTTATTATAATGATAGAAATTCATTGAAATGTGGTAAATATGTGAGTATCAACATTATTGCACAAAAATTCTATTTAAAAATAAATCGCTTTATTTCACGTATTACATATGAGTAAGATTTTGAATTTAAGGATTGAATATTTACATCACTTTTAGTCATATCACATATAATTAAATTTGAAGTTTTTCTCATTATATAATATAAGTATAGAAAAATATATTCAGGTTATTTTGTAGTCATTTCTTCACATGATTTTTTTTGTGCACAAAGTATTCCGTAAGCAGTACGTCCGTAATTTTTTTGTTGGTTTTAAAAGAAACTAGGACGGGAGAGTAAAATATCAGAAGTGTTCCCAATGTCGCTGCGAAGTAGTCCCATGTAACGCGGCATTGGTCAGCAATGTATGCCCGCACAATTGCTCCACAGTGCAGTAGTCCAACATGTCTGTCCGGTATCAAGAGATATAGGAAAAGACATAGTCTAGAACAGGCCTGGAAGGAAAATTATTTAATATTAATTTAAAGTAACCAACTAACATTTTTCCTGTGAAAAGTTTATTAAATCCAGAATCCTTTCCGCTTCAGAGATTCCAGCATCTTCCATTATTTTTACCACTATTTCCTATTAATAATCCTTAGGTTTGATGTTTTAAACTTTTACAACAGTAATTTGTTGCACAGTGTTTTGTTTGGAAATATAGATTATAATTCCAGATGTCTTTCCGTTACAGAGATTCCAGCATCTCCCATTATTTTTACCAATATTTCATATTAATAATGATTATGCTAGATTCTTTTAACTTTTACTATAGTAAGTTTTTACAAATTGTTTTGTTTGAAAATAGTGTGGGAAATATCCTATTTTAGATAATTAACAAATCGCAAAATGGGGATCATTAATCAAAGTGTGTTAAAAAGAACTGAAGATGAGCATATGTTTACAGCTAGGGCGAGATTGGTAGAGCCATTTAAAGACATTATACTTATGAAACATTTTCCAGTTTGACACTATTTTCAAATTCATGTAGCGTTAGATACCAATGAAGATTTTAACAGCTAAATCTAATTCGTAGTTAGAGACAGTAAGTTAAAACAAATTTTGTTACCAAGCAGAACTGTCATTCTCCCGAGTCAAGTTTTAAAAGATATTCTAATCCCACCAAATGAAGAAACGCCAAAGAAGCAAACACGAAACAGCTGATTGATTAGCTTACATCAGAAAAATCCATCATACCAATTTCGATTAAAAATGGCCATTGCAAAATAGAAGTAATCAAAGGAACCAAACATCGTAGTACAATATAAACATATGCTCTTTAATTTGGGACCTAACTTGTCATTATAAGTGAATTAAAAAATGCAGAATCATAGCATTAAAAAGAAATCTGTGAAGATGCTGAAAATCATATTTGTGATATCTCCCTTAGTTCATTTTTTAAAATAATCTATAGACTTAAATAATGGATAGAATTTTATACAGATAATTATTTAAGCTAAGCGCTTTTATACCGTTGTGTTTCAAAATGTTACTATATCTATCCTTAGTTTGTAAAGCAATAGCTACTTAACGCTAAAAATAACAATAGCCGAAAGCGCGATAAAACCGAAAGACACATACGTAATATAAAGATACTTTTTCTGTAAAAACTAAGGTTATTTGCAATGTGTGACGATGATTATATACAGAGTTCGTTATAAAATAAAGTTTTCTTGAAGAAGGATGCGTTTCCTTCATGTAGTAATGAGTTTAAATAAATTATATTGTTTTCTTTGTTACAAATAAAATATTGTTTTCTTTGTGACAATTTTATTCTCAAAATGATTACACCGAACAAAAAAAAATATTTGATCAACACAAATATTGGTGTTCAAAAACTTTAAAATTTTTATATAGTTTAGATTTTATTGTTAAAATATATACTAATTAATTATTTGATAAAAATTTAGTATTCATTTTTTTTTTAAGTTTAAATAGTTATATCAAGATAGTATGGATGGCGGTGCATCTAATTTGAATGCTTTGTTTAAAAGTTGAAATAGTTTAAATTAAAAACTCTACATTGTTCGTAGTTAAATCTTAAAACAATCTTTCGTGAAACCGTTGCTTTGAAAAGCAACGGAAAATGCTTTTAACGTCGTCGGTTTTTTACTTTTAAAAGCAACGGAAATTTTTCCCAATGTGTGTTTTTCTCTTGATACGCAATAAAAGTGTACTTTTTGATAACGCAACTTGTTTCTTATAAAACGAAATAATTTTAATTGTTGAAACGACAATTTATAAAGGTATTAAAGGTTATGTATAAATCTACAAACTTATCTAAATATCAAATTCTGCCGATTTGTAGTAATGGTAAGATTAATCCATAGCAAGTATATTAAACTCTATGTCGGACCTGAATAAGGTATATTCGGGCTCGGTTTGTTTCAGTTAAGTTTCAAAGATGTTTTCGCAAAACGACTACTTCTGAACGTAAAAGAAAATACAGTAGAGCGCCGATTATCCAAACAAGTCAGGACAGACCCAAGTTCGGATAAGCAAAAGTCCGGATAAATGGACAGACAATTTAAGGGATGTTTCTGACTATACTAAAACCTTCACACATCCCCTAAGTTTAGGACTGGCAGCGCCAGTTAGTGCTGGCTTCTTTAAAATTGTTCATTTATTTAGTTATTTATTTTGTCTTTTTAATTTATTTTTCATTAAAAAAACTTTTTTTTCTTCTCTATTTATCATTTTCTGAATCCCAGAGATTATAATTTAAGCAAAAGAGCTTTTGATTGTTGCTTGCTTCAACGAAGACATTCTTTTCAATGTTGCCATATCTCAAATTCTTGTTAAATACGTTAGTTGAATAGGATCAGCGTTTTCTGCGTTCGAGCCATTTCATAGCTGTTTCCAAACATTCAAAGGCTTCGTTATTTGATAGACCTGAGCTATTTTCAGGGCATTCGTTTTCATTTTCTTCAACTTCTTTTTCATCCTGAAGCTTATCCACAATCTCATCATCATTTAAAATCTGATATCCAGGGTCATGTACGTCAATATTTAACCGCTCATTAATTTCATTTTCTTCATAGCTTAGGATTCTTCCCATCTCCTTTATTGTCTTACATTCCTCATTTTCTGATTCACTATCAGTTTTTTCTTTATCTAAAATTTTATTCGAAGCCATTAGATAATTGAGGGTTCGATTAAAATTTGTTTTGGGAGAAATACGCTGTTCGCATAACTGAAAGTTCGGTAAAAAAAAAAATAATAATAATAAAGACTAATAGGCTGTTCGGAGAATTGGAAGTTCGGTTAAAGTGGTTACGGCAAAGTGCCTAGCACCTCCTTTATAAATCTACTCTAAAGGACGAATGAGTTTTGAAATTTTGTGCGCTATTTTAACTCGCTAACTTGTGTATGAGAATGAATTGCATTTTATATGATTATTTATGATTCGCCAAGTGCGCATGTATCATCAGAATTCTGAAATCTCCAGATTTTTCTGTAAAATTATTATTAGATAACCGTGTTTGTGTAGGTGCTATATATATAGTTCGGGAGTAGATAGATTTAGAGAATTTTCACCTGATCTCTCTAGCGGGTAATCAAGTTCAGTCGTGTGACTTATGCCACGACTTCTGTTAGTAGTTGCCAACTAACAGTTCGAAAGTGTCAGCAGCTGTGAGTAATCGATCACCTCAAAAGAAAAAGAGGCATCGGGAACCATAGGATTCCATTTATAATTTGTATTATCTTTTAAAGTGGATTTCCTAGATTCATATATAAGGAATGGTGAAGACATTGGACTCAAGTTAAGAGAATTATAATTTAACAGGTTTTTATCTCTTAGTATCATCTAAGAGAGTAATATCTCCTTCCCTCACTTTCTTAATTAGATCTCATTCTTGATCGTCTGAATAAAATACACCCACTCCGCAGCTAATATGCCTTACTTACTGTTATATTCAATTTGTTGTGTTTTATAAAATATATGTCATGACGTTCATTCAAGCTGATAACACTAAAAGGTTATCATATATTTTTATTAAGTTGTAAATATTCTAGTACACAAAATGTGCACTTTCCATATACTTGTGGCATTTCTATTTTGATATTTCCCTAATAGTAAAATTTTATTTCAGTAGCATGCAGAACTGATAAATTAATAACTGAATGTTCAATTTCTTGGAGCAGCATTGTAAGGGAGACCCAAATAAAATAGGCTTTGGGTCATCCTGTGATTTCATTGAATCACGGCTGCATGTATGCATTAAACCGCATTCATCTAAAGATTTTATGAGAGCACATTTTTATTTAAATCAGTAAGTAATCGAAATTATATTAAAATAACAAAAAATTAATGATAACTAAAAAAATAAAGTTTAAGGAGAAAACAAATCCAAGCTTAAAAATATAAAGGTTTAAAGTTGTTTAAAACAAGGTGGGATATCAATTTTTTAGGTCCGTTTCCTGGTATTTCTTTCACATCTACAATTAACTTAATTTCCATATGTAAATAATTGAGAAAAATAAACAAATAAATATATAACAAAAATTACTACTGAATCATGCTTATCAGAAAAACAAACTTTCGGTGGAATAACATACATAAGTTTCTTATTATAATCTTTTATTCATAAGCAATTAAGGAATAATTTTGAAAACAATTTAAAATCGTGTTAGTTTTATTTTCAGAGAGTTCAAATTCTACATATTTAAAATTTATTATTGTATGTCAATATATGTTTCCATCCTTATTTTTACGCAGTGTTGTTATTACAGTCTGAATAAAGGATTATTTGCAAACTAGTTTGATTTCGAGAACTCGAGAAAAACTATTGGGGTTTTAATTTCAATATATACATGAAGAAACGTATGAATCAAGGGATAATATTGTCAATATTGAAATAAACTAAAAGAAAAATTTGCTTAAAAGGTGCATTTAATATGTGACAAATATAAAAGATATTCACAAATATAAAAGATTTTATTACATAATATATTTTTTAAAAATTTAAAAACTTTCACAATTTTCGCGAAGAGAGCTTTTGATCAAACCATAATCGTCATCAGGGCAGCTCTGACTGCGTACTATATTCAATATGTTCGTCATTTGATGTTACAACGAATGTTAAAGCTAGTAAATCATTTTTCACAAAATAAATAAATAAATAAAACTTTTGTCTGCTATTGATATATCGAAATTTATTTTATACTATTAATTTTTGTAGAACTGTACTTAATTATTCTCTTTAAATTAACCTTTAAATGCCGAGTGTTGCTTTTCGGCAACATACCAAATTTAGGCTTCTAAAATACTATTAGAATAATATTGAAGCTATAATGCCTAATGTTGCCTATAAAATACATTCTGAAAATATTATTAAATCGATTTTCATCATGTATATGGCAATACTTGCGTTGTTTTTTTTTTTTGTTTTTTTTTTTTTTTGTTTGTTTTTTTGTTTTTTTTTTTGTTTTTTTTAAAGATAGATTTAGTTTTTCAATTGTTGCTACTTGTTCTTTTAGTTTTGTTTGGAAGCTTGCGAAATACTCTATTTTGTTCTGCAGTGAGCAAGTAAAATTTATTTCTTATTACAGTTCCTAAAATTCTTGTATGTTTAATATTATAGAATTTTATAAAGGAAAAATATTTTTTCAATTAAAGACCAGTATTCCCGATTAGTAACAAACTGTTTTTTTAGCCGTAAACCATACTTAAAACAAAATAGGATTTTTTAAAAGTATTTTTCCCATAATTTATTTAAAAAATGAAACCCGAAAAACATTATTACAGTTATTTTTGAAAAATCAGGCATTTAAGGGTTAAAGCTGTCAATTTAACCTACATTCTAATACATATTTAAAAATAAAATATTCATACTTTAGACGACATTTATTTCATAAATTACTGCTTACATTTCCTTTACAGTATTTAAAGAACGCATTTCTTTTTTATGCGTGCAGACTGTTCATTAAAGTATAAAAATGTATTTCAACATTTGTTGGATGATGTTGGATCCGAAAATGAAATAATGCAGTCTCAAATGTTAGAAAAAAGTAAACTTTTAAGATGAAATTTGTGAAATAATAATTTGCAATTTTCGATAGTATTTATGAGTCCTATTTCTTCTTATAAAGAGTATAAAGTACTCATAAATTCGGGTAAACATGTTTCAATGCAAAAATGGTAACTGTTTTAATACAGCTAGGAAACAAAATGCAATTGTTTTTGTAAATATTTCTTTTTAAATAACCAGTTCTTTGCTATTTATCATTCTTCAATCGATTTATTGCTGTATATACTTATTGTATTACTATTTAATTTTTCTGCTATACAACCTGAATGTATAAAGTTGATTCTTATGTATTTTTGAAAACGTAAAAATAATTAATTACATTTCAGTTCGGAAATTATATTTTCGTTATTTATAAACACCATTTCTGTATCACATCATTATATTGTTTGCAAGCTGGTCACTAAAGCTTAAAAAGGCGTTTTCCTTTTTAATGTTTGATCCTCAAATTGTAGAATTCGTTCAAAATATATATTACAATAAAAATAAGCTTATAAGTGACATCCTTTTAAAAAATAATATTTTCTTTTTTAAATAGCATTTTTGAGTTTTATTTCGAAACATTTGAGGTATAAATATTTTTAAAGACAGAAAAATGGTGTTCATTTTAAGTGTAGTAAACAGTATTAAATCGTCGAAATAAAATACAGTTGTTGCAGAAAACATTTTTCACAACGTAACTGTTCTTCTGCGTCAAAAAAACCTTTTTACGAGGAACTCTTTGCTTGTAATAGATATATTCCTTAATTAGAAAAAATTCCCAGAGGAATTTGTTCCTCTTTCAATGCAAATATTGTCAAAAGAATTCGTTATTCGACCTATTCAGAAAGTAATTCTGACATCACGTTTACAATGAAATTCATGAGTAAGTGTTTAGAATTACTTCATCTGTTATTTGTAAAATGTTTTTGAAATGACTATGTACGATTTTATCTCTTTTGGATGAATCCAATAAAAAATTTTTACATGAAATAAATTTAGTCTGTTAAAAAATCAGATTCTAAAACTTATCCAAAATTATGGGACGAAAAAGACTGTATCGTGCAGGATATAACGTTTAATATTAAGTGAATTATAATTAAATGGAAATTTATTCTTATTAGTATTTGTCAAAATACATATATTGAATATAATGTATTTATTACAATCAAATATTTTAAAAAAATGACCGTGAGATCAGTAGCTTTAATTATACTTTACGGTAAGTTACGGTTATCTGCTGGAAATCGTTTGTTTTATGTAAATGTTATGGGAATTTAATATAAATATTCTGTTAAAAATTAAAGAAAGTAATTTAGAAATTTACAGTAAAAACTGTAAATATATACAGCGGGTGATCTGTTAACGAACTGCTTTGTTTACGAAGGTCGGTTAACGAACACTTTTGCGAAAGATTTTTATGTTCGAATAATGAACATTTCAAGAAACAAAGTCAAGAAGAAGTAATTCTATGTTCCAGATTTGCAGAGCTGTATTTAATTCTAGCTATTATTGACTTAGAGAACCATTTAACAGTTGTATGCATATGGCCTAATTAATTCATGGTTTGCAGAAGGTTTGGGCCCTATAGTTTAGCGTCCCAGATTAGAATGAATAGATTAAAACATTAATTTTTATATTTCATTTCATTTAAAAAAAAAAAAATATTTTAATTTGAAATTAATTATTTTAATTGAAATTTTGTTCCTAAATTATGAATATGCTCTATCCTCTATGTGAGATTTATCGGGCCCTGCAATAAAAACAATCTTTTAGATAAATAATGAAATATTTAATAGGTCAAAGTAATAAATTGATATGATTTAATGCTTTAGTTTATGAATGGGATCCTAAAAGATTTCACAAGAGCATGTCATTTATTTTTTTAAGTACTACACGTTACAGACCAATCCATCAAAATACGATTTACCCATGTTAAATGCGGACGTACATCAATTCTAGTAAAGTGGTAAGAATGGTCATCCCAGAAAAAAGAAAAAAAAAAAAAAAAAAAAAAAAACTTTATTCAAAATAGAACTTAATTAAATTCTCTTTGAGCCTCAATATTTGCGGCGGGCGAGGAGTAAATATGTAAGGAGGGCTGTCACGTGATACAGCGCTCCGTGTATTTGTCTTTTTTCCAGGAGTGATGAAACCGGCAATAGCTTAAGAACAATTTTTCGTATGTTATGCTAAGCGCCATTAGTCTGCCACGACGAGAAAGAACACATTAATTGTGTTACGTGATACAGTGATCGTACATTTTGTTATTTTATCACAAGTGGCATAAAGACCGATACCTTTTAAAATATTTCTTGTTACAAGGTTTTTGTGCTTTGTGCTTTTTGTTTGTGGTACCTTTTTAAATTGTTTTCCTGAACTGCTATTACAACATGTTATCATGAATGATTTTGAAAATATCGCCGTTTGTGCGATGAAATGATCGTCAATCTTAATAAAGATATTTTATCACTTTTTATAGCATTATTTAACTTAATATGAACTGCTATTTTTGAAAATAAAAACATATAATATTCTGTAGCCTAAAGAATCAAGAAATGTCCTCACCATACAAACTAAACAAGAAATTATAGCTAAAGTAGAAAGTGGGCATAAAGTGTCTAATATTGCTCGGCATTATGGATTGAAAAAGTCTTCTGTGCACAAGTCTTCGGAACAATCTCAGCTATGAAGTACGTAATTATGAATACCCAGGCGGCTACAGGAGCAACGGAGATTTCAAGTAAGAAAGAAAGATGTGCTTTCATGAGACAATTCAGAAATTGCTTTCAGTTTGTATAAAATAAAGGTAGATTAAAAGAGATTTAACCAGTATTGCTACTATTCAAGAGAACGCTTGGGCACTTTTTGGAGAAATGAAAAACCAACCCTTCATTCATCACATGAAAATTTATAATTTAAGTTTACTACTGGATGGTTTGCGAAATTTAAAAATAGAACTGGTGTTAAACATGCCGTAAGGCACGGCGAGTCTGCTAGTGTCTATAAAGAAGAAGCTGGTGAGTGCTGTCAGTAACTAAAAAAATCATTACAATAGAAGAATACTGTCCATAAGTTATGATGAAACTCGTTTGCTTTGGAAGCGCGTGCCGAAACACAACTACATTAAGAAGAATAAAAAAAAAATATATATTCCTTGCCATAAGATCGGCTGACTTTTGAGAGCTAACGCCAGTGGTGATATGAAACTAAAGCCACTTATGGTCGATCACCCTCCAAACTCTACAACATTAAATAAAAATCGATAACTAAATAAACACTACCAGTGACGTGGAGATCGAATGGAAGGGCATGGGTCACGCAGGTTCTTTTCAAAGAATGGCTGTTTGAATTTGTGCCCCAAGCATCAAGGATTACCTTCAGACAAACCAAGTTCCATTGAAAGTACTGTTGTTATTAAACAAAGCACCAGCACAACCAAAGAACTTGATATGCTGGATTGTTTTAGAAATATTCTGATGTTCTTTGTTTGAATCATAGCATGATTAGTAGATGCCTGAAAGAAAGTGTGTTCGATCCTCAAAATGGCATTTTTGGATTTTTGTTTTCTTAGCAGGAGGATAGATTTAATGTTGTCTAACCTTTTTATTTAACAAAACCTAGTAAAAATCACATACAATTTAATTTATTTTTAAAATGTATATATTACAATCAATTCTGCTTCAACTTTTTCCTTTTTATCACATTATCATAACACTTGTCTTTGATTTTTTTTTATTATAGTTATGTCTTTTTCTTTTTCTTTGAAATGCATTAGGCATTCTGAATACATACCGTATGCATAAGGAATTTTTTCAAACCAGATAACAGTTTTATAAGAAACGCTTAGAATGCATGCTAAATTCAGATTTTTTTTTTTATATCTCAGTCTGTAAATTTTCTTAAATAATATTCAACTTCCTTTTTTTATTCAACTTGCAGCGTAGTTAGGTATAAAATTAGTCAACATGATTTGAAAGAAAATATTAAACACTCACTGCAAAAAAAATTGTGGAACATTTAATTGAAGCTGTAAATCATTTTTGACACATAATGCGTGTCGCTAGAACTTTCGTCATTAATTTCAACAACTTCTTGTCAGTTAACACAAACTATGATAAAAATGCAAATGGATATTCATTCGCAATTTCATTTAAAATGGAAGCAACATTTCATTCATTACACTTCTTTTGTTAAGAGCATTTCAAAACTAAAGTTGTTATTCAGAGCTTTTAAAATAACGCCTTTGTAAATATTTTTCATTAAACTATTCAGAAACGGAAATTAAGGTAAACGCAATCATTTATCAGAAAAAAGCGTTTTAATTGCGTGGGAAACGAAAATTATCAAACCATCGTACGCATATTGTAGA
Organism: Maratus speciosus; assembly: GCA_963932465.1. Lineage (NCBI taxonomy): Eukaryota > Metazoa > Arthropoda > Arachnida > Araneae > Salticidae > Maratus > Maratus speciosus. The sequence continues at coordinate 95,103,106 of OZ010789.1, read as the reverse complement.
AATTTATTAATGTTTATAATATGCATCGTTACTTTTAGATGTGATATCTGCATTAATTTATAAATAGCAAATAATTTTGTTGTCGCTTAACGATGTTTGCAGAGAACTGTAGCAATAAATATAAATAGTTTAACTTGAAATTTGTTTTATTCTAAATAAAATTAATAAATGTAAAGCGATTCAGAACTAAAAAAGTGCAGAAGAATTTCCAAAAGATTCTACGCAATTTATTTCTTGTTAGACATTCATATATATGTTATCTACATTGTTGGCTTTAACTTTGCAATATTACAATTAGTGTTATTTGGAAGTTTATTATCTTGAGATTACTTACATTATGCGATCCTCAAAATAATGTTTACTGTTTTTGCAGTTTGAAAATTATTGCACAATTTTATCTATTTTATTGACTATAACTTTGAAATATTCTATTTAGTATTTTGTGATGCCTTTATTTTTTGTGATTGCGTTTAGTATTTTGATTACCTTAAGTAACTTCAAATATACGGTCTTTAAAATTTAGAATTTTTTTCGTACATTAAAAATTAGAACTCAGATAATATGGATTTTGTTAATGTGTAAAATGTTCATAAATTTCAAACAGACCGCCATAAATATCAATAAATGTCTGGTATATTGCGATTGCCATAAAAAGCCTTGTACTTAAAATGTCTTGTATAAAAACGTCTTGTATATAAACGTCTTGCCATAAAAAGTCTTGTATTTACGTAAAACTTAATTACGGAACAGTGAAAGAAACTCATCACATAAGATTGTGAAGAATACGCATTAACTTAATTTAAAATATTTTCGGGTAGTTTTTTCGTTTTATTTTATTTTGGGTTCTCCAGAAAAACAAAGAAAAGGATAATTTAATCAAGGATTATTCCATGTTAAGTGACCGAATTTTGAATACGGATCCTACCGACTTGCTTCCATTTTTATGCAACCCCAAAAGAACATCTAAATACGCCTAAGATGGATATATGCAAACTACCAGAGTGAGAAGATTATAACTGGGGCGCAAGGGGTACTTCTGTAAAATTCAGTACTTCAGCCTAAAAAAAAAAAAAAAAAAAAAAGAAAAAACACGATCAATTTTTCATCTTATTGCTCATGATACGATTTTTTACTAAAATTTGACTAAATATTGCATAAATTTGAAAAGTTAATAAAAATTGCTTGAAAAATTTATTTGAATTCATAGTTTTATTCCCTGTTTTAACTAAAAACACGTGTGTTTGATTAAAATTTCATATTAAAAAAAAAAGTGCTCCTAAGGTAGGCATATGCCTTAATTAAAATGTGTTTTTAACTGTTACAATCAGTAATCAATTCAGAAGTGTATCCAGAATCAAATCATTAGTGCTTTCATGAATAAGAAACATCTAACATCCAATTAAAAAAAAAACAGCATTTTTAAACTTACAGTTTTAAACTTTCATGTAACTGTAGCTATAATTAGAAAATGTTCTTTTTCAGCTTTAATATTTAATTCTGTACTATCCCAGTGCGATCCTTGCCTTCCATTTAATAGCGAAATAGAACGGGGATGGTAAGAAAAAGGACAGTTGTAATGGGCCAGTAAGGAAAATTACCATCTATATTTAGACAAATCATGTTAAGACAAAATGAAAGCCACAATGTTCGTTGATTTTTAGCAACAGCTATTTACATTGGATTAATTTTAAAAAATAATTTACCTCGAAAACTACAGGAATAAACCATGGGGGCGTAAGACTACCAATAAAGTCATAATATTGAAATTAATATTTAAATGCTAATTTAAATTTTGCCGTAAATTTCCTGTTAAAGAATTACAGGCATTTTTCTCTGGCATACTTCTGCATGAGAAAAAAATTAAAAAGAATTCTGTGGTTGGAAATTGAGTGATTTTGTGTATAATTTTTGCAAGAGAGAAGGTAAGGAATCTAACATCCAGGGACATAGTTCAAAAAATAATAACAACTTTAAAAATGTGTGCAGGTTAATTTTTGATACATATTTTTATAAATACAATAGTTCCAATACCGGAAAAAATACGTCGTGTTATTTTCATAGAAGCAATTTTATACAGACAGCTCCAAACTTAAAAATCAGCAACAGGGATATGGAACGGTAGGGCATTTCATGGTACATTTTTACTCCCAACATCGTCCAAGAGTTATTTATATCATTAATATTGTTATACAATCATGTAATGGTATATTTTCCAATATAAGAAATAAAAAAAAAGATCAAGAATATGTACTAAAATAAAAATTATTATCCAGGGACATAAAAGTCAAAATTATGCGAGAATGCCTTTTTTTAAGGATAATCTATATAGTACTACTGATTTTGTTTTAATTTATCCGAAAGGCACAACATTTATAATTTTTTAAATACGTACTTTGAATGATATCAAAATGTTTTCTGAGTAACTAAAAGCCATTGTAGGCATTATACTTGGATATTTATTGCACAAATTTTAAAATATACCGCCAAGATCGCTACATTAGAATAATCTTACTGTGAAAATAGTTAAAAAGTAACGTTTCTTTTAACATTACATGATTGGAGAGAGCCAGAGTAATTATTACAAGAGTAGAATTTAATACATGGCATTATTTTTATGTCTATAGCATAATTTTTTTAATAACACACTAGGGAAATCGAACTGAAAACACTTAGTAGTTAAAGCTAAAATATCGTTTTTGGTTGTAAATGGTGCGTTTTAAAATATTTAGTATAGTATATATAGTGTTTGTTTTTCATTTAATTAGAAAATAATTATTATACAATAAAAAAGAAAGTAGGTTATACAATTCGTTTGTGTGTTACTTCTAATGCATGCTCACGCATAACTTTTGAATGTTCTGATGTTTGTAATTATTTCTATTTGAAAGAACTCGTTTTCATCGTTATAATTTTTATCAAGTGACTGGTGTTGTCTAATGCCCCTACAGGTCCGCGTCATGCCGATTTTCAGGGATTCTAAAACTCGTCTGACGGAACCTCTTTGTGGGACTCAAAAGCCACGATCTTTTCAATGCCTTTTAGTCCCATTTAGGACAAGCACCAATTCGTTAGTCTGCATAAAGAGCAACTTAATACACAAAAATCAGTGAGAAAACATTTTCATGATTCCGCCGTAAGGAATACGAAACAAATGATTCACCTAGGGAAATATGTCTTAGACGGAATATTTTTTGTTTGTTTTGATATGCTGTTTTTATAGGTTTTTTTTGTACTTCGTTTATTAAAACTTCTAAAAATGGAAACTGTCCATAATTTAATCTTCCTTTAAACGTAAAATGTTGATTTTCGCTGGAATATCAACTGCTCAGCTTGAAACCTCTCTAAAACAGAAATTATTTTGATCTTTAGAGATTCCGCGTTCAAAGAATTTGCTGCATACAATTGTTTTGTGTATTGAAAATGATAAAATCTTCTAAGACTCAATTTATCTTTGAAAGATTGTGTTTTAGATAGATTTCTGTCTTAGCAGATATAATTGTATGGTGTTTCGACAGATTAGGACCTGTTTTTAAAGTTTAAGGCTGTTTAAGGCCGTTGTATACAAATTTCAGTTTCATGTAATTTACGATATATTTGCGTCCGGATTATTTTGTCTGTCTGTTCCAATTTTTGTTGACAATGAATCTGGTAACGATAATGTAGAATAGTTTGATCGTCAGTCTGTATGTTTATATTTTTATCTTTCTAGACTATTTCTTAAAATTTCGTCAATATAAATAGAAGAGCAATGTCCAAAATAATTTCGGGTAATGAATACATTAAATAATAAAATTGCGAGAGGATTCACTAGATAACAAAATTTTATTTAGTACAGCATTCTAAAAAATGCATGAGTTGTTTTTTCTGACGAAACAATTTAATTTTCGACTGACCAGATTGATTCCAGTATTACTCGAATGATTTTCCGAAAGAACCAAAATAGTTTTCTAAATTTACTCGTGATAGAGGATCCAAAATAAAATGCTGCGGGATTAGTTCATTTGCATGGACAACTATATGTTCTATGGACAAAGATTTTCAACAAAACATGCAAAAAATGCATTTAAAACCCCATTTAAATATATTTACTGAAACTCCCGTTCGTGGTTCCACAAAGATTGTACCTATACTTCTGACTGGCCTTCGACGAATCCGGATTGGAATCCAATTGAGATTGTACCGGTGTTAATTGTGCGCTTTGTCTACTCCAAACTCAATCAAAATAATTCATGCGACTAACTGAGAAATGTCATCTCTAATGCGTGGTAAAATTTGGATAAAAGCTACATTTACATGCATGTTTGTTTGTTGAAAGACCAAGTATAAAATTCATTCAAAGAATATGTTCACATATAAACTATTAAATTACACTATTAAATTATTTCAGCCAAACTATAACGCTGTGTTATTTATTTTCTCAGTTCAATTTCACATAAGGTGTATACATTTACACATCACACATTACAAATGCATACACATACAACGTGTCTGCATTTAGCTCTTTTATTTTTTTAAATCACGATTTGCATATAATGCCTCATTAAATACCTATATTTAATTTTTTGATATTTTACTAGAATTTGTTCTGAAATTATTTAACAATAACATGACCGTAATTTTTTTTTTAAATCCAATAAAACATGATTGATTACACAGAATTATATTTATGATTACTATCTATACTAATAAAAGAAAGTTTCGCTCTGTTTTTGTGTATGTATGTGTGTCTGTGATGGCTAGCAAAATACGAGACTGAGATTTTTTGTGGAGATAGTGGAAGGCCTCTCCTAATGCACCTGAGTCTCAGAATTTAAAAATTTTAATAATTAGTTGAGTTATTAATTAACAATCACAACTCAGTCTCATTAAAAAATCATTTATTTGACCCTCGGTTGAGGAAAGTACGTGCGCATGCGTACAAACTCTTTTACGCATCGGGAGCTAGCAAAAAACATTTTGACAGTATATATATTTTTTATTATTGTTTTGTTTTAATCCGCTCAGTACTGTTAAAGTTGAAAGACATATTCCGAAATATCGCACTCTTGTGTCTCAAATAGAGTAATAAATTCAAAAATATAATGGCAGTTAACCCTTTGAAAGAAAAATTTCCAAAAAGGTCGTTTGTTTAAAAAAGTTTTCCCCTTTATTGCAACGCCGCTACAGGACGCAACTTTAAAGGTACTAACAAACCAAACATATGCTTATAAAGCTGATACGTTCTTCTAATCAATATCGTATTTTTAAAAAATAGGAATTTAAACCTTTTCAAATACACCGGAAAACGCAGGTCACTTCGCGCCTCACGGAGATGATATTTTTCTACGCTAAATGTAACTAAACGTCCGTATTTGGACACAATTTTTTAGAGCATCTCAATTGACAAGATTTACATCACGTAGAAAAAATCCAAATGCTAGGGCGGGAAGAAACATATTTTTACAAAATAAAATCTGTGAAAACTTCGACAAAAAAAATTAAAAAACTAGGGATTTCGGTGCAGTTTCTCTCTACTTTGGTTAACGTTTTCTCTCTTAAATATGCATATATTTTATGAAAATTTAAAAAGGCATGGGTATATTTACAAACCATTAAAATTTCAGAGAATCCGGACAACAATAACTATCTATTTTATTATGGTAATGAAATCGATGAAAAAGAGAAAAAATGAATTACGCATCGGTATGGAACATACCCTTAATTTACTTAATCCATTTTTATTTCTGAATCATAGCGGTTGAACAAATTGGTTTTCTATACAAAAGCTTTCTTTTTCAGAACTCGATAGGACTAATTTGAAATCTATATTGAATTAAAATAAATATCGTACTGTTTTTAACTTTAAGTGTTTCATTCTTCTTTTAGGACTATCTAAACTAAAAAAAGGGTCCACATTTGTATGTCAATGTATAAATGTTGCAATAAGTAAATAAATACATATAGTAATTATTGTTAACTTTACAACAATATAATTATTAGAAGAAAAAAAACTACACATAAATGAATCAAATTATATAAAAAATTACTACATTTTATAAATTTCATTGTTCAATGTATTTAATTATAAGAAATTTTGTAATTTTTTATTTACGATTTTAATGGTTTCAAATTATTTCTAATAACAATTGAATTAATTAAAAAAAAATTACACTTAAATGAATCGAATAATAAAAAAAAATACTATATTTTACATATATTTCCTTCCCCAATCGGTTTAGTAAAAACATTTTTGTTTTTGTTTTTTTTTAGTTTTTTTTTTTTATCTACACTAATAAAAACAATTTTTTTCACTCATAAAAAAAACCCTCCCTAGATCGCGCCAAAATAACTGTCTAAAGATATAAATTCATACAAACAGGGCCGTACAAAGCGTCTGCGCGTTACGGTAGTAGTTCCTATACGAGGCCCAGGCGATAAGTTAGGTACAATAAGACCTGCTTAGACGGAAACGCAAACGATCGTTGATAAATTCAATTTTATGCAGGTTATTTTAATTTTATAAGCATAATTGCATTTGTGTGCGTTTCTGGTGGGGAGGGGCCGTAGAGCATGTTTTTTTTTTTTTTGTTATTGTTTTTTTTTTTTTTTTTTTTTTTTTGTTTATTGCATGATTCCGTTATAAACAGGCTTTAATCTATTTTAAAATAAATTATTTGAACAATACTTTTTCTAAAAATATATATAATCTATACATAAATCTATATAGTAATTGCTTACAATTTTATTATTTATTTTGCACTATTACCGTTTATGAATACCGTTTTTTGGAATTGCTTTTTCATCTAAATATTTTAAATAAAATTTAAAATATTGAAAACATAATGTATCATTAATTGAATTTATCAATTAATTTTGAATAGAAAAGTTTAAAGTATGAGACAAATAAAATTCGAAACCTTAACCTGTGACTTTACACAACTTACCAACTAAACAAAGGTGGGGGGCTGTTAATTTTCACCGACTCAAACTTCCTCTGCACGGACCTGCAATACAATTTTCAGGTTCGCTTAAGAATATTATTACGAGTCCGGGCAACGCCGGACGGATCAGCTAGTACACAGTAATCTTCCATGTCATGAATGTCATTATGTCATATTTTAAAATATTTTAATAAGGTCTCAAAACGGTTATTATTTTAAAAGTTTGACATTACTTTCATAAAACGCAATATTAATAGCCTTTTTAGATAAACAAAATTGTTACATTTTTCTTAATAGTCGTACTTTATGATAAAAAAAATCATGTCTTATAAGTCTTATAGGTTTTATGCTAAATAATTCAGAATTATATATTTCATGATAATTTACAATATTATTGCTAGGGCGTCTCCTGTTGCTACTTCCTTGTGACCTTTACGATTTCCTTCCTGAAAATCAAACTATTTGACTAAATCATCAAAAAGCTTTTCTCATCGTGAGAAAATAATTGATTTTATGTTCAGTCTGTAATGTAAATCCTCACGCAAAGCGTTATTTCTGTTTTCTCCATGTCACGATTTTTGTTCGATTTCTAAACTGAAAAAGGCTAGCACTTAAAAATAGAATAATGTTATCTTAAAATATTATTTTAATTCGCTTCAGTCAAACAAATGGATCATTACAGAAATGTTAAATTATTAAAATTGCAATGTATGTTAATTGACATGAATGAGTTTTAAATTAATTTAATGGTCAAATAAAACCATCCTGATTATTTTTATCGTAAGGGATTTAACGCATAATCTTGAGTAATTACACTCCAAAAAATGCTTTATTGAAAAAATATACGATATCCTGCGAAATTACATTCTCTTCGAATCCCAGTATCTAAAGTCATATTTAATTTTTAAAAATAGAGTCAGATTATGAGCACAAATTAATCATAATGTCAAAATATTAGATGTTGTTAAACAGTGTACAATGTAAAAAAATAATGCCAGTTTTCCGGTAGGAATCGGAAAAATAGTTGACGTTATCGTACCGGAATAATTTCCAACCCAGATCGGAATAAAATACGTAAAATCGGAATAATATCCCTAAAATCTATTTAAAGATATCATGTAACTGAGGCTTACCTCATAAACGTAAGATGTATATATATACTTTCGCGGCAAATTACACTTTTTAACAACATCTCATATCTTGACATTATGATTAATAAATATACAAAATACTTTTATAAGTATACAAAATACTTCTATTATTTTTGTCCAATTCATCTTTTAAAACCTTGACACGAACATTTTAATAGCCTATCATGGTTTCTATATATGCAAACAAGACTATTATAAATTAAAAAAAGTTCTTTGAAATCAGAAAAAAATTATTTAGCTTTATACATTTAAATCTATACTGATTTCTACAAGGCATTACAATACCGAAAAGGGGGATACTCATATATGTCTGTGTCTATAATATTTTATTATTTCTCAGCGCACTAATTCATGATGGAAATTGGTATAGATTTAAATGTGAAACAGGTTAATACAGGTATTAAACAAAACAACTCTTAATAATAAAACACACGTACTACAATATACAGGGTGTCCGATCTCAACGGTGTCCAATGACTAATTCCTAAACCATAGACCTAAAACATAGACACATAGTTCCAATTACAAAAATGTTTAAAATCAGGTAAAGAAATATTTTAAAAGCGATTTGGGTCAATAAAAACATTTCTTAAAAAATTACGAAATTTTAATTTTTATTCGGTCCACCGGTCCTATAAGTTATATTTAGTAAAATTTTTCTTTTACACTGACAAGAAATACACAAAAAGTCCTGTTATTCTACGATTAAAATTGACCGAGTAATAGCTGTTCAAAGTTGGAGCATATTTTTTTGCTGGAAATTGGGGGTCATTCACAAATTTAGTCGAAATATAATTTTGTCAGATATATTAAAAAATGTTTTAGAGTAAAATTAACATTGCAATATCAATTTGAAATCATTAATCATTCTGACATATTAATGCAAACTATACAATTTGCAATAAACATTTAAGAGGAAAGAAAATCAGAATTTTTGTTAAATAAAATGATGCTAAATTAACAGCCTCAATTCTTTACAAAATGATACGTATTTTAAAATATTATTAGATCACACTCTGCAAAAGTTGGGTTATGTCATGTTTTTTAGATTTTGATAATTGATTCTTATGTATTCTGTACCGCTAAATCTGAAATTGACCTTCATTTTTAACCATCACATCAGGATTTTTCGCACTTTTCAATGTTAAAATTGAATCTCCTCCCTCATCTCATCGGACAACTCTGCTATTTAGCTGTAAGAATCCCAGAATAAGCAAAAACATCGAATAAATTATTGAATAAAATAAAATAAAACAAAAAAAAGTTTTACATATTTTTTATAGTATGAGATTTTCAATATATTTTAACTTACACATTTACGATTTGCAAAAAAATTCTAACGTGATGGTTAAGAATGAAGGTCATTTTCAGATTCAGTGCTAAAAAGTGCATAAAAATCAATTATCAAAAGTTAAAAAACACAACCATCACCTCTACTCTATAGTACCCGATTTTTGTTATTCTTTAAATTTGAAAATTTATGATTTGCGAAATATCCTGACATGATGGTTAAAAATTAATGTAATTTTCGGATTCAGTGCTAAAAAATACATAAAAGTTAAAAAAATATACAATCGCAGTTTTGTATTATCTAATCTAAAACTTTTTCTTAAACTTCTTGGTGGTAATGTATCCGAAATATTTTGTGTTATCCTGTAAAATAAGTATAAATGGTAACCACCGAAAATCATAATAATATTAGATTGTTATTGGAATTGCGCCAATATGTAAAATGTAATCTCGCACGGATATTTTAAAGTGAGTAGTAAAGAGAGTACAAATTTTGAACTGGAAAAACATACATACGATCGTTGAAGTAACATAATTTTTGTTAAAAGAAATCATAAAAGAAACAGTCTCAAATCCTGACAAAATAAAACATATGTTATTTTAGCCAATCTGAAACTTAATAAATGTTAACTTAATTGTAATACTTGTACAATTTTTTCCAAAGCGCAGATACTCATGAAATAAGATCTTCGAATACTTTAAGCACTTGGTATGTGACCCCTCAAAACCAAACCGAACTCATTTGTTTTCAGAGCAGAAAAATGACCTAAGTCATGCATTTTTAATGTTTCATAACTCGGTCAATTTTAGCGTTATTTGAACGGGACTTTTTTTTTGTTTTACTTGTCAGTGTAGTAGGAAAATTTTACTAAATATAACTTATAGGACAGGGGGACCGTATAGAAATTTAAATTTCGTAATTCTTTAAGAAATATTTTATTGACCCAAATCGCTTTTAAAATATTTCTTTACCTGATTTAAAACATTTTGGTACTATATGCGTATGACTAACGGTTTAGGAATTAGCCATTGGACACTGTTGAGACCGGACACCCTGTATATTAAAACACGCATACACACATAAATAACGCCTGCATTCAGCAGTTTGTTTATTACTTATGAGATTTATTTTTATTATGTGAATCTTATATTTTTGATAAGACAAAATACGCGGACAAATTTTAAAGTAAAATTCCACAAATTAAACACACTGAAAAGGAGGAAGAGAGGGCTCGGTGCTCTGAAGCTACCGAACGACCACTTCTGCGTCGAGGTTATTATTAGTCTCGGTCGGCGTTTGGAGGCGGGTGGGAGGGTCAACTGCCGTGGTGAGCGGCCTTTTTCGGTCCGCGGTCCTTTAAGCTTTTCTTCTCTTATTCCGTCTTTTTTGCGGAAGTCAGTTTCATAGGTCCCCAGCCACGTCCCGTGTATAAGAGATGCTAGCGGAGGCCAGGTTGAAAAAAACATCCAAAAATTAAAACCAAACATAAATAAAAGTGATATTTCTCAATTTAAAGACACCGAAAAGCGAAAAGGAAGGGTTCGGGGCTTTGAAGTTACCGAATGACCACTGTTCTGTCGAGTTTATTATTAGTATGTGTTTTTAATTATCAATGTAATTTTGCTGCCAAGATAAGTCTCATGTTGCTACGTTGTTGCTATGTTCCCATTACTTTTCCTAATCATAATAATATATGACTACAGCATCAAAGAAATATTTCCATAGTAATGAAGTAATTGATTTATATTCAGTTTGTAATGGAAAGCTTCATAAAAAGCTATATTTCTTCTAATTTAAGTAACAAATTTTAACAGTTTCCAAAATAAAAAGGACAAGATTTTTAGGTACACTGTTAAAAATTAGCAGAATTCTGGCAGGTGACCGTTTTTTTCCGAAAACGGTTACACAAGCGTAATTTTAACACTATTCTGACTATATTATTGGCCACTCTATGGTCAGAATATAGTTAAATTATGGTTATGAAACCGTTTTTTCCAAAAACGGTCGAATGACCTGCCAGAATGCTGCAAAATTTTTAACAGTGTAGCTTTCATTACAAGAAGTAAAAAGCTACCTACTGCTGCCGTCCGGTCGAAAGCACTTCCCAAAAATTTTGGTACATTTTCATCGATCAAGACCCACAGGTCCCAAAAGCACCCTCCGTTCAAATGTGACATATACACTATATGGCGAAAGGTGACTGGTCTCTTGCGATTTTAGACGTTTTGTTAAATATCTACCAAAATGCATGAGGAATTAACCAGAAAAAGCAGGTGTGTAAACAGTATAGTATAGGTCATACATTTTCGAAAAGATTTTTTCCTGAAACTCCATAGGGGACCGTAATCAAATTGAAAAGGAACGAATACCTTTTCGATAACCCTGTAAAAACTAATGTCGCAAAAGCATTCAAACTCGAGATTATTAATAAGTGACTTATTGTAATATACAGTGTTTATTTTTATGAGGATAGCATGTATACTCGTAGAGAAATTAAGGTTTTTATAAAAACAGTCCCAAATTTCGCCAAGTTTTTTGCTTATAATTTGATTAAGAGGCTTATTATAATAAACTATGTTCATTTTTATGAGCATAGTTTTATGAGCATAGTTAAGGTTTTTATAAAAACAGTCCCAAAATTTTGCCACTTTGTTTGCTTGTAATTTACAGAGTTCTTAATATAAAAAAAAAAAAAATACTTTCAGAAAATATGACAAACAACATTGTACACAATACTCTGCAATCAGAATTAAATTATAATTAAATTTGGATGAAAGATGAGCAGGTTTACTAAAAAATATTTCACTGTGCATGCGCGAATGCAATCAAAATAAAATGTGCATAATGTGTTAGCTAAGTATATAGAGCAAATTTTGTGAAAGTCTCAAAATCACAGTTTGAAAATTATCGTCGATATAATAAGCTCGAAATACGTTGTTCCCAAAAGGAAGCATAAATATGAGGGGTTGTATCCAAATATAGTGCAATATTGCGTACGCTATCTTAGCACTAATCAACAGATATTTTATACAACACCTCATCTTTTTGGGAACAACGGATTTCGAGTTTATTCAATCAACGATAATTTTCAAAATTTTCAAGTTATTATTTTGAGACTATAATACGGTCAGATTAAAGATAAATTACGGTTAGATAATCATTCTCAATAAAAAAAGGTCAAATGACTGAACAGTTTCTAGCAAAATTTTAACAGTGTAGTTAGAAAAAAAAAATGTGGTCTCTGGATCATTTAATTTATATTTATAAAAACGCGTTGGTGCTCTAACAAACAAATTAGTAAAAATCCATTCTTCTACTGCCAAAACTTACCGCAACTTTGAGATTTACGAAATTTGAGTACTTTCTTGCACTGTAAAAAATAATCTGTAAAGTTACTAAAATTTTTCTGGGAAACTCGTATTCCTAGAACATTTTAAATAACGGCAACAACAAAAATTCTTGTAAAAAATACACTTTTGTACAATAAATCAAAAAGTCTGTAAGGTTACTGAGAATTTTTTAGAAAGCTGGGATTCCTAGAACTTTTGTGTAGCTGGAACCCGGATTACAGATAAAATTTTAGTAAGTTTACTGTAATTTTAGCAGATTATTTTCTAAAGCTACAGATTTCCGTAGCTTTAAAAAACTAGTTTTATAAATTTACATCTTTTTTGTACAGTGTACATATAAAATTTTAGTAAGGATACAGATTTCTCTAACTTTACATCTATACAACTTCAGATCTTTTTTACAGTGTAGAGCCAAAAATGCATTTTTCTGTTCTAATAAAAATAGTATGATATAAATAGCTTTTGAGTTTATAAAAGAACAACATTTGAAACATTTTTTTAATTGAAACTGCAACTCTAAATCTAACGATTTAGGAATTAAGTTTTGAATAAAGCTAAAAGAAAATTGTGTATATATAATTCTTTTCTAGATTATGTTAATATCTGCAATAATAATAATTATAGTAAAAAAAAAAGTTGAACATGATATTTCACAAATTCAGTTGGAAACTGATACAAAATGATGGACACATTGAAGAGCTGAGTGGATGAACATATTATGCGGCATTTGCTAAAAAGACAATTTTTATCTTTTGGATGAAAGCGTTATGAGGTATCCTGTCACATCTTGAAACTAAAATACTAAGATTCTATCTAGTCTTGATAGACATTTTTCATTTAAGACATTATTAATTAATATTTAATATTTTAATATTTAATAATGTCAATAATATTAATAATTTATAATATTTGAAAATTAAATATGAATAAGTTTTTCTGGCAGAGTACCATACGTCATAAGAATACCATACCTGTAAATATTTTAAACACATGGTATCAAACAGAAAATAAATCATTAAAATTTACCGCAAAAACTTTCACTTCAAATTTCTTCAAATGTAATTTTTGTTACTTAACATGTTCTTCCACTTAGCTCTTCAATTGTATTCTATTGCGTGTTTTAAACTGTGCAATTCATGCGAAAGATGTAAATTAAATTTGATTTATTTTATAAATATTAATGCTTATAGGGACATGTTTTATCTTCCTGCTACTGCTCGGGAAACAAGAAATTAATTCCCAATTCCATAAAAAATGACTTGCGTTGCTGAGTTTACAACAGCTATGAATTAGTTTTTTACGTCATTAAAAATTGCTGGTGCAGTTGATACAGGAAATAGTACTTTAATGAGTCCCTAAGGGAATATAAATTCTGGGAGTCTCAGGACTCTTAAAATTGGAAAAAAAATGAAAAAAAGAGCATTTATATCCTTTAATATCTTAAAATGCAAAGGATTTAGAAACATAATTTTTACTGGTATGAAAGATATAAGTATACTCTATCATTTCATGTATTAAAGAATTGCTAGATGCAGGATTAGTATTTTCAGGGAGCTCCAAACTGTTAGACATTTGTTGAGCAGAAAATTTGTATAACAATTTACGCGCAGGATTACAAAAAATATTTTGCAACTAGAATGAAATATTTTGTGCCAAATTATACTTCAGATTGTGATAATCAATCTGAACCTAAATAAATTTGTATTTAAAGCAATTTTATACTTTTAATACAAAATTGTGTTGAGGTAACGCAAATACTGAAAATTTCAAAAGTGTAATCGCCTGAAAATTATTTTTTTGCACAATAAAAAAAAATTTAGGTTCAGTTTATACAGGGATACATTACAGGGATACACATACATTACTGACGGGAAGCATACGTTTTGAAAATGTTTTTGAGATATTCTGCGCGTTATGGCCAAAAACGTCATTTGGAGTAAAATGACTTCAAAATTTTGGAAATACCGCTTCAGCTATTGCGCGGATATAATTCTAAAAGCCATAACTTCTGTTCTAATGAGAATTTCAGGGAAATAATTATATCAAAATGTTAATAAAAGATAGGAGTTTAACATCTAAATAAGTAAAATTTCGAACATTTTGGAGCTTTAAGAGACCTGACACCTCTTAACACAATAATTCAAAATATTTTCAACTGCGTAATAGTTATCTTGTTCACACTTGAAGCTGTAGTGCACTATCCAAGATTAAAGGGATTTCTTGCTAAAGTATTTTCATTCATCTTCATTTGTCACAACATCTTCTTTCAAACGGACTGTAGTTTTTTAAGACATAATGCTCTATGTAGTTAGAGGTAGCAATTTAATTAATCTTGTATATAAACAAATCTATGTATATATCTACCGGGTGTCCTAAAAAGGACTGACTGATTTTAAAATTCAATAACTTGTAAACGGTGACAGATATTTAAAAAATTCTTGCAGGAGGGTTATGCAAAAGGTCAAAAGTTTTTTTTTTACAGTGATTTTCGATTTTAGTTTGAATTACAAACAATAGATGGCGCTGCGATCAATAGACGCTAAATTCAGGCTCGATTTTTGGTACTTCCTGGCCCGGATAATAAATTTCCATCTCCTTTTTCTGCATGGAACAAGATAAAGGACCAAAAATCGAGCCTGTATTTAGCGACTATTGCTTACAGCGCCATCTATCGTTTGTAAATCGAACTAAAACTGAAAATCACTGTAATAAAACTTTTGACATTATGCATAACCCTCCTGCAAGAATTTTTTAAATATCTGTCACCGTTTGCAAGTTATTGAATTTTAAAATCAGTCAGTCCTTTTTAGGACACCCGGTATCTTCTTATTTCTCTCCCTCTCTGTATATGCATATAAATTAGTGTTAACGAGGGTATCTACCCAGGGGTGGGGGTTTAATCCAGTATAAATACATACAAAACTTTGTATATTCCTATACCTATCTCTCTCTCTTTCTGTATGTGTATATATAAATATATGCATATGTATATATCTTTTCGTGTGCTAGTGTTTTGAACTACTAAATATATTTATACATACGTAAAATTCGTTTAATTGTTTTCTTTTACTTTTATTATTGTTATTTTTGCATATAGAAGCTTGAAATAAATGTTTTTTAAAGGAATTTAAAGGCGGACACTTAATAAATCTTAAAACAATATTTTTAATACTTTTTTTTACAATATTTTTTTATGATCAAGCACAACTCGGTATTTTTACAGAACCTTTTAAAAGTTTATTTGATTACTCTTAGTAATAAATGTATTTCTGTGACGACATTTGCATTATTATATATTGGATTAATAAGGAAGCATTTTCATATGAATAGATAATACTTTTCCATTGAATTTACATTATCAAAATTTAAATAACTTCACATTCAGTATTTTTATTAAATTCAAAATCAATTAAACTTCATTCCAATTTACGAAACTGCTATAGAAAAAGAATGTTTTATTAGGAAATGGAATTATCCCCTCATGATACTAGTTTTCTATTTACGTAAAGAAAGTAATCTGGAATAAACATTGCGAACAATGAGGGTGATACAATACATCATGAATTATAATAAAAAGGACAATAAACAATAACTTAGAAATAGATGAATTATTTTAAAAAAAGGATTTCAGAATTAATCTCGATTTGTCTTATCTTTTCTATTATATTCACAGAGTAAAATATAAACATCTTAGGTAAACGTGTACACACTCTATATTTTATAGTTCACATAAATTTGTTCTGTAGTATTTAATTATTCTTTTGCATATAAGACAGCCATTTTAAATATAGTATGTTTGACTGCATTATATTTGTTTCTTATTCTACTAAAATATAATACGAAACAAAAATATACAATAACCTCTCTTCAATTACACCCGATCCCGAATTCCTTTTTTTACATTTAGAAAACACAGAAAAAATCTATTTCAAAGATATAAAAACGGAATTGCAAAATAATTTTTTTTTAACTGCCACTTGTTTTCGGAAACATTTCCGAGTAGTTTTTATAGTGTATTAATAAATTTTCTTCTGAAGGAAAATCGGTTTTCACGGTTCTATCAGTTCTACATTCAAATTTTTCAGTTGCGTAATTGAATTTATATATCACCAAATAACGAAATATTATTAATTTTAATGTTAAAATTTTGTTATTAATTTAACGTGATTGTCTGTAATAGATGTTTCATGGCAATCGTTTGTTTACTTCAAAATTGGTACAAGCTGAAAAACATATATTCTAGACATAAAATGTAAAATGTGAACTTTAAAAAAATCGCTCCCTCACTTAAAACGCGACTAAAATAATTAATTAAAATTTTGTTATTAATTTAACATGATTGTCTGTAATATATTTTTCATGGCAATCGTTTGTTTACTTCAGAATTGGTACAAGCTTAAAAACCTATATTATAGACATAAAATGTTAAATATGAACTTTAAAAAGTTCACTTTCTTACTTAAAACGCGACTAAAATAATTAATTAAAATTTTGTTATTAATTTAACATGATCGTCTGTAGTAGATGTTTCATGGCAATCGTTCGTTTACTTCAGAAATGGTACAATCTGAAAAAAACCTATATTCTAGACATAAAATGTAAAATGTGCGCTTTAAAAAGTTCACTCTCTTACTTAAAACACGACTAAAATAATTAATTAAAATTTTGTCATTAATTTAACATAATTGTCTGTAATAGATGTGTCATGGCAATCGTTTGTTTACTTCAGAATAGGTACAATCTGAAAAACCTATATTCTAGACATAAAATGCAAAATGTGAACTTTAAAAAGTTCACTCTCTTACTTAAAACGCGACTAAAATAATTAACAAAAAGTTATTACAAGATAAAAATATACATTTTATTTCAAACTTCTTTGCACGTTCAAGCTTTTCCTAGCTCATCATCAGAGAATATTTTAATAACCAATATTATATTTAATAACCAATTTTCTATATTTAATAAATATTAAAAAAATTAATAATTGAATTGTTATTAAAATATTCTATGATGATAAGCTTGGAAAAGCTTTAATGTACGAGGAAGTTTTAAATAAAATGTATATTTTGAATTTATAACATCTTTTTGTTCATTATTTTAGTCGCCTTTTAAGTAAAACAGTGAACTTTTTAAAGTTCACATTTACATTTTATGTTTGAATAAAGTTGAAAATTTGCATTTCGTCTTATGATTTAATTTTATTACCTATATTCTAGGTTGATAAAACTGATTAATACATCATAAAAACTACTCGGAAACGAGCCAGTGGCAACAAAAGAAACTCTTTTTTTACCCGACTGAAAAGAAGGGTTATGTGTTTCACGCGTATCTGTGTATGTGGATTCCTTTATACCCTCGAAACATCCCAACGGCTGGATGGATTTTA
This sequence comes from Maratus speciosus, assembly GCA_963932465.1. Lineage (NCBI taxonomy): Eukaryota > Metazoa > Arthropoda > Arachnida > Araneae > Salticidae > Maratus > Maratus speciosus. The sequence goes on along the minus strand of OZ010789.1, from coordinate 95,085,008 downwards.
ATGAATGTGGTCTGTATCAATTCGTCTTAACGGCCCGATGGCTATAGGCTAGGTTTTTTTTTACACAAATTCAAAATGGGGGCCGTAAAATAGAAAATGGCGGTAGAGATGAAAAAAAAATTACGCACCCTATTCAGTGGCATATCATTGGATAGGTCTTTCAAAATGAAGACGATGTTTAACTGACTATTTTACGGTCAGAAGCTCCGTTAAAATATTATACAACATGGAAGTTGTGTATGTAGGATCTCTAGCGTTACTGAAACTCTAACCATCCTAGACATCTATAGACCTCATCAAAATAGTGTTTATAGATGGGAACTAACAATTAAACACAACTTAAAAGTCATCAATACAAGTAAATAAAAAAATAGGTAAGTAATATAAAAAAAAATACACTAGCGTCCAAAATTAAGGACCAGTCACAAAATGCTGTTTTTTAAGTAAGCGAATACTGAACAGGAATTAATATATTCAAATAATTACTATCCCTATAGCACAGCTAGTCCATATAGCATCTCATTCATGCCACACATGGTCACAAGTGTCACAGTCACTACGGTGAAACAAAAAATAGGATATTAACACACGTCTCATTATGAGGCTCAAATGATCACTATATGTGACTCCACTGAGATGTCAATGTTGCTGCTACTTTGTGACGAGTCACCAGGTGACTTTACAATGTAGTTACAATGTGACTCTTGTGTGACTGTTATTTTTAGACTCAATTTCAAAGTCATCATGAACGTTGCATTATGATAAGTCACCAAATAATATCACATTATAGTCACATGGTGACTTTTCACAAAAGAGCACATCGGTGACTTCACAGTAGTCTCTCTGTCACCTGAAAGTCATCATGTAACTTTAATGTGACATTATTTAGCAACATATCACAATGCAGAGTTCACGAAGACTTTGAAATTGAGTCTACAGATGACAGTCACATGAGAGTCACAATGTATCTACATTGTAAAGTCACACGGTGACTCGTCACAAAGCATCAGTCACAGTGACGTCTCAATGGAGTCACATACAGTGATAATTTGAGATTCATAATGAGATGTATGGAATTTCGTATTTTTTTTTTGATTCACCGTAGTGACTGTGACACTTGTGACCATGTGTGACATGAATGAGATGTTATACGAAATAATTGTGCTGTAGAGATAGTAATTATTCGAATTATATTATTTCATTTTGAGTATTCGCGTACTTGAAAATTAGCTTTTTGCGATTGGTCCTTAATTTTGGACACCAGTGTATTTTATGTCAATTCCTACTTAGGTCAATAAGATAATTTGTTTTTCTCCCATTTTTCTTTCCTCTTGAGTGGAGCTTAAAATGCCTTGATCAAGAACAGGGCTCTCTCGGTCTTAAAATACCTTGATCAAGTAGAGGGCCCTCGATTATTGAAAATCAATTCATTAAATTTATTTAATGAATCAATATTTGATAAAACTGTATTATATTAACATCAAGTGTCATCCATTACAAGTTAAAAAAATTTATTTGAGCTTGATTGGATGAATAATAAGTATTTTATTAACGATTTAAAATTTGAACAAGATATATATAGCGAGAGTGTGAGATAATAGTAAGAATTGAAAAAAAATAGTTTCACATTGATGAGAAATAATTAATTAAATTGCTTTTTACGCGGTCTGTTTTTTTTTATCTTTTAAATTTAATTGTTTATTATCAATGCTCCTTTAAATCTCAAATATATATTGCTTTCTGGGTTTTCAAAACATAAAGAATGCTTTGCGGGCTGTTGGGTAATTCTGAAGTGGTTATTGTATAATATTGTATAGTATTTTTTGTTCGCGGTTATATTATATTTTCCTATATTAAGAATGATTTTCCCTTTTTAGAGTGTATTTTATTTATCTTAATTTTTGAAAAGTTTAAGAGAAAATTACACAGAATAATAATAATAATAATAAACATTTGTCACATAATTATATGTGTATTAAATTTTATTCACTATTAAATGCATTTTTTATTTAGTTTGTCATTTATTTTAACCGTTTGCGGCATTTAAATTAAAGCATTGTTATTAAGTATGATACATTTTAATGTTAATTGCATTAATAGAAAGATTGATTTAAGAGTTTTTGTCATAAATTAACATAGAAATATTCATTAATCTTAAATTTTAATAACAGTTTGTAAGGTTTATTCAGGAACTGGGTGGTAGTGTACTTTACAGTTTAATTATTCGTTCCTACATCGATATATTATTTTTTTAAATAAACAATAATTCAGATTTTATCATTAAATTCATATTGTGATTAATTGACGTATAGGTTTCTCTTTTGCAAAAATAATAAAAGTGATATACATAAGATAGAATAAACTAATTATTATTAGATAATAATTTCCAAGATTTATAATTTATTGTTTATTCTTTAAAATTATAATGGATCACCAGGCTGAACTCATACTAATTAATTTACGTTGAATAATGTATTAATCTTCAAATATTTAATTATGAAAGGAAATGATTTATTTACAATGTTTTCTGTTTAAATGAAAATGTATTTAATAAAGACTAACGTTTAATTTACTAATAATTGGGTAAAATTATTGGAAAAAAAGAATTTTTAAGAATATGTTCTTCAAATTTATTAAAAGTGTCTTTATAAATTAGGCAGTACTGCCAATTATTTTTTAAATTAAAAAATGCCTAAGCGAAATTTTTCTTATAAAGAGAAAAAAAAAAAAACAGTTTATATTATCATGAAATAAATATTACTAGTGACAATATTTTTACATAAGAGAGATGATTAGAATTATAAATAACAATATTCATTCGAAACTAGCATACTGTGCTTATTACAAACTTTTCTTCGGTATTATTCTAATATGTAACACAGTTATAAACGATTAGTTTTGAGAATAAAAGTTAATACTCCTCTCTACTAATTCATCAGAGAGCTACGATGCTAACTCTTAAAATAAAAGAAACAGTTTTGAATATATATGATGAGGGGTAGATAAATGGAATAGACATAACTTCATAATGGGAATTTCTGCAAACTAAACATTTTTCAAGCTCTTATTAAAGTTTTTTTTAATTTCGTTTCTTTATATTTTCGTCACAATTAAAGGAAGTACACCTTGATATTATTTACGTATATTTAATGAATATTCGCGCAAGATGGAGGATATAATTTTGATGCGTCTTTCCTTTTTCTAAAAGATTCTTCTTCCAGGACTATCTGAGCTCTAGCTTTGATAAAACAAGAGCATCAAAATACATTCTATTAAAATTTATAGCTGTATGTTCCAATATGAAAAAGTTACTGTACCATATATCATATTTTATAAAGGCACATAATTGTTTTTGAGAGTGTTACTATTAAATATCCTCATAAAAAGACTCGAAATATTACGATGTTTGGACACATTGCTGAAATAGAGCACACAGTTTTTCACACTTGAAAGTAGTCGTTCAATTTTATGTAAGCGTTTCAGAGGAACATAAAATATTTTAGTGCACTGTCATCTACCATTACCCAAACTGCTATGAAATACAAAAAATATTTTAAGTGGCGCACAAAATTTTCTCATTCAAAAATGATCAACATTTTACAAATAAATTCTCTTCTAACTGGACAATTTCTCAAATTAAAAATTCAATGATGAATCATCATTTTCTTTCTTACACTATTTAGACGAAAGGTTGCTGTGCAGTAGAATGAGGTGAACAGAAACAAAACTTCATGAAATAATTAAAAAAATAATTTTACGCGAGGACAATTCGGAAAATAACATTCGTTTCGCTGTAAATAAAAACGCGAACACATTTAGCTTTTTTTTTTATTTACATCTGATCTGTTGCAGCTGTTTTCTATTTTTCAACATACATTACTGGCCAAAAGAAGAGAAATTTTTGAAATCTCATAATTTAAAAAAAAACATATACACAAAATGCATCGAAAATACTAACTAGGTTTTAGTGCACAGAAGTATTTCTGAACATTGTAAGCACACAATATGCATATTCAATATTATTTGGACCCATTTTGACTGTAGTAAGGGCCTTCAACGAGCTGGAATTCCGGAAACTTACTTCTTTGAAAGGTCTTCAATGCGAGGATTGTGGTGCCAGAATTACATAATACGTTCAATTAAAGCAACTTTTGTTGTACAAACAATTTCCGATACGCTGTTCATATCATTCCAAACAGACTCAATAGGGTTCATATCTGGACTGTTCCTCGTCCAGTCAAGAACTTCAAATCCTGATAAAGCAAAAGGACCCTAATTGACTTTGCTTCGTGGCAAGGGGTATCGTCGTGCATGAATATACCATCATTGTTTGGGTGCCATTTTCTTATCTGAGGCAACATGTAACTTTGTAGCTCTTCCTTATATTGATGTTTGTTCATAGTTTCTTTAACAACATGAAGACTACAGTTTACGCATGGAAAGCTGACGCTTCATGTCATAACCTTTGTTGGGTGCTTGATAGTGCGCTTGAAACATTCGGGCAGCAACTTTTCATCCGGTTTTCCCCTAAAAAAAGAGGGAACTGTCACTCATTATATCCGCTGTCGACTCCTCAGAAAATACACCTGGAATCAAATTTTACAGGCTTTAAATACTGATTTTGATTTACAAAACATAAAGTGTATAAATTAATTTGTTAGATAATACAAATTAATTTTTACAGTTTTTGCGCAATAATAAAAGAAAAATATTTTCGCCCAATCTTCTACTGTCCAGTGTTTATGTGCGTGTGCACAAGCGAGTATCTTTTTTGGCTTGGCAACAAGCCCTGTAGCCGTACTCAAGGAAATTTCTTCATACTGTTCTTGCTATGACATTGACACCATCATCTTTCCATCTTGATAAAAGTTGCTTTAAAGACATTTTCCTGTTGCTTCTACTAATTCGAATCAAACGTTAGCACGGGATGTGATTAGTGGTTTAGTCCCACTTTGACCGGTAACTGATGTTCACAGAAATGTCTCTGACGAGCTTCCTCCGAATTCTACCTACAGTTTGTATCAAAACAAGCATCTCAGAAGTTTTTTACCTGAGATTTCAGGTTCTTTTAAGTAAATTTCATCTCCTTCATGCACTTAGATCCTGTGTTTTCCCAAATCTTATACGAACAGTTTATATCGCTAAAAAGTGAAACGGAAAGTTTAAATTACACCAAAAGTGAAAGTAAAACTCTTATAACATCACAAAATAACAATTATATTTAACCGTGATATTCTAAACACAGTGCATGCAGCTTGCAAACACCATGAACAGAAATAACAAATTTGAGCCAATTTCTTCGGTTAACGACCTGCAGTTTCTTAGCAACGATGACGCCATTCAAATACATCAGAAGCTTAATAGCAGTGCATTCAGCTAAATCCTCAATGTTCAAAGTATAATCTCAAAAGTGCCATACAGTCACTAAAACTACATTAAAATGAACAAAAGTAGGAGAATGTACATGTTTTTAAAAAAATTCCTATTTTTTGGCCAGTACTGTAGTCACCGACTACATTCAAGCACTTGCCATAGCGTTTTGCCATCTTACTACTCCTTTCTGCATCAGACTCAGCTGCTTACGAATTAAACCAACTTGTCACAGCGGTTTGAAGCTCCCCATTGTCAACGAAGTGCTGTACCACATCAACATGTTCATTATAGTGAACATAGGTAATTAGAAGGAACTATTTCCGGGCTATAAGGAGATAATTAAACACATCCCATTTGAATTGGCACAAACGATTTTTGTTCGCCGTGTGATACTAAGAGTTATCGTGCAGCAACACAACCGCAGATGTCAGCAGGTCGTGAAGTTTTTTTCGGATGACTTTTTTCAATTTCCTCAACTGTAAACTTCATGTTACTGTAATGTAAACAAATGTTACTGTAAACTTCAGAATTGATTGTTTTATTTTAACACGTTCTAGGAATTCGACAAGCACGATTCCATTAGCATCCCAAAACACGGTGACTATAACCTTTCTAGCTGGCAAAGTTTGATGGGCTTTCCTCAGCCGTTTTTGAGAACTGGTATGACCCCATGCCATCGACTATTGTTTTGTCTCAAAATTCACATGAGCTATCTAAATCTCGTTGTCAGTCGCTATTCTGTTCAAAAACTCCTCACCTTCCATGTTGTACTGGGATAAAAAAAATCTAAGTCAGCGTTCATTTGATTGGTTTTGTGCATTTTCTTCAGAATTTTCGGTACCCATCGAGCACAGAACTTCCAGTAGCCTAACTTTCCGATGACTACCTCGTACAAAGTAGTCCGAGAAATGTTCGGAAATTGCAGTGAAAATTTCGAGATTGAATCGACGGATCTGACAAATTTTGTTCGACGAATGTAGTGACATCATCACTCAGTAGAGACGGTTTCCCACACCTTGATTAATCGTGAATGTTTGTTCTTACTTCTTTGAAAAATTTGACCCACTAACGCACTACACTTTCACTCATAATATTTTGGTCATATAAAAAATATGCATATAAAGAAATATTCCCAATGAACCACTGCATCTGACTGTTTTTCTTTTTTGCACACAGAAATTTCATCACTCCACGTACTTCACTTTTGACGGCATTTTTTAATCAAAGCGCACATTTTGTGCTGACAACGGAGGTCAGTTTCCGAATTGCCATCATATCTTTTTTTTTATTATATAGCATGAACATTATTTGCGAAATAAGGTTTTATATTATTAGCATCACGATTTTTAAAAATATATATATATTATAAATGACATCTACATAAATCATAAATACTTTGTCTACAAAATACTTCACCAATAAGTAAAATACTACTATAAATATAGGTTTAGAATAATAATTTTTCGTTATATTTTGGTTATTATGCAGAGAAATCAGATAAAGATTTCATTTTTATGAGCAGTTCACTTAAACTATGCTTTCTTGGTGTCATATTATAGGATTCCACATTAAATTCACATTCCAATGTGCGAAGTGAATAGAAACACAGCATTTTCATTGATCCAGCAAACATAAGTATTAATGAATGTCCTAAGAAGAAAAAGACGTTCAGTTTAATAGAGTCAAAAGAATGCACTAGTGGCGTGAAGGAATTTTCATCTTGTTATTAATATAAAATTTGAAACATACATATAATTTCTTAAAAGGTGTTAATAACATATAAAGATTGTACTTAATATAAAACTGAGATCGTTCGAAACCACACGCGTCCGTTTTCAAACTGGAAAGATGACTGGAATAGAAAATATAAGCATCTTTACAGCAGTGGACTGAACTTCGCTAGCGCATGAGTAGTATTTTGTTTTGTTTTTACGTATGTTTTCTTTTCCAATCAGTCTTCTTTCCCCTTTTGAAATGAACGCGTGTGCATTCTGCAGATCTCAGGGTTATATTAACTAATGTCTTTATATGTTTTTAAGACCTTTTAAGAAATTATAAGTATGTTTTAACATTTTAATAATCAGTTTAATCAAAGAGTTACCATTATCAGACACGGAAAACTCTATACAAAACAGTGACAAACAGTTTTATTTCAAGAACACCTGAGGAAGATCCTGACTTTGATTTTTCAAAAATCCTGAAATGATCGACGATTTTAACTCACTTGGAGCTTCGTCATTAACAAATTGTACGATAAGACATGGAAAACAATCAAGTTCTGTGCTAGCAAAATTCTGTACACTGAAGATAACGAGTATGTAGGAGATTTTTTATACAATTGTTCTCATAAATTTCTAGAAACGAAGAAAAGAACTCTTTCGTGTGAAAAAGTTTTAAAAATTGACCACTGCTAAAAAAAAGCATCTTTACGTAGTAATGGTATGATAGGCTTCAGAAATGACCTCAGTGATTTGTTTTTGTATTGTGTGATGAAAGACGTTACTGTGTTCATGAAAATATCACTTTATGTAACAAAAAATATTTTTATCTTAAAATAGAATTTCTTTTGATGATTGTTTGATTATAGGCTCTATGCTAGCAAAAATCTATACCCTGGAGATGACTAATATGTAAGAAATTTTTTATGCAAATGTTCTCATAACATGTAGGTACGAAGAACACTCTTTCTTTCGAAAAGCGTTAAAAGAAATTGAACACTGCAGAAAAAGCATATTTACGGTGTAATGATTATAAGCTTCAGAAATGACCTCAATGATTTGCTTTTGCATTGTGTGAAGAAAGACGTTGTAGTGTTCATGAAAAGTTCAGTTTATGTAACACAAGGTATTTTTATCTCTAAATACTATTTATTTTGAGAAAAGTTTTGTGTTTCTATCTACTCCTCATAGTTGCTACTAACCCGATTTAAATTTATGAGTGTCGAAATTGGATGACGCATGATTTTTAAGAATGTTTCCAATTCACCCTCCGTGTATTATTTGATATTTCAAGTCGCCACTATGTATGGCAAGAAACGTATTCTTCTCACCGCCATTAACGGGATAAAACTAAAAATCTGTACTCAGTTTATAGTTCCATTTGCATAAATTCTAGTAATGAAATCAAGAATATTTTTTATTATATTTGCAATTTAACTTCTTTTTAAGTGGGTAGGATACCTTTGAACACGTCGGAAAAGTAAAAAATGTCACTATGTTCCAAGCTTCAAAACTTGTGTAATAAGTCAAAATAAAAAAAATCAAACTTCATTTAAATATAAAGCTCATATTTAAATTTATATTTAAATATGTATATATATGCTTGTAAATTCATAAATAAATATTGAAATGATAAGTTAAAAAATATATGATAACAAGAGAAAAAAATCTTGCGCGCATGATAAAATCTGAAAATATGGATATAAAGAGGAAATTTTGGTGAAAATAAATACATAATTATCTTTATACTAAAACCAGAATATTTGAAAAAATTATTGACTAAATTAAAAAATTAACAGAAAATTAAAAATTTTCACTTTTTAAAAGATATTTTTAAAGCAAAAAAGCAGAAAAAAATTAAAATATTACATTTTTTTGTTTTTAAGTTGTAGATAATAGAGAAATGAGTATATTTTGAAAATTTCTTTTGATTGCCATGCATAGTATTTAGTAACACTGCGCGCAGTTTCAAAATTCCTCATTTTGAATAAACGCAACTCAAAGTTTAATTATCCTATGTAGTCTTAATAAAACTGCCATAATTAGTAAACTAATGGGAATTTTTTATTGCGGTTTTTTTGCATATTGTTCAGAAATTATTACTTAATCAAAATATGCATTACAAAAATTCGAAATTTGTTTAGGTTTAAAGGTATTATTTAAAGGGGTTACCCTTAAGATGCATAAATCAGTGATGTAAACAAATAAAAATGACATCAAAACGTAACAGAGATATTTCAATTATTAAGGGAAATTGCCGTTGTAAAATGGAAATTTTGCATTAAATCAACCGCACATATGCGGATTTTTTTTTTTTTTTTTTTTTTTTTTTTTTTTTTTTTTTTTGTAGAGTATTATGATAATGGGCCAATATGTTTAACTTAAAAAAAAAAAAAAAAAAAAAAAAGGTTGTGTTATGTTGCTCTTTACACAACATAATTTCAGTTTTACACAAAGTCGTATGTGTAAAGCATTATAGTGAATTAAAGCAATCCCTGCACTGAACGAGTTCCGCAGTGTTTGAAAATAAAGCACATTTAGCTTTGCCAATGAATGATCTGCAATAGGTTGAAAATGCGTAAAACTTCCTAACCTTTGTAAATTGTTAGGTACTTACATGCACGTTAAACAATTATAACATTTTTCAATTTACAACGATACACATACATCATTCTTTAAAAAGAAATTTACATTTTTCTGTTTATTCTAGTTATATATTAATTATTTCAACGAACTCTCCATTACTTTATTCGATATTATAGGAAATGTTCGTTCCTTCTATAAGAAAAATAGAACTGAAATAATTCAACATTACAATTCTTTTTAACATTTAAATTCTATTTAATAAAATTCATTTGTAAAATAAAATGAGATTATTTTTCTAAAATTTACAACGTATGTCCGTTCAGACATTTGTTCAGGAAAAAAAATGTGATGGTGTATATCAATTAATTATTATACATTTGCTTAGCAACAACATATGATTTGTAACAAAACATAAACCATAAAAACATATTTTTTTCTGCTTTCAAAGAGAAATATTAGAAAGTTATTACTTCTAATATCCATCCTTATTATTTTATTCATACAACATGGAAAGAATATGCCATTATTCAGTTGTGCTAAAACAAGCATCAAAATTAGGAAATGAGGAGAAATAATTAGTCAAAGAAAATACGAAACTTAAATCCATAAAAAAATGATCCAATTTATTAAAACATTTTTAATCATTTATAAAAATTTCTTTTAAGAAAGTTCAGACGATGAAATGGTTCATTTAAGATTTGAGGTTTAATTATTCCAAATATCCGCTGATAAAGTAATTATTTTTTTAACTTAATTATTCATATTTACGTTAATTTTTTGATGCTACAATTTAACACTGTCAGGGAAATTAATTATTAAAAAATAAATTACGCTTGATGCAGATTTACGAGATTTTAAGAAACATCATGCAAGAATGACCTTTGCTGAACATGATTTTCGCAAATGCTTTCGTGTTTTTTTTTTTATAGAGTATTAATTCGGTTTATTCGAATGTTAACAGTTCTCACTGAAATATTATATGCTAGAGCATTAATAAATGCATGGACCAGAAAAAAAAGTTTATTTTAATGCTAATGTTTATGATCAATATGTTTCTTGAACATAAATATATTTACTTGATAATTGATAGCTAGAATATGATTAATGCACAAGTTAAACTACTTTAAAAAGTTTCTTAAAAATATAGGCAGCAAAAGAAAAAATTGTTTCCGAATATCTTCTTTACATCTAGGAAATTTATTAATTTCTGATGTTTCTAAGGATTAAAGTGCGCTTTTCGGAATCGTAGATAACTCGTAAGAGGTTATATTACATTTTCTTAAATCTTCTTGCTTGATCAATAAACTTCATTTTACCAGTGTATGGTCAAAATTTTAGGGTGATTTGCTATTTTAAATGTTTTGTCAAATATGTAGAGAAATACTTGACTAATCGTTTTTGAGGCTAGAGAATGTAAAGTATATGTATGAGATCATATTTGTTAGTGACGGTTTAGTCACAAAAGCAACAAATTGAATAAAATCAGGAAATAAAAATCATACGTTCGGTATAGATTATGTAATAGTTTGTAACCCATTCGGAATATTGCAACGAGTCGTCACAATTTATTAACGTGAAATATGGTGTCTAAATACACATCTTGAAAAACGCATACCGCAATTGAAAACCCAATTTCTGCTGTTACAATCACCAGTCGCGAATAGTTCCGATTTTATTTTCTGCAGCCCTGTATATGAGCTATAGATTTGTATGAATACTACATACTATGCTGAAAGTTAGTTCTTTAAACTAATTGCACAGTTGAATATTTCCGTGAATAAACAGAAATACACTTGAGAATTTTTGTGCAACCGATTATTCTCAAGTCTCAAGAGTATAGTCTCAAGAGTATAGATCATATATGATCTATAGAATTTATACAAGCAAAGTAATAAAAAAAGAGTTGAATTTAAAACGAATAGCCCAACAAAAAATTCTTTCCAGATCTTATTGTGCATAGACTTCAATAGTTCAATTATTATTCAATTTCTTCTATAGCCAAATTCTTTTCTGTATCCCTGTAAATGAACGATAAATTCTATGCATACCATATTCTACAGTAAGCGTGTTACTACGCCTAGTGATATATATGAATTTCAGGATGTTTAAAATAATGTAATATCATTAAAATAGAACGCCAAACATCATTCCCCATAGGACGTAATGTAATTAAATTCTTTTGAGTGTCTCTGTAAATGAACTGTAAAGGATACACACTTTATTTTTAATACTGATCATGACATAGTGATGCCCAATGACATCAATGAATTTTATTTAAATCAGGCTTTATTTACGCGAGTTAGAGCACGGATAGGCAGACAGACGGTAGACAGACAGAAAGACAGACAATCTGAATTCGTAAACACTTTTCAACTTTGTTAATGTGTTAAAAGTGACGTGTCCGACGACCATGTATCCTGAAACATTTGAGATACTATGTAGCTATAAAAAATGATAATGTGTGACCTGAATATTATTTGTTCGTATTTTGTAAGAATGCAATACACGTGTATTCATGAAACTATAAATATTCTTTAAAATTAAAAGTCCTTTTAAAATTAAAAGTCCTTTGTTTTAAAAATGAAAAGGTTTTAAGATGGCTGATAAGAAATATTCCCTAAATTGTAATTTTTTTTATTAACTAATTTTCAACGCGTAAATTTTGAACGAATGCTTTAGTTCGATTTATCTTGTTGTAATAGTCCCTTACTGATGTTTCTCCCATATGCTTTGAATGGGAAACCATATAGATTATGTTTTGTTTCAATAAATGACAATTTGTAAAAAGTCTTTTATTATGCAGCTGCTATTAGATATGATTTATTATGATTTTTAATATATGATTTTTAGTTATGAATATATGATTTTTAGATAGCAGCTGGAATTCAGTTCAGTGTATCACCGTTATCTCTCTGAATTTTTACACTATTCAACAGACTTTTTGATGTGTATTTCTCAATTTATTTCGCTTTAAAATATAAAAATTTTTGCTTCTGCTGCACTTTTAAAAAATTTCGGATGGTTGGCGTTAAATTTGGTTTAAAAACTACATGCTATAAACAAAAGCATGCGAAAAAATTTTGAAGATAAAAAAAGGTTTTATATCCATTCATATGCGTACGATTTATGCATAAATTTACACAAACGTTGCTCCTGGCCAAGGCACATTTATTTGTTACAGCTACAGATAATTTTTAGCATTTTATGTTCCAGTTTGCTTTAGTTTTTTAATCGTGTTTTCGTCCCTAAACTATAATGCAAAATACAAGCTGTTTCATGTCCTTTACATCCTAGAAGAACAACTTATCAGTATATCGTTACGCATTCTACAAAACGTCTAAAATCGAATATGTTCAGCAATTTGAGTAATACAAAGTAGTTTTAAAACAAATATTTCTTTGCAAAAATATTTATGCTGAATAAAATAATATCTATACCCAGATAGCATACACATTAGCAGCAAGTTTTGATTTTTATTTTATATTATCTTGCAAACCTTGTCAAATTTGACTTGACAAATTCACAGAGTACCTGCCGCAAGTTAGACCCTCACCCACTTGCATGAGTATTAGTTGTGAAACTGATGCAAGCCTGTATTTAATTAACGAAAGTGACGAAAGCAAAAAATCCCTCTGTTGAGAGAATAGATAATCAGCGCATGTGTAGAAATTGCAGAAATTGTGTGCTACTCAAAGGCAAGACATACATCATTGTTACTGATATGGAATCTCATTTTCATTGATTGGTTAAGTTAAGCATCCCAAAAAAGGCATTTATTAATTTAACTATTCAAATGTAGTTATTTTTTGTAAAGTAATATTTTATCTATAATGTACTGTTTATTTCATATAAAAATTCTTACAAATTAAAAAGTTCTGTTAATTTACTAAGATATGATTACGTCTTCGCCCATTTTAAATTGATGTTGAAATTTTTAATTTTGAAATGAAGTTTTCTCAATATCAATGGATTTTTCTAAAATATCGTTTAGATATTTATTATTTATATTTGCCTTTAACCCCATTCGAGTCTATGTCTTTATAATCCGTTCGGGGCTACATCCCTTACAGAAATTTTATTCGATTTGCGCCGCTTTTTTTTTAACGCTATACTTCTCAAATACCGAAAAAGACCCGAATTTAATTGCACAAATATTACCTTTATTTGTTAATGGTAATAAAAAAGATGTATGCACTTTCTGACGCTGCGTGTACATCAATGGAACGAAGGGGTTGAGATTGTAAAGACGTTTAACCTGTTCAGGTATGTTACACTATAGTGTAATAGTTGTAAACATATAGTGTGGCATGACTACTTTGCACTAAATTCGCAATATTTTTGACAAGGCAAAGCTAAATTTTCTATCATCTTGCATATAATTGGTAGTACTTTAGTTACGACAGAACTAAATTTTCTACTATCTTGCATATAATTGGTAGTACTTTAATTATGACAGAACTAAATTTACTACTTATCTGCCGTTAAATTGCAATAAATTTGATAGAGCAAAAATTTAACTTGCACGACAAGTTAGCTGCAAGTTCAAAATGTGGTGACTCCGGCGTTTTCGTTATCTTGCTACAGTCTTGTTATGAACTTTCAGTCTTGTTATGCTCAACTTGCTGTAACTTTGTAGATTGATGGAAACTTTCAGCGAGACCGATGCAAATTTTCTAAAACTAAAATTGCTATTTGGGTATGTATCGTGTGGAATTATACATTGTGGTACGTAGTACTTTGATTTGCTTAAATGCAAAACAGACATTTCGACCAAAAATATTTACAAATTTCTTTAAATCATAACAGAAACATACTTGTATCGTTTTCCAGTAAAAAAGTTAAAAAAAAATCCTAATTCCTCTATTTTGGCCTTCTATTAGTGTTTCAAAAGTAATATAGTGCCGGACCAAATTCATGTATCTGAGTATCATATGGCGAGCTGTCCTCAATTTTCGTCTGTAATTTAAATCATTAACTATTATATATCGTATACAATAATCCTTTTGTATAGGTGCAGATTTCCTACAAACCACTGCGTTTAAATCATATGCCCTGTGTTTTGCAGCAATTTAAAATATAAAAAGTTGTACAAGAAATTTCTAACCGTAATATTATGAGAGCATTATTGATTTATTTTAAAAGATATAAGGGGGCTATTTCAGCGCCCTCTTTCTTGTGTGTAGAATTCTTTATCTGTGTTGTCTAATATCTGTTGAAACAAAAATCACCAATCGCACCGTTAGTGCTAAAAATATAACACTGACCCCCATGTGTTCAAACGAAGTTAATTTTAAACATATTAATTTAATGTTTTATAGCAAGGTCTGTTCTTTTACTAATGCTAGATTTAAAAATATGCAATCATATTTTATTTTTAGAGTTACGTACTTAAAAAGTAAAAACGGAACCATTATAAGATCACTCTTGTGTCTGTAACATCCATTTTACTCGTAAACTATGGAACGAGGAAAGTTCAAATTGGGGGTTGTAATAAAAACTATTGACCAACATATTTACGGATCTCTAAACATTCACAAATATATTTAGGAAAAATGTACGGGGGCTAGTTAAGTTACTTGAAAAAAAAATTCTTTGTATTTCGTGTGGGGTATCCAGTGAAAGGTTCCGTAATGCTGAACTCAAAAATATTTTTTTTTTAATTTTAGTTAATATATTTTAGGCAATATCGTCGAAAATATAATGCAAAAATATGTCCCCCTCCCATCTATTTCCGAATCTACTGACACTAAAATTATGAAAAAATTAGAGGTAGTAGGCCTTAATTTAAACCTTGCAGGGAATTATAGAGATTACCACAGGCCGCATAGTTTATGAGAAAAGCGCATTTTTCCGTTACACACAAATTTCGATATACGGGCATTCAGCACAGCTGTTGAGGAGCGCTGGAGATACTTATTGTAGCAGAACTATAAAAGCATTGTTGATACTGACTTTCGAAAAAAATCTTCGGTAATTAGAGGAGATATTAACCGTGAAATACACGGACTGTTTTAACATACATAATAACAGGGCAGCATACTCAATGTACCATCGGCTTTTAAAAACTAGATAACAATTTTTAATGATATATTTGTGTAATGCAATGCCCAGTGACAGTATAATAGCACTGAACGTCAAATTTTCAAAACAGACTAATTTAATTACAATTAATCACGTAAATACTATTGAATTCGCGACTAGTTTGCAGTGGGTGGATCTCTCAATACGCTTCATGTGTCTTTAAAAGTTAATTAGAAACGTAACTGGAAAAACGCGGCACGGACCAAGGCGGCGTTGCAATTTTGCGACTTTCTTTCGAAGCGCGCTTAGCACAATGTCAAGTTAAAACTTTGATTCAGGATTTTGTTTTAGCTACACTGTAAAAGTAAAGATTATTACTGAATTTAGTTTTTATGAAATGCCAAATGAAGTTTAAATATACACTACTTTTATTGTCAGCACCGAGATAAGTTCATCATAAACAGATTAGGATAAGATTTTAAAAAAAAGAGTTATACAGAATAGCACTATTTGATATTATTTGGTATTCATATCCCTTTGAACTGTTATATTATAACCATTCATACTTTATAGTATATACAGCTATACCCAACCCTACGTTTTTTACAAAGTCATATTTCTTTTAGCAACGAATTGTTTTTTAATAATACAGATATTAATTCCTATATTTATTGTACGGAACCCTCTGAGCGCGAGTAATACACTTGACCGTTTATTTTAATATAATGTGCATTACAGTTTACTGAGACAATATTAAAATTTAATGAAAATTGGAATCTTTAATTACTTTTGATTAAATATTTTATGTTAAGATTTTTTTTTAATGCAACAACTAAAATATCGGATATACTATATCAGTCCGGGCTAAAAGTAGCCAAAAGTTATGGCTTATTTTTAGGGAGATGCCCATTAAAATTATTTAAATAGAAAGAACATCTCGCCAAGTTTTAATATCAATAGATTTCGGTCTGGGCGCCTTTAGTAAAATAACAAACGTCTAAACAGTAATCCAGCTCTCTCCAAGTGTTTCGTAGCATATCAGGAGTTATTAGACAGAGTTGTTTGAATGATGCACTTCTTCAACTCATCCATAGTAATGTTTTTGTTTATACACAACGGATTTAATGAATACCCAAGAAAACAAGTCTAACGAAGTCAAAACCAGAGACCTTGGTGGCCAGTCAATTGGGCCTCTTCTTCCAATCCAACTTCTTTGGAAATTTCTTATTTAAAAACGCGGTAACATCTATGTGATAGTATGGTGGAGTCCCAAAAAAATTCACAGGGGTTTCCAATTCACTGAGGATCAGTCTATTATATTGTAATGGATAGTTCTGTAATAATATGGTATAACTTTTGGATACTTTTAGCTCGGTCACCGTGTATTTTAAATGCACCCTGATATCTAATCAGCATTTTATTTGTAATTTATGTGTATTATGTGTAGTATATAGCATTAAATTTTGGTCCATAAGACAATACTTACTGAATTGTAATGTATTCCTTTAATTATATCTGACACTAAAGTGCATTGCTGAATCAGTTTTTAATCATATTGCTCAATTATACTACAGTGAGCTACTTAATGCTTAATGCGCCTGAAAATGCAATCAGTTGCATGGTTAAATGCCTCTATACAGGAAGAAAAACTTTACGTTCAAAAGACAACTGAAACAATTTTTTAACATCTGGAAATATTTTTGCGACTTACTACCTCTTAATTGAGTTAATTAAATATGGAATATTTCACTAATCGTTATGATTAGAAAAACGAGCAAAAAGCTACATTCATGACATTACAGCTTTTACAGTAATTACTGCTGAATTTGCATTCATAACTTTCCTAAGGTTTACAGTTTTATCTCTTGATAATTTGTTTAATATTTCTAGCGTTTTCGACTAGCTAATTTATTACTCATATTTCGTAATATGTAAGAGTTTTAAACATGTTATAATGTGCACGAATTACTCGTAGTACAATTTATTTACTTATGATTCCAATTGTAATAGTTTAGGAAAATTTACTTAGTATTAGCGAACTAGTTAGTGGAACTTATAAAAATTTAGCATGGCATTTCTATTAGAAGGACATAGCTTTTTTGGGGTGTATTTTCTAAATTTGTTTAATGTTCCTCTCGTTATCGTCTAACTAATTAACGCATTAGAACTCATATTTCGAAATAACTAATAGTTTTATTATGTGATAATGTACACAAATTACTAGAAGTGCAATTTCTTTTACTTATAATTGCATTTTTTAATAGATAAGTGAAGTACACATAACCATCTAATGGAACTTATAAAAAATTAGCATGACATTTCTGTTTGAAAAACATACTAATTTTTGGAGCATTTGTTAAATACTAAAATGTAAAAATATATTTATTTAAAATTAAATTATGATATTTTTATTTTATTTGCATTATCTTAAATTTAAACATTTAGAAATTTCAACACAGACTATAGGAAAAAAAGGTTATGCCAAACAACAACTTTATTAAGTACGACCGCTATGACAGCAAGCGAAGGCTTGTTTGCTTTTTATGAATTCCTGGCGTATTTTTGTAGCACATGAAGAAATAGCAAGTTCTTTCAATACATGTTATACTTTTCAATACTTTTACGACATTTTAAAGCTTTTTTTTTCTCTTTTTAATATTCGATACGAATGGGCATACTTTAGTAATGGCTCGTATGCGATTGTTAATATTAGAGCTGTCGGAGCATATAGAACAAATTGTATTGCTTTTACCAGTATATTTTATTAATAATCTTCAACGGATATTTTTATAAGGTATGGAATAGGAATATATCATGACGAAAAAAGATACTGTTAAGAACAATAGAATTTGTTCTATATGCTTCGACGCCTGTGTATATAATTAATTTAGGCAAAACATTTGCATTTCATTAAAAATTTCTTGGAACGTAAGTGTTATGGTTCATTTAAAACTAATCGTATTAACTTTTAAAAAAGACACACAAAGTTAATACTTATTACAGGAAAAAAAATTACTTCAAATAAAACTAAAATCTGAAATTTTATTATATTCCTTAATGATTAAGTTTAGTGAATCGAAAAGAAACTTATTTAAAAGTTTTAAATTAAAAGAATTATTTCTTTATTTTGAAGTTTAGGAAGAAAGCCTTATTTACTGGAGTAAGGAACTTTTTTCAAATGTAAATTAGGAACAATACTATAAAAAATGAAGCATATTATAAAATTTTCGTCATGCGAAAAAAATCCTACTATTATGCTTCTTATCGTCTTTTTTGTGTTTCGATATGTTTTTAGGGATAAAAAGTATATTTTTACCTTTTACTTTCACGAAAATTTGAAAAAGACTTTATCATGAATAAATTGAAGTACAGATTAATGTGCCAATTTTTAACAGTATACAAGTAGATTCGCATATAGCTGAAATATATATTTTTTATTTATGTTACTTTACACACAAATCTGACAGAAATATGCTAAGTTGTAAACTGTACAACAATGCAACAAACAAGAAAAGAATTAATTAAATTTAAATTGGAAAACAAAAAGCTATAGTAATTACATTCAATACAATAGAGTAATTACATTCTGTTCCCAAACACAGGCTTTTGCTTATATATTCACAGATAGGAAAAATAATTCAAATTATTCTTAACCTATTTGTGCCTGAATTTTGTTTTCTCAAATTTGTTGTTAAAATCGTTTTAAAATGTTTCAAAATGAACTGGAAAAATACTACAAAAAATTACGCTAAAATATTTTTTGTATTTAATCGACAAACTGTAAACGTACTAAACATGGGAATATGCATAATTTTTGTTAAAATATAATAGTCATAATTATATGTTTTGTCTAAATTTATGTAAAATAAGCTTCAAAATTGCATATTATATACTATAATTAGTATTTTTATAAACTACTAAAAGTATATATTTATTTCTTCACAGAGACTAATAACATTATATGTATTAGTACTAATAATTTAAGAATAATCGTATTTCAGGCTTAAAAACAATTTATTTCATAGTCCTCTTGAAAAGAACTTTACATTTGTCCCCTAAATGGCTAATAAAAATATTTGCCCATTCGTGCCGAGCGCACTCTATTTTGTAAGTTATAAAAATGCATAAAAAATTGGCTTGAACATATCATTTCGCACTTTAAATAAATACGTATTTCAAAGAAGCCTACAAGCTAAGATTATGACTTATTTATTTGTATCCTTGGTAGAAAAACACATATAAACTCACATTTTACATTTCGCTTCTTGAAAAATGAAAAATCTATAAACTCCAGAAAAAAGCCTTCATTTAAGCAAATAAATATCAATCTTATGCTGTCATCTTTCGGTAAAAGATAAAGACGTTTATCGATAATTATTTCGACCAATTTTCCTGTTATAAAGAAGAAGAGAATTATACATTTTTTTTTAAATTCGAAACGTCCTAGAAATGGGACGCTAGGCATAAATGGGTTAATTCTATTCAAATTTTTTTAATTATTATTATTGAATTATTTGAATGATATGTGCGATATGAACATTCCAATTTCACGTTGAGCCACATCCGTCTAAAACAAGCAATTTCTTTAAACGGAATAATGATAAATTATTCTTTGCATCGGTTATGTACAGAGCGTCTCCTTTTCTCACTGTCCAGTAGTTGATTCTGAGTTAGCTTTAGTGATTGTTCCAATTGCAAAATTAAATCAAATGCTATTCTAGTATCATATAAAAAGCTATTTACGTCAAAATATTTATTTTGTAAAAGTTACGAAATTTAAATTTTATATCTCCACCAGTTGCGAATATTTATGTTTAAAAATCTTTAACGTTAATTAAATTTTGTGCAGTAATAATTAAAAATATTTCAGGTACTTTTTATTCTAGTGTCTTCAATGGATATATCACCAAGTGCCGTCAAACAGTTCGCAGTTTTAAGGAAACAGCACGTGTTTATCGTATCGCCATATCAGCTGTTCGACAATGCTGCCACATCTGGCGGATTTTTTATTTAGAAATATTAAATACAAACATTATACAGACATTTTTGAACAGCAATTTTTTTTTACTATTCTTTATGGAATATTTATCATCTTCCATCATATGGAAGGCTGCAGAGAGGATACATAGCTCTGTCAATAATTTCCCTCCAATCCTTGTTCCAAATTCCCTAGATTACGTTTATTCTGATTAAGGAAAACAAATGCAATTACCAGTAGTTTAGTTGTACATTTTCAAGGAAACGCAATTTTAAATATGGATACTGAAGGGAAAGAAAATACCATGGTGTGTTACTTTTTGAATACGGAACTCCCACTCCCGATTTTCGTATTTCCGACGCTGATGTCGTCAAAAAAATAAAAAAGCTTAAAAAAAGCCCTTGCATCAGTGCTATTTCTAATAAAATGTTAAAGAATCTTCCGTTATCATATATTCCAAAAATCACCCTTTTAATTAACAATATTTTTAAGCACAACTATTTCCCAATTTATTAGAAGATTGGAATTCATAAATGAATACCAATTTTACTATGTTTGAAAAAGTGTAACACCATTTAAAATCATTTGAAACGGTTTTTTCCCATTGGCCGTAATGTAACGGAAAACTTTTGACTGTCCATGGAAATGAACTAAACATGCTGCAAACTTCATTTTAAATAGGGAACGTGCTATGGTAGAGGTCACTAACATCCGAAAATTTCAGAATGAACTATGCATATTTACGAGAATTAGAGTGGGGACAGACGGACAGACAAACCGGAGTCATAAACACTTTTCAAGTTTGTTGGAAAGTGTTAAAAACACCCACAACTTCTACCTTTAATATACAGGCAAAGTGTTTTTAAGTTGTGATAGTAAAACCCTATAACAAAAGAACCACTACTTCACTGGCACTGTATATGCAGTAAAGTCGGGAGACGAGCTTTCGCACGACACACGCACAGTGGCGATAAAAATTTGAAGTACGCACACCTCGTGTTCATTATTCTACGGATATCCTCACAATGACTATGCCGTTGACGGACCACGCGTTGTTATTCAATCAGCGTAGAAACTCCTCTTAGCACATTTAGGACACTTCAGGATTTAAGAAAAGGTCCAATCACGACAGAAGGGCTACAGAAAATGGATTTGAAATTTGAATAAACTGGTTCACTGAGCCTAAAATCCGGTAGAGGAAGGAAACCAGTTGATGTTACTGCTGTGGAAATCGTAGCTACTATTTAGAAGAAGGTTGCTTCAGTGGTGCGCGAAACTACAGTGCTAGAAATTTGGCCATGACGGTCAGTACATTACATAAAGTTTTCAGAAAAATCATGCGATGCTATCCATACAAAAGAATCCATGTGCAAGAATGTGCAAGAATTGCTTGCTGCAAACCTTCCAACCTTGCAGTTTTACATTTTGATTTGCAATTCCTTGCGCGCATGGAAGTGCATATCGTATGGCCTTACGAAATTTTCTGGACAGATGAGGCCCACTTCCACTTCCAGAACAGTGGCAATACACATAATTGCCAAATATGGGCAACAGAAATCCGAACATTTCTCAACCTTTACCTCTTAATTCCCCAAATATGACTGTGTGGTGCAGTTTTACGGCTGAGTTTTTCGTTCATCCGTACTTTTTCTATGAAGTCCCTCCTGCAGGTTCTATTACCTGCACTGTCAATGCCAACCGCTACGAATTTCTGTTGTCCAGCTACGTTATTCCAGCACTACAGCAGCGTCAGAGTCTGGTTAGCACCGTATTTATGCAAGATGGTACTACGTCATACATTGGCACACAAGTTAAGAATTTGCTACGGAGATCATTCGGAAATGAGTCGGATTATAAGCCGCCGTTTTCTCAATACGTTGGTCAGCTCTATCTCCCAATCTCAAACCCTGCGGTTTCTGGTTTTCGTTGTACCTGAAGCATACGGTGTATTGTGGTGTTGTCGAGAACTTAGCCGACCTGAAGACACGCATTGTGCATCAAGATTCATAGCATCCAGCTGAATATTCTTCGTTCTGCTGTCGAACATGCGGTTTTACGTTTCCAACTCGTAGCTCAAAACGGTTGACAGCACATTGAGAATCTCTTGTGTTAGTTGCGCAGTTCCATTCGTATGTTTTACCCCATATTTTTATTTCGTTGAATTTCTGCGAAGGTGTTCGCACTTCCTTTTCTCAATTACTGCATTCTGTATGTTTTAGATATGTATAATACATATTTATTTTTCTCAAAGTACCGTCCATTATTTTCCTACCACTGACTATATTCTGTGTTTCTGTTAACTTACAGCGCGATCTATCGGTGCGATTTTAAGATTTTTTCAACCACGCTTAAAAAAAATCCCATTCCTTTGGAAGCATACTGGTGTAATTTCAGGTCATTTGGATCAGTGGTTCTTTTGTTATGGGGTTTTACTTTCACAACATTAAAAAACACCCTCTACTTTCTTTTCTCACATTGTGTTTTTGTCTTTATTACAAAGGCTTGAAATTAAAATTAATAATCTGTCAAGTGCGAGTATTATTGTCGTACATAGAGTTCCATGCAATAAATATATCAATTATTAATGTATTATTGCAAAACAAATCGTTGCTAAAAAGAATAATAAGGCTTTGTATAAAAGTATATAACATACGGTTGGGTATAAATGTACTAAAAAAAATATAAATGGATATACCATGAAAGTTCAAGCAGATATGAAGCATAAATGGTATCATTATTAATATTCTGTATAACTCTTTTTTTTAATCTTATCCTAATCTGTTTATGATGAACTTAACTCTGTGCTGACAATAAAACTAGTGCATAGATAAACTTCATTTGGCATTTAATAAACCCAAATATAAAACCCATTTACAAAACCCATTAACAATATTTTCTTTTTACAGAGTACCTAAAACAAAACCCTTTCAAAGTTACATTGCAACCTACCTTGGTCCGCGCCGCGTTTTTCAAGATAGGTTTTTAATTAACTTTTAAACACATGGGTCACGGATTGAGAGACCACTGAAACAAGTAGAGAATCCCGTAGTAATTATGTTATTAATTCTAAATAAGTTAGTCTGTTTTTAACAATTATACGTTTATTGCTTTCATAGAACTATTACTGCGTATTCCATTAAAAATATATAACATTAAAATTTGTTATGTAGGTTTTAAAAGCCGATGGAGGATAGAGTACGCATTCCGTGTCTTTGTATATCTCCAAACCGTCTGTCTCTTTATATATGTCCAAACCGTCCGTTTCTTTAAGGGTTAATGTCTTAGCTAATTATCGAGATTTTTTTGAAAATATTTATCAACAATCCTTTTATACTTCTGCGACGACAGGTGCCTCCAACGCTTCTCATCTTGTTTGTTGAACGCTCGGAAATTGAAATTTGCGTGTAAGGGAAAAATGCAATTTTCTCAAAAACTATGGGACGTAGTGTAATCGCTATAGTTTTCTTAGAAGGTTTAAATCACTTTCTACTAACCCCAATTTTTTCATATTTTTAATTTCAAAAGTTTCGAAAACAGACCGATGGAACATATTTTTGCATCACATTTTCGACGATATCTCCCAAAATATGATACCTAAAATTAAAAGAAATGTATTTTTGAGTTTAGAGTTAGAAAAGCTTTCACACGATACCTCACACGATAAACAAAGAAAAGGTTTTTTTTTCAAGTAGCAAATTAGCCCCTCTGCATTTTTCCTAAATATGTTTGTGACTTGTTAACATGGCTGCGAGAGATAGACATACCTCCTTGAGTGATCTTATAACGATTTAATTTTTACTTTTTAAGTACGGAAACCTAAAAAACAAATAAATCATCTTCACTACTTTCTAAGTTTCATAAATATGATCAAATTAGCGTGTTGAAATATAAATTCGTCAATCAAAATAAAAAATGGTTAATCAGGGTGAGACTCGTAGCTAATAATTTATAAGCAAAACAATGAGAGAATCAATGTAAAAATAAAATAGAAAATTCCCATTTTCAAGTAAAATAGTTATGAAGTCTACTAGTTATAATTAGAAAAATTAATTGGCTAAATTACACTTACTAAAACAAATCTCCAAATATGTACTTGGCATACATTCGATTGAAGATGATGTTTTCGTACAAGTATCATAATAAAAAATAAATAAATATTTTAAGTATCCAAAAATAACAAGAAAGGACATAGTGCGCTCTTAAACTAGTTCCTAAAACATAACTTTTAACAAGACACTAAAGAACTTTAAAGACATTGTAAAAAACAGCTGTTTTTCATAAGTAAAAGAAAAGTTCCTAATCGACTTTTTCACTTTTACACAGCGTATGCTGTCAAAACAAATTGTTATGCACCTCCATAAAAAAATTTAAAAGAACTCCTTGTTTCCAGACGATTTTGTACCTAAGAAATGTATTTTATTTTCTCTAAACTTTTTATATGGTGGTACTTAAATATACTGTTTCCTTGCTTTAAGCTAATTAAAATGTCAGAACATGAAGGTTGTTAATATTATTATAATTTAACATTTAAAAATTTTCAACGAATAAATATTTAATGCATTTATTGTTAACAATTGGTAAGTGTAGAGTATAATTATAATTTCTTTCAAGACTAAATTAAGTGAATAACATCTATTTCCTTATGATTGAATTTAATTCTACTCTACGCAGTTACACATTAAAAAATTATTTTTGTTTAATCATTTGAACGATAGTCAGATATCGTCATTTTTAATCTAAGCACTGTAGTCTGATATCGGACGTTACATAATACTTTTTCCTCTGCTTCATCTTTTATAATCTGATATTTATTGAAGTTAACACACAATTAAAGAGCATAATCGTTTGTTCAAGATTTCACGAGGGCTTAGCGGAAATAGACTTACTCAGATAAAGTAAACTACAACAAACTCTGAATTGCGACACTTAATGTATCGTTTCTAAATGAGACGAGATTTCCCATAGGTTTGGCGCATTTAGGGTAGAATTGGCATTTTAGTAAATAAACATACATTTTATTAAGCAGGAATTTTTTAATACCGTGCTTTTAGTTCAAAACTAAATTGTTTTATAGAAATGAATCTGTAGCTTACACCTACAATATTCTGTTGTCGAATTTAAGCCATTTTTGTCTCATTTACGATAGTTAAAACCTAAATGAGACGTCCAAATTCCTAAATGTGACAATGCGTTTCATACATGCCAATTCATCTAAACATATTCATTTAATAATTCACTCCTGTGACAGAAATTGTCACGTAAGAACTCTAAACCGTCTGTGAGACCGCTCGGTCAAAAGATGATCAAAATGTGCGATTAATTCAGAAATTTTGTTTTTGCACTAAACTTTTTGTGCATGATTAATTCTAATTAAATTTCATCTATTCACATGTATTGTAATAATGAAAGATGAACTCAATGATTGCTAGTTACATACTAAACTGTTTTGTATAGCTTTAATTCTAATGCAATTTCACCCAATCTAATGTTTCTAACGATAGTAATAGGACTCGAAATGAAACAAAATTTCAGTAGTAACTGGAAATTACACGTTAAACTGTGAAAATGAAAAAAAAAAAAAAACAGCCGTAAGTGAGTTTGCTAACAGCAGTTAGAGCTTAAGTTTGTTGGCAAAAGTAATAATGAAATATATCATCATGAATCATATATAAAATTTAATAAGGCATCTAACAGGAATATTGATCTTCATCAAAAATCTTCTTTTGTTAATTAAAAAGGAAAATTAATTAAAGTATGTTTTAAATAACGGCGACATTTTAAATTTTGGTCAGTGTGAATCCGCATTAGTATGTAGTTGATGGGTTAAAAATATTTACAAGACATTTATAAAAGTGTTAAAATGAATATTTATTACATATAACTCTAGTTATTATAAAATGACTAATGCTAAAAAAATTAGACTTAAAAACAGTTAAAATCGTGCAATGTTTCTAATAATTCTATTTAAGTGGGACTTATTAAGCAAAGAGAAGCCCAGGGTCCGAAAACTTTTCCCCCCACCTCCTTTTTCTTACACTTTCACAAAAAATTGAACATCTTCTATCGCTTAGAATACATATATGGAAACACAAATTATCATTTAGATAAATACAGTTTTCATTTTTGATTTTATTCTAATCCAAAATTAGAAAATTTTGATTTTAATGAATAAAAGATGAAAAATGATTTAAAATGTCAGAATTAAGAAACGTGCAAACAAAAATTGGGGACTTTAATTGCAGCATACCTTGATTAGATTCGGCATTTAAGCTATTTTAGAATTTTCACCATATAGAATTATTGCAAATGCGAATCCCGTAATCATGTGTTTGCATTCCCTGTTTCCAAATAGACGGATATTCTTGCGCCATTTTTTTAAATAAAATTTTTAAAGACACGTATTTTTCTATTTTGATGATTTTAAATACTTATTTAAGTAGCCAGTTAAAGAAAAGTATTATTTGAGGATTATACCGGATTCTTAATTTATTCATTCAACGCAGCTTAATTAAACAAGTTATCCGCACATAATTTTAATACAATATATGAAAAATACCATATAACCTTAGTTCGTAAATCTCCTGAAAGTCTCTCCGCATTTAGAGCATTCGCTTCGTCGTAATTAAGTATCTGAAATTACCAAGTCACCAAATTGCGTAGTATATTTTATAACTCTAATTTGAAAACTGGTTACCTACTCTTCAGCTTATACCTCAGGTAAATGAAACAGACGATAACGTCCATGAGGTTATTTGATCTTCAAAGTTAAGAAAGAAAAACTGTGAACCACTCTCGGGATTTTTTGGTGCATTTCGGAAAGATGGGAGCAGTGTATGATAGATTAAGTATATTATAAATGGAAATTTGTATATGAAAACGTTCTAAAAGCAGAAAACTGTTTCAGGTTTTGTTCCTTAAGATCGTTGCCTCATTATATAGAATATATTTATGATTCTTGTATTAAGCTTTTAACTAAAAGAACATTGTCACCTTTAGGGGTCATCACATTTAGGCACAATGACCTTAATATGCAATCAGAAATGCTGCTAACTCACTTAAAGACTTCAGACTGCTTTAAGTTTACGAAATCTTATACAGGATGAAAAAAGATTCCATGTATATACTTTGAATCGAAGGTACAGATCCTCAACGCAATTCATATTTAAAAACTAGTATGTTGTGGCCATCACAAAACTTTCTTCTATCTCATACATGTCAATACTTCAAAATTCACTATCTCAGTGCTAAATTAAATGGCAATCTGTGTTCATCATGAGAATTCTAAAATTATGAAATTCCGTGCATTAGTTCTCGAGGTATGACCGTCACTGAAATCATGTAAATCCATTAAAATGCAGCATAGCAGCGCCACCTATTGGGTTATTAACACCAGAACTTAATTATCACAAACTTATGTCAACGTCTAACTGAATATGAAGTTTGATGAAAATGTGTGCATTAGTTCTTGAGATAGAGCTACTGCGGAAATAGTGTAAATCCTGCAAAATGCAGCATAGCAGCGCCACCTGTTGGGCGATTTACACCAAAACATAAACATCATCCATTCATGTCAAGGACTACCGGAATCTGAAGTTTTATAAAAATCCGTGCATTAGTGCTTGAGATGGAGCTTTTGCGAAAATTCTTCAAAATTCTACATAGCAGCGCCACCTGCAAGACGATCTACACCAAAAACTAATCAGCAACAATCTATATTAGGGACTACATGAATATAAATTTTTATTATATTCCGTGCATTAGTTCTTGAGATAGAGCGCCCACAAAATTTGTGTCACATACAGACAGACAGACAGACAGACAGACAGACGGACAGGCAGACAGACAGACAGACTCACAGACAGACATTTTTTGAAAACATGTTTTTTGGAACCTCTGACCCATAAAACGTGTAAATCTGTCAAAAACTGGAAATCGAAAATTTTCATGAAACCAATACTTTCTTGTAAAGATAGATGAAAGTAAAAATACAGCATAGCAGCGCCACCTGTTGAGCGATTTGCACCAAAATGTATAAAACTTCAATTCATGTCAAAGACTAACAGAATCTGAAGTTTGATTAAAATCCGTGCATTAGTTCTGGAGATTGAACTATTGCAGAAATCGTGAAAAATGGTGCACAGCAGCGCCACCTATTGAGCGATTTACACCAAAATGCATAAAACTTCAATTCATGTCAAGGACTAACTGAATCTGCAGTTTGATGAAAATCCGTGCATTAGTTCTGGAGATTGAGCTATTTGAGAAATCGTGGAAAATTCTGCACAACAGCGCCACCTATTGAGCGATTTACACCAAAATGCATAAAACTTCAACTCATGTCAAGGACTAACAGAATCTGAAGTTTGATTAAAATCCGTGCATTAGTTCTGGAGATTGAACTATTGCAGAAATCGTGAAAAATGCTGCACAGCAGCGCCACCTATTGAGCGATTTACACCAAAATGCATAAAACTTCAATTCATGTCAAGGACTAACTGAATCTGAAGTTTGATGAAAATCCGTGCATTAGTTCTGGAGACTGAGCTATTTGAGAAATCGTGGAAAATGCTGCACAACAGCGCCACCTATTGAGCGATTTACACCAATATGCATAAAACATCAATTCATGTCAAGGACTAACAGAATCTGATGTTTGATGAAATTCCGTGCATTAGTTCTGGAGATTGAGCTATTGCAGAAATCGTGAAAAATGCTGCATAGCAGCGCCACCTGTTGTGCGATTTACACCAAAAACTAATCATCATCAACTTATGTGAACGTCTGAGTATGAAGTTTGGGGAAAATTCATGCATTAGTTCTTGAGATAGAGCGCCCACAAAATTTGTGTCACATACAGACAGACAGACGGACAGACAGACAGACAGACTCACAGACAGACATTTTGTAAAAACATGTTTTTCGGAATCTCTGACCCCTAAAACGTGTAAATCCGTCGAAAACTGGAATTCGAAAATTTTCACGAAGCCAATACTTTCTTCTTGTAAAGATAGAAGAAAGTAATAACAAATAAAGCCTTTGTGCAATAATATTAAAAGCCTGAAAACCAACATTTAAAAATGCACAAATAATACAAAAAAATCAGGAAACAGCTGTTTCGAATCCACAAGCGATATTCTTCTTCAGTGCGACAAACAGCAAGGCACAGCGTGCTAGAAAATTCAAGGATGGGCATAACGAGAGAGAGGTGGTTGGTTATATACCCAATACGGGTGGCGAATTCACCAAAAACAACCAACGATAGGAAAGTAGCATGAATTCCAATTTCCAAGTATGGGCACACAATTCCGGTGAGGCAATAGGGAGCGAAGATGATGAGACTGTAAGCGTTAATTATTATTTTTTTTTTGCTTTCTTTTTCTTTTGTTCTCCAGTAGATATCTGTACGTAACAGCTGAGTTATTTATACTGCTTTCCTCTAATTGGTTGTTTCTGGCGCGGTCTTTAACCTTATCGGTTACATAAGCCGCCGCCTTTCTGTCATTATGCCTAGCATTGCTTTTTCTTGCACATTGTGCTTCAATGAAGAATAATCTCGCTTGTGAGTTCGAAACAGTTGTTTTCATCTTTTTGTGTATTATTTGTGATTTTTTAAACGTTCGTTTTATGCCTTTTAACAATTCATATTTACATAGGAAAGAATGAACAAATACGTCAGCTGTAATTGACCGTTCTGCCAGCGTTCCAGTTTTGCATTTAAGGTTTCTTCATTCCATTTTCTCCGTAATTTGAGTAACATACATCGGCTTTCAATAAATGAGATAGATGATAAGCATTTTTTATGAGTTGTCAAAGGTCAGTGCAAATGTCAGAGCTCGAAAGTGTTGCAAAATAGGGGAACCTGGGGCACAACGGGGTACAGGAGTGGAATGAAGTTTGACGTTTCTCGGTGCCAAGAAGGTGCTGACAGCAAGGGGCGATAAGCAAAAGTAAGAAACCCTGTTGCCTTTAAACTTTGGCAGTCATTCCAGTCAAGTTTTCTCAAGCATTGGTGCGTGAATTTTTTGTTGTGTGATTTTTTGCTCCTGTATTGAAATTTCCGATGATTTTGTAACCAAGATAAGGCATACATACTTGTTTACATTTGAACTATAGTTAGTTCATGCTTTAAGTACATTTAATTGTCCGTAGTTCTGTGTAGTTAAACGTTTGTATACGTATCATTCTCGAGTGATATTGCCTTCCTAACATAAATCGTGTCCCTGGGACGGAACGGGGGGGGGGGGGGGGGCGGAATGGAGAGTAACCCATTGTGCCGCGAATTTTTTTTTTAACTAAGTGATCGTTTTTAATACGCCCCTAAAATTTTTAAATTCCCTAAATTCAGTTTAATGCTGAGTCGCATGTTCCATGTGCAAAACATGGACACACAATTCCTGGGAGGCAATAGGTAGCGCAGACGATGAGAGTGTCCTAGTGAGTGAATTTTGTCATTAGGCTTAAGAAAAGGACACTATCAATGACAACTGTAGTCAAACTCTTATAGTCACATTAAACTAAATAAATATAGAGCAATTTGTTTTTTGCATTTCCACTATTTTTACATGTTCTTATAATTATTTGTACTTTCCATCTCGTTCTGTCCCACAAGCGCGGCAGAACTTGAGAACTGACATATGTTCTGTTTCTGAAAAAAATATATTGTTCTTTTGTTTTCTTACACTATTATTACTTTTTTGTGATTATTACATTATAATGTGATCACAGCTAATTTTGCAGCTACCTTAATTACCCTTTTGTATTTTTAAAACATATTTTCAACTTAGTACCCCGTTCTGCACCGGATTCCCTATATTTATAATGAAACGTAATATATCATTACATATTTGCGTTTTAGTATCAGAAATATAAGAATGGAAAAGTCTACAAAAGCGACAATAATCTTCGAAAGACATGATAGAAGTGAATTTTTGCCTTTATTGCTGAATTACGCTTGCGAATATTTGTCCATAACCAGGCGCCATGCATATATACCACCGACATCGCAGTGAAATATATGACTTTTTTATGTAAACGCTTATACAGACATATTTTCTACTACAGTGTGTGCAGTTTCAAGCAAGTATTATCCTAGAAAAACACAACTCATGCAGGAATATTACAAAAAAAGGTTTGCAGATTTGAATTTGCAAACACATGTACTGTTACTGATGAAATCTGAGGTCCGCATCAATTAATTTTACTATGAACATAATGGCTTTAATCGGCACATACCCCATGTGTGCGCCTGTGATAACTGTAATGTATGCTATACAATATACCATGCACAACTATATAGGCTATATAATTAATATATTTTCTTATTTATTAATAGGGATCATCAGTCTTTATAGGACATTCTTCCGGATACATCCGTATAAAGTATTATTGTTTAAACAAATATTTTAAGGGTATAAAAATGTTTAATAATGCTTCACACATATAAAATCATACCAGTATTTAACAAGATAATGAGAACATATTTATTATTCATTATTCAACTATCTATTTTCAATGTACATAACGTGTAGTTCAAAAGATATGATATTTTTTCATTAAGTATTTGTAACACACTAAATATCCGACCAAGTTAAATGATGGTTCTGAATTAAGTTCAATCTTATTAATATAACACATTTTATTTAATCGTACTAATTTACAAGCTTTATTTGTCTTTAACTTTATATTTTAAGTGTGGCGTGATCGTTTAATGCGGAATTTATTTTCTTTCATAGATATTAATTGAAAATTTTGCTGCATAAACGTGGCTAAAAGTATTTTTTTATACGCTGACATGTTACCTTGCTACATATTTCATGTGTTGCCTGCCCACTAATACAATTCCAATATTCCAATACTTCCCAATTCGGATACATATACAATTCTAATAGTTCCAATTCCCAAGAATTATTATTACTTCAATTATTCTTCAGTATGAAATAAACTATAACATATTTAATAGACGTATTTATCATTTAATACACCGGGTTAACAATAAATTTGTTATTACGAAAAATATTTTTTTTATTAATTTTGACTCAATAATCGCTAAAGACTAGCGCTATGACTGTTCATGGAAGTTTCTCTCATACCTTTTTGACACAATTTTTTTTATAAGAAGAAGATCTGTTTTATTATTTGATTCACTGCAGATATTTTATGACTAGGCTACATCACATTTCTAGTATTACATATTATTATTTTTGAGTTATTACTTTTCTTACTAATCCCATGACTAGGTTTATTACAGCAGTTTTATAAAAAAAAAAAAACATAATGATTTTAATATTAATT
Source organism: Maratus speciosus (assembly GCA_963932465.1). Classification (NCBI taxonomy): domain Eukaryota; kingdom Metazoa; phylum Arthropoda; class Arachnida; order Araneae; family Salticidae; genus Maratus; species Maratus speciosus. The sequence goes on along the minus strand of OZ010789.1, from coordinate 95,052,041 downwards.
TTTTCTATTAAAGTTTATTTTAGATTTGGTTTCAAAAAATGAAAACATCAAGTTAAAAAGAAATTTTTTATCAACTTCATCGACTCAATAAGTATTGTGACAGTTCACTGGAATATTTTTAAATAAATGCCGATATTTTATTTTTTATATAAAAATTATGTTTTTCTATATTATTAACTTCATATATTTGATGAATACACTACACCACATTCTTCTTTTTAAAATTATGCTTAATATCGTTTTAAATCTCTAATTTAAAGCGAAGATATGCGTTACAATGTCCATTTGATCCAACCCTCTTCTCCAAGTATCGTGAGTTTCAAGAAGTTCTGTCACATTAAATAAGTAATTTCCAAGTGATTGTGTACAGACAAATTTAGTTTAAACACAACGAGATTAAATTCTATTATTTAACTGCAGCAAGAATATTTAAGCAGGCCCTCCTAGCCTTGAGTATAAAATACCCTATCTTTTAAATCGATACTTGTGCCTTTGTGATTAATAAAATATTATACAATAAGCACTTATTGTTTTTATAACAAACCTTGTACTAAGAATAGACACTTCATTTGTCATACACGGAAAACTTATGCAATTCATTAATATGTAAGCAGAAAAAAATAGAATTTTGTTTTTTCGTAAAGAGTTTATTTTTCTTCTGTAAATTTGGCAACACGTTCTTATTTGTACTTTCAAAATCTTAACTTACTGATAAAAAACCTGAAACAATTATATGGATTTTTTCAACAAAACCAGAAAAAGAGAAAAAAGAGTTTAACAGTTTGTAATCTTTGTGTTTGAAAAGTCATCGATCTCCAGTGTCAGTTTAAATTGCAGTTAAACCCTAGCTACGAGCTTCACGTAAACATTACGAGTAAAGTGCTCGAGAATCCTTAATTTTCCTTGCAGTAATTTTTATTTACAATTTTTTCTTTATTTCAAAATATAATTTAAAAAATATCAAATATATTTTAAATTAAACAAAGTATATATGTGATAAAATAAATGAAATAATTCTCTTTTTCAGAATGATCTTTCTGAAATTTAAGACCATCGCAAAAAATATTATGCGTCGAAATACACTTAAATTTTAATATTGTCTGTAATATTTTTATTTTCTGCATTGTGTTATTTCTGAAAATTTAATTTTCTTCAATTAACATCGAGACGCACTTCCATGCCTGGTTCTCACAGACATAAAAATGTTGCATTTCATGCTGCATTTTCATATCATTTTATTCTTGAAAAGATGTATTAGAGTGAAACCGTTTACTCTGGTGAAACCTGAAATTTCAGATTGGATGCTTTCTGACCAGCGCATAAAGAAAAAGAAAAAGTAGCAATTACGATATCACCATACTGGCTATTGTGTAGTTTCTGTGTTTAGTAGCATTTTCTTTTTCTAATTTCCGAAATTCTTAAGAATATGAACACGCTACAGTCATTGACACTTTTTATATTATTATGTGTAAGATATTTAACAAGGATTTATTTTTTACAAGGAAATTGTAGCTAGAACAATTGGGTAAGTGTGATTATACATCGCACAAAGGGTTTCGTTTAATATTCCTTTCAAAACACTTTCTTTCAAAACGTCCAGTACATTTATCGCCATGGAATACCTTCTAAATTTTGGCAAACACATCCTAAACTATGTTAAAGTTTCAAACATATTCGCCTTGTTATATTTCCTAATTTTGTTCGCCCCCCCCCCCAAAATGCTACGATATATCACATGACGGGTATCTGCCAAATTTAGAAAAGTGCCCCCCTTGGGGGGGTGTGGGCGGATCGTCACCGTGATTTTTGACGCGGCCTGATTTTAAAAATTTATGTTATGTTTTATAAGCCATATTAAAGTTTCAAACAGATCGTCCAGTTATATTTCTTAATTTTGTTAGCGCACCTCCCTCAACCCCCCCCCCCTCCTCGAAATGCGACGCGCCCTTCTTCTTTATAATTTATTATCGTGTGTTATAAAGTATCTTAAAGTTTAAAACAGATTGAATTGTTAGATTTCCTACTTTAAATGAAATCGCGGTCTGTTAATTCCACATTCCACCACCAGGGAGCGCACTGTATTCTTAACAAAAGCGTATCTGAACGAAACTCCTTTACACAACCCATTAGTAGATATGTTACTCGAGGGGATGGCGGTCTTCAGCAAGAATTTAAGATAATTGTTGAAATTACTATTCGGAAATAGTGGTAATTTAACTTTTGACATATTTATATTTAATAAGTATAAGTAGCATGTATCTGAGGACTCCATCAAAAAACGCACCTGAAACGGTATGAAACAAAAAAGAAATATTTTGCCCCTCCCCCTCTCCCCACCTTCCCGAAATTTCATATTTTTTATTTTACAAAATTTTTTATAAACTTTTTCTAATGTGTTATAAACTATCGTAAAATTTCAAACAGATCGCCTTGTTATATTTCCTAATTTTAACAAAAATGTTAGTTCCACATTCCACCACCAGGGAGCGCACTCTATTCTTAACAAAACTGTATCGGAAAGAAACTGCGTTAAACAACCTATAAGTAGATATGTTACTCGAGGTGGTGGCGGTCTTAATAAGAAATTAAGATATTTGCTGAAATTACTATTAGGAAATAGTGGTAACTAAACTTTAGACAATTTTATATTAAATAAGTAGCATATATCTCAGGACTCCCTCAAAAAGTCACCTAAAGCGGTCAGAAACGCTAATTTTTTAAATAGAAATCTAGCGCCCCCCTCCCCGGAATTTCGCGTGTCATTCTTTCTTACACTTTATCTTATGTGTTATAAAATATCTTAAAGTTTCAAACAGATCGACTTGTTAGATTTCCTAATTTTAACAAAATCGCGTTATGTTAGTTCCACATTCCACCACCAGGGAATGCACTCTATTCTTAACAAAAGCATATCTGAACGAAACTCCTTTACGCAATCTTTCCGTAGATAGATGGGTCGGGATGGTGGCGGTCTTAAACAAGAATTTAAAATATTTGCTGCGGTAACAAACGCTAAGATTTTAAAAATAGTTCTAGCTCCACCCCCCCCCCTCCTCGAAATATCACACTCCATTCTTTTTTACACTTTTTTCTATGTGTTATAAACTATCTTAAAGTTTCAAACAGACTGAGTGGCGGTCTTAACCAATAATTCAAAATATTTCCTGAAATTACTATTAGAAAATAGTGGTATGAAGTAAACTTTCTGATGATGAATGAGTTATACTTATCTCATATCGCTGTTCAAAAAGCCCAGGCAAATTATTAGATTTCCTAATTTAAGTTAATTCGTGGTTAAATAAGCGCGTCTCTTCAATTTAATCGACGCATTTGATAGGAATAAACCGATTAATTAAATAATAATTAATATTTCAGCTTGTAATTAAGATAGGACTTAGATATGGGTATCAATGAAATCAGCGAGAAATTTGACATCGGGATGCCAAAAAATTTAATCAAAAAATTTAATATTTAAAAAGTTAAAATTTCGTATTAAAATATGCTATTATGGAAAACCGCAGCGTCGTCATGTCTACCTGCTTTCCCGCCGAATTGAAATCTTTTTATTTCCCTGTCTTTCCAATTAAAGAAATTAAATTTTTATCGATCGATTTTTCGTCGATATTTTAACTTATACACATCGCAGAAATGTGAACTTTATACCAAATGAAAGTAGATTTTTTTTCTGCGTCTGTCTATTCCATTTACAAATTTCTCGGACCAATATTTTCTGATATACGATTTCGCTTTAAAATCTCCACTTCATTTTTCGGCTTAATTTCCTCCGTGTTAACCGTGCATTCGGCTGATTTTACTGGCAACCCTTAGGAGAAACACGGATGATTTCGAGAAAGCCGTTTGAATTTGCGTTAAAAAGGTGGATTGGTTAATTTTAGAAGTTAATTAGCCCGTAACTCGGTTAATTACCAACTTTTTCAAAATTTTATGATTTGTTGTTTGATGTGAGGTGTTCAGCTATAAGTACCCAAAATTTCAAGTCTCTAACATGTATAGTTTCTGAGAACGGGCTCTGTGACGGACAGACAGACAGATAGACAGAGGAGCGAGATGAACAGGGTTTCGTGAGATGAACGAAACCCTAAAAAAAAGTATTTTATAAGGTTGATTATTCGATTCCCATTCTCTTGGTGTAAATGCAGGCATCCTATTTGGTTAAAAAAGGATATTAGAAAACAATCTATCAAAATCTTATAAAGAACATTTCAAGAAAAGGTAGTTAAACCATATAGACAATATTGATGATGAATTTCTAGAGCTAATAAAAAAGAGAGCTTATTTTCTAATATCTACAACTGCAAAAAAGTAATCTACCCTTTTTATCTTTAAACATTAAATAATTAGATTTAAATTTAAAATCGTACTAGTTTGGTTTTTAGTTACAGTTGGAAAAAAAAATTATTATTTTTCAAAAATGAAATCAATTTTTTCCGCCCTAAAATTAATGTATATAGGCAGTTGTACTCATTGGACCTTGGATTGGACTTTCTATATAAAATAATTTATTAATAAATATGACATAAACAGATCATATATTTATGTTGTGTGTTATATGATGATGTTATACTTGTGCAAAGAAATGTGCACAGAGTGTTTAAGCAAAGTTAATTTAAATTCTATTAAAAGTTCTGTCTTCAACAGGCAACTAATAATATGTTATCCTGTTTTACCCTACTTCCTCTATTTAAAACAAACTAGGTTATCATATATCTTGTGTATGAGAAACAACTAATAATATTTTGATAAAACTCATTACGGAATATATTTAAATAAATCGTATCAATGAGCCAGTCGCATTTATTCAGTGAAGGATTCTATAGTAAAGCATCTGCGATTTATTCATTTTCTTTTAAACTTAAAAAAATATTTCGTTTTCGAAGTTGAGAATTCATCACACAAATTCAAACGCTAACGTGTTTTTTAAACGATATGCTTATTCTGAGCTTTTCTATAAATAACTTCGTGATTAATTATTGCATATTTTTCCATTTTAAATGGAATAGTTGAATAGGATTGCACTGAAAAAAAAAAACTTCTCAAAATTGAATAAAAAGTACTCATTTTTAAAAACTTCACATACTCAAAATAGCTCCCCTCCAAATGTGCTCAAAATTGAGAAACACATTGTACTCATTTTTTATTTCATGAATGCGTTCAAATATGAACCGTTATGCACTCATTTTTACTTTCTTCTATCTTCAATAGAAGAAAGTATTGTAATCGAAATTTTTTTCGACTTCCGGTTTTGGACGGATTTACACGTTTTAGGGGTCAGAGATCCCAAAAAACATGTTTATAGAAAATGTCTGTCTGTCTGTGTGTCCGTCTGTCCGTCTGTCCGTCTGTCCGTCCGTCCGTCTGTCCGTCTGTCTGTCGCCATTGTACCATCAAAAAGTGTATGAAGTTATGCATAGAATTGAACCAAATTTTTAGTTTAAGTTTTTGGCTATGGCAAGCAGATCCTCCCTGAATTTGGAAAAAAGTCGCCGGTAGGGGGCGCTATAATATCAATTTTTGTGCGATTTTGAATATTGTACCATCCAAAAGTGTATGAATTTATGGATAGAATTGAACCAAATTTTTATATTAAGTTTTCGGATATGGGATGTAGGTCCTCCCTGAATTTGGAAAAAATTCGCCGGTAGGGGGCGCTGTAACAGCGATTTTTGTGCGATTTTGAATATTGTACCATCCAAAATTGTATGAAGTTATGCATCGAATTGAACTAAATTTTTATTTTAAGTTTTCGGATATGGCAAGTAGGTCCTTCTTGCATTTGGAAAAAATTCGCCGGTAGGGGGCGCTGTAACCGCAATTTTTGTGAGATTTTGAATATTGTACCACCCAAAATTGCATGAAGTTATGCATAGAATTGAACCAAATTTTTATTTTAAGTTTTCGGATATGGCAAGCAGGTCCTCCCTGAATTTGGAAAAAATTCGCCGGTAGGGGGCGTTGTAATAGTGATTTTTGTGCGATTTTGAATATTGTACCATCCAAAAGTGTATGAAGTTACGTATAGAATTGAACCAAATTTTTACTTTAAGTTCTTGGCTATGGCAAGCAGGTCTTTCCTTAATTTGGAAAAAAATCGCCGGTAGTGGGCGCTGTAATAGCGTTTTTTGTGTTATTTTGAATATTGTACCATCGAAAAGTGTATGAAGTTATGCATAGAATTGAGCCAATTTTTTTGTGTTTGTTCTTGGTCATGGCACGAAGGTCCTCCCTGAATTTGGAAAAATTCCGCCTGAAGAGGGCGCTATAATTGCGATGTCTGTACCATTTTCATTATTGTACAATCGAAAAGTGTATGAAGTTATGCATACAATTGAACCTAATTTTTTGTGCATGTTTTTGGCTTTGGACAACAGGTTCTCCTTGAATTTGGAAATATTGCACAGTAAAGGGGTTCTGTGATAGCAATTTTTGTATACTTTTCTTGATTTTTTGTAGTTCTGTTGTCCATCGGCGGCTCGTGCAAAGGCGGGAACTCGCTTCCTGCTAAGCCGGCTATTTGCAAACATCTGATAACAACAGACTAAACAAAAACTATTAATTTTAGCAAATATCATGATATAGATTAACTCGTTTTTAGTTCGTTTTATTGACTGAAGCAGAAATTTAGGATGAAAATCAAAGTTGGTACAGTATTGAACTAATAATATTGAAATATTATCATGTGTAACTAGTTTTTGAAATATTAAGATGTATAAGATAGAAGAAAGTTTTGGGATTGGCACATCCAACTAGTTTATCTTATATTTGTATTAAAATATGAACCGTTATGCACTAATTTTTTATCGTATATTTGTATTCAAATATGAACCTTTATGCACTCCTTTTTTTCTCTTATATTTGTATTCAAATATGAACCGTTATGCACTCATTTTTTATCGTATATTTGTATTCAAATATGAACTTGGAATGTAAATGTTCTCTGTTAAATATCCAATACATTTTTTTCTTTATTTTATGCAATCATCTGTACATTCTATGAATATTACATTAATGAAAATATTAAATTATGCGCAGTATTTTAAAATAATGCTAAACTGTTTGAAAACAATGTTCTTGTTATAAAAATATGAAGTTAAACAAGATGGCCGATTAGTATTACGTGCAAAACCAAAATAAGGTGCTGGGCTAAAAGCCGCACATTTAATAAAGTACTTTCAGAACTGAAATAAGTTAAATGGAAAAAAAATCCTTCCCTTCCTTTACTTTAATACTACTTCCCTCCTACACTTTAATACAGATTAAACATAAATATTCTGACATTTATTCCTCGCTTAAAATGATTAACAAGAAGCATTTAATTGATTACGTACTAAAAAAATAGCAAAATTACTATCAAGATACGCTAATCAGTTATTTTCATGACAAGAGCATTGTTTCTAAGAACTTTTAAATCATTTTAACACTCTATGTCCCAAATTATGAATTCATGAAAATTTCATCTTCTTAAGCATTTTTCGTGAATTTTTGAAACTACATTAGAAAATTTATATAATCATAGGAATTGAAAATTTCCAACTGTGAGAAAAATGCCCAAGCCGGGAATCGAACCTCGGCTTACATTGCCAATGCTCTACCGTTTAAGCTACCGGGGCTGAAAATAGGAGTGTATATTAGTCTCAGATAACCTGATTGGGAATATCCCAGTTAGCCTAAATGGTAGAGCATTGGCAATGTAATCAGCTCTACCGTTTAAGCTACCTGAGCTGACAACAGGAGTGTATATTATGCTCATATAACCTGATTGGTAATATCCCTGTTAGCTTAGCTTAAATGGTAGAGCATTGGCAATGTAATCAGCTCTACCGTTTCAGCTACCTGGGCTGACAATAGTAGTGTATATTATGCCCATATAACCTGATTGGTAATATCCCAGTTAGCTTAGCTTAAATGGTAGAGCATTGGCAATGTAATCAGCTCTACCGTTTAAGCTAACTGGGCTGACAATAGGAGTGTATATTATGTTCAGATAACCTGATTGGTAATATCCCTGTTAGCTTAAATGGTAGAACATTGGCAATGTAATCAAAAGATATGGGTTCGATTCCCGCCTCGGGCATTTTTTCGCTCTGTAAGAAATATACAATTCGTGTGATAAGTTTACCAATCAGTATGAATGTGCTAAAAATAATAGTATATCTACGTTCTCATCGTTTATATGGAGTTCCTTTACATGCGGTTTATTCTGTTAATCTGTCTACATGGCAGGTCACGTGATATCACCAACAAGGCTATCTGAGCGAAGTATGCTCGTCGGTTGTCAACCCAGGTAGCTCAAACGTAGGGCATTGGGAATGCAAGCGAAGGATCTGAGTTCGATCCCCGGCTTGGCTATTTTTTCGCTGAGTTGGAAATATTCAAGTCGTATGAAAACTTTTCCAATCAGTATAATTGTGTTGAAAATAATAGTATATTTATATAAACATTTAATACATTTTAGAAGGATTTTGCCAACTGAAAATAATTAATTAATTATATATTTATTGGGACCTTGTGAAATGTTTATAAATTCATTCAAATATTTTATTTAAAATATTATTTTAGTATTTTATTGAATTAGGAGATGTACACATATAATGCTCTTACAATAGAAATATAAGAATAATTCCGAACTGAAAAAATTCACCCAAAATCCTTCAACGTCAAGAAATCTCGAGAGATGCAAATGAAAAATAAATCGTTCTTTTAAAAATATTTTTATTTCGATCAACCATTAATGGTTTTTGAATAGGATAAAGTAAAGTATCTATAACTCATTCTAAACTGTATTACTAGTAATTGAAGTATTAAATGAATTTTATAACAAGTTATTTTAATGGTACTTTAAAATAGCTTCGGAGCATAAATGGTTAAAGAATTGTGCATAATTTAATATTTACAGTAATTTAATATTTACAGAAGGTACAGCTGATTAGATTGAACAAGAAAAAAAATGTATTGAATATTTACAGAAAGCACTTACTTTCAAAACTGTCGGCAAAATAGTGAAAATCTCATTCTTCTAATTTTTGTTTTAACGAACAAATCCATCTGAGTTAGCACACAGACTAGGCCCAATATACAAAGCATTGATATACAACAACGCACTGTAAGCATACGCATTATAAAGGAGAGTTAGGACATATTTCTTTCCGAGGAATAGAAAAGTTGGAGATTGCACGGCAAACTTGGCAAATGAGGTGCGTTCGTGCTATAATTAGTTTCAGAAATGTTTTTTGCACCGCATACTGTACCGAATGCATATTTTAGTGCACTTCATAAGTGCATATCAATTTCATTCTTTTCGGAAGGCTGTAACATCATTAAAATGCACTTGCAATATTTTTTCCCATATGCCATAATGTGACGGGAAAATTTGACTTTCTTTGTAATTAAACTATACATCCGATTTTCACAAAATTTGAAATGACTCGAAAAAATTTTACAACAATTTTATATTTAAAATTTCAAACCAATTCGTTGGGTAGTTTTAGCTCTGTTGTATGTGGACAGACGGGCTGAACGAAAAGTGTAGGTGCTACGTATTTATATCTTCCTGAGACCCAAGCAAAATGTAATGCATATATATATTTTTTTAAATATGAGTTTTTTTCAACAAATAGGCATCAAAAATGACGTTTTTAAAGAGATTAATAAATTTCGAATTTTTAATTTTGTTGTACAGCACATCCACCTAAATGGATGTTCAGGCCATATCTCGTTTTAAATGAATTAAAAAATGCGAGAAGTATGGGAAAGAATAGAATTTATTATAAAGAACATAAGGAAAGTATTAACATCTGATTTAAAATTGCAAAATAAAAATAGTTTAAACAAATTAAAATAACATATAAACGAAAATTACCAGCAGAACGTAGAATTCCAACTTGACTCATTTATTACGATATTTTGTAAACAAAGTAGTTCTCGTTGCCAAACTCCAAAAGCTGAATGTTGATTTTTGATTCATACATTACCAAAACCAACTGGTTTTAGATTGCTACAATGAAAGTTAAAGCAATAGAAAGAGAAAGCAATACATCCATTTAAATTGATGCCAGATCTCAGGAGAATATAATTACGAACGCACCTAAAAATGTAGTATTATACCTCTGATTTCCACTGTATATTACATCGTATTCCTATTAAAGAACACCTTCTAAGCCGTCATGAATGAAATAAACCACTACAAAGAACAAAATTATCGTTAAATTTCGATTTTATAACATATGATGTATAAAAATTGAGAAAGCGTAGATTCATTTTTGATCCAAACATACTCAATTCGATATGAATATATCGATTTACCCATTTTTGAGAACTCTCAGCATAGCTGTTTTTCCAAATATACATTTTTAAAGCTGTAAAATTTTTATATCAGAATATTTAATTATGTATAAAATAACTGATACTTTAAAATTCTAACCATGAACCTATAAAAAATATTTCGAAAAATTACATTCTTAAAAATAAATCAGTAAAAATGCTTTCTTTTAAAATACAGTAATTTTTTAAGAAAACGTTTAATAACATTAAATTATTTCTTGGATTCTATAACGCCTCAAGGCCGCTTTTAATCGCCTGTTTATTTTTCTAATAATCTCTTAATTTCCTCAGAATTTTACCTTAAAAAAGTGTTTTCTTTTTAATTTGATTTTTTTTCTTTTCTCTAACTATTCAAACCATCGTAATGAATATTAATAGTCACGTTACTATGCATGAAACATTTCTTACAACATTTCTTTTAGTGTAAATTAATACTAAAACGTCTAAAGGATATGAAATATTTTCACAGAATATAAAAGTTTGTTAGTCAGTAAGTAACAAATATACTTTATTCATCAATTTTGTCTATAAATACGTAAAATATGTTTATATAATTCATCATAAAAGACTGTTTTTTCTCAAATTATAAGTTAAACATTTAGGTTTGTTTAATGAATTTATAAGTTAATTAAAATAAAAATTAATCTATTGTAGTAAAATACTATATTAAAAGACTTTGTGTTTTAACTATCAACATTTATTTACTTATGCTTTAGTGAAAGATAAGCTATTTGATTAACATTGATCACGCAGTCGGCATTTAAATAATTTTTTTCATAATTTCTCAAAACTAAAACGACAATTTTAGATGATGGCTTGTGTATTTACTAAGGCTGTAAGGAGTAATTTAACTGTAATGCGACTTTTCATTCTGGAAAAAAGTGTGCTCACATAAAAAATATGAGCAAATATTAACTTATACTTTAACATAATCTTGCTGATTAAGAAAACTTAAGATTAAAAAGCAGAAAAGGAATAAAAGGAAAAGCGTCTCGTTAAACTGATGGCATTGATCTCACAGGCTAGTCACACTAATTGTATATTATACTTTTATTTCAAAGGATAATGCCCCTCGAAAAATAAAGTAAGGGTGAATTAGCCCCACGTCTCATTTTTTATACTCAACCAATAAACTTCCAAGACTAATTAGGGAAGCGCCTTATCAAAATAAACCTGTATATGAAATTTGAAGCAAATCGGATAATTCTGCATGAAAAACACATTTAGTTAAATTAAGGGGCGATTGGCTCCCCTATTTCTCCCTTTATACTTAACCAATGAACTTCCAAATATAATCAGGGAAGCGCCTTATCAGAATAAACTTGTGTAAAGAATTTGAAGGAAATCGGAGAGAAAAAAAAAACATTTATCTATGTTAATGGGAGCTGAGCTCCTTGTTTCCCCCATTATACTTAACCAATTGTCCTCCAAATCTAATCAATTAAGCTCCTTATCAGGTGTATACCAAATTTGAAGCAAATCTGACGATTCTGTATGAAAAACCGAGTTATCTAAATCAAGGATGGAATTAGCCCTATTTCCCCCTTTATATTTAACCAATGAACACCCAAAACTAATAAGGGAAGCGCGTGCCTTATCTGAATGAAACTAGATTTTTTTTTTTCTTTTAAGCAAATTGGTATTTCTATCAAGAGTTTTCGCGTGATGTACATGCATGTATACGTGCATAATTATTTATTTTAATTATTGTAATATTTAAGTACGAAAAAAATATTTAAAATATGCCTGCATTAACAAATTTTACACAACTAAGAGAGATTTTATTTTTTATTTATGATTTCGGTTCGCCTGTCTGCCACATGTTGCCATCTGTCCGTGCTCTGACTCGCGTATATATACTCGGATTAACGCATAATCAATATATGTTTTTGATAGTTGACATGGCATGATAGGTCTTCAAAATGAAGTGTGTAGCATTCATTGTTCATTTACAGGAGCACTCAAAAGTATTCCGTTATATGGTGTATAGGCAAAAAAAATTATTTTCGATGAATTTTAATAATGTTACACAATTTTAAACCTAAGCAAATTTTAATACATTATTGAACTGCATTATAAAATGATTCCTATAGAATTGTTATCTGTAGCACATACAGTATTTGTACAGGGGAACTCAAAAGTACTCCGTTATATTAAGATGGTCCATGAAGAAAAATATTTTGCTGCGTATTTTCATGATATTACTCACTTACAAACAAGATGAAATTGATATGGATTTTTGACGTGCACTAGAGCATGTTTTCTATAGAATATGGGGTGCGATGCGTTTATCAATCGGTTATATAATAAAATACGGGATGCAATCTTCACAGCGTATTTTAATTATGTTGCGCTCTTTCAAAGATTATAGAATTGTTATCTGTAGCACATACAGTACTTGTACAGGGGAACTCAAAAGTACTCCGTTATATTATGATGGTCCATGAAGAAAAATATTTTGTTACGTATATTCATGATATTACTCACTTACAAACATGATGAAATTCATATGAATTTTTTACGTGCACTAAAGCATGTTTTCTATAGAATATGGAGTGCGATGCGTTTATCATTCATATACAGGGTCACACAAAAGTGTCGGTTATATAATAAATACGGGATGAAATCTTCACAGCGTATTTTAATTATGTTGTAATGTTTCAAAGATTATGGAATTGGTACGCATTACAGAAGTTCACTACACTGTAAAAAAAATCTGTAGTTCTACAGATGTAAAGTTACATGCTTACTAAACTTTCATCTGTAAACTGTACAAAAAAGCTGCAAAATCTACAAAACTAGTTTTTGTAAAGCTACAGAAATCTGTAAGTTTACAAATGAATCTACTAAAATCAGAGTAATCTTACTAAACTGTTATCTGAAACCCTGGTTGCAGTTACATGAAAAGTTCTAGGCATTCCAGTTTCCTAAAAAATTCTTAGTAATCTTACAGATTTTTTTTTTTTTTTTTTTTTCGGCGCAAAAGTGTCTCTGTTACATGAATTTTTGTTGTTGTCGTTACATATAAAGCTCTATGAATCCCAGTTTCCTTGAAAAACTTTAGTAACTTTACAGATTTTTTTTTTACAGTGTACAAGATTTTTCTAGTAGAATATAATGTACATCACATTTATCGTTCATTTTGAGGGGCACATAAAATGTTTCTGATTCAATACAGTATCTGAAGTATTGTCTATTAGGGATGGTTGCTGAAAGTTTGTTTTCTGTTATGGTATGCTTTTAAAATTCAATTAGTTTTTCGCCCACTACGTGGTGAAGATAAATTTTAAACATCATATACAGGGCTATACAAAAGAATTAGTACGCAATACTGAGAATGAGTGTGAATTGTTTGATGTTTTTTTGAGATATACATTTTCAAGAACAACTACATTTAGTATTCTCAGAGATGTCCGCAGCATATAAATATAAAACTATACAGGACTAAGCAGAAAACTGGATAAATGGTCGCCTATCGTTAGTAATACTTGGAAGTGCGATTTCAGTAGTTTAAACTTGTTTTTCCCTCAATTATATTTCAGCTTAATATGTGGCGTATATAAATGTTTTTAGATAATATACATGACTGTACAAAAGTATTCAAGAACGTTTCCGTCTATTGGTAGATATTTCTAAAGTTGAAAGCACTTTTCCGGCTATGCAAAGTAATTTTTGAAATTTTGTTTTTAAATGTGTTATGCGTTTTGTAAAATGTTTTGTTCGGTATCCTCTTCAACTTACTAAACAAAAACGTTTTGTCAACGTATTCTGGAAGGGTTGGAAAGTGTTTCATAATCTATGCTTGAGGGATGATTTTTCTTTATTGTTCTCATTTCCATCCATTTCATTCTAACTTTCTTAAAATAGTAATTTTTATTTATTTTTTTTCTTATATTTTAGTATAGCAAGGACAGCTAATGTGGGGCAGCTACATTATGCGTCAAAAATTTCAACAAGTTCCTTGCATGGTATTTTAAATGCCAAATACCGGAATATTCTTCTACATTTTCAGTTATCATTAAACAACTTAGAGTAAAAACTGTATTTTGTGTAAATTCTACAATTCTAAAAGTTAGACCGTTCAGTGTACTTTATTTCTACATTTGCTCATATATATATATATATATATATATATATACAGGGGTCATTTTTATCTATTTTAAAACATTTGGCAATCAAGCTTTTATTTCTCGATGGGTAACAGCATGAAGAATATGCATTTAGCAAAATCTTAAATTTGGACACCCAAGAAGCACAAATTTGTTCATCCAACGTTGGCTAATAGTCGGGTAATTGCTGTATCATATTGGACAAAAGTAAGAAATGTCCGTCTGAACCATTTGCCAAAGAAAGCCCACCAGTTTTCCAATTTTTAGCTGCTTAGAATCATGCTCTGATACGCTATGAATAATACGGATCTATATACTACAATGTTCCAGCCCTGGAATTCCCAACCTAAACACTATTCAAAGTCTTTCACAAACTACCAATGATGAAAAAAAATCTTTGACACTTCAGATAATTTGATTGGGTCTGAATCATTTACCATGCGTTGAAACCATACGTTGGTTACCATGCGTTACCAAGCGAGTTGAAAAGTCAAATAGTTTGACAACATGTTTAAAAATTCCAGATGTTTTTAAATAAATAATAATAAAAAAAAATACAGGAAATATAGTGCCCTTTCAGAAATGCATGTAAGTATTCAATTATGCAACAAATATGCAGCATAATATGTTTTCCTTGACGTATTATTTTAAAAATATATCATCCGATATAAGATATATGAATATATCCTACAAATATCTCAAGTCTGTAATAATTTACAAGAAGGCTTGGCTTTTTTTTATTTTTACAGTTGCATAAACCAAAAAAAGACAGACAAAATATTACAGATATTTTATTGAATAGACATATTTACATTCACATCAATGAGAAAATATACCCTATTCACATTGATAGTTACAGAAAGTATTTAAAATTTTAGAAAAATCAGATCTATATAACACACATTTTTGTGAAATCTATGATACCATTTGATTTTGATGTGCAGTGAATTTCCTAATAGGCATTATTTCCACTCGATTGGTACTAGTATCATTATTGTAAAATGATTTGAAACAAAATTTGAAATAACTTTCAGCATGTGGATGGTGTTTACTTTTATTTCCAGGATTTCATAACTCACAAAAAAATTCTGAATTTTAAAATTTGTCATTAAAGCGATAAATTTGACGAAATGCACACACATTTATGAATGTCTAAAAGTTTGTATTAAATTTTTGGCATAAAATAAGTCAATGAATAAATTACAGACCTACATAATCTTTAAGAAAATTATTTGATATTATTTATTTAAGAAAATATATTTTGAATGGTTTCTATATATACTTAAAACAAACTCTTCCGAAAATGTAAGGAAAAATTTATTCATACAGTACTGTAATTTAATTTGCATTAGAGTAGTCGATGCCAATATTAATTAATTAAATGTAAAGGAATATATTATGTACTAAAAGTCCTCTAAAATTTTCGTTATAAACTCACACATACATTTTATGAGAGAGAATAGTTTTGGAAGATGTTTGGCTGAAATATTCAATGTGACTCTGTGTGTTTTCTGCATTATTTTTGGAAACATCAGATAATGCCTCACACATACATCCTAAAAAATACACTGCAATATTTTTCAAGTTTTATCAAGTTTATTTAAAATATATTTTTCTTCCAAAAGCATGTGTTTGTTTTAAAAATTCAATAAAATTATATTTAATACCATATGCAAGCTGGAACTCGAATTTCTTTTTCTTTTTTTTTTTTTAATTCCGGAAACATTTTAGTAAATCATAACTTTTTGAATTCTTTATGTCATTCATAGATAATAATTTAGATAATATTAATTATAAAATTTTTAATTTGTTAAAATGTGTTAAATATGGGATAATTAACGATTTTTCGAAATCTCAATTTCGAAATAAATTGCCTTATTTCTGGCATCGCATACACAAAAAACTGTGAAGTTAAATATTAAACGTTGATATCACTTTCAGTCATATCATATATGTAAAAATTAAGTTTTTTTTCAGTACATCATATCAGTAAAGAAAATATATTCACATTAAATTGTAGTCAATTCCTCACACGTTTTTCCGCTACACTAAGTTCTTCTCTAAACAGTGTGTCCGCCTAAAGTCTCTGTATGTGCTGAAATGAGCTAGGAAAGGACAATAGAATGTCAGCAGTGTTCCCGATGTCGCTGCGACGTACGCCCATCCAACGCGGCACTGATCGGGTATGTATGCCCGTGCGTTAGCTCCACAGTGCAGTTGTCCTACATGTGTATCCAGTATTAAGGGATACAGGAAAAGGCTGATAGTCTGGAACAAGCCTGGAAGAAAAAAAATACAATTATTTAATATTAATTTTAAAATAATGAATCAACAAATTATCATGAGAAAAGTTTATTAATTCCAGGATCATTTCCGTTGCAGTGATCCCAGCTTCTACCATTTTTTCTAACCTATAAACCTATCGTAATTTATCAGAAATAGTTTAGTAGGGAAAAAATTGAAGAAAAAGAGGAGAATAATGTAAAACAGTATGTCGATGAAGCTCACATGCTCCTCTTAAACTGACATACACCTTTTTATTATATTTTCATAGTTTGTTCTTCATTAGAATAAATAAGCGGAAAAAATGCTTAAGTTGGTTTGCAAGAAAATACTTTTCCCTCTTAAGAATCCCTCTAAGTCTAATGAAGTGATTTGGAATACAACAATTTTTATATTTTTTCGTTTTACAATAAATTAATTACATCTTCAGTTATAAAAGATTGTTGTTTCAAGACGCAGTGTTTTTCTTTCATCCGCTGTTGCGTTCGGAAATTCAGTATCAAACACCTTCTTTCACTTTCTGAAAAATCTCCTGCCTTTGTCGCAAAATGTAAACAGCTTTTCGATTTTATAGTTATTGCATATGAGCACCCACCGGTTCCATGCTTTTGCCAGCAAAAATGATTTCAGAAATGTGTCAGAAAGTAGTTAGTTTGGATTTGAGAATAGCATTAACGATTTTATTCCAAATTTTTTCTCTTATATTCTGAAAAACTGTTACTTTTTAATCTGAAAACATAAAAATTTCAAAATAAACATTAAAAAAGTTATTACCATTGAAAGCTCAAAAGACATCAATAACCACAAGTTTTGTATATAAAATAGTTTTGTGAAATTTTACAGATATTTTTTACAGTTGGATATATGGAATGTTTCATAGAACGTTTGTGTATTTTTATATATATTATTTATGTAATGTATTTATGAACCTTTGTGTATTTTTAAAATAGGAGTCACAAGTTTCTTAAAATTGGAAAAAATGGAAAATAAGACCATTTTCAATATTTAATATGTTAAAATGTATATGATTTTAAAACACAAATTTTAGAGGTACGAAATATAAGTATGTTCTTTCATTTTACATACTTAAAAAAATTACGAGATGCAGAATTATCATTTATAGGGGGTTTGAAACTTTCAGACATTGGTTGAGCTGAAAATTTGTATTGTAGCTTACGCGCAGGATTACAAAATTAATTTTGCAACTAAAATGAAACTTTAGGTGCCTAATTGTACTTTAGATTGTTGTAATTATTTCGAATCTAAATAAATTTGTATTTAAAATATTTATGTATTTTTAATCTGAAGTTGCATTTAGCTAACACAAAATATTGAAAAATTCAAACGTATTATCAACTAAAAAAATATTTTTTTGAACAATAAAAAGGAAGATTTAGGTTCCGTTTATAAAGACTAACATGAAACATATGTTTTGATATTTTCATGAAAACAAATTGAGAAGTGTTTTAGATATTTTGCGCGTTATGCACAAAAACGTCACTTGGAGAAAAATTACTTCAAAATTTCAAAAACGCCGCTTCAGCTATTGAACGGGTATTATTCTAAAACCATAACTTCTGTTCTAATGAGAATTTCAGGTAAATAATTATTTAAAAATGATGAGAAAACATAAGAGTTTAGCATATTAAAAAAAATTAAAATTTGGAACATTTTTGAAGCTTTAAGAGTCTTGAAAGCCCTTAAAATAATATTTTAGGCTATTTAATTGAAGGTCTTTGTATCTCTATGCATTCGAAATAATCTCCTATCACAAATTTATGCACATCAAATTATTTAATTGTATATCTATAACTGGTTTTCTTGAACACATTTTCACTAGAAAATATTCAAAGTTAGAAATTGCTAAATGTTATAAAAAATACACTTAAAAGGTATGCAGATACCTTTATTCAGACCGACATATGTCTCGTCTCTCAAACGGCGACATTCTCAAGGTCCCCGTTGATACAAATGTTTCGTCTTTTTTTTTACAAGAAATTAATAAATAAAATCCCAATGTCAAATGTATAATGCAAAACAAGGGCAAATAATAAATACAATAAAAATGGATATTTGTGAACGTGAATTAACTTCTACTATTGTTTCATCCATTTTAGCAATTTTTGGCTTCGTTTGGGTGAGTTTAATACATAACTAGAAAATATTTTAAATCTTTAATTTTAGTGGGTAGCTCCAATTTTAAGTGAATCGTGGAAGAAGATCCGTTAAAAAACACCGAGAATGTGCGCGTGTTTACAACAAGGGCAAAATTGGCAGATAGGGTGAAAACTACAATTCTTGTGAAGAATTTTCCAGTTTCATACAATATCCAATTTCATATAAAATTAGACGTCGATGAAGAGTTTTACAGAAAATTGTAACTCATAGTTAGAAACCATAAGTTACAAAAAATTTCGTCATAAAGCAGGACGATCGTTCTTCCAAGTCAATAATGATAATAATAATAAAAACATACACTAAGCCCACAAACGAACAAACGCCAAGAAGCAAACACCATAGAGCTTACAAATGACTTACAGGAGAGATCTCCACTATACTAATTTGACCAAACATTTCAGCGTAAAACATTGATAACCAAAGGGAGCATCTCAAAAAATAAAACGAAAAATAGAAAAACCTAATGATGAAGTCCTTTGTTTTAGACGAAACGTATCATTATCAATTAAATATAAACAGAGAAAGAGAATTTTATAAAAATCTGTGAAGATACTGAAAATAAAATTTTCGCTGTTTAAGTCAGTTCAGTTTTTAAGACAACATATAGACTTAAATAATAAACAGAAAATAATAAGATACACAGATAATTAGTTAAATTCAGCGCTTTTATAAATTTCGGTTTCGATATCAAAGGCTAAATAACAATTACCAATAAAAATGTTCAGTAATTGAAATCGTTAATATTTTAATGATAGGGGAGACTTGGGAGTCTTGATCCCTTTTTCAGTTTTTAATTTTTATTTTGGAAAAAACAAAATTTTAAAAAAATGTTTCCAGTTATTATTAAAGGCTCATGTGTCTTTCTTGTTGTAGTATTTATTTTATTTTTTGGAAAAACCATTTTTAAAATAAAAATAAATTGTTTTCCAAAAAAGCAAAAAAGGATCAAGTCTCCCCAGTTGCGGGGAGACTTGATCCTTGAAACAGATACGTTTAAATGATTCAAATTAAATAGTAGAAATAAAATTTATTATTTTCTAACATGTAAAAAGAGAGAGAAACACAATTAATGATCAAAAAACATTTTCAAAGCTTTAAAAATCAAATGTGAATTAAAATTATTGCAGTTCGAATAATTCTACCAAGCATTGTTGGTTTGGGTAGTTTTTTGACAATGTCATCATTGTCCACATCACTATTGTCAACATTTTCTGGATAAATAAATTGGTCGAAATTAAGTCCTCGATTTCTTAGAAAATTGATTTTACATTAAGATGATAAAATCTTATTTTAAATTTTTCCTACGAAATGACTAATTTTCTTCTTTCCCAGAAATCACATAATGACAAAGTCATTTTCATCAATCGGCAAATTTTTTGGATCTTCAATGATTTCATCAGGATGTTCGTCAAGTGCATCTGAGTCGGTTGATCTGAGTGCATTCATCCTCCATGTACTTGCTAACAATCATATGCACCCACATATTAACTTTCTATCTTTGTCAACCATCTAAAACTAATACAGATAATATCTAAATGTCACAATGAGAAGTAGGGGTTAATGAAATTTAACATTAATTTAGCTTAACTTTGGTGTGGGGACACTCGATCCCCAAGATCAAGTCTCCCCATATAACAGGGATCAAATGACCCTAATGTGCATGTTTGGTTAAAAAAATTGGTAAATCAAAAAAAAAAAAAAAAAAAAAAAAAAAAAAAGAAATTGGATTGGATTTAAATAACAACATTTAAGCATTAAGGAATGTTAGTATATTATATATCAATTAAATTAAGTAATTTAGTTATATTTAGCAAAAAATATGAAACACAAACTATCTACACAAAAAGAAGTTTGATTGTAAGAAAACAGAGATTCCTTTCTTACAACAGAAATAAAAATGGCTGAATGAAATTATGTGTCTCCCTAGGGATGAACTCTCCCAAGTCTCCCCTACATAAAGATAATTTGATTCTAACAGTAACATGAATGTTTGAAATGTTTTCTTTAAAACTCTCTGCCACTGATCATGCCAATGTATTCAATGAATTAAATGAGTTATACTAGATTATAATGACATTAGAATGAAAAAAGGTTTTACAAATTCAATATACAATCGTAGTCTTCTATCATTGAGAAATTTTTATTACTCTGAGTTTTTTTTTTTCTGTCTATGAAAGCCATTCATGGATTTTAAAAAGCAATATTACGTTTTAAAAAGCCAAAAAAAATTTAAATGTATGATGCGAATTCTCAAGTTATAATCATCTTTGAAATAGAAAATGTTATGTAACTTATGCATTCGTTAATAGACTTCTTCAGTAATGCGAAAAGACACACTCTTTAATGCTAATCCTATGTAAGAAATTTATAAAAATGTCTCGTTTGAATTACTGTACTTTTAAACATTTTTTTTTTTTTTTGCATTGGATAGCTTAGATCGATCTGTACAAAGTATATTTTTTACTTTTTCGATTTTGTTTGCAGGTATTATTAATGCTGACACTTTCATTTTCGAAACCGGTTTCGAAGGTGAAAGCATCCTCTTAAATACAATTATGTAATCAAAATCGGAAAAGTAAAAAACGGACTTTGTACAGATCAACTTCAACAATCCAGTGCAAAAAAGTATTTAAAAATATTTAAATGCAAAAGAGATATCTTTATAAATTTCTTCCATGGGATTAGCATTAGTGAGAGGATCTTTTTGCGTAACTGAAGTAGCCACCTTAACAAAATTTAAATAATTTTATCGTGAAATTTATTATATTTTATTTGTATGGATTACTTTACTTTCAAATATTCGTGGAGGAATACATAATAAACTAGATTCCAGGTAAACTTTCATTAGCTCTTTTTAAATGGCATTCGATCAAGATTCTAGATCAGTAGGTGAAAAGATGAGAAAGAATTCATTTAAATTTATACAGCTACAGCATATCAGTTTTCGATTTATTATTGGAAGTCTTAACAATTATATTTTCTCATATTTTTAAAAAGATTTCTTGGATCTATGAAATCTTCTACGCAAAGAAAACCGACGTATTTGTCGTATATTTATATTTCCGAATTTCAAAAAGAATTCATCAAGTATATTTCTCTAATTATTCGATAAAACGTCTAAGATCCAATGTGTCCCACTATTTTTCAATAAGTAGTGTGTACGAGGGATGAAATACTCATAAAAGCGAATGAACGTGTTTTCCAGTTTTAAAAAAATGACAAACGATATTTTTAGCAAAGAGTTGTTGCTGAAATTATATCTTATAAAATGTTCATTTCTCAGCTATTGTTCATACTTCAAGTCCTTTATTACTACTTATTCTTTTTGAATTACTATTTATTTATTAATTTCAATTCAACTTGATGTGTAAAGTTAATTCTGATATATTTTTTAAAACAATAATTAAAATATTTTGACGAAATATACTTTGGAAATTACATGTTCTTTACATTATTTATGTACCCCATTTCTGATTAATGTATACACAAACTGCACACTAAAGTTAAGAATAGTATTTTCGGTTTTAATAATTGTTCCAGAAGTAAAAGAATCCAGTCAAAACATATTAGAGAAATTTAAAGTTTTAAGAGAAATCCTTTTGGAAAATCAACATTTCAATAATATTTTGAAATCCCTTTTATTTACGTTTGAAGCATAAATACTCTTAAAGGCAGATAAAAGGTGTTTTTATCTTCAATATAGCAAGCAGTATTAAATCTAGCAGATAAAATACAGTTGTTGCAGAAAATATTTCTCACAAATAACCGTTCCTCTGCGCCCAAGAACTCTTTTACGAGAAACTTTTTCTTGTAATACACGTTTTCAGTAATTAGAAAAGATTCCCAGAGGAATTTTTTCTCGCTTTTCACAGCAAATATTGTCAAAAGAATTCGTTATGCACCCTATTCAAAAGGGAATTCTCAAAACACTTTTTCGCTGAAATTCGTGTGTAAGTGTATAAAATTATTTCGTCTGTTATTTGGAAATGTTTTTTGCGATGGCGATGTGCGATTTTATCTCTTTAGGATGAATATATTAAAAAGTGCTTAGAAAAAGTTAATTCATTCTGTGGAAAAATCTGATTTGGAAACTAGTCGTAAAAAGATATATAAACTATACCAAAAAAAATGCAGTACTATGCAGGAGATAACGTTTACCGTTCAGTGAATAATTTTTAAACGGAAATTCATTGCTATCAGTGTTTATGGGAATATATATATTAAGTGAGAAATATTTATTACTATCATATATTGTGAAAAAAGATCCTGATACCATTAGCTTTAATTAAGGAATCTTCTGGTAATAATTTGTTTTATTTTTTAATATACGGTGAGCTCAAAATATAAATATTCCTTAAAACAACAAAAAGGTTTATAAATTTACCGTAAGTACTGAACATTTTCATTCGTAAAAATACCCAAAACTCTAAATGTATCTACGAACATGTGTAAATTTTCTGACAACCACAGCTTCTTCTGTGTCTTCTGACGAAAATCTATATTGTAACATTTATAATTATATATATATATATATATGTGTGTGTGTGTGTGTGTGTGTGTGTTACCGAATCCTTTTAACCAAAAATGCGTAAATTTACCGACAATCTTTACTTTTTATGTGTGTTTATACAGATCATTTTAAAAGAGCGTTTCATGTTTTGTTTTCATGTAATTATCGACAACAAAATTTCTGAAAGAACTTTTATATGACTATATCTTTGTATAGAAAGTATTGGTTTAATTTTATTAGTATGTTAAATCTTATAAAATTATTTCAACTTTTAATGGTTAGTATAGTTTTAATTTTTACTTTTTTGTGTGTTGAACATATGATATCTCAGAAACGGAAAGGTAAAAACTGTCAATTTTACTATTTAAAAAATTAGCTTATAAGATGCATGCTGATATTAATAATGACAGCAGTCTAGCAAACTTAGCAGCAGTCGTTAAATCATTTTATTGATAATACTATTGATGATACTCTAAAATACTGAAATCTAAGCAAGTGCATGCGTTTCAGTTTCATGTTTACTTCTTGAAAAATCATATTAAGTGTTAGCGTAAACTACAATCAAGTGCACAAGCCTGCAATATAATATATAAACTAAAATTTTCCGCATCGTTTTAGGTTTTTGAATGCTTTATTTCCGATACACCAAGTTTTTATAAAAGTAAACCTGTCTGAAATATCACGCAATCTTTTATATAAAGTTAAGATTTTAAAAATATGACGGTCGATCTAGTGAAGTCAAACTTATTTTTGATGTAAAAACGCATAAAATAGGCTCTATATTACATTTTTATTATGCGTTTTTCATAGTTACCATAAAATGAAAATCAGTTAAATGTATTTTACTTTATTTCGATGAAAGATGATACAATCTTCTTCTTTTTCTTTATTGGTTTTGAATTAGTGCTAATTGGCCGCAAATTACGCATCGATCTAGATTTTTTTTTCTAATTGGAGTTCGGTGTCTTTAGGACTAAATTTAAAATTATCAATATAAATATATCAGGCCTTCGTATATAAATTCATGATTTATGGACCACACTTAAGAAGGTATGAAAAAAGACAAAATGGTGAAATATAGCGGATTATTATAGGAATGTTCGGTCAAATATGCACCGGAATTCATTTAACGTTTTTATTTGGTATGGAATAACAAGCTATAGGGTGAAATCGCCAGTAGCTGACACCTTAAGGACTCTTTCTTCTTGAAGTGTTTGGTGTAATTTATAACGGCAGATTATCTGCACGAGGGACCCCGATGGTGAGTGCTCACCGTGGGGTCTTTTTAAGGGTACCTAACCCGTATTTACACATGGAAATCCAAGGTTCGAAGAAAACCACTTAAAACTCCGAACGATTAGGCCGATTGGCGCAATTGGGTTCGAACCCAGCATCTCTCGTCTACCAGCTTCGAGGGCAGAACCTCTCGGCCACTGGGCGGCCTTTCTTCTTGAGATCAGTTTTTAAAAAATTTAAATACATTTTATAATCAATTTCATTTTCAAAAAATATAGTAGAGATACATTGGGAAATTACTGTTGACAAAATTCTAAAAGATATATACATTGTATAATTCACTTTTTTTCATAAAAATTGTCATTAACTCCAGTAAGACACCAACACCAATTGAAAACCCAATAAGTAACACAAAGAGAAACAGTCTGATGCTTTGCCAGCAAATATAAAGGCATACTATTTTATATTGTAAAGAATTTATGATTTAAAAATACTTGAATCTTTATTATAAAAACAGATTACTTAAACCTTATTTTTATATGATAACCTACTACAGATGCACGTGTCTCTATTCTTATGTTTTAAAATTTTAGAAATGCAGATATCCAATAACTGACATTTATGAACCAGTAACTGAAAAAATGGTCTCTGGCACTATCAGAACAACTTATGATAAAATAAAAAACTAAAAGTATTTTCAATGTTATGTAGATGGTGCTTAAGACATTTTCAAGTGTTTTAAACACGGAATGGTTAAGCGAACCAATTTTGTAATAATAAACATAGATCGGTTTTATAATTGCTACAAACGGACCTAATTTTCATTCAGTCAGCTTCAACATTCGAGAGCAATCTTCAGTAAAGTAAAAAACCTTTGGAAGTGACTTCACTTATGAAAACATATAAATTTAACTC
This sequence comes from Maratus speciosus, assembly GCA_963932465.1. Lineage (NCBI taxonomy): Eukaryota > Metazoa > Arthropoda > Arachnida > Araneae > Salticidae > Maratus > Maratus speciosus. The sequence goes on along the minus strand of OZ010789.1, from coordinate 95,026,472 downwards.
GTGCCTTGACTTATACATAATTTTATGTTTTAATACAATTGTATCATAATTCCTAAGATTTCAAAAAAAATATTCTTGAAATTAACCTATATTGCGAATTTGTTTTCACTAAATTTCCAAAATATTTAGTAAAAATAATAATATAAATCGTATGAAAATATAGGATAAACTTACTTTGTCTCAATGCCGGAAGATCTCATACAATATAAATGCAATATTCTAAAATAATCCTGAACCTATGACGCTACAATCCATTTAAAATACTAACCCAAAGTCCCCAGCACTTTTTCTTGGCGCCAAGGGCCAAGAGCTGCTAAGCAGCATGTGTCCCGGTCAGATGGTCAGCGTAACGCAGGACGTTGTGTGTTTATTTCCAAAACAAGCTTCCTACTCAATTTACCGACACAGAATTGAATGAACCTTACTGAGTATAAGGCCACGAATCGAACGGCGGACCTATATTGTAGTAGACAGCGATGCTGACCACTATGCTACTAAAATTAAATGTAATACTTATATCCTGAAATAATTAGTCATGTTCTGCAGTATTAGCGATAATTCACTTACAGTTTGCAAGCTGAAAGTTTTATTAGTTGTTGTTCGAGAACTCAATGAAGCAAGACATTTAATATAAGAATACATTACAATATCGAAGACATACATGTATATAAAACAGGATCTAATAAAAATTGAAAAAAAATCCACTAAATAAAGCGTTTTTAATTTTTACTTGATTATTTATAAAAGGTTTTTTTACAGCTTTTATATGCATTCTGAATACTTGCTCTATACATACAAAATTGTTTTATTCAAACCCGATAAATGTTTTTATAAAAAGTGCTTAAAATGTATGCTCTATTCAGATTATCTCAGCCTTTAAAATTCATATTTTTTATTCAAGCTACTGCGCAGTTAACTGAGAAATTAGTCAACATGATATTACGGAAAATATTAAACATTTTCAGCAACAAAATGCCATTGTGGTATATTTAATTGGAACTGTAAATCTTTTCTGACACATAATGCGTGTCGCTAGAACTTTCGTCATTAATTTCAACAACTGCATGTCAGTTAAAAGAAGGTGAAATAAAAATAAAAATGGGTATTCATTCGCAATTTCATTTAAAATAGAAGCAGCATTTCAGTCATTAAACTTATTTTGATAAAAGCATTTCAAAACTAAAATTGTTATTCAGAGCTTTTGAAATAACACCTTTGTAAATATTTTTCATTAAATCATTCAAAAACGGAAATTACGAGAAATTCAATCATTTACCAGAGAAAGGCGTGTTAGTTGCGTGGGTGATGGAAATGCTCAAGCCATCGTATGCATTTTGTAGAAAGTTATTATTGTTTAAAATATGCATCGTTATTTCTAAATGTGATATCTGCATTCATTTGTAAATAGCAAATCATTCTTTTATGACTTAGGCCAAGCTGTAGCAATAAATATAAATAAACTGACATGAAATTTGTTTTTGTAAATAAAATTAATAAATGTAAAGGATTAAGAACTAAATGAGTAAAGAAAAAAGTAAAACAAAAAACAAAACACAATTGTATTTACTGACATCCCACTTATAATTAATTTTATCTACTTTGCTGACCTAAACATCGAAGTATATTACAATTAGTATTATTTGAAAGTTCATTATCTTGATATTAATTGCATTACGCGGTCTTCAAAATTACGGTTTACTGTCTTTGTAGTTCAAGAATTTTTACAGAAATAACAAGAATCATGAAATTTATGTATGTGTTAAAAAGTTAAAACTTTTCAAAAACTTTTCTTTTCATCTGATATATTGTAATTACGATAAAAAGTCTTGTAATCACGAAACGTTCCTTAAGAATTAGTGAAAAAAGCCCATAATAAGATACAGGTAGCGAAGTGCATTATTTAAAGACACATTATATTTTTATATTTTCCAGTTCGGTTTCTCAATGTAAACAATGAGAAGTTTTGTTTAATGGGGCAGAACTTATACGGAGGCTGGTTTCTTCGCTATTTCTTCAAGGTACATAATTCGCTCTACAGATAGCTCAAAGTAGAACGGATCGATGAACGGCAGATACTATTTTTAATGTGAGAATATGTACAGGGTTATACAGAGGCATCCTAATCGCTTTACTAAATATTACGTCTGTTGGAATGTAGCAATTGCGTTTGGCCAACCCTCCTATTTTAATTATGGTACCACGGCCGAAATCCGACCACAAAGGACAGACTTGGAGGAAGTCTCTCATTTGGTTGGCAGATTTAAATTGTACAACGTTTGTGATAATTGTTTTGGACTTCCCAATATATATATATTTTTATTAACGTATTTTTTTTCATTCATTTTCTTAAAAAGGGATATTTTTGTAATGACGATGATTTTTATAATGCCTTCTGTGACAAGAAATCGTCATATAAAGACGGAATGGTCGTTCATAGGTTCGTATGCATGCAACGAATTTATCTTCAAAGACTTTATTCCTACAGAAAAAAGAATGCACAGATCTGAAAGTTAACTCGAATTAATACGTCAGATTCCTCGCATTTCTCCATTGATAAGACACTTTGTTTAAGTTTTGTTTGAAAAAACAATAGACAATTTGAATTCATACTCGCCTTCAAGCAGATTTCATATAAAACCAATTTATATGTTACATGAAAGAGTAGGCTTACGTAAACAAAAATACGTCTACAAACGGTGTTGAATATTCGAGAAAAATAATTACGAAACAGTTTCTGAAGTGATTATGCAAATATCTAATATATCAAATTATAAAATTTGAGAAGTTTGAAGTTTTGTTAAATCCAGGTTTTTATAAACATATTACAATTAAACTTATTATTTCACTCTTCAGTATGCTGAAAGATAAAAAAAAATTGCAAACAAATAATTAGTAACGATTAGTTAAAGAACAAAAAGAAAACCCTTATGCATTTCATTATTTCTTATTTTAAAATTAGAATCCAATATCTTCACCGTTCCTATAAACTGAGCAAAAATACATCTATATATTTTTTATCGCTAACTGTTTATTTACTTTTCGCCATGCGATATTGCGATTCATTATGATGCAATGTATTAAAAAAGTACTAATTTTTTAATAGAAATATATAACAATATGTTGTTTAAAAAATATATTTATTACTTATTTGAATCATAAATCTTTACTCTATAAAAATATGTAAAAATGTAAAAATAACTCGAAATTCCCCAAAAATATTTATCGCGTTGAGTTACTTATTAACATTAAATATCACAGTTGTTACATACTCAATATCACTTAAAACAACGAAAAACTGTTTATGTAGAAAATAAGAAAACATTTGTATCGACCATTGAAAAATATTGTTTGAGGAAATTTTTTTAACTTACAAGAAAAACACAATATATGCGATTGTTTAAAAAGTAATTTTAACTATATTAAAATTGTTTATGAATAATTAAAAGCAAGTATAAGCCTTATACACGTTTTACAATATCAATTACGAAAATTTTAAAGTATGTTCACCAAGGTCGTATATTTGCAAAATTAAAATAATCTTACCATGCAAATACTTAGAAAGTACTTTACTTAAAACTTTACATAACGGGAGAAAACCAAACTAATTATTACAAGCTTAGACTTTTAAACATAGCATTAATTTTATGTCTACCACATAAACGGCTCTAATAACATTCTAGTTTCCTCTAGCTGCAAATACAAAAATAAGAAGCCTTTATTATGGTAAAATAACATTTGTGGTTGTAAGTGGTGTATCCGGAATTATATGGAGTTTATTATTTTTTACAGTTTTTTTTATTGAATTAGTAATTGGATTTTAGACAAATTCAAACAAAGAAAGTTATAGAATTCATTTGTATGTCACTTATAATCTACAGTATTGGCCAAAATTGTGGGAATTTTTTTTTAATTGTCATGTTTTATAAATTTGTGCTCTTGTAGAATATAATAATTATCACTTAAATATAAATGTCTATACATCAAATTCAAGGGAATTTAATGTAGAAAATAATAAAAAATAAAATTAAAATATCTACATTACAAAAAAAGTTTACGTTTAGATAAAAATAAAATATATTTCAGATTTCATTATAGTATTTTAAAGTTAGATTACACATTCAATATTTAGTAGGATAATCCTTGCTTTTTATTACAGCTCCACATAGTCTTTTCATTGAGAGAACTAGTGTTTGGGGGCCATCCTCTTTAACCCTAAATCTACCGGGAATTTTATTCAAGTTTTAATAAAACTTTCTACACCAGAATTTTTATTTAAAACTATTTAACTTATTTATTTACCTTATTTTTGTCTGGTTTATATACTTAGTTTATTTTAAAGAAATTTCTGGTTTGAATGAATATTTTGTATGTACCTGTCGGGTCCAATGGACCCGTCTGGTAGACGGAGGGTTAATCACATGATGCCAAGAATCAATTATAGCGTCAATAAGTTGCGTTTTGTTCGATTCTTTTTTTTGTACAACGGTTAACGTCGACACACATTTTCTGTAGGATTCAGATCAGGGCTATTTCCTGGCATTTATTTATAAATTTATTGTATGCTTTTATTTTTAAACCATACTTTGCATATTTTTCCGTATTGCATGGAGCGGAATCCTTCTGAAAGATAAATAGTGCTTTATTGGAGAAGAAATCCCTGATGGAAGGTATCAAGCTTGGTTCCAGGACAGTTTCGATGCATTTTTTTGCGTTCAGAATGCTATCAATCATTGAATGCGGCCCATACCATCTGCAGACATACAGGGCCCAATCATGACATTTGTTGGATTCTTTGTAGTTGCTTCAATGCAAAAGGGTTGTAGCTTTTCCCTTACTCTATGTCTCACAAATTTTCCCAATCACTACCAAAGAGTTATATTTTACTCTCATCTCTCCAAATTATTTGCATATAGTGATTTTCTGACTAAGTGATGCATTCTTTTGCCCACTGAACTCCTTTGTTGCGTGGCTCAATATTTAAAAATGGTTTTTTTCCTCGGAATTCTACCTTTCAGTCTAAAACCTGCTAATCTTTTCCTTATTCTTCCAGAACTAACTGAAATACACATTGCATTCGTTTCACATCTAACAGCATCTGGTGAAATTCTTCTATCTTTAAGGCATATTCTTTTTATCTTTCTATCGTCAGACGCACTTGTGCACTTTTCGGCCTAATCTTACCTTATTTATCACTGATTTATTTTCTTCATAACGTAAGGACAACTTTTGTACGCCAGATAAAGTAACTTATCCACCAACCTGCCTTGCAATTTCAGCATAAGAGAGACCATTTTCTCTCAATATGACAATTCCGCTTCTTTTTGTAGATGTCCAATCAGTTCTGTTTGTTGATGACATTATTTTAAATTATTTGCATTAAGAGAAAAATAGAAATATACATTTTTTAAATTATTCTCTTTAGTTACATTATTATTCGCCCTTCTACAAAATTCATTCCAGCAAAATACCGCTTTTACAAATCAAAACATACTACAGTTTAGTTACTTACATTTGATTGATTCTCAGAACAGCCATTGTGATTGGCTAGTAAGCTTTTATTAAAATACACTTCAGCATTCATGATTAATTTTCTTTGTATTTTAGACTAAAGTAAGTGTAACATTTTTTTGTAATGCAGATATTTTAATTATGTTTTTTTAAATTAAATACTATATTACACTTCCTTGAATTACATGTATAAATATTTGTATTTAAGTGAAAATTAACGTGTTCTATAAGCACACAAAGTTTTAAAACATGGAAATTTTAAAATAGGCTCACAGTTTTGACCACCACTGTATTCATGCGTTTAACTTATGAATGGAATCTAACAAAATTTATTCAGTACAGCATCAAGAGTACTCTAAAGAATAAAAATAAAAACTGAAGAATGGTCATGAGTCTTTTCCTGAACACTGAACTTCTGAAACTTTTTCTGAGAAACAAAATCAATTTTGATTCAATAGATAAATTCCAGTATTACTGAAGGATTTTTGCAAAGAACAAAAGTACTTTACTAAGTGCCCTCGTGATGGAGTATCTTTGATAATATGGGGCGACATTATTTCATTTGTACCGACAAGTTTGGCACTTATTATGAGTGCTATAAATACAGAATTACATTAATAAACCTTGAAAATCATTTAAAACACCATTTAAATCTATTAACTGTATGTGTTCCGCATCATCCTAAGCTTGGTTTCACACAGAGTATATAAATACTTCGGACTTGCCTTCGACAAGTCCGGATCGGCCTCCAATTGAGAACGTCTGGTTGTCAATGGTCCGTATTGTTTAGAACAGCGACAAGTAATATGATATTTCGGCCAACTGAGAAATGCCACCTCTAATACTTGGTTCAATTTGTATGTAAACTGCATTTATAAACTTTTTCTATTTTGAAAGACCAAGTATACAAAGTAAAGATTCACATATATCTGTTAAATGATTTTTAAACTGAAATATAACACCATCATTATTTTTCCCCTCGGTGCATGTTGATATAGAGTATATAAAAACATCTGCATGTAATTATTTTTCTATTTTTTAGTATTAAACAATGAATTTAAATGTATTGTTAATTTACTAACATTTGTCTTAAGTTACTTAAGAATAACTTGGCAGTTTTTTGTATTTGCCCAATACTGTATGATTGATGAGGAAAAAAATCATAAAAAGGAAGGATCATGATAATCATTACAAATTTATAGCTAGATCGTTTGCTGTTGGTACATGTTTATAAACTTTACCATATACATCTTGTAAATCATACTATTTAACTATCTGATTAATGAGCTATTTGCGGATTTCTGAGAAAATAATTATATTTTTGTTTAGTTTTTAATGAAATTCTCTGCGTGATACCTTTCTTCTTCTTTTTCTTTATCGTGACTTTTATCCGATCTCTAAACTAAAAAGGATAACAGTGAATAATTCTGAAATACCATTTTGAAATTACTTGTCTCATATTTATTGAAAAGTATATACACATATACTATTTAATTTAAAATTTAATTTTTTTACTACGCATTAGTTTTAAATTAATTTTTAAAGAAATTTTCATTGAAATTCTCACAAAAATTTTCTAAATCGAACAAACTTAAACAGTTGCCACATAAAAGCAAGAATTTTCATTCGACAGTAATAAAAAATTTATATATTTCTATAATTAACGTTGGTATGTGTAATATTAATAATTATAATAAGCAACAGTTGAAATAAAAACGAAAATAGTATATTAATATATTAAGCTAAATAATGCTATAAAAAGTGATGTTTTTAACGACGCTTTATTATAAAAGTATATATGTGTTATTTTACTTTGCATATATGTGTTACATAAAAGTTTTATTATAAAAGTGATGTATAAATAATCACTTTTTATAGCATTATTTAACTTAATCTGTTTATGATTATTACATGGTGAGTACATTAATAATTCCAATAAGCATGGTAATTCAGAAAGATGGACATATGCAAGATATTTTTTATGCGGAAGATAAAATCTTTATTTAATAAAACTTAAAAAATTTCGAAATTATTGAAGATAAAACCTAATATAATAAATTATACAAGAAAACTTTTGTTGGATGGACATTTATTTTCCAATAGTACTATTTGTATATACACACTGTTTGACTGAACCGAAATGTATAATAGCCTTTCAATGTTTTAATTTACATAACCAAAACATTTATATTCTTCTTAATATTACATTATAAAAAAACAAAAGCATGTTTCATCTAACGACGGTGAAATTAATGAGTTTTATGAGGAAATAAGTGCCCACAAAATTATATGCATCAGGCACATTCCATGAAAAACAAGACATTTTTTGACAGAGAAAAATATAGTAAAAATAATTATATAAGTTGCTGAAGTTATTTTTCAAAGTCCAAATAATACATATGGGGCATACTCACAATCTTTTGACTTTCATGTCCCTGAATAATAATTTTTATTTTAATACACTTTTTTGTGTTTTTTAGGTAGCTTTCATTACAAAAAGCTACCTATTGCAGCCGTTCGGGGGAAAGCGATTTCAAAAAATTTTGGTATATTTTCATCGATCATGACCCCCAGACCCCGAAAACACCCTCCGTTCAAAATTGATATATATATATATATATATATATATATATATATATGACCTATGTCACACTGTAACTCTCATAATTCTCGTGTAATGTCTCGACCGAGTTCGTTGGTCAGCTTCATCCGTCGTTTTGTTTCAAAATGGCGGCCATATAAAATTAAAAAAAAAATTAAAATTTGAAATGTGGTACAAAAAAATTAAAATTGAAAAAATATTATTTTCTTATGTATTTGACCTTTATACAAAGATTCCGGAGCAGTTTTTATTTCGTCTATATCTTAAAAAAATGGCTGAGTTATAGCATTTTGAATTTCTAGCTTGGCTGACATTTTGAAACGTCCTGAATTTTGTCACGCGATACAAGGCGTATTTATGAACCGAATTCGGTGTGTACATAGTACATACAATGTCTCGACCGAGTTCGTTGGTCAGCTTCATCCGCCATTTTGTTTCAAAATGGCGGCCATTTAAAATATTTTAAAAAATTTTAAATTTGAAATATGGTACCAAAAAATTGAAAATGGAAAAATATTTTTTTTTATGTATTTGACCTTTATACAAAGATTTCGGAGCAGTTTTTGTTTCGTCTATATCTTAAAAAATGGCTGAGTTGCAGCATTTTGAATTTCTAGCGTGGCTGACATCTTGAAACGTCCTGAATTTTGTCACGCGATAAAAGGCGTACTTATGAACCGATTTGAATGTAATTTCGTTTATACATAGTACATATTAATGTCTCGACCGAGTTCGTTGTCCAGCTTCATCCGCCATCTTGTTTAAAAATGGCGGCCATTTAAAAATATTAAAAAAATAAAAAAATTAAAATGAGATACCAAAAAATTGGAAAATGAAAAAGATTTTTTTTGTATGTGTTTGACCTTAATACAAAGATTCCGGAACAGTTTTTGTTTCGTCTATATCTTAAAAAATGGCTGAGTTGCAGCATTTTGAATTTCTAGTGTGGCTGACATTTTGAAACGTCCTGAATTTTGTCATCCGATAAAAGGCGTATTTATGAACCGATTTGGATGTAACTTGATCTGTACATAGTACATACCAATGTCTCGACCGAGTTCGTTGGCCAGCTTAATTCGCCATTTTGTTTCAAAAGGGTTGCCATTTTAAAAAAATTAAATTTAAAATTTAAAATGAGGTATTTAAAAATTGGAAAATGAAAAAGATTTTTTTTTTATGTGTTTGGCCTTGATACAAAGATTCCGGAGCAGTTTTTGTTTCTGAAATTTTGTTCTTTTGTTTATATCTTAAAAAATGGTTGAATTATAGCACTTTGAATTTCTAGCATGGCTAACATTTTGAAAAACGATCTTGTATTTGTCACGCGATAGCACACGTATTCGCCTATTTCTATGTAAGAAGGCATGTGGATAGTGTACATCAATAACTCGACCAAGTTCTCTGGCCAGATTCATCAGCCATCTTGTTTCAAAATAGCGGCCATTAAATTAAGAAAAATATATATATTTAAAGTGAGGTGCAAAAAAATTGGAAATTGAAAAAGGTTTCTTTCTTAAGTATTTGACCTTAATATAAGGATTCAGAAGCATTTTTTGTTTGTCTTTACCTTAAAAAATGGCTCAGATATAGCAGTTTCAATTTCTATTGTGGGTGACATTTTGAAAAATCTGATTTTTTGCATGCGACAGCACTCGTTTATATCAACCGATTCCGATGTGAGTGAGCATGTGCACAGCAATTACAAAGGTCTCGACCAAGTTCACTGGTTAGCCTCATCCACCATGTTGTCTTAAAATGGCAGGCACTTTAAGAAATCGCCGAATTTGGCAGCCAAATATAAGTTACTTTAAAGAAAAGCAGCTTGGATAAAGCTATCTAATTTTGCGAAATTCTCATTCATTATACTGATAAAAATTAGTATTGAATCTCCTATATTCGGTTTCCACTAAATTTTTCGTGTGTTTGAATGATATAAGTTGGCTTTTTTAAAATAAGGAATATGAAAGCTACCTCTTCCTCCCGGCACTGGCCGGAAGGACTTTTTTATTTCATATACTGGGAAACATCCCACTGCATGATTGCATAACAATATTAACGAGATAAATAAGTTTTGGACGATGTTGGGGGTCGATATACCAGGAAAATTCCTATACCGTCCCGTGTCCATGATGCTGATTTTTAAGTTTGGAGCGGTCTGTATAAAATTGTTTCAATAAAAGTAATTCGATGTAATTATTTTCCGAAACTGGGACAATTGTTTTATATAAATATGAAGCAAAAAATTAACCTGCATACATTTTTACGGTTGATATTATTTTTTGAACTCTGTCCCTGGGTTTTCCATCCTTACCGTCCCTTTTGCTAAAGTTATACAGAAAATCACTTCAGATGCAGCCACAGAATTTTTTTCCACTTTTTTCTGATGCAGAAGTACGCTAGAGGAAGAATGTCTAAAATTCTTTGATAGGAAATTTACTGCAGAATTTAAATCAGCATTTAAATATTAATTTCAAGAATCGTGGCTTTATTTGTAGTTTACCGTCCTCATGATTTATTCCTGCACTTTTCGAGGTAAATTAAAAAAAAAAAAAAACAATTATTTAATCCAATGTTAACAACTGTTTCTACAAATCAATGAAAATTATGGTTATCACTTAGTCTTAACATGATCTGCCTAAAATAGGTGTTAATTTTTATTACCATTCCATCCTTACCGTCCCTTTTTTTCCCATTTCGTATTTTTTCCCTATACCTTCCCCTTTTTAGGGTTTCGTTCATCTGACGAAACCCTATTCGTCTCGCTCCTCTGTCTGTCCGTCTGTCCGTCTGTCTGTCACAGTGCCCGTTCTCAGAAACTATACATGTTAGAGACTTCAAATTTTGCATACTTATAGATGAACACCACACATCATACGACAAATCATAAAATTTTGAAAAAGTCGTACATTTAACCCTTTGGGCTCCCACATGTGTATTGTAAACAATTCTTTCTAAGTGAGTCCCTAATTAGGTTGCAGGCGTGAAATTTTGCGTACTTATAGATGGACACCTCAGATCAAACGACAAATGTTAAATTTTTGAAAAAGTAGTACATTTAAACCTTGGGCTTCCACATGTCTATTTTAAACAGTTCTTTCTATGTGAGTCTCTAATTAGGTTGGAGGCGTGAAATTTTGCATACTTATAGCTGAATACCTCACATCAAATGACAAATCATAAAATTTTGAAAAAGTAGTACATTTAACCCTTCGGGCTCCCACATGTGTATTTTAAACAATTCTTTCTAAGCGACACCCTATTTTGGTTGGAGGTATGAAATTTTGCATACTTATAGCTGAATACCTCACATCAAACGACAAATCATAAAATTTTGAAAAAGTCGTACATTTAACCCTTTGGGCTCCCACATGTGTATTTTAAACAATTCTTTCTAAGTGAACCCTAATTAGGTTGGAGGCGTGAAAATTTGCATTCTTATAGCTGAATACCTCACATCAAACAACAAATCAGAAAATTTTCAAAAAGTCGTACATTTAACCCTTTGAGCTCCCACATGTGTATTTTAAACTATTCTTTCTAAGTGAATCCCTAATTAGGTTGCAGGAATGAAATTTTGCATACTTATAGATGGACACCTCAGATCAAACGACAAATCATAAAATTTTGTAAAAGTCGTACATTTAACCCTTTGAGCTGCCACATGTGTATTTTAAACAATTCTTTCTAAGTGAGTCCCTAATTAGGTTGCAGGCGTGATTTTTTGCGTACTTATAGATGGACACCTCAGATCAAACGACAAATCATAAAATTTTGATAAAGTAGTATATTTAACCCTTTGAGCTCCCACATGTGTATTTTAAACAACTCTTCCTATGTGAGCCTCTAATTAGGTTGGATGCGTGAAATTTTGCATTGTTATAGCTGAATACCTCACATCAAACCACAAACTATAAAATTTTGAAAAAGTCGTACATTTAACCCTTTGGCTCCCACGTGTGTATTTTAAACAATTCTTTCTAAGTGAACCCTAATTAGGTTGGAGGCGTGAAAATTTGCATTCTTATAGCTGAGCACCTCACATCTAACGGCAAATCATAAAATTTTGAAATAGTCATACATTTAATCTTTTGGGCTCCTACATGTGTATTTTAAACAATTCTTTCTAAGTGACACCCTATTTAGGTTGGAGGCGTGAAATTTTGCATACTTATAGCTGAACACCATCATGCGACAAATCATAAAAATTTGAAAAAGTCATACATGTAACCCTTTGGGCTCCCACATGCGTATTTTAAGCAATTCTTTCTAACTGAGCCCCTTATTAAATTGGAGATTTGAAATTTTGCATACTTATAGCAGAACACTTGAGGCCAGGCGAAAAATCATAAAATCTTGAAAACGTCTTACATTTAACCCTTTGAGCTACCACATATGTCTTTTAAGCAATTCTTTCTAAGAGAGCCCCTAATGAAGTTGGAGACATGGCTTTTTGCATACGTATAGCTGAATACATCAGACCACACTACAAATCATAAAATTTTCAAAAAGTCTCATATTATTTACTCCTCCGGGCTATACTTGTGTATTTTAAGCAATTTTTCTAACCTCCACCCTTTTCACCCGGGGAGCACTTTTACAACTTTTGTCGACACCCCTTTGACCATTCTTTCATATTATGCACCATAGTCGTACATATTTTAGTTCCACTTATTACCGCTAGTGGAGCCTACTTATCTCGGGTGCTATGTGTCCAATCCCCTCGACTAATATATCTATGGATAGTATGTAAAACGGAGTTTCGTTTGGATAGAGTTTTGTTTAGAATAGAGTGCGCCCCTCATTGCGAAATGTGGAACTAACAGATTTTTCAAAAGGATAAAGTGTTTTGAAAGGAAAATTAAACGAAACCCTCTGTGCGATCTGTGATCACACTTACCCACTTGTTTTCTCTTACCGTCCCTTCTTTAATACCCCTTTAAGACAATGTTATACCAAAATTTTGTACTAAAAATACTACATTGTTATTATTTCTTATTTGAATGTCCTGTGGGTACTATCCAAATTCATTATAAGTAAAAATTTCGAAAAAAAAATAAAAAGTTTTAGTGGTAAAATAGTAAAGGAAATTAAACTCGCAAAGTTTAATTTTCCATAACATAAGTTTAACACAAACCTCAGTTAAATAAAAAAAAAATTCGCTGCTGACTCTTTTTTTCTTTATTTTGAATCATTAAGGCATTCGTCTATCAGATTAAAATGTTATTTTAGCAAGTTTAATTTCGCCAGATTTTTTTTTCAAATGTCAAAAGATTGTGATAATGTCCCATATCTAGGAATTATTTTTCAATATTTGACTGTTAGAGAGTGGCAACAGCGAATCAGAGAAACACGCCATCAGCTGAATTACCATGCGACTAAAGTGCATTGACTTCAAGAGTGCCTAATTCTGTTTTCTTTTTTAATGTTCTTTTGTTTAGTAAACAAGCTTACTTTTTGTGTGACAAATTCTGTGATGAAAAACTATTTACAATCACTAGTGATTCAAATATACTTGTTTATTGAAAATATATGGGAAAACATGGATGGCAAAAGTCAACTCCATACCCAAAAGTTCTCAAACTAGAGATAAATATGATACAATAATGGAAAATATGAATAAAATGATGAATCATTTAAATGATAAGCATTTCAATATATTTAATTTGAAATGAATAAGAGGAAAAACACATAAGAATTTTTAAAATTGACATTGGAATGCCATTTTCCTTCGAGTATCAGAATGAATTACAAAGTGCTTTGTGGTCGAAGAAAAGTGCGGTTTTTTTTATTCCTGCAATTTTGTTTCATTGCAACAATCAGTCTGATCCCATATCTTAACTACCACAAATAGAGACAAATTTTTGCTTTTATCAAATTTCTTTATAAATAAAAGTTTCACATAGACAAAAAGCATCCATAGAAAGAAATTATATGGAATGGTAGACCATCCTCTAAATTTAAAAATAAATCCATGCAAAACTCCTTCTCGATGAAAATGTTGCAGGAAAATCTTTTACATTGAAAAGAAGTAGTTGAAGTGGCAGGTGATGACACAAAAACCCATGTGTATCAAAATATGATGAGTAAGAGCAAAATGCACACTGTTTACTCTGCAAATGATTTTTCTGACTCAGCAGGCCAGCTTTCACAGAGCAGGAAAATATTCTACATTCGAAAAGAGGAAATCGAAGAAAGAGTACATAAGGAAATTCCTTGGGAAAATGTAACTAAAATCAAATGAATATCAAGTTTCCATATCACTGAAAACAAGAAAAGGAACATAGTTTGTGACAAGTACTTCCTGTCGAAAAAACAAAAATTGAATGAAACGCTTCAGCAATCTTAATTTCCAATGAAGATATAAATTTTGGAAAATGGAATGATTGAATATTTTGAATTATAAGGGCAAGTTTTATCCAGAAAAACTTACTCGTAAACTAATGATACATTGTTTTGAAAATGCTATAGAAGAGTAAAAAATCTGAGATTATTCCAAATGCCTCGAACATGAAGATGAAATTCCATACAATCATTAAAAAAATATTAAAATCTAATTAAATCATTTGTCGCCCAATGTCGCTTTGACAAAGTCAATGCGGCATCGTTGCTAATAGTAAATGCTTCAATAAATATGGAAACTATGCTTTTGAACTATGCATTCAAACACTTAAAACTAAACAATAAAACTTGTTTTGTCATTAATACTTTGCTTTTATTCTTTTGTCGATTTTTTTGCCATGCTACTTCTATTCATAAAAATTATTTTAAAAAGTACTTTTTTGTATATTATATCTGTTTCTTTATATTAATGTAGAAACTTTGTTAAATTAATGTTAAATCCACTTTTTCATTTAATATGTAATTGATCTCTTTTTTCGTAAAATTAGGAATTCGCGCAGCGTCGCACACGTGACAAGAATGTCCTGCCCGTTACAGCTATTAGAAAAAATATTTCTTGTACCAAATTTTACTTTTTCAGACAAATAACACAATAAATAGTTAGTAAGGAAGCTGAGCATTTGCTAAAACAAATTACAACTGTATAAACACAGCAGAATAAGAGGATTTCTTGCTAGAAGCAAAACATTCGAAAATTCGTGTCCAATATTGTGTCCTGCACGTGACAGTTCTAATTCACAATTTTTTTTCGGCCCTGGCATACATCAATGTGTTCCTTACTTTTAAAATTCTTTAAACTATAAATAACGCCTTGCAGATACGTAAAAACCAAATAATCAAACATGTCCATTTTATATTTTGACTTTTTAGTGGACAAGTAGCACCATCTAGCTTTGAAATAGTAAAAAAACAAAAAAAAAGTTGACAAAGTTTTATTTTTTTTGGGGGGGGGGGGAGGGAAGGGGGGATTTAAGAAAAACGTCAGGACCGAAAGGTTTAAACTTAAATTAGGGACCACTTTTCCTAATGAATAATTTTGATAAACAATGTAAAACCTAACTTCTGTGTTTTGGTTAGTTACTTTTAATTGTATTAGTGTAAAAGGGATTTTTACCCGAAACTGAAAAAAAAATCAGGGCCGAAAGGGTTAATTTAAAAATGTGAATATTTTCTTTTTGCTGATAATATCACACAGTAGCGTATTTACTCTAGGTCAGCAAATCAAAAATATAAACCTTAAATGAGTTTCATAATTGGAAAGGTATTCATGAAAATTTAGTCTAATTGTCCCACACGTGACTGTGGAATCACCCATCATGATATTTATTACATTTATATTGTTAGGGCGTCTCCCCTTGCTACTTTTTGGGACCTTTATCATTCTTTCTTCTAAACTATCCAAT
This sequence comes from Maratus speciosus, assembly GCA_963932465.1. Taxonomy (NCBI): domain Eukaryota; kingdom Metazoa; phylum Arthropoda; class Arachnida; order Araneae; family Salticidae; genus Maratus; species Maratus speciosus. Next base: position 95,010,560 of record OZ010789.1, on the reverse strand, counting down.
TTTGTTATACAATCAAAGAGCTATTATTATTGTGAGAAAATAAAATTTATTTTAAATCCGTAATAAAAATCTTCACGCGAAACTGTATTTCGTTTTCTTCGTGTGTCACGATGTTTATACAATTTCCCAAATCAAAATAGTTACAATTAAAAAGGCATTAGATTTCAAATTGTATCTTAGTTTTGCAATCATATTCATAAAAAGAATGGCAAAAACATTTAAATCGCACGAATTTGGATAATTGTAGCATAAAAACAAGAATCTTCATCAGGCAATTATAAATTGTTTCAATCGCTCTTTAATTTACGTTAATACATGCAACGTAAATAATTATGATGAACAGCAGTGATAAAACATTCCGAATTATTTTTAAAAAAATTATTGCAGGTTGTGATTCAAACAGAAGGTCATGGTTATTGTTACATTTCTCTACATATGATAGAGGAAATTATTGGAATAGTGAAAAATTTTGTACCGTTTCTTGATATATTTACACGATTTCGTAGAAAATGTACGTTTTGTAATAAATGGATGTATGTTACAGAAATTTGTGGACGCTTCATCTCAAAAATTTTTACACGGAATTCTATCATAATCTTTTAGACGATGGTATACGTTGATACTAAATTAGATTGTGTGTATGTCGTCCAGCACATGGCTCTGATATTCGGTATGTTTCACTATTTACGTGATAGCTATATCTCGGTACCTATGAGATGAAATTAACCCATATTGGACCACACCGATTAAATATTTTTGAAAATTTTTAAGACTTCGATTATATCATTAATATCGGGTAATTAAGTAGATACTAACAAAAATTTAAAAAAAAGTTTTTAATTTTTTAAGTAACTAGCTCTCTTATAAACAGGACATATTAGTAGGACACATAGTAAGGACATGTAAAATGCATACATAAACTAATTTTATGAGCAAATATTTTATTTTACTTTTAAAATACTGTTTATGTTGTACAAAAATACTCTATGATTTCGCCAATAAAAATATAATAATAACGGTAAAATTCTAGATTATAAGATCACAATTTTTAAAGGATTTTTTAAATAGATTTTTTTCAATTAAATTTTAATTGGTTACTTGTTTTTTTGTTTACCTGTTATACTTTTATGTATTTTAAAGACGTCATAACAAAATGCATCCAGAAAATCTTTACCAATTTTATTTTTAAAAAATGTTTTATTAGCTGTCCTATTTATAGGACAGAGGTCCAATATAGGTTAAACTAAATTAAATTGTAAGATATTTAATAAAATTTATGTTTCTACGATTATGGCTTTGGTGACGGAATAGGGAGAGGGCCGCTGCTGTGTTATTTTTTATTATGGATATTATAGTTGTATGTCAGTTTAATCTTTCAAACATCTGGCAAAAGTTTTCATGTTTGTTTCACGATTTATAAAATAATACTTATGAAAATGCATTGTATTTATATTTGTTAACATATATATTTATATATCTTATGCAGGGGACAAAATTCAAATTGATATCGTTTTGTTAAATTAGCCTTTCAATCCAAAAATTACTTGACAATTCATAAACTTTCATGTATGCACTTGCTAATTAAAAGTATTGAAGTTCGCTTAATTTTATTATGAATACCCAATAGGGGGCACTCTTGAGCTGGGATATTTTTATTCACTCATTATTGTAACCCCGAATTAAATCCGAAGAAATGCTGTATACTTTATTGTAGGTGTGTAATGCGCTATTTATATTAATATATTGAAAACATATAGAAGAAAGTTAACGATAGCCACATTATATTATTTCAAAAATATACATTCTAAAAACACACTCAATATATATATTAAACATTTAATTGCTAAAAAGGACGTCAAACGTTAATAAAATAAATTAAAAGATCTTAATAATTTGACATGTCTCGATTGAATTTACTCAATCATCATCAGAAAAACAAATAAACACAAAGATGGAAAATGACAATAAACTATTACAAAGGAAATTTTAAAATAAATAAATAAAAATCACGCGCGTGATTTTTATTTTATTTATTTATTTTTAAATTTCATTTGTAATAGTTTATTGTCATTTTCCATCTTTGCGTTTATTTGTTTTTCTGATGATGATTGAGTAAATTCAATCGAAACATGTCAAATTATTAAGATCTTTTAATGTATTTTATTAACGTTTGACGTCCTTTTTAGCAATTAAATGTTTAATATAAATTTTGAGTGTGTTTTTAGAATATATATTTTTGAAATATTTTTAATGGCCGTATAAGAGAACTTCTGCTTATAATTTAATACACATTATATTAGTTTTCAGGCAAAACGAAGAAAGCTTTATGTATTGTATAATAAGAATCTGTGTGATGTTATAAGCTATTTTAGTCTGGGTTTTTACAGTTATTACTTAAACATTTTTGACAATGCTTGTGTAGAACAAAATGTCAATAGCTTTTTTTTTTTTTTTTTTTTTTAATTTTACGAAAAGAAAACTATAATTTTTTGTAATATTCCATGGTAAAAAAAATCAGGTATATCATATAAATCTTTTAGTTTTGATGCAAAAAAATTAAGAATTACATTCATCATGATAATCTACCATTTTATTGCTAAGGCCTCTCCTGCTGCTATTTGTTTTTGACCTTTTCGATATCCTTCTCGAAAGTCATACTATTTGACTAAATCATCAAAAAGCTGTTCTCATCGTGAGAAAATAATTGATTTTATGTTCAGTCTGTAATGACAATCATCACGCTATGCCTCATTTCTGCTTTCTCCAAGTCACGACTTTTATTCGATAAACTAAACTAACTCGCAAACTAAAAATGGTAACATTTAAAAATAGAATGAAGTTATTTTGAAATATTCGTTACAGAGACATACAATTATTGCATTTATAATGCATACCAGATGACGTTATTATCTCTTATTTAAATTGAAAATCAAATAAAACGATGATGATTTTTTTTTTTATCGCAACGGTTATAATGTGTAATCTTGAATAATTACGCCCTAAATATGCACAGCAAATACATACCTTTCGGCACACGATCGGACGGCAGCCTGCAGTGTCGGTGAAGTGTCGGCATGGGCACAGTGGTTTCGGTGAAGTGTCGACAGCATGTCGGCAATTGAAACTAAAGAATGTGCTTTTTCGACTGCCGGTTACTGTAATAGGTCCCCTTATGGTTTTATATCGGCAAGCGACAAACACCTGCAAGTGACGCAGGACCGATATGTGCTTTCTGATAGTGGCCCGATAAGATTTGCCAACATCGGTCCTAATTCGGAATTTTTAGTCGTAGCCGACATTTTTTTTTTCTTAATTTTGTTTGAGTACGAGTTTTGATAAGATATGTATATTTCATGTATTTCGTATAAAATTTTAACAGTGATAAACAAAAAAAAAAAAAAAAAGTCAAAAATAGCCTAAATTTATTTATTTTAAAAAAAGTTGTTATTGAAATCATTTAAAAAGGACTTATAATAATTTGAATCATCAAAGGAGTTTTTTAAATTGCTCCATAAAATCATTATTCATTTTAAACTTAATCGTAGAACAAAGAGCTATGTTTCTATTTTATTTAAAAATCAAATTATTAAAAAGTGTTTAAAATAATTTTACAAGCTATAAAAATAAAATAAACTAGTTGGATGTGCCAATCCCAAAACTTTCTTCTATCTTATACATCTTAATATTTCAAAACCTAGTTACACATGTTAATACTTCAATATTATTAGTTCAATACTATACCAGCTTTGATTTTCATCTTAAATTTCTGCTCAAGTCAATTAAACGGACTAAAAACGAGTTAATCTATATCATGATATTTGTTAAAATTATTAATTTTTCCTTATTCTGTCGTTATCAGCTGTTTGTGAATAGCCGGCATAGCAGGAAGCGAGTTCCCGCCGCTGCATGAGCCGCCGATGCACAATAGAACTACGAAAAATCAAGAAAAGTATACAAAAATCGCTAGCACGGAGCCCCTTTACCGCGCAATGTTTCCAAATTCAAGGAGAACCTGTTGGACAAAGCCGAAAACAAGCACAAACATTTTGGTTCAATTGTATGCATAATTTTATATGCTGTTCGAAGGTACAATAATGAAATTTCACAGAGATCGGAATTATAGCGCCCCCTTCTTTCGGAATTTTTTCAAGTTCAGGGAGGACTTGTTTGCCATAGCCAGAAACATGCACAAAAAATTTGGTTCAATTATATGGATAACTTCATACACTTTTCGATGGTACAATTATGAAAATGGTACAGACATCGCAATTATAGTGCCCCCTTCCGGCAGAATTTTTCCAAATTCAGGGAGGATCTTCGTGACATGACCAAAAATAAACACATAAAATTTGGTTCAATTCTATGCATAACTTCATACACTTTTCGGCGGTACAATATTCAAAATGGCACAAAAATTGTACAAAAATCGCTATTACAGCGCCCTCTACGAGCGATTTTTTTACAAATTAAGGGAGGACCTCCTTGCCATAGCCAAGAACTTAAAATTTTTTTTGGTTCAATTCTATGCATAACTTCATACACTTTTCGATGGTGCAATATTCAAAATCGTACAAAAATCGCTATTACAGCGCCCCCTAACGGCGAATTTTTTGCAAATTCATGGAGGACCTGCTTGCCATATCCAAAAACTTAAAATAAAAATTTGGTTTAATTCTATGCATAACTTCATACACTTTTGGACGGTACAATATTCAAAATCGCACAAAAATCGCTATTACAGCGCCCCCTACCGGCGATTTTTTTCCAAATTCAGGGAGGACCTGCTTGCCATAGCCAAAAACTTAAAATAAAAATTTGGTTTAATTCTATGCATAACTTCATACACTTTTGGACGGTACAATATTCAAAATCGCACAAAAATCGCTATTACAGCGCCCCCTACCGGCGAATTTTTTCCAAATTCAGAGAGGACCTGCTTGTCATAGCCAAAAACTTAAACTAAAAATTTGGTTCAATTCTATGCATAACTCCATACACTTTTGGATGGTACAATATTCAAAATCGCACAAAAATTGTTATATCAGCGCCCCCTACCGGCGAATTTTTTTCAAATTCCGGGAGGACCTGCTTGCCATAGCCAAAAACTTATAATAAAATTTTGGTTTAAATCTATGCATAACTTCATACACTTTTTGATGGTACAATGGCGACAGACAGACGGACAGACGGACACACAGACAGACAGACATTTTCTATAAACATGTTTTTTGGAATCTCTGACCCCTAAAACATGCAAATCCGTCGAAAACCGGAAGTCGAAAAAAATTTCGATTACAATACTTTCTTCTATTGAAGATAGAAGAAAGTAAAAAACTACTCTACTTTTTAGCATTAAAATTTAAAAGAAAGATTCAGAAATCTCCCACTTCTAAAAAATTATTTACCAAAAAAAAAAAAATGGATAAATTAACATTTCTATTTCATTTGGTGATTAAAAAATGTTGATAAGTAAAAGAATCATTATTGCTACACAATCATAAAAAATATATTCTACATTAAATCATCCAATGAAAAAAATTAACTCTTATTCTAATTAAAAGTTATTAATTACCAACTTATTTTTACTTTCTTCTATCTTCAATAGAAGAAAGTATTGTAATCGAAATTTTTTTCGACTTCCGGTTTTCGACGGATTTGCATGTTTCAGGGGTCAGAGATTCCAAAAAACATGTTTATAGAAAATGTCTGTCTGTCTGTGTGTCCGTCTGTCCGTCTGTCCGTCCGTCCGTCTGTCCGTCTGTCTGTCGCCATTGTACCATCAAAAAGTGTATGAAGTTATGTATAGAATTAAACCAAAATTTTATTATAAGTTTTTGGCTATGGCAAGCAGGTCCTCCCGGAATTTGCAAAAAATTCGCCGGTAGGGGGGGCTGATGTAACAATTTTTGTGCGATTTTGAATAATGTACCATCCAAAAGTGTATGGAGTTATGCATAGAATTGAACCAAATTTTTAGTTTAAGTTTTTGACTATGGCAAGCAGGTCCTCCCTGAATTTGGAAAAAATTCGCCGGTAGGGGGCGCTGTAATAGCGATTTTTATGCGATTTTGAATATTGTACCGTCCAAAAGTGTATGAAGTTATGCATAGAATTAAACCAAATTTTTATTTTAAGTTTTTGGCTATGGCAAGCAGGTCCTTCCTGAATTTGGAAAAAATTCGCTGTTAGGGGGCGCTGTAATAGCGATTTTTGTGCGATTTTGAATATTCCACCATCGAAAAGTGTATGAAGTTATGCATAGAATTGAACCCAAAAACAAATTTAAGTTCTTGGCTATGGCAAGGAGGTCCTCCCTTAATTTGTAAAAAAATCGCTCGTAGAGGGCGCTGTAATAGCGATTTTTGTACAATTTTTGTGCTATTTTGAATATTGTACCGCCGAAAAGTGTATGAAGTTATGCATAGAATTGAACCAAATTTTATGTGTTTATTTTTGGTCATGTCACGAAGGTCCTCCCTGAATTTGGAAAAATTCTGCCGGAAGGGGGCACTATAATTGCGATGTCTGTACCATTTTCATTATTGTTCCATCGAAAAGTGTATGAAGTTATCCATATAATTGAACCAAATTTTTTGTGCATGTTTCTGGCTATGGCAAACAAGTCCTCCCTGAACTTGAAAAAAATCCGAAAGAAGGGGGCGCTATAATTCCGATCTCTGTGCCATTTTCATTATTGTACCATCGAACAGCGTATAAAATTATGCATACAATTGAACCAAAATGTTTGTGCTTGTTTTTGGCTTTAGCCAGCAGGTTCTCCTTGAATTTGGAAATATTGCGCGGTAAAGGGGCTCCGTGCTAGCGATTTTTGTATACTTTTCTTGATTTTTCGTAGTTCTATTGTGCATCGGCGGGAACTCGCTTCCTGCTATGCCGGCTATTCGCAAACAGCTGATAACGACAGAATAAGGAAAAATTAATAATTTTAACAAATATCATGATATAGATTAACTCGTTTTTAGTCCGTTTAATTGACTTGAGCAGAAATTTAAGATGAAAATCAAAGTTGGTATAGCATTGAACTAATAATATTGAAGTATTAACATGTGTAACTAGGTTTTGAAATATTAAGATGTATAAGATAGAAGAAAGTTTTGGGATTGGCATATCCAACTAGTTTTTTATTAAAATTAGTTTTTCTATGTTACAAATATATATTTCTTGAATTGACACATTTAATTACATTATAATTCCCAAAGAGAAAATTGTATTAACAGAAAAACCTCTGAAATTCACTTATTTTATTTAATAAGCATTCTTAAATTTATAAAAAAGATTCAGAAATATCCCCGTTTAAGAATTAATCGTGTGGTACCAGTAACTTTCGTCTACGATAGTTTTTTGCAGAGTTAGTAAGGGATGTTTACTTTTTTTTTCCACGACTGAACAGGGCTCTACTGAAGTTTAAGAAAAAAAGGTATTCACTAGCAGCTAGAATTATGTACTGTTTTACGATTGGGTCAACATGTTTAACGAATATACGTGAACGTCCATTGTTACTCTTGTGACCATTAGAGCAAATTTTCACAAATACTTCCAAATATTTTATTACACAATATAATTAAAACAAAAACTGATGTAACCAGTTAAATACAATTATGTTCCACTTGCATAAAATATATCTAATTTGTAACAAAAAGCATTTCACTTGTCTATATAATCAATCAAAATTTTGTTATTCTTGTGACCAAAGTGTCACAAGAGTCATTTAATATATACATAAGTAGAATGCTTTTTGTTACAAATTAGATATATGTTTGTGTGTGGAACACACTGGTATTTCGCTGGCTATATCAATTTTTATATTAATTATATTTTGTAATAAAATAATTGGAATTATATATGAAAATTTGCTCTAATTATCACAGGAGTAACGAATAGACGTCCCCATACACGAAACAGAAGCTGTGTGATGTTTATATGAGAGCTTCATAGTGAATCAAAATTATTCTTGCCCTGACCTGATTCCATAGTGCTTCACAATAATGCACGTTCATCTTTCGCAATCATGTCTGTTGGCAATGACAGGAACTTTTTGATCACTTTTGTAAATTTTCCGATCTTTACAACCACGAAAAGCAATTATCAAATTTCTCACTTTACGTCTTTACACTTACATCTATATTTACATTAGAAATTTAGATTTTTCTGTTGACTTTAATGCTCTAATAGTTTCAGTGTTGGTTTGTTTTATAGTATGACGATCTTGCCCTGACTTTATTCCATGTTATAAAGAATTTTAATTTCTCCTCTTTTCCTGAGTGATAGTGTATATTAATGTTTTAATTATTTAAGTGTTAGTTTGTCTTATACAGTGAGTTCATTCGGTAGGAAAATAAATTTTAGTCCCTCGTATACGAAAAATGGGACTGAAATAATGAAATATTGGAATTTGTTTAACATTTAAATTATGAAATATATTTGTAAAAGAAAATAAGATTTCATTTCTGAAAATTATAATTTAGAATCGCTTAGGCATTTTGTTTAGCAAGAAAATATTAATAGCGTATATTAATTAAATTTTACACATTTGCCGAGCATCAACATGAGATTTTTAGGAAAAGGTAAACCATAAAAAGCATATTATTTCATACTCTAAAGATAAATATTCTAAAGTAATTACTGCTAAAATCTATCCTTATTATTTTATTTATACAGTGTAAGAAAAATATACCACCCCAAGAAGAAAAAATAAGAAACAACGTATACATCAGAATCCCTTAATAATGAAATAACATAAAGAGTTTAATCAGCTGTGCTAAAATAAACATAAAATTTAGGAAATGAATAAAAAAATACTAACTAAAGAAACACACAAAACTTAAATCCACAAAAAATATTTCAACAATTTATTAAAACTTTTTAAATCATTCATAAATATTTTTTACGAAAATTCAGACGATGAAATGGTTCATTAACCCTCCGAGCGTCTTGCAAAAGGGTAAAATTGTAATGTTGTTTTCTTTGCATTTTGTTTTAAATGCTAAGAAAATATGATTCTTTCAACATTATAAAAATAACTCAATTACAAATATGAATGTAATCCTTGAGCGTATTAATCATCTTCAATGTATTTAAAATTCATTAAATCTATAGAATTATATTATCTTAAATATTGGTTGTATTGCTGTGAAACCTGGAGCTTAGTGAACGGAATATTACGCCCCAAACACTTAGAGGGTTAAAGATTTAAGGCTTAATTATTCTAATCGATCCTCCGAAAAGTAACGTTATTTTTTTTACTTAAGTATTCAAATTAACGTTATTCTTGGGTGCTTAAAATTATCGTTGTTAGTAAAATTGATTAGATTTTGTTATTAAATAAACTTTTGCGTGAACTACCGAAAATATTTTGTCTTACACGTTAAATTTGCACGTACGCACATTTTAAGCATTTGTACGGAATTATACGTTATGCCATTTCAGAACCCTAAGATTTAAGAATAAATAATTACTATAATATTATTTGAAACATCGGTTATAGGACAAACAGAGATATGCATTTAATTTCATTTTTCTGTATGAACTGGTTTTATCAGAATCACGTTAAGGCTGTTTTCCACTTTACTGCTCAACCAGCCTGATACTTTCTAATACAATGACGTACACATTTTTAACAAAAAGGTATAAAATTGGAATACCTCTTACAAGGCGTTTTAATCTGTTCGTTCACTGGTTTTACTGCTTTCGTAGAAAATTCGGTTCAAAAAGCCACCAACTTTGACAGTATTTTCTGAAGCATCTATTACATAACACACACACACGCACATACACAAAAAAAAACTCAAAGAAAACGGAAAACGTCTTTCAATTATATAGTTTCTCTATAACAACACCTTCTAGTTTCATGCGTCTCAAAACAAAAACGAATTAAAACATAATATTTCCCCTTTGGATTTGAGGCCAGCCTTAATATGATTATTTTTTCTTCAACCCCATTTTTTTCTGTAACAGTTTGTCTAACCAAAATCTTGTCAATATAAAAGTTGTAGATAATATTAGAAAATTTAAAATAAATTTAAGCAGATTTAATATATTATGAATTGACATTGCTATTTTTTTTTCTTTCTCACCTACCCCATTTTATTTACTTTTTTCCTCAAAGAGATGGTCCTATCAAAAACTTGTCAATATAAAAGTTGTAAACTATATATAAAAATCACTTCAAAACATCAAAGTACTCAATAATTGCTATGACTGATAAAAATAAATTTTAAAGACAAAAAAAAACCCAACTTTATTTCTTTACATTGCGACATGTTGACAAGAAATGCTATACAGAGAAATGAAACAATGATATAAAATAATTCACGTTCACAAATTTCCATTTTTAATATTGAGTTAATTTCATTATGCTTGTGTTCGCGTGATTTTTGTTTTTGTTTACTAGTTTTTCAATTTGAATTTTTTTACGAAAGTATTTTTATCATTTTATTTTCTGGAGAATGTTGTCATCGGATGCAATAAAACATGTCGAAATGTAAATAAATAAACGTATTATTTACCTTTGAAATCTATTTTTATCACTTATAACAATTATTGAGTTATTTGATAAAAGTTGTAGGTATGATTAAGGAGATTTATAATAAATGTAAGTGGATTCGATATCTTATGAAATGACGAAATAATGAATTTGTTTCTTCTGAAAACCCTTTTTTTTCTCCCCTTGAGCCCATTTTTAATGATATGAAAAATCTGTTATACATAAATTTTTGGCCATTTCCCTAGAAGTATTAATAACTTTAAACTGATTTGATTTTTATTATAATTAAGAAGTTTTGAGGGTTTTTTTTTTCTTTCACAAAACCACTCCCTATTTCTAACCCCTTTGGTCCAATTTTGCCCATTAACGAACTGAAAAATTTTATGCCCTTAATTTTTTGTATTTGTTTGGAAAAGATTTATGCAGAATTATGGAATTTATCGTGTCCATAAAAAAGTTATATATATATATACAGGGTGATTCATAAAAGATGGGCAGAACTTTAAGGGGTTATAGTACACTTAAAGACAAATAATATTAAATAGGAGACTAAGGGTCCCAGGCGTATTCCCAAGGAGATAGGGGGCATTAAAGTTTAGGGTCCGAAATTTCAAATGATTATAAAACATGGAAAAATTGGTCGATTCGTTTGCGGTTTTTGCAAAAAATTTTCTTTATGCCAGTATTTTCTTGAAATAAAATTTTAAAGTTCAATTTCAAAAAATGCCGATAGGGGGCGCTTTAGACTTTGGAGTAACAAACAACTATTTTTTAACGTTATTTTTTGTATTTCTTTAAATGATTTCGAAAGCTTAGACTTAAACTTAAATTTTGATCTAAAAATCTGAGTCCTAACGAGTAGTTAAGTAGCGTAAACAGAAATTTGAAATTTGAAACCCTTCTCCCCCCAGAACAAAAATCAGTTATTCCCGATCTTTGTGTCGTAGATTAGGCTCTAACTACTGCCGCGTTTTGCTAAAATTATTCTTTATGTCAGTATTTTCTTGAAAATAAATTTTAAAGAAAATTTTCAAAAAATTCCGATAGAGGGCGCTTTAGACTTTGGAGTAACGAACAACTATTTTATACCGTTATTTTTGGTGTCTCATTAAATGCTTTCTAAAGCTTAGACTTAAACTTAAATTTTCAGCTCAAAATCTGAATCGCTGAGCGTGGTTCAGTAGCGAGGGGAGGGGGTTCAAATTTCAACTTCTGAACATAGTTCAGTTTGCACTACTTAACCATACCCAACGATTCTGTGCTGTGATACGAGGCAAAAATACAACTTTCGTCAAGGACTGCATAGTCGGAATTCACTCATAAAGGCACTGGCACAGTTGGAAACGTCGCTCATTCAAACGTTAAAGCTCCATTCCTGACGCTAGTCACCGGGTGAAGAAGGAAACAGAAAGTATGCAAATGTCAAATGGGGAAGAAGAACACGTATGCAAAATTTCGACACGATTCAGGCATAAAAACCACTGAACGGTGAGTCAAGTGTAAGTCGCTGTAGTAATGAATCGGAAGATGGTGCCCTTCACGAATAAGGAAAAGGCTGAGATGCATTTAATTTACGGAGCGGCAGATGGAAATGGTGCAGAGGCACAACGAATGTACGGAGAGCGATTTCCCAACAGGCGGTTGCCTAACCGCAAAACTTTCGAGCGCTTGCACAGACAGTTGTGTGAGACGGGATCATTTCTCGCTTCCCGGTCGAATGCAGGTCGTGCAAAAAAGGACGAATCAGTAGTTGTTGCAGAAGCCATTCTGGATGTAGTAGCGGCGCAGCCAAGTACAAGTACATGAACAGTGGCTAGGCAGGTGGATACCTCACAGTCCATGACTTGGAGGGTACTGAAGGATGAACATTTGCTCCCGTTTCATGTGCAACGAGTCCAGAAACTGTCTCCAGGGGATTATCCAAATCGTATTGAATTCGCCCGCTGGTTTCTGCAGCAGAACGCGCTAAATCCACATTTTGGACGAACTGTGCTTTTCACCGATGAATGTACCTTCACACGTGAAGGTACATTTAACACACACAATGCACATGTATGGGCGGATGTCAATCCACATGCTACGTATCCACATGCTCATCAGAGACGCTTTTCTATCAATGTTTGGGCAGGAATCCTCGGAGACCACCTAATCGGACCGTACCTTCTTCCTGAACGCCTCAACGGTAAAACATACCTCACATTTCTGCAACATGTGCTGCCAGACCTGTTAAACGTTGTTCCTCCACGCATCCGGCGGGTCATGTGGTTCCAGCACGATGGAGCGCCAACCCATTACGTACGAGACGTCCGCAACTATCTGGACATCACATTTCCGAACAGATGGATTGGTCGAGGTGGTCCTGTTGCTTGGCCTGCTCGCTCGCCAGATCTTTCACCCCTCGATTTCTTTTTTTGGGGACGATTGAAGGCTCTTATGTATGAGACACCCATTGAATCCCCCGAGGAACTGGTCGCCAGACTTTCCGCCGCTGTAGGGGAAGTGCTCGAAAAGCCTGATGTTTTCGCGAATGTTCGCCGTTCCATTCTTCGCCGTTGTTCTGCGTGCATAACCTCTGGTGGTCACAATTTTGAACATTTATTGTAATTACATGTTAATAAATATGCTTTGGTAACATAATCCTAATTTGTGTCTTTTTACCTCGTATCACAGCACACAATGTGTGGACATGGTAAACTGAACTGTGCTCAGGAGTAGAAATTTCAAACCCCTCTCCCCAGAAACTTAACCACGTCTAACGATTCAGATTTTGGGCTGAAAATTTAAGTCTAAGCTTTAGAAAGCATTTAATGAGACACAAAAAATAACGGTATAAAATAGTTGTTCGTTACTCCAAAGTCTAAAGCGCCCTCTATCGGAATTTTTTGAAAATTTTCTTTAAAATTTATTTTCAAGAAAATACTGACATAAAGAATAATTTTAGCAAAACGCGGCAGTAGTTAGAGCCTAATCTACGACACAAAGATCGGGAATAACTGATTTTTGTTCTGGGGGGAGAAGGGTTTCAAATTTCAAATTTCAGTTTACGCTACTTAACTACTCGTTAGGACTCAGATTTTTAGATCAAAATTTAAGTTTAAGTCTAAGCTTTCGAAATCATTTAAAGAAATACAAAAAATAACGTTAAAAAATAGTTGTTTGTTACTCCAAAGTCTAAAGCGCCCCCTATCGGCATTTTTTGAAATTGAACTTTAAAAATTTATTTCAAGAAAATACTGGCATAAAGAAAATTTTTTGCAAAAACCGCAAACGAATCGACCAATTTTTCCATGTTTTATAATCATTTGAAATTTCGGACCCTAAACTTTAATGCCCCCTATCTCCTTGGGAATACGTCTGGGACCCTTAGTCTCCTATTTAATATTATTTGTCTTTAAGTGTACTATAACCCCTTAAAGTTCTGCCCATCTTTTATGAATCACCCTGTATATATATATATATTGATAGATAGATATATAGATAAAGTTTTGAACTGGAGGCTTTTGGGGGTTCTAGAGGGTCATGATCGGCGTAGATTTGCAAAACCTTTTCAGAAAACGAATTAAAAACAGGTCATTTAAAAATATTTTTGAACATTAAGGAGAAGGATTAGCTTCTTCTCTAAATACAATGTTTTGTATTTAATAGTATGAAAATAGCTACCTGCACTAGCTTTTATTGGCAAGTTTAAGGAAACATTTTCTTTACCTTCTTGATAGTTAATTCGATTGAACATTGCATATAAACAGTTACATTATGTGATGGTCTTCAATATATCTATTTCATTTCTAAAACAAAATTCTTAATTTATATCCTAAAATATGACAACATACAAATCACAAAATATGGCAAAGCAACTCAATCGGACAACATGCAGTTATTTTTTTTTAATTCATGTGAAAGCTATTGTCATATTCAAAGCATTTTCTTTCAGAAAAACATGGACATACTTTGACATTTGAAGTTTTTACTTTTTTTCTTCTGAAATTTACAGATCAATTTCGCGAAGAAATTCTTAAATAAATCTTATCTTCAATTATTTATTTTATCAAAGCATAAATTTTAACAGTGTTTTAAAGTAAAAAAATACTTTTTAAATCTTAAAACGTGTAACATTTTTGTCTGGGGAACCGTGAGACACCATATGAAGCACAGCACAATATTAGAGGCAAAGTTAAATGATAATATTAATAAATATTTATAGGAAAAGTACTTTATTAGAAATCTATAGTTGTATTTCTCGATACATTAAATAGTGCAGAACACAATGGATTCATTTCATACGAGCAAAATATTTAATGAATGTGTGTGCATCAATGTCATTGTATGACCATAGCTGCAGTTGTCATATCGAAGGCTTCAGGGCCCCGAGCTCATTCCTTTTGCCTTTCGATGTCTTTAATTTAATTAATTTCTCTTTTAAATAAGACATATTTTACATTTATTTTCAGCTCCGTTCAAGTGTGGCGAAAGTGTATATGGAAGTGTATATACGAGCACTCGGATCGCCGCGCTCCGTGAATTCTACGGTTGTCTTAAAATTTAGCACGATTTTGCGTATTTAAGTTTAAATAAAAATTATTTAGCATGTTTTAAATACATGTAAATAAAATAATTTAATGGGCAGTTTCCTTTGCAACATCTTGATTACTTCAGGTATAGCACATTAAAAAGACACAGAATTAGGCTTAGGTCTATATGACTTAAGTGTTATAACTGTTATGTAAATAACTATCTTAAAGTTTTCTCTACGTAATATGAATTGGTAGCCACATTCTTAAATATATTAAAAGTGTACGGAAGTAATTGAACTATTTTCTTTTTTCAAATGAAAAGTAAAAGTACAAAATATACTTGAACATATTCACAACAGTAGTTTTTAATTTAAATTTAAAAAAAAAGCGATACGTTGATATGTTTATTTTTTTTCTATTGAAAATTTCATTATTACATAAACAAAATATAATGATCTTGAATAACCCTTTTTGAGGTGACATGAGATATGGAAGATATGGAACGAGAAAATATTCTATACCATTTTATTTTATATAAAACGGTATATTTTGAATATGGTTAACAATAAATGAGTGCTTTTGCTTTAAAATTCAACAATTTTAAATCTGTACTTCATATTTGTATTAACAAATATCTAAAATTATAAACGAAGAAAATTTTACATTTGTTAGCTAAAAACAACAAAATGAATTAGTTCTGATTTGACCATATGATTTAAGTTTGTAAATATTATTTTCGATACTGCTATTGAAAATATATATATATATATAAATAGATAAAATAAATTCATATTGAAAGGATGTTCCACCTTGTACCCGTTCCTCTGTTATTACAACATATTCTTCAGGATTAAGATTTTTTACAATGAAATATGAAAATACCCAATTTTTGGGTATTTACCCCAAACCTGGGCATATACTCAGAAATAAATACATGGCACCTGGGAATTTACCTATTCCACATCACTGTTTAAAATACGTCGGAACTCCTTACATATTTTAAGATATATTTTTGATTCATCAATACTGAATTATTCCTCTTTAATCAATGATGCTTGAAAAGTTATTGCTAAATATGGTTGTTTATATAAAGGGTTTTACAAAGAATTACGCAGACTTTGAAAGGTATGCTTTTACTCATGTAAAAACTATTTTATTAATTGCATTTGCAATGTCATAAGTTTTTCTTTAATATCGACTTTTAATACTACAAAATATAATTTTAACATTGATAATTTTTGCCTGAATTGCGTGTGAACTTTGCGTTGAATTGTACATTTTTTGCCTGTGTATTTATTACCATAATTTAAAACATAAAACCTATGCGTAAAGTAATTATAATCCAAACGAGGGTGGTTTAAAAATTCAAGTGTGTTTACCTATATTATATTTAATACAATTTGTAATTTAAATGCATTGTTTCAAAATATATAGGGTGTTTCAAAATATGAAAAGTATTTTAATTATTTACTTCGTCCACATACATATGTAATGTAAATTGTAAAAGTAATGAAAATGAAGTGGGATATAAGATTTAAGTAGCCCTGTTATTAATTTTCCAAAAATTACAATTTCAGAATTCTATTTGGTCACTCGATCCTGTAACGTATGTATATATTTTTAAATTATGCCGTGACAGGTAAAACTATAAAAATCCCATTCTTCTACAACTAAAACCCACCCAAACTCTGAAATTTATAGAATTTTGTAGTTTTCCGGCATTAAAAACTGATAGACGATGTTTTACAACGTGAAATATACGAAATTTCAGAAAGTTCAAAGTCATTTATCACAGTCAGTTTTAGTAGTAGAAGAGTAGATTTTTTTTCTGTTGTACTTAACAAATCATGGCGAAAAGTTTTCCAAATACAACTTATAAAATATGCGCATCATAAAAAAATTTAAAAAGCATAACTTTAAAAAATTAAAGGCAGGTCTTTTTCATCAACATAATCATAATTCCTACCTTATTTTTTAAACTTTTGCAATTTACATTATCTACGTATGTTCAAAATGTAAACAATTAAAGTGCGTTTAATTATCTTTGAACGCTCTATATTGTTATTAAACCATTGCATTTTATTGCTAAATTTCTGAACTATAGCGATCAAAATTTCGTGTGCTTTTTCCATATATATGAGAAGTCACATTTCTCGATTTCAGTGTACAAACCTCGATTACAAGAAAGTTTTGTAGGGTTTTATTTGCACTTTAGTGATTTCTAGCTTTGTGTTTCTAAGAATGATTTCCCAGAAGGCATCTCTACACAGATAATATGAGGAAACCTAGCGGATATCGAGGAAAAATTCCCTTTAATTTTCGGCCTCTAAAGCTGTTTTATTTACTAAGAGTCTTTTCCTTTTTCTCTTATTTATTGACTAGCCTACGTCTAAGGTGTTAAGAAATCTGCTTTTAACAAATAAACATGTGTTTGTGTTAAAGTAAATGTTTTTGCTTTTGAACGACTAAATTTTGTGAAGTGCAGTGAACTTTCGGAAGATACCAGATTTTCGCGTTAGAAAGAAATCAATAAATATTTAGAGCGGTCAATCCTCAGTACGTTGAGTACCACTATTTCTGAATAATCATTTTTGCTTTATTTAAATGGATAATATCTACATTAAAGAAATCATTAAAAATTTTCAATCACTGTATAGGAGTAATGAAAGGAAATATATGTATTTTTTTTATACAAAAATTATCGAAAGATCTTAGTACCAGTAATGTGCAAAAAAAAAAAAAAAAAAAGAAAAGAAAAGAAATTTATAACATGCAAAACTTTGCTTGACTGGCAAATCTGCAAATCAGGAGTCGCAACGAGAGTTCTACGAGTCGTTGTTTTTCAATCTCACTTTGCGTAATATTTAACTTTCTACAATCCGCAAATTAACTTTTTAAAATTATATATAGTATATAAATTTATAAGCATAAAATATTTCTCAAAGATTCTGGAAATTAGAAGAGTCAAATTAAACACGGTTTTATGCAGTTGTATGATAAATGTTTATTCTTATATTTATTTTTCAGAAAGGAAAAGTACATGTCTTTTACCCACCGTAGTCACCTTAATTTTACATTCGAAATTTCATATATTGTAACATATCTTTGATTTATTTTCCACTGTGATTTTATTAGGATAATTATTTGTTTGTGCAGGAATTTTATGTTGTCTTAAAATACACAGATTTACTTACCTTCAAACAAAGATACACCGGCATCTGATGGAGAAATTGCATAAAACCTCATGTACGCAAGGTACTTATGGAAATTTAACTGAAATTTCTATACTTATAAATAATTTCGAAATAGAATATTTGTATATATTTTCTTTCTGAAAAAATATTTTCGGTGGTTATTCTATAATATTTAGTTGTAAAATCTCATCCGAATGTTACCTAGTCTGCGCAATAGCACTAGCGTACTAAAATGATCCCATAATAGGCATATTTGAAAGCTTTAAACTTTATTGGGTAATCATCCATAACTGTCCCCACTGACAAATGATTATTTTAGAAAACTTGATTTCGGGTATAAAGTGTTTTTTTAGATAGAATTCTTATAGTATTCACTGTTCTCTTCTACTATAGGGGTTTCGGAGTTTTTAAAAAAGCTTCGCGTATTTCGAGCTTCAGGAATTTAAATCTGTTGCCCAAAGATATAAATAGCTGTGAAAAAAAAATCCTAACGAACTTTTATGGTTGTTGAGATATATATTTATACATAGAGCAAGTTCCGATGTTATGTAAGGTGTGTCCCAACGAAATAAAGCCACCGCTATTGTGAGTCGTAACTGGACACAAAACAAACAAATATATTAAGAAAGTCTATATAGAAATACATATGTACAAGGAGTAACTGATTTCCAGCCCCACCTGGGCAGCAGAAAAAGGTAAATGTGTAAAAAAAGAGGGGGAAAAGTGTCCCGCCGAAATAAAACCACTGCCAACATTAGTATTTAATGGTAACTGCCGACATTCGAGCTGCTGAGTTCAACATGTTTATGAAGTCAGGAAGTCGTCAAGTACTTGTTCTGTGCCAGTCGAACTTTGTGCGGACTTTAGAAAGTTGTATTTTCTATTTCTTCTGCTGTATTGCAATGAGAAAGAAAACCCAGCTCTCAAAGTTCGAAAAAGGACAGATAACAGCTTTTAAGGAACAAGGCCTTTCACATAGACCAATATCTAAGAAAATCAAACGATCTAAAACCGTAATAGTCAATTTTGTAAATCAGGGCACTGCGTACGGGTAAAAAAAAGGAGATGTACCTGCATAAAAGTGACTTCCAGGCAGGCAAGAGCAGTTTTACGTCGTCTTTTAGGAGCTGATATTTCCCTAAAACAGTTGGCCAAAGAGGATAACATCCCTGTGACAAAGTCAACACTGACACGAATTGAAAAACGTACAAGCAACTTGCGATATAAGAAAAGGAAACAGCAGAACATGTTGAAAGCTATCCAGATGCAAAGGAGGGTCGACTGGGCCAAATATAATCAAACCTGGAAGGACCAGTGACATCATGTTATAGTCTCAGATGAGAAAAAGTTAATCTTGATGGGCCAGACGGTCTTGCTTTCTATTGCTATTACATGAGGAACAAAGAGAAAATTTTCTCCAAAAGACAGCAAAGTCGAGGCTCATTAATGATGTGGGGAGGCTTCGGCTATGGAGGTAAACATGACCTGGCTTTTGTCTCAAGCCGTATGAAGGTTTCGATCACCAAGAAATGCTAGAAAATCATTTACTGCCATTTTTAAACAGAATTGGTAGACTAAGTTGGATTTTCCAGTAGGAAAAACTTCCATTCGCGCTAGAAAATCCTCCTGGAAATGTTTTTTGGAGAATCGTGGGCATGTCACGGAATGACTTGACCTTTTCCATGATCTCAATCGCCAAACAAATGTGTGTGGTATCCTCAGTAGGTCTGTATATGCCAATGGCCGGCAGTTTCAGTCTGTGGCAAAACTGAAGGTCGTCATCATTGAAGCGTGGGAGAACATTGATGCTACTATCCTCCAAGGAGTGTTAAATGGTATGCCGCATCGTATATTCCAAGTCATATATAACCATGGTGGATATATTGTCTATTAACAGTAGTGGCTTTATTTCGGCGGGACACCTTTCCCCCTCTTTTTTTACAAATCATTTGTTTCTCCTGTCCAGGTAATGCAGGGAGTGAGTTACTCCTTGTAAATATCTATTTGCATATAGATTTTCTTAATATATTTGTTTTGTTCTTATTGGTTTCTTTCGTGTCCAATTACAGCACACAATCAAGGTGGCTTTATTTCGTTGGGATACACCTTAATAGCCGGACAATATAAAATACTTCAATATCGTGTGCATACCGTGTTGCAGACAAGCGAAAAGCTACCATACGATTTTCTAGTTGCTTTTATGATGCGCTGTGTTCCGTTCCATTTTGATACTTGTTGTTGGAGCAACACGGTGACATAAAATCTTATTCCCCATTTTTGTAGTTTCTTGCAGGTAAACCATATAAAATTCATTATAAAATCTCATTGTCACTGATGTTAACCAAGTCCAGTATAAAGCGGGACAGTTAGATTTATTATTGTGTTTGTCAGTTTTTCTCTGTAATAAGTAGGTGAAGATGTTATGTTTTTCAAGATGGTGTCTTAATAAATGGAATACAGTGCACTGCAAAAGTTTAAACAGTGCTCGATTGCGCTTCTGTACTCGGAAGTATGTAACGACATGTTGTAACTCAACTGTCATATATTACTTGTGACTTATCCTTTATTCACAAACAATAAATTTTAAATTACACACTTTTCGTAATATATAATAAAAAAACAAAACAAAATTAACATTGTAGCAAAATGTAGACAATCTCTATATTTACAGTAAAATAACCATAAATTAAAATCGAACTGCACCCACATTGTCTGCATTTAGTGCAAAAATGTGACTTTCCATCGAAGAAACTACATCCTGCATCACTTGAGGATATATATCGTACCAAATACATTTAACAGCAGCTCGAAATTCATTGACAGAAGAGTATTCTCAAAATTTTGCGTAAACCTTGCAAGATATAATGCCACAAATGTTTTCCATTGGGTTCAGATGAGGGCTACATGCCAGCCAGTCAAGAACAGTAATATTATGACAGTTAGAGTAAGTTTTTGTTTTGTATACAATATGAATGGGCGCATTATCTTACTCAAATACATACTTTGGACTAGCTAAAAGTTCACTAAGTGTCTGTAAATTGTTTCCCAATGTATGTATGTATGTAGTCTTGTACAGTTTAGTGATTATTGGGAACTGCAGATATACTTGCGCTTAAAAGCAGAATAAGGTCCAAATCATTAAAGAGTCAACTCCTTGTTGTCGACTAAAGAAAGTCCGAGGCTCTTTGCGCAAATCGTGCCAATTGTATGCCCACACATCTGGGCCTTCCAAATTCCACTTTTTTCGTCACTGAATATCACAGAACACCACTTGGGTCCATATGACATATGTTTGGGAGCAAATTTCATTTTCATCAATTTGTAGTGAGATTTCAAAGCTGGTTGTTTTATCATTTTCTTGTAAATTAGTTCATCTCTTTTTTTAATTCCACTACGAATCGTATCTGTTGACACAGAAAGTCCTGACTTATTTTACTATGACAAGAAATCATCATTTGTGTAGATGCCAGTTAATAGATCCTTCTATCATCTCGTTTTCTGGTAACACGAGGCCTTCCAGATCTGTGTTTCGCTTTGAAGGAGTCACTCTAGAATATCTTTGATAGACAGATTTCATTGGGCGATTTAAAGTAGCTGAAATTTCTGCATCAGTGTTCCCTTTGGATTTCAGCTTCCGTACTTCGATTACTTCGCCTGACTGAATACTTCGCCCATCTTCACTAACCAATGATATCGCGAGGTGCACTTAAATACTTCATGCATGCGACGTCATAATTTTGAAATTTTCATTTTTCCGTTAACAGTTGCCGAAAATCAAAAAAAAAGTGACTAAACTTTTGCAATATTCAAATTTCACTTTTTTCAGTTAATTGAAATATTATTCTACATTAAAACTATATTTCCATCCTAAAATGTTTAACATTTATTTAAAAATAAGCATATCCATTTGCATAACACAAAAGTTCGTATTTTTTTATTCGAAGGTTAAATATCATCAATGTCTAAACCTTTGCTGGGGACTGTATCAACTAGACAATTGATTCAAGACGAATCTAAAAATTAAAACAAATTTTTAAATACTCTGGTGGTAAATAGATAATATTATAGGTTGAGCAAAAAGGTTCTGGGATATTTGTGAAAGTTGCTTTGTTATGCGCAAATTAACAACAAAAGCAACAAGGACTATTCTTCAAAGTAGAGACCATCATAGTCCGCGACTTTCTGACATCGTTCTACGAGATTCCGGATTTGCTGGAAGTACGAAGTTTGTCGCCGTACCAGCACCTTCACCCTCATTAATCTCATGGATGGCTTTCACAATCGTTAGACCTTTTCTCCATTAATGCCGGATCAACACACGCAAATCATACTGTTCAATAGGCATTTTGGAGCCGACATCCCTGAACTCCTAGGGATATGCCACTAGTACTCCTATATTCGATACAAATTCTGGTAACTATTAGTTTAAAAATTTCCCAGAACTTATTGCTCAACCTAATATATTAAGGTTTACTAATTAAATGATTTTGGCTATTCTTTTAAATCGTGTTTTTTCTTGTAATTTTAATATCCTTATAAACTTATTTCATATTACTCGACTGGTTGCCATTACCCTCAAAACTGTACCTTTTTTTAAAACGCGTAATATTGATATGTTACTTTTTCTGCCACTGTAAACCCACTAAAAATATGCTGGCTCTAAATACTCAACAGGGGGTGCTTCTACGCTATATGAGACATACATTATCTCAATTTACATTGTATTTTTAAATTCACTGATAAATACAACAACGCGTTAAAAAATGCACCCCAGTTCATATTCATCATTCTTGGCGTATAACTGTATCTTTAAAATTCTACGCATTAGAATAATATCGAAGACAGTTTTGTTATGGCTTCAGGATATAAATTTAAGGTAGAGATTATGTTAAAGGTATAAACTCGAAAACCTTCAGAAAATCATAAAAATGACAATTTATCATTTTCCGCAGTAAACCACTAAAATATTTATAGAAATTAAGGAACACTTAAATACACATCGGTAGACTTACTTAAAATGATTCACTGAGCTGAAAGAAGGTAAAATATGAGAAATTCATATTTTTCAATTCCTTATTATGTCACTTGCCCGATTCAACCCATCTGGCTGTATAAATTCTTTGGGCTGTAAGGATATTATGCAATGAATTTAGAAAAGATTTGAATTTAAGCTGCTTTGAAATTTACCATGCAACATATTTAAAACAAAATGGGTGAATTACTGTCTCGTAAAAGATGTTGGCAGTACAAATATAAATTAAGAGCTTTTTTCCAAGCAACATGAATTTCATTAAGATATTTATGCACTCGACAGTAATAATATTTAAAAAAATTATGCTGTTTTATGTTATTAGAAGCTTTACAAGATTGCATCTTTCATTGGCATTGCTCTTCATCTAAGATAATTGTACTCACTATCTATACGTATGAAAAAGAAAATCTGTGGTAGAATTACTATAACCACAGTTTGTTTTTACTATTTTCTCCGTATATTTTTCGCAATGGATTTACTAAATTAGAATCAATGGGGCTAAATATATATCTATATAAAAAAAGACTTAATATAACTAAATCGTTTCTGATGAAATTATTTTTCACTTTTTAATGATTAATAAATATTGCGCTTTTCGTAAGCTTACAGTTTATTGTGGATGTTTATATTCTTTTCGGGTATATTTTGTTTTTTTCTAATTTATTTTTTGCCGACTGACTTGTATTACTCCTGGACCACGCCAAACAAATAAAAGTTAAATGAAAATTTTAAACTACTCTACCATGGAAACAAGATACACAAGTAAATGCATTTTATTGATCAAACTGATAAAGTTATGATACGAATAGAAAATTTTCTAACTAAGCGAAAAAGTGTTTAGTCCGAATATCTTTCGATTACATTGCGAACGATCTGTTTATTGACCTAATCGGACCGGTAACCGGAAGACAGAGGAATGCATTGGCCGCTTGTCGATCCAGGCAAAAGCGAAGTAGGCAGGGCATTGGTAAATTAAAACAATGATGTTTTGTTAGACTCCCGGCCTGGATACTTTTTCACTCAGATGAAAAATTCTTTTCGTATACTGTTAAATAGTACACATACACAGTATAGTATAACATACAGGGTGTTTCATAAATGGTAGGCAAAACTTTAGGAGGTGATATTACACATTCATTCAAACAACTTTCATCAACGATCACACGGTCGGAATTAAAACGTAAATGTGCTAGAGATCACCAAGGACGATATTGTTATACGAGGCAAAAACACATAAAGAACGATTAAGTAACAAAAGCGAGGTGGGAAAACGCTCTCCGTACAATTGTTGAGCTTTAGAGCCATTTTCATCTGCAGTTCAGTAAATAAAATGCATTTCAGTCTTTTCCCCATTAGGAAAGGGCAACACCTTCCGATACGTTCCTACCGCGATTGACAGTTGCACACACTGATCAGAAGGTTTTATTTAATAATCGAGGCGAAATTTTGCATATGGGTTCTTCTTCTTCCCCATATCACATTTGCATCCTATTAGTGCCGTTCCTCTCCCGATAACTCGCAACAGGAATGTAGCTTTAACGTTTGCATGAAATAAGATTCCAAATGCGCCAGCACCTTTGCGTTTTATTTCCGACCATGTATTCTTTGATGAATGTTGTTTGCTTGGATGAGTACTATAGTGCGTCCCAAAAGTATATGGACATGCGATTTTTTGAAATAATAGTTCAAAAAATGAAGCCATAATCACGAAAAAAATAATAAGCATATGTAATCATAATACAAGTTTGTGACAACAAAGAAATACAGTATAGGTTTTACAGAATTTTTGTAAAAAAATAAAAATCAAAATAGGCTGTCCCAAAAATATATGGACTTTTCGAGAATTTTGCATTTAAATTCAAATTTTCGATCCGTTCCTTTGAATTATCATGAAAACCCAATCAAGTATGGTCCAAAATAATGTTTGGAGAATGTGTGGCTGTAAAGAGACCCAATTGTGCTCTACTTGTTGCTTTAATTCCTAAATAGTAGAAACCTGACGATCATGAGCATACAAATCTCGTGCAAGTACTCCCCAAAGGTTTTCATATGGATTTAGGTCTGGGCTCTTGGCTGGCCAGTCTATAAAAGTCAATTGATTCTGCGTAAACTAATATATTGTTGAGTGGCAGGTGTGAATCGACGCATTGTTCTCTTGCGATTTTCAGTTTTCCCTTCCTAAAATGTTTCCAAATGGAAGTAGATTGCTTTTAAGGACATTTTATTAATCCTCAGAGCACTGTCAACCATTAAGAAAAGCAATATTCGTTGTTCCATTGAAACAAATCGGGCCTCACACGATGAGATAATCCCCTCCTTGTTGTCTACTAAAGAACACCCGAGATTCAAGTCGCAGATCATGCCGATGGTATACCCAGCCACTAGGGCCATCCAAATTGGTTTTGTTTTCGTCACTGAAGAAACACTTAACAATTCATCTTCCAAGGCGTGTGTTTTTTAGTTCAATGAACGCGTGCATTTCTATGGTGCACTTTCAGCATAGATTCCGCGCACGTTCTACGATATTTATGGATTTTTCATACGTGTATGCAACGGTGAACAATAGATCTCGTAATAGGAAACGCTAAAGACTTCGAAATTTCACGAACAAACTTCTTTTGGATTGAAACTGCTCAAAAAATCTCTCTGGCTTGACATAGAGTTACTTTTTTTGGTCAACCTGAACGTTGTTTTGCAATCGCATTTTCACTTTTTGGTAAAATTTCATAAATTCCGTATCTGTTACTCTTTATGTGTTTAACAATATCAGAAATTTTAACATTTGAGTCTTTAAACGCCAAATTTTAGCTGTATCAACAGCAGAGAATTGAACGTTGCGAGGCATTTTTCCACTATTCTATAATTGAAGAATGAGCAGTGATTTTATATTTCGCAGTGGGTACTTCACATGTACAGAACGCAGAAAATACAATTTCTTTTGATACGCTGGAAATAAAAGCAATTCTCTTCATTGTCCATATATTTTTGGGAGAGCTTATTTTAAATTTTATTTTTTTACAAAAATTCTGTAAAACCTATACTGTGTTTCGTTGTTGTAACAAACATAAATAATGATTCCATATGCTTATTATTTTTTTCGTGATTATGGCTTCAGATTTTGAGCTGTTATTTCAAAAAATCGCTTGTCCATATACTTATGAGACGCACTATATTACCACATAAAAGTTTTGCACATCTTTTATGAAACACCCTGTATACGATAATTCATATGTAAATTGGAATTTGAGTTCTTATGATATAAAAATGATCAATTCTTAGATCAAATACGCATAAAGAAACTTAAAGGAAGAACCACAAGTATTGTGCTGAGATGGCGTCTTTCGCATCAGGATTTCCCTACAGAAGAAACAGGCCACAGAGACAGGCCACTAGACCCCTTCTATCACAGGGCTGATACGAAATACCCTTGTGAACTCCTTTCACCGATAACCGATATTACCACAATTTTTCTTATAAATTTTAAGATTTTTTGTTTAAACAAATATTTTCATTTAAATTTATAAACTTTTAACTTTAGACATATATGTCCTTAAATTTTAAAGATTAATCTTCTATTGTCCTACAACGTTGCTCTTTACTTCACATGCTCATCAATGTTGTCTTTTTTATTCCAGTATAGAGAAAAAAAAGTAAATTTCCCCGGTTGTAGGGACAATGAAAATGAAACATGAAAATTTTCCCCAATTTTATGATTAATGTATTTAAACACAAACGTTAGGAGGAGAAGTGTAATCGGAGTATATTTGTATTCTTTTTCAATCCGTAAAAGATTAAAATTCAGAGTATGTTTGGATTTTTTTCAACCCGTAAAAGTTTAAAATTAATATGGCACAAAAAAACGAATGTAATGCGAAATACATATTTAGTACACAGTTATTTTTCTGCACTATTTGTTGTATTATTATAATAGAAAATATCAGTTACTAATGTACGAATAAAAGCTTATTCTTTTAGTGTAGAATCCAGTGTTATTTTCTTTTAATATGCTGGTTAGTTAATTTTTCAAGAGTTCAGACCGTTTAAACTTTAATAATTTTTAAAGTGTATTTCCATGTCTAAATTTAGGCTTGTCAAAGCAATGTAATAACAGTTCGTTGAAAAATGTCTCATGCTATTTGCAATATTGTTCACAAAGATTAATTAAATTTTCAGTGATTAGTCAGGAAAATGTATAATGGCTTTGTCTCTTGCAATTCCTCTCGTGATTGCTTAATTAATTTTGTTGTCTTTCATCATGAAGCTAGTTGATAAATTAACTCTTCACTGGATTAAAGAATGTAATGATGTATGATACTGGTGTTTCATTGTATGACGCTAATTCAACGCTAAATGATAAATGTTTCATAACATTCACGTATGAAATTACTTAAAAGTTAAAGAGAGAATCTCCAGTTTACTAAGCTAATAATTTTAATTTTTAGTATCATCTAACAATATTTTATTTGAAAATTTCTCTGTATATACTTTGTTAAGCAATTGGTCTTACAATGCAGTTTGTCAATATGTCAAAATATTCATTTTAAAATAAATAAATGATTGCATTTATAAATAAATTGATTAAAATAAATGTTTTGCTAACACAAACGTATATTTCGTGTATCGGAGACAACTTATTAGCAATTTGAAATTAAAAATTTATTGTATACGATTTTATATTGAAAAATAATTGTGATATGGACATCGCAAAATGTTCCTTTATGTGTTTCTAATATTTAATTTAAACCGAAATATTACTCATTACCAATTATGATTATGACATATGGTATATTTATTAGAATGAAGCAGAGCATATTTTGATTTCATTTGAAATTTAAAAAAAAAAGAAAATAAACATATCACACTGACAAAACTTCCAAATATGTTGTAATGTGTTAAAAGCGTAACATATCTCAATCTCCTGACAGGTATTCAATGTAGAAATTTGACGAACATATGGTTTTATATTAAGGGGTTTCGGGGACAAAACTCTATTTATTTTTTTTTATACAGATTTTGTTGTGAAATGTTTTTTCTGAAATATGTTTTAATATAATAAGAATATTGCATGTGAAAAAAATCTGAAAAATTTTAAATATTTTTTATTTAAATTTTAAAATTTTAAACATAGTTAATTTTTTTATATAAATCTGGAAGTACTTTTTTGATTTACAAATTTTTTACACTTTTGTGTACAGAAAATGTGTGATTTTAATTTGTCTTTAGCATTTCTTAAAATACTGATTATGAATTTTCAAAAAAAAAAAATTAAGTAAAAAAAATGATTTTTTTTATGAGTGAGTTTTGCATCAATTAGCATATTTTCACAATTATCACTCAAAATTAAAAATCCTGAAGATAAATTGTTTGAAATATAGCATAAAATCTCTATTGAAAATTTCATACATATATCTTACAAGGAACTTTAGATAAATATTTTTTAAAGTTGACAAATCGTGAAAAAATTCATTCTGAGATAAATAAAGTTAAAGTTCAGAGGGTAGTTGAACACTTTTTCCCTTCTTAAGGGAAAAAGTGTTAAATCTCTGGATCTAATGAAGATAAAAGCATGCGGTATTTAATGCTAAAAAAATTTAAGCCGATGAAAAAAATTGCATTTTTTTTTTTTTTTTTTGAGAATTTTTAGCCATGGACCTCAAGAACTTTAAATATAAAATTTGATGCAAAAAAAAAATCTAAAATACAGCTTTAGATACATCGAAAAGAAAAAAAATCATATCGAAACCTCTTGTTGAGTAATCAAAATACAAAATGAAATTAGTGAAGTTTTTCATCAAAGAAATTTATCGTTTGGAAAGTTTCGCTTACAGCCCTGCATCGAGTACGGTAACTCAATTTTATCGGGCACGGTAAAACCTGGTTTGGATTTTTATTTATTTATTTTTTTTTTTTAATTATTTTTTTTTTAACGCAGTTGGTATTGTATCGAATTGACTTACGTTTTTCTAATGCGGGGAATGTCGGATTGAATGTAAATTTTTCAGGTTCGGATCGCCTTCGAATTTGGTTTTGAGTCTTGCCACTATCATAGTTCTGTTGACCCGATATTTCAAAAGAAAATCCAGAATTCTTTTAGATAGAAACGTAATATATTTAAATATTAAGGACGATATATATATGCGAGTTTAACAAGATAAAGTTAAAATTCATACTACTACTTTTCCATAAATACATTAAATTATGGAATAATTTTCTTTCATTTTTAGTTTGGATTGTACTCAGGTTGATTTCGTTTACGATGAACATTATTTTTTCGGGTTTCGGCGTAAAGAATTTTTTTTCTTGTTGTTGGAAGCAGGTTGGGAATCGTGTTGATTTAAAAAAAAAAAAAAAAAAGTCTGACCCGCACAAAACTCTAATTGCATCCCGTAGATGCCATGATTCCACACATTGAGAAAAGTAGGACGTATAGCATTTTCTAATATTAGGCCATATACGCAAAAATCTTCAGCACCTTTTATTGTCATGGAATACCGGCGGTGCTATCTTAGTTACCATACTTTGAACACGTATAATATCTGTATATCGCATAGACAAAAATACACGCCAACATACACGCAGACCTGAATGCCATAAATAGTCAATTCGTACTTAGGACATTCAAAAACCATTAAATCTATCCTAAATCTGAAATAGAAGAGTCTATTGAATCAAATATTTTCTTTCTATAAATATAGCACGAGAAAGTGAAAACAAATTGTGAAAATAAAAAAAGTATTTTATGAAATTTCGGATTTATCAAGTAGCAACAGTTTTCTAAACATTATATCATACAATGGACAATTTATTTACTCACGTCTATAATATTTTGAGTGTATTGAAATTATTTTTCCCCAGAGCGACGAAAAGCCATTATTTTACTAGACAATCATTTTTTCACGTGCTCTATCTTTCAAAAAAACCATACCTTAATTTTAATAAAATTGTTATATATTTCGAGCAACTTTTTGTTCTATTTGACTGAGTTTTGAAAGCGTGCTTAAAATTATTAAACATTTGAAATATGCGTTTTAATGAAAGAGGGATATTGAAAAAATAATAGATAATAAAATCCATTTTTTAAAAGATTTCTTAAATAAAATAAATTAAAAGTCTGTTACAAATTTAAATAATGTATTATTTTCATATATTGCATTGACGAATAACATTCAAACAGACAAAACACTTTTAATAAATGTTAGAATTTTTATTTTTTTTTCTGTATTCGAATGAATCGACTGTCTCGCCATGATTTACTAGGACTGAAAAAGCCTTTCTGTCTGTCTAGTTTTTTTCTTTCCATATTTGCACAATTTCCAATTTTTTTAAATTTCCGTCTATCATCAAATAAAAGATCATTATAACCATCAAAAACAGTACTACACTATTTTTAGAATTCATATCTAATTATACACAGAATCTTTGTAAAAACGTAAAAGAAATTGGAATATATTAGCCCTTAGATGACCGTAGCTTTAAATACATAATTTTATTTTTATGTTCTATTCACTCCATTATCTTTTAAAAGTAATTTTTGTATAGTAAATTTCTCTTGCAAATGTTGTCAAAGTAAAAATAAACATAATAAAACACACATACTACAATATATATATTAAAACACACATACACACATATATAACGCCTGCATTCAATAGTTAAAGGTATATATAAATATTATACAGACATACATACAATAAATCCAACTGGAGTGAAAAATTAGCCAGAGCCTGGGTCTCAAAGATAGACCCAGGTATCGGCCGGAGTAGCGCAGTGATTGGAGCAGCAGTCTTGTATACTGTAGTCCCCTGTTCGATTCGAGGCTCTGGCTATTTTTTTACTCCAGCTGGGTTTATTGTATTTATTGTATGTATGTCTGTATAATATTTATATATACAGGGTGCAAAGGAAAGTCCCTTTAATCTGAAAATACTTCCAAACAGAGAGAGCTACAGCTATGCAAGTGAGGTAATGGTATAGTAAAGTGACTATGCCCGATTTGATGAAAACGACAGTTGCGCCCCTAGTGGAAAATTTGGAAGATAGCCATTGCAAATCGAAAACGAAAAGTGATAGAGCAAAATTTCCAATTAGAAAGTTTTAGAGCATCAATTAATTACTACGAAACTACATTTGGTTTACATTGATAAGATAAATCTTCGCCTGTATACCCAAAAATGTCCGAAATCGATGCACTCCATTTTGTGTAAACCTTTGAAGGGAATAGGCAGAAGTATGAAGAAATACAATTTATAGTATAAATACGTACTTGTCTTAATACATTTTGATAACATCACACAAAAAAAACCCCAAAAAGACAAACAGTCTCACAGTGATAAAAAGTTCATATTCAGTATGTTCGAAAAGTTCGCCATTGCTCACGATACACGTTTGTATTCGTGAAAGTAATTCTACATGCACATTTCTCAGCATGGAACGTCTATTGCAGGCCTCTTCAATACGACGAAATAGATTTAATCCTTTCAATGGCGGTGGCTAGACGGTCCAGCCACCTAATTTTAATTCCAAACTGAAAAATGGCACCAAGAAAATTTTATAAAATTGTGCTTTTGTAACGAAAGTGCCAATTAGCGAGGTTTTATTTTCTAAGAAATTCGTTTGAATATTCTGGTGTCAGTATATTATTTCATCAGGTTACGAACAGAATTCTTCTGCTCCTGAAAGGGTTTATCTAGAATTTTAAATGCATTAGAAATAAAATTTTTACAGACATTACAGCATAGTACGACATCACAATATGCAACTGTGCACTACTACATTTCCGGAATGTGAATATGCAAAGTAGAATCATTGTTCATCGATTTCCCACATTTTTCGGTATACAGGAGGTGATTTATCTTATCCGTGTGAACCAAATGTCGTTTCGTACTAATTAATTGATGCTCTAAAACTTTCTATTTGGAAATCTTGCTCTATCACTTTTCGTTTTCGATTTGCAATGGCTATCTTCCAAATTTCGCCACTAGGGGCGCTGTTGTCGTTAGCATTAGGTCAGGCGTAGTCACTTTACTATACCATTACCTCACTTGCAGAGCTGTAGCTCTCTCCGTTTGCAAGTATTTTCAGGTTAAAGGGACTTTCCTTTGCACCCTGTATACCTTTAAAAAAAACGTGTATGCTTTAAAAAAAATGATCCCAAGCGAATAAATTTGGTTAAGGGTACCAGTGCCGCTTATATGCAGCATTTAAACGTTAAGGGTAAATACTGTAGTGTGATTATTGATTGAATTTTGCAAAAAGTACTGAAAATTACAATATTTTTCTATACATACATTGACAATGGTTATTATTATAACGGTATAAGAATACGACTGTGAAAATTTTTAACTGTTAGCAATTTTGAAAAGCATTCGTATTCGGAGAAATTTAAAAATTAAAGATGATATATTTTTTACTACTGCAGTGGACTAGCAACTCTCTTATAAATAGAGACTAATTTTTGGAATGTGGCCATTCTGTCAATACTAATCTGTGTGAGCAATCCGTTTTTTTTACATTAATTTTCAGAAAAGTATTTGTGGTTGTCTGAATCTGCGGTTAGAAATTTTCGCTGTAATTTTATGCATATTGGAATTATTTCGTAACTTTGCTGAGTATAAATACCGGATCGAAAGTTCGATTCAGCAGTTCTTGGCTCGAATCTTACCCCATGAAGGGACCTTGAGAAATATGAACCCACCCCAGGCCCACTGTAGAGATGTCAATTTTTTAAGAGTGCAATTAGTTTGGGCTACAATAAAGATGATTGGCGACCCCGGGTTGCTATTTTTAGTGACATTTGCATTTCTGTGAGATAACATTTACTTGTAGCATTCATCTTGCTGGACAGATTGTGACTGCCTTTAAGTAGTCAATCTTCGATATGTAAGTTAGTTTCGAATTTAGTAAACTTGCTATAGTATATGGGGCATTCTCACAATCTTTTGACTTTTGGGAATAAAAATCTGGTGATATTAAACTTGCTAAAATAACATTTTAATCCGATAGACGAATGCCTTAATGATTCAAAATAAAGAAAAAATGGTCAGCAGCGATAGATCTTTTATTTAACTGAGGTTTAAGTTAAACTTGTGAGTTTAATTTTCCTTACACTTTTACCATTATAACTTTTTATTTTCTTGTAAATTTTTACTTTTAATGAATTTGCATATTACCCACAGGACATTCAAATAAGAAATAATAACAATTTAGTATTTTTAGTACAAAATTTTGGTATAATATTGTCTTAAAGGGGTGTTAAAGAAGGGACGGTAAGGTAGAAAATGGAGACGGTATAGGAAAAAAGGGACGAAATGAAAAAAAAAAGGGACGGTAAGGATGGAACGGTAAGAAAAATAATCACCTATTTTAGGCAAATCATGTTAAGACTAAGTGGTAGCCACAATGTTCATTGATTTTTAGAAACAGTTATTTACATTGGATTAAATTTAAAAAAAAAATAATTTACCTCGAAAAGTGAAGGAATAAACCTTGGGGTCAGTAAGACTACCAATAAAGCCACGATGCTTAAAATTGATATTTAAATGCTGATTTAAATCCTGCAGTAAATTTCCTGTCAAAAAAATTTAGAAATTCTTTCTCTAGCATACTTCTGCGTGAGACAAAACTTGAAAAAAAATCTGTCACTGTATCTGAAGTGATTTTCTGTATAATTATAGAAGAGGACGGTAAGGAATCTAAAACCCAGGGACAGAGTTTAAAAAATAATAACAACCCTAAAAATGTGTGCAACTTAATTTTTTGCTACATATTTATATAAAACAATAGTTTCAGTTTCGGAAAAATATGACATGGAATTATTTTTATTGAAATAATTTTACACAGAAAGCCTCAAACAGGGACAAGGGACGATATAGGATTTTCGTGGTATATTTGGACCGCCAACTTCGTCCAAAACTTATGTATGTCGTTAATATTGTTATGCAATCATGCAGTGGGATGTTCCCCAGTATATGAAAGAAAAAATATACAAGAACATGTACTAAAATAAAAATTATTATTCAGGGATATAAAAGTTAAAAAAATGTGAGAATGCCCCATATGTTTACAGTGGAATCGAGAATATATCGAAAATAAAATTAAGTTGATGCTGAGTAACCGTGAAAATAACGATGACCAGGTTCGATAACATGTAAAATATTTATTTAAGTCTTCTCGAGGTGAGGGGGGCATGAAGCAATACATCCTGAGATAAGAGCAAGGAGAGTAAGAGTGACGCAGGGTCAGACAAATCCTTGATTTCAGTGAGTGCAGTATCCCAATATATTTTCTAAATGGTTGCCACTCGGCACATATTTCTCTGGAAGGAGAATTCTATGAGCGGAGCTTGTTTTGTTCGTATATCACCACAACCTTTGAGTTAGTGTAGTATAAAGGAGGGATTTTAAACCGTTGTAGCTTGTCTGTAGATTAAAAGGGCTCGCAAAGTTAAATCAAGGTTTTTTTATGGCCGCTCAGATCAAACATATATGGTAACCATTGTATTTCTGCAGAGGTCAGGAAAAATACATGTAGCAAAAGCTTGCGTGTCATAAATACTTTGGGGATAACAGGCCAGAAAGAAGCAGACGCAAGTGAATTTTTATATCTGGTAAAAAGTTCTTTAGGCGGGATTGCTGAGAGACATGACCAAATAAGGAATTGCCTTGATTTGACGGTTAAAATAGTGAAACTAATTATGGTTCATCATTGCCTCTCGTTTTCTCTAAAGTACAACGTGGAGCTGCAAAAGGGAAAGATATACATATTAAAAGGCAACGAACAAGGGGATGTATTTAAAAGAAAATTAGTTATTATAAGAGTTACATTGCGATAAAATTACATTTTTGAATAAAAGTATCCGGTTAAATTAAAGGAAAAGGGACTTTTTTATGATGGCAAATAACAGGAGTGGTGGAAATTTACTAGTATATCACATGATTATGATATCGTACTTGCATTTTTGAAGTAATAAATTACTGTTAAGTGCCGGGTAGACTAGGACAAACTGATAGAAGCCCCATCCCATCAATAGCCAATTAGATTAAAATAAACAAAAAAAGGTTTAAAATTTAATATCGGTTATGTCTACATTTCAAAGACGCCACTGTACGCATACATATATTTTTGAGAAAAACTACTTGTTGGTTTATGAAAAAAAAGATCTTTCCGAATTTATATATATAAAAAAAAAATGAATAATACAAATGCTAGATTTGCATCAAGACTCAACTGTCTACCTTTAGTTATAGTTTTGATTTGTAAATGTTGTAGATAATTATGCGTAATTTGAAATAAAATAAACCTTTATTTGTAAAAAAAATTTAGAATTATTTTAAATCTAAGCATAGCATATTTTATTCTTTCTCTTTAACACCTAAAAGAAAAGCATGAATTTTGTTTTAGTAAATGCATAACATAAAATCATGTAATATTTAAAAAAAGTATTTAGTATTTTATTATATTTAAAATTATTGTATAAATTCAAAAAAAAATCCCCTTAAACTTATATATATATATATATATATACATATATATATTACTTTTTTTATTTAATATAACTACCGTTTTATCTTAATTTTGTTCCATCAAAATTATACTGAAATTCATAAAAGTATTAAAAAAATAAATGTTATTATTAGGAGTCCGCAATTTTTCCTTTATCGTGAAATCCCTTTTACGACAAGGTATAAAATCTTTTAGTATAAAAAAGTCCTTTATTTTGCCCCGAAATGCAATTCACTGGGACAAACGTCAACTATAAGTAAATATTTTCTTTCGATCTGGATGCATTCGAATTGATTTTATTTGTTTCCTTAAAGAAAGAAACAATATATATATATATATTTTTTTTTTTTTTTTTTTTTTTTTTTTTTTTTTGAGCTTCAGAGCATAGAGAAATCAATTCATTTCCAATTTTTTTGTAATTATTTAAAATTTCAGTTTTGATTACAGATGCGCATATTATATTCAAAATTCAGTATTTTTTTTTTTTTTTTTTTTTTTACTTTTCGTAAAAAAAGAGACATTTTACTTATCGGTAAATCATGCAATGGATCGGATTTGTTTCTGAAAATTTATTTTTAGCAGAAAAATTTACGATGACAAAGTATAAATCACTGTTCTTAACTTCTTCATTTTTTTTTGGGGGGGGGGGGGGGAGGTCCTGGACATTGGAATTTGATTTTTCTCGTTAAAAATTAAACACAAGTTTAAAAAGTAAAACGAAATATATTTCCAGCTTTAAAGCACGGAGAAAAATATTTAATTGCTTAATTATGTTTTATTATTTTAAATATTCGATTTCCATTAAAGATGCGAATATTAAATCGAAAATCCATCTTACTTTTAACTTCCCGTTAAAATAAATAAATAAATAAATAAAAATAAGTAAAGTAAAAAAAAAAAAAAAAAAAAAAAAAAAAAAAACGTATTTTTCTGATACTTCCCTTCAGCCGAAAAACCTACTATGACAGAATATAAAATCTCTCTCGTTTTCTTTTTCTTATCACGGAAGGTAATTCATTCAAATAATCTTCAACATTAATTGGATGTTTTTTCTTTCAATGCTACGTAGTTCCGAATTTTATTTGATTCCTTATAAAGTTTCTTGAAAGAAAACATAAAACAAGTAATATAAAAATTTTGTTTTTGAAGTCAATTCCTACTTAGGTCATCAAAGAAAAATTTAATATAATCCCTTAAGCTAATATTAGTTTTTGTTGCATTAAAATATTTCAATTTGTCGATTTTCTATAAGCAAGTAAACCTCATTGGTTTACAATGGAAGTCTATGGGAATTTGGCAAAGTATTAGAGATATCGCCAAGTTGGCGACAAACTTGGCGGTATTTGGCGACAGAACAGGGTCCCCCTATGGTAACCCCTTCTTATAGATATGAAGATGCACTAAATGCTGTTCAATAACCAATGGCCGCCATTTTGTCTCCCACATAAAACTAAAATTAATTAATTAAAATTTAGTTAATGAATTAATATTTGAAAAAACTGTATTAACATCAAGTGCCATCCAGTACAAGTTAAAAAAAAGTATTTAAACCTGATAGGATGAATAATAAGTATTTTATTAACGATTGAAAATTTGAACAAGATATATATATATATATATATAAAGTAATTTAATAGTAAAGTTTATTTTGTTTTTTGTTGGTGATTACTGTGCTTTACGTTTATATATATATATATATATATATATAGGGAGAGTGTGAACTAATAGAAAGAATTGAATAAAAAGGAAAGTGCCCAATTACACTGATGGCAGTGAGCTCACAGGTTATTAATGCTAATTGTATATTATACACTTATTTCAAGGAATAATGCCCTACAAAACTAAATTAAGAGGGGATTCCTTCTACTGTCACCTCTTTATACTTAACCTATGAGCCTCAAAATCTCAAAAGGTAAGTGCCTCATCAGAGGAAACCGGAATACAAATTTGAAGCAAATGGCATAGAAAAATCGATTTATCTAAATTAAGGAGTTGGGGCAATATCCCCCCGTTCCCCATTTATACTTTAACAATGAACCACCAAATCTAATCAGGGGAGCGACTTATCAGAATTAACCGGTATACTAAATGTGAAGTATATCTGAAAATTCTGCATGAAAAGCATATTTATCTAAGTTAAGGGGGCAGGAGATTAGCCCTCGTCCCCCCCCCTTTATTCTGAACCAATGAACCCCCAAAACTAATCAGGGGAGCGCCTTATCAGAATGAACCTAGAAAAAAATTGAAGGAAATCGGATATTTCTATCAAGAGTTATCACGTTACGTGCGTACCTACATACATACAGAACCTGCAGGCACATTAGAACTCAGGCTTTAATAGCCTATGAGCTAAAAAAAATGTTTAGCGCTTTAGACTGTATTTTCATAAAATGTGCTTATATTAAATTCGAAATTTATTATTATTTAATTTTTTGTAAATGTATTGTAAATCTAAATAAAAGCCTATAACATATCAGATTTGTTTCTAAGAATTTTGTTTAGCAATAAAACCTACTATGGCAAGGTATAAAATATCTTTATTTTTATTGCTTTGGAAAATAAATCAAGCCGAGAAACATCAACTATAAATAAACCTTTTTCTTTAACTGCTATACACGTCCGATTTTTTATTTGACTCGGAAAAAAGTCTCTATACAGAAAATGTTCAAGAAACTATTTTGCGCCTTAAAATATGGATACAAGTAGTTATATTTTTAATTATTTTTGTTTTCTTTCAACATTTTGTTTTACTTAACACGTTCACGCCGGCGCGGCGGGTCACACTTGACTGTCTCAGAGCTGCCAAGTCTCCAGCATTTTGGATATCAGTATTTCAATACAGAAAATGTTGTTTTATTTAATTAGAACAATTGGGGGATTTAAAGGAACAAAATTTTCTCTAGAATAACAGTGATGTGTAAAAGAGCCGGAGATTTGACAACTCTGAGAAAGTCGAGTGTGACCCACCGTGCCGGCGTGAACGTGTTAAACAAGGTTTCCAGTTAAAGAGATGGGCCATATGATGCGCCGCCTATAATGTCTCCTTTTCGTTCTAGCTTGATCTGGTTATACTTAAAGAAGTAGTGGAAACCAGCTTATATTGATCATGTGGCAGCGAAGAGTGGACGTATGGCGGTATGTCTCTTTCTTTAACTACAGTAATATTCAGATAACATTTTTCAACTTGAATATTGATTTAAATATCTGTCTCTTAAAGACTAGCTTCAAATAAGCGTCTCATAACTTTCCTTAGAGCAAAGTCGTTCTCCAACAATAAATAACTGGTCGGATATGCCAATCCCAAAACTGTCTTCTATCTCATACATGTTGATACTGCAAAATTCGCTATCACGGTGTCAAAAATAAATGGTAATCTATGCCCATCCTGAGGGTTTTGAGGATATGAAATTCCGTGCATTAGTTCTTGAGAAATGACTATCGTTAAAATCATGTAAATCCTGCGAAATACAGCATAGCAGTGACACTTGTTGCGTGATTTACACTAAAACCTAATCAGCAACAACTTATGTCAACGACTAACCGAATCTTAAATATGATGAAAACTCGTGCATTAGTTCTTGAGATAAAGCTATTGCAAAAATCGTGAAAAATACAGCAATCCAGCGCCTCCTATTGGGCGATTAACACCAATACCTTATCTGCGATAACTTGTGTTGACATCTAACTGAATCTGAAGTAAGATGAAAATTCGTGCTTTACTTCTTGAAATAGAGTTATTGCGGAAATGGTGAAAAATGCGGCATATCAGCGCCACGTGTTAGACGATTTACACTAAAACATAATCAGCACAAATCTATATAAGTACTAACTGGATATAATTTTTTATTAAAATCCATGGATTATTTCTTCAGATAGAACGCCCAAAAATGTTTGTCACGTACCGACAGAGTTATAGATTCTCAGATTGACATTTTGTATAAACAGTTTTTGGGACCCTAAATGTGTAAATCCATCGAAAACCGGAAATCGAAAAATTTCACGAATCCAATACTTTCTTCTTGGAAAGATAGAAGAAAGTCAAAACGCTTTCCCTGCATTTTGTTGTCTCCAAAAACATTTCATTTAGAAAATCATCAACAATTAATAAACTTGCATGGCCTTTAGATGTTATACACTGTGAATTGATTTAAATCCTGCTAAAATTTCTTATCAAAAACTTAAACTAAGTACTTTCGAGCCTTAAAGTATAAATACAATTATTTCATTTTCTAAGTCTCGTCAATTTTCTATGTTTATCACAGATGTAGATATGAAACTGAAAACCCTTTAAATTGTTAACTCAATCTAAAGTATAAATGCAACCATTTCATTTTCTAATTCTCGTCAATTTTCTATTTTTATCACAGATGTAGATATGAAACTGAAAATCCTTTAAATTGTACACCTCAGTCTAATGTAGAAATAAATTTTTCTTAATAAAAAAGTAAACAAAATATAAACTAAGACGTGCTAGATTTGTGTGTTCTTAGAACTTCTTTTAGCAGAAAACCTTTCTACGATAATACATACTATCTTTTTTTCTCTCTTTATTGCTCCGGAAATTTCGGAGATCATTAGGAGAAACTTCAACAATAAATAAAGATTATTCTTTAAATTTTGTAATACACTTTGAGCTTGATCTCATTTGTTAGAAAGTTTTCTTAAATAAACTTTTCACAAAATATTTCGTGCCTTCATGTATTTATATTTATAATATTGTTTGATTATTTTTTAAAATCCGTTTTGATTGAATCTGCATGTATAATTAATTCTCTTCAACATTTTTTTATCTATGTCATAAAAATAATCTCGAAATAATCGAATTTTCAGAAATACTCTCTAGCAGAAAATCTTTGTAGAAGAAGGTATAATATCTTTTATTTTTGTTGTCACGGAAAATAATTTATGTTGAGAAACTTCAACAGTAAGTAAATTTTTTGTCTTTAGA
Source organism: Maratus speciosus (assembly GCA_963932465.1). NCBI lineage: Eukaryota > Metazoa > Arthropoda > Arachnida > Araneae > Salticidae > Maratus > Maratus speciosus. The sequence continues at coordinate 94,969,870 of OZ010789.1, read as the reverse complement.
TGCTTATACACTTCGAATTTTTTTTTTTTTTTTTTTAACTCACGAGAAATTTTTCTTTCAAGAGCATAAAAAATATAATAAAAAATGTAATGATAACATCCTGTTTTTTATCCTTAAACTTGGATGTACAACTTAAAATAATCATATACAACTATTTTTATATTCATCCTATACTTTTAACGTTAGTCAATACACTGCTATTTATGGTTCTAGCAAAGTTTGTCTATTTTTATTGTATTTTTACTTTCTTCTATCTTTACAAGAAGAAAGTATTGGATTCGTGAAAATTTTCGACTTCCCGTTTTCGACGGATTTACACATTTTAGGTATCAGAGATTCCAAAAAAACATGTTTTTACAAAATGTCAGGCTGTGAGTCTGTCTGTCTGTCTGTCTGTCCGTATGCCTATATTTGGCACAAATTTTGTGGTCGCTTTATCTCAAGAACAAAATAACATAATTTAATAAAAATTTATATTCAAGTAGTCCCTGATATAAGTTGGTGCTGATTAGCTTTTGGTGTAAATCGCCCAACAGGTGGCGCCGCTATGCTGCATTTTGCAGGATAGCAATAGCTCTGTCTTAAGAACTAATGCACGGATTTTTATAAATCTTCAGATTCAGTTGGTCCTTGATGTGAGTCGGTACTGTTTACGTTTTGGTGTAAATCGCCCACCAGGTGCTGCTGCTATGGAACATTTTCCAGGATTTTCACGTTTTTCGCAGTAGCTGTATCTCAAGAACTAATGCACACATTTTCATCAAACTTCAAATTCAGTTAGTCCTTGATATGAAATGATGCAGACTACCTGTTGGTGTAAATCTCCCAATAGGTTGCGCTGCTGTGCTGCATTTTGCACGATTTCCTCAATAGCTCTATCTCAAGAACTAATGCATGAATTCTCCCCAAACTTCATACTCAGACGTTCACATAAGTTGATGATGATTAGGTTCTGGTGTAAATCACCCTATAGGTGGCGCTGCTATACAGCATTTTGCTGGATTTACATGATTTCATCGATAGTCATATCTCTAGAACCTAATGCACGGAATTTCATCTTTTTAGAATCCTCATGATGATCATAGACTGCCATGTAATTTTGGCAGAGTGATAACGAATTTTGAGGTATTGACATGCATGAGAGAGAAGAAAGTTTTGGGATTGGTACATCCGACTACTTTCTGTTCTGCATTAACTTTCATAAATTTATACTGGATGTCGCCACTCCATGCCATATTGTTTGTTGGATTTTTCTTTTATTACGTTTTCATCAGATTGATGGCACCATTGCATGGTTCATCGGTAAAACGTTTTGTTAAACCTTTATGTACTGGATTATGAATTCATGAAAATTTTATCTTCTAAAGATTTTTTGTGAATTGTTTAAACTATACTAGAAGATTTGCATAATCGTTTAATAAATTTTAGAAGGATTTTAGAAGGATTGAATGATTTAGAAGGATTAATAAAATTTGAATTTATAGGGATTTTGTTCAATATTTATAACCCCACTCAAATCATTTATTTTAATTATTTTTCATAGCATTTCGTAGAATTAGGAAATGTGCGAATATAATGTTCTTACAATAGAAATATAGAAATATTTCCGAATTGAAAAATACACCCCCCCCTCCTCAGCCCCAATGCCAAGAAAGCTAAAAGATGCAAAGGCAAAAGAAATCATCCTTTTAAAAATATTTTTGCATTGTGTAACCAATAATGCTTCTGGAACAATGTAACGTAATGTATCTATATCTCATTCTAAACTCTATTATAACTAATCCATGCATTAAATGAATTTTATAAAAAGTTATTTTAATGGCACTTATAAGTACCGTCGGTAGATAAAGGGTTAAAGCGATAATTGAGTCGAAATCTGAGGAACCTTTCAAATTCAAGACATTCTTCTTTAATATTTTAAAAGCAATGCATACAACTCTTTCCTGGAGATGGTCATAGATGATGGCCGAAAAGCTGGTTATTTTAATTTGAGTTTGATGTTTGTTTAGTTTTTTTTTTTTTTTTTCTTTGCTGCATTTTGTACAAAACATTTAGTAAATTTGTGATTTTTATTATCCCGTTCATATAAAAAATATATTTTCTACATTAAAGTATACATAAAATCATATCCTTTTCCAATTCCTTTTGGTAATTTCAATCTTCTGTTTTGAATAATCATGCATGTAGAAAAATTTATGTCCTCTTTTCTTTAATCTCTGCGGCTGAAATCTAAATTTTTTTTTTTCATTCTTAAATAAAATAAATGTTAGCCTGATTTTATTTTTTAACGTGGGGCAGTGATATAGCAGGCCATTGCACTTCTCCTACATTTAATGAATAATCGATTGCAACTTTTGAGATTTCCTCGAATGTAAAACATTGCGGTCGAACCATTCTCTTACATTTCAGGGATTTGAAAGCTTAAAGATTAATTTCGCTTAAGTTTCAAATTAAAGAACGTCTTAAAAATATCTTAATAACAATATTATTTTTATTGCAATAAACTGCATTTTATTTTAAATAATGTTTAGTACTTATAAAATTTAATATTTTTCGGCTATGCTGAAGGCTAATGTTATATATACACTTTCCACATTTATGTGCATTCGTAATTATATAAATACGTAGCACATATTCTCGTCCTCTGATCCGTCTGTCCGCATATAACACCGCAAAAACTACCCAAACGAATGGTTTGAAATTTTATATATATATTCGCAGCAGAATTTTGTGGAGTCATTTCAAATTTTTTGAAAATTGAAACTATACGTAAAAAGATATTGACAAAAATTTACTTCATTTTATTAAATTTTATCATACGTATATAATTCAGTGATACCCCGTGATATGTAATGATTCTAGGTTACCATGGTGATTACGTTTTATGTAATATGGAGTCCTATTATTTCCTTATTAATGAATTTAATATATATAAAAGTACTGAATCTTATATTCATGTTTTTTTTTTACATAAGAGTGCAACAGCTATTGCACCAAGCTCAAAATATTTATAAAACTATTTATAGCATGGACCCTCCTCATTTGTCACGTTTTATTGCCACGAGTCATATTTTCTGACTTTTTTAAACGTTTAAAACTTTTCATGAAGCAATTGCAAACCAAGTACGGTATCATCCTTCTATATATATATATATATATATATATATATATCAAGTAACGATTTGGAAATGGACCAATGAAATATCTCGAAATCCATCTGATTTGTCAGAGCTTTCTGACGCTATAAGGAGGGTTACCAATGGGGTCGGCTCTATCGCCAGGCATCGCCAAGTTTTTCGACAAATTTGGCGATTAAAATTAGTCTCCAAAAGTGACGCCAAGTGGCGCTATTTCCAGTATTTTGCCAAATTTCCATAGACTCCCATTGATATCCAATAGGGTTTACTTGCTTACTGAAAATCAACAGAGATATTTTATTGCAACAAAAACCAATATTAGTTCGTGAATAGAGCTTAATTGAACTATTTATATTATTTTAAAGCATATACACTAACTATTTACAATACTCGTAACATTATATATATAATTTCATATTTAATAATACTTATAATAATGAAACTCTGCAAGTTCTAATGATTATGTGCTTTGAGATAAGGAAATAAAATTGTCTGGAGTTGGGGAGGAGCGCGTTTTCACCAAGTGGAATCTAAAACTTGAATGCATAGAAAATAAGGGTCGCGAATCGATCCAGCAGAACGGAAACACGAAACAATTACGTCTGGGGTTGGCTAGAAAATAAGTATAGCTTCGCGATAACGAATGGAATTGAGAAGCGATTACGCGGGGGATTGGTATGCGTAGCGAGCAAGGGGGCGGAGCCCCCCTAGTGTTTTAAAAATATTTACTTATAAAAATTAGAAAATTATACAGTTTTACGGAAAACCACTGGTAAAAATGTGAATGGAAAGGCTTGCGGAAATGTGATTGTTTTAAAAACGGAGAATGTTATATTAAAACGTGTTATGAGTTATCGTTGATCTGAAATTGCTACGGAAAAATCATGTTCTTCTAACGAAATTGTGCTGCAATAGACATATAGGTCGCATTACAAACAAATAGCAGATTGTAATATATTAAATATGATAACACGAGAGTTCTGAAACAAAAATGCATATTTTTTAATATTAAAAATGTCTGAAATGAAGTTACAAGATATATATATATATATACACCTATATACAAGTTAATTGCAACTTTAAAAAAAAAATATGTTCGCATAAAAAAAGTTTCTAAATTTCAGGGAATTACTAAAATAAAAGCTTTTTTAAATAAAACCATAATACGAAATGCAATATTTCACCTTTGTTCAAATATAAAATATACAATATGGACTTTGAAAATAAAAATAAAAATAAAAACTCACTGTTAAGGCGACTAAAACTATAAAATAGGTGTTACAAGTTAAAATATATTTTATTTAAAATTTTATTGTAAACTCCAAGAGACTGCTACATCTACTTTCAACTCTAATAATTATTAGCTCTCACATTTCAAAATGAAGTGACATATTTGTATAAATGAAAAGCAATTTGTTATTAAAATATTCTCTGTTGATGGCCTCGGGAAATGCAAGCAGAAAGTTGTAAGAAGTTTTAAATAAAATGTATAGTTGTAACTTGTAACATATATTTTATTCGCTTTTTAAGTAAAACAGTGAACTTTTAAAAAGTTCATATTGTATGTTTTATAAAGGTTTTTGTTTTATTTTAATTTTAAAAGCATTCTATTTCAAAGAAAATGGCTCCCTTTGCTGGGGGGGGGGGGAACTACAGACAGTTTTGAAATAAAAGACAAACAAGAGAATTAAAAGTGGGAGAAAATGTATTCTTGAAATTTCGGAGAATGATATATGTCAAAGTGTTTCACATTCGAGGAGATCTGAAAAGTTTTAATCGATTATGCACTAAATTTAGAGGAGGTTCGACGACCCAACGTTCCATATTCTTGCTTTCAAAAGAAATATGAGTAGGTTAATCACAAGAATGAATTAACTGTGTAATAGTAAAAGTATAAAGCATAACACTCTATAAACATTTCCAGTTATTAACACAGTTCGCTAAACTGAAATGTTTCTATGAAACCCCCAAAATAATTATACCTTAAGATATTTCTTGTTGAGCGTTTTCTCGGTGAATATAATTATATCATCGCGTGTTGTGTGAGCACTACACGCGACTGAAGTTGGAAAAACTGTGAAATAATGTATTTTTTTAGTTTTTCTTTGAATAAGAAAGTTAAGGGTGTAACCTACTCGAAAAATGAAAAAGCAAAAACATGCTCTTTTCTTTCAAAATATTATTCTGCACTATGTACTGCACAAAATGAAATAATCTTAATATGCGCTCTAGAAGTAGACAAAATTGGGTAAAAGGTTATTTTTCGGTGTTTTGCTTCTACTGAAGGGGGGGGGGGGGGGGCGTTAGTGGTTGTGCTCGGTTCAAGAAAAAGACACCCACCTCTCCTCACCCTTAGCTATTGGCTTGGTAAAAATTTATATCATACCGTTATGTTTTGTACTAGTTTAGTATTTGACATCCTGAGGTTACTAAAATACAGTAGAACCTCGATTATCCGACATAATGGGGACCGAACCGACAGCAGATAATCGAAATTTCCGGATTATCGAGAATTTATCAATAATCATCTAGTTTAATATGAAACATCGTCATCGAACTGCTATTAGGACTATTTAAACTGCTTAACAAATATCTAAATTTAAATTATGCATGAAAATAATTTTATCTGTTTAGAGCAGGGACGTTCTGTTTATACAGGGGGGAGGGGCAAGAGTACAATTATACCGGGATCGAATCTTGCGGGAGCTCATGCTAATTTCAATGGAATTCGAAGAAAGGGGAACCAAAATGCTTATATCTAATCGTGGTTTGGAAACGAACACTTGCATACACAAGGAATGTGAAAGTAAAAAAGAAAAAATACGTTGGAAAAAAATTCAGGATATCGACATCGGTTTACAGAGAGTTCCGGTTACACGAGGGTCGGATAATCGAAGTTCTATTGTGTCATATATACTCGTGTGTAAAACGAAGAATTTTTGATAACTTTCTGCAAGTAAATTGGGGGGGGGGGTAGATTTATACGCGAGTCAATTACAAAAGCCGAAAAGAAGAAAAAAAAGAAAAAAACTTTGAATACTGCAAAAATCTGCTTTTTTATGTGTATAAATAATAAAATAATATATAAAATATACAAATAATAATAATTTATTATTAAAAAAATTTCAATGATTTGTTTTCGTTTACTTACTAACTTTTCGCATAAGTAAGTGGTTTGATTTTGAGCGAAATTGAAGTAAAAAGTTAGGGGGTCGACATACGCGAGTTTTTGATTTTTTTGAGAATTTGCGTTCAAAAGTTAATGGGTCGGCGTATATGCAAGTATATACGGTATATATACTCCATTTGTAGTTATTGATTATTATAAATTTTCACTATATAAATTTTTACTATGCCAATAGCTAATGGTGAGGAGGAAGGGGGTCTTGCTCTTGAGCCGACCCCAGCCCTCGCCCCACCTTATAGTAATAATAAAGAAATTCTTATAGTCAAATAATAACCCGAATGATATATAACCTTTTTGAAACATATTAAATGGCATAAAACATAGATATAATGCTTAGACAGTAACGGACAAAACCCCTTCCCTTTCGTGTCTAGCGTCCCAAAATTGGGACGTTTATATTTTCATACGTTAAATAAAAAGAAATTCAGAGAAATTTTTTTATTATTTTTTACGTTCATTTTATACCATTTACTATAATTAAGCTCAATATTGAGTTGAAAAAAAATTCAGGTACTAATGGGTTAAATAAACAATTTGACACCGTTATTGGAAATATTCGATGCTTTTACAGAAAAAAAGGGAAACACTGCTCTATTGTTTTCTATCGGGGTGAAAATACATGCCAATTATATTTAGTTACAAATGAAAGTGACTTCGTAAAAGTGCAGAGTAGAGCCTTAAAATGCGCATCGTTATGATACAAAAAAGCACTATTGCATTGGGCTCCGGAGCACTGTATTTATGAGCTCCGTTGAATTACGACCAACATTTAAATATTTACAAAAAACAGAGAAGTGCTGGAGCTGAGCTCCGGCACAAATTAAGCCCTGATTCTAGGTTTTCATCGTGTTTACGTCCTGTTTAAGATAGATTCCTATTATTTCTGTATTACTGAATCCAATATACATAACCGTAATAAATTTTGTATTCCTGCCTTTTTGGATAAGAGTGCCCCAGCTATTACACCAAGACCTGATTATTTATAAAACTAATTATAGTACGAACACACGTTTCGCCACGTTTGACGAAAAATTTCCGACTTGTTCATCATAATTTGTACTTTTCCTCCAAAACCTTAATAGCCATCTTGGTATTTTTTGTCCCTGTTAGTTTGTTTCATTGGACATCATTTGAATTGAGGAAAATTCAAGCAAACATTTCTTATTACTCAAAAACAGTACAAAAAGTTGTTTTTTGTTAAAACCTTAACAAAATATAAGTATCTATTGTTTTTAAAAAATCCTTAATTCATTTGATAAATACAGATCCAACAAAGTTATACAAAACATTTTGTGTTAATCGGATGATTGGTTTAGGAGAAAAGGTACATTTAGTTAATTGATAAAAAAAACTCAATATGTTACCTCTTAATGCATTGGATATGTAAGCATCAGTTGACAACGTTTATAAAATACAAAATAAGTTTAAAAGTTTATAAAAGTTATGGTCATTATTTTTATATTCTGAACACAAATATAAGAGCATTATAATTAAACGATGCTTTTAAATGATATCCTGTAAAGAGAATATGTCTTATACTACTGTCGCAAGAACAGTATACATTTTTGTAAAAATCGTCCGAACGATTAGGTATGAAAAATGTATCTCTTTCAAAAACCATTCATTGTTCAACCTATGTTAAAAGTTGAAGCTCGAAAATTCTTTCTGCCCGCTTTCATTACTTTTATTGGTAGGTCACCATTGGCGTACGGAATACGCCGACCGCGTATTTGTGTAATTTATTATATATTTCTATCTTAATTAATTTTTTTTTACAAATGTGATGTTCATTACTTTTATTCTATTGCTAGATTTTATACCGTATTCTTGTGTATCAAAGTTTATTTTTTCGCTTTAAAAGGCATTAGCGCATGTCCATATGCCGCCCGTCACTTTATGTTACTACAAACCACCCGTGTTACATTAATATTCTTTAGAAATCGTTTTGCGACCTATTCTATAAGGAAAATCATCAAGGAACTCTACCAGAGTGTTAGTGATAAGCATTGTGGCATTTTAGTCAAACATTAGTAATGTAAAGGTTACGTTTCCAGTTTCGAAACATCAGATTCAGCGTTCAAATCAAACCGACTCCATTGTGTAAGAAATTAAAGCTAAAATCCTACTTTATAAAACTTTTAGATAGAAACACAAGTGTTCGTAAAGTCCAGATTTTATTACAATTGAACAAAGTTAAATACGAGGCATTTGAAAATGTGTCTGCTGAGGCCGAATTATTAGAGAAATTTTGATATTTTTTTAAATGTATTATCCATATGTGTACTCTTCTTAACAGTGTAATGCCTCTAACGTTTACCGGTACTTCTAAATTTCGACAATGATGCAAATATTGTTACAAAAAACGTTTTGGAAAGATATGTCGTTATACAGGGTGTCCGGTCTCAACGGTGACCAATGGCTAATTCCTAAACCGTTAGTCATATACATATAGTTCCAATTACAAAAATGTTTTAAATCAAGTAAAGAAATATTTTAAAAGCGATTTGGGTCAATAAAACATTTCTTAAAAAATTACGAAATTTAAATTTTTATATGGTCCCCCGGTCCTATAAGTTATATTTAGTAAAATTTTCCTTTTACACTGACAAGTAAGACAAACAAAGTCCCATTCATATAACACTAAAATTGATCAAGTTATGAAACTTTAAAAATGCATGACTTATGCCACTTTTCTGCTCTGAAAACAAATGACTTCGGTTTGGCTTTGAGGGATCACATACCAAGTGCTTAAAGTATTCGGAGATCTTATTTCATGTGTATCTGCGCTTAAAAAAAAATCGTATAAGTATTATGATTAAGTTAACATTTATTAAGTTTTAGATTGGCTAAAATAACATATGTTTTATTTTGTCAGGATTCTTTTATGATTTCTTTTAACAAAAATTATGTAATTTTTATAAGTTTTTATGTTACTTCAATGATCGTATGTATGTTTTTCCAGTTCAAAATTTGTACTGGAACTTTAACTCACTTTCAAATATGCGACCGAGAATACATTTTACATACTGGCGCAAATCTGATAACAATCTAATATTATAATGATTTTCGGTAGTTACCATTTATACTTATTTTACAGGATAACACAAAAAATTTCGGATAGATTACCGCCAAGAAGTTTAAGAAAAAGTTTTAGATTAGATAATACAAGACTGCGATTGTTGGGTTTTTTAACTTTTATGTATTTTTTAGCACTGAATCCGAAAATTACCTTAATTTTTAACCATCATGTTAGGATATTTCGCAAATCATAATTTGTCAAATTTAAAGAATAACAAAAATCGGATACTATAAAGTAGAGGAGATGGTTGTGTTTTTAAACTTTTGATAATTGATTTTTATGTAGTTTTTAGCACTGAATCTGAAAATGACCTTCATTTTAACCATCACGTTAGAATTTTTTTTGCAAATAGTAAATGTGTAAGTCGAAAATCTCATACTATAAAACATATGTAAAACTTTTTTTATTTTGTTTTATTTTATTTTATTTTATTCAATAATTTATTCGATATTTATGCTTATCCTGGGATTCTTACAGCTAGACACCTGAGTGGTCCGATGAGATGGGGGACGAGGTTCAATTTTAACTTTGAACTTTTTAACTTTGAAATTTACAATTTGCGAAAAATCCTGAGTTGATGGTTAAAAATGAAGGTCAATTTCGGATTCAGCGGTACAGAATACATAAGAATCAATTATCAAAAGCTAAAAAACATGACATAACCCAATTTTTGCAGGCTAGTGCAATCTAATAATATTTTAAAATACGTATCATTTTGTAAAGAATTGAGGCTGTTAATTTAGCATCATTTTATTTAACAAAAATTCTGTTTTTTTCTTTCTTCTTAAATGTTTATTACAAATTGTATATTTTGCATTAATATGTCAGAATGGTTAAAGATTTCAAATTTATATTACAACGTTAATTTTAATCTCAACCATTTTTTAATATATCTGACGAAATTATATTTCTACTAAATTTGTCAATGACCCCCAATTTGCAGCAAAAAATATGCTCCATCTTTAAACAGCTATTACTAGGTCAATTTTAATCGTAGAATAGCGGAACTTTTTTTGTGTTACTTGTCAGTGTAAAGGGAAAATTTTACTAAATATAACTTATAGGACCGTGGGACCGTATAAAAATTTAAATTTCGTATTTTTTTAAGAAATGTTTTTATTGACCCAAATCGCTTTTAAAATATTTCTTTACCTGATTTAAAACATTTTTGTATTTGGAACTATATGTCCTAACGGCCTAACGGTTTAGGAATTAGCCATTGGACACTGTTGAGACCAAACACCCTGTATATACAAAAATGCAAAATATATAAAAAATATTTAAATTGTTTGAATCACAAAAATAGCAAAAAGAGAGCTCTTTTACTTATTTTTTTTATCATAAAAGGTACGCTAGAGAAAATTACGTGTGTACGGTAAGTGTGAAAAAACGGGTTTCCAACGTGGGGAGAATGCCACACAGAGGTAGGTAATTTTTTATTTTGTGGGTGGAGGAGGAATTCGCAATTTGGTATAATCCAATTCATTTCCAGTTTATTTATTTAAGATAGTTTTATTTAAAAATATAATGTTGTAGACCAGCAGTTTTTAATCTTTTATCCTCTCTTTTACCCATGCTTTGCATTATAGTTGTAAGTAGCTATTTTCATAAACTCATCCTCATCCATACGTTCACGCATGATAAAATTTTCTTTTATCATTTTAAAATGATCATATGGTACATGAATCTCTCATCCGGGCTTCAGTTTTCAACCTGTTATCCACTTTGAGACACGAAACAATTTCATAAAGCCGCTGAAATCAAAATATATCAGCTAAACATTTCAAATTAAACATTTATAAAAAGCTTCGCCTATTATTTGAAAAAAAGTAAATAAAAGATAAGATACAAGTGAAATGGGCAGTGACAAGTTTGGCGAAAAGCTGGATAACATAGCTTAATTGCGCGCTATTACAGAAGGTGAACGAGACCAATGTCAACAAATAATAAATTTGTCCCTCATATAAGGGCACCTTTTGGACTTTCATATAAGTAAGTCTCTCTTTTTAAACAAAAATCTACTTAATTATTTTTGAGTTAAATATCAGCCTTTTATTGTTTACGTTTTCCACCATTACCTCACCAATATTAGTTTCGTGCACCCCTAATCGGCCTGCCGCGTACTCCAAGGCGTGCGCGCACATTTTAATAACAACTTGAAAAAAAGTTTTATATAGCTTTTTCAAAAAAGTCCCATACAAAAGTTTGAAGTACAAGAATAAATGGAATAATTACATAAACAAGTGGGTAAGTGTGATCACAGATCGCACAGAGGATTTCGTTTAATATTCTTTTCAAAACACTTTATCCTTTTGCAAAATCTGTTAGTTCCACATCTCGCAACCAGGGACGCACTCCATTCTAAACAAATCTCTATCCGAACGAAACTCCGTTTTACAGCCTGTTGGGCAGAACTAGGTCCATATAACGGTAACCAGCTTTAAGTACCCAACATACAGATGTGATGAAGGGGGTTATTGGGGAATTATTAATTGGGGGAAACAATTAGTATTATTTAAAAGGTGCAGGTACAAACGTGAGATTAATAATACAAACATAGGAAGAGAGGGGAGACTGAATCTTTATCCAATTCCCAAAACCCCAGAGTAATTAAGCTACCACCCTCAATTACTCAACCTGTACAAGTCCATAGTGCTAATTGAAAAATTCATAATAAAAAAAAATTGTGATTGTTAAACTCGGTCCCGAATAGCTTCTGGGATCATTTATACATAATTATCCAAAAAAGGGGGAACAATATCTCCAAAACAGTCCCCCGATTGCGTTGTGTGATTTGTCGAGGAAGAAGTAGCTTTTAGACCACTTAAATAACCAAGTTACATGTACAAAATTTACACATCTAATAAACATTAAGAATTCGAACTAAACCTGAAACAAAAACTAATATTGAAATAAATTACCAGACTCATGGTGTATGAAAGACATAATCCAAAGATTAATAATTAGCAGGAATTTTATTTACAAAAATATTTACAAGTTTAAAAGTGTGTCACAAGACACGATAAGATTAGATAATAAAATCCAACCCATCATATTAATTTTCCATTAATTTAAAATTATACATTATTAAAATCTTCAAATTCTTGAGTACCAATTGGCAGTAATATAATCCCTAATCATTAAAATACACAATAAAAGTAGGGAACAAAAATAATAAAGGCTCACACCTCTTTACATCAATATAGCTGAAGACACTCTAGATCAGAAGTAGATAGGCACATCCCAATTTACGAACGCACTAAAGTCCTTTTAGCAATGCCTTGTCTACAGATTCAGTTTAGCGAAACACACCATACTATAAATTAGTAAGTCGCTGTACCGGGTCTATAACGCCCGGTGTTTATTTGTGTACCCTAAAATGGGTAAATCAAATCCGGTGAAAACCGAATTAAGATAAATGTATGGGATCAATATACATACTGCATGTAAGCAGCACTCCAAATCATATTTAAATATCATTAGGGACTTAGAGATGAAGGTACATTTTAAGATGCAAGGAGAACTCTCACTTGCCAACTGCAGTAGAACTTCTCAATGAATACTCAAGTCGATCTGTTCTCTAATCAATACTCAAGTCGATCAGATACTGTGTCTTTTTTTTCTCTTACGTAAGAGACACAGTTGATACAATGGGGGGGACGGACTTGAAGCTCTTCGTTCAATCCGTGGACAGCATGACTGTCACCCCTCAATAAAACATCCCCGTGTATAGCCTGATTCGTACTTGGACCCTATGGGGATGGACGGCGCCCCGCCCTTTACAAAGGGCGCTAGGAGAGAAAAAAAACTTCCTGCCCTTTACCATGGGTGGTCTACTTTATGGCCTCTCATAAAATATCCATGAGACTGTCGTAAATATCATTTTGACTGTAGTGTCAAACGTATTGTTAAAAGTCAGACACTGGATGAACGATCCCTTTTAGAGATAAATCTTTACCTGCCTGTAACCTTCTTCGTAAACACTGTGTCTTGCTTACATAAATATATATGAAATCATATATTTTTATTATACAGATAAAAACGCATAAAATAATAATAATAATAATAATAATTCTAAATAAATTCAATATAAATATAGTTATATTTTATACACTAAAATATATATTTTAACCTGCTGAAACGATAGTTGTGTTGAGATGATATCGTTACCAGCACAACCTATCCGTAGATATATTAGTCGAGGGGATCGGGCTCATAGTACCCGAGAAAGATAGGCAACCTCTGGCGGCAATAAGTGGAACTAAAATATGTAAGGCTGTGATACATAATATGAAAGAGTGGTAAAAGGGATGTCGACAAAAGTTAGAAAAGTGCACCCCGGGTGAAAAGGATGGAGGTTAGAAAAATTGCTTAAAACACACATGTTAGAGACCGGAGGGTTAAATGTAAGACTTTTTGAATTTTTTATGTTTTGTCATGTGATCGCAAGTGTGCAGCTATAATTATTCAAAATTTCATGTCTTCAACTTAATTAGGGGCTTAGTTAGAAAACAAAAGCTTAAAATACACAAGTTAGAGCCCAGAAGGGTAAATGTAAGGATTTTTTTTTTTCGAAATTTTATAATTTGCCGTACGATGTGAGGTGTTCAGCTATAAGTATCCAAATTTTCAAGTCTCTAACATATATAGTTTCTGAGAAAGGACTCTATGACAGACAGACAAAAGAGGGAGTGAAATGAATACGGTTTCTTCAGATGAACGAAACCCTAAAAAGACGGCACTTTGGCACATTATTTATTTAAAAAAATGTTTTATAATTTTTCTCACTAGAGTTGTATTTTAGAATTTTTGCACAGCCTCTTAGATTATAATTATTAAATGATACCTGTATTTTCTATGTCCTGCAATATGACGCATGAAAAAACTTTCACACTTAAAAATATCACTCTGGGCTATATTTGAAACTCACTGTGTAGAATACATTACCCTCATAAAATATTTGAAATATATAAAAAAAACACACGCTCAAATTCATAAATGGATAATTATCATACTTTTTTAATTTATAGTGATTTTAAGCACATTTTTAAGGCGATTTTACTTTCGTAAAGATTCCAAACTTAGAGCCTAATATTATATTTTGTTCATCGCTATTTTTAATTTTTTTGCAATTTAAATTGACGTTCAAAGCGATTTAGTGATCTAAATCGATTTGCAATGCGATTTTTAGCATTTTTTTTACGTTTCCCGGCGATATCTTGACTTTAAAAGGTTTGATCTTTCGGTTTGAAACTATTAACCTAATATAGTAAAATTTATCCTCTGATATTTTTGTGTTTTCAATGATATTTTTAACATTTGTTTGCCACCCGTGGCGATTTTTTGACACTCGTAAAATAATTTCGGATTCCAGCATTTAACCTCTAATATAGTTCATTTTGTCATCGGTGATTTTCAATACGACTTTCACTTTCGAAAAAAACAATTCTGTTTCAAAGATTTAATCTAGTATAGCAAATTTTGTTCACAGCGATGTTTAAATTTTTAGGAATTCTTAAGGGTTTTTAAGCGTTTTTAGCGATTTTTACCGTTTCCACACATTTGCTGGGATTTTTTAACATTCGTAAAAAGAATTCCGTTTCAAATATTTCGCCTAATACAATAATTTTTATCCTCTCCGAAGTTTGCAATTTTTTCGATTTTTAATGCGATTTCGGTGCAACTTTTAGCATTATATTCATTCTGCGGCGACATTTTGACTTTCGCAAAAGAAATTCGGTATGAAACATTTTGCATTCTATAGTGCATTTTTTTTCCAAATTTTGGAAATTTTAAAAATTATCAAAAGGTTTCTAGCATTTTTTCGCGTTACGAGCCGATTTTTGACATTCCTGTTATAATGTTTTAGCTCATTATACTAAATTTTGTCTTCTGCAGATTTGATTTTTTAGCTACTTTTTTCCGTTTTTAACTAGTTTTATTGAATTTCGTGGCAATTTTCCCACTTTTTTAAAATATAAATTCGATTTAAATCATTTAGTTGAATATAATGTAATTTGTGCTATGTACAATAAAGTTTAATTAGAAATCGTACAGTTTTTTACTTTTTTGCGATGTCTGCAGAATTCTTCGCCTTTTACGGCAATTTTGTGACATATGTAAAAAAAAAAATTCTACTATAATATTTTAGCACAATATAGTAAATTGTGCTCTTTGCGATTTTTTATGCGTTTTTCAGAGATTTGTTGTGTTTCGCGTATAAGTGAAAGAACTACCGTTTATGTAATCTAGCCAGTATTATTTATAGCCGTTTATATATTCTTTTCAATAAAGTTCATTCAAAATTTGTGATGTGTTTTTTAATTTTTCGCGATTAATTAAGTTTTTCGCGTTTTGCGTGTTATTTTTTAATAGGCTCGGGCAACCCAAGCTATGACAGCTGTAATTTATAATAATTAAAATGATAAAAGTCTGTATACGTAAATGTGTGAGTGTGTCTGGCTGCTCAGTCTGTCAGAGACCGCTTGGCGTTGAGCTACGAAATTTGGCAGGAACATACCACTTTACCTTTTGTTATATACCTCAAAAACCGAGTTTGGATTTTTTTTTTTTTTTTTTTTTTGGATTATTAGCATTTTTTTACGTTTTGTGGCGATTATTTTACATTATTTAAATAAATCAATTTTCAATATTTCATCCCAATACAATAAATTTTGTTCAATTATCAATGCAATTTATGTGGAATTAGTACAGCGATTTTTGAATTTTGCGCGAATTCAATTCTGTAAGTTTATTCGCGTTTCGCGACGATTGTCCAGTCAAACAGCCCGAAATAGGCTTCATCAGGATGATCTCCATGCACGTAAGCCAATGGTCTGTATTCCGTTGACCTCAAGCCACTGTGTGGCCCAAAGAAGGTGGGGAACTGAACATCGAGTTTGGAAGCAACATTGTTGGAGTCAAATTCTGTTTACAGACGAGTCCCGATTCAGTCTGGATGTGACATCTGATGTGTTTTGGCATGGAGAGAAAGAGGCACTCAAAATAATCCCACATTCGATCGTGAAAGATCACATTACAGACGAGGTGGGTTGATGCTATTGGCTGGAATCAACATAGGTGGAGGTACGGGCCTGCATATCATTCGGAATGACACTTTAACGATCCGAAGTTATACAGACGAGATACTGAGACCTCATGTCGTATTTTATGTTGCAGAAATTAGTGATTTCTTTTCTTCCATGCATGATAATGCCAAACTTCATACAGTTTGTCTTGTGGAAAACATGCTTGAAGTTAAAACAATAGGGCATATGGAATGACCAGCATGCTCTCCTGACCTCAATCCGATCGAGCATGTTTGGGACAAACCCAGACGACGCATTGCTGCGAGACCGAGGTCTCCTTTTACTGTCCGGGACTTGGAGATTGCAGTTCTTGAGCAGTATTCCCCAAAATCTTACCGATAATCTCATCGCATCCATGCAAAACAGGTGCGCAGCAGTCTTAGGTGTTCGTGGAGACCACACGCCATATTAAAAATCTTGAATTATTTCTAAACAATACTTTTTTTATCATTTACATGAAAACAAATTATTGCCCTAAACCATCTTTTCATGTTCTTTTTATTTTTTCAAAGAACAAAAGCTCCCATACAATTTTTTTGCGTTTTTTTTTCTGTATTGCGCATTGATACACGTGTACTATCCATTTTATGCCCATACATGGCTGTCTAGTATTATTCTCCTCACTTTTGCTCCCCTAATTTTTTTGAGCAGTGTATATATAATTGTTGCAGAATTTTGTCGTGTCATTTCATATTTTATGAATATCGAATCAAAACTTAAAAGATATTAAATGTTTTCTTCATTCTACTAAATCCAATCTTATGTTTTTTATTGAATGATATCCCGTAATAGGTAATGACTCTAGGTTACCATGACGATTACGTCCTATTTAAGATGGAGTCCTAATATTTCCATATTACTGAATTGAATATATATAATCGTAATAAATTTTGTATTCATGTATCATTGCATAAGAGTGCAACAGCTATTGCACCAAGATCTGAATATTTATAAAACTAGTTATAGTACGAACGCAACTTTTATTCTACGTTTGACGTAAAATTTCAGACTTTGTTTGCGGATATTTTCGTTTTTCGAACCGGTTAGAACTTGTTCTGAAACTCAAGCTATCCTCATATAAAAAAAAGTAACCAAAATCGAAAAAGTACAAACTCACGATAAAAAGATATTGATCTGAGGTACCCTATGAAAAAAAATCATTTAAAAATATCAAAATGCGTGCGGGAAATTTGTAAATAACGCTCCAAAATTATGAATAACGCAACTAGTAACTAGTCTAGGCTCTTAAGTATTTTTACCTAAATCATAGTTCATAATGTAAATTTTTTATATCATAATAAAAGAAATGTATATACATAACCTTCAACTTTAATAATATATTTAACAATTTTTATGACTCTTGGAATATCTGTATTTATTAACTTTAAGCTGTCGGTGAAGACAGATAAATGACATTTATATAAGTTAATAAATACAACTAGGAGATCCAACCTAGTCTTCTGGTGTTACAGAATAAAGAGGAAAACCATTTTTTATCTTGAAAACTCGAATAGTTTTTTTATTTGTAACTTTTTTAGATTACCCAATAACAACGCAGAAAAGCATTTGAAATAAATCAATTATGTATTTAAATAAAGATTTGAAATTTATTATAAGCAATACTTTCGTATTAGTCGTACGCCAGATAATAATAGCCGAAGAAATCGCAAAAGATTTCGCCACTTCTAGCAGACATTTTGGGTTTTGGTAATTTCAGCGATTTAAGCGATTTAAGCTTCCATTACAGTCTGTGAAATTTGTGCTTTATTTGCATTATTTTATTTTTATAAATGTATTTATTGGTGAAATTTCAATTTAGTTATGGAATATGAGTCGGAAACAAAAACTGAACTGTTTGTATTTAATTACGTACTAACGTGTTAATCCTTTGTAATAACACTGGACTAGATAATATACAGACAGTAGTATAGACAGATTAAAAAATGTATTTTAAAAACCAAAAAAAAAAAAAAAAAAAAACAGAAATTTAGTTACAGCTTTCAAACAAATTGCATTTGAAAAAAACCTTTTTTTTTTTTTCTTATTCGACAGTGTAGAAATTTAATTGAATTTTGCTTAGAAGTTAATAAATTTTCAAAAAAAAGCCATATTTATTATTAAGTTTGTTACTGCCATCCTTATGACATTCGCGTTACTTTCTTTTGGCTTTTTTCTATAGATATACATGCACTTTCAATATCAGAATCAATAAAATAAGGAAATCTGTTAATTTTACGGAAAAGCACTATCACCAAGGATGCTAGACCTTAAAATATAATTTAACACAAAACTTTCTGAAAATATTTAGTTAGAATGCCTGACTGCTGGATTTATATTTAAAACTTATTTACATTTTTGTTTCCACGGACAAAACAAAGTAAATAATATGGTCTGTTTCTCAGTACACTTCGAAAAAAAAATCTATTGATGTTAGAGAAAAAAAACATCTGCCCGGATTCCATTCAAAAACTGTTTATTTTACGGGGGGGAAAAAAAATTTATTCTATGTTTTCTTTAATTTTAGCTGATTTTGCGGGTAAAATAAAATAAATGCTTAAAATTTTCCTTGGAGAAAGCATGTTATATTTATTCCATACTTTATTTTATTTTAAGAGATTTTGGCATAAAAGAATCATTTTACAGTTTTTTTTTTCGGAAGGGAAGAAAACTCTTTAATGGCGTACAAGCAGATTTTTTTTTTTTTACTTTTTTGTAATAAAATCAAAAGATTATTTCATTATTTGGAGAGAAGAGAAAATACTTTTTAAAATAAGAAATAATTAAGTAAATAGATGCAGTCATATTAAATTTATCGTTTAACCTAATTAAAAACAAGTATCAGAAAATTCGGCTTCATAAGAAATTTTAATAGACATTTTCTGTTATATGGAAATGGTATATATTTATGAAAAAACACATTTAAAAAATCCAGCGAAAGCAAATTCTGTCATCACGTTTGAATACAAAAGACATTTTTTTATTGTCAGTATAATTATTAACCAGCATAATAACCAGTATAATGAATAAATTTAAGAAATGTTCCTTATTCTGTTAAAGAGAACGAAAATTCATAAAAACATAGAAAACACTTAATAATATGTACATTTTCCTTTTTTCTCAAAATCTTTATTTGAGATTTTAAATCTGACCATCGTGGCATTATTGCACAATCATCGATAATTATCTCATAGTACTATGGTATATTATAGAATTTGGTGAAATTACTTATAGTATACTTTCATTGAGCTGGATATCAAATATTTTATCGATTCCTCCAACGATAATCACATAAAATATAATATTTTTAAATTACGGCATAGCTACCAAACTTTCGCTTTTTCAACTCAAATAACCATTTTTGAACCGCAATTTATTTAATAAATTAATTAAAAAGCAAGTGATTACCACATAGAAACGAGACACATTTAATTAAATAAACCTTCTAGTTCGCAGTATGTATAAAAATGTAACGTTAGCAGGTATGATATTGCTTTTAACGCTGAACCTACCGTTGCGTAATTATTTATTTTAACGTGTATTAGGTTGTAAAAATGCGATGAGTGTTTGCCACCGCTAATTTAAACTAGAAATGTTTTATTTATTTAATCTCTGACATAATCGCATGTTTTTCTGATTTAGTATGGTGAAGAATGTTTTTCGAATTTAGTAGTGGAAACAAATTCCAGCAAATTTGCAGCTCAACGCGCAATATACTGCTAGTTTCTGGTATACTATATGGTATACTGCTAGTTTCAGTTTTAAAACACATGTTAAATATATAGTCCCTTTCGTATATGAAAAATGTTATGAATCTATGATCTGAGAAATAAATGACTATAATATTTTATCATTACCGTTAAAAAAGTTTTGCATGAACCTTTTCATTAAGGAGTACAGAAAACCTAATTTACTTAAAGTTGGCTTCCATCTAGTCTAAGGAGATTACCGTTCCTCTTAAATTAATCCATTCCTGAAATATTACAAATTTTTTAAATTCAAAAAGAAAAGTATGCGATTTTTCCTTTAGAGTAAGGTAAATGAAACTCATTTGTCTTTTTTAATACAGCTAAAACTCGGATTGAGAAAAATAAAATAAAATGAAGCTATCAAAATCTCTGCTTATGTAGGTTGTCGTAGAAGTGACAGAATATTTATTATATTTAATAATTTTATGTACTTTTATACTTTTGTAATGCTTTTAATAAAACTATACGTAGTTTATAAAAAAATAAAAAGAATACATATTTTTAAGGAAAAAAAATATTTAAGTAATCTAAAAAATAATCATGAAAAAAAAAAACATGAAAAAAAAACCATGATTTGCCTCTGCACTATTTAAGATATTTTTTATGACTTGTCGCGAAATTATTATTAATATTATTATATTGCATCAAGAAAAATTATTTTTATGTGTAACATGTATTTAAAAATTCCATGATTTTATTTTAAAATGAAGAAAAATATTTCTGTAAAAGGATTTTTTGAAATTTGTATACTTAATTATTTTAAAGATTCACGCTGGAAAAAGAGCTTAACGTTTTTCAATGAAGGAAAATAAAACTTAACTATACGAAATGCTATACAGAGTTTATAGAAAATAAAAATCCTATATATTCAGAAAATAATTATTTAAGTAAAATATAAAGTAAAATTTACATATGCATCATTTTACATATTTTTTATGACTTGTCATGCAAAATGCCTCAAAGCCAGGGTTGGCAAGGTTTTGGACACAACGGTTAAAACCACGGTAAAATCCATGGTTTAAACCGTACTGTCCAAAACCCTTCTGTCCAAAACTGTCTTAAACTGTCCAAAACTATATTTTGTAGTAAAATTGTATTTATCAGAACAATGCTAAAAATTTAAAAAAATGGCAAAACGATTGCAATACAAAGATACCAATTTAGTATTAACAACCTAATTACCCTACGTTATACTACCTAACAATTTAGTAGTAACAACCTAATTGCCCCATGTAACAAAGTAATTACATTAAAAAGATATTAAATTTAATTATGTATAATAATTTTAATGTTATTCATTTAAATAATAGTAGTAACTAGTAAGCACTAGTGTTAAGCAAATCCCCCCTACCTATACTACATGTGTGGTATTATAAAGAATTTCTTATTATTATAACTCAATTTTAACAGAAACATAATTTTTTATACTACACAGATATTAGAAATGTTTGAATTTTTTTTTCATTTACCAAAGAATTAAATGGAATGTTAGTAAAATATATTGTGAGATATTTATATTTATTCATATGTTTAATAAGTGTGCAGTGGTTACATGTGGAATGTTGCTTTTTTTAAGGTTTTGGACACTTTAGTACAGTTTTGGACGCTTTAGTACAGTTTTGGACACTTTAGTACAGTTTTGGACAGTAAAACCCACATGTCCTGTCCAAAACTGGTTTTGGGCGTCCAAAACCCCAACCCTGCTCAAAGCTAACTCTATGTTAAAATATATTTAAAAATTAGATGATTTTTATTTTAAAATGAAGAAAAATATTCTTGTAAAATAAATTTTCTGAAATTTGTATACATATTTATTTTATAGATTTTCACTCAAAAAAGAGTCTAACGTCTTTCTTCTGTGTTGAATTCACACTTTTCTCCGGGAGGGATTTCTGTGGTTCCGGGGGGGGGGGGCATCTCATTGCTCCGGGGGTCCCCCCCGGGCCAACCCGTGAATTCAACACTGCGTTTCTTAATGTACGAAAATAAAATCTAACTATAGTAATATACAAATTTTATAGAAAATTAAAAGCATATACATATCAATTTCAGGAAATAAATATTTAAGTTAAAAAAAATGATTAACATGTTTTACATGTTTTACATATTTTTAATGACTTGTCATGCAATTTATATTATTATTCTTGTTTTATGCATTAAGAATTTTCTTATGTTAAAATGTATTTAAAAATTCCATAATTTTATTTTAAAATGAAGAAAAATATTTTTGTAATTTCTTTAGGAAATTTGTGTAGGTATTTATTGTATAGATTTATAAAGATAAAAAAGAGTCTAACGTTATGATACATAGAGAAAAATTACTTTAATGTTAAAATTTATTTTTAAATTCCATTTTATTTTAAAATGAAGAAAAATATTTTTGTAAAAGAAATTTTATGAAATATGTATAGATATTTATTTTATAGATTTAGACTCAAAAAAGAGTTTAACGTTTCTTAATATCCGAAAATAAAATCAAACTATAGGAGGTAGTATACGTAGTTTATAGAAAGTAAATAGAATATATAGATATATATTTCAAGAAATAAATATTTAAGTAAAATATTTTTTTAACGTGATTTTTGAAATTTTATGACATAATTTTTTTATGATTTTTCGTGTATTTTGTATTATTATTATTGTTATTATTATACATCGAGAAAAAGTAGTTAAAATATATTTAAAAATTCCATGATTTTATTTTAAAATGAAGAAAAATATTTTTGTAAAAGAAATCCTATGAAATTTGAATAGATATTTATTCCATAGATTTACACTGAAAAAATAGGCAAACGTTTCTTAATATATGAAAATAAAATATAATAACGTACGAGAATGTCCAAAACTGTTTTCCTATTTACCTACAGTTCCAGAAATTGTTCTTTACCTTAAGACACACCGGAAATCAATATATTTTCAAAAGCATTTATAAAGACAAAGATTTTTTTTTTGTGCCTGACTTTCGGAACAATTTCTGGGTAATTTTTCTGTAATATTATTCGGTTTTCTCTAACCAGAATATTGGCTTTAAAATGATATTAATTCTCTGTTATACATTTTTAACTGCGTAAATGAATTGATACATGCAAGGGTAAAAATTTTAAATTTATTTTAATGTTAAATTTAATGTCACTGCTGTTAATTTATCACATTTGTGTTAAAACATGTTTTTTGAATATGAAAATTATTCGTCAGAATTGATAATATCCCCAAAACCTCCGAAATGTGAAAATTGTTTCATACACTATAAAAACTGTTCGAAAACATTTCCGAAAATCAGTCGCGGTAAAAGGAGTTTTGCTTTTATAAATGCTACTTTAAATATCTAAAATATATTATTTTCAGAAATTGCTAATTATAAAGAAGGCTTTTCTGTATCGTGGGTATTTCGGACGAGTTTATAGTATGTTTTCGTTAACAGTGTTGAAGAAAGTTTTTATCGTTCAATAGTTATCACTTTTTTTTTTTTTTTTTTTTTTTTACTCTTTTAAGCACGGTGCTATATATTTATAACATTTAATTTTAATTCCAAACTATAGACATTGTACCAGCATATTTTGAGAAAAAAAAGATTTTACAATGCTCATGAAAAAAATATATTTATTTTCAAACAAGTACATATGTTCCTGTGGCTGTCAATCAATTCAATAGTTTATCAACAGAATTATTTTGTCCATAAAAGGGTTAATGAAAGAAATAAAAAAATAAAAGCAAATAATTTTAGGTATATTCTATATTCATAGTTGGAATAGCACAGTTGTAGTCTATTTCAATCAAGTGAAAATTATCCAGACCTGGATTCGAACTCTTGATACCTTGGCGTGCCGTACCAAAGCTCTACTGTTTAAGCTATCAGGACGGTACCTGGCTTACATACTACAATCTTATTGCAAAGTATTTTAAAAGGTATAGCAAATCGATGTGTTTTCTACTAGCTAATTTACATTTAGTAATAAATTCAAAAACATTCCTGTATGCATGCTGTATTTTTAATTGTTTAACTATGTATATAGTATACCGTATTGCAAAAAAAAAAAATAATAATAATAAATAAATAAATAAATAAATAAATCAAGAAACAATTTTATTTAAAAAAGTTATTTGAATTCTTTAATTTTGATTAAGATAACGTCAAAATTTAAATCAAGGTATGGCATTTTTATAAACAAAATATAACAACTGTTATTTTAGATAATAAGCAACGTAAAAATATTAAAAAGGCATTGTATACCTTTGAACATACATTTTTAATTTTACAGTATTTTGTTTTTTTTATATGAAAATTGTTAAACAAGTATATAAGAAGTGAAACTGCTAATAAGAAACTTTGTTTTCCGATTTTACATTTTTCAAAAGATATTGTGGCACACAAACTGAAGGTGTGGCATATATTTGCAATATAATTTTGTCTCCACTCTTTTTATAGTAGTATATGATAAAAAATATGCAACAAATAAATACACATGCTGGATTTTCTTGTGATGTGTCATAAAAGAACCTCTAAAATCATGTATCAATATTTACTGGTGATATAAGTGTATGTATAATGTGTCTCGGCAAAAAATGTTTCTTTTCAATTCCCAGTACATGCAAAAACATAGCTAAACAAAGCATAAAAAATGCAAAGAAAACATTCAGAATAACCTTACTTAAAATAAAAGAAAGAAATTACCTCCAATCAAGTGCATGTGGGATACCATCTGAGCAGCTATTTTCCTGAAAGGACCTTCTTTCAGAAGACTAAGTGCAAGTACAAACACACTGCAACCTTGTAGCACACATCCAGTCCCGTACATGAAACAAGTGCCCTGCCAAGCATTGGATGGGAACTTGGATATCCCAAACCTATGACAGTGGAGAGTAGCTTTTTTCAAATCTCTGTAACACACATTGAACATGCCTGTCGTATACACCAATGATGTCCTGTCGTACTGCAGTATGGTCTCTTCTCTAAATGTTGACAAAGTGACATTTTCTCGGACAAACCATTCAGTCTCGACGAAACCTATGGTGCACGTGAAGGCAACTAAAACGGAGAGTATTGTCCAAAGAGTGGTCACTACCCATGATGTCTTTACCTCTCCATTGTCCATGGGCAGATACAGTCTGTGTTCAATTATATCCTTGCAAGAAAAACACCAGGGAGTCTGTAAAACAACATAGTCTGTTGGAGTCGAGGAAGATTCTATTTGACAGTATTTATTTCGATCTTTTTGCATATTGGAAGATTTTTCCTTACTTCACAGGAGTTGAATGTATTGCTATTGTAAAGTTGATCTTAAAATCAGTATCATACGAACAGATAGCATTTATCACAAGAGAATAGCATTGACGTAGAAAAAATTGCAATAATTTTAAGTATCATATATCACGTATTATAGAAAATATTAGTCATGGTTTTGTGTAATTCTTAGATCAGATCATTAGAGAAGGTGCATAGAAAGTATAGGACAAACATTTTATAAATTCCTTAATGTATTAGTTTTTGTAATACGACTCAATACAATTGATGAAAATTGAGTTCAGTTCAATTTACTAAGACACTTAATATGATTTGCGAATTCTTGACGATTTCTTATCCTGTTGCGTTATATCTGCAACAAAAAGTTTGAAGAAAAAATATATGCTCTTAATTGTATATGTATAAACTGAAATACTATTACTTTTATCTCAAGTTTATTTATGCATTTGGTAGAGTTGATTTATGCATGTCCTTAGAATATATTTCCCTTACATATGCTTAACTCAAGTATACGACTTATGCTGAAGATGCTGCATTTTTCCGATATGATTGATTTGTAAACATTTTTTTAAATATATATAATGTTGTACAGTCAATTCAAGTGTTCTGTTAAACAAACATTTTAAAATACCTAAGTAAAATTTCCAAGTAATAGAACCTTTTGATAAAAACAGTATCTTTTTATCAATTAAAAAATGTACACGTTTTTAGAGTGCGGAAAATAGCTCAAACAGTGGCGGTGTCTTCAAAATAATATTGCGAAAATAGTAGTTATAACATTACTACGTTTTTTCAATACATGTGACAAAGTGAAAATTATTTTTGCAAAATCCAAATTGATAGCTGAAGTTTAAATGCCATTGTTTGTATTATTTTCATTTTTAGAATTCTCTTTAAAAAGTATTAGATTATTATATTAAAAAACAGGTTCGTTAAGTTTAATTCATTTTCTAAGCAACTTTAGAAAAATTTCAATCGGCTGATTAATCATTTTCAGACAACGCTTAAAATAGTTATAATAAACACTCAGAAGCTTTACAAATTTTACCTTCTTATCTTTTTTCTTTATACATTTACTAAATATTTTTTATTCTGTAACCTTTATAAAACCGCTTACTCATCTTGCAATATTTCCATATTTATTCTTTATCTTTTAATATTTTCAATTCATTTGACAAGCATCCATTCAACTAAGCAGTTTTAAATCAACCTATTTCAATGTTTCAAATTAATAATTGTAAGTAAAGTCTTGTATACAAGTTGATGCAATTAGTTATAATTAAACTATG
Organism: Maratus speciosus; assembly: GCA_963932465.1. NCBI lineage: Eukaryota > Metazoa > Arthropoda > Arachnida > Araneae > Salticidae > Maratus > Maratus speciosus. Next base: position 94,943,102 of record OZ010789.1, on the reverse strand, counting down.
TCTTTATACAAAATAAAGAAGTTATCGATAAAGTAATTTCTTATCTTAAAAGAATTCTTCAGTTCAAGTAATTAAAATAATATTTACAACGAACATTTAAATTTAATTCTCGGTATGATTTATTTGTTATTAACAAATATTTTCTTTTAGAATGACCATCTTAGATTGATTTTCAGTGTTTATCAATCACGTATCTTTATTTTTTCGTCATTTGCGATTCTGCACATGCCGCTAACAATATATTTCAGTTATAGCCCTGAAAAAATTCATCATGTAAAACGAGATTGAATGTCCCATATACACTTCCTTACCATTTTAAATTATGCATGGATGACATGCATATTTAAAAAAAAAAACAGTCAATATTTGTAGTCAGGTCTTATTGTATTTAAAATCTTAAATGCATTATAAGGATTTTTATTTTTTGAAAATAATTTTCTTATAAGATATTCTGATATACAAATCTACGTCACCACTATTTTTTTTAAACTTGTACACATAGGGTCAACAAATAAATTCTTTAAATGTATATTTTAACTAAATGAATAAATTTCCTCCAAATATTTCATCTTAATTTCGAAATACATATTTTTCTTAATATAAATTTAACGGAAAAAGTGTGTTTTCAAGCAAAATCATATCTCTACAATATTTTTACTAAATATGTTATTCGTTGCTTATCTATCTTCATTCAAAAAACATTGGTAGAAAGTATCCTTATTTATCTCAGGTTAAACTATAAAAAATATACTTCAATCTAAGTTTTCTAGATACACTATAAATAAAAATTAAGCAACAAAAATGTTATGTATTTTTTTTTTTTTTTACTTTAAAGATTATATCTTAAGACTTTTGAAATATTTACCGAAACTCCCACAACTTCAGCCTTTTCCCAAAATAAGTTGTGAAATCTTTTAAATGTAAGCGCAATTCACGTGACAGTGGAAAATATCAGAGCAGTTTCACCACATCTTTCAGCCAAGAGATCTAAATGTTTAGTGAGAATTTTCTTCTGTGGAAAATCGTGACAGTTTTTCTCTCTTTGGCGATTTGGCGCAAATGCCGAAAGCGCCAAAACGTAAGCGCCAACCGCTCTACTCTGTTCTGTTTATCATTCCCATTTCAATAAGAAACACATTAACGTTCGACTTAAATTCGTTTGTAGAGCATATAGCCTTTAACCAAATAGATAATTAAACTTTTCTTTTTAAGACTCATAAATCATTCAAGAAGTTCTCCAAGTATTTTTAAGAGCTTAAAAGAGTTGTTTTGGTATAATTATCTTAAACATTTTCCTATTTCAGTCGGGTATAATGATGGGTAAGATTAAATATGTAAATGGTGGGTGGTAACTAAGGAGTTCCTTAGCAGTGGAATCAAAATTGATATTTATAACTTAATTGTGGGTATCCATTTATCATTTTTAAAATAACATTGCGTAGTACTTAAATAATAAATTATTTCATAAGGAAATTCGAAATGGTTTAAATGAAATTACCAATTCTTCACGACTGATCAAAAACCTAAAAAGGAAAAAGGAAAAAGAATTTTTTTCAACCTTCAAACAAAGTATAAATTTGTGGAGTATATAGCCTTTAACCGAATAATTATTTTCTTTTACTTTTCTAAAATCGTAAATAATTTAAGAATATTTAATCATTTTTAAGGATTAAATGAGTTGTTTTGGTAAGTTTATCTTAAACATTTACTTATTACAGTCGGGTGTAATGACGGACACAATTAAATATTTAAATAGTGTGCGGTAACGAAGTAATTCTTTAACTTTGGAATTAAAAAATAAATATAATCTCATTTACGATTTCCATTTATTATTTATAAGATTACTATATTACAACATTTAATAAATAAATTATTTGTACATTTTAAATTTTTATTTGGATTTTAGTATTAAAAAATGAAGTATAAATTTTTGGTAATCATTTAAGATTTGTCGCCTAAAAATTTCAGCAGAAAATATAAATTAATTGTACAAAACAGTTTTTTAACAAAAGTTTATTTTTAATTAAAATTAATGAAAATAATTGTAGTGCATTATAGTTTTGTAACTAAATTCACTGTTAAAGCATAAGTATTATATTACTATGCATATAATAATTGTATTATTAAACTTTTCTTTTAAACAGTCGTAAATCATTAAAAAGATTTTGAAAAGCTTTTTAAAGTTTAAAAGAGTTCTTTTCGCATTCTTATCTAGTATTTATTATGTATTTTTATTTCGTTTAGTGTGAAGATAGGAAAATATTAAAAGTATAATTGATTGTTAATATAGAAGCATTTGATTAGCTACGAATTTAAGAGTGATATTTATAATTTCATTCTGACTATTTACTCATGATTCCTTATTATGTAGGTTAAATATACAGTCGAACCTCGTTATCCAGACACTCTAATGACCAGAAAAAAGAGTCGTCATAAGCGGAGTGCCGCAGTAACCGGAGTTGGGAAAATATGTTTATAAAAAGCTGTAATTTTAATTAATTTAGGGGAATTTTAAATTCATAATTGATTTTGCACATTTAAGCAATAAAACATTATTATTAAACGAAATAAACACAAAACAAAATTGAAAGAATAAAAATCGGATTTATGACGACTTTTTTTTTTATTATTGTTACATTAAATATTGATGAATTAAGGTTTGCTTAACCCTAGATGTGCTTCCTACAGTTCTTTTTTCAATATTATACAATGAATTGTAATCAATATTCGTTGTTTGAAAAAGGAATGTTAGATAGTTTCTCATCGTTTCAATGTAATGCAATGCTTCGGTTTTAGTCGGATGAAAAACGCCGCGTAACCACAAGAAAGCGCCGCCTAATCAGAACAAAAAGACCGCGAGTAGACTGATACGTTTATCTGACGCTTATTAGGTCACTCATAGTGTATGTGGGTTTATTTAATCAGATAAAGGATTAAAGTAAAATTTCTCATTTATCTCAAGGGATATTTTAGACACTTTTGTGAAAAGTTTAGCTATGACATTTCTTTCCGCTTACTTTCCGCACTTATAAGATGGATTATGAAAAATGGACAATTTTTATAAACCGTCGGGATATCCGGAGTTGAAAATTATTCAACGACGTAAAATCCGGAGTTTATTTACATTAAAGCCATATGCAGAAAATCGGGACTTCGAAAAACTGACGTGATAAGCGGCGTGACGTGAAAACCGGGTGTCGGGAAAACGAGGTTCGACTGCATTTAACGAATTATTTGTTTTTATACTTTGCTTTTTCATTAGGGATATTGGTAATAATTGAAAATAAATTAATATTATTGATAGATTAAGCTTTATTTTGCAGAACAGAAGTAAATAGTTTTTTTTTTTTTTTTTTTTTTTTTTCGAAATATGTTTGTCTACTTCTCATAAAATGAAACGTTTATAGAACATATAGCCATCAACATGAAGAGATAGAAAGAATTTCCTTTTCAAGACACAAAAATAATTCAGAAATTTAGAAATTTTCAAATATTTAAAAGAGGTTAAAGAGCTTAAAAGAGGTGTAATAACAAAATTATCTTAAATATTTTCTTATTTCAATTGGATATAATGATGAAATAAATCCGTGATTCTGAACTATGTCTACATTTTCCTTCCACGGTTCGGTGATATGCAGGGTAAACCAAAAGCCCTGATTATAATAATTCATTACAATTGTATAATAATGTAACTTAATGTATCATTGGATAGGTCAGTTTAAAAAGTTTTTAACCATTTGGAAAAATGGTTATTGTCCTCGTCAGGGCAGGAAATCAAAAGCATATCTGAAGAGTTTTATTGGTTGAATCCGCATTTTATTCGTTTTCTGATTGGTCTATACAGTAATTTGTATTTTCCCTTTACTTTCAACAGAGATGGATACTTCTGTTGACACTAGGACAAAAATGTAATAAAAACTACAAAAAAATTTAATATCTCAGAAGCAAATTGAGATACAGCTTTCAAACAAATTGCATTTAAAACTACATTTTTTTCTCTATACGACGGTGTAAAAAGTAATAATGAGAGGGTGTTTAGAAGTTTAAGAATGAAATTTTATTTAAAATGGGTCGTCAGATTTCTTGGAAATCTGACGATGGAAAAGCCTTTCCAGAACAGCCAATGAAATGCTTGGATAATACGTAATTTTCAGGTGGATAATACGTAAGTTTCAGGAAATCTGACGAGTCGCAGGCGATTTTTGTCGCTTGCAATTTTTACGTGTAATAACACTATTAATGTTTAATCCATGGCATACGTAATGTATGATCAACTCCGTGCGATATTTTATGTCTTAAATTTTAGTCTTTTTAAAAAATAATTTTCCAAATGGTCGATGTAATTTGTTAAATTGCATTTTTTTTTTTTTTTTTTTTTTTTTTGTAAAATAAATGTCGCAATTGCTCCTTCGAAGGCGACTCAGGGAAAGAGGACTTTGCAAAGAAGATATTTCCGGCCGAAATGGCGTCGATTCAAGAGAAAGCTGAATGTGTGCTTTGGTTTCACGAAACGAAATCGCCCATTAATGTTCTGCGAACATTTTGACATTGTTATGGATGCAACTCTCTTGATGCAAAATGAATAAAGCGATGGCATGACACGTTTATTGAATGTGACTGCGTTGCTGATCTGTCCACAAGTGGCAGGATTAGTGTGAATGAAGCAATGGTTGAATGCGTTCGGCAATCGTTTCAGCGGAGTCCTTCTCAGCCAACTCGTCAACTTCAAATATCTGCTGCTAAAGCTACTGTGTGCATTCTAACAGAAGACATGTTAAGAACACTTGGCGAGGACAAGAATACCGCTTAGATGTACTCCGAGCTACCAAGGCGGAACATGTTGGAATTTACTGAGGTACGTGGTCTTATAAAAAAAAAAAAAAAAAAAAAAAAAAAAAAAAAAAAATAAAAAATGAACAGTACTTACAATGTATCCAAACAAATATATGTCTAATTATATTAGTGTGAGCACAATAAATATTTATAATAAGGGCAAGACTTTCGGTTCACGCTGTGTAACAATTGACATATGTATAAATATAAGCGATATTTATCTCAAAATATCATGATGTTCGATATTTTCATAGATTTAATATTTATTTTCAAAATATCGTTGTTTATGATATGTTTAATATTTCAGTCCACATAAGTGTAAATGACTTTTTCATCTGCTATTAACTGTATTTTTCAGTAAATAAAGAAAGTTAACTGCAAGTTAATATTTTAGCCATAAAAGCCTTTTCCAAGCTTTATATTTGAAACCGAATTCTTAAATGTAGAACAATTAATTATCTCTGACAGTATTTACTTTGAATAATCATTGGAAGATAAACTGTACAATTTAGACAATATGTTATACACAGCTTCATAATATTTATGTCAATTTAAAATAATAATAATAATAATAAATTATTTAGTATTTAAAAGATTGTTACAAAAATCTAAATACTTTATACAAATTTTTTGTATGTGTAAAAAGCTTATTTTGTCTATTTTTAATTAGTTCAATGTTCCTAATCTACAATTTTGTTAGTTAACCAAAATAATGAAAAAGAAAAATACATTCAGATATGATGAAAATTAAAGTTTTCTTGCTAACTTCGATATGTTTTAGTATCTAATTTATATTAAGTCTGGAAAATTTACAATCATCAATTAATTGACTGTTTTAAAAATATCGAACTTATATAAAAATAAGGGGTGTTTATAAAAAATATTTGACATACATCGAAATGTAAGATATTTCTGATACTTTCGAAAATAATCATGATATTTACGAATCCCTGTTCCTTCCCAAATAAGGATACGTTTAGGCTTAATTGAATATATTAAGCTAATGCGCAACTGTGTTAATAATAATAATAATTATAAAAAAAAAACTACTCACCTGCAGAATTTTGTACATATCAAGTATTTAGTATCTGGACACAGTATTTTATAAGATTTTTTTCTTTAAATAAAGCTTTTGTTATGCACACCGCATGGATATCATATGATAGGGCATTGTTACAAGCTGTATCTTTATTAGCAATTATTTCAACTGATTCTTTTATGACGGCTTCCTGGTAATTATTTATCGAATAAGCGCAAAGAAAATAATAACAACATTTAAATCCTACGGATGAATGCCCAGTAATAGTTGAAAACATTGTAGGTTTTTCTGATGTATTTTAAGATATTTTAAATATGTATTATAAATTTCTTTGTATTGTATTTATACAACTGAAAGTAATTTGTGTACAATTATTTGTGCTTTCACATGTATTTTAATCAAAATAATAGTTTTCGAAAATTGCAATACCGTACAATTTTTTATAACTTTCAATATCGTCAGTCTATTAGGTTAAATGCAAGTGAACGGTAATCATATCAAATTGTCTATTATAAAACATTAATTCAGGCAATAAAGTTTAATGTTGCAACAATAGACTGTGCCACAGGGATTTCTATTTTCCATCAAATTGTTAAGTATAACCTAATCTACATTTTCTTTCTAAATTTATTTAAACTCTATATAAACGTCTTTAAATATTGACGTTTTACTCTTTGTTTGGGCGAAACGCAAGCTATAAATATTTATGACTTCTTACGTTAAAAGATTTAACTTTACTTTCAATAGCGATTGGCAAGGTTTTCATCTTCTTTCATTCCATGACATTTGTTAGAATTTATATTTTCCAATGTCTGCAAGTCAAATACAAACGTTTTTATTTACAGTAAATGTAAAAAAATTAGAAAATCTTAAAATTTTAATGGTAAATTATTATAATGTTCTAGATATAGAGTATTTTTAAATACACTGGTATTCAAAATTAAGGACCAATTATAAAATACTAATTTTCTAGTACGCGAATACTCAAAAGTAAATAATATAATTCGAATAACTACTATCTCTACAGCACAGCTAGTCCATATAACATCTCGTTCATGTCACACATAGTCACACGTGTCACAGTCACTACGGTTAAGGAAAAAATAGGAAATTCCATACATCTCATTATGAGTCTGAAATGATCATTATGTGACTCCACTGAGGCGTCAATGTGACTGCTACTTTTTATCGAGTCACCGGGTGATTTTACAATGTAGTTACATTGTGACTGTCATCTGCAGACTCAATTTCAAAGTCATCGTGCACGCTGCATTGTGATAAGTTATCAAATAATCTCACATTAAAGTCACATGATGACTTTCACGTGACAGAGAGACTACTGTGAAGTCACCATTCTGCTTTTTTGTGAAAAGTCGCCATGTGACTTCAATGTGATATTATTTGGTGACTTATTTTAATGCAACGTTCATGATGACTTTGAAATTGAAAAAATGGCAGTCATCTGAGAGTCACAATGTAACTACATTGTAATGTCACCTGGTGACTCGTCACAAAGCAGTAGTCACATTGACGTCTCGGTGGAGTCACATATAGTGACCATTTGAGACTCATAACGAGATATGTAGAATTTCCTATTTTTTGTTTCACTGTAGTGACTCTGACACTTGTGACCATGTGTGACATGAAAGAGATAGATATCAATAGTAATTATTTGAATTACATTATTTCCTTTTGAGTATTCGTTTACTTAAAAATTAGCGTTTTGTGACTGGTCCTTATTTTTGGACAACATATATATAATGCTCATTAATATATTCAATATAATTTTTAGAAGATCGTTTCACAAATGATTCTAGCATATATATAATCGATGTATAGAAATTTCAGTTTCTGAAAGGGAAATCTACACAGGCTGTTCAGACATTTTTGTAACGGATTTGACTTTGTCCATAATTTAAATTTAACAGAAAAGAACAATATTATTTCGGTATAGGGATTAATTATCGTATGTAGCATTAAGGGGACGGTGGATCTTTAGTTCAGCAAAAATCGTCCCCTAAATAGAAAATTAGTTTTGTGCATATAATTTTTCTATAGTTTGTTCTGAGCCATTTATCAAAAACAGCATGTAGATGTGATTATTTTTCGCAAAGTTACAAGGGTTTGAATTTCGAAAAAAAACTATTTTTCGGCCTTTTAATGTATTTTAAATCTGTTTTTCTCAAAACTGATTTTTCAACGTTTTTAGATTTCTAAAATGCTCCATGTCTCTTAATTTTTTATCAAATTTCATGAAATTGTTAAGGCAATGCTTACAAAGGGCAATGCTTACAATCCGGGCAATGCTTACAAAGAAACTGTGCATGCATTTTAAAATTCGACTTCATTGAGAAAATTAAATAAAATTTTAACTTATATTAAAAGGCAAAATTTTGATGAAAATCGATATGGAATTCAGAAAAAAAATCTCTAAAACATTAAATATTCAAGGGATTAAAAAATGGATGCACAGATTTTTAGTAATAAGGTTTTATGTGATTAAAATGCAAAATCAAGGAAATATCTCAAGAACTAAAACGCATGGAGTATTTTAAAATTTTGTTTTAAAATTTATTATTTTTTTTTTTGATATCTTAAAATTATAATAAGATTGGAAGTTTCTTTAAAGGTGTTCTATATAATTACGGTGAAATGTGTAGTTGCACATAATTTGATATCTCTATGATGAAAATTACAAAAAAACTTTGTTAACTTGTAGCGTCACCTTAAAAATACAAAGAAATATGCCCGGGCTGCACGGGTTACAAAATATAGATGAAAGCCATTTAATTCATATCTATTAGATTTTTTTTTACATTTAATATATTATTTTAGAATACGCAATACTAACGATCATATTCATACGAAAAATAATAATTAGTTTAAAATAAGTTTTGAAATGTATTAAAAACGATAGTCTTTTGTGTCGGCCTCGAGCAAGGAATTAACAGCAGAAGAAATCGACAATGATTACTTTTTAAAATCAGCTTTTTTACTTCTGATTGTTTTAGAGGTTTAAGTACATAGTTTGATGTTATGTTTTAAATTTGCATTTTATTTATATTTCATTTTTCTATTTATTGATAGACGAGTGTTTTAATTTCGTTATGTCATATAAGATGGGGAAAATTATCTTACGTAGTTTTCTGCACGGGATAGACATAGATTTTTAAAAAATCACTCCTGAAAGTCATTTAAAAACAATAAAAATCATGTAAATAGCGATATATTTTTCAAACAAATTGCGGTAAAATTTTGAAACAAATTTCGATTTAAATTACATTTTTTTTCCACATTCGACGATTAGACGTTAATGAAAATTGGATTAAAAGTAAAATTTAATCATTTGATGCTGCTACCGTAAAAATGACGTCAGCGTTACGCAGGACTCGCTTGTCCTTTATATATATATATTTTTTTTTTTTTTTTCTTTTTTCTTGCGTTAAAAAAAAACCCAATGCGTTGAAGGATATGCATTTGCGCATTTCAAAGAGAGAAATACTCTTATTCGATTTTTTTAAAAAAATGCGTGAAAAACATGGTTTTAATTTTTCTAATTGTAAAATAAGTGACATAAAATAAATGGAAAGAAATGTCGAAGTCAATGTTCGCCCCCTAATGCGGAAACATATTTATCAGCATGACAATATGTGAAAATGCAAGTGAAAATTGAAATATGTAGTTACTAATGATGAAATCGTGTAAATATTTATTTGGTTTATAGAAAATGATCGATATACAGTTGAAAATAGGAGAAAATTCCGAAAGTTTTAATTCAGAGAAAACAAGGAAATATTTGCTAAAAAGATTATTTTTTGGATTATCTAAGAATTGAAAACTTAAGACATGAAAAGTTCAAAAAATATCAAAATTTACCATGATTACTACCAGAAATATCTTGTAACATCTTTTTCAAAGAAGAGTTTCCATTTCTTTCTTCAAACATTCTTCTTTCTGTTAAATTCCATCAGGATAAGGTTACCAGACATAACTGTAAACCTACTGCACTTTTAAAAAATATATAAATGAAATCGGAAACGAGGTTATTCCATATACATCCCAACCAAGTCCCCAAGTCCCAACGTGTCTCCTAAGGATTATTGTGAATTTGGACACGTAAAGCAATTGCTTTAATAAACGGAAAGAAATGTCGAAATTAATGTTCGCCTCCTAATCCGGAAATATATTTATCAGCATAAGAATATGTGAAAATGCAAGTGAAAATTGAAATATGTAGTTACTAATGATGAAATCTTGTAAATATTTATTTGGTTAATATTAGATGATTGATATACAGCTGAAAATAGGAGAAAATTCCCAAAATTTTAATTCAGAGAAAACGAGGAAATATTTGCTAAAAAGGTTATTTTTGGATTCTCTAAGAATTGAAAACTTAATACATGAAAAGTTGAAAAAATATCAAAGTTAACTTTGATTACTATCAGAAATATCTTGTAACATCTTTTTCAAAGAAGAGTTTCCGTTTCTTTCTTCAAACATTCTTCTTTGTGTTAAATTCTGTCAGGATAAGGTTACCAGCCATACCTGTAAACCTACTGCTCTTTTAAAAAATATATAAATGAAATCGGAATCGAGGTTATTCCATATGCATCCCAACTAAGTCCAACGTGTCTCCTAAGGATTACTGTGAATTTGGACATGCAAAACAATTGCTTTATAAGTGGCATCCTTAAACAATAGTATGCAGTATAGAAGACTGTTGTTAAAAAGCGTACAAAATTAACCTTGGTATTTTAAGATAAGTTTTTTATGTTGGAAATCAAGATGAACAATAATAATAGTTCAACAAACGTGCTTTCTGGTGGAACATATTAGAAAGTAAAATCTCATATTTGATTATGTATGTCTTTTTCCAAAACCGTTACAAAAATCTGTGGTCATCCTCGGTATTTAACAATAATGATAGATTAGTATTTACAAACTTTTTGCAGTACATTCTAATTGCGATTGAAATATATGTAATTATTTGCGATACTGAACGGGCTAGAAACTTTGAATTTGGTAGGGTGGTGACTTCTAAAATGTAAATTCTCTCTAAAATTGGTTTGTAAAAAAAATGAAATTCAAAAAGTGTGAAATCACAGAAAGATTTTATAAATTACGAGTTATATGTTTGTTCTGTAACTTTTCTTTTTGTTGTTGTTGGCCGTATGTTCATCTAGTATTTGCGATATATGTACAAACCAAGTTGTATGACACATATGTGGAAATCATCTGACTCTGAATTCAAGTACCTGTTGATATATTGAAGTTCAGAAATAGACGAGAATTTTTTTTAGAATAGTGGGGTAAAATCCTTAATATTAATAGTGGATTGATATATGGATTCGAATATTACCTAATACCGAACAAGAGAATTAAAAATTGAATGTGAAATTAAAATAGTAAGGAAAAACTGTTTTAGCTAAGCGCCATCTCAGGTTTTAAAAACACCTGTAAACCATGCATTGGCATTACATTAATTTTTCCTTTTCCTTTTCTAAATCAGAATTCAAAGTGTCAAATACAATCTCTTATTTAGATGTCCAAAACATTAGGAAAATACTTAAATGGTTTTATAAACTGTTTTAACTTGGCTTTTTTTGGTTACTTATGATATTTGGAAATTAAAATGCATTTTTTTAGTGAAAGGTTGAGGGAGAATCGATGAAAAGTTATAACTCGGTTAATAGATTAATTCGAATTTTGATCGGTTTCAGTTTTGTTTTACATGATTTAAATTTTCTTTTAATTAATAAAATCCTCCCCCCCCCCCCAATTATTTTAATAGTATATAGAAAAATATTTTAAATACGTAGGTAACATAGCAGTCGCAGAAACAACTAAAAAAAAAAACACTTAAGCTACTGAGCTTCATAAAATGATTTCTTTATTTGATTTTATTATATACATTTTCCATTTAATTTACCTTCAATTATAATGTCATTTGATTGCGCAGTTTTTCATGCAATATAATTTTGATTATTCGTATATAATTATTAAAATTAAATTTAAAACCTTTTGAATATTAAATAAAATAAGGTTAAAACTTTAAATCATGTATATAATGCAAGATCAGAATCGACCTACAAGTTTATTTTGAGAAAGTACAGGTCAGGTTACAAACATTATACACGATACTATATTTACTACTCCGGTAAGCAAACAAGCGAATTTGCACATTTTCTTGATGTAAATTTATTTTTATTATAACTAGCACTACAATTTTCAATTTGATGGAGGATTTAAGAATATTGTTTGGTCAATTGTTTGAAAAATTTATCTTATACACGAAATTTTATTTTACATTTTTACGATAATTTGTTAATTTAGAAATTTTAATATAATTTTGGAAAATTTTAATCGAATTATCAATCGACTCGATTAAAAAAATTGGTCGTGACTAAGTATTCAGCAATTAATAAATATAGCTCTACTTTTTAGTACCTTGTTTTTCTTCTATAAAATACGTCTTTTGTATACGGAAATATTTATATCCTTCTAATGAGCATTAAAACTAAATTTAAGGGGTTTTTATTTTCGAAATTGTTTAAAGATTGTTAGTAAAAATATTTTAACCGCTTATATATTTTTTTTCAAAACAATTACATTACGAAAATACAGTCAGTTGTTTGAAAGTCAGAATATTAAGTCAACTTATATTTAATGGAAATAACGTTGAAAAATTTAAAGGATAAAATTGTGTTGGAAAATTATTAACAACAGTTCTGCATCAACGAAAAATAAGAGCTGAATCTGCATCAGTAAAATCATTAGCTAGATTTTACACTCATTAAATTCCGTGAAGTATCCCATTTTTTTAATTAACTGAATTGAAAGCTAGCTCTATGTTGTAAGTACATTTAGAATTTCATTTCAATTAGAGAAATATTGAACGTGCCTTGGAATTAGGAAATTTCCGAATACATGGGCTATTAAATTCTTGAAAAGATCATTAGAGTCCTTAACCTTGGCAATTTTCCAAGCTTAACTCTAATTAGATCAATAATGCGAAACACTATCAGTGAAAAATACTTCTGAAAAATGTTTTATCTATAACACAGCGAGGAAAAAATGCATTATTATTATTGTTTAAAAGTTTGCATCTATAGATAGGATGAGTTACATAGAAAGCCAGCATTGCTAGAAACGAATTATTTATAGTACATTTATTACAGTAAAAAACGAAAAGAAAACAAAAATTATGATTTTGGCAGGAAAACACTATCGACTGCGATGATAGTAGAAAATTTCTATTTCTATAGATAAAAAATTAGATTTTTCCGTAATATACATTATTTTTATAGTTTTGAGCATAAGTGAGAGTTTTTTCATGTTGAATGTACTTATTATTTTCTTTCCGTTTACAATTTCTCCAAAAACATTTTTTTACACCGTTTAGTATCTTAAAAATTCAACTAATAAAGTCCTTCTAATGAACCTGTACCCCATTAATATAAAAGAAATAAGATGAGCCCCATCCAAATAAGCACAAACTTGAAGTGCAAAATCTTTATTTTATAAGTATTTTATTGCAGATAATATAGGGTGTCTCCAAAGTCTCCAATATACTCATAAGATTCAGTTTTATATTAAAAATTCTAATAAACAGATACGTGTATAGAAAATAATGTAATATTAGGAGTATATATTGGAGTTGTTTGTAATTAATTATTAAACCTTTGTAAGAGTACCATTGCCTGCACGAAGCAGGCCTAGGCTGTAATGTTCAACGTTTTCCTCTGATACCCTTTTTTCTTCACTCTTTGCTTTATCCAATACTTATTTATTTTCAGTTTCACTTCTCAATGTTAATTTAACATAGAAAAGCCTATGCAGATCATAACTTTTTCATTTTTTCTTCCCACCTTTTTGTCCCTGATGCCAATCATTTTTTATTCTTTAATAATTCTAATGATATTATAAATTTAAAGTGTAAAAACGTTTTCCTGACGTCAGGGTCAAAACGAATGGTAAAATGCCTTTGCATATGGGTGAATTATAAACATATGGGTGAGAGAAACATGGGCCAATTTCTTTTTTTTTTTACATTATTCAAATATTTTTCTTAGTAATTCCAAATTTCTCTTTTTTCATTGAGAATCAACGGACATTTTTCATAGAAATTGTAACATTTTTTCTTCATTGTTGCAAAAATTTCAAAAGCCGTAATATTTATTTATTTTTAGTTGAAACATTTCCACGTGAAATATTAAATTGAACTAGATATTTTTTTTTTTTCAAGAATCGAAAAGGTGAATATGGCGTCATAGTGGAAATAAAAAGGATATTTTCAGAATAAGTTTTTGCTTTGGTCAAGATTATGCTTTAGTAAAAAGTTTCAAAAGGATAGCTATTTTTAAGCAGGAAGCGAACTTAGTGAAGAATTACATAACTTAAATTTTAAAATGTATTTTTTTTTTTTTTGAGATGACAACTACTTATACCCCAAGTTAAACTTAGGTAATAATTTTCTGATGTGTTTACATCACATCTTGGGAGAGAATAATGTAACAAAATTTAGCTTTTTTTTTTTTTTTATTTTTTTTATTGTATCACAGCTATAATATTGTTAAATATTTGCAGTATCGATTCAACGCAATTTATTTTTGCATCCATAGCGTTCCTGAGTGGGATATCGGGTATCTAAATTTAAGTGAAGTTATTTTTTTATGTTTTGATTATAGATTTTTTAAGTTCAGATTGGAAGTTTTGATCCAAACTACAGCAACCTGCATTACTACAGTGGTGAAATATTTTGAATTATACATTGGTAAACTGCATCAAACATTGTGATGCAATACCGTATACATCAAAGCCTGATGATGATACCCTCTGTTAATTTTGAAATGAGTTCGTCTGAATGCAGTAGTTATTAAAAAACTTGACATATTAAACAAAAATACAATTTGAAGAACAAAAAAAAAAAAAAAAAAAAAAAAAAAATCCTACATTGTGTAAGCCCAAGAAGGGACAGATATTAAGATATATCATTCAATCAAAATAAATCTTAGCCATTTTTTTTTAAGTTTTGTAATTTGCATGCATCTTATCATTTTATGTACAATTGTCGTAATTAAAATATAAAATCTGCAATGCAAGAATTTTCAATTAAAAATGGAAGAAGTCTAAGATTTATTTCGATTTCATTTTAACGGAATCTAATTTTTTAGGTAGTTTTAAGTATCATATTGTATGAATTTTATTTTTATTTTTTAATCTTCAATTGGCGTAACTAATTTGTTACAAAAATTTAACACTAAATGTAGAACTAATGGAATGAAATATCTTAATATCTGTCCCTTCTCGTGCTTAAACAATGTAGGAAATATATATATATAATTTTAATTTGTTCTTCAAATTATGTTTTTGTTTAATGATTTTCTTTTGTCAATCAGGAATTGATGGACGTGGGTAAAAGCAGTTGTTGGAGATTTCAGTAAAGACTAAAGCAAGGAATAGGCGAAAAAAAAAATAATCGATAATAATCAACTTGACGTTCTTTGTGTAAATAATGGTGCACATATACAGATTTATTGATGAACAACATCTTAATAAATACTCCTATATATTGTATTACCTTCTATACATACACTATATGGCCATTAAAGATCGGACACTTTTAATTTTAAATATTTTCTCAAATATTTAAAAATATATTTGCCGGTTTTTTTTGGAACTTCGAGATTATTAAGAATATGTTCTACTTCACATTTATCAACGGCTATTAGATCAGAAGTACAATTAGGGGGCCAACAAGCAATCAAAGAAAAATGATAATTTTCCTGACCACCCTATAAAATAAAATATACGAAATAATCTATCGCTATAGAATACGAATATATGGATATTGTACAACATGTGTATTCATTTGTGAAAGAATAGAACTTATATTCATGGAGATATATTGATTTTTTTTTAAAGTAAAAAAAAAAAGAAATTGCATTTTCTTTGTTTATATCATGCAAGATTTTTACGAAATTTAACGCCAGTTTCAGAACATTTGACAAAATGTAGTGGAAATAATATGGTGTAACTAGAATGTAAATATATTAAATTTTTGATGAAACATGAGTAGTTGAATGAAACAACTTTTATTTCCGCATGCGTGCAGGATAATGTCTTTTTTTTTAATGATTTGTTAGTGTTAAACTCAGGCTTTGATAGCCTGTGAGCTAGGAAAGTAAAATTTTAAAACGATAATTTATGGAAAACACCGTATCATTTAGTTGTTTTTAGACAACAGCTGAAAATCTGCTCAGTCTATTGCCGATATCTTTCTGAATTTATTGATATCGATATTTGATTAGAGTTTTTATGAGTCGCTCAAAAAAGTTGACTATCAAATCATGAGGGAAGAAAACTATCGTGCGCGCATGCAGAGATGAAAATTATTTCATTCAATTGCTCATATTTCATCAAATATTTAATATATTTACATCCCAATTGCAACATATAATGTCTACTACATTTTGCCAAATTTTCTGAAACTGGCGCTAAATTGTGTAAAAAAAAACCTGCATGATATATACAAAAAGCATGCAAAAATTTTTTGAATACATAAAAAAATCGATATATCCCCATGAATATACGGTCTATTTTTCTACAAATGAATACATATATTGTACATTATCCATATAATCGTAAGCTATAGCGATAGATCATTTCAAGCATTTTATTTTACAGGGTGATCCCAAACATTAATATTTTTCTTTGATTTTTTATTGGCCCCTTATTGTCCTTCTGATCAAACCACCATTGATAAATATGAAGTAGAACACAGTCTTTATAATCCTGAATTTTCAGAAAAATCCGACAAATATATCTTTAAATATTCGACAAAATGTCTAAAATTGAAAGTGTCTGATCATTAATGACCATATAGTGTATAACTGGTATTTGCCTTTCTAATAAAGTCTTGAAATTATAAATAAATTTATTGGACACCCTGTATTTCTTTAGAAAATTGTATATCTTTCAATAGTATCCGTTATATCGCATTATCATGTTATACCGCATATACGTTTTATACTTTGCGGTGTTATAGATGTATGTATCAAGTATATGCCTCTCTCCCAGAGACACAGCTGGTTTAAATTAATAGTATTGCTGGAAATAGAAAATTTCATTATTACCATTTGAAAGGATGTGACCTATAAAGTTTGTCATTTCTGTCTTAGAAAACTTTATAAAAACTTGAGAGTTACTACCTCTGCAACGGACAATTACATGTATTATCGCTGTCTGTGAGTGTGCTATCTATTTGTTTCAAAAGTGGCGCTACAGCCAGTCTATATTGAATGTCCTGCTTGTTTGCTATGTGTATCTTGCGAAAACCTAGAATAGTAACGATGAAACTTGAAAAAGCGTTTTAAAGTACAAATATAATGGCAAATTCAATCCTTGTTCTCCGCGAGTGAGTGATTTCATTTCATTTCATCTGAGTACACTGTAAAAAACATCTCACAGTGACCGGGATACGCTTCATTTACACCAACACGAGATTAGAATGACGGAGTATCAGTTATGCAGTTATTACACAGCTATTACACAAGTCTTTGAAATACCAATTACAATACATCGCTTTTAAGTGTTCTTTAAACTTTTCATATTCGTTTTTCTAATTTCAGTGTCAAAAACATAACTAAAATGTTTCAGTATGTAAAATAATGAAAGGAGATTGTGAGTCTTTCGTAATGGCAAAACGACAGGTGAGTTATTTTTTTTTATTATTTCCCAGCAATAACTAATATTTTTGTGATATTTATTTTTTGTGATAATTAATATTCTGTGAATATTTTTTCAAAGAGAGATTCATATTTTTTGCTACTTTTTTAAATGCATGCAATTGGATGAAATAATAGATATTCTCTATTTTTTATAATGCATGCAATCGGAGGAAATCATGGATATTCTTCATATATTTGACGTGTTAAACAACTGTGTAAAAGTTATATTATAATAAATAGAATTACGATATGTGTTTCTTACTAAAGGTGGGATTTAAATATGAGTAACATGAGACCGAGAATATGTGATAAAAGGTTCTGTGTCTACAAGTAAAAATATTAAAGATTTGTTAAATTTTAAAAGCTGACAAATATTGAAATGAAAATTAAATAGCAGTAACCGACGTAAATGAAGGATATATTTACAACAAAATAAAGAAATGTCTTCAACAAAATAGCATTTAAGCAATAATTGTTACGTGTTCACAAAATCAAAAAAATGGATTTTCAAAAAAAGAAAATTATGATGTTGTTCAAAACACATACCAAAATTTGACTTTTTTTAAAGGGTCGTGTAGATTGGCGCAGGAGAATAAAATATATTACTTGTGCTCTTGGGAGAATTTGTGACCAAAATTTGCCTTTTTCTTTAAGGGTCGTGTAGATTAGCGTAGCAAAACAAAGTATACTACTTGTCCTCTCGGGGGAATTTGTGACTTATTCTTCAAAAAGTTAAATGCTCAAAGTAATTTTCCGAAGGCTGAAGTTTTTTTTTATTATTATTTATCCAAATTTATTTACAATCCTTTCATTCAAATACTATTCATATCTGAGTAGTATTACTGTAATAAAGATATTTTGTATTAATATCCTTTAGTGACATTTTATAGTTTGAAATGAAAAACTGGGAAGAGGAGGTTCGCAAAGTCCAGGATTTATTGTACACTGTTAAAAATTTGCAGCATTCTGTCCAGTCATTCGACCGTTTTTTTGAAAAAACGGTTTCATAGCCGTAATTTAATCACATTCTGACCATAAAATGGACAATATGTTCAGAATAGTGTTAAATTACGGTTGTGTAACCGTTTTCGATAAAAACGATCAAATGACAGGATGCTGCAAATTTTTAACTGTGTAGTCTCTGTCAAATTCAACAAATTCTTATTATATTTAATAGTATGAGAAAGGCATTTAATAAACATTATTTTAAAAAAATAGGTAAATTAACATATATAATTGTAATTAATTTTTCAATTAAAATATTCAGGCAAATTAACATTGATCACAATTATTATTAATTACATTAATTTCCATGGTTAAATTCATCTTAAAGTGAAAATTCATTATGTTTTTAAAGTACAGTAACACCTAGCTACGAGCGCTCATTTGATTAAATTGCTTGTTTTTGGTGTATGTCTATAATAATAATAATAATAATAATAATAAGTTTTATCTAAAAGGCAATAAATCTATGTATATTAGGACCATTATAATTTTGTATCGCTATTTGTTTTAAGGAATTTATAGTATGCGTATAAACTGATATTTTTGAGACAAATGTAAAATATATACTGTAAAATAATAAAAAAAAATTAAATCTTCAATATCGCAGGTTATTCCTAGAATTTCAGTACATTGCGCTTTTTTCTTGTCTCCCGAAAATCTAAGGCTACGGTACAATTTATTAAAAAACATTATTTATAAAATTAATTAGCAGCTTTTATTTCATGATTTATATAATAAATATTTTATTTTTAGTGCGTTCTCAATCATAACTTACAAGGCTACATATAAATTAAGCATACTAAATACAATTTTTTCTCTGACGAAATAATAAGCAGCGTTAATTTAACCTAGTCTGTTGGAAAATTGCGAATGCTTTATATAAGTCAAAATTTTCTTCTTTTATTAATATATATTTTTAATTTATTTTTCTTTTCAATAAATAGTACGTCTTCTTTATTAACTATAATATCTGGCATATTCAATGATAAAAATTATTTCGACACACAAAAGTCTCTGCAAAATATTAAAATACCATTTTCGTTATTATCTGATTACATTTCTTTTTTCTAATACAATATTTCTCAAGCACGATTTATTATTTTTTCTTTCAGTTTCTTTTTATTTCTATCTGAAAATGTCTTATTTACCCCCTTATTGTAGTGTCCTGCAATTGAAGCTACGATTAAATTAACAAGTTCAAATAGACATTTTTTGGATTATATATATTTATTTACATTTATCATATATATTACATAAACGTCTGAAGAATTTCTTTCATTTAAAGAACCAAAGTTCATATGATTAAGCCGACGAGTTATATTAATCAAGCGAAAAATATATTTACTATGGTGAAGTCGTGTTTTTATTTCATTTCTTAATGCATAATTCCAATGCACTTTTTTCAAAATATAACGTTTTTTCATATTTTTTAGAGCAATCATAGATAAAGATAAAATTGATTTCGACACACGAAAATTTCTATAAAAAAATATGCATTTTATATTTGTGCTAGTGATTCTGATTTATCCATGTAAAAAGATGTTGATTTAAATTTTAAATAGATATTTTATCTATATAAAATCAGCCGTATCAGTTTTTAAGTACTTTACCGTGGATGTAAAAACTCAGGCCCGGAGATACAATAATAAGTCTAAGATATGCATGTGGCATTTGTATTAAGGATAGGCGAGCAATGCAATATTTCAGAAGGGTGAGCCCCAGTACAGGAGAAAAATACTGCTCTACATCATCATAGTAGTGCGGTCAGAGATAGAATGCCGCCAGGTAGATTTCATATTGGGTGAATCGAGCCGACAATATTTGAACTTTGCACAATTATAACCTCAAAGAATACGTCAATTAAGGGGTCTCAGGACTCTTAAAGCTTTAAAATTTTCGAAATTTTAATTTTTTTAGATGTTAAACTCCTATCTTTTCTGAACATTTTGATATAATTGTTTCCTCGAAATTCATATTAGAACTGAAGTTATGGCTTTTACATTTATACACGTTCAATAGCTGAAGCGTCGTTTCGGAAACTTTGAAGCCATTTTTCTCCAAATGACGTTTTTGGGCATAACGCGCACGATATCTTAAACACTTATGAATATTTTTTCATGAAATTTTCAAAACGTATGTTTCATGTTAGTCTGTATAAACTGAACCTAAAATTTCCTTTTTATTGTTCAAAACAATATTTTTTTGGGTGATTATACTGTTTAAATTTTCTTAATTTTGCATTAGCTAAATAAAACTTTGTATTAAAAATATAAAAAAAGCTTTAAATACAAACGTATTTAAGTTCAGAGTAATTATTATAATCTGAAGTATAAGTAGGCACCAAAATTTTCATTCTAGTTGCAATACTTATTTTGTAATCGTGCGCGTAGGCTGTTATGCCGATTTTTTGCTCGTCAAATGTCTAATTGTTTGGAGATCCCTGTAAATGCTAATTCTGCATCTTATAATTTTTTAAATACATGAAATGAAAGAACATACTTATATATTTTATTCCAATTAAAATTGTGTCTTATAATCGAATAAATTTTAAGATATTAAATGTTGAAAATGGTCTTTTTTTTTCATTTTTTCCAATTTTAAGAGTCCTGAGACCCCTTAATGGAAATTTTGAATGCAAAAATCAGCCCAACGATTCATTAGCTTCCATAACTGAATTTTTAACGAACAATATGATATGACGAGGCTGAGCAATGTGAAATTTATATTTAGAAGAAGTAGTGTAGGTATTAATCAATGCCTGACGCTGAGTTTAATATAAACAGGACAGATTTCAGAGACGAAAAAGCATTTGTAATAACTTTCAAACTGAACATTAACAATAAGTGTTTAAATTACTGCTGCAAAGGAGCATATGGTCAACGAATATATATAATTTTATTTATTGGTTAATGGCAAGGAAAGTATGCACACTCAGTTATTGACTGTAGGATGAAAAAAAAAATTGTTTTTGATTTATTTTATTATCGGCTTTAGGAGAACTTTCGAAAATAAAGTGACTGAAATTTAAAAACCAAAAGAGAAGAAGCAATAGATATACAGTACAGCCCCGAATATCCACGGGATTGGGTGACAAGGGCACCGCGGATAACAAAAATCGCGGATAACCCGAAAAAAGACTGAAAATTGAGTGCAAACACGAGAAAAAAGAAAATTCAACATAAAAACTATGTTTTAGTGTACAAAAAACATAATAAAACGTTTAAAATACATACATATGCACAATATGTCAGAAACTTTTGCTTTACGTCTAATTCACTAAAATAAAGAACAGTGAACAAGAAACAATGCCGTACATACTGTACAAAAAGAGGTGAGTTAGATCTTTTTTTTTAAAATCAGTCACTTGTGTTTGCTTCTTATTTTGGAAACACATTTTCTTTATTCTAAATTGTAAACTATTATGTTCCTTTTAGTATGGAATAATTTTTATCTCAAAAGTGAATTTATTCTTGATATGCTCTCCTGGAATTTATCATAACAGTGTTATTTAATTGTAAAATATTTTAATTGCTGTGCTTACGTTTGGTTAATAAAATCAAGAAAGGAAATCAAGACTTTATATCTGATATTTCAAACATGGCAACCGAATCTAGAAATATTCTTCTATGACTTTCGAATACATTGATTTTTCTGTTTATATTTAATAGTAGGGCTTATTGTATTTTCCTTGCTGTTGACTTGAATTTAACAAAAAAAAATTGCTCCGTGGATAAACCGCACCGCGGATAAACGGGGCTTTACTGTACTCTTTTTAGAAAGGAAAGAAAGTTTGGATTAAATTTATAATTGTGAAAGGGAGAATTTAATTTTCAAAGGGGATAAATAATAATATGTAATGATTTGTTAATTCCATCATCACAATATTCTTAATAGATTACACTTATCTACAGATAACATATTTATTTTTTAGACATATAATATTTGACAGGGAAATTTTATTAAAATTTGGTCTCAAATCATTTTTTCTGCTTAATACAGCAGTGCTCTATTTATGTGAAGATTTTACCCCTTTCAATAGAGATCACGTTGATCAGTGAGAAATTGAATTCCCCTAGCTAATGTCAAACATACGTTTATGAAAGTGATATAAAGGGTATTGGTCAGCGAGATCTCAAATTCCAGCTCGATAATGTTATCTCTATGATCGTGAAGTGAATTCTAATTCTTGAAATATCTCCTTAGAAAATTGATATCGTTAACTTCTCTTTTCAGTATACCATTCTTAAAGAAGGTATCTTTTTAGTTACCATAATATATATTTAATTTTATATTTTGTGTGTTAAAACTTGCAAGCTGTGGATAAGATTTCAATTCTGAAATAAAATTAAACATGGATTTCAGATATATTTTGACAACTAAAAAAAGACACATATTTTAAGAAGAGCACACACAAGAAAGTTTAAAATATTAATCTCCTGTGGAGATATTTTAAAAATACGAATGTATAATACAACCATAGATTTAATATTATCAAGCTGGAATTCGAGATTTCACTGACAAACGTATACCCTTAATATGACTTTTCTTAAATCCTTTGCTATGACCGGGCCATATACTCGCCCTTCAAGTTGCCCGGAATCCTTGATATTCAGTATTTGTAATTTTGTTCAGATAATTGTTACTTACCTAACAGCATATGTTGAGAGATTAAATAATGTAACAAAATCTATTGGAAGAAACTGGTTAGCCCAAAAATTAAGAAGCGTAAAAGACGAGCATCGTGAAGGCCTTAATCTATTTTCTTTTCTTGGGATGAAGTTCTAATAAAAATATAACAACCTTCAAAAATCAGGCTAATTATCTGTAATTTGGTTTTGGTGACCAATATTGGGGTGAGTAAATGATCGTCTACGAAACCATTGTTTAAAATTTTATGACACAACAAAAAACATGCATGTTTGCAATGTAGCTTGTTTTATTGTTAAAGAACTGCATACGGGCAAATCAACACGGCCATCCCCTGTTTGAAGGCTTTAAAGGCGGAAATTCGATGTTTTCATATTTTTCTGGTTAATTTTTCTACAAAACTTATTTTGTTGTCAAACTTCATGATTCTATGCCTTTTAGAAGCACCTTATTTATTTGATGATCACCAGTGAGTGAGTGAGTTAGTAACAAAAAATCGTTTTTGAGAATCGAATATTTCGAAAACTATTCAATACAGAAACATGAAATAGTGGAACCTAGTTCAGTTTGTTCATTCTAATATGTGTATAAAAAGAAAACTCTGTAATTCTCATCAAAACGAAGTTATGGGTTGAAGTGTGTGAAAAGTACGTCGAAATGGTTCAAGAAAAGAAAGCTACGGCCTGTCCGAACTTGGAGAACGCAATTCCGTGCTCCCAGCAAGAGTCTCTATGGTTCCATTTTCTTATAATTTTATTATACCGAAATTGAAGCAAAGATTAAGATAGTATATTCAAAGAGGTCTTTTCTGGAATGCATGTATTTTTCTCATTATTAGTATTTATAGTTATTTATAGTAGAGAAATCTTTCACATTTTGTAACAAAAAAATTTAGCTAAACTAATTGCACATTTTCACAGATAAAAAAAATGGCAAAAAAATTACTGGAAGAAACTTGTTAACACAAAAACTAAGAAGTGTAATTGATGCTCATCGCGAAGGGCTTAATGTGTGGTCTGTTGATGTGATACAATTCTAATAAAAACACATAAAAATCTCTGTGGTTTGAAAATATTTTTTTATGATTTTATTCTACTGAATGTATGAAATTTTAATAAATCCATAAATTACCATCATTTGTAAATTTAGACACTATTAACACTTTATTTCTTCTATACAGAAATAAAACATAAATGCATGTACCTACTGTATACTTTGAAGTTGCTTTCATTTACAAAAAAGTAAAAAAAACTACCTATTGCAGATGCCAGGAGGAAAGCAAATCCAGAAATTTTCGTTATAATTTCGTAGATCATAATTGCCAGACCGCTGAAAGCACCCTCTGTTGAAATGTTGAATTATATATATATGATTTTTGCCTTGCTGTAACTCTCGTATTTCTAATCCAATTTAGATGTGACTGTCGATGTGTACACGACATACCAAGGCCTCGACCGAGTTCGTTAGCGAACTTCATCAGCCATCTTGTTTCAAAATGGTGGCCATTTAAAGTTGCCTTAGCTCACTTAGCTGTTTTTAGAGAACAACTAAAAATCAGCTCACTCTATGGTCGATGTCTTTCTGAAATTTCACGATATTTGAATGGCCTTTTTTATGAGTTGCTCCATGGAGTTGACTATTAAATTACGAAAAAAAAATTATGTTATTGCGCGCGCATGCGCAGATAAAAATCATTCCATACAACAGCTCACATTTCACCAAATGTTTAATATATTTACATTCCAATTGTACTACTTTTTTTTACCGTATTTTGTCAAATGTTCTGAAACTTGCGTTAAATTTGGTAGAAAACCCTGCATGATATAAACAAAAAACTTTCTTTTACGTAAAAAAATTAATATATCTCCACGAATATACGTTCTATTCTTGAGTGCACATGTGTACAATGAGTGCACAATGAGTACACTGCAAATAGAAGCGTCTTAAATTTAGACACATATATGACTGAAAAAGAATTTTAGACACTTAAGTGTCTTAATCTGAAAATTAAGACACTATAGATGTCTTAATTTAAGATACATAAGCGTCTTACTATGACCATGGTGTAAACGAACTGAGAATAATGTCTAAAATATCCGCAAACGTCTTATTTTAAGACACTTCATTGCTTTAAACGTGTCTTAATTTAAGACGTTTTGATTCTTCCGACGCAATAGCCACCAGGGGCCACTAGCACTCCCAGTTGCGCATGCGTTTTAGATGTCTTCGTTCGAAGTGGTATACGTTGTAATTCAAACAAAGTTTGTTTTTATGTACGCGTGTATTTTAATTCGTTTTTTGCGAAATGTGAAGTACTGTGATTTTAATTCGTATTAACTTGGATTATTTATTTATTGAATACATACATCTGACGTGTGTGCTCGACATCAAATGTCTCTTAGAAGCTGTCGTCGATACAAGGGCGGGATAGACACAGAACAGAAGTAGACGACGGTTGAAGATTACACCCGGAAATTCTACAAAGCGTGTGCAATGGGCTTAGTGTTAACTCGTATCAATTTATATCAATAATATTGTGTTATTCATCTTCGTCCTGTCGAAACTGGCAAAAAAAAGAAACTTTTGTCTGGCGGGTCCTGTTTTTAGGATGAAACATCTCATTCTTTAAATATGGCTAGTCGGATGTATTATGGGATTACCTTTTAAACTGATGAAAGTCTTTCTCCCTCACTGTGGTTGTGGTAGTTTTTAAAATTTCAAATCGAGGAATATTTCTTACCTCTTGCAGCAACTCAAGTAAGTTTCTTTATAGTAGTAAAATTAGTGTATTTTATGATTTTATTTATTGTACTAAACAAAATCCTGCATGAAATTTAATTAGTTTTGAATCTGTTCGCAAAAAACCCCACTAATTCTAGAAGTATATATTTTTAAACTTATGACGTTCTTTTTTATTACGAATTATATATTCAATGTTAGTTCTTAGTTTCAATGGATAATTTTTATCTCGCAGTAAATGACGGCCACAAGGAAGTAAAGAAAAAAAAAACTTTGAAAGATGACCTAATGCTTTCTTACTTCCTGGCATAAAACCGCAGATTAAAAAAAAATAAATAAAGTAAATGAGACTGGTCTATTATATGAAGCTGCCTGTAAAAATATACATATGTATTTGATTTGCAATCAACTCTAATGCTGATTTTTTTATTATTTTTAATAAAAAAGTAATTTGAAATTTATAATGGGAAAAAGTAAAAACCTCTAACTAGACTTCGTATTTAAAATTGTGGTAACTTTATTTATATGCACTTATACGAAAAATACAAAAATGACAGATGTTACTGTATATATTTAAGATGAAAGAAGTTTGGAAATCATAAGTTATTTTTTCCTCATGTTTTTAAAATAGAATATGTACTTATTTGTTTTTATTGATAGTTGAATAGCTTTTGTGAGTATCCTCTGATCTACATAAAAACCTGCCCATGTGGAAATATAAATTTTTTAAAAACATAATTTTTAAATAAGTATTTTCATTTTTTTTTTGGGGGGGGGAGGGGGGGATTTTGCATGAATTTTTGTAAAGCTGATATCTTAAATCTTGCACTGATTATAATGAAAGTTTTGAACTTTTAGAGTAGGACAAGTTTAAAAACGCAAATATATTTAACAAAATACCAAAGTCATTTTTTCCCCAATGTTATTAAAGTAGAATATTTATTTATTTATTTTCATTATTCATAGTTAAATGGCTGTTGTGATTATCAAGTGATGTATATGTAAAATTGCCTATGTGGCAATATATTTTTTTATATTTTCATTTTTTTTTTGGGGGGGGGGGGGGGTGGGCCGGGGGGGATTTTTGCAATTTTCGTACATCTGATATTTTAAATCTTTTTCCACATTCAACCGAGCATAATAAATATTTTGAACTTTTAGAGTAGGACAAGATTATAAAATATATATATATATTTATCTATGTACCTTAAAAGCCCTTAATAGCGAACACTTTGGGACCGCGGAATTTGTCCGATAATTGGAGATGTCTACTTTTTTGAGGTAAAAATATACAAATATGTATGTCTGATGATTAAAAAAGTATTCGTTAAATAGAGGTGTTCGCTATTCGAGAATGTCCATTAACCTCCACAACGGATACTCCCGAATACCGGACATCTCAATTTAGACAACTATAATGCAGGGTTGCGTTTTTTGCAAAAGTACTTCTTGATTAAAGGAAGGGCAAACTGGGAAGTGCCCCGTCCCCCTACGACTGTAGTGCCCCCAAATTTGATGTGCAATATTTGTAAAGCTTATATTTTAAATCTGTTTCGAAATTGTACTGATTATAATCAATATTTTGAACTTTTAAAGTAAAATAAGGTTAAAAACAAAATAAATTAAAAAAAATCTAATATTTAGATAAATATTTTTTGTTTTTTAATCTTGTTCTACTCCTGAAGTTCAAGATATTGATTATAATCAGTACAATGTCGTAAAAGATTTAAATTATCCACGTAACGAAAATTGTATACCAAAACTGAGAGCACCAAAAAAATCAGGCTGTATTGGGGGGGGGGAGGGAGGGGCAGGACCACAGCCAAATATTTTTCCAGGATTCAACGTGGTCAAACATGGCTACGTATGATGCTTACAAAAAAATGGATGCGATTCAGACGTTTGAAGTGTCTGAAATTCAGACGCAAAAAGTGTCTGAAAAAATTCAGACATTTTAAAATGTCTGAAAATTGAACACTCCATTTCAGACACTTAAGTGTCTGAATTTCAGACATTTTAATTTAGAGTGTACACATATTGTACAACATCCACGTATTCATAAACTGCAGCGATAGATCATTTCGTGCATTTTATTTTACAGGGAGATCCCAAATCATATTATTATTTTTATTTTTTTGTTGGACCCCTAATTGTCTTTTTGATCAAATCGCCGTTGATAAATATGAAATCGAACATATTCTTCATAATCCTGGTGTCTAAAAAAAATCTAACAAATATATTTTTAAATATTCGAATATATGTGTAAAATTTAAAGTGTCCGGTGATTAACGGTTATATAGTGTAAAACTTCGAATTTCTAGTATGACTGACATCTTGAAACAGTCTAATTTTGTCACGTGATAGCACGCGTATTTATTAAATTATTCGACTAAGCAAGTGTACAGAACATACCAAGGTCTCGAACAAATTATTTGGCCAGCTTCATCCGCCATCTTGTTTCAAAAGGGCGGCGATTTATTTTTTTTTTTTTATTTGTTTCAAAATTCAAAAAGAGGTACAAAAGAACTATAAATTAAAAATCCTTTTTCTTTTAAGTGTTTGATCTTGATATAAGGATACCGAAATATTTTTGTGACGTCTTTACCTTAAAAAATTACTGAGGCAGAGCAGTTTGGAATTCTAAGGTGACTATCATTTTAAAACAATGTTTTTGTCATGCAACAATGCTCCTACGTATTAAATGATTTCGATGTGACTGAGCATGTTCAGGACTTACCAAGGTCTCTAATACTTTCACGGATTAGCTTCTTACACCATGTTGTTTTAAAATGCCGAACACCAAATTATTCAAACAAACATAATTTTCCCTAAATGAAGCAAACGTGTCTAATTTGGCAAAATTTTTATCCAAATTCAGTATTCACGAAAACTGGGATTGAATCTTCTCCAATCGGGTTCCACTCATTTTAGCATGTTTGTGTAAAATAACACGAATTCTTAAAAACAAGGAATATAAAAGCTAACCTTTTCTCTCGGTGCAGGTCGAAAGGGAAATTGTTTCTTAATATAAGCTAAAATTGACTTATTTAATGATGCATTATTTTAGATATTCTATTCTGCAATGTTTTTTTTTGTCTAAATATGTTTATTCTCTGTTACTAATCCTTTTTAATTTAGCCTCCGAAGATAAATTTTCGAGAGTTTTTTTTTTTTTTTTTTTTTTTTTTTTACAAAATTAGTACAAGGAATAAAATTTTAAACTAAAATTTTATTTTATTCCTTAATGCGTACTTTTTAACATAGCTTATATTTATAATTAACTTATGTTTTTATTAATAAACATTGTTTCTCCCTTGCTATCTTTCATAGCAATGACATATAATCATACATTAAAATCCTTTTCAAAGACAAAAGTCTCTAGAAAAAAAATAGAAATGCATTACCATTATAATTAGATTACATAGAAGATCTGATTACGTTTTCCGCTTCTGAAATGCATTCATTGTCAAGCAAAATGTAATTATTTTTTTTCACAATTTTTTTTTAATGCTTTAATGCATCATTGTGTTGCTGGCATACATTTTCCTGTTCCCAAAGTGACATACATTGAATATGGCTCTTCATAACGGATGTTCTTTTATTGTGATGAAGTTTCAATATGAATATTTATAATTATCTCGGGATCTGAAGAAATTATATTCTTTTCATTTTATTTTGTTATTCTTGATTCTGTTTTCTTGTAGCTGAAGATAGAATTTAATTAGTAGGTAATTGTTTGGAATTATATATAGGTAAACTATACACCGAGAAATTTCGGGTATTATGGAATACAATTTTATTTTTATTTGTATGTCAATATAAAAAATATTTTTTATAGGTAAAATGTTAGTAAAGAACAAACTTTGACTATTTCTAAACATATTTGTATTGCCTTTTAAGTGAAAGAAAAGTTTCATATCAATATTTAGCTTAAAAAAAAAAAAAAGTTACACTTTTCGGGTAATTGCAACCTGCCGGGTAAAACGGAACAGCGTCATCTACCCTATTAAAATCAGTGCACGTATCTATGTAACCTCAAAAAATCGCAAAGCACAGGGCGCAGGGCTACGAAATTTGACACACGGTTTCCTGGTAGGGAACCCATGAATGATTGGAGCAAAGAATGCGAAAAATTTAAATACATTTGTTTTATTTTATGTTTTTGGCGATTTTTTTACTTTTTTATGCTCAAACCGTAATCGCGCGAGTTTTAACGAGCTCTAAATGTTTACTGCAATATGAGTTATACATATTACGTACGCCACTCTGCATTACTAAGAAGCTGTAGTGGGTATTACAATAATTATTTACCTCACATGCAAATAATTACAGATCTTTTAATTGCGCTTTATTATTAACTTAAAAAAAAAATACAGAAAAACATTTTATCACAAACATCAACGAAACTTTTTATTTGATTTATCCCCTTATTCCAAAAATATCGTTTTGTCGTCTGCTGCCATAGCAACATGATAATTCGGCAAAAATGTATTATTAATTTTGGTTTTGCAATTAAATTCACGAACTTCCGTGCGCAGAACGGGTTAAACAGCCAGTAAGAGATATTAAATTGCAAGAAAACGACGATTTAAAAGAATAATCATTATTTAAAGAGTAAACCATAGTACATAATTTATAAATCATCAGATTCCTTGAAATTTGTTTTAATTGTTATAATCATCTTGAAACAGTTGTCTAGCTGATATACCATGTTACCCGACACACAGTCTTAAAAAACATAACCTCGTCATTCGTCAACAAGTTAGCATAGGGTGAGACTGACTAAACACGGCAATAAATATAGCTGTTCATCTTTATACTGAAATTAGTTAACAACATTGATAATAAAGTTTTACTAATAGGAATTTTACTAAAATTACATGCAAGAAACTGCAAAAATTGAGAATAGGTTTTTATGTCACCGGATCTCTTTATAAACATATATCCAAACAGAACTGGGCACACTGTCTCATGGAGTAGTAGAATGTCGTATGGCAGATTTACGCTTGCCTGCAACGCCGTACGCGCCAGATATTGAGATTTTCCATATTGTCCGACATTTCCATACTACCACAACTTCTTCTCTGTATTTCATATATTATATAGAATAAACAAATTTTTTTGAATAGATCAAAAGAAAATCGTTTATTTAAGGGAACTCGGCACCATACTGGTATTGAAATTTCGAAAAACATTTCTATTTTCAGATTACATTGTGTAGTAGAATTTAATTCGTAGGTGATTTTGTGTGCATTATACACTGTAAACTAAAATGTCTGAAATTCAGACACTTAAGTGTCTGAAACGTAGTGTTCAATTTTCAGACGTTTTAAAATGTCTGAAAATTTTCAGACACTTCTTGCGTCTGAATTTCAGACACTTAAGTGTCTGAAACAGCAGTGTTCGATTTTCAGACGTTTTAAAGTGTCTTAAAATTTTTAGACACTTCTTGCGTCTGAATTTCAGACATTTCAAATGTCTTAATTACGGCCATCTTTGTCCCGTTATTTTTTGTCAATATGAAGCCATCTTTGACCACTTTTCTTTCTAAACTATATACGCAGCCATGTTTGACCACATTGAATCATTTTTTACAAATGGGAATCATTTGTTACCATAAAGCAAAGCTGATTGCAGCGTGAGAAAACTGGGATATTTCTGTGCCCCCTGATTTTAGGGCACCCCAAATTGGGTATGAAATTTTCAAAAAGCTGATATTTGAAATATGTTTTGACCTTGGGATGATTATAATCAGTATATTCACCTAAATATGTATTTACGTGATATCATATATGCCCTATGGCGTCAAAAATGTTAATTACTTTTAAAGACAACTTCAAATGAATTCTAGGCCAGAGACTTGGTATTTCTTCTCCCCCCCCCACCGCCTTCATATACTGTTACAAAAAAAAATTAAGCCTATTCGATGTCATCAAATACATATTTGGACAAATATATCCTTTTCTTTAACCTAATAATGATCTAAAAGTACAAAATATTTATTAAAATACGTATAAGGTCAAAAAAAATTTAAAATATCAGCTTTATGGAAATTTAATACCAAGTTTTGGGGCCCGTAAAGCAAAAGACCCATAGAAACAGCCCACTTTGTCCAAGCTGCAATCAGCTCTGCTTTATGGTAACAAATTATTTCCATTTATAAAAAATGATTCACCCCTTTCGGAATGAAACCCATCCTTGTTTTGTTGAACAATTTTCTTCCCATTTAAATTAGATATTTCCAGTGAATTAATTTTTTTGCATTTTCATATCTGTGTTAAATAAAATCTAACACTAGATTCCACAAAATTAGAAGTATATGAGATTCCAAAAAAAAAAAAAAAAAAAAAAAAAAAAATGAGTAAGGAACTCTTACTTTTTTTTATGTCTCTTCGTTTTTATCATTATACTATTTATCATACAAATAAATACATAAACATTTGATAACCGCATATCGGCGGCTAAGGCGATAGTAGTTATAGGATTCTGGATGGACAGCATGCCTATTTGACACTTTTTAAGCGATAAATAATATAGTAAATATCACTGTACAAATCTATTTTCGATAGTCTTAATTTTTTTTTAATTTTACGAAATTTACGAAGTTAATTTTAGTAATATGTGAAACTGCTCAAAA
This sequence comes from Maratus speciosus, assembly GCA_963932465.1. Classification (NCBI taxonomy): domain Eukaryota; kingdom Metazoa; phylum Arthropoda; class Arachnida; order Araneae; family Salticidae; genus Maratus; species Maratus speciosus. The sequence continues at coordinate 94,910,473 of OZ010789.1, read as the reverse complement.
GATAAAGAAAATCCTTGATATAAAAAATTAACTCATTATCTCTGTCTGTTAAAATTCTCTGGTTAATTTATATTCTGCTGTATTGGGAAATAGGAACAATAAATGAAATTGTATTTTAAAGCTTACTGTGTAAGTAACATTGACTTTTGGGTATGTTGCAGATGTGCAACACGATGATACTAAGGGTTAACCTTGTAGCATCTCAATGCAAGTTTATTATTTTATTTATATTTGGTCATAAAAACATACAAAATTTAAATGAAACTAACATAACGTGCGTTGAGTTGCTACATTATCAAATACAAAACAAAATAATCCTATAAATCCGATCCCCCCCCCCCCCGAACCTCACCAAAAAAAAAGGTCATTCTTTATTGTTATGGGTCTCTCTTCCTCTCCCCGTATTAAATACATAAAAAGTAACTTGAGATTGAAGTCAAAAACATTTTCTTTCTGTTAACATGACGTTAAAAATAACTTACTTCGCTAGAAATTAAAAAAAACAAATGATGATAATATAAAAATATATGTGCAGATCAAACATAATTATAAGAATATTTATATTTTCAAACCTCATTACCTTACCAAAATATTAAATATCAGCACATTTTTTAAATAGGATTTTATTAAACTTGATTTTTTAAAATAATTTTTTAGCACAGATTGGAATAATTACGATGTTTTTTAGCATAGCTTGGATTAATTACAACGATTTATATTCCTTGTTTAAAGTATATTTTCAAGATGACTTTGTGGCTTGAAAATTAAATATGTTGTTGAGATGGAACACAGAAAATCAAAGCAGATTTTGTACCTTTTAAGTAAACTTTCGGTAGAATTATTTAAAAAAAAAAAAAAAAAAAAAAAAAAAAAAAAAAGAATACTATAGAGGTAGGATTTATTTTCCATCGGAAAAACTCAAAGTATTTATAAAATATTCAGATATTGGAAATAATTTCACTCTGGTGCTTTCACGATTTCCTTTCATGTTCTATAACCATCATATAACGCAATCATAACATTTATCATATGTAAGTTTAAATTTGATAATATTGAAACATTTACTTCGAAAATATACTCTGTAAGAGAATTAAATGTAATGATACTCTTGTCATTGTTGCAAAAAATGAAAATTAACATGTAAAATTATATCATAAATATAAAGTACTGAAAATTGAAAGAAAAGAAAAACAAAAAACAAACGATGATAATATAAAAATATGTTTCAGATCAAACATAATTATAAGAATATTTATATTTTCAAACCTCATTACCTTCCCAAAATATTAAATATCAGCACATTTTTCTTAATAGAATTTTATTCAACTTGATTTTTTAAAATAATTTTTTAGCACAGCTGTTTTTTAGCATAGCTTGGATTAATTACAACGATTTCTATTCCTTGTTTAAAGTATATTTTCAAGATGACTCTGCGGCTTGAAAATTAAGAATGTTGTTGAGATGGAACACAGAAAATCAAAGCAGATTTTGTACCTTTTAAGCAAGCTTTCAGTAGAATTATTAAAAAAAAAAAAATGAATACTATATAGGTAAGATTTATTTTCCATTGGAAAAACTAAAAAAATATTTATAAAATATTCAGATATTCCAAATAACTTCACTCTGGTGCTTTCACTATTGCTTTTTATGTTCTACATCCATCATATAAAGCAATCACAACATTTATCATATATAAGTTTAAATTTGATAATATTGAAAAATTTACTTCGAAAATATACTCTGTAAGAGAATTAAATGAAATGATACTCTTGTCATTGTTGCAAAAAATGAAAATTACTATGTAAAATTATATCATAAATACAAAGTGTACTGAAAATTGAAAGGAAAGAAAAAGAAAAGCAAATGATGATAATATAAAATTATATTTGCAGATCAAACATAATTATAAGAATATTTATATTTTCAAACCTCATTACCTTCCCAAAATATTAAATATCAGCACATTTTTGTTAATAGGATTTTATTGAACTTGATTTTTTAAAATAATTTTTTAGCACAGCTTTGATTAATTACAACGATTTCTATTCCTTGTTTAAAGTATATTTTCAAGATGACTCTGTGGCTTGAAAATTAAATATGTTGTTGAGATGGAACACAGAAAATCAAAGCAGATTTTGTAACTTTTAAGTAAACTTTCGGTAGAATTATTAAAAAAAAAAAAAAAAAAAAAAAAGAATACTATAGAGGTAGGATTTATTTTCCATTGGAAAAACTAAAAAATATTTATAAAATATTCAGATATTCCAAATAACTTCACTCTGGTGCTTTCACGATTTCCTTTCATGTTCTACATCCATCATATAAAGCAATGACAACATTTATCATATATAAGTTTAAATTTGATAATATTGAAACATTTACTTCGAAAATATACTCTGTAAGAGAATTAAATGAAATGATACTCTTGTCTTTGTTGCAAAAAATGAAAAGTAATATGTAAAATTATATCATAAATACAAAATGTACTGAAAATTGAAAGGAAAACAAATGATGATAATATAAAAATATATGTGCAGATCAAACATAATTATAAGAATATTTATATTTTCAAACCTCATTACCTTCCCAAAATATTAAATATCAGCACATTTTTCAATAGGATTTTATTCAACTTTATTTTTTAAAATAATTTTTTAGCACAGCTTGTAATAAATCATATATAAGGTTAAATTTGATAATATTGAAACATTTACTTCGAAAATATACTCTGTAAGAGAATGAAATGAAATGATACTTTTGTCATTGTTGCAAAAAATGAAAATTAATATGTAAAATTAAGTATAATATAAAGTATTGAATGTTGAAAAAAAAGAACTTAATAATGAAATATCATTTGAAATTAGATTCTTTTTATTTATGTATGGGCATTTGTTTATATAGATTAAATGATAATTGCAATTTGATCAAGCTATTTAGCAAGCATTAATATCTAAATATATGCATTGTTTTTTTTAATAACAAGCAGGGAAAATTACTTCTGGACTACAAAATATTTATTTATAAAATAGAGGTCTAAAGAAATATTAAACAAATTCATTATTTTGAAAATGATATGCATTTATTGAAAACACACAAATGAACACACAAGCCTTTTAAAACAAAACTAATTTTATTGGATGTAAAAAAGAACCAAATATGCAAATTATTAAAATAAAAATAATTTAGATTTTAAATAGCATTATATGTTTAATTATCTAATAAAAGTCACTATTTTTCTATAAAATTTCAGCTTGAAATAAAGTTTACATAATCGTACAAAAGGGTTCTTTCTTACCTTTTACCAGTGTAATCCATTTTCACAAACATGAAATAAAGTATTTCACGAAGTAGCGATAAAACACTATTTTTAAAAAAGTTATATGCACTTTAAAAAATATTCTTGATACTGCATACATCTATCGTGATACAACATATTTTTTTAATGCGCTACATAATAAAAATCATTACGAATGCGATATTTAAAAATCCGCATGCATTTCTGAACACACAGTCAAAAATAACTAGACATTTCTTTCTTTAAGAAGAACGTTATACGTAGTGTACATCCAAATACATGGTGTTCTAATATTGTAATAATATTTCTGTCAAGCACTGCACAACTAAAGAAAACTGCATTTAACTAAAGAAATCAGGAGCTTATCACAAAGCTAACGGTCGTTTAAAATCACCGTCACTTGAAATATTAAAAATACATGGTGTTTCAATATTGTAATAATATTTCTGTCAAGCACTGCACAACTAAAGAAAACTGCATTTAACTAAAGAAATCAGGAGCTTATCACAAAGCTAATGGTCGTTTAAAATCACCGTCATTTGAAATATTAAAAATACATGGTGTTTCAATATTGTAATAATATTTCTGTCAAGCACTGCACAACTAAAGAAAACTGTATTTAACTAAAGAAATCAGGAGCTTATCACAAAGCTAATGGTCGTTTAAAATCACCGTCACTTGAAATATTAAAAATACATGGTGTTTCAATACTGTAATAATATTTCTGTCAAGCACTGCACAACTAAAGAAAACTGCATTTAACTAAAGAAATCAGGAGCTTATCACAAAGCTAATGGTCGTTTAAAATCACCGTCACTTGAAACATTAATCGGCCAACAATCTTACATTAGACACATCTTCACAATAGAAATACCCAAGGTTCCAAGGTTCTTCTACAAGGTTCGAAATACCCTGTCAGCATATTTTTCCGCGCCCATTATTTCCGTTAATGACGCAATCGTTGGCTGAGAGACTGGCAGCTCAAACTCGGTCCTGATTTGCAGAATGAATTTCAGTTGATTTTTATCATCGGGAAATGAAATAATGTAGGAATAACGAATACAATTTTTTCTTCTTCATTAGTATATTTTTTAATGCGTTACAATTATCTATTATAAGATATAATTATTACAGTTAGGACGCTTTCAGACAAAGGCATAAAATAAATATTTTGTCGTCAAACTTTCAAATAACTTATCAAATTTTAATAAATTAGTAATAAATTGCTACATTTCAAATTAAACTTAGTAAATCCAGGGATTATTTTAATATAGCGACTTTTTATACCATACTTTTTATTATCTAATTATAAAACAGTAATGTGTAAATATGGCAGAAGATTTTTATTAAGGGACATTGACTTAGCATATGGGAAGCAGAGGAGAATTACCCCGATAGAAACTAGTTAAGGCGGGCAGCAACTGTTGCATAAAAATTATAGCATGAAACTATAATAGCTACTAAGGTAGGGTCGCAGTATTTTAAATTGCTTCTGGTGCACAAAAACCTACGCTAAGCCATTAGGTGAGCATGTGTGTCGGGGGGGGGGGGGTGCCTAGCTGGTACGTTATTTTAATACAATTATTTGGAGAACTTTATATTTTGTGAAAGGCAATTCGTTAATTACTTTATTGCACTAAAAATAACTTAGTTCCAAAACTTAGTAAACGAACTAGTATTGCAATTTTGACAAACGCCCCATTGTCTAATCACGTCGCTTGTTTTATAAAGTAATACCAAATTTAATGCATGGAATTTTAAACGTCTTTCAACCGTTCGAAAGTGTTTTCTAATTCTGCTTACATTTATATTGCAATTGTATATACAGTCATCATACATATGATACAATTGTATTACATTCAGACACTTAGGTGTCTGATTTCTAAATGTCTTAATTTCAGACGTATTATCATTTTTAAGACACTTTATTTAGTTCATCCATACCATGATCACAGTAAGACATTTACGTGTCTTAAATTTAGACATCTATGATGTCTGAAATTTCATATTCAGACACTTAAGTGTCTGAAATACTTTTTCAGTCACATATGTGTCTGAATTTAAGACGCCTCTATTTGCAGTGTACATAGCTAAATTATATATATAATTAATCTGATATCTATTAATATTTATAATTAATTTATCTATCTTATGACATATGATATATTTTCGACTACAACATTTGAGACTTTTTCTGCAAACAGAACTACAATTACGGCTGATTTAACAAATATCTGATATCATATTCATCCGTTAAAAGACATCTTTGTACTCATTTATCTCAGTTCGTTTTTTTTTTCTAGATTTTCAGTATCTTCAATATGCTAAAGCTTTTACAAATTGCAATGAATAGACTTAGATGTTTTTTAATAGTTGAACATCATACCCTATAAGATATTTAAGGTATATCCTATAAGAATTTTAATTTTCTGATAACCTTTTTTTGTTAAACAAATTTATATGTACTAAATCTACTCTTTTCTCTATTATTCTGATGTTGTATTTACTTAATATTTTTTCCTTCGAAACTACTTAAAAAAAATACACTTAAATATGTTTAAAATATACTTACTGATATGCAACGAAAAAATCAAGTGCGAATAAAAAAAAAATAAAATGCTATCATTTTAAGTTAGGAGGTTAAAATTGAACTTTTGTTTTTAATTGTGTGAAAAGTAATTCTAATTTTCAATGTTTTTTAAATTAAATTATTTGTTTTTACATTTACATAATAATAAATAAAAGTAGTTTTTTTATGTTGATAATAATAGTTTCTTTTGTTTAGTTGCCAAGAAACCTGGATGTTTTATGATTCAACCACTAGTTTATAAAAAAAAAAGCTTGCCAAATCTGGTGTTTTATTTTATTTCCAGGTGCATTTTCTTGTTACCCCAATTAATTCTTCTTTTCTAATGATAGAACAATTTGACACACGAAGTTCCTACAAAATATCTGTAGAGCATTTTAATGTAATGTTATTACACTTGACGATATGATTCCCTCAGAAAAATATATTGATTACTCTTACAGTTCTGTTCTACTTCTTTGTGTGCAATCATTAAGCTACGATTATGTTCTTATACACTTATCCAATATAAGTGACAATTATATTGAATGTGACATCTCTTAAGGAGATGGTGGACGTTCAAAAAAATTTCTTTTAATTTTCATAAGAGATATTTGAAATTTTGTACAAATATGCATTTCGCAATAATTATATAGAACACCTTAAAAGAAATTTCAAATCTTATTAGACTTTTAAGATCTTTTAAAAAAGTCAAATTTTAAAACAGAATTTTAAATGCTCCTTGCGTCTTAATTTTTTAGATATTTCCCCGATTTTAGATTTTAAACACGTAAAACTGTTTTACAAACATATCTGTGTATCAATTTTTTAATCCCTTAATTAGTTATTTTTTTAGAGATGTTTTTCTGTATTCCATATCGATTTTCATCAAAATTCTGCTTTATAATTAGTTAAAAATCAAGTTTAATTGTCTGAATGAAGTCTAATTTTTAAAATTCATACACAGTTTCTTTTTAAGTAATATCAGGATTCCTCCTGATAACTTATATGAATCTTGATTAAAAATTAAGCAGCAAGTAGCATTTAAAAAAATTAAAAAAAAAGAATCATCGGTATTAAGAATAACAGATTTAAAGTATATTAAAAGGCCAAAACAGTGTTTGTGAACCAAATTAAAACAGTCGTAACTTTGCGTAAAATAATCACATCTGCATGCAATTTTCTACGAATGACGTAATGCATATTGAAGAATAATAATACAAAAGATAAATATACAAAAATAAATGCCGATTTTTACTCAAATAAAGGTCCAAGGTTTCTTTAATATATTTTATAAAGTTCCAACAAGGAAATATAAAAATCAATCTGGAGTTTAAAATGTTTATTTTTTTTTCTCCTGATATTATTACTCTCTAGTTTTAAAATCATTTGATAAACAAAGCGCAGGGAGTTTTGCGTATACTTTACTACATTTAACCGTCTGATTCCACAGGAATTTTTTTTCTCTTGTAGTTATTTTCCATTTCTTAGTATACAATCTTTGTTTTCCAATTATGCTCTTATACTCTTATCTAATAGAAGTGACAATTATTGAATGTGACTTCTTATAAAGAATGTTATGTTTCAATAAGGAATTGTAAAAACGTTTCTTTATCCGAAAATAGTGTTTTTACCTCTTGATCCTACTGCCCTGTAATTGCAGCTAAGATTCAATTAGCAGTCGCAAATAGCTTTTTCTGGTTCTTATATATGTTCTGTTTGCCTATTTAGTAAACAAAGTAGATGATTCTTTTGAGTAGGATTAAGAGATTTCTTTCATCTAAAGGTATGAAGCGATACAACATTTCTTCTCAGGTGTTAAGTTGGACACTTAAACACTTTTTGTTATCACTTTTTTTCGAATCGAAACAAATATCTTACTTGCTCTTAGGGGGGGAAAACGTGAAAATAATTGCAACAAAAAACAATAAGATTTTCTTATGGAAACAAATTAAATGTAATAAAATTTATATGAAAATTCACTTCAGATTTTTTGTAGAAAGTTTTGTGTGTAAAACATTCTTACCATTATAAAAGACTTATCAGACCTGGTAATGAAAACATACATGATTAAATAAAATAATTACAAGATCAAAAGCTTATGTACTTTTCGAAACAAAGCTTTTATATTAACTAATGGTGTGAATTAAATAAACTACATGTGTTTACATGAACGATTGTTTTCCAAAAAAATTTCTAAAGATTTATCTATTGTATATGATGTACAGGAAATATCTATAGATAATTCCTAAAGGAGCGCATGTTAATTTACTGGCAGAAGTTCTGAGGCTGAGTATTATAGCTCTTCACATGTGCTAATAATTTATCTCTTCAAATCAGAAAAAAACAATTTTGGGGAAATTGTGTTTCCACTATTTGGTAACACTAATTTTGGGATACAATATTACTAATTTGCCATTTAAATGGTGTACTTATAATATAACAGCTTATTTTTCGATCACTTAAATTTAAAATAACAAACATTTGTCTTTTAGTGCAGTGTTGGAACCACCTTCTCTAAGGATAACAATACTTTAGACACACAAAAGTCTTCAATATAAAATATTTGCATTTTCATTATTATTAGATTACACTAACGATTTGATAACATTTTTTTTTATTTTTTCGAGAGTAGAGAGAGGTTAAAAAACAGTCTATGTCAAGAAAATTGTATCCAAATATGTTATCTGAATTCTTTTCATTCCTTAGTGGATCATTGCGTTACTGTTATGCCTTTTTTTCCCTTTCATGATAAAGGCGACGTTTATTGAATGTGTGTTCTTTCAATGGATAATCTTTTGTTGCGATGAAGTTCTAATAAGTATACATAAAAATCTTTCGGGATCTAAAAATGTTTCTTTCCCTCTAGTCCTTGATTCTATTGTCCTGTAATTGAAGCTAGGATTCAATTAGCAAGAGCAAATACCTTTTTTCTGGATTATATACTTTTTCTTTCTGTTTATTACATACAGTACATAAATCCCTTCAGTAGGATTGAGAAACTTCTATCCTCTAAAGGAATAACTTTTTATTTTTCAGACCTACAGTTAGCAATAAAGAATTGTTTAAACAAATTCGTACTGTTATGAGCTTAATTATGTTAATAGATATAACACTGGTGGCTTATTGGTTTATGGCCTATATAAAGTCATTCGTATTACGTGCAGTTTTTTCATAGATTTTGTTAAGATATAAATAAATAAAAAAGACATGAAACAACTATCTCCCATATGCATAATTTTTAGAAGTTAAAAATTTAATTAAACGTTTCTTATAGACTTTAGAGATGCACTTAAAATTAGTGTTGTATTTTACGATTTTTGTGATGTATCTCCACTTCACTCTACCCAAAATAATTTGAGTTTATGTGTTACGTTGACCACAAATTAAATAATATAATCGTGTACTTTTAAGGGTTTCTCTAGAATAGGTTGGAAAGGGATTATAATATCAAACCTAAGTTTTATAAATAACTAAAATTAAAAATTAATTAACATAAATAGGATATGCGATGTCATCAACTCGAAGCAACAAATGCCCGCCTGAGAGAATCCATCAATAATCAGATAAAGTCCTAAAAGCAGGTAACAAGTGATACCAGAAGTAAAAGGCAAGTACACAATTATAAAAAAAAACACATAAATTTATTTACAGGTATTATCATGTACAATTACATATAAAATATGATCAAAAGTAAAACAAACTGCCATCGAAATAGCCATCAGTATTTCAGATTTCGATATCGATCGATGATAAATACTAAGACATGAAGTCCTAATAATAGCTAACAACCCAGGTCGACATTCATGCTGGCATTTTGTTTGCTAAACAAGCATTAAATGCTGTATCCCAGAAAAGTAAAATAGCATAAACTACCATAACACATTTGCTGATTCCACCACAATTACCAGCAAGTCATGGTGTGTATTGGAACACTTTACTGCTTGGCCAGCATACATATTCCAGCTTGCGTTGCTTGAATATGTTGCTGGCCTAGCAGCAATCAAGACCACCACTTGCTTGTCATTTCTGCTATTCTAGCAGTAATTCACAAGCAACAGATATGTTTTTTGTTCCTATTCTAGCATTACATTTTTACCATCAGTTGTTTTTAATTTTTACTTTTCTAGGATCACTTGCTTTTATATTTTGCTATTCTCCCAGTTAGAAAAACAAGATGCTGGTGCTGCCATCTTTGGAGATTTTCTGAAGTACTTTCATTTTTAGGTAGCTTTCATTACAAAAAGCTACCTATTGCAGCCGTTCGGAGGAAAGCGATTTCAAAAAATTTTGGTATATTTTCATCGATCATGACCCCCAGACCCCGAAACCACCCTCCGTTCAAAATTTATATATATATGTATATATATATATATATATGACCTATGTCACACTCTAACTATCGTAATTATGAACCGATTTCGATGTAATTCGGTGTGTACATAGTACATACCAATGTCTCAACCGAGTTCGTTGGCCAGCTTCATCCGCCGTTTTGTTTCAAAATGGCGGCCATTTAAAATTTTTAAAAAAATTTAAAATTTGAAATGTGGTACCAAAAAATTAAAAATGGAAAAATATTTTTTACTTATGTATTTGACCTTTATACAAAGATTCTGGATCAGTTTTTGCTTCGTCTATATCTTAAAAAATGGCTGAGTTATAGCATTTTGAATTTCTAGCGTGGCTGGCTTTTTGAAACGTCCTGAATTTTGTCACGCGATAAAAGGCGTTTTTAAGAACCGATTTCGATGTAATTCGGTGCGTACATAGTACATACCAATGTCTCGACCGAGTTCGTTGGCCAGCTTCACCCGCCATTTTGTTTCAAAATGGCGGCCATTTAAAATTTTTAAAAAAATTTAAAATTTGAAATGTGGTACCAAAAAATTGAAAATGGAAAAATATTTTTTTCTTATGTATTTGACCTTTATACAAAGATTTCGGAGGAGTTTTTGTTTCGTCTATATCTTAAAAAATGGCTGAGTTGTCGCATTTTGAATTTCTAGCGTGGCTGACATTTTGAAACGTCCTGAATTTTGTCACGCGATAAAAAGCGTATTTATGAACCGATTTGGATGTAACTTCATTTATACATAGTACATACCAATGTCTCGACCGGGTTCGTTGGCCAGCTTCACCCGCCATCTTGTTTAAAAATGGCGGCCATTTAAATTTTTAAGAAAAAATTAAATTTGAAATGTTGTACCAAAAAATTAAAAATTGAAAAAATATTTTATTCTTATGTGTTTGACCTTGATAAAAAGATTCGGGAGCAGTTTTTGTTTCGTCTATATCTTAAGAAATGGCTGAGTTATAGCATTTTGGATTTCTAGCGTGGCTAACATTTTGAAACGCACTGATTTTTGTCACGTAATAACAGGCGTATTTATGAACCGATTTGGATGTACCTTGGTGTGTACATAGTATATACAAATATCTCGACCGAGTTCGTTGGCCAGCTTGATCCGCGATATTGTTTCAAAATGGCGGCCATTTAAAAAAATTAAAAAATTAAAAAATTAAAATGAGATACCAAAAAATTGGAAAATGAAAAAAGATTTTTTTCGTATGTGTTTGACCTTAATACGAAGATTCCGGAACAGTTTTTGTTTCGTCTATATCTAAAAAATGGCTGAGTAATAGCATTTTGAATTTCTATTGTGGCTGACATTTTAAAACGACCTGTTTTTTGTCATTTGATAACAGGTGTATTTATGAACCTATTTGGATGTAACTTGGTCTGTAGATAGTACATACCAATGTCTCGACCGAGTTCGTTGGCTAGCTTCATTCGCCATCGTGTTTCAAAAGGGTTGCCATTTAAAAATAAATTACATTTAAAATTTAAAATGAGGTATTAAAAAAATTGGAAAATTAAAACGATTTTTTTTATGTGTTTGGCCTTGATACAAAGATTCCGGAGCAGTTTTTGTTTCTGAAAATTTGTTCTTTTGTAAAAAATGTTTGAATTATAGCACTTTGAATTTCTAGCATGGCTAACATTTTGAAACGATCTTGTATTTCTCACGCGATAACACACGTATTCGCCTATTTCGATGTAAGAAGGCATGTGGATAGTCAATACCTCGACCAAGTTCGCTGGCCAGATTCATCAGCCATCTTGTTTCAAAATGGCGGCCATTAAATAAAAAAAATATATATATTTAAAGTGAGGTGCAAAAAAATTAGAAATTGTAAAAGGTTTCTTTCTTAAGTATTTGACCTTGATATAAGGATTCAGGAGCATTTTTTGTTTGTCTTTACCTTAAAAAATGGCTCAGATATAGCAGTTTCAATTTCTATTGTGGGTGACATTTTGAAAAATCTGATTTTTTGCATGCGACAGCACTCGTATATATCAACCGATTCCGATGTGAGTGAGCATGTGCACAGCAATTACTAAGATCTCGACCAAGTTCACTGGTTAGCCTCATCCACCATGTTGTCTTAAAATGGCAGGCACTTTAAGAAATCGCCGAATTTGACAGCCAAATATAAGTTACTTTAAAGAAAAGCAGCTTGGATAAAGCTGACTAATTTCGCGAAATTCTCATTCATTATATTGATAAAAATTAGTATTGAATTTCCTATATTCGGTTTCCACTAAATTGAGCTTCGCGTGTTTGAATGATGTAAGTTGGCTGTTTTAAAATAAGGAATATGAAAGCTACCTCTTCCTCCCGGCACTGGCCGGAAGGACTTTTATAGAAGAGTAACCATATATCGTTTTTTTTTTTCCTCTGAGGAGCACAAAACTCACTACCTCTGGTTTGGGAACAAAATGCTCTACTTACTCTACTTACTCTTTACTTTATACTACTTAATGCTCTCCTTTCTACCAGTTAAATATATCCTTTCCTTATAAAATCATATGTAAAAATATATATGTATATATGGGAATACACTGTATAAAAGTAAATACATGCCTCCAACAGGCATGTTCAGATCATCAACGATGCAAAAATCCCCAATCAACTTCTAGCATAAAGTTCAGAGATGGTATGTGATATGTCTACAGCTCCCATTTAATTATTTATTTTAAAGGCAAATTATACTGTCAATGTGACCAAATCATATAAATTGCCAGACAAAACGGGAAGTCCACTTCATATATACGCCTATTTTAAATTAAACTTTAGTTTCAACACTCATATTTTTAATAAGATGTCACCAAAGACTGTAGTACCTCTTCGCTGGTTCATACTTCTATGTCAACTGCTCATTTCAGACAATTTTTTTAGACTGTATAGTCTGTAATTGCAGCATGTACTGCCACATCATCATTCTGTAGATGCATATTCTCCGGTAGTCATTAGTGAGCTATTTTGTGCTTATTTCAAAGGAAAAATTTATGAAGAAGTATAGTGGATTTTGCGTTCTTCTCTAAAAGACAATAGTCACATTCTTCAAATATAAAGATAAAAAAAGCACAATTTGCATATCACATTTTTATCGTTCCTAGTTACCCTTCCTAGTGTTTCTGGTTTCCCTTTTTACAACTCCTAAAGACACCTTCTTCGGTTCTGAATGGCCCATGGTATTCTATGATCTTTTCCATGAGATTTGATTAGCTCGATTGTTTGTGAAACTTTCCTCCCATCCCGCTGTCCCTTGAATCAGCCTAACGAGTGCGTGCACCTAGCCATTTGACCTGCAATAAATTGTGCAGGCCAATTTATCATCGGTTACAAATCTGTAAGAGATTCTCCTTTGAGTATACTGTCACAGATGGTCGACAGTATTGTGAACCTCAATTTATTGCTCTCTGCCCTACTTCCTCACAGCCATATAAACCAGACTACCCTGTATGTTTATTCGCACTTACTTTTCTGTTCGTGTGTTTGGTTCTGAACACCTTCCTGCAAACTAAAATGAAAGATATATTACACATAAAATTATACAAAATGTATCATATTACATTTCAGTATAAACTTTTTAATTCATCGGTATGCTGAATACGTATGCTGATACCATGTTTAGTTCGTAAGATATTATTAAAAATTAATTTTTTTTTTTTTTATCAGTGTTCAATGAAGTGTGAAATCTTGATCACAATACTAATTGAGACCTCTCGAGCAGACGATTATAACCCATCTCATCAGCTTTAAAGCTGTATTAAAAGTTTTTTATTTTTATAAATTTACGACAACATAAGCAATTAGATTATTGCTATAACAAATCAACTACATATTTGTTTTAGTTTATTTTATTCTCAAGAAAGAAAACTACAATTCAAAAATCATTACTCTTTGAAATATTTGCCAAAATAATATGTTCTTTTGCATATCAGTAGTCTTAAGTAGATTTAGAATTAACGCAATTAGAAAATACATGATACCGATAGTGTACATTTAGCCAAAATAAATCGAAGCAGCAACGTTATAAATGTAGCTTCCCAACCTACTTGAAAATTGTTTATGAATTTGGCTTGTCTGTATGTCTGGCCATGCTCTAACTTTCGTTAATATACTTGGATTGCCATGAAATGTATATATATATGCACACATGCCACTAATTTCTCGTTTTGCATAAATATTTCTAATTACTAAAATTAAATATTTCAAATTATTATTCTTCTCGTGTTTTCCTGTATAATTTAATGAGGATTTGAAGGGCAGTTGAGGACAAAATTTCAGTTACTATAACAATAGTATCGTGGGTGATAAACCGTGACCTATAGCATTATTCTAGTGAAATTGTTTTATTCAAATAGTAAAAGTAAATCAAATGTCAAATGTAATTCAAATTTAATAATAGGTGTTTTCAGGAATACATTTTAGAAGGATTTTTTTTCGAAATTTGTATAATGATTTAATATTTTTGCCGAACTGGTCTCATAGCAGGCCAAATCATTCCAAATTAAGACAATTCGTTTTCTGTATTGCCGTTTGGAGAACGACGCTTTCACATGATAAAGAAAAAATAAACAGTGATCCATACAATTTTTATGCAGAAAAAATCCTCATTTTATATTCCGTATGATATGAATCTTGTTCATCTAACTCGAACTTTTCGTTATGCGTTACTATTAATTCTTGTGTCACATATGCTGAAATGAGAAAAAAAAACATTCCTTGATGACCAAAGAACTAAACTGTAGCACGCATAGAACACTCAAACGGCATTTGGTTTTTCGTATTTATTTGTTTGTTACTTGTAAGTGTTTTATCATTGGCTAGACTCATGTGATATTTGAAAACAAGTTATAAACTATAATGTCTTACACTAGAATAAATTCATTACATTTATGTAAGACTGTTTTCGTTATTTCTGGCACGATCTTAGGTATGAAAAATAGAATTTCCTAAATATCTATATAGAGGAGGAAGTGCTTTGGATTCGAGCAGTTTTGACTATAACTAGATATATCTAATTTATTTTTTAATAATGAAACAAATTCTGAATCATTTGAAGATATTATCGCTTAAAATGATACCCGAAAGTATCTATCATTATACTTAAAACTATTTCTACCGGTGTCAAATGTTACCTTTTTAAAGTTTTGATTTATTTTTTTTGCTTGTAGCTTTCGAATGTATTAAGAATAAAGAAAGTCGTCAACGTATTAAAAATGATTTGTAATTGTTTCAATCTAAAAATAACAAATAAGAAACCATAAATCGAAATAATTCAATAGGTGTTATTTGACACCGGCAGAAATAGTGTTAAAGGATACAATTTACATATCAGTAATGACCTATCCAATGCTTCATTATAGTAAAATATAAATTTAAAGAAAACATGTTACCATAACAGGACTGGCCAGTATAAGGCTCTGATATATATCTAGTTGAAAACTTATGAGAAGTAATATTAAGATATTGTTGTGCTTAAGGCAAGTGTTATGTCATTAAAGATGACTTCAAATGTACTCTGAAATATGCTGGGGAATACATTTCCAAAAGGCGTTCTCATAAAATTTTCGCAGATTCTATAAATTCATGAAAGATATATATATATTTTTATATAAGATATATATATATATATATATATATATATATATATATATTATGTATATATATGGGAACGTCCACTGTTACTCTTGTGACCACCACAGCAAATTTCCACATATATTTCCAATTCTTTTATTACAAATTATATTTAATATAAATTTGATGCAACTTCTTAAAAATACATGTACTCTACTTTCATAAACCATATACAATTTGTCACAAAAAGCATTTTAATTAGCTAGATAATAAATAAAACTTTTGTTACTCTTTAGACCACAAAAAAATACAATTTTCAGAAATTGTGTTTGACGCAGAAGTTCTGTGAATTCCATGAGGCTATAGAAATAAAATTTCCAGAACATAGCAGAGTAATTATATCTTTTTAAAAAGCATCAATCATTGAACTCATCTGATAACACATGAATTAGTTACATTTGATTTTAAAAAATGCTAAGTATTACTCTTGTGACATTTTGTCCATAATGTAATTTTAGCAAAAATTCAGTTGCCATACTAAAGAAAAAAATTAAAATAAGTTTAAGAAAATTATTTTCCATACAGAACAACTTTTAATGATGGTTTAATTTTAAAATAGCATAAAATAATGTAAAAAATTCTCAAATTAACAAACACTATAACCACATAGCAACCTCTCAGTTTCTGCTACTTAATAGAATAAGTCATTGTCCTCACTATCAATAATATCACTTGCAAATTCTCCTGTTTCATGATTTACTTAACGAAACACAAATTCGTTTTACGAATCATGCTAGTGTATGGTTGGTAGTAGATAGTGTCATTTTTCAAGGTTTTAACAAATTGTATTTGTTAAATGCCCTTCGCTGTTGGTATTTTCTCGCAAAGTAATGAAATTTTATTGCTTTATTTCTTTTGACAAAATAAGCAGTATATCTTAGAATTGCTTTTTTAGCACGCATTTCATCCCATATATATCATTATACAGCAACACAAAATAAATCTACAGCATCTATACCACGAGTATTTGAAAAAAAAAATATATGCCCAATTAAGTTAATTGAGAAAGGAGTCTGATTCATTGCAGGCATATTTGCATAGTTATATTTTTGTTTAAATTGGAAAGCACAACCAACATATAAAAAAGTAAAACAGGTACATTTTAGGAAAATACAAATTCCCTTAAAGATGCAATGTTGAAATTTTACATACGAAAGCATTTACAAAAAATTTATTTTGAGTTACATTGTCTAAAATAATAGCATAAGATTTTACTTTATTGGAATCATACTAAAAAAAGCTGAAAATACAGTCGCTTGTGGATTTGACCAGTAATGTAGTATTTCATACCAAAATTTCGTCTTGGCATGAAAATAAAACAGTTTCCATAAAATCCACTGGCATAAGTATTCTTTGAGAAATGGTTATTTTTTTGGCATTACGAAAATAATCCCTTGTACATGTTTCAATGAATGTGTGCCACAGAAACGGATTTAGTTGCTTTCGAAAATTTTTAAACAATCAGAAATGGTTTATTTAACTGTTATTTTTTTAAAAACGTTTTGAAAAAGTAACAGTATTGGGTGAATATGTTGATAAACGTTTTGGCAATAGCAAAACGTCTATCAACGTTTTGCTATTTACAATAACTCATAAGAAGTTCTGTATTATGGACTTCCGTTTCAAATAATTCTTCGATGTTATCTCCACAAATTAGACATTCTGAATTCCTAAATTCTAATTATCATGTATCTTGGCAGACAAAGTCATTAAATCTATCACAGGAATGTTTAATGCAGGAAATACACCAGTAACTACATTATGAATTGCTTGAATGTTTTCGTGAGAGCACCAAATGGAGATATTCTGATGAGAAATTTTCTATTGTTTTATGAAACTAGGCTTTAAAGCTGCAAAGGAATTTCCAATTTTTCAATTTAGGAAAGCTTCTTTAAACAAAAAAAGTTTTCTCTTATTAAATGTCCACTAGAATTGATGAAATTATGTGACATTTTTCACGCTTAACTAACATAGAATTAGCTGAAGAATGACCTCTTCTTAAATCTTCATCTACATAAAATTCGCCAAAGCTGTGGAGTTAGATTTTTTTCAGTTACAGTGTCTGAGGTTAGCTAATTCTCTACTTTTCCCTTTTCTTAATATTTTCATTTTCTTGCAGAAGCTTTTGCAAGTTCTAAGACTTTCCTTCACCTTATCGTAATATATTTTGTTTTGTTTCTTTCTCACAACAACATATTCAATTTCATTCTTATTTTTTCTCTATAATTTTTGACGCTTAGCAGAATTTTTCCAGATCTTTAAATCTATGTTGTGTATAAGAAGCAATATTTAAATATTTCCTTTAAATTATACTATCCTAATCCTTTCCATAAGAGTTATTATTAGAACCTCTGTAGGTTATACAGCAGAATTTACTAAGCAAAGTTTTACAAAGCCTATAAAATATCTAACCAAAGACCATGTGCTTCAAACCAAAAGAAAGCACACAAAAATGACACGAGTTGAGTTGTTTTATTATGTTTTTAATTACTTGTCATGATTATTTTATAATCTTAAGTAATACCAAAAATGAATTAAAATAAATCCACTCATTAAAAAACATAATAAAGATAATTTATCTTCCTTAAAATTTACAAAATAGCTAAAATTATTTCAAAAACTGCTCTAATAACAGAGAAAAAACAACAAAACGTTAAGCATTCTGTTTGTTTTGGTTGTAACGCAGTTTTATATCAAACTATCGACAAAAGTATTATGTGTTACTCTTGCGTCACAGATGTTTCTTACTCTTGTGACAACTCCCCAGAGCCTATTCCATGCATAGCATAAACAAAATATTTAATGTAAAATATGTCTTATACCTCGAAATCAGAGAATTAGAAGTTTTGGGTAAAAATTTTAAGTAGTTTTTTTATTAGTAAAACTTTTGTATGTTTTCCGTTACTCTTGTGACATTTAAGTATTAACGTTTAAATACAGCCAAAAGTATATTAAAGACATTATCTAAAAGATTTTATCTATGTAGATCTTAAAAATATGATAATAGTTTGTTGATTTGAACGCATAGTAATTTTATTAAATTCTAAATAGTAGAAAAATCATACATTTCAATAAGTTGTATTTTAAGCTCAAATTTAAATGTTGTTTTATACTGTTAGTATTTAGCTCATTTTCAGTAAACACTTGCTCTTATGAAATTAAAACTCACAAATTCACAAATTCATATACTTCAACTCTTTAGCTTTAAATTGATGTATTACACTTATATTTCCGTTTTAAATAAATTTTCAGCAATTTTTTTTTTCTGCCGTGGACGTTCCCATATATATCTTTATTCTTATAAAAATAGAGCAAAGTGTAAATCAAATAGTGCAGTACTTTTGTTTTAGCAAATTAAATCATTCTCGTACTCCTCTCCTTTTATTACTAATCCTTTTCCTTTATTATCTTATGCAATAATCTTATAAAGAAGAAATTTATTTTAAACTAAACGTACATAAAAAAACGTGATTTAAATTCAAACTGTTTTGTTTGAGACATACTTTTACAAACGGAATTAATTAGCATTTTGTTTTTCTTTATTTCTTATTTACATCACGGTTAATCTATACTTTTTAACGCTTTTCTTCCTTTCGAACACAGATGAAGATTATTAAATGCATCTTTTTCAATCAGTGTACTTTTGTTGTGCTTAAGTTCTAACGAGGCAGATTACCAGATTTTTAGATGCGAAAAAGTTCCTTTTTACAAATTCTGAATCCTTTTCTTATAATTGGGTTTCAGCTTAAAGTAGCAGGTAATGATCTATTTTGATGTAGATTACATGAGTCTTAATATTAATAGTAAGGAAATATCTACTTTTGAAAAGATATTTTTTTAAATCCAGAGCAATAGCAATTGATAAATATTTATTTTTAGAAAAAATGCGAAAATATTAGATTTTACTGGCTCATAAGCAGTGGGATTCAAACATATTTTGAGATGAGATATAAGCTTTAAATATTGTTTTTTCAAAATCTTGTATAACCGGAAATAAATTTAGTCCAAATCTGCACAATTGAGAAAAGTACTGCACGGAAAACCTCTTTCGTGAACCAATACATTTTTGGTTGCATACCTCTTTTGGTTATATTTGGTTACATAATTTGGTTACCGATACATTATAGCTGTTAGAGCTCTGTGTTTTCACCACCACCTTCCGCTACTGGGTAAGCTCGATCTATTAATCCACATGGAACAAAAATAGACAAATCAATCAAAAATGTTCTCACTTCTCGACTTACTGCGTTTTTACTTGCCTGTAAAAATGTTCTATTTTCTCTATGAACAAGCTTTATACGGAAGCGTTTGACAGGTCGCAACGATATAACCATTTAACACCAAATACGTAAGATCGAGCAAGTCTGCATTTATTAAATTTTGTGAATAACTAGTGCTAAAGATTTTGTACTTAGATATACAAACGGATAAATTCTGAAGTTGAAACGCATTTCCCCTGTGACCTGTCAAAAAGCCATAAGTCCCCGGGTGCGTTTTTTGTGATTCTAACTTTGTAATGCTAAGGTCACAGGAATACAATTCTTCCAATGGTGTTATATGCTGGGGCAACCTTAACTGTAGAAATTTTATCCTTTTTTGTATACCATACAAAATCCCGTATAAAGATTAATATTAATGTGCTTATATATATATATATATATATATATATATATATATGAGAAGTTGGCAATGCCATACTTTTCATCTCAACATGCAGGTTTAAATTCTGTTAAATGCCAAGTAAAAAAATTAAGCAAGAATTCTAGGTGAATTCCAATCTATGTGTTTACAAGTGTATTATCGATGTGCTTGAATTGCCGTGATCTGCTAAGCATATTATTTGTTTGAGTGAATAATAAATGTTAATAAGAGATATGAATAAGAGATATATTCATTTGTTATAAGCCAAGTGAATCTTAAAGTAGAAGTAAGATAAAATTCTATCAGTACATATATGTATAATGAATAACAAAGTTTCAAAAGCGGTTTAATTTTTCTTCGTGGATTTAACATTAGGACTGAAGATCTTGGATTTACGATTACATTGAGGAAATAACCCTTCCATTCGTTCTGAAAAGTTACATTTTTTTAATGTTTATGTTGCTCCTATGTTGTTCCTATAAACTTTATTTAGAAACATTTCGATGTGTTTAAAATGAACATAAAATTTTTATGTTTTTTCTTTTTCAATAGTTATCCGCGCTATTGTCCTGCTATCTAAATCCTGACAACATTAAAGAATGTAGATATATACTGTAAAGGATGTTTTTCCTGCTAATTAGATTAATTGGACATCTTTGAAATAAGTTTGAAGATTTTGTTATTAACTTACATACCTGTGAATTTTTGTAATTCATGATTTTTTATTAATAAGGAGCTAAAAACAAAATATAAAATATTCAATGTAATTAGCATACGTAGTTTTATCTTAGTTCTTACATTCAGTTATCTCATAAAATAGATTTCACTTATACAATGAGTATTACATGTTTTTTTTTTTTTTTTTTTTTTTTTTTTCATGAGCAAAGAAACAATACCTTAGTAATTTGAATCCACTCATAAGCTCCCAAAAGAGTGAAAACAATAAAAGAGCGAAAATATTTTCCATATTTTTATCCATTTCCAAAGACAAAATATGCATCAATATTATATTTTTTAATCGTATTTTTATATCACAATACATTATCACCGTAATTCTTGATTTCATAGACGGGGAAATAAACTGCAGTAGCCAAAGAATTGGAACCGGTAACTTTCCACAAGATGATAAACTTGCAGGTATTGAGTACCAGATGCGGCGAATCATGTGGGTTACGAACGAGGCTAACGAAAAAGACAGGCTACTGCTGTGCATTCCACATATCTTTTTTTACAGACCGCTAGAGTTATGTCATGCTCTTTTAGTACACCTACATTGGTGCATTCGAGCATCACGTGACCCCAGCAGTCTGTAAAAAAAAAAAAAAATACGCGTAAAGCACAACGATAGCCTTTCTTTTTCGTTAGAATTGGGTTACGAAGGTGTGGCGTCAGTGTCGAACCGCGCTGAAACTCGGTGATGCACTGAAAATTGTACTTGTAGCATCACGAATCCCGCTTGAAAAAGAAGCGTAAGTACCGCTTCTTTCGATTATTCTCGAATCCTTATTAATAATAATTTACATGTTAATTTATGTTCATACTTGTGTCTGATAATGTCTAATAACAGCAAAACAAGTTGGAAATTCTAAGTCAAACGTGGAAAATGTTGTGCGTTCGTACTAGAACTACTTTTAAAAATATTTTTGGCACCGTATATTTTACTGAATGTATATTTTAATTTACTTCATAAGTGAATATCAATTTCATCCTGTTCGAAAGGCTGTAACATCATAAAAATGAACTTGAAATAATTTTTCACATTGGCCGTAATGTAACGGAAAATTTTTGACTGTTCCTGTTATTAAACTATACATCCGATTTTCATAAAATTCGAAATGTCACGACAAAATTTTGCAACAATAATATATTTAAAATTTCAGACCATTCGATTGGGTAGTTTTTGCTTCTATATATAAGGACGGACGGACAGACAGACAGAAAGACAGGCGGACACACATACAGACGAATTGTACGACGACTATATGTGCTACGAATTTATATAATTACCTACGCAACTAAAAAGAAAAAAAGAAAAGTGCCCATTTAAACTGACGGCATTGAGCTCACAACGCAGTATATTCACACTAATTGTATATTATACTCTTATTTCAAAGAATAATGCCCCTCGAAAAAGAAATTAAGGGGTTGGAGATTATCCCCCCCCCCCCCTATTTCCACTTTTTATACTTAACCAATGAGCCTCCAAATGTCATTACGGAAGCGCCTTATCGAAATAAACCGGTATACCAAATTTGAAGAAAATCGGATAGAAAAACCGATTTATCTAAATTAAGGGGATATTAGTTCCCCGTTTCCCTCGTTATATTTAACCAATGAACTTCCAAATCTAATGAGGGAAGCACCTGGTTAGAATAAACCGGCATACCAAATTTGTATCAAATCCGGTAGACAACCCCATTTATTTAAATTAAGGTGGTATTAGACCCCCGTTCCCCACTTCAAGCTTAAACAATAAACCTTCAAATCTAATCAGGTAAGCGTCTTATCAGAATTAACGGGTACACCAAATTAGAAGAAAATCTTTTAATTCTGCATGAAAAATCCATTTACCTAAGTTAACGAGGGATTTAGTCCCCATTCCCCCTTTATACTTAACCAATGAACCCCAAAAACTAATCAGGTAAGCGAGTTATCAGAATGAACCAAGAAAAAAAAATTGAAGCAAATAGGATATTTTTCTCAAGAGTTATCGCGTTACGTACAGTCCTAAAAAAAAGTAAACATTCCTTACTAACTCTGCAAATAAAATTATCGTAAAAGAAAGTTACTCATGCCACACGATTGGTAGGAAAGTCTTCTTTCAAATTATGTATATAAAATTCGTTTAACGGGCCACCTACATATTAAAACGAACAATAACATTGTTTTTTTCAAAAGTAGTACACAATTCTGTCAGAATAAATGAACTCTACACTCTTCAATTAGCCTAAAAACACATTTTTAAGCAATTCGTAAGATAAGTTTCCGAGAAATTAATTATTTTAAAACGAGCGTATTTTAGGGGCTGTACCCAAATTGATGTTTGGTACTTCATTGTTGACCGATAGAGCCCCTTTCTTGATCAAGGCATCTTAAGCGCCACCCAAGCCGTCATTGAAGATTGATAGATTACAGGATAGAATAAGAAATTTCAAAATATCTGGTCACTTCTATTATAGACGGACCCTTAAACCACCATTTTGCCGTTTTTTGAGCATAATTTGAAAACTACTTGGATGAAAAATGTGAAATTTTGGATTTCCATAAAGGAGGACTTAATAAATCTGAATCCACCAAAAAAATTGTAGGTTGTAATTCATAATTTTTTCGAATAGTAATTTCGTAATTCATAATTCATACGATAAAATTATAAAAATTGCAAATTCAACGTATTTATGTTTGGGTATTTTAGTATTATTGGGACACAAAATATATTATCACATTAAGAGTATAATTTCAGGAGATATTAATAAAAATATGAAAATGCAATTTAACATTAGAAGCAATAAATTTTGAATGTTTATAATTCAAAAACTTGTCATTCAAATGACTTGAAATTTGGTGCCTAGGCATAGTTTGAACCGATCGATGATTTGAAATATCGTGTTAAAATTGTGGATTGTTATTGAAAAAAATGAAGTTTGGTTCGTTTTAATATTTAGTTGTCCCCCTGAGCAAATTTTGTATACATCATTTAAAAATAAACTTTATTTCCAATCATTCTGTACCAGTAACTTTCTTCTATGATAATTTGTTGAGGACTTAGTAGGGTTTGTTTACTTTTTTTCCACGACTGTACATACGTAGACACATACGTAGATACATACATACAAAACCGGCAGTGACATTAGCTCTCAGGTTTTGATAGCCTGTGCGCTAAAAAGGACTTTCTAGAATCATCTTAATAATCACACAGCTACAAGATTATCGATATTTTGGACTAGAAATAGATATAAATTATCAATTCCGAATGTTTAATTCCAGTTTTATTATTGAATTCGATAAAGGTGTCTAAAAAGCCGTTTCGAGAACCTTACAACCTGCTTTAACAAATATAATATTATATAAAAAATATATCATGTCTCATTAAAACTATCTCCGAATAAAATTTAAATGGAAGTCAATTCTAATTATCAAATAGATTAATAATTATTTTGACGTTTAACTCAAACGTATCGCTCAACCGGAAGAAAAGTAACACAATTCCAAAATTTCTTTTTGCATATTATTCTACTAATATGTCTGACTTAGACTATATTGCTATAGGAAAATTCTTATAAATATTATTATTTGGAAGATCTTTAGATTACGTTGTTTGACAATCTCCTACCGCAGATGCGCAAAGGTTGGAGGGGGAAATTGACTTAACCTTCTTTATTTCTTCTACGTCTTGATTTTTAAGGGTTTAAAGTTAAAAAAAACACCAACGCGATGGAGTTCTGAAACTTTGGATTGTGTAATATTGTCATTCTTTGTCACGCTATAACAAGATGCTACAATAGTGAAAGAGATTTCATGTTATGGTTAACCTACCTTGGAGATAATGTATTTTGTTAATTTTGTGCAGTTTGCTGTGAAACCTTTGAATAGGAGTTAGAAGTGTCGCAACTGTCCACAAAAGTCTTCGAAGAAAGAAATCAGAGATTAGTTTGATTTGATTATTGACGGCCAATTATCTGCACGAGGGATATAGGCCCAGTGGGGGGTGCCCTTCGTGGTGGTCTTTCTAAGGGAACCTAACCCGTATTTAAGCATGGAAATCCATGGCTCGAAGAAAACCACGAAAACTCCGAACGATGAGGTCGACTGGCGCGATTGGGCTCGAACCCAGCACCTCCCCTCTACCATCTTCGAGAGCAGATCCTCTCGGCCACTGGTGGGGCAAAGAAATCAGAGAAACAATCCTTTACTCTCGTCGCAAGAATAAGCTCTATACGCCGCCTTACAGTTTTATGAACACTTTTGCAGCTGCACGCAGATCTAGCGGAATGTTTCTTTTAAAATAAATAAAAAAAAAAATTTCGTCTCTTCTGTATTATATTTGATTTATGTCATTTTTTTTGCGGGTGAGCGATATTTTCCTTTTAAATCTTCTTTTAAACAGTATTAAAAGGGTAAAGGTTTTGACTTATGAGTGATTTCTCGCATTACTGTTCGTACGCACCATTTAATTTTGTGATTGCCCGTTACATATTTATTATCAATGATTCTAAAAATATTTTCAGAAGTTTTGCTTATCAAGTTTTCTTTTCTAGAGGATAGATAACACATTTGAATTGAGGGCGTGATCTTATTCCACATAAAAGCAGATTGCTTCTTTGTATGATGCCATGAATAAACATCATAAATGTTTTTTTTTTTTTTCAGTTTAACAAATTTTAAATTTTGTGCTCCGTGTAAAGGTATTAAAGAAGGTTAGAACACAAGCAGCTCTCAAACTGACAAAGAAAAAATCATCACATCAATTCAAATATCATGCATGGATATTTATGTTTAATTAAAAATTTCAAACATATTGTTAAAAGAGTAAGTTCTTGTTTTGAATTTGCTAAGAAATTAATGCCTTTGAGGAATTCATCAGTGCAATAATGAGGTTATTTTGAATTATCTAACTCCAATCTTATAATACTGCATTTAAAAGTGAACTATTTTTTTTCCACTAAAGAATAACATATATTTTTTAAAAGTGTTAGACGGATATTCAACAAAGTGAAAAAAATTACGATAATTTAAGATACGAATACATTCGTTTTTGGTTTCTAAGTTTCAGTTTTACCTAAAGAAACAAACGAAAGCAGCTAAAATAGAGAATATCAGTTACCCGGGCCTTGCGAATTGTTTTTCGTTTTCCAATCTTAGGTTGGAAAAACTTTTCTCGAATAGTAGAAACTATATTAGATATAAATTTTCGAGTTTTCGTTTAGGATTTTGAAGATTGAAAGAGAAATCCTATACGAAAAATTATTTCGATCAAAAAAAGAAAAGTCAAATTCGTTCATAAAGAAAAATCTCCCTACTCCATGCAGAATATTGCATAAATATAAAAAGAGAAAAGGAACATCCTTATTTTTACAGCATAAAATAAGAAGAATATTTCATAATGGCAAATTTTTTGTTGCGGATAAACAAAATGTATTTGATAAAAATCAAGAAATTTGGAAAATCTTAGGTTAAGTAAATTTTCAACATTTGAAAAATTCTTTTAATTTTAATAAAGATATCAAATATGTGTAAATGAAAAAAAAAAATATTGTTCGGAAAATCTTTTCATTTTTTATTTTTTTTTATAAAACGTTGAATATATTTTAAATGCAAAAATAGAAAATAAAAGTCATTCACAGATTATGAAATACTTTCCAAAATTAGGAGCATATGCTAAAATTTTATATTTACATGTGGTGAAAAGAAATATTTGCATAAGCAATTCCTAAAATGTATAATGAAGTTAACAGGCAATTTTCATCAATTGCCAGTCATGGGCGGTAAAATATTCGAAATCTATTGTCCAACCTTGTATATGATCTATTGATTTCTATACACACTGGTAGTAATAGAAAATTTCACTCATATAGAAAAAGGATTTGCGGTAATTACTATCCCATGACATACATGTATCCAAATTCTTTTGTGCTGTATTTGAACATACTTACGTATTTCCACATCTAATACCGTGGTTTGCAAAGTGTATGGATGGTACAGACTGCCATGTATATAGATTTTCATGTATTACATACACATTGCATTGTACACAATATTTCGTTCAACTGATTATGCGTAATGTAGTTGAAAACTTTCTTTCACATATTGACGTATCAAGTTTAATTTTAAAACATATTTGCGCAAAATTTCGTTCTAATGATAACGCGTTACATAGTTGAAAACCCTCTTTCACTTATTGACGTATCAAGTTTAATTTTAAAACATATATCGCAACATAAAACAGTGTTTCTTAATTGCGGTCTTATAGATGAAAATGCATCTATATTCTTTTTTGCGACTCTCTAAAGAAGAATTACTTGTTAATATAAAAGATCATTTGATGTTAATATTCGCCTTTGTTAACAGGAAAGATGCTGCCGTGATCGTCAATACTGTTATTATTTTCATTTGTGAAAAAGAGCACATCCTTGTTAAAACGGACTTCAAAAAATCATTTAGACATATTATTCTGTGTGTATTTGTAAATGAACTATACATTCTATGCGCATAATTTTCTATCGGAAAAATGTTCTGTTTCGCACCAATAATGCGTATCAATTTCATAATGTTTGAGCAATATATTATCATTAAACTGAACTTGAAAGAATTATTTTCTGTAGAAACAAATGTCTGAAATTTTTGGGTGCATCTCTTAATGCATATTATAGGCTACTCACACCATTTTCATTGGGGAACGTGGCATAATGAACAGCAATAATGAATATCTGTTGTGTGATATTCCACGCATATTTATTACTGGTAGAACTCAGACAGACAGACGAACCGAAGTCACAACAATATTAAACAATTTTCAATAAAACTTAAAATTCCACTATGTGCAAATTACTTAAAAGATGAAAAAAATATTTAAAAAGGTGTTAAATTACTTTAATTCCCTTAGTACATTCAACTATATACATAGCCTTCGTCAGAGAATACAAAAATACAAGAGACTTATTTTCAAATTTCACGTGGTTGGTGTCAAAATTAGTGAAAGTGAAAGTCAATATTTAGATCGAGAAAACATTGAAAAAATAAAAAATCCCTGCCGGCTAGGCCTACAGGCAGAGGCAGATTTCGAAGTTAAGTATGCTAATTTCACCAACAAAAACTAAATCGTTATTAGATATAAATCCACTTTAACAGTTTTATCTGTCTGCTTGTGACGAGTTTTTATTTCCTTTTTTATAAAATAGCTGGTTTTATCAGAATCATGTTAAGGCGATATTAAAAAAATATTTTTCCATGCTCAACAACTCGAAATTTTCTGGCACATTTTCAGATTCATTTTTAATTTAAAAAAATATGAAACATGCTGACGTGATTTTTGAAAAGTTTTATAAGCGACCTGTGTTTTTAGTTTTCTTTCAATTAATTAAAACTTGATTAATAAAAAATATTTTCTTAGTAGGGCAATATTTTTCGTTTCTAACACAATCGCTTCGGGAAATTCTGTTCAAAATGCCCACTTTGACATCATTTTTTGAAATATATTCTGCCTCTATCAAAAATCGATCATTACTGTACATTATATAGTTTCTGAATAAGAGAATCTAGCAATTGGATGCGTTTGAGAGCAAAAACGAATTTAAAAATGAGTAAGAAAATAGACAGTTTGGATTTGAATGCACCCTTAATAAGATGACTTTTTTCTTCAACCGCTATGTATTTTTTTAATTTGTTTTTGCTGTAAGAATTGGCCCTGTCAAAAACTTGTCTATATAAATGTTGAAGACAATATTAAGAAGATATATGATAAATTCATGGAGATATTATATCTTGTGAATAGACGGAGTTATGAAAATTTTTCTTCTTCAACCCCCCTTTTCTGTTTTGGTTTTTAATTTTTTTCGGTACGAATTGGTCCTATCAAAAACTTGTGAATATAAAAGTTGTAGATAATATTAAGGAGATGTATAATAAAATTATTGGATTTGATATCTTGAGAATTGACGAAGTAAGGTTTTTTTTTCTCCCAAAAACCCAATTTTTTGTGCCCCTTGAGCCTATTTTAAATTTTATGAAAAATCTGTGATGCATGAATTTTTGGCACTATTTTTAGAAGTAATAAAAACTTTAAACTGATTTGATATGTACAAAAATTAAGAAGTTATGGGTTTTTTTCGGTTTGCACAAAACCCCTCCC
This sequence comes from Maratus speciosus, assembly GCA_963932465.1. Classification (NCBI taxonomy): domain Eukaryota; kingdom Metazoa; phylum Arthropoda; class Arachnida; order Araneae; family Salticidae; genus Maratus; species Maratus speciosus. The sequence goes on along the minus strand of OZ010789.1, from coordinate 94,881,134 downwards.
TATTTCCATCCCCTTTGTCCGCTTTTGCCCATTAACGAAATTAACCGAGATTTTATGTCTCTTGATTTTATGTATCAGTTTGGAAGAGATTTGTGCAGAATTGTGGGAGTTATCGTGTCCAGAAGAAAGTGATAACACAATTGCTTCGGGAAATTCTGTTCAAAATGCCCACTTTGACATCATTTTTTGAAATATATTCTGCCTCTATCAAAAAAATCGATCATTGCGGTACATTATATAGTTTCTGAGTAAGAAAACGTACCAATTGGAAGCCTTTGAGAGCAAAAATGTGTTGTAAAATGAGTCAGAAAATAAGCAGTTTGGAATTGAGTGCATCCTTAATGCAATGATTTTTCCAACACAATCCGCATCGGGAAATTCGGTTCAAAATGCCCACTTTAAAAGCATTTTTTTTAAATATATTCTGCCTCTATTAAAAAATCGACCATTACGGTACATTATATAGTTTCTGAGTAAGAAAACGTACCAATTGGAAGCCTTTGAGAGCAAAAATGAATTGTAAAATGAGTCAGAAAATACGCAGTTTGGATTTGAATACACCCTTACTTAGATTATTTTTATCTTCAACCGCTATGTATATTTAATTTGTTTTGCTGTCTATATAGATGTTGTAGACAATATTAAGAAGATATACGATAAATTCATGGGGATTTTATATCTTTTGAATTGACGGTGTTATGGATTTTTTACTTCTTCAAACCCCCTTTTTGTTTTCGTTTTTAATTTTTTTTCGTTTTTATTTTTTTTTTTTATTTTTTTTTTTTTTGGCGGTACGAATTGGACTTATCAAATCTTGTAAATATAAAAGTTGTAGTTAATATTAAGGAGATTTATAATAAAATTAATTGGAATTGATATCTTGAGAATTGACGAAGTTATGAATTTTTTTCTCCCAAAAAACACTATTTTTTACGCCCCTTGAGCCCATTTTTCACTTTATCAAAAATCTGTGATACATAAAATTTTCGCCCTATTTTTAGAAGTAATAAAAACTTTAAACTGATTTTAGATGTACAAAAATTAAGAAGCTATGGGGGTTTTCGGTTTTCACAAAACCCCTTCCAATTCCATCCCCTTGGTCCGATTTTGCCCATTAACGAACTTGACCGAAATGTTATGCCCTTTGATTTTATGTATCAGTTTGGAAGAGATTGGTGCAGAATTACGAAAGTTATCGCGTCCAGAAGAAAGTGATATATATATATATAGATAGATAGATAGATACATAGATAGATAGATAGATAGATAGATAGATATATAAAGTTTTTTACTGAGGGTGGTTTTGTGTTCTAGGGGTCATGATCGGTGTAGATCTGCAAAAATTTTTCAGAAATTCCAACATAGGAACGATCCCAATAGGTAGTATTTCATACGAAATCTACCTAAAATATGGATATAGAGGGAAGTGGAATCTTACGTGTTTTATGCTTCTTTAAGTAAACTGAGCCAAATTCTGGGTATGTTATAGAATAAAACTTCATAACAAACAGTATTTTCTTTAGCAATTATTTCTATCCCACTTCTTTCTATATTCATATTTTTATTTTCCGAATTTTTTCTGGATCTAAAAATTGGCTTTCAATTTCACTCCTTTCGACACCAACTACTTGAAATTTGAAAATAAGACGCTTGTATTTTTGTATTTTTTGACGAAGGCTATGTATGTAGTTGAAAGAACTAAGGATATTAAAATAATTTAACACATTCTTAAATATTTTTTCATCTTTTAAGTAATTTACACATAGTCTAATTTTAAGTTTAACTTTATAAAGATGAATTTAGCATTCGAGTTATTTATTTGCAAATTTCCAATTGTATTGGAAACTATTAAAAATAGTCAATCTACAGCATATTGATTTTTTTACGAGAATTAATTTTCATCTTTCAAGCCATTTTAACATTCCATTTGCACGTAACGTCTAGACTTTTTCTGTAAAATATTCTTTCTCTCATACTTCTACGCTAATGACTGAAAAAAAAAATACTTATTGAACGAAAGAGCTACACAGAAAGCGAAACAGACTCATATCTGGTTGTTCAATCTATTGCTATATTGTCGTTTGGCTGAACATGGTGTATTTTTAATAATAGAAGTAATTGTAAAATAAAAGTTTCCAAAGCAACTCTGACAAGTGCGTTCTGTTACTACACGCTCAGTGCACATATTCTTTATCGTGCTTTTACAGATTTCATAACTTTTTCAGATAAAAAGGAGAAATATGATGAATATGTCTACCTTCATTCATCTTATTGTTTTCTTAGATTAAAATAACTACTTGAATAGTTCAAAAAGTTAAGTACAATTTGGCGTGTCAATATTCGAAAAGTTATTATAAAAAACATTAATAAAAAAATCTATGAAACTTTAATATGTGTGTTGCTTCTGATGCCAATGCTATACAAAATACTGAAATTGCTTTATGATGATATTTGTATATACTTCAGTAAGTGCTAAAGGCTGTTAAATTAAATAGTTAAAAAGCAACCCAAAATGGGCAACCCAATGTATCTAATACGTATAAAGTTCTATGTCATGAAAGACATAAGCAACAAAAATAATACTTCACTACAGAAGATGTTTTGATTCAAAAAGACGAATTTAAGATTTCAAAAAGTTTCATTTCAATTTTTGTCATGGTGAATTTCCATCTGTATAGGATCTACTTTAAAACCTCATAAGCGCTACATGACAGGAAAACAATCCTTGTAACGCCATTATGTTTTAATAAAAATTCATAAAAATTAGATCTGACTTCAGACACTGTTCAAAGAGCCTAAATTTTATTGTAAATAAGAATAGAAATATATGCCTATGAGGTATCATTAAATGTTTTGGTCAAAATATGCGATTTTTTACTACGGACCATCTGTAGCAATTAGTGTACAGTTACAACCGGTGCTCTCCAACTTGCTAAAGAACATCTTGGTAGCCAGTAACTATTCTATTTGCCAATAAAATTAGTTATACCTCCCCCCCCCCCTTTACTTCATCGTTGTCAGATTTTTTTTTCGTTTTTTAAATTTAAACATGAAATTTCAAAATGTACTTTATATATTTATAAATTGAAAAGAATAATCGGTACTTTTCGGTTAGCTGGGCGCCTTTTTTCAAATGGAATTTGTTAGCAAAGTTTATCTCAGTTTACTGATTGTCTATGTTTTTAAAAACAATTTTAAAGAATGAAATATTATCTAATTTATCTATATCGCGCGGAGCTCGATTACGAAAGATTAATCCGTTTGCCCTTAAAACAAAATAAAGCGTTCATCCTTTTCTTACGACTAATATCCGTTAAAAAAAATCCCTATGAATAAATAAATAAATAATATAAATAAAACACAAATTTAACAGACATGTATAAGCTGTGAAATTATCAGAATATAACAGGGTGCCATAAGTAGCACAATCTTGGTCAAATAACTCTTAGCATGCGGCTAATAAGAAAAATCGCTTTTGATAAATTTCAAAAATTTATTTGATTGTATAATTCGTATTTTCCATATGAAAAATGCTTTTTTAATGTGCAATCTAACAAATTTATTGCACATAAAAATTATTAGTTTTCAATTAAAAAAAAAAAAAAATGTTTTAACCTATATTCTTTAACGCGGGAAGCCCGGGTTCGATCACCTAGTATAAATAAAAGAACAAATCGCTCTGTGTGTGTGTGTGTGTGTCTGTTGGCGATGGCTAGCGAAATCTACCGTTCGTAGAAGTGTGAAAATTCAGGAGTCATTAGTCCAAGACAGGTCCTGATGCACCTGAGGGTCAGAGTTTTAATTTTTTAAGGGCCGGGGCCTCTGGGCCCCTTTAAGTTTTTATGCGCTAAATTGTTAATAACATGGCCCTTTTCGATCCGATCGTCTTCGTTTTGGGGGTGAATTTTCCTTTCAGTTTCTGTCCCATTTCTACATTTCAGTTAAGACCATGGCACCCTGTCAAGAGGCCCATTACAAGGCCCCTTGAAATTTTAGTGCGCTAAATTGCTAATAACATATCTCTTTTCTATCCGATCTTCTTCGTTTTTGGTCTGTATTCTCCTTTCACTTTCTACCCCATTTCTACATTGCAATTAAGACCCAGGCTCCCTTACAAGGGGCCCAGTACAGGGTCCCTTGAAGTTTTAGTGCACTTAATTGTTAATAACATGCCTCTTTTCCATCCGATCTTCTTCGTTTTCGGGGTGAATCCTAATGTCAGTTTCTACCCCATTTCTACATTTCACTTAAGACCCTGGCAAACATCCAAGAGGCCCGGTACAGGGCCCCTTGAAGTTATAGTGCACTAAATTTTAATAACATGTGTCTTTTCTATCCGGTCTTCTTGGTTTTTGGGGTGAATTCTCCTTTCAATTTCTACTCCGTTTCAACATTACAGTTAAGATCTTAGCACCCTTGCAAGGGGCCCGATACAGGGCCCCATGAAGTTTTAGTGCACTAAATTTTTAATAACATGCCTCTTTTCCATCCGATCTTCTTCGCTTTCGGGGTAGATTCTCCTTTTAATTTCTACCCCATTCCAAAATTTCAGTTAAGACCCTGGTACCCTTTCAAGGGACCCGGTTCAGGGCCCCTTGAAGTTGTACTGCACTAAATTGTTAATAACATGCCTCTTTTCTATCCGATCTTCGTCGTTTTTGGGCTGAATTCTCCATTCAGTTTCTGCCCCATTTCTACATTTTCAGTTAAGACCTTGGAACCCTGTCAAGGGGCCCAGTACAGGGCCCCTTGAAGTTTTAGTGCACTAAATTTTAATAACATGCCTCTTTTCTATCTGGTCTTCTTCGTTTTTGGGTGAATTCTCCTTTCAATTTCTACTCCGTTTCTACATTACAGTTAAGACCCTGGCACCCTTGCAAGGGCCCGGTACAGGGCCCCATGAAGATTTAGTGCACTAAATTTTTAATAACATGCCTCTTTTCTATCCGATCTTCTTCGTCTTTGGGGTGAATTCTCCTTTCAGTTTCTATCCCATTTCTACATTCCAGTTATGACCCAGTCACCCTTGCAAGGGGCCGGTACGCGGGCCCTTGAAGTTTTAGTGCACTAAATTTTTAATAAATTGTTTCCTTTTTATCTGATCTTGATTTTTGGATACATTCCCCATTTAGTTATTCTCCCGTTTTTACATTCTAGTTAAGACCATGGGGCCGTCTAGAGTCAAGTAGGGCTCGATCCAATGCCCATTAAATTTTTTGTGTCTCATGCGTTTTTCACACCCTATTTTTCTCACCTTCGCAGTGCGTAATTTTAAAGTTGAGTCTGAAGTCTTCTCCTTAAACTAACACTCACATATTTTTACTGGGTCCCTAGGGCACTTTTTTAAGCATTTCCCCAGTTTTTTGCACATTTCTTTTAAATTATATTCTAATGATCCCTTAGAAATAGTCCGATTCAATAGCTTTATTTTTCTAACAACATCTTAGGTTCTTCAGCTGTTACATGAATGGCAAAAAAAATTTCTGTCTTCAACTACCACGAATTTTGAATATAAATTGATATAAACTTAAGTTTTATTTAAGGTTATTATTTACAAAGCCCGGGCAACGCCGGCCGGGCCTGCCAGTATTATGATATATTTGGTAATCACTTTCGTATCGACTGTACTTACTTTCGCTCATCTAGACAATCATTTGATTGACATGTGTTGATTCCCATAATTTCTAACTGCTTTTTATTCTAACTTGCTAAAATTACGTCCAAGTATCCCCTCTTTCGTCTTTCTCTAGCTGTCATTAAAGCGTTCCTCGATGTGTGACCATGCTTAGATATTATGAAGCCTTTTATACTGTAAGAAGCAATGGGTAATTGTGCATATAAAATCCATATTTATATTTCAAATAAAACTTTTTTTTATATACACCGGATATAACATTTTCCTCAAAAACTTTTTATACTACGTATTTAACTTTAAACGTTTTACTCTGTAAATTTTATAAAGTCTTCCTAGTAAGCAGTGTGTGTTTTGGTTAGAGACTGAGAGCTTATTAAAATTCTCCGTCAAATGTATATCGATTGAAAATAGTGTTTTTTCAAAGACAGAACTATTTATTGTGAAAGTAACATAATGACTAAATTTGACACATCGCGTAAAATTGTTTGTCTCGATAAAATGCAATTCTGATAAATAAAACAGTGTTTCAAAAAAGCACATGATTGCTATTCATTTTGTAAGTTACATTTCTAAAATATTCTTCAAGAGAGTCATAAATTATGTATGAATTAAAATGTAAAATATCCAGGATTGCAGTTATTTTTACAATAAACAAAATCATCATTAAATACAAGACAGCGTAAAGTTAGTTTGAATTGAAGTCAATTTGCATATCCAGTCCAATTTTCACTAATGGCTGATTCCATTAAATGTTATACTGATACAAATTCGAATCATTTATGAATAAGAAACACATTCTGAAGTTATGTATTAAAAAAGTGAAATGAGTATCTCATACTCTTTCCGCATGTATAATTCATGTAAATATTTAACAATCATTCAACACAAAACGAGAAGATGTAAAAACTACAATTTTGAGTACCTTTGTATTTATTATGATTTCTTAAATGCGGAAATTTCTCAAACTATAATAAATATATTATATTTACTTATATTATTTTACGTAAGTTTATATTATAAGCATAATTAAAATTTTTCGATAGTATAATGTGTAAATGTATTGGAGAAATTCTTCCGAATGAAAAAAGAAAACAAAATTTACTACAAAAAAGTATCTTTTTTTTCTTTTTTTTATATAAAATGTTGTATATGAAACAGAATAAACAAGAAATATGTATATAGCAAGAAAGAAGAAAATAAGATAAATAAATAATAATTCTTTCGAAACAGACAGGGTTACGAAATTTACCGATTTTCGTACATTGTCAAGAAATACGCTTGCTTAACAAATAATCTTATTAAAGACTATTCCAGAATCAGCGTCCATTAATGCAGATTATGAGTATTTTGCCAGTCTTAACGTCACCTATTTGAATCTAGTTAATTATATGAGGATTTATAAAAGAGACCAGTAAAACATACGCTTATTTTTTTTTTAATTAGAGAAATCATTCGTGTTTGCAATAGTCAAATAAATACTTGTTTATTAATAATTATGTATAAATTGAAACTCTAAGTAATCCCAGAATGCCCTTATTTTTAAAGTAAACAATACCTCCATGAAGTATAAGACAGCGTAAAACTAGTTTGATTTATAGATAATTTTTAAAAAAGTAGCAAGCCCATTCCAATTTTCTCTAATGTTTGATCCCATTAATGTTATACAAAATCGAATCTATTTTTGAATCAGAATTACATGTTAAAAACGTATATTTCGAAACAAATCAAATGCATATTTCATACTTCTTTTCGTATATCATACTCCCATATGTCATACTCATAACTATTAATCTAAAAAATATTTTGTTACAATTTTATCCATATGTAAAAGCTTGTACAAATAGAGAAATTACTACACCTTTTTTATTGGAAATTGTTTAATAGTGTTATATGATACATAGTCGTAATTTTTAAAAATAAATAAAACTCTTGCACCGGTTACAAGTTCTCATTCTCTAATATTTAAAACTCTTTCACTCGTATATTTTCCAAAAATAATATCTATTTTATTGATTCAATTCTAGTCAAAATTATTGAATGTTATTTTGAACCTTGTGCTTTAAATACATTAAATCAAGATTTGAATAAATATTTACGCCATTATCATAAATGTATAACAATATTTACGCCTTACTATTTCGCAATTGGAAAAATTTGGCAATAAAAAAGAAACTTTAAAATATGAAACATCATAGAAAATATTGCTTTTACCTGAAGTTCACTTACACTGCTCAAAACTATTAGGGGAGCACATGGTTTTAACAAAATTACGCAAATATTTACACCGATAAGTAATGTAAAATAAAACATCCATAATTTAAAGCGCTGTAGAAAACAGATAAAGAAAACTTCACGTACAAATTAAAATTTATGACATCCAAAACTAGAAAAAAGAGATATGTGCAGAAATCGGGATTTTGCAAACACATCCGTTTCACTGTCTCGCAGTTGTAAAATTCAATTACTCAGCTTGTGTTGTGAGAGAAGGTGGCTTGAAAATGTCACAACAACGTGATTTACCGGAATCCATGGCTTGGCGTGTTATCAGGACAGTTGAATTTGGCGTAACACAACGAAGTGAAGTGGACGCCGTTGGAGTCGCAAGAAGTGTTAATGAAAGGCTGTGGAATCGATTCCAAGACACATGGAATGGTAGACGTAGACAAGGGCGAGGTCGGCCATGTGCTAAAACATAAACTGATGACCGATATATCCTGTTAACAGCACGTCGAAACGAAACGGGCAATGCTACTTGGCTGTAAACAAAGTTGTATTTGGCCACAGGACGAGGGGTGTCAAGTTAAACAGTCCGAAATAGGTTTCATCACGGTGTTCTCTATGCACGTAAGTCAATGGTCTGTATTCAGTTGACCTCAAGCAACTGTGCGGCCCACAGAAGGTGGACAACTGAACATCGAGTTTGGAGGTAACATATTTGAAATGAAATTTTGTTTACAGATGAGTCCCGATTCAGTCTGGTTATGACATCCGATGTGTTTTGGCATAGAGAGAAAGAGGCACTCAAAATAATCCCACATTCGTTCCTGAAAGATCATATTACAGTCGAGGCGGGTTGATGCTATTGGCTAGAATAAATAGCTGGCCGTACGAGCCTGCATATCATTCGGAATTGCGCTTTGACGGTCCGAAGATATACAGACGAGATCTGAGACCTCATGTCGTATTTTATGTTGCAATAATTGATGATTTCTTTTTTTGCATGCATGATAGTGCCAGACCGCTTACAGCTCGTCTTGTTGAGAACAAGACGAGTAGGGTAACTTCTTAGAGTTAAAACAATAGTGAAATAGCCAACATGATCTCCTGACCTGAATCCGATTGAGCATGTATGGAACACACTCGGTCAACGCATTGCAGCGAGAATAAGGCCGACTTTTATTGTCCGGGACTTGGGGATATCATTTCTTGAGGAGTGGAACAGTACCCCCTGAAAACTTATAGATAATGTCATCGAATCTATGGAAAATAATTATGCGACAGTTTTATCTAATCGAATGAGCTAGGACCACACGCCATATTAAATACCTTGCATCATTCCTAAACAGTGCTTTTTTGGTCATTTGCATGTAACCAAATTGTTGCCCTAAACTATCTTTTTACATTCTACTCATCGTTTCAATTAATTAAAGCTTTCTCGCAAATTTTTTTCGTCTTTTTTTCTGTATTGCGCATTGATACACACATTACTCTCAATTTTATGCCCATGCATAGCTGTCTCACACTGTTTTTTTTTCACTTTTTTTCTCCCCCCCCCCCCTAATTGTTTTGAGCAGTGTATTTAAAATTAAAATTGTAAGTAATTGTTAATCCTTTCAAGAACGTAAATATATACATAAAGAATAAGAAATAAACACTTAAATAATACTTTCCATTTTTTATAAAGAATAAGGTTTTCATAAATGAACGACATACATTGAAAAATTTGTGAAACATTAACAAAATTCTGACTAAGCAACTAATTTATTCGTCACCCACCTGCGAGCGTTTGTTTTGAATTTCTTAATTTTGTAATTGATGATTGTCTGGAAATATGATATTTTTATCAATTTTTTAAAGATCTTTAAATCTCCGAATAAGAAAGAAATCGCATTTAAAGAGTACAAACAGGTTTGATGGTTTTCGAAGAATTATAAGAAATTTAAATAAAATATTAAAATTAGTTGAATTTATCGTTGCTCGAAACTGCTTGAAACGTCGGTACGCTTAAACTTTTTTAAATTGAGTATAGTTTGAATATTTACTTTAGTAAGAAACATATTGTTTTAAAGTTATATATATATATATTTCATTTTTTAGGGGATTGTAACGTTTAACCCAAGTCTCTTGTTGAACATTTCATTTCAATAGGAATATTTTAATAATTATAAGCGCTAAAAATAATGTACAAAATAAAAGAAAAACATTCTGTATTCTAAAATCTCAAAAATAATGACTTCGTTGGGTTCGAGATTGACATTGAAGGGAATCTATTTGTGTTAATATTCTGCCTTCAAAGTGCTTTATCTACTAATTTTTCCTCTACTTTTCCCAGAAATTTCATTTACCACAGTACATTCTTTCCAATTCAGAAACAAATTCAATTCATGAATGTTCCAAATGTAATTTTCCGAAAACGAAATTTGACTACTTTATTTTGCCTATTCCAGTACGCGTGTCAAAATGCGATTTCAGTTGAAAGTGAAAAATCTGCTTTATGAAATGAAAAATATTTTATAAATCTCTTCTCATGAAATATTTTTGTATCTTCATATTTTGTGGTAAATTTGTTTATCAACGTGGCATATTTATATTATTCATAATGATGATTTTTAGAAAGGGATTTTTTAAGTAAGATAAATAACGGATTATTAATACAAAATATAGTAAAATAGCAAATAATCAGTATATAACCCGGAGAATTAAAACATAATTAAAAATATAGAAGACAAATTTGAATGTTTGGATAGAATATTATTAGCTCACGATATGTTATTTCCTTAAGTCAACAATTAATGCATCATTTTTTTGTAGTTTTAATGCCATTTCTGTAATGGTGGCAACTGAAGTACTCTATTTCTGTAGAAAGTAAAGGGGAACTAGCATAATATTATATCTTTGTGCTGCCCTTTTTTCATAACAACTGAAGAAAAACTGTAATTAAATTACATGCTATAAAAATGTATTTTAAAGAGTATTTGTGTGACGTATTTTCACCGCATTTACTTAATTCCTATCGAAAGCTGAAAAAATGCAATTTTATTAATCCTTCTACAATAATATTTTACGACTTTTGAAAAAAACATAAATGTATGATTTCTGATAATACATGGAGCTATTATAAACTACATTTAATCTTCAGCATCCATAATAATGTTACAAACAAATTAAGGCATATGAATAATCAGATAACCGAACTTTTTGACGAGTTTCTTGAATGACGACGTCGCTTTTCTTGAGTTTGTTATTATTCCGCTATAATGACGCCATATGCATACTTTTCTATAGATGTTGATTAAGACTGAATCTTAAATGTGGAATTCCTCAGCGGATGCAAAATGACGCCATTTTATGTAAAATAAAAGCGTGTATTTTAAGTGAAAACTTTAAACTGAAATATGTTTAATACTATCTATATTTATGGGTTGTTTCCTTATCTAGGGATATACTAAATTCTGAAAGAGTAGAATTCCAGCTTCCTGTTTGTAATTTATCTTTTTATATTTTAATAAGGTATGTATAGGTCTGCATGAAAATACATTCTAATTTGACATATTATTCATAAGCAAGAAGTGTGAAATGATTTGCTTTGGTAACAGACCATTGCTATTTTTTTATGATAAAGGTGATCGTTAATATATTTTCTTCAACAAATTATTTGTTCCCTTATTGTCTCTTGACTAAATTTTCAAAGCTGAAAATTATTACACCAAACGTGCGTTTTACACTCCCGAAGTTCAAGAGCTAAGTATCACTAAATATTTCTCTTTCTATATGACAAATCCTACAAAATCGAAAGTGTCCAGTGCCGTTCAGGAATGTAGAGTAGCTGCGCCATTTAATCGTTCTCTATATGGAACCAGTTCTTTTTGATAAAAAAAATCAAGTTTCTTGATTTGTCCTTTATACTCTAAGACTTCACCTTTAGGGAACAAGCTACTGCTTTAAATAATGATTTTGTTTATTGCTACTATTTCCCAACAGACCAGTTAATATAATTTGTTCACAGAATGGCTACGATGATACTGCTTTACATTTTCATGCTAACGTTTTATATATCATACTAGGGGGCTCTGCCCCCTGCAAGCTACGCCCTCCTACACCCTGTTCAGACACCGTAGAATGTAAAAACACGCTAATCTGATCGGTTTTTAAAATATTAGAGAAGATTAAATTATACTGAAAAATGCTGTGCAGATCTCCCTCTAAACGGGTTTCCATTCAATTGCCTTTGATTGCAAAAATTTAAGGCCGAATCAATTGCTGTTAAGACATTCAATGGCTCTTTTCGTGTTTGACTAAAGAGGATGAGTTAAACATTTGAAAAGAAGCTAAAATAAAGTGAATTAAATGTACAGAGTTTTTGTCTCCCGGTATTTTAAAACAATTTCTGTAACAAAAGCCTAAGTCATGTGACTGTCATCAACAACTGCGGCCGGACCACTTCGCTTTTTATATTCCAGGCGCCGTTTTAGTAGTTTAATATTAGCCAGGCACAGGTGATAAGTCGCCAAATATTATTCTATCGCCATCATTTCATCTATATTATAACAGTCCAAGTCATGTAACTTCCAAAAATAAATACGGTCTGATGCCTTCGCTTTTCATATGAAAGTTTGGCATAGATATCAGATACGGCTCCATATTGGCCCATTTTTTCCGCCGCCAATTTGGGGGAAACATCAACAGCATAAACAACAATATCCGGCTTACCATATCAAGCAAAATAACGATATTTTGGCGCCAGTTAAGTACCCACTGCGTATATGACATTGGCGTCAGAAAAAAATCGTGCCAATATGGGGCCGTATATGACATCTGTGCCGAAAGTTTTCCATTTTGATTAAAAAATCAATTTTTTTTTCGAATAAAACTACATAAAAGTTGCCATGGTCGCCAAGAATTCTTGGTACTGTTATGCTAGCCGGGTGCAAATCTTGCCAATAGCTTTTTTTCAACTCGCCAGATAGCATTTTTTTATTTTTCGAGTGGTAAATTAAAACATTGCTTTGAAGTTGCAATTAAATGTCACGGTTTGTAGCATTATTTAATATTTGGCCAGATGTCATATACGAACCGGGTTTGGCGTGATTTTTTTAAAAGAAAATTTGGCGAAAACCTCGTTTTCGAATACCAGTTACATATGTATTTTCGGTAATCCCGTCGACGAAAAGTCTATCACCAAACTATAAGATTGAATGCCAATAATGGTTGATCGTAAAATTCACATTCACTTCACTTTAAGCAAGTTACGTGTGTTTACGTCATCAAGTGATTTTTATTTCGACGTTTTGTTTGTATATTTATTAATGTTATACTATTTTATTTGTTCTTTCGTTATTTAAAATAAAAATTATGTCAATTTGTATAATTTTTGCAAAATTGGTTGACGAAATAACTAAGTAGTACCATATTTTTTAATTATTTGCTATTATTTTTAAAAGAAAATAACCAAAAAAATAATTAATAATTATAGAGCAAAACAATTTATATAATTTTAAAAAAGAAAATAAAAGTAAATAAACATTCATTATTAAATAAACAACAATACCCGGATTACCATATTAATCAAAATAATGCCATTTTGGCACCAATTAGGTACCCCGATGTGTATATGACATCTGTGCCTAATATTTTTCTTTTTGTTTTGTTTAAAAAAAAGAAAGAAGTGAAAGCCATCAATTTTAAATGTTCCACTTTTAACTGAAAGTTTTGTATTTTAAATTAAATGAATGGCAGTATTATATTTTAAATGCAATTAATGAAATACAAAAAATGAGACGGGAAAAATGTTTGGCGATTTATCACCTGCGTCCCACTAACATAAAAATACCGTTTTCTTGATTTCTCTATCAGAATCTTTCGATTTGGCGAAAGATTGTTCAAGTAAATTGAATTATGAATAAAAGTAACCAGATACATTTCTTAGCATATATTTAAGGGAGGCCAAACTGGTCGCCAAATTAGTTTAAAGTAATTACCTTTTCTAAAGTATGAAAAATATATATATGTTATGATTAAAATTTGAGTTGCCATCATTAGAGAAAAGTATATAAAATTTGAAAAAATTAATATCTCGAAAACTATGTTGAATTTAAAAATTCTAATACCAGTTTTGAAATCTGCGGATCACTACGGAGTTTTTGTGTTAATTTCATCGCAAAGTATTCTATATTTTAGGAGAAATCGCCGTGAAACATAATCAGTCGTTTAATCAATCGTTTCATACATTCGTTTCATTTCAGTCGTTTCATAATATCCGTTTCATAAATTCGTTTCATTAGGATTTTATGTATATAGGATAGATAATAAGTTTCGCATTGTTATTACTAAAATGAACTTCGTAAATTATAACAAAGCATTCGAATCGTGAAAATTTTCGAATTCCTGTTTTGGGTTGATTTACATGTTTTAGGCTTCAGAGATCCCGAAAAACATGTTTTTTACTGTCTGTGAGAATATCTGTCTTTGTGTGACACAAATATTGTGGGCGCTCTACCTCAAGAACTTTTGAACGGAATTTAATAAAACTTTAGATTCAGTTAGTCCCTGATATCAATTGATCCTTATAAGTTTTTAAAGTAAATTGCCCAACAGGGTCTGTAACATCTGCTAATCAGAAGTTTTTATTATTTCCGCAATTGTTCTATCTCAAAAACTAATGAACGGATTTTCATCAATCTTCAACTTCAATTAGAAGTTGTCATAAGTAGTTGCTGATTAGGTTTTGGTGTAAATCAGTAAAGCATGTTTTTTATTCGTTAAACAGCTTGAATAGAGTAAAAAAATATACTTAGTAATGTAAAAGTACGAAATATGTACACGAATATAAAATGAAAACGGGCACTGTACTACTCGTAAATGTCTACTTGTAGAAGTCATCTTAAAAGGATCTCGAATATGAGTTTGTTCACCAGTCACTATAAAATTCTTTTCTAAAATGCAAAAAGTATTAATTTAGATGATAAAAATTTATTTTCCCTTTCAACAGTTTGATTTCTCAAATTGATTAAAGAAATATTTTTTTATTCACCCCTCGTCGACGTGGTGACTGAGCAATTTATAGATTCGCGATTTTGATGCATTTGTAATGGGTGTACCGGTGGCGCTGTTATAATGCATTTTTCAGAAAGTATTAACATGTACGAGACAGAATAAGGTTTTGGGATTGCCTCTCCGGACTAGTTTTTTTTATATTCTACTTACTTTACATGCTTATGTATTCTATCACCTGAGTAAATATTTTTCTTATCGAAGTTGTTGAATCACAAAGGGTTAGTAGAAACGGATTTATCTCTAGTAATCAAGCCGCACGCGATAGAGAACGATATAAAAACAATTCATTCATAAATAATATTTTAAACGTAATAAACAATGAGTGACCAGATATGCAGTTTTGAAACAAACTGTATTTGAAATTACGTTGTGAATTTTCCATAAATAATTTTTTTCTATTTACGATCTATATTAATAAATGAAAGAGAGACCTCCTGACTAACGCACTGACTGACACATAAATGCAGAGCTGAAACGACAAGTCAGGTTCGCGAAATCTGGATAGTTGATTGCTGTTATGACTTAAGAAACAATAAGAGAAATATTTTGAAATGCACACCTTAATGGGGGTAAAAATGGGGGTTAAGGTTGAAGGTCGTTTCGCCATATCATACCTGCTGTTTTTGGTAGCAGCGTAAAATTCAGCATAAAAAATCTACTAAAAAAATAGTTAAACACGGATTTCAGCAATTTTAGAAATTTTAGAAATTCGACAACAGGAGGTTATGTGAGGCGGTCAAAGGGTGTGGGCATTTCACCATATCTCAGTACAAGTTTATGTTGGAACCTGAACTTCAACTTGACAAATCTACTAAAAAAGTTAAACACGTATTTTACTGATTTTAGAAATTGAATGACCACGAAGGGAATTAAATTGGGGGTTGGTTAAAAGTTCTAAGTCATTTCGCCATATCTCTTTTGCATTTTTAGGTAGGAGCATAACATATTGCTGAATCATTCTGTTAAAAAATAGTTAAACACGCACTTCAACTATTTTAGACTATTGCAGCTTTCTGATTAGAGATTTTGCGACATACATTTAAGGAATAGTTTTAAATTTGTGTGTGTTTTTTTTTATCTCATAAGATACATAGATACTATACAAAATAGAGTTCCGCTAATTGCTACGCCATTTGGTTGATTTTATTTCGTATTTTCAGGGTGTTTTTTTTATGATTGTGTCAAAGTAACTGCATTTTTTCCTACTATCTTTTAGCGATTTATGTGCGGGAATGTACAAAATTATTGGGGTCGTCGTATGATTGCATTTTTATTTATTTTACCTGTAACACACTCATGGCTAACATGGACAAATCCAGGTGGTTCTGCTAGTATAGAATAAATAAATATTTAAAATGGATTAAATGAAAGAGGTTCCTTTACAGATGTGGAAGAAGTTTTATGGTTCGGACCATTAGTTAATAAAATAAGGTTTGTTTTAAAAAAAAATTGATTGCTGATGTGGAGTTTAGTTTTTTTTCTTCTTGCATTTGTTTGCTACCGCAATCAATGTGACTTTTCTAATGATAAAATCATTTCCCACAAAAAAATTTTGAACTACTTTAGTATATTTTCAGTGTAATTTTGTTGCATATAACAGCGTGATTCTGTTCGAAAACAATATTGTTTTCTCTTGCAGTTCTTTTTTCTACTTCTGAGTATGCATTGATTGTGTTATAATTAAGCTCCGACAACCTTGTCTAATAAAAGTGAAAATTATTGGATGGGACTTCTTATAAAGTATGTTTTGAAGTTTAATAAGGAAATATCGGGATCTTTCTGGATCTGAGAATGTTTCTTTTTTTACTCCTGATTATCTATAATTGAAGCTAAGATTAAATAGCAGCTACAAATAACTTTTTCTGGATCATACACTATGACGCAAAAGTTTAGACAATGAAGAAATTCTTACATACTTTGAAAAATATTTATTCAATTTTCAAATCACTGCTTGAAATTAATGTGCTGTACATATAAACAATATTTATAACAAAGAAAAGTGGAATTGTGCATATTGCAATAAATTAAATGGTAACAAAAATAAACTGCTGTCTCAAAAGTTTAGACACAAATTAAATAAAATCGAAATAAACAATTTTTAAAACCTGGTTGCGCATCCATGCTTATGTATTACGTCATATACACGAGATTGCATGGAAGAAACTAAATCTTGCATAGTTTGTGGATCGATATCGTACCATGCATTCTCAATAGATGTCTTAAGTTCCTTTTCAGAAGAGTATTGTCTAACGTTGCTATAAACTTTGCGACACATGATGCTCCAAAGGTTTTCTATAGGGTTAAGATCTGGGCTACATGCTGGCCAGTCGAGAACTCTTATATTATGGGAATTAAACCAAAATTTTGAATGTTTTGCAGTGTGAATTGAAGCATTGTCTTGCTGAAATTCCCACTGAGGACCCCCTAGAAGCTCAGCAAATGGCAGTAGGTTTTCTTCTAATGTCTGTGTATAATGCTGTGAAGTTTGACGACCACTGTGAAGGTCAGAGATACTTGTCCATTATAGCAAAAGGCTGCCCAAACCATCACCGAGCCCCCTCCTTGTCTGCGACTAAAAAAACGTCGAGGTTCCTTCCGCAAGTCATGCCAATACGATAAACAACCATCTGGACCATCCAGATTCCACTTTTTTTCATCGCTAAATATGACTGACTGCCATTTCTCTCCATATGACATATGCTTTCGAGCCCACATAAGTCTTTGTAACTTATGATGTGGTTTCAGAGCTGGTTTCTTCTGCATTGTGCTATAAACGATTGTTCCTTTTTCCAAAATTCGTCTACGAATCGTATCCTTTGATACAGAGAGTCCCGATGAGCTTTGAACTCCACGTACGCTCATTTGTTGAGTACTCGCTAGTCTTTGTATCAGGCGATCCTCTCGTACATTTGTCACACGTGGCCTCCCAGACCGACATTTTGCTTTATATTCGGAACCACTCGATAAAACTCGATAAATAGATTTTTTTGACCTATTAATAATAGCAGAAATTTCAGAAACGCTCTTCCCTTCACCTTTCAACTGCCAAATCCTTGAAACCTCATTCACTTGAATTTCTTTAGCTCTCGGCATGTCGACTATGAAGCGCAATCGTTTGCAGAACTTAAGTACTCCAAATTTGTGACATCATCGATTCTAAATTTGCATATGCCAGCGAATATTCAAAGAAATTTAGAATAGTGTCTAAACTTTTGCGACAAGCACATTTGAATTTTTATGAAAAAAAATTAGTATTATAGCAAATAAAACGACTGTCTTTTGTACATAGCATTTTAAATCAGTTTTTGAATATATTTACAGGTTTTTGTAATTCTGACATCATAATTCTACATTTTAAAGCTGAATGGCGTCATTGTCTAAACTTTTGCGTCATAGTGTATATATATGTTCTGTCTGCCTGTTTATTGAACAGAATAGATAATTCTTTGGAGCAGGATTAGGGAACTTCTTTCATGTAAAGATATGCAGGTATACAATATGGCTTACGAGTTGATAATCATACCTTCTTATAGCTGCAAACTTTTACAGTTTTTGTTACTACTATTTTTCCGAATATAAATAATTGAAACAAATATTTTACTTACTCCCAGCAAAACAATTGTGAAAATAATTCCAACATTAAAAGCAAATCTGTTTTCTTATAGATTTAGATCGGTAAGTGAAATGAAATTACATGAAAATTCAGTTCAGATATTTGGTAGAAACTTTTACATATCAGATTATTTTATCATTATAAAAGTCACATTAATTATGGTAAGAAAACCATACACGAATAAATTAAATAAAATACAAGATCAACAGATTCCGTACTTTTTGAGACAAAGCTTTTTTATTAACTCATGGTATTTACCATAAAAACTTCATATCTTTATATGAGCGAGTTTCTTTCAACCAATTATAAAGATGTATCTATTCTACAAAATATACATGAAATATCTATATATAATACCCGAAGAAGAATCTGTTAATTTAGTAGCAGAAATTCCGCGGTTAAGCATTTTATATTATCACTGAGTTTCTCGATTATTCTCTTCAAAACAGAAAAAAAAACCCATAAATGCAAGCGTTTACTACTTTATACTTTTGTTTATTACAGCAAACGTACGGAGAATATGTATAATTTTAGATATGGTATTTTTTCATATATTTTTCTCTCAGAAATATTTTCGTCAATTCGCGGAAATATTCCTGGCAGCACTCCTACACGAATATTTCCGTGAATTGAAGAATACCCGTTTCTTTTTTCTCTGCGACAAGAGAGAAAATATCCGGCAATTGAAGAAACTTTCTTGTCTTTTCTTACCATTGTTGGAGAGAAATTTCCCTTCATTTCAACAACGAATTTAAAAATATATAGTAAGTGCTTATGTACTTTGGTATAGGTAATAAGTATAAACGTTACATGGGTATTTTAAGGAAAAAAAATACAAGATAAATCTATAAACAAACGGCTACGTAAGTACTTAAGTATCTCATTCTCTTTTTCATTTACCGAAATGGAAGTTCGATACGTCCAATAAACCTTTGGAGAATGTAACAATATTTTTATATCGAAAAGAACTATTTTTTATTCGTTCCGATAATTTTCTAATGATCTTACTTTGCCTTATGTACGCCTCTTCATCTGTATCGTAAAATTTCGAGCTATAGCTATCGCACTTAAGAAATTTGGTTTGATACCCCCAACAAGCTTTTTTTAAATTTTATTATGTAATTTTAATAAGGTCTCGATCCCATATGATCCAGCTACCCCTGACACATGTCCCAGTTATCCCATTCTTGAAACATTTTTGGGGTAACTGAAACACCGGCCTTACATTTAAAACATGACGTAAATATCTATAGATACCTAATAATATTAATGTATTTATGTGTCTAATCTTTAAATAAAAAGATTGTTTAATAAAAGTACTTACTGTATTTTAATAAAAAGCCGAAGAAGTTCAACGAAATGGACTCTGTTTTTTAAAATAAGAAACCCAACTTTCGGCAACCTATCACAGCAATGGTAGAGTTGTGATCGAGTTGACACACATTGTTTTAAGAAGTAGAGATGGTGTGCAATGTTGACAAAAGCTAAAACTTAAAAAACATCTACGGGTTTTTATAAAATAGCCTATGGTCCAGTTACCTCGTGGTTCCAGTTACCGTAGTTTACTTTAATATATTTATTTGACTGTCTAAGAGACCGCTGCAAGAACGTATTCCTCTGTAGAATGAGTTCTTAAACTTATCTAATTTTGTATGTATTATGTGGTGTGTATATATTCTCTGGATATCATACAGGCCTACACGAAATAATTCGCACACATTACTGAACATGGAAAGCAATTATTGAAAATGGATTTTGATAAGTTATTTATTTTTAATGTTGATTTTTTTTATATCTCATTTCATTCTAACAGAAAAGGAAATTTCTTAATAATGATGTGTTAGTGTTGGAAAGTGTTTCATTATCTGATGCATTATTTTTTGGTCTTGTTTAAAAATGCTTTTGGACATTTTTCTCCATTATATTTTAATAGCAAATTTTAATTCATCTTATTTCAAAAACACATACTTTTTGTATAAATACCTGTAAACATTATTCTTCGCAGATTTCCATCTGTTTTTAAATGATGATTTGGAGTGCAGTCAAGTGACGAAATCTCAATTTTAAACAGTGGTTTTGATGATGATGAACCAATGTCTGTTGTATTATTATACTGAAAACTGTGTTATCAAAATGTAAAAATAGGTGTTGGCAACACGTTTTCGAAGGATATGTTTCGGTATTTGTATTAAGATTTGAAATTGCTATTGGAATAGTCTCGTTGCACGTAAAATTATTTTAAAAAAGGTACTTTTTTCCATATTGTCGGTTGGACAACAATGCTTACTCATGATAGAGAAAATTGGACTATTATCTGTACAGATTTTACGTAAGAGAAGAGCCCAATTAAAAGTAAGTATGATATCTGTCCCATTCATATTACTCGAGTTGTTCGTTATGTGTTAGTATTACTTAGTGTGTCAAATATACTAAAGTGAAAAAAAAAATTTTGCTAACACATATACAAAAATCATAAGGAATTCGCAGTATTATAGTTATTTATTTGTTATTTGTATGCAGTATGTGTTTCATTATTTGAGAGATGCATTGGTTATTTGGTAACAAATTAGAAGCTATAATTTCTCAAAAGAGAAGATTTTCAATACAGCTAGAATAGCCTGTTCTTATTATTTTAGGAATGATCTTCAAAGTAAAAAATAGCATCGATTAAACAGCCATATGAAGGTTGTGCCTTGGATTAGAGTAGTGTTGTCTATGACCAGGTATGTTTAATACTTTTTAAATAATAAAACAAACTCTAAATCATATGAAGATATTCATGCTAAAAATGTACTCTGAAAAACATTTATAATTACAATCAAAGAATAGAATTTACATCTCGGTAATGACCGGTCCAGTGCTTCATTATCGTCAAATTTATATCTGAACAAAACGAGTTACCGTTGTAGGAGTGGCAAGTATAATGCTGTGGCTTATAGCTAGTTTGAAACTTATGAGGAATAACAATAATATATGGTTCTGCGTAATACATGTATTATATCGTTAAGGATGGAAAAGGGATGTTTTAAAAATGCAAATCTGAGTTTCAGAAGCATTTATATAAAATGGAGTAAAATTTCAGAATACTTCTGAAAAAATGCCTATGCTTAAGTGGTATTTCATGCCACTTATATAAATACAGTTAAAGCTATTGAATTTTCAGTATGGGGGAGGGGGGAGGTCGGACATGCATAAATATTTCTGAAAAAAATCTTTAAAATATTAAAAACAACATGAGCTGTTAAAGTTGTAAGGTTAAGTGAGGGAAATTGTTTTTAATTATTTAAAAGACAATCTTCACACTGCATGTAGAATTCAGATTACATAGTTCTGCGCATAAATTCTTACTATACGATTTTATGATTCCAAACCAACAATAATAGAAAAAAGGTTTGTAGTAACTATAATTTCAGTTGATCCTGTTTTATGTAAGAATAGGTATATCGATGATAAGAAAATTATTTTTCTTTATATTTAAAGTAAATTGCCAAAATACATTGTACGTTTTTGTGGTCGTAAAACAAACCTACTAGAAAGAAAAAAACATATCCAGTGTATGACATTGTTCTTCGTGCATTTTTTTGCCATCATAAAACATTTAATTCACAATTTAAGCATACCAAAGTATAAAGGAAAAAACAGCTATGTACACAAAATTTCTATCTGTTTGGAGTATTATATAAAAATCTATGTATTTTGAATATTATATAAATCGACGTTTTGCATATTATGTAGAAACAGTGTAAGAACAGAATAGTACACAAAAATATGTGTATTTTTCGTATTACACAAATATATGCGTATTTTACATATTGCACAAAAACTGTGTAATTTACATATAACACAAAAATATGTGTAATCACAGAAGATTACACAGATACATGTTCAAGAATATTACACAGAAATGTGTGTATTCTTGAGCTATGCACATCAAAGTATGTATTTCAAGAGTGATCAGATAACTTACACACTTATTGTTATTATGAAATTACACATTAAAATGTGTAATTCGAAATTTACATATTGCGTCTGTATTTCGAAATTTACACATTACGTGTTTATTTTGGTAATTTACACACCACTTTACACATATATACAAATCGTTTTTGTATCATAGATATACCTGTTTTGATGTGTGAATTTACACATTTATTTCTTAGAGTGTATGTGCGTGTTTCTATTTTCTTAGTAAATCCTTTCTATTTGTTTCCAAAGCTAGAATTATATAACCCTGAAAGTAATTCACGCTTCAGACGCCTCTATGAAAGTGACGGATTATGTAGATTTTTGTTATTATATTATTGTTACGACTGGATTATTACATTTTCCAGAAATGTTTATTAAATCTCTTTTATTTTATTTTGTTTGTTGAACGTTTCTGTTCATCATTACTGTAACCTGTCTTTTTTATTTCTATAAAAGTTTATTGAATGTGACATTGCCTAATGGATGTTATTTTATTCAGATCGATTTCAATAAGAATATAAAATTCTTCTACGAGTATGCTTGAAAACGCTGCATTTTCCATAGTTCGTCTATTCATTGTCAAATAACTAAAATAAATAAATAAATAAATAAATAAATAAATAAAAACCACAAGCAAACGTAGCTACCAATGAAACATGTTTGATGATCTTTTATTAACTTTCAAACATGATAATTTTTGTAATTCTTGAGTTTTTCTAATATGAAAGCGCTGATTAAAAAATAAAATATTCAATCTAATTAGCATATGCAGTTTATTTGGTGGATATTCAGTTGTAGTCTCTTAAACCAGATTACACTTATACTCCTGTAAATAACTAATAATTATTTTTATTTCTGCTATCTTTAGAAGAAGAAAGTATTGGATTCGTAAAAAATTTCGAATTCCGGTTTCCGATTTACACGTTTTAGAGTTCAGAGATTCCGAAAAACATATTTTTACGAAATGTCTGTCAGTGAGTCTGTGAGTCTGTCTGTATGTATGTGACACAGATTTTGTGGGCGCACTATCTCAAGAACTAATGCACAGAATCTAATAAAAATGTATGTTCAAGTAGTTCCTAATATAGATTGGTGCTGATTAAGTTTTGTGTAAATCACCCAACAGGTGGCGTTGCTATGCTGCATTTTTCACGATTTCTTCAATAGCTCTATCTAAAGAACTAATGAACGAATTTTCATCAAACTTCAGATTCAGTTATTCCTTGAAATGAATGTGTAAATCGCCCAATGATCGCTCTGCTATGCTGCATTTTGCAGCACTTACACGATTTTCATAATAGCTCTATCTCAAGAAATAATGCACGGATTTTCATCAAACTTTAGATTCAGTTAGTCCTTGGCATGAATTGACGTTTTGTATCTTTTGGTGTAAATCGCTCAATATGTGGCGCTGCTGTGCTGCATTTTTCAGAATTTCTCCGATAACTTTATCTGAATAAATAATGCACGAATTTTCATCTAACTTCAAATTCAGATATACTTTGATATTAATTGGTGCTAAATTGATGTAATTTCTTGTGCTATTTAAATCATTTAGTTAACGTGATTTATATAGAAGAAAGTTTGGTCATGGCCACAACATACTAGTTTGTTCATGAACAGGTAAGAAATATATGCTAGTAGTAATATGAATCCGCTTGTATCATAAGTTCGAGGGTCGCTTGTATCATAAGTTCCAACAAAATGAATTTTATAACCCGAATTTATGTTCCCAATTTTTCGCCGCTTTTATAAGACAAATTTCCCATTAATATTATATTCTTTGATCTCCCTTTTTTTTAATGTTTTTTTTCCCTCTTTAAGTTTTTCCTTGGTTCCTATCTTTAAATATGACTTTGTCAGAGTATTATTTTATTACTAGAAAGGTAGCCCGTCAAAAATGACGGAAATATAGATATAAAGATATATACAACTCATGTGCATGAATATGAGTTTTCTCGCTTGTTCCGCAGTGATAGATGAAAATAACACATTTTAAGAACGAAACACATTTATGAAAAACTGTGTACAGTAGAAGACCACTAATCTGCACAGTTTGGTTCCAAGTGTTATGCAGATTTGAGGCTTTTTTTGTGGTCATGTCTATTCAATCTTTGTTTACATTTTTTTTTAAATCCATATATTGGACAATTTAGATTGTTGAGCCTTAAAAATAAATAAATAACACACTTGAAGTAAGGTTAAAAACTATTTAATTATCGTATACGATTTCATGAAATGGTATTATATGGTATTATATGTGTGTGCTTCACGATCTTGGTTACGACGTTGGCGAAATCGGCTGCAACTTGTCATAATCCTAATAGTGTGGGCCGCTATAACAAAAAAAGTAACCAGATTTTAGTAAAATTTCTGATATAAAGTAGCTTTCAAAAACTTGTGTAAAATTGCAGGCCGTTCTCGTGTTATGTCAGTCCTAGGAATAATATTTCTAACACTGAAGATTTTCCATGTATATATGGAATTTAGAAAAACTTCTCCAAAAGAAAGGTCCTCAAATGACATGGTAATTCCTCTAACTTCAAAGTTTAATCGGACCCTGATGTTGAGTACTGAAATCTAATAAATACAGTTATTTTGAATATTACAACAGAATTAAGCAGTTAAACTTATTTAACTTAAACCCGCTGTTACATCCCGATGTTATTTTTAGTATCAAGAAAGAAAATTATTTAAAATTTTCAAACCATGCATTTATGATTTTTTCCGTCTTTAATAACTAAATAATGAAAAAATAGGCTTTTGTTCTGAGCTCATAAATATGACAATAAATAATGTAACTAAGAGACATTGTAAAATTAAATCTTTGTGATTACAAACCATAAACAAACGATACCGCCACCAGATTAATTTTAACACAATTATTCTAATTGGTAAACAAATCATAATAGATATAAATTTCCAACTGGGCGAAAAATGTCCGGACCAGGATTCGAACCCGGGACCTCCTGGCTGAAGCGGCCAGTGCTCTGCCATCTGAGCTATCCCGGACGATTCTGGTCTAACTTTTTCACTCAGCTAACCTTGAAGATTACAGCATCTGGTCTGAAACCTGCTTCAGCTCGACAGAATAAATCACAGGTAATGGAACTCCAGAAATCGCTGGATACGAAATTACACTAGATTTATTTTAACACAATTATTCTAATTGGTAAACAAATCATATTAGATATAAATTTCCAACTGGGCGAAAAATGTCCGGACCAGGATTCGAACCCGGGACCTCCTGGCTGAAGCCGCCAGTGCTCTGCCATCTGAGCTATCCCGGACGATTCTGGTCTAACTTTTTCACCCAGCTAACCTTGAAGATTACAGCATCTGGTCTGAAACCTGGTTCAGCTCGACAGAATAAATCACAGAATTTATATCTAATATGATTTGTTTACCAATTAGAATAATTGTGTTAAAATTAATCTAGTGTAATTTCGTATCCAGCGATTTCTGGAGTTCCATTACCTGTGATTTATTCTGTCGAGCTGAACCAGGTTTCAGACCAGATGCTGTAATCTTCAAGGTTAGCTGGGTGAAAAAGTTAGACCAGAATCGTCCGGGATAGCTCAGATGGCAGAGCACTGGCGGCTTCAGGCAGGAGGTCCCGTGTTCGAATCCTGGTCCGGATATTTTTCGCCCAGTCGGAAATTTATATCTGATACCGCCACCATTTTATCTACTATGACGTCATTAGAATATTGCCCATTGATTGTTGGAGAACTTACTTTGTGAATGAATACCTCAATGATTTAATATTTTTGACGTTTCACGATGAATGAATCACTTGTGTTTGTTTAGGTTTATTGAATGAGATGTTAAGCTGTGAAACTAATTTCAATTGAAGTTATCCAAGGATATATGTATTTTTAATCGAAATTAAAAACAATGCTTTGATCTAGAAATAAAAAGTTTTAGTTTGTATAATTTGTTATTTCTGTTAATTATTTATTTAAGTACTTTTCCATTATAGCGCATTTTTAAAAAAAGCTTGGCGCGATTCAGGCATCATAAAGTGAGATATGTTGCGAAAATATATAAACAGCTATGAAAACAAATCTAATGAACTTTTATCTTTGTTTATATATTCACTTATATGGATAAAAAATCGTTTCTAAATATGTATATATATATATTTTTTATATACAAATTACGGCACAGATTTCAGATATGAACCGGGATACCTAACTGGCGCCAATATGGTGTTATTTTGCCTGATATGGTAACCCGGCTATTGTTTTTTATTTATTAAATAAATTGTTTATTTATTTTTGTTTTCTATTTTTGTTTTCTATTTTTTAATTATATAAACTGCTTTGTCCTATAGTTATTAGTCAATCTTTTATTTATTTATAGTTATTTCCTTTTCAAAATGATAGCAAATAATTTAAAAATATATAAGAAACTGGTATTCGAAAGCGAGATTTCTGCCAAATTGGCGTCATAGAAAAATCACGCCAACCCCCATGCTTATATGACATCTGTGCAAAAATTACTTCTGTTTCTTTATAAAAATGGGTAAATAGCATTTTTTATATTAAATTGTCGGCACCGATGTCATATACGCCCATATTGGCGCGATTTTTTTTTTGACGCCGATGTCATATGCGCACCGGCTACTTAACTGGCGCCAAAGTGTCGTTATTTTGCTTGTAATGGTAACCCGAATGTTGTTTATGCTGTTGATGTTTTCGCCAAATTGGCGTCGGAAAAAAATCGCGTCAATATGTGGCGTATATGACATCTGTGCCAAATTGTATACATATGGAAAAAATTGCTTGTGAGTATGAAGCAGTAAATAGGTTGTTGGCAAACTTCTTTCTCGCCAACAAACTTTTCTCCGAAGTATTGTACGTAAGCAATGATTGCTAGAAATGCATTTTTAATTATGATATGCGCTTTTATGTTTCACTACATTTATGCATACTATACTGTGTGTATAAATGCTACAGTTCATATGCAGGGCTACACAGAAGAATTCGTAAGTGTTACTGAGTATGAGAGTGAATTGCTTAAAGGTGGTTTTTAAAGGAGTTATGCATTTTTACGCTGAACTGCATTTAGTTTCCTAAGAAATGTTTGTGTAATATAGATAAAATGATATACATGGTCACGCAAAGAATTGGATACATAACCGTCTATGGATGATAATATCTGGAAATGTGATTTCAGTAGTTTTAAGAGTAGTTTAAATAAAATTTTAGCTAAATAGTGGCATGTAATAACGGTACTATTGGCTATGGACGGTAACTGCTGAAATCAATTTTTAAATTTTTTTATGCGTTTTCTAAAATGTTTACTTAGTTATCTTGGTACTTCTTAGTTATCCCGTCGAATTACTGTCGCCAAATTGTAAGATTAATTGCCAATAATGGTTGCCATTAATTAATTAATTAAATGCAAT
Source organism: Maratus speciosus (assembly GCA_963932465.1). Taxonomy (NCBI): domain Eukaryota; kingdom Metazoa; phylum Arthropoda; class Arachnida; order Araneae; family Salticidae; genus Maratus; species Maratus speciosus. The sequence goes on along the minus strand of OZ010789.1, from coordinate 94,853,234 downwards.
AATGGCCAATAAAACCATTAATTCGACGTTTTATTTGTACTTTTATTAATGTTTTACTATTGATTTGGCAATTTATATAATTTGGCGAAATTGGTAAACGGGATATCTAAGAAGTAACGTTATCTTATTTATCTTATTTTCCTAAATAACGAAGTTTTGTTAAAGCATTCAGGATGTGTTGGAAAGTGTTTCATATTCTATGCTTAACGCAGGATTTTTCTTTCTTCTTTAATCTTTTTTTGCATTTATTTTATTCTTAAATTTTTAGTCTTATACTGCTTTATAGAAACTTTGGCACAGTTGTCATATACGTTATCATATATTGGCGCGATTTTTTCCCGGCGCCAATTTGGCGAAAACATCAACAGCATAAACAACAACATCCGGATTACCATATCAAGCAAAATTACGGCACTTTGGCGCCAGTTAAGTATCCGTTGTATATATGACATTGGCGTCAGAAAAAAATCGCGCCAATATGGGGCGTATATGACATCTGTGCCGAAACTTTAATATTTAACGTTTAAACTCTTCGCTCCACTCCCCTTGAATGTAGTACAAACTATAACACGGATATCGCAAAATAATAGACAGTTTGGTACTTTTCCAGTGTAGGGGCTTTAGCATTTTTTTTTAAAGCTTGGTGTAATTTTGGCATCAGAAAGTGAGATTTGGGTACTGTTCCGTTATGCGGCAACCACTGTCGCCAAGCATAATAGTTGGCGCAAAATCGTGAATTGAAGTATTTGAAAAATAAAAAAAAAACCATTGTCGATACTAAAGTGAGCATTTAAAAAATATAACATTTGAAAATTCCAGACTTTTACGAACTATTTCATCAAATCACAAATTTATACTTAAAATAAGTGAACAAATAACTGCTATAAAATAAAGCAATAAAATAAAACTCATATTAAACTGCTGGCATAAAATTACAAATATCTTTTAGCATTTTGAAATAATTGGCGCATTAGCATACATTTTGGGATGGTGTTCGTATAACGGAAAAATATCGAGATTTGTTGTCAAATCATATAAACAGCTATGAAAACAAATTTGATGAGCGTTTTTGTTTGTTTTATATGCATATTATTGATGTTTTTATGTGCAAATTACATCTGTTTCTGTATAAAATTAGAGAAACGGCTTTTTTATGTTAAATAAATCGTATAAATATCGAAAAAAAATGCGTGTGTATATAAAATGAAACAGTGAATAAGTTCCCGGAAAATATGTTACCAAATTTCCTTTTTCGCCAAGACACCTATACTGGAAAAGTACCTAAAGCACATTAAAATCGCGCAGTTAGGAGCTCACACAGTAAACCGTTGTCTATTGGCGGTTATTTTATTGGTAGCATCGGGAGGAAATCGGGTGTAAAAATATACTTTAAATTCTCACCCATAGATTTCGAAAAAGTATCTTAAAAGAGTGGAGTTTAAATTAAATTTCGGTGACCTCCATTATGAAAGATTAACGGTTTTAAATGGGATTCGCCAAATTAGCCAGCTGTCGCAAAGTTGGCTAACATTTGGCGCTACTGTGGTAACCCTGCATTAATATTTTTCAACAATTGCTCATTTTAATGAGGCGGTCCTACCGGAAAAGTGAGGGACACACAGAGACTTGGATTTTATATAAATAGATACATTTTTCTGTAAAACAAATGACTTTCAATAAATGTGTCTTTCTATTATCAAATTAAGTCTCAGTAAGAAAATATGTTTCCTTTTCCGTAGTTCTTTATTTCTTTGACGGGTCAGTCGCCAAAGAATTCTAGCTATTCACTATTCTAATGATAATATACTGGTAAGTATTGACTACCAGTTTTATCATTGAATTCGAAATACGCGACTAAATCCCTTTTCGAAATCTTTCACTTCAGACTGAAATACACCAAGCTATTTAAATAAGTAAAAGAATATATAAAAGAATATATAATGTAATTCATCAAAACTACTTCCAATTAATGCTTAAATTAAAGCCATTTTTAATATCGCACACATTTTAACAACGATTTGAAGGTCGCTTGAGCATAACCCTAACCCGAAAGGAAATTTCGAAATTCCAAAAAATGATTTTGCATATTTTTCTTCAATAGGTCTGTCTATACGGTATTGCTACTGTGATAAGTTTAGTTATATGGAAGATCGATAGGTTATGCTATTTGTCACTTTTTTCCTACAGAAACTGAGCAAAGGTTGGATCGGAACGTCTCGATTTTTAAAGGATTTAATCTTAAAATACTCAAACGCGAAGGTGTGCAGATTATTTGTGATTGCCACACCCTGGAGATAATTTATTTTGTTAATTTTGTGCATTTTGCTTTAAATCCGTTAAAGAGCAGTAAAATGTGTCGCAACTATGCACAAAGTCTTTGAAAAAGGGATCCTTGAGAAATAAGTCATTACTCTTGTCACAGAATTTGTTCTATATGCTTTTAGAAAAACTTTTACAGCTGCACGCAAATCTAGCGGTATAGTTTTCTGCTACATTAAATAAATGGCAATATTTATTTGCTTCTTCTGTGAAATGTGGTATTATTTATTTATATCACTTTCCGTGTGGGTGAGGGATAGTTCCATTTTAAAACTTATTTTAAATAGGCTTAAAAAGATCAGTAGTCCGACTTAAATATGAGGACTTGAGTTTCAAAGCTCGCTTTATCCAAAATTTTAAAACTATGTGGTTTGTTCACATCTCACTTATTTAAATTTTAAAAATATATTTCCTCTATTAATCAATTTTATTGGCAAACCTACACCGAAAAAATACAACAATCTACAAAAACACTAGTTTTATCCTGTAATTCTGGCATTGTAAAATTTTGTTTTACAATGCAAACCAATGGACGCAGTTAGAGGTTTTTCGCGATTGCTCAAAATTTCATTTTCTGATACAGCGAGTTTTGCAACTCACGACATCAGATGATTTCTTGCATTTCTATTCTTGAGCACTATATAGAACTTTGTGATTGCTCTCACATATTTTTCATCAGGAATTCTGAGAGTGTTTTCGGCAGTTTGTCTTTTCAATTTTTATTTTACATGGGATATACAATACATTTTAATTTGGGTGTGATCCTATTCCACATAAAATAAGATTGCTTCTCCGCATGATGCAATGAACTAATGTGATAAATGGCTTTTATTCAGTTTAACAATATTTTAAAATTTGAAGTCCATCTAAAAATAATCAAAGAAAGTTCCAGCATAGGAAGATAATGCAAATATACAAACTGACAAAGAAGAAATCGTTACATCTATCCAAGTATCATGCATGAATATTTATATTTAATTAAAAAATACAAATATATTATCGAAATCCGTGAATTCATTTTTTAATTTGTTAAGAAATTAGTGCCTTTGAGAGATTTACCAACGCAACGATGAAGCTGTTTTTGAATTATCTAACTCTCCTCTTACAGTAATGCATTTAAAAGAGAACTAATTTATTTTCGACAAATAATACTATCATGGATTTTTAATAAAAGGGTTTGATGAATAGTCAACAAAATGAAAAGAAATACCATAACAAGTTTAGATTATTTTCATTTTTACTCAATAAATTTAATCTTTATCCGTATAAAGAAAAATCAGTTAAAATAGAGTATATCACATTCGTCGGTCTTACCAATTGTTTTTCGCCTTAACTTCTCTTTCCGATCTTAAATTGGAAAACCTTTTCTGAAACAGTGGAATCTATATTAGATATAAACTGTGGATTTTTCGTTCCGAAGTTTGAAGATTAAAAGAGAAATCCATCCGACAAATTCTTTCGATCGAAAAAAAGAAAATAAAATACATTCATAATGAAAAATCTCTCTACTCCGTGCAGAATATTCTATAAATATACACCGACAAGAGAGAAAAACAAACATACTTACTGTTATAGTATAAAATAAGAAGACTGGTTATGTTAAGCATTTACAATGACAAATATTTGATTGCGAATAAAGGAAATTGATAAAATGAAGGAATTCAGAATGAGTTTTGTGTAAATAATTTTGCAACATAAGAATATAGCTTATAATTTTGATAAAAATATCATTTATGTGTGTATGGTTAAAATAGTGATCGCAAAAACTTTTCGGTTTTACATAAAATGTTGAACTTCTTTTTTTTTTTAGAGCAAGAAAGAAGAATCATGCGTCGCGCTAATACGATGAAGCAGTTTCCAATATTACGAGAATGTTGTAATGAAGTTTATGTTTCCATGCGGTGAAAAGAAATATTTAAAGAACCAATTTATAAAGCATATAACGCAGTTAAAAGGCTATTCCGAGTAATAATATATTTTAACATTTGCAATAAAAGTTATTTATCATACACAGGATACGGCATCAAACACTCCTTTCGCATTTTTCTCAAAAATTAAGTAATTATAACGTAATCGATCTTTTGTCATTTTTACTATTCTGGGAAATATACTTTCCACAATTTATACTTTATCTAGTCTTGCTTCCATGTAGTCCATCTGTTTTTGTTTGAGAGCTTTTGAAATTATCACGGCAAATGTAATAGAATGAAAATCATTTTCTTATCATTAATCATTACACATCTATTTTATGTGAAATGAACATCATAGCCATATTTAGCAAATTGCTTAAAATTGTTTGTTAGGATAAAAATCAATTAGGACAAATAACACACTGTTTGAAAGCAGCACTTAATAGCTATTTCATTTCGTATTTTACACTTCTAAATCATGCTTTAATAGAATATAAATTAAAATTCTAAGTATTTAAGAATACATTTATTTTTGGAAATGAACAAAAATTTCATGAAATAAAAGAAAGTATGAAAGTAAGTTTAAATTGCGTAAATTTAATTTAAACCAACTAGCATATTCATACTAATTTCTTTAAAGGTTTATCTCATTAAATGTTACTAGTTGCGTGGCAATCTGATGCATTACTTTAGAATTGCATGTGATCATTCAATTCTTTTAGGGAAAATGAAATCTAACTTTATTGCAAATTTAGATAGCAATTATAGTATTAATTTTATTAAATACAATATTTCAAATAATAAATAACATGGCAATATGTTTTTTCTACTTTAAATTAAATTAATAAAAGCTATATTTTTGGATATTTTTTATGAATATTATTATAGATATTTTTAAAATTTTTATGTTAATGCAATTTATCTCAATGTTCCAGTCGACAGACGGGTTTTTGATTTCTAAAATAAATTGATTCTTGTCGCTTAAATATGTGAAAATAAGTTTGTTTTTCCTGAAATTTTCTTGAAAAATACAATTCAGTCCTAATAAAGCTTTTTCTTTATACTCAAATAAAAGTTAATTTCATTTTTTAAGTCATGAAATAATGTCAAACAAAGAAATCTTATAATATCTATCGTTTTCAATTTTCTTCCTTTAATCCACAACAGTAGATAAATTTCGTTGCCATCATTACAGAAATGCTATTAAAAATTATGAACAAATTATTATCTGGGAAAATAAATTCAAATTTTAAGGTTCTATGATATCTTTTGCCATACTCGATCCATTCTAATAACTGGTGTTAATTTGATCGCCCATCGTTCCATATTCTAAGAGGAGTAGCTGTGAAATACAAATGAACGATTATTTTTTAATATAATAGATTGATGAAGATAATTACGTTATAAAAAATTAGCCAGCTACCAATTCTGAAGTATTACAAATGAGTTATTAAGTGCAAATGAGTTATTACGTAATGGTATGTTTTTTTTCTATATGACGGTATTTAAAATGTGCGATGTTTAGAAATTAAAAAAATTGCAGTAGCACAAATTGCAATACCTAAATTTCATCGTCAAGTGTTCCGTTCGCAAAATGACGTCAGCATTACGCACGGACACGTTTGTCCCTTATAATATAGACATTGATACAAATTCGAATCCATATTTGAATTAGGAATGCATCTTAAATACTTCTATATAGAAACAAATTGAATGAATATCTCATAATCCTTCCGCATATATCGTTACTATAAATGATTAATGAACGTTCGACATAATAAAAAGAAAATATAAGATATTCAAATTTTAGTACTTTTGCATTTGTATTGATTTCCTAATTGTGAAAATTTCTCAAACTAGGGAAAATATTTTATATTGAGTAATATTATTTTATATTATTTTATATTACAATTATAAATGCAAATTTTCCATTTCAAAAAGAGGAATTGCATTCGAGATATTCTTCGGATTGAAAGCAGAGAAGCAAATATTTCTACAACAACAAACCGAAAAAAAAAATAGAATGGTATATAAGAAACAGAATTAAGAATAAAAATTTATACAACAAGAAAGAAAAAAAATCAATATAAAGAAATAATACTTACTTCGGTGTAAAACGGCTTCCGAAATCCTTAGATTTTCCTACAGTGACATAAAACTTGCTTGCTTAAAGAATAAGTTTATTACAGACTATCTCAGAATTAGAATCCAATATGACAGGTTATGGGTATTTTGTCAACCTTGGAAGCTAATTAAATGAGGATTTATAAAAGATACTTTTTTAAATTACAGTAATTATTCGTGTTTACGATATTCAAATAAATATTTCTTTACTATTATCGTAAAAAAATCTTGTGGCAATTTTATTAATGTTTATTTAATTCTAAAAATAGAAAATTGCTATATAAAACTATAACAGTAACTTTTATGATAGTGTTAAATGCCACATATTTGTTATTTTATTCTTGTAACATGATTTATATTTGCCAACAGAAAAAAAAATCTAATTTCTGATTCAATTTATAATCAAACTTTTTACAAGTCACACTTAAGGAGCTTACACACTTACAAGTACACATAACAATTGATTTTAATACATTAAGGCAAGATTTAATAAAATATTTTCATCATAATTGTAAGTACTTAACATTATCAACGTCTCGTTATTCCAAAATCTGAAGAAAAAAAAATTTACAGTAAAGGGATAATAAAATTATAAATATGAAACTCGATAATAAAAACAATATCCGAAGAACGTTAGTATTTTCAAGAACGTAAATTATCAAAAATGTAGGATATACATTGAAATTTGTGTGAAATATAAACAAAATTTTCTGTTAATATCTAATGTATTCATCAAATATCTATGAACTTTTGTTTTGATTTTCTGTATAAAGTAAATTAAAAAAAAAAGTAAAAAAAAAAGTTTTCTGAAACATTAATGTTGTTTTGATGACATTTTTTGGATACGACATAAGTTTTTCTATAAGAAGGCAGCCACGTTTGAAGAAAACAAAGCAACTTTGATGAATACGAAAGAATTAAAATAAATTTCAATAAATTATTAAAATTATATGAATTTATCGCTGTTCGAAACTGCATAAAACGTTGGTAAGCTTTTTTTTTTTTTTGATAGAATTTATTTATATTTAGTTTGGTGCATATTGGTTTAAATTTATATTTTTCATGTTTAGATGATGGCACCCTTCCCCTCTTCCTCTTATATAATAATCCATATCACTTAGCAACCGTTTAGTCATGTGAGCATTCCAAATAATATAGAAAATAAAAGAATATATATTTTCTTTTACTAAAATGGCAAAATTAACGACTTCATTGGGTTCCAGATTGACACTGAAAAAATATTTGTATGTTAACTTTTATTTTTCAAATTGCTTTATGTGCTACCATAGTCTGAAATCATTGAAGATAGAGCAAACTCCACCCCCATGCCCAACTTCTCCAGATATTTCATTTTCCACATTCTACTCAAATGAAAAACAATTTCAGTTCATGAACTTTCCGAATGTAGTTTTCCGAAAACGAAATCTGGCTATTTTATTTTGCTCATTTCTGTGTGCGTGTCAAAGTACAGTTTCAGTTGAAACTAAAAAATCTGCATTTTAAAATGAAAAATCTTTTTATAAAATTCGTCTGATGAAATATCTTTTATCTTTGTATCTTGGAATTTTGTGCTAAATTTATTTATCAACAAGACATATTTATAACCTGATGATTATTAAAAAATTGAGTAAGTTAAAAAAAAAAAACGAAAAATTATATTAATAATGTAATGTAATGTAACATAATTGTATAACAAATAACTAGCACATAAGTGAAAATGAAAGCTTAATTAAAAATATAAAATATAATTTTGAATTTTTCGATAGAGTAGTATATTTCAACTTTTTGCATTTTTAAAACAGATGATTATGTATTCACGAATAATTGTACTTCTTATCGAAGTTCATACAAACGTTACAGAAGCAGGGTGAAATCTTTTATTTTGGAAACAGACCATTGCGAAATTTTATGACACAGAGTGATCATAAACATTTCATAAACATCATAAACATAGAGATTTTGTGCAATACTTTAACCCCACTCAAATCTTTTATTTTAACTATTTTTCTTAGTATTTTGTAGAATTAGGAAATGTACAAATATAATGTTCTTACAATAGAAATATAGAAATATTTTCGAATTGAAAAATTCCCCAACC